>OY292535.1:6759538-8053694 GCA_958496365.1 Subacronicta megacephala
TTTTTTTATTAAATTCTCAGTAGCAGCTCGGAGTTTGGATATGTGCCCAGTGAATGGTATTAGGCTCTAAGGCTCGCCTATTACGTGGGATTTAATAAAGTTTATGCTGATTTCAGACTCTTATGTATGTATAAACTTCCCTTTAATAAATAGATGGACTCTTTATTTTGACTTTGGCTGATGGAGATTTGACAATATTATAATATTGTCAATGTTCTCCAAAGAAGGCATAAAGATGATAGATGAAAAAACGAAAGTAAAGCAAAGATCAAATAAGATGTGTTTCCTGAAACCCACCTAGAAAAAGCATTAGTCACTCACATTCAAATTCAGCTTTCCTCCATTTCCTCCCAAATTAAACAGCTGCAAGTCAAGTTCGCCATCTAAACTCTTTCTGATAATGTTGAGTTTCTTGCCGCCGACGCCGTTAGCGCCATCTATGTACAGAGTGGTGTTGTAATCTCCACAGACAGGCAGCTTCTGGCGAATGTTCTTGAAGGCACCAACTATTTTTTCGTAATATCCTGGAAATGTTAACAATTTCTAATCAAGTGAAATGTTAAGAGGAGTTTCCCTCGCGAGCGCGACAACGTTGCATTGTTGTTGCTGTCTTTATCGCTCACGATGCGAACGCATGCCCAGCCGGTGAAACAACACTACGTTTGCAACATATCCGCGCGTATTTCTTGTTCTGAAATTTGGAGAATACTCTTTTATATAGTTATTCCGTAGTTTTTTTTTGTAAAGGATATTCATTATATTATCTGGGTACCCCATGAGTCAAAATGGTTGTTTTTATCGAAAATGTATTATCTTTGAGCTCGTGTTACTTTTTAACCTTATATTTAACTTATTTGACTGCCTCGTTGGTCTAGTGGTCCCAATCGCGACTGCTACGCTAGAGGTCTTGGGTTCGATCCCCAGGTCGAGCAAAGTGTTATTGAGTTTTTCTATGAAATTCTCAGTAGCAGCTCGGAGTCTGGATTTGTGCCCGGTGAATGGCAATAGGCTCGCCCCCTATTACATGGGACCCAAACATACCGGCGAACTGTGGGTGTACATTAAGTACACCTCTGCCTAACCCTTCGGGGAATACAGGCGTGATGGTATGTTATTTAAATGAAGATTTACATTCAAGGAACACTATTTTTTAATGATATGATTGTTACTACAATTTCAGTGACTTTCATTGGTTAAAATTCAAGATAAGACCAAATTACTTATATATGGAGCGCGAAGTGGAGACTATTCTCTTAAAATCAATCCAGCCCATAATTAAGCCACAATTTATTCCGAACAGCTTTTTGGCGCACCAAAGTACAATTATTTCAACTTGGTATTGCCATTTCAATTGATAAACCAAAGAGGTGCTATGATAGTGCTAGTTCAACTGTACTAACAATCGACCATTGTTTTATTTGACCTCATTTCATCGCAGCAAAAGTCATACATCTGGGATCTAAAAGCGGAAAGTACTTCCGATATGCTTGTCTGATATGCGAATAGCTCGCATTGTCTTTGGCCTTAGTGGATTCAATAGTTAACCCTTTTAAGGTTTTATTTCAAGTTTAACACACTACTATTAGTACAACGTGTTTCTCAAATATTGAGCCTCCTTTTAAAAATGTAAAGTCATTTTATCTCTGGATCTGTTCAATTATTTTTTTAAATCTTACTAGCTATGTGGGTCACACATTACTAGTGTTCTTGTTAATCCCTCGTGATAAGCTAAATGCTTGTGTTACGAGTGGGTTCACGTCGGTAGTGGAATGGGTGGGTTTCGAACCGACAACCACATGATCGCAAGTCCGACGCTCTATCCGTTAGCCTACCGCCGCTTAAAGTTATAAAATTAAGTGCGATTGGTACGCTAGAGGTCCTGAGTTCGATTCCCAGGAAAAGCAGTGTTATTGGATTATTCTATGCAATTCTCAGTAGCAGCTCGGACTTTGGATTTGTGCCAGGTGGATGAAAATATTCTCGCCCCCGCTTAAAGTTATAAAATTAAGTGCGATTGGTACGCTAGAGGTCCTGAGTTCGATTACCAGGAAAAAAAAAAGTGTTATTGGATTATTCTATGCAATTCTCAGTAGCAGCTCGGACTTTGGATTTGTGCCAGGTGGATGAAAATATGCACGCCCCCTACTACATGAGACCTTATCATACCGACGAAGTATTGGTGTACATTAGTACATCTCTGCCTAACCCTTCGGGGATAAAGTCGTGATGGTATATATATTATTAGTACTGACCTTCCTCAGTGGGTGTGCCGTAAGTGTTATCGTTGCGACACTTGACACAGTAGTGCAACATCGGTGTCGTGACTATGCCGAACTCTTTGGGTGTGCCCTTGAGAGCTATCACGCCGTTCGCCGCCGCCGCTGCTAGGCGGGGACTAGTGTATCTAGAAAAAAGAAATGGTAGATGTTTCTATTACGTCATAAAAAAAATATGCAACATAACTGATGCATGCGGCTGCTCAAGATCCAAAAGGATATGTCAGACATTATCATAATCAGACACAATTAGATATTATAGTTACCCCGGGCTCCGCTCGCATAGAATCCCAGTTATCCCGCGGTATAATAAAAAGAATAGAATATTTCTTATTGCACACCAAAAAAACTTATGCCAAGAACAATTCAACTCCCATTTCAAGACTTTATGAGTCAAAAGGCAGCCTAAGTCCTCAAAGATCCAATCAAGCTCTACCAAAATAGTCATATCACTAATCTAACACTATTTCACAAGTAAGTTATTTATGACTGCCTCGTTAGTCTAGGTAATGGTCCCAATCGAGACTGCGACGCTAGAGGTCCTGGGTTCGATCCCCAGGTCGAGAGTGTTATTGGGTTTTCCTATGGAATTCTCAGTAGCAGCCCGGTGAATGGCAATAGGCTCGCCCCCTATTACATGGGACCTAAACATACCGGCGAACTGTTGGTGTACATTAAGTACACCTCTGCCTAACCCTTCGGGGAATACAGGCGTGATGGTATGTATGTTATTTATGAATAATGTCATGGGGCAACATACCTCGTGTCCATACCGATGAAGACACTAGCTTTGAGCGCCATATCAGCATCGACCTGCTTGATTATCTGCTCTGTTGTTGATTCTAAGTCATTGTCACTGTAATATAAACATCCCAAAAAATTATTAACAAAATAAAATACATACATATAGAGAACTTTCGCAGCTTCGGGGTACGATTCTCAGTTCTTATTCATGTAGTTCTGCTTAGACTAAGATCTCACCACAAGATACAAGGTTAAGGGTTACCAAATAAAATTTGGCCGCAAGTTTTTTTTATATTTTTTTACGCGGTGGTCTAATTGTAATTATCATAAATATTATTGCTACCGCCGCTTAAATTAAAAAACATCATCTCATTAATTATAAAAATTGCATCTCGTCCAGAAACTCTATCAGCGCTGATATCTCGAACTAAAGGAGTTTCATCTCAGAAGCAGCTCAGTTTTGATTACCACCCGATTGCTGACAATAGGCTCGCCTTTTTTAATATGGGACCGAAAATCATACTGGCAAACAATAGGTGTAATCAGTACACCTCTGACAAACCTTTCTGAGAATACAAGTGTTCAACAAATTTACTTATAATATAGCAACTTGTTAGCCGACCAAAATACAGGAATACATAAACAGTATTTGTTTGGAAATCTATTAAAACGTGTATGGAGTAAGGTAAGTATCACACAGAAGCTTGTGATTGTGGGTGTTTGTGTGGGTTTAAATTGTCTGCACCGTTCTATATTAAGCCGTTGCATATTGTAGTTACTCCATTTTATAATGGAAATCTAACTTATAACAAGAATCTTTACACTGGGTCTGTTTTTGGAATATGGCTTGATTATTTATTAACTAACTTATTTGACAGACTAATGACAAATTTTAATATGATATGATTGTGGACACTTGCTAGTTATAAGCTTCCACATAATAGGTACATGAAGTATACAATTTTTTACAATAAACTTATAGAAACTGTGCATCTGAAGTGTCCGAAAATTTGTGTTTTAGCGTGTGAAAATCCTCATGGACAGGGCGTGCCGGACTGTCCCAGAGTCAGGGTGTATCCCAGAATCAGTGACCTACAGACTAAAAGTACATGGGTGGTTCGCCTCACTACATTTTGCGGGGGCCAAAGAAACGAATAGTCATTCTACCACAAATCTAAATGATTGTGCGAACATGGACTTAAATCATCATCTTTTTTTATAAAAACTTATTTTTAATCTTGTGAGCTTCCAAAGTGAACTATAAGCAAGGGATCAGACGTGCTTTTCTATCAGCAACTCTGACAATAACATTGCTGTATACTTTATATTAGCTATCATCAAATCTCACCTGACATTAGCAAGCCTGGTGGCTATCTCCTCCCAGCTCTGCTCCAACATCTCACCATCAGGGTCAACCAGCTTGACGCCGTTGTCGGGCTCCAGGTTGTGCGATGCAGTTATCATCATGCCTATTGTGCGACCTGCATGGAGAATTGAAGCATGAAGTGTGCTTAACACGCTAGCGATAGCTTCTTATATTGCCAAATATTGTCCTAACATTATTGTGGTCCAATTTCAAGGGCACTGTAACCAGTAACATCTTAAGGTATATGACAACAGATGTTAGATATTTCTAAGCATATGACACATTACACTACTGAGGTCTCAAAATGACGACGCGAACTGATAATGCTGGTGTTGCCAGCGATTATAGGCTGCGGTTGCCTCTTACCATCAGACGACCAATACCCTAATCTGTTATCTTATTAAAGTAATATCCTAATATATAATAGTATGTGTTAAATATGAATACACATACACACACATGATATGGAAGGAGAAGCGTACATTAACGTGTGAAGCCTACATACAATCCGAACTAACTTTGATCTATCTGTTAAAGAGATAAGTCACGTATTTAAAATAATCCTAGTAACCCCATTTGTTCACGTGGATGCTGTAAAGTACGACCTAATTCGCTGATGGTCGGCGAAAACGCACGGATTTGCGCATCAGCGAATTGGGACATCCATTAATGCATTATGTATTTCTGAGAATCCTTTGATTGCAGTTTGGTAGCTTGTAGCCTGAGTAGCGTTGCTTTCTAAGCATACTCGTAAGTTTATCATAATTATTCTTCTGCGTTTGTGTGTGTGTACCTTTGTTGTTTCCTTCAATTCATCCCCATTAGCGTTCATTATTCACTTCTATCTACCATCAGAGCTTTAACACCATCATATCTTGATAAACTGTCTATCTGTTCTTGTCTAACTTCCTTACTGTCTTAAAGAATTCAAGATTAATGAAAGTAAATAGACGATTATTATGTCGTGGGTTGTGGACTGCGGTGCTAAATAAAGAGAAGTATATCTTTCTCTTTCCGTGCTACAACGGAAACTAGCGCAATGCGTTCTAATTTTGTATTAAATGCAATTGAATAGATTTATTGATTTCAGCAATGCGACCTTGTAGAAATGCTAATGGTTAGTATAAAGGCACTGAACCATTGCATGGGAACTCTGGACAACTATATGGTCATCGACAGGTATAATCTTCAAAGACCAAAATCTTCATGAAGAGGCCAAAACTGTTTTGGGTTCTAAATATGGATTGAATCTACAGGAATTGGTTTATAATATAGGCCTATTAGACAGACGCTGTCCTGTCTTACCAATTTTATGCGCATATCTTAATTTTTGTTTCTGTGAGAACCTTCTACTACGGTGAAGTCGTTCTCAAGTTATGACGTGACAAAGGGAAATAAGGATTCATTTTTATGTTTATTGATGTAGTGTAAGGCTAAAATGCCATGTTTTTTCTAGTAGCCAGTGAATAGGTTTTATATAAAGAAGTTGACAGCTTCGGGTGCAATCGGGCAGGCCGAATAATCATCATCATCACTTGCATGCATTTCCGATGCAATTAAAATGATCTCGGACACCTTGTGAAGAATGTGGGGTAAATAAATTCGCGTCTCAGTATGCAGGTGCAATAATGAGGTGCCACAGTTACTAATACAGTTTCAAGGCGCATTATGTAGAGCAGCATTTAATTTGCTGCCAGCCGTTTGCATCACTCATGCATACCTACGAGTGTTGACTACTAATCTGTGAGTCATTCTCCATCGAAAGATGGATCTTCTCTTAGAACGGGAGAGATCAGGAATAGTATGATCACATCCCATCAATCATGGAGCGTTTGCCACCTTTAGAGGGAACAGGGTATATTGAACTGATACCTTCTAAATATCACACTAGATTTCCCTTTACCTGAAGTCCTTGACTGTCCTTGGCCTTATCAGAATATCAGCGCTGCAGCTTGATTTGCTTGCTGCAGTATAGTACTGAGATAGGGACCCATTCTTACATCGCACAAGTTAACTTTGATTGATTTTATTGTTTGGTATTTTGTCTTGTGTTTGACTGTCAGAATAATCTTTATTTACAGGCTGTGGTTCAGCGTTCGTTCGACCCCTCTAAAGATAGCCTGCTAGTTCGTGCAAGGATTAAAACGTTTATATTTGGAATTATCATTCCTGAATGGATAAATAATACAAACAAGAGACTTGTTCGCGATTTTGCCCGCATAGGATCCCGGTTATTCCAAGACATAACAAATAGCCCATGTCAATCGAGAATAATTTATCTCTTCTCTTCATAATATTAATATACAGGACTGCGTCTTTCCGAAGCATAATGACTGGCATTTTTTTTGCATTTTATTCATGGTAAGTAGGTACTCTTGCGTATGTAGAGCTGCGCGAGGCCTTTTCGGGCACGATAGTAGATTAACATGCCGATACTTATTCCAGCTGACTGTTTAAAAATACTTAGATGTGTACGCTACGTGTTAAATGTTTACTATTGCTAGTTGATTTCTTACCATTTTTCACCCTGGATCGGATGACAGCCAGCAGGCCCATACGGTAGACGACATGTTCCAAAAGATTGGCTCTAAAACAAGAAAACATATTCGTTAATTAATGGGGTTTTCTATTAAATTCTTAGTAGGTCCGAAAATTCCGAGCTAATTTGGATATGTGCCCAGTATACATTAAGTACAACTCTGCCTAACCCTTTGGAAAAACAGGCGTGATGGTATGAGACATACTTAGATCTTTGTCGCTTTGTCACACTTTATAAAAGGAGTTTAAACAAGTGTTACACCATTGTGTCTACTTGCACGTGCTGTGTTTGCTTACAACCGTTATCAACTATCACTATTGATAAAACATTGCGTACCATGGATTAATGCCTATTGATTTTTAGTGTCACCGTGTTATCTAAGTCATAACAATTAATGGAGTAATAAGTAAATACAATGTATTTTATGACTTACTAGCTGGGTAAGCGGGTTTCACCCGCTTTGCCTATCTTCTAAAGATAGTAGCGTGATGCTAGAAAGCCTCTAGCCTACGTCATGAATGTGGCGTTCAGCGTTCAGATTATATCGATTTTTTAATAAAAGAAACTCTTCAGCTTTATTATATTACTAAGATTATAGAGTGATGCCCGCGGGTTCGCCCGCATAGTACTTATCACGATTATTACACTGGCTAAATACCCTTCTCTACGCCACCTATAGTTTTACTCAAATCGGCAAGCCGTTTTTGAGTTTAAGCGAGACTAACGAACAGCAATTGATTTTTATATATGGAAAGAAGAAGATATGGATTGTGCGTCAATTGATGTGCGGTAAGGTATAATTTATGCAGTGCAACATACCTTATTCCTTAGTCATTTCAATTGTGCATACAAATAAACAAAGCGCGCAGGTACAAGCAAATAGCGGAATACCGGTATGTAGATTGCGCCAGTGCCGTGTGATCGTGGCTAAGAATAAACTCCATCGCTTCCCGTTACTGTCGTAAGATGCGACTAAATAGAAGATATGGAAGTCATACAGATGGACACCAACATCCATCTAAATAACAAATACGAACCAACCTCTAACATCCATCTAAATAAATAACAATTACAGAGTACCCAATTTCAATGGGAATTCGTTGGGATCAAAAGGCCTGAAACTTAGGCTTAACTACAGAATAATCTAGGCAATTGTGCATAAATATTAACACCATAGAATTAGCTATATGCAAGTCGATTAGTCGACAAATGCTCCAAATGTTTATGGTGAAGCTCTCATGCATTATTCGTGAATGCTCGTGGTCGAGTACTCAATTAATTACCCGCGAATTGACGGGTTCATGGTGAAGGCGCAGTGTTCGAGCGATCAGGTTGTGACTTCGATTGCTAGCAATTAATATGTATGACATTATTCGTGAATGCTGGATGTCGCACTTATTCATTATTTACAAATGCTCGTGGTCACGATAGTCATATTTCGAGAATGCCTGTGGTCGAGCATTTATTTGTTCCTCACGAATACATGACTTGCATTTGAATAACTCCCTTCCATAATCGCACAGGGTGGAATTCATTATAAGCACTTTTGATAGGAATTGGTTATTGCAGAAGTTAATCTCATTTATTTGCATGGCATGATTTTTTATACAGCTAGGACCAACATAAATTCCTAAGCTATGGTTCCATTTCAATTAATGAACAATTGTCTCCCCAATATTATCAACATCTATGAGATAATATCTGCAATAATAACTGCCTATCGAAAGTGATTTTAATGTAGTGCACACCCATTACTGTTATCCATACAATAGTACCATACAAGATTCATATTCCATACAAGATTATGATGGGCGTAATGGTTCACAACAAGCAGTAAATATTTAATGGCTAATAAGATTATGTAAGAACCGCTTTAGTTCGGTTCACAACATCTGCTAATATACTTTATTTTGTTCTATAATTTACTAATTTTACATAATTGCAATTTCATAATGCTCCACTTGTTAGGTAACAGTTAATTAGCAGTATTTAGCATTCTTTCACTAAGATTAGAAAGAGAGTGTGTATTCTCACTATTATATTACTTTAAAAGTAATAAAACAGGTACATATCTTTTTAAAGTTTTAGAAATAACTGCTAAATGAAATATGTTGTGGTATTAGATTGTACCTGTTTTCTTCTTCCTAAAATTGTTTGTGAAAAATGTAGGAACAATAATGAGGTTCACTTGCCTATCTTATTAAAACTTCACTCGAGTGAATTATCTGGTCCATACTTCTTCATAGCTCAACTGCCTAAACAGTCAAATTATTGTGAGCATCATAATATTTTGTCGAACAAGTATTATTGGAACTTTCTTTTAATTCTTAGTAGTGTCGGTTCATAGTGAAATGAAATGAAATGATATTTATTTCTGTAACTAGATCTTTTAAGGCTCTTTTACAAGCCGTTTTTTTTTTAAATCATAGTTCATTTCAAATAAGTAGCAGGTCAGTCCCAGTAATCCCAAATAAATACTATTTGAGAATTCACCATATTCAAAAATATGCAGCTGTAAACATTCCAGCAACAAACAAATGATGTTTTACATATCAAAACATACATAATAAATTCGGAGTGTTCAGATACCAAATAATAAAAGTCAATCCATTTTGTAAGTATTGGAGTCATGCCAAAAGTAATATATTTGGGGAAGCTGCGGGATCAAAGTGGTATATTTTTTATTATTTTAGGCAGTTGCAATGCTGAATTTGTTTGTGCAATCTGGTGTTTGTTAGCCTAAATATAAATAAACTAGTTCTCCTTTGCGCATAGATGTATTTATGTAAATTATTCTAGGCCTTTCTGGAGCATGGAATTTGAATATTGTTTCTGGATGTAAAAACTGATATGTGAAGAATAAGAAATTAGTACACATACACTCCCTCCTTGTTCACACAGGCAGAAGAACCACCACTTGCTATGATTCTTGCATACTTATATTGAATAGAAAAAGTCCAATTATTGGATATTATGTAACAGTTAATTTTTAGCCCCCATCACTAATAATTTTGTTTCCCTTGTTTGGATATGAGTTCACTACAATAGATCTGCTCCATGAGCAGATCTGAAGGTGTGAACTTTTGACCTCTATAATTGTTAATGGCTAGTGAAGCCATATCTACAGCTAACTAACACTATAAAATGTGATATCTTGTAATCCAAACTTTTCCTTCTATCTATCAATTTCTTGATTTTAGTGTCATCACTTAATTGAATATATACTACTGCTAGGCTCCCCACAAAATGAGAGGGGTTATAATCTTCATGATCTATAATTAATTCAGCCAACTATTGTTTTACACGAGAACACTTGTATGTGAGGTTCCTTCAGGATTCCTTCTAAGATTATCTGATATCTACAGTTTCACATATCCAAAAGGACTTTTTGAGACAAAAGTTATATATAAATTATGCAAGAATAACTCTATCTGCCTGTTTGTTACATTTTCTCATCTAAACAACTGAATCATTTTTGTAAAATTTTATTTTGGAAAAGACGGACCAGATGGATATAGTCTTGCATTTGAAATATGAAGTACAGGTACATTTAAAATATCTATCTATATATATAAAAGGCAATGTCCCGACTGACATATCATCGCCCAGCCGAAACCACTAATGATAGAAGTTTGAAATTTTGTGAGGATATTGCTTTTATATTCTAGGCGTCATTTAAGAAAGGATTTTTCGAAATTCACCCCCTAAAGGGGTGAAATGGGGGTTTACAGTTTGTATGGAACTATGTCATTTCTAATTTGAATTTAATGAAATTTGGTATTAAGCCTCTAAATACAAAATAATAAAACACGTCGTTAAAGATTTTTTAAATTTCATCCCTTAAATGGGTAAAAAGGGGTGTTAAAGTTTGTATGGATATTTTTTTGTTTATTATCAAAATTACTTGAAATTGAAAATTTATGCATTTCAATATAATTAATTATTTACGTATTTTTGGATTTTTTTAATTTCATCCCTTAAATGGGTAAAAATGGGTGTTAAAGTTTGTATGGAAAATATTTTTTTATTATCAAAATTACTTGAAATTTAATATTTATGCTCTTCAATACAATTAAAGAAATACGTATTTTTGGATTTTTTTAATTACATGTAAAAAGGGGTTTTAAAATTTGTGTGAAGAATGTTTTATATACAATCAAAATTACTTGAACCTTAATATTTATGCTCTTCAATATAATTAAAGGATCACATATTTTAGGACTTTTTGAATTTCATCCCTAAAAGGGTTAAAAAGGGGTGTTAAAGTCTGTACAAAAATAAAATATTTATTATCAAAATTACTTCAGATTAAGTATTTAAACTCTTCATTATAATAAAAGAAACACGTATTTTGAAATAAATTGTTTATTATCGTGCTTGAACTTATGCATTTAAGCTGTACAATACAATTAAAGCAACAAAATTTCTATTTCACCCCTTAGTCGCGTAAAAAGAGTTACTTCCCCTATATAGTGCAAGTAAAGAAATCTGGCATTTGTATTAACACCTAATTTTTATTATTACCTTTAAAACGGAATACGTTATGCATTGCGTTCAAAATAAATAAATACGAGAATCACAATATTCGAAAATCATATCAAAGTTGTACATATTATTATTTAGCCAACCAGTTTGTGTCAGGTAGTAAGTAGTAGTAAAGTAATCGGGACATTAGCTGTAGCTGCATCTGGAATAACACCTCTTTTGGTGGGAAGGTGGGAAAGCGGCTCTGCCTTTAAAACTTCCGCCTAGTCTTATTCGTGTCGAAACTCCGTTGTGCAATAATATCTTAGCAGAGTAACATGGCTCAAATTCTCCGAAATCGCAGATTTATCGTGTGGGATGAGACAACTAAGGCGCACAAAGGTGGAATTGAAGCACACAGTAGATTTTTAAAGATGTCAGAGGCAGCAAAAGTGCGATCGGTGGAGTTCCTGAGTTGCAGACGGGGGAATGCCTGCCTGAATGAATTCTGTTATATCTAGAGGAACCCGAGCAGACGAAATCAGAGCATCCTTACCATCGTCATACCTATAGCCCTAACCCAAAATAATGATTATCCGTAAAAAGAAATATGAGAGATACGGTTCTTGGAAAGTTTTCAGAGCTATTACTTAAAATAGGAAATGCGGATTATCCCGAATCCGAAAGGAAAATATGTATACCATCTCTGCTGGTAACAGTAGTGACAGGTGGCTATGATAGTTTGAACAGTTAGAGTGTACCCTGATTTTTCTAATAAACAAACACGTTTATAGATTGGCTGTGCAAACGTGCAATACTAACTCCATAAAAAAAACATTGCAGCTGCTATTAATTACATACTTCTTAAGTCGTTGGAGGGCTCAGAAATTGAATACAGGTCTATCGATTCAGTGCTACAAGCGGATGAAGCAATTTACTATCATGTTTCCTAATATATGTATCATGAGTTCCTTAACAGTGTTAACCTTCCTTGGGACACCTGTAATGCTGCTGCGTCTCATTAAACGATTTAAACTATGTAACGGGACTAGACTGCGAGTAACCGCATTGCACAAAAATATTAAAGAGCCACTGTGATAACTGGATGTATTCGGGGGAATCACTTTTCCTACCTCAAATACCACTGATACCATCCGACTATGTTTTTGAGTACAATTTCTACTTTGCAATGCCCATAAAAATAATTCAGGGTGAGTCCTTAAGGGTGGCAGGCATAGATTTCAGAGAACATTGCTTCCTTCATGAGCAATTCTACGTTGCCTGTTACAGAGTCCGTACTAATATCATTCTGGTCATTTTGACACCAGACAGAAAAAGCACCAATGAGCAAAGTGGTTTACCACTATTTAGATTTAGATAGATTTAGGAAATCTATCCTACGAGACCTCCAGAATGATAGACTATCGCTCTAGCTGTAAGAACACTAATGCTGCTCATTTAATAACAAATACATATAGTACATGTTACTTTGGAAAAACCTAAACCGGCAAAATTGTGTTGTCCACGCGGGCGAAGCTGCGGGCGGAAAGCTAGTTTAATATAAAATGAACTATGTAGGTTGTTAATGATATTGAAGTAAAGAAAAAATCAATATTATCATTATCATGTAGGTATGTATAAGCAGTAAGTCAGACATGCAGTGTCAGACAAGACATTGAATTGAAACTAGAGCAATATGTGAATGAATGGCGTTTCCATTAGTCATTGCAGTTATTTTAGACAGCTGATACAGTTAACCTTGCAACTTTCAAATACCTTACATCAATGATACTTATTCTATACTTTAAGTCAAAAACATGAAAATAAAAGATCTATGACAAAAAATAGTTTTTTTAAATTACTTAAATTGTCACAAATTAGTAGGTAATTTATGAGATCATAACATTCCTTTATACCAGAAAAGGTCACATGAAATATGTGACCTTAAAATAAAGTTTTACAGATAATAATGACCTCTGAACTCTTGTTAAAGCATGTTGTTTACATCACTATTTTATTCTGTAGGTAGGAATGTATTGTGATGTTATGTGATGAATAATTTCCTTCAAATAATATGAGTTAGACCCCCCACAGAGAAGAATTAATATCATGCTTAAACTATGTGAACAATTTACAAACACTGTCACAGTTTATTATTGTTGACATTTTAATTACAACAAGGCCTTTCTCATTGTTTTTTCCTCGTAATTTTTGAATAATTAACTTCTACATAACACTCACTTTTAAAGGTGGAGTGAATGACTAACCTATCCGATTGTTTTGCCTATATATGTAACAACAAGTCATTGACCATAATCACAGTCGCGTCGGCGACTTCCCGTTATGAATTAGTAATAAACCATATCCAGATGACTCACAACAATTTGTTGGTATTGAATCTTACTACGAGTACTATGAACAGGAATTGCTTACGTGACAATTTCAACAACGCGTGAGAGAAAGGTGCAGCAAAAATGTCTTTATTGTCTTATTCTGTGACCTTAATAAATAAACAACAGAATACATTACGATAATATGCGCAATATTACTTACTTTGTGCGGAATCCGGCTGTGCCGTATTGTATGAAAACATCACTAGTTTTTGGGTGCATTTCTCTGGCGAACGCGTACACTACCCGTAAGCTACTTGGCGGCATTCTGATCGGCGAAATTTATTTATAAGGCCGCGTATCACTCAGGTACAATCACTTGGAATCAACAAACGAGATTTCCACATTCCCGCTCCGAATACCAGTTTCAACGAATTTGTTTGACGTCAAACTTAGGTGTCGTTGTCAAATTAAAATCGACTTTATTATTAACCGGCTATTAGGAAACGTATACAGTTGAGCAGTGATGTCGCTACATGTAATGCATTAAATAACTTGATCCTATCTATCTTGTCTTTCAAAAACTTTAGCATCATAATTTTGTAGCATAACTCATAATGTCATTTGAAATGTCAAACTGGCTCTATGCTGATGATGGTTTTAAGTTAGCGTGCTAGAAAGTTTGGCTATATTACGGTAGATGGCGGACTAACATTCCTTTACAGTAATTCAGCTATTGGTTAACAGATGGCACAAAATAAAGAAAACGATATTTTAGATATATATTTAATTATTTTTATTTGTTATTTAATTTTGGCATTTAATTAATGCAAAATATTATTTACAAAGATGTACATCTTTCTAGTCAAAGAACAATACGATCTCAGACAGATTCGAACCTGCGACAACGCTGTAGCCACTAATGGTAGCTTAGTGGCTATAGCGTCCGGAGTAGGTACTACATAACCTAGCTGCAGGTTCATATCCGGCCAGAGAGCGTATATTTCGTTCACTAAAAAATTAACACCTTGTAGTAGGTATATTCACATCTTTATATCGCGTAAGTAATATAAAATGATATTGTACCTATTTAGGCTATTCTCTTTACCTGTACTTACCTATTATTGCGTTATTAGGTGCTCAAATGCAACGATTACAAAATTACTAAGTATCTGCAACTACAGCGCATGCTTAGTAATTTTATGTAAAAGTAGTGAATTCAGTTGGCCAGTTTATCTTGATACGACAAAAAAGCGCTGGGAGCAAGACGATGCTTCATCAAGTGCTTAGTAGTTTAGTTCCTTATTTTGCCGCCGGTCAAAATATACTGGTTATTGTTAAGAACGTTGTTAGTTACGCTCGACATGTTTAATGAAGTGGTAGGCAGAAGCAACGTGAACTAATTGACGTTTGGATCGTAGCCAGTGGCGCTTGTTGTCAACATTGATTACTGTCAAACGGGAAATGTTGAACTTCAATTATGATTCTTGTTCATAGCTGTTCTCCATTGAGAATGTTCAGAGATTTCATTGAGAATCTATAGGATAGGACTAGGCTCAATGCTGGATTTAGAAGTCTGGAGGCCTCGGGGCAACAAAGGAGTGGAGGCCCCCTGGCCCCAAATTATTTTGGGGCCTGACTACGCTGTATAGGTACTCATTCAAGTCTTTGTCTCTTAAAGAAGGTAGGGAGCAGGTAGGTCCCTACGTCCAGTTCATTCTTAATAGGAAGTACCTACCTACGAAGTGTTAACTACCTTACAAGATCACATCCTTTTTTTCGATATCTACCTAGCGTAGTGTCGTGAAGAATGCCTTTTCTTATTGCTTTGAATGCTTTGTAGTGTAAGACTGCTTTCCAAGGAGCGGCCAGAGCAACTAGACTGCCCGAATTATTAAGTGGGGTGAGGGGTAGAAATGCCTGACACAATCCACTGTTCCCACTCTTTTTTCCGACCTGTGATTATTTTAAAATGAACCTATTTGCGCTTTCCATCTACCTAAAATAAGGATCAAGAATAATATATCAATAAGTAGTTTATCCTCACAATATGAAAATTACTGCGACAATTTACCAAACCATTTACCAATTTACCAAAATTTTTTTTTTTGTTGTGGTATGGCCACGCTGTTCGCAGCATGAATGGGCCGGCTCGACCGGGGAAGTACCACACTCTCGCAGAAGACCGACGTCCGAGTAGTAGCGTTTCGTTACTGCGCTTCGTTCGGTGAGCGAGAGGGCCGGAGGCCCAATTCCTCCCCCAATCCCCTTCCTTCTCCTTTTCTCCTTCCCCTTCCTTTCCCTAAATAGGCTCGGCAACGCATCTGCAACTCCTTTGGTTTTGCAGATGTCCATGGGCGGCGATGACTACTTACCATCAGGGAGCTCGCCTGCTCGTTTGCCGAGTTATCCCATAAAAAAAAAAAAAAAACAAAATCGTCAGTACGATTCCTCAAACTAAAGCAGAACTAATAGTTAATTAAGCAAAATACTAACGAAAAGAAGCGTTCCCCACCTAATTTATATCTATTTATGAATGACAGTAACACATGTGTGTATTTAGAGCTAAATTAAAACAACAAACGACCAGCCATTATTGCTAGGACCACCATGTTGATTGTATTATTTCGGATTTTTTCTTCTCTTACGTCACGTTAAATTGCATTTAATCTCCCAATACCTTGGCCCAATACCTATGCCATTGAGATTCTTCTAAGGAGACTCATTATCGAATACGAGACAAAAAAAGGATAAATACCTAAGTGCCTTATAAATTTACCTAGCTTTTTCCAAATAATATCATTTTCAGGTTTTAGTAAAAGGAGATGTGATCTGATAACCAAATGCGATGACTTTATGAAAGACGATGGTTGGAGGCAGTCAGAATTTAAATCTTCTAGTTTTTTACTGTGCGTATTAATAATTAATTATCACGCGCTTAAACGGTGAAGGAAAACATCGTGAGGAAACCTGCATGCCTGAGAGACTTTCTTGACGGCATGTGAAGTCTGCCAACCCGCAGTAGGCTAGCGTGGTGGACTATAGCCTAATCCCTCTCGTTCTGAGAGGAGACCCGTGCCCAGCAGTGGGACAATGTAATGGGTTGATGATGATGATGATGATATCTGTCGAAATTCTGTTTATATACCTACTTAGATAGATATCTGCGATATCTAAGTAGGTATTGTCTACTTTTCAAAATATCTGTAGAGCTGATAACTTAATTAATATACAAGCGGGTCACACCAATATTTATGAGTAGGTACTTAGTAAAATTCGGCATTAATCGGAGACTATTGATTTATACAGCTAGGTAGGTAATGATGTCCTGGTTACAAACTGCCGTCGGCTATCCTCATTTACTGGTACCGGTTGGTCACCATAGCAATTACGGGCGCGGTCACGGTGCGCCCGCGTCGCCGCGTCGCAGCCCGCGCGGTAATTAATCGTGCAATTTTCAGCTAATGAGATCCATGTAAGGATGAGTTTCAGTGTACGAGATTACTTAGAAGTCTCCGTTGTTTGGTAATTTTAATTTAAAGTTAGTAGATAGATACCTAAGAATTACTGAAACGTATTGAGCTAAATAGTTAGCGAGACAATAAACGTAGCTTTTTGTGAGTCATAGTATGATTCACCCACAGATATAAGAAATAATTATATTTCTATGGATTCACCGAATAAAATTACTATAAGCTCGAAATATGAATTGATTTAGAGGAATAACGAATTTTTGCTGCATTCGATCCCAGTTTCGAGAATCTGTTTAGATACCTCAGATACCTACTTAATTCAATTTCATTACAAAAACACTTATTTACAAACTGTACCAGCCTAATAAGAAAACATCACATTTTGAAAACGTTTAGGTACTCTTAACTCCTTCTAACACACGGGGTGGCAGGGCTACAATATAAGCATCTTTCTTATTTTGTGCCTTGGTGGCTAAAATAGCTACTTTTGGTAAAGAACAACTTGATTCGCAGACACGCGACAGCAAATCGTCCTCCAGTATAAGCTGACCTCTCATTGTACGAAAAGCCTATACATTGCGAAGTTCTCTTATACTGGAAACAGAGATAAGTATAGGACATTGTCTCCGTGTGTCATAAGATTAATTACAAAATGCCCATTTTTGCCAAACAATCCTTGAAGAATAGGAGATGTCTGGGCGAGGAATTTCATTGATTAGACCAATTCAGATAAAAATTCAGCTCCAATCTGTTCTAAGTCTTGCAATCTCATTCTGAACGATATTCGCCTTGGCGTGTCAATCGTCACCGCGAGCGCAGGCGATGCGACTAATTACTCTAATTAGTGATTACAGCTCCGACACGCGTTTCAATTGAATACATCTGATATGTAAAGTGCCACTTGGTATGCATGCTAGGACGCCAGTACATAATTGGTGACGTGAGCTTCCTCATACCTTGAGGTGCAGTATGTTACTCATCGAAGGCGTCTATAACCACAGATATCATTAGGTTGGTACCTAATTCCGTGGGCCTCAACAAAACTCGACCTCGCCTCAACAAAACAAGACTCGACTCGACTCTACCTTCAACAAAATGGATGGAGACCGCGACTCGGCAAATATACCTAGTGCAGAACGCCCAACGGCAAGATGGACTGATGATTTGCAAAAGGATGTTGGCAAAAGCTGGATGCGTAGCGACATGGTGAAATGGTGCACACTAAGAGGCCTACGTCCAGCAGTGGACTTGTATAGGCAGATGATGATGGTGAGGGATAATGATTATGAGGATTAGCATTACCATTACCCATTCCCCATTTTCTAACAAATTAGCTGCCAGGTTATTTGGGGCTCTGACTAGTATTAGCTATTAAGGATTAGTATGGCATCACACCTTGATTTAAGCGGCGGTAGCCTAATGGCTAGGGCGTCGGACTTGCGATCATGTGGTTGCCGGTTCGAACCCCACCCATTGCACTACCGACGTGAACCCACTCGTAACACAAGCATTTAGCTTAGCACGAGGGGTTAACAAGAATATAGGTACTTAGCTACTAATTATTGTAGGTATACCCATAGTTGTATTTGGGGGCGAGCAAATCCAAACTTCGAGCTACAACCACAGTATAAATACTGTGCTACAACTGAGAGGTCATAGAGAAACTCAAAAACACTTTTCTCAACCTGGGAATCGACCCCAAGACCTCCAGCGTAGTAGTCGCGCTTAGGACCACTAGACTCATGAGAAAGTAACGAATAAAAATTTAATGATTTTTGTAAATAAAACTTAGTCGATCTCTCGCGCAGACGTAAGTATACCTCCTTAAGTAACTCGCAAAATTAGACGGTGCTATGAGTTTTCTTCTAGTTCTATATACCTAAGTATATTCTACATGCTACCATAAATTAAGCATACGAGTTCAAAGTCAGTAGCTGCCAGCTATCTAATCAGTCTCCATAATCTATTCGTCTAAAGCTCGCTACTGCATCAGATCTAGTCAGACGACTGTAAAACAATTACGCTGACTATGCGATCAGTCGTTGCGACCGACGATTATCGTAAAGATAATCGCACAGATGGACGACAATCTCGTGTGCGTATAAATCAGACTGCGTAGTCATGCATGGTCGATCGTTAGTGATGTATCTGGGGTTAGGTATGGTCGGCATAATGAAAGAGAGAAAGAGAATAGCTTTACTTACCTAAAATATGTAGATTCAGATAAATAGGCCGCCTCAGCGGTTAGTGGTCATAATATAAGAGGATGTTTACGTAGCTACTTACTGCTTTTTGTATTTCTTAATGCATTTTCCTTGATAAGATTATAAAGATATTTTACTGAAGGAAAAAATTCGGCTGCGGGCAGGTTTCGAACCTATACCAGAAGGTATGACCATCTAAGCCACCGTTGTTTACAATTGAACTGCCTGATTAGTTTAGTATAACTAAGCGTGACTACTAAGTACGCTAGAGCTCTTGTTGTTGCGTTTTTCTATGAAATTCTCAGTAGCAGCTCGGACTTAGGATTTGTCTTCGGTTAATGGCAATAGGCTCGCCCCTATTTCATAGGTACGCCTCTGCTAACCCTTCGGAGAATACAGGCGTTTCAGAGAAACTACCCTAAAGACTGCTTTAGGGTGGATAAACGGGATAACTCTTATTTTTGATGACACCGAGTGCCACTGAAATCAAAAATGTTTCTAGAGTTCATTATTTTGTGTACGCGATTATCCGTAGGGAGTCATCGCTCAGGATAAAATATACTTATAAGCTTTTATGTAATCAGTCAAAACACTCCATATAAAATAATGATGTTCTAATACACCTGATTAGAACATCATTATATTATATGGAGTGTTTTCTATTCAGTAATCACAGGCGATCACCAGGAGTTTCTTGTTATAAGAAGCATAATCGGCCTATAATGTTTCCACTGCTGGGGCACAGGCCTCCTCTTGGTGACAGGAAGTGTACCGTAATCCACCACGCGGGCCCAGTGCGGGTTTGTAGTTGTCACATAATACATATCCTCGAAGTTTTGGTTCTAGGACAAGCCGGTTTCCTAACGATGATTTCCTTCGTCGTTTCTTGTAAAAAAGAAAAATAAATATTTAAATAAATATTAAAGCATTCGGGAAAAATATTGATCATGGTTGGAAATGTGAAACAAATATTTCAAATTTTTACGGCATACGTACCCAGTAGTTGGCACGCCGCGCAGTCGCAGACGGACAGGCCATACTTCATCGTTATCTACATCACTTCCAGTTAGTGCTAATACTGAGCGGCAATTAACTACACCCCCCTCTGCCCCCCACCCATGTCGTTTAGCCCACCGAGACCGGTATTAACAAGAACATTGATTATTAAAATTAATCGCGAGATTCTGATAACATTGTGAAAAATTACACGGTTGGTGTTAAAAATGCAAATTGGGTGGGTAGTTCTCGGCGAGTGACGTCAAAGGAATAATTAAAGGAAATTATTTTGTCGTTAATAGGTACTTATCGTAATACTGTATAAGTCACAGATTTTTTCATTACTCCCCTACTTATAATTTTATATGCATTTCTCGGTTATTTCAGGACTCAGGCGCCTAAACAACGTCACATTTTCATTATCGATAGCGAAGTATGGATTTGGCGTAACAAATGGCTGATGGAACAAAACATAAATTTTAAATCATCAACTTATCTTCTACTAGTAAGAAAGCTGCACACCGTAAGCGTTCCATTTGTTCAGTGTTTGTTATTAAAGATTTACTGTAATACCATATACCTACCGTACGATACCCTTTGGGTGTGGTCGTTGTCGCTTAAAAATAATTAATTTTATTTTTTATAATTTTTTAGCAATAAATACCTATTGCGAAATATTCACAAAGATATGAATTTTCTAATTAAAGAAAATTTCTAGTGAGACAAAAATTCGATCTAAGACAGGGTTCGAACCCCCGTCTTTCTGGTTTAATACACCAGACGCTTTACCAACTAAGCTACCGAGACCACTAATAATTGTTTTTCGTTCCTTATTTTAATGTTTTGACGGCCATATTGTTTTATTTTTCAAAAATGTATATCCTAGAACCATCTTACTGTAAAGACGTATCAATCGACACCTCATTTGTCAAAATTAGACCAGTCGTTTTTGCGATAGAGTTACACATCCATACGCATTACTTTTCCCTTTTCGCAGTCGGGTAAAAAAGGAAATTCCAGATTACCCGCTATGAGCAAACAGGCATACCCCATAAATAGTCGGTATCTCTTTCTGTTTCTTATTTCCTGGTGTTCTTTCGTGCCACCCAGTGAGTCTGTACGTTAATATGTATCTAATTAAATTAGGCATCTTTGACCACTTAAGTGCACATGGCAATAAAACATTATATTCGTAACTCAGATTTAGGGTACCGTAAGACAGTTGAAAAAACAGCGCGGGTCGCGTATCTAAGCACTTCTTGTGTTTAAGGGCTTGAAGGAACTAAGGGCCGAGTAACATACTTATATATTCACAAATATATCCACCGTAAATATTTATGTTTTTTAATTTCTTCCGTAAAATAAAAATTTTTTTCTTTCTTCTAAATTGTATACAATAGAATATTGTATAAATAGGGAAAAACAATGTTTGGCTAACAACAATGAGACAAATTAACTGTAGAATTTTATTTTTTTACTAGTCCATTAATTACGTATTTAAACCATCATTGTATTGGAGCACACAAAACAAACCTAAGTAAAAAAAGTTATTAAAATCGGTCAAGCCGTTTTTTAGTTTTAGCGAGACAAACGAATAGCAATTGAATTTTATATACTTACCTGGTATGAAGTGAAGAACAATGCAATAGTTAAGATAAGTGACATTCCAATAAATAACCAATAGGTATCTTAATTTGTTGATAAAATAAATAAATTTCAAAAACGGGACGCATAAGTGTGATTGCCTACCTATATTATTACTTATACGGAACCCAGAAACCTACCGAAATTACACCCACACAATATACACATATGTATGTAGTACACATACATATACTTATATGTATGTACACAGTAAATGCTCATCGTATAATAGCAGAGTAACGCATAAATGTATTATTACTGATATGATACGAAATTGTGGATAATATCATTGCTGTAATAGACAACCTTAATGGGAACGCTTTGGTATTACACACCAACATACAAAGACCTGCCATTCCCCTCTCGACTTGCACTTACAACATTATCTAACGCATTCTGCACCAGCCCTAACATCAAAATAACAAAGCTCATTTTTGCAGGCACAACTGAAAAGTTATTCTGGTTTTACAAAAGAAGGGGGAGTATTAACAAATATTAAGGGGTGTTCAAATTCTAGTGTTGAAACACATTAAGTTATTTAGCCATACGCCAGCAATTTCGCTATTAACTATTAGATCGTTTTGGAATCAATTCTTTGGTTTCACGTTACGCTTGTGTTTGTTTTTTTATTTAACGCTGTTTAATTTGGTGTAACCGGACCGAGGTAACTTGTATACCTATATGTAGTATGCAGGTAAAAAAATAACTTTTTGTAATTTGGTAACTGTAGTTTTAGATTCGGTAGCGACCGCCGCAAGTTTTAATTAAAAATGCAGTCTGGTCAATTTGATGTTATCGTAAATTACATTTTTCATTAGGTATCTGAGGTATACCAATGTTCCTTGGGGATTGTCCATTGATCACGTGAGGCTCAACAGGGGATGGAGGTTCGCAAACAATCACAAAATATTACAAGAGGGCAGGGATTGTAGAGAAATATCACCGTGTATTTAAATTTTAGATTTGCAAAGAAACAACCACCAACGTAAGATAAATTGCACCAAAAATATACACGTGATTTTGGGCACTGCTTAAATCTTCACTACGTATCCCCCTGGAGTTGGAGGGGTGAAAAAGTAAAAAAAAAGTGACGTGATTAATGGATAACCTCTAAGCAATTTCATGCTTATTTACAACATTGTTGAACGAGCTTTCTTTCAGTAGCTAACTTTCTTTCTAAAAGTCAAACAATTTAAACGGTACCTACCAAGATAAGTCCATAACTACCAACACCAACACGTACATGAAATATAGTTTCTAAGTTGCGCCTGTCGCGGTCAACCCCCCGTGTCTCGGAGAGCACGTAACGCCGTCTGTCCCGGTTGTCATACGAACACCTATGACAACCGTTAGTGGTAGACAGAAGCCCAAAAAGCCAGTCTAACCTTCGAATATCACGTTGCCCAGAAATAGGGTTTCGGAGGTCCGAATATGGCAGTCTCTTCGTGTTAAACTGTTTTAGACAAAATTATTTTATTATTTTTTGAAGGCGGTTTAACTTTTTTGTTAAAAGTAATTTGATTTTGTAATTTTTAGTGGAAAGTTTTGTTTAGAAGTACTTGTTAGCCAACTAAACGCACTGCTCCAATAAGACAGCGATGTTTCAGAGTAAACGATAATATCATCGATGTAAACAATTTTTTGATTTTTGTTGATATTTTCAAAACTGCCTAACCGATTTCGATGAAATTTGAACGGGACCACCTCTGAAGTATGACCTACCAAACAAAAAACAATAATTCAAATCGGTCCACAAACAAAAACAAACAAAAAAAACATACAGACGAATTGAGAACCTCCTCCTTTTTGAAGTCGGTTGAAAATACTGATATTCAGTCGCATTTAGTCAGACTGGAAGCCGACCCCAATAGTTGGGAAACGGTTAAAAGTACGATTACATTGTATAATTAATTAAACCAAAAGAAAGCTTTAAGATGTAAACTGAAAATTCAATATTTTTGTAAACATAAATATAAACATAGTAGAAAACCATTTATTATCCCACTGCTGGGCACGAGGCACCTCTAATTCATCACGCTAGCCTACTAAGGGTTGGCAGACTTCTCACGCCGCGCGCCGTCGAGAAAATCTCTCAAGCATGCATTTTTTCTGACAATGTTTTCCTTCACCGTTTATATTGATATTTAATTGCGAAAAGTCAGAATTGAATTGGATTCAAATTCGAGACCTATAACTTAGCAAGCTATCATTGCTTATTTTGTAAATGAGAAGATTAAATTGTATCGTTAGGTTAGAGAAAAAGAAATACGTCATCTCATTAATACGAATCCCATCGAACCTACGTCTTAATACAGCATCCATCATACAACGTTGTGTGGTCTTTGGACTCCGTCACAATTAGAGAGGCCCTTTGTGCCCATACTCTATGGGAAATCTCTGTTTGTAATTCTTGGCTTTCACTATGATTTATTGTGATAAAGGTTATGATTCTTTTCGTTATTTATCGGTCAAGCACCAATGGTACAGGTATACTTTAATTTTATTTATTTATTGATCAAGCACTGGTTGTATTTTATTTAATTACAGTAAAGTGAAGATAAATTTACAAAGTTTCTGAATCTAGTCGACAATTACTTGATTATTGTATCAATTTCAATAGTTATATGTTGTTTAAAAGAAGTTGACCATGTGTTAACACAATAAAAGTTAGTTTTTATATACCTAAGTAATATTATCTGCCCCGAGAGACGTTGTCTTGTCTTAGCTATAATAAAAATACCAATTGAAATCAAACTGACAAAAAAATTGACATCTTTTAAAATTTTCCAACTTTCTACGCAATTTTCTTTCCATACCATCAATATAACTCGATAAATCCGTAAAAGGAGTTTGAATATTTCATTGACAACCTCTTTTAATATCAGTAGATCTTAATTCAAATCCCAATCTTACGCAACTTGTGTGAATCAATCTCAGCCAGTAACAAAGCTTTGTATTGAAAGATTAAACATCTAATTTCCATTCAATAATTCGTGGAATTGATGCAAACAAACAGACATAGAGCTTTCTCTCACGCCTACGCTCTTACAAGCTAAATGCATGCCCATGTATACCCATTCGCCTTACCTAATGTTTCTATCATATCACGATTTTGTATGATACAGCTTCGAGGTGGTCTGTGCCTTAATAATAGATTGGTTGAAAAAAAATGTGCTATTAAAATGAAGTCTAGAATACAATTTGTTTTAGTCCGTTTTTTAATTTAGCAGCTACGAGTATAATGAAGAAGGTTCCAAAAGAGCTTTATCTAGGTAGGTTATCTAAATATACCTACGAACAAATAAAATGTACGTGTCTGTTTTTAATATTAACTTTTTACTAAATACATAATAAACGAAAGTTTATAGGTACAATACCAACATGTAAAAAACGATAAAAAAAATACTTTTTTTCTGGCTAATCGCCGAATAGGCAGGATCGATTTTGACGGGATTTTCACTAGCATTATCTATGCTAGTGAAAATCGCAAACTTGATTTTCACTAGCATAGATTTGTCAATGATCTAGTTGATCGATCGATCGATATTTGATAAGTACTTATTAAAATTTACGCAACGAGAGCAGAGCTGAACAAAAAAAAACTGGATATGACTGGATAGATAATAAATAAAATTTAAGTTTTTATATGTGATTTTAAAACAAAGTATTTTTTTGCTGTTTATAATTATGTTAAGTGTAGCAACTACGGCTGCCTAATGCCCAATCATAATTAAATTAATTTTGAAGTAACTAATCATTTAATAAAATTTGATAGATTCATATTTAATTATCATTTTCCCACTATCATATTAAATAAATAAAATTGTATAAACGACGTAAACACTCGTATCTACAGAACCAGTGGCTACCGCTTTTACAAGCCAATATTTTATTCAAAACGGTCAATCGCTAATCAATCAATCAAACTATCAATTTGCTGTCAGTTTTTATTAAAACCACCTTGATTGCTAACTCAGTGGACATTTTATAGGTAGTTTATAAACGACACTAGCCTTTTTAATTAATATCACGTTGCATCCGTTTTTATTAAAAACATTGTCGATGCCAATAAAGTTAAGAATATAATAAAATTAGTACAAATCCACTATAAGGCGATGATAACTCCCTGGCTGCTAATAGACAGGCTATAAAGCCCACCTTACAGATAGTCTATGGGGCAATAAATGAATAAAAACAATTACAGTAATACCAACATAAAAAATCACGGAGTCATGCTGCAATGTAACTGATATAGGTTTTATATAAAGGTATTAGAGTTCAAATTGTGATGTATATTACGGTTATCCCTTTACCAACTGCAGAATAATTTTGGGTGAAGTGTGTTGTGTGAAAAGAATGGCAATACACCACAAGCGGAAGCGATAGCGTATTAAAGCAGTTAATGTCAAGAGTTTTCTATTATGAATATTGACGGAGGCACTAAATTAATATTTTAAAACCATGTTAAGTTTTTGCAACGTTCATTAGTGTCAGCTAGATGGTTTTAATAATTGCTATATAATATCAATTACCCTTCATAATAAAATATCTATCAGGTTTTTAATTAGGAAACACCTAAAATTTTTATTTATAAATCAGGTTTTAGCAAATCAATCGGTAGGTATAGTATTGATAGGTAATTTGTTATTTATATATTTTGATCGATTATTATTTTAATCAACTTTTTAAAGAAGGTTCCGAGTTTGAAGATGTTTACTTATGTAGGTTAATTGTTCGGTAGTCTTTAGTTTTTATAACGTTAGTATAAAAACTTGAAACGAATACTTATCTGTTATTTTTTGTTACGATGGACTTCTGTTGATTATAAATAACTAACTTAATTCTTATTTTATAAAGGTTGATTGCAAAACTTAACTAAATTATTTTCTTTAAATAAGTAGATGTAAATTTCCATTTATACCATTATATCTAATAATGGTATAAATGGAAATTTTTAAATGGTCGCTTTGAAATTTTTGGTTTGATTATGATTGTCATTCTAAGCATAGATTAGATAAGCAATTTGTTAATTTCGCATTAAGCTTAAAATATTCTGTAATGTTTTATTTCTTACATAAAAGTCCTAGTCCAAAAAAAATATTTAAGATAATATAAATATAATTTAGAAATTTATTTTATTTAAGTAAGTATCTCTCTCAAAACTATCAAAACCATAAACTTCTCATCACACTTCTTTTTTTAAAGTTTTCCAATACTTTGTAGAAGGTTCTTACAGTAAGAAAGCTCGAAAAAATTGCACAGAAAATTGGACAATAATAACTTAACGACTATTTTAACTTAAAAAAAAACACGCGCTTTTATTATGATTTATGCCACTTTGAATAGAATATTTATAGCTAAGACAGGACTAGATACCTACGTCAGGTCAGCTACTAAGTACTTAATAATAATAATTATATTAATTATTATAGTATTAGTATAATTATTATTAGTATAAAAGGAAAGGCAGGCCTTTGCCCTGCAGTGGGACGATCACGGCTGATAATAAATAATAATAATAATAGTATTATTATTATTACGACTGCCTCGTTGGTCTAGTGGTCCCAATCGCGACTGCTACGCTAGAGGTCTTGGGTTCGATCCCCAGGTCGAGCAAAGTGTTATTGAGTTTTTCTATGAAATTCTCAGTAGCAGCTCGGAGTCTGGATTTGTGCCCGGTGAATGGCAATAGGCTCGCCCCCTATTACATGGGACCCAAACATACCGGCGAACTGTGGGTGTACATTAAGTACACCTCTGCCTAACCTTTCGGGGAATACAGGCGTGATGGTATGTTATGTTATGTTAATAGTATTATGACAACTTAGTCGTTATTAGTACTTACTAGTTGGTATGTTATTTAACAATTGCTAAAATATTTAAAGCGTGATGTATCCGCTTCCGCTTATCCACCCGCACCCGCTTTCTCCCACACTTTGCGCCACACGACGTCGGCGAGATGAAAGCGGTCGGCGCGTTTGAGGCTCCGCGGCGGCGCAATTAGGGCTCTCAGTAATGAGAGGAGCGACAGAGGCCACTAATCGGCGGCCTAAGACACCACCCTCGGCCGTTCGAATCAGAAGCGGATCAGTTTATTGCTCTTGATTAGAATGCTGGTATGAGCCCAGCATTGGGCTACAAAAGTGATTGGGAACTCATTTTGAATTGGGTTTCGGTGTTCTTGTGTCGAGTTTTAAGCCATCGCTGGTAAAAAATTCACGATAAAACATGTTTAAATAAAATAATTAATGCTAGGCTAGTCAATTTTGGACGTAACTATACCTGCCCTAGTATGAGCCATTTCACCCGGTCGCTTTTCGCACCAAGCTTCTGCCAGCAACCTTTCTCAAATTATCCTTCCATCTTGCGGGAAGGTGTTTTTTCGCTCATTGCAATATTATTGTTATAAGCTCCTATAGGAACTTTATATTGTAACAATATCCTAGCTTTCAACGCAGAATCGCTTGTAAGCTTTATCTTAGCCGCATGCTAAACGCTAAAATGAGACCCGGGTCTATTTCATGTTCAGACTTAAGCTAAATATACTAGGGTATTGTAAATAATTAGCGTTGGATAACAACTTGGTGAACAGTTAAATAAATTGTTATTATTTTGTACCCTGTCTCTGTGTCCTGTGACATGAAAAAGACAACGTAAAAAAATTAAAAACACTTGAGATATTTGCGAAAAATTGAGAGTAGTACATACTTACTTCGACATCGACGGAACGTCTTTGCAACTCCTTTGGTTTTGCAGATGTCCATGGGCGGCGATGACTACTTACCATCAGGTAGCTCGCCTGCTCGTTTGCCGAGTTATCCCATAAAAAAAAAAAAGATGTAAGTAATGGATAAACGAGAAAAATAAAAAAGGGAGGAGTCATTGCTCAAAACTAGGACAACACGGGCTAAATAAATAAAAAATGTGTCTCCACAATATTAACATTCTTATTTACACAAAAAAGCCATGCACAAAAGCTTGGACTTTCTTCGGTTCGATGCGCTTAAGAGTTCTTTGGCTTCCTTCAAGTGTAAGATAAAAAAGAGACAAATATTAAACAGGGCAATGTCGAGACACTTGTTTAAGTTTTACAGAAAATCCTAAAAAGTGTCACAATTTTCCCAGAAGGAATTTTGACTTGATCTATTTAACTAACAGACATAATAAACAACTCTAAAACGGGTTCACTGACAATACGCTACCAAAACGAACCGACTGTTACAAAAACTCTTTCTCACAGACCGAACATCGATTAAATTCCATTTTAATGTCAATTTACACCTTCAACCGGGAATAAAGCATTATTGATCGTCTATTTTGAAGTGCACCAACAAATAACTATGACAACTCAGTCAAAACCACTCTTCCATTGATCTATTTGTACTAAATTTTCATAGAAACACGAAGCAAAACCAGTAATGGAGCGTAAGCTGATAAAAAAGAGACACTGGAAAGAGTTGTATAATACAACTGATTAGAGAGGACCCGGAATCTTTTGTGGTCCGAAAACGGACCATAATGTGACATCCGTTGATGACAGATGACCATGCCGACAACTTTACTTAGCATTTCGTTCATTCCAAAATGAACTTTAAAGATACCATTGTTAATACTGCAATGTGACGTACTGTAGCATCCAATGCTGCGTTGAATTACAAAAGCTGTGACCGAGTTGTTTATGGGGCTTTGATGGACGTCAATATTGCAACCGAAAGGTCCAATACAATATATGGACTTGTATGAATGTAACAAAAAGTCAGTAATCCCGCAAAAAGAGTTCGCTGACTAAATACGGAGGCGCTAAAAGGTGGTCCACTTTGATACATTTGTGTACAAAATGGAGTTGTTGACTTAAAGATAAAGATGTTTGCAGGCCTGCCTGCCTCGTTTTCATGTTCCCCTGTGAAAATTAGCGTGCGCCTTTGAACAAGCGCACTATAGGCATGTTGTAAAAATACCTCGATATTTTTTTTACCTTTTGTTGGACACGTCATGCAAATAATATTTTGATATAGCGGTGCCAAGTGCCAACCGCACTGACTTCGGTTGAAACCTTTGATTTAGGGGAATGTAGTTGAATCTTTGAACTATATTTTTGTATTAATTAATGCATTTTCCAAGCAACAAAGTTCCTTTAGAGAAGGAAAAATTTGACTGCGGGTAGCATTCGAACCTGTGTCTTCTTCGTGTCGACTAACAAAGCCACCGCAACTCTCATCCGCCAGGTAGAAATTTGCCTTCACATTCTGAATTTACGTCTTTGAGGTGACGTCAGTGAAATCTATTCAAAAGCTAGTTGTCTTCTCAACCGATATGACTTACTTTACTTTAGTTCAATATCTTACGGTGCCACGTTACCTATTAACTATATTTTTATGTATCGGAATTAAAGAGTAGATTTCCCATGGTTAGAAATATCCCAATTAGAAGCGGCGGTAGCTTAACGGCTAGGGCTTCGGACTTGGGATCATGTGGTTGCCGGCTCGAAACCCACCCATTACACTACTGACGTGGATCCATTCGTAATACAAACATTTAGCTTCTAGTACCTACGAGGGGTTAACAAGAATAGTGGTAATGTGACCCACATTGCTAGTAATAAAAGATGATATAGTGACACGTATTGAAAGGAATATGCTAAGATGGTTTGGGCATGTCGAGAGAATGAATGAAAGACGATTAACGAATGGAATTTATAAGGCGAATGTTAGTGGCAGCGTCGGGAGAGGTCGCCATAGAAGGACGTACACCGATCTTATCGGCGAGGTTCTCCAAAAAGGTCAGGTGCGTAGTACTCGCAACCGGCGCGTGTGTATGAAAAGATGTATGAATGTGGAAGAAGCGAAAGAGATATGCAAGAATCGTAGCAAGTGGCAGTCCATAGTTTCTGCCTACCCCTGTGGGAGAAAGGCGTGAGTGTATGTATGTATGTATGTATTGCTAGTAATCTTTAAAAAAAATCACTGAAGAATGTCAGTGGCACTAGATATCATATATTAATTTTATCCCCAGCCCTTAAGTACTGACGACTGCCGATGAATATAATGAGGCATTAACATCCTTACATCTGCCATAAAATTAGTTATTCATTACCCTATCGAATGCCGTGTGGTCTACAGTGGCGGATCAGAGAATACGGTAGTTTTTGTGTACTCTCTTATGTATATTGTAATTAAGCGATCTGTGCATGCCATTTTGTAAAATAATAGTTTTTCTATGAAATCCTTTATCTGATGTAGGAAATTCCTAAATTGTCAAACTTTATGGCACGAGAAAATCCCTAGTGAAGGGGCAGGGAACAGCAGTTGGTAATGTTTGTTTTCGTTTTTGTATATGCAAATGGGCAAGTTATTTTATAAAATTAATATTTATTTTTGCTCGATTCCTCAAGTTTAAGTTACTTCTCATAGTTTGCCGAGGCAAGCGTAGATGACTTTTATGCAATTATGCGTAAGAAAGTGGCGTCAGTGGTGCGACGAGTACGGGGGAGCCCAAATAGCGTCCTGAGGATGTTTGGCGACAGACTGGACAATGCTCTGCTCAGTAGATTTACTGAACTGCATGTGTTGCGGTGAGCCAACTGCAGGGGTACGGTCTGTTCAATTTTATTTTTTTGTGCCTACTGGTAATTACTAACATTAGCTATAAGTAAAATTTTCCTGTTACTAACATACATATGGACTTGATGGTCTGAATTAAATTATTTTTATTTATATTTTTTATTTTATTTATTATAGTATCAGCGTGATAATTAGTCAACCCGTTTCGGAGATTATCCCGAATAAACAAAAAGATCATTTTTTAAATTGTTTTTGTTATCAGTAAGTGGGTACCGTATAAAATATGTATTTATTGAAAAGCTGTTATTTTGTCATTACAAACAAACACTTAAATTTTATTCATTTGTATTTTTGGTATTGATGTTCTTGGGGCTATTTTATAAAATTCTATGTCCCACGGTTTACCACCCGCTTTCATCTCGTTTTTGCCATTTAAAACTGCGGACTTACACGCATTCGCTCAACAGTAGAAGTCCTTTGGCAGATACAGTGACGTTGATGGTATGTAGTGATATGAATACCCCATTAGTCTAGTGGTCCCAAGCGCGACTGCTAGGCAATAGGTTCCGGGTTAGATGACCAGTTCTACCAAAGTGCTATTCTCAGTAAGTAGCCCTAGGGGCGGGGGTTGATAGTCAATCACGCAACCGATACGTAAATATAGTGGTGGTCATATATTGGTCTGACGTAGCAGCCAAGGAATATTTTAAATAATGATTACTAAGTTAGTATATGGGGGTATCCGCAGTTCCTTATCGTCGCTGGTCCTCCAATATCGCTTAACTAACGCATTGCTGTAAGGCCCAATTTTCACCAATTTACAATGTTATTTAAATCAAAGTTAAGACCTTATAACCAAGTGTCAATTAGAGTTAAGAGTACGAGAGAGAAAAGTCAGACACCTTGGGTTCGAACTCAAGACCATTGTCTTGGAAGTTTGATTTAAAAAAAAAGGAGGACGAATCTCAAAACTTCCTCCAAACTTATCTGAAAACTCCCGGGTTCAGATTTTTAATTTGAACCCGATGTCTCATGATTTCATCGCCTTCATTAACGCCTGTTTTGTTTCGTACGATAACGCAGTAGTTATGCATAATCAGCCGCCGGCGCCGATGCCACCGCGGAGGTCGGAACTCGCAGCTTAATATATCTGAATATAATGAGCTATTAAAGATTTAGTAGCCGTTAATGTTGGTGACATATTTTAATTTTACCTATCACTATCTGATGCCCGGGGATTCACGCGCATCCCCAAGGAAGGAAAGGAAGCTTATGTTCTTTCTGCGCGCTGAAATGGTGAAGGAAAACATCGTGAGGAAACCTGCATGCTTGAAAGATTTTCTTGAGGGCGTGTGAAGTCTGCCAACCCGCAGTAGGCTAGCGTGGCGGACTATAATCCCTCTGGTAATGAGAGGAGACCCGTGCCCAGCATTGGGACATTGTAATGGGTTGATGATAGTTATGTACTTTCCAAGGTCCAATTTATCTCCTTACCAAAATTCACCAATATTGGTTTACCGATTTCGGCCGTAAAAAACAGATGGGCAGACAAACTTACTTACTTTTGCATTCATAATTATGTACAGTATGAATTCGTTTCGTAAAAGGCCGGAAAGTAATTTGTATGTCGACTTTTCAAAAGGAACGGAACTTCCAACAAGCTTTATTAGCCTTTAAATAAGCGGTCAGCTTTTACTAAACTTTACAGTTCAAACAGTGATTAAATTGACATTTAGCCAGTGCTGGCGTTGCAACGCTGCAACCAAAGGAGTTTCAGATGCGTTGCCGAGCCTATTTAAGGAAAAGAGAGGAGAAGGAGAAACGGAGAAGGAATGGGACTGAGGTAGGAATTGGGCTACCGCCCCTCCCGCTCACCAAACGAAGCGCAGTAGCGAAACGCTAGATACTAGTCGGACGTTGGTCTTCCCCGATTGTGCCGGCCCATTCATGCTGCGAACAGCGTGGTTCTACCACAACAAAATTGTGTTTGATTAATGGACATACTCTCAAAATATGTGCGTTCCTTAGTAACGTCTGCCTAGCCCTTAAAGGAATAGATACAGACGAGATGTTATGTCATGTTAATTAAAGGGAACTTCGTCGGAGGAACTCGAAATAATTATCCTTATTACATATGAATACGTACATCATAAATGTAAATGTGTCACAATTAAGCATTCATCCTGTCGGTGTATCAAGCAGTCCATCTATCACGGCGATATAAAGGCGACATTAAATAACTGAAGTACATCGGTCATGCATAATTAAACGGACACATATTGTTATTGTACGGTGACAAGGAATTTTGGTTGGTAAAAGATATTATCCCTTCTTCTTCTTCATGTCGAAGGTACGTTTTTTTTATATGGTTATATACTCTTTGGCCAAAACTTACACACCTCTAAAGCATTGTCAGTCGCAGCGCAGAGATAGACTATACTACAGGTTTCAGGGCATAGAGGTCAGGATAGGAGGTGGGCCATAGTTTGCGACACAGCTCCACATCCGCACCCTGAACCGTTTTGTCGAGATAACCCCATTTCACTAAATTGGAGTTACACCTCCCCACTTGGGTTCGGAGTCGGTTTAGTGACTTCCAGATGGGCCAAGGAAGGTTAGACCCTGCGGGGAGATGCTTATCTATGTTTATGCTTAAGAAATAATTAAAATTTTTCGAAATGTGAATATTGAAGTATAAGTTTCAGAACTTAGTCCCTCATTGGTCTAGTGGTTCTAAGCGCGACTACTACTCTTAAGGTCTTGAGTTCGATACGTAGAGTATCCATATTAAAGAATATTATATTTCAAAGGCTTAATAAGAATAACTTGTTTGATTTCGTATGATCTCAGTAGTAAATAAAGTATTTGTTACATAAAAATTAAATGAAAAAAAAAATAAGTACATGAATAAAAAGGTTTTTCTTTCAGAAAAGCTTTCAGTACCTGCATAGAAAATAAAAATCTTCAATTACTTTCATTTTTGTGGAATGACAACACCAATATAAAATGGAACCTATCTCTGTTCACCCACAAACAGTGCCACCCTACGCGTACCGAACATCTGCAGCACAACAATACAAATGATTAGCCACGTCGCCGATGGCTCTATCGCTTTGTCGCGCGGCTTGACGCGTCAGCGCCGGTGTCACCCGATGTCACACGACCTCACCCGAACACTGACGAGGATTGACGATCAATCAGTTGTATTCCACAAAGTATTGATGACGGGCCTGATGACAATTTACCAGAAAGGTTATGTTAAACGAGTTTGTTATGAAACGAGGTAAGATTAGGCGATGAGGTGTGATTTTTATAAATTGTATAACGAAGGGCTAAGGAATACCATCATTTCACAAATCAACGTAGGTAAGTATATGTTATTTACATGCAAAAATGAATTCTGGACCCTGGTCCAGAATGATGTACTGGATTCATGGTAAGCGGATGTGCGTCGATGTCCCTTCCACCACAGGGTGGAAGTGGTACATGTTAGTAGGTACAGACCTACTAACATGTTACAGAAGTACAATTTGCAAAAAAAAAAAATGCGCCCAAAGAAAGACGATCCGCCTTAAGATATAAGAGAGAAAGCAGAAGAGTGAAATATTAGAAGGATAACAAAAACATTGTCAATTCACGCGTAACCCCGCGCTCCCACTAACGACAAAACATGTTGCAAACAGCTACCTATCCCTCTCACTCTTTGAGACTTAGAAAGAGTAAAAAAGCTTTTTGCTACATATTTTGTCGTAAGTGGGAACGCAGGGTAAGAGAACTTCATAAAATATATTTTTTTTATCACTGATAGGCTTACGCTTGACCACAACTTGCCTGATGTTAAGCATCGAAGTGGTCTATGATGGAGCGCGCTTACCTAGAAGATACCTATTCACTCTCGTCTTTAAGAAACCCAAATTATTGGTCTCAGGGAAAAAAAATTAAGTATTAGAGAACAATGGAGTCTGCTAACCTGTTTTATGTTAAGGTTACCATGATCTCTCTCCCATTTTTTGTGGTGTAGAATACATACTCACAGACCGTTCGCCACTCTAGGACGTGGCAAAGTATGTCGGACTCATCTCATACCGACTAAAAGCTGCACTTTCGTTCCCTTGCCCTGTGGAGTGTGGTCAAGCCCTGGGATTCGTGGTCACATTCGGTACGACATGGACTCGCCCTTAGCTCAGCAGTGGAACTGTAATGGTCTTAATGATAAGAAATATTAACGCAACTGTCGCGTATATATGGAAGTAGACGAAGTAAAATTAAACGATAATCGAAACAAGTGCGTTGCGTTCTGTAATTTCTGCCTACACCTATAAAGAATGGCATGTGTACGTACGTATGTATGTAAATACCTATGTATTAATAATAAATTATCGGTGTGTACCTATCTATGTCATGTCATTTACTTTACCAAGGCACTGCTTTCATTGTTATCTACGGATAGCAATACCTAAGTGAAACAATCCAACTTTAATGTTCATAGCTCATTCAATACGTGAATGGTTCCTGAGTTTGCTTAACAACAAAACAGGGTGGATGTACCTATTGATAGCTGCATACTACTAACATCAAAGTGAAATAAATTTAGAAGAAAAGAAGGTGTTTTTAAACGCAATATTTTCAGCTTCTCAGATATTGAGAGATTTATCTGGTGCAACTTCATATTTCGAACACAGTAAACTTTTTGCAATTTTCTAATATGAATCATATCAATACCATCATGACTGCTTCATTAGTCTAGTGGTTGAAACGCGACTGCTTCGCTTGAGGTCCTGGGTTCGATTCCCAGGTCGACCAAAGTTTTATAGTGTCTTTCTATGAAATTCTCAGTAGCAGCTCGGAGTCAGAGGAGGATTCGTCGGAGGATTTGTGCTCGATCAATGACAATAGGCTTGTCCCCTATTACAAGCGACCTAAACATACCGGCGAAGTGTGGGTGTAGGTAAATCAGTACACCTCTACCTAACCATTCGGGGGACACAGATGTGATGTAGGTATACTTATTATGAATCATATTACTATTCTTGAAAAGTTTTCAGGTTATTAAAATCATTTGGTCTTGTATAGCCAACAGTCCCAAACACCTTTCAACAGTAAACGCAATCAGTCCAATCCAAACATAGGATTGAATCCAATTCCACGTAATTCACCCTTTACTGGCCACTGACTACTGTCTGGTTTAATATCAATGTATTCCATGTTGTGTTTAATTCCATTTTAGTGGGCTCACTCTTATATCAGAACTAAAACCGAATGTCAAGTAAAAGTTAGAAATTATAGAACGTAGTTTGGGTGGTCTTATAGCTAAAAGTGATTTTTACAGACACCTGCTTGACCTGGGAATGGAATCTAAGACTTCTAACGTAGCAGTCACGCCTTAGACCACTAGACTAATGAGGCAACATATTACTATCACGCATAAAGATAAAAAATATTATTTAAATGCCACCTCTTTCTTTTCAAATACATCAAAAGTGCGACTTCTAATTTCAAACGCACAAAAAAACACATTTATTTCCTGTTCCAACAGCCAGGCACTTATGATAATATAATCGATTACTGGCCACACATCGCGTTAATCTCATGAGGCGAACAAATATAAACGTGTAATGACGAAATTGGTACTATTCGGAAATAGGGACGATCACTGTAATACACCCCTAGAGCTGTTTGTTTCCGTTGCACAGAAAAAAATAATAGTATCGCTTGCTTTTTAAAAGGGTCGTATTTTCTTCGGCACATAGGCACAACCTCTATCACTAAAATGACGTCTCTATTCTTAAATAGGTAGGTATACGTATGCAAATGTTCATTCAATGATAAACGAATTATAATATATAGGTTATAATGATATTATTATATAAATAGAAGAAGATACATATTATATACCTAAGCTTATGATAGCTTTCTAATCTCCACCTACACAAGTGCAAATTAAATTTAAAATTGATTTCAATTTTCCAAACAATGCAAAATTTCAATGAATTAAAGAGCTCCGAACATAATTTAGATATTTAGACTAATTTAATGATTGAATTTAATCCTGTCACAATGAATTATAATTTATTACAACCTCATTGATGGAAACTCGTGATCATTAGTTTCGAAATCTTTTAAAAAAGCGACCAATATCGTTAGTTCGTTTTGGGTGAATATTTTTCAATTGATACGAAGTTACTACACGGAGTCAATCACCTTCATCTATTGTCGAGCAACGCTTCGTTCATCTTTAGGCCACCCGCATTGGAACCGTGTCTACTTATTACAATTTATGTGTTGAAACTAAATTAAGATGTGTCATAATGACCACACCCGAAATTACCAACTATAAGTCCGGTGCGTTCACGTTGCGGACGGTGGGTTTGACTCGACCACAAGTTTTTTAGTGATTCCATAGTAATTTTATTTTTAAAGGCCTAGTCACAGATTTAATTGTTTGTTGTTTGAAAATTTGAGGTGGAAAGAGGAGCCTTAATTTTTATTTAAAAAAAGAATAATCATCTCGGAAGTATTCGTAAACTAAATGAAAGAGATCAGATAAACCAGCAGGGTTTATCTGATTTCTTTCATTTAGTTTATAGGTCTATTGGATCACCTAATTTTAACAAATGACAGCCCTGGTGTATTGCTGTAATACAAATAAATACAATTTCTTTATTAACGCTTATTAATTAGCAGTAACCTAGGTATATTTATTTTATTGAACAAGATCAACATCACGCCGTTCTCTATTTGTGTAGTTTGTCTGATCACTATCACTACATAGTATAAAACAAAGTCGCTTTCTCTGTCCCTATGTCCCTTTGTATGCTTAAATCTTTGAAACTACGCAACGGATTTTGATGCGGTTTTTTTTAATAGATAGAGTGATTCAAGAGGAAGGTTTATATGTATAATACATACATATTTTAGTATAGAAAAGCCAATAAACCACGCGGGCGAAGCCGTGGGCGGAAAGCTAGTTTTCAATAAATAAAAAAGGCTAAGATTAATTCAACCCTAAGATGTAGAATTATTTTCCACATTACGGTTTATTTTACCCACATCAACGCGAGTACCGATGCCGTGCCTACGGGTACTCCAGACCCTAATGACTTAGAGCTCATAATGTGGCGGGGGTTAGCTTCCGTAGTCAATTTGAACCAAATAGTTCTCCACCTCTAACCACAGGGTAGCCACCCTGATGGAGATGTCATTCATTAAAATTGGACTGTTTTATAATTGTGGGTTGTTCGATATTTGGAATACAAATGGCAACCGCAGATGCTCTTTGGCGCTGTCGTATTAAGTTTTTGTATGACTTTTGCTTCCGTGTTTTTTTAATGGACCTATATTTAACATTTGAAAGGAAACATGGTGAGAGACTGAAAGGTCCTAAACCAAACTGAAACAACAATAATTTACTGTATACTTTTATCTTTTTTGTTAACATAATTTGGACATTTCATACCAATTATTGGAAATATTTTGGTAGATATGCCATCAAGCTTGAATAAAGTTTAACAACCTTTTGCTAAAGACCATTTTGGGTTTTAGGATTAGGCTGCCTGGATAGCTTAGATAGATTTGGACAGGACGTTCTTCGGAAAATTGGTCAAGTTCCTGGTCATAGATTGTTCTTTTAATTATATTTAAAAACAGAAACATATACATTACCTACATTAAGTAGATTTTGTATTCTTGTGTCCCTAGAGAGGGAGGTTGTTCTATAATAAAAACAGTGGTAAAACCAGATGGAAATACCTCGATATTGTACTATAGCGCACTACTTATAAGTTCTAGCATTTAAATATAGTGCCTCAAAATCTATTAAACGTTGACGAATCAAACAGATAAATTATAATTGTTCAGTAGTTTTTGTTCAAGCCAGGTTCAGCACTGCACGTGACCAGAAAATATATGAGATTATTCTATGATTTCAATTTATGTACCTACCTGTTTTTGTGTCACTGTAAAAACTTCTTAACCAGGAAGCTCGATGAATAAATTTCCTTACCCCCTGGTGAGATTCAGGGGCTTACACGTAGGCACACACAGACATATACAAGACCAGTTTAGACTGACCTCTTGTAAAGGTTTTCTGCACAATTCAAGGCCAGCTTATACTGGTTTTGAATAGCTTGATGTGTAGCCGTGCGTATATATCTATTTATTAATACATAAAGAAAAAACTTTGAACTCCTTTTTAAGCACATTTAGTGCACAGAGGTGTGTGAGATTTGACATAAGTAAGGTTCATATAGAGAAGGAGTGCAGAAAAATATTGCAGTTTAATTTGGAGCATCGGGCAACCATTAAGTAAGTAGTAATCATATCTAATGATCTAATGATGCAATTAGTATTACCCCTTTGGTCTCTGGTTGCTGTTTCGGGGTTTCTGGATTCGATTTTCAGTTCCTGTTGAGAAAAGTGTTATCAGATTTTTATAATGCAATTCTTAATAACTATTCGGGGACATTAGGCATTGATTGCGACTAAATCTATTTTCTGATTTTTGTTTAAAGCAATGTTGAACCAGTGGCTGTGGCCATAACTTGATTCATTGGTTGTTCATGCGTTCATATAATGTAATCGAGAGTAATGATGCGAAAATCTATTATACTTATACCCTAATATAAGAGAAGTCATACTTAATGAGAATTTCGGTTCGTCTTTATCACATGGTATTGTACTTTAGCTGGGACTTAGAGAACACTTGGAGTTTCAGCATGCGATCTATTGGATGATTTGAATTAAAATAGTAATAGGCTGGTGACTTATGATTACAAACGCTTTAGCTAAGCCGAATAAGTACGGCTTAGGCCAATACCTACATATTAAAGAGCATTTTGATTATTAATAATGTATCTCAACTCTAATTGCAAATAGTAGAACCTCTTTACTATAAAAACAAAACAAAATCTAAATGCTTTTAAATGATTTCCAAAGAGTTTCTAATGGTCAACCAGGAGATGGTAGTAAAAAGCGGATGGTGTAGCGGATGCAATTATTTGTGTAGGTACCTACATTATCAGCAACAGTTGCTGTTGCCGGCATTACGCAAGGAAGTGGGCGGGCGGCTAGAAATTGTTTTGTATGAGATAAGCACAACACTAGAGAGTCAGGATGTCCTGTTATTTAGATGTTTCTGTACAAGACTATTGTAGGATTTATTTATTTATTTATTTATGGCACTCCAACAACAAATTCACAAATGCATTGATAGATCGACATACATACTAATAAAATATAATATTATCGTGAACTTGTCAATTACAGGTGTGCACAGCAAATATAGACTTGTGTTACAATACTTACAATGCTATGTTTAGTTATTCGTAATATTATTAATCAATGAAGCTAAGTAACCAAAAAATAATATTATTATAATATACTGGTTTCTAACACTTACGCGAATATTACACATTGAAATAAAACTACTTTTTACGGATTTTATCGCGTTATATTGATATTTTTAAATAATTTATTCTAAGTATTAAAGTTAAATTAATTCTAAGTATAAATATTATCATAATTGAAATAAAACTACTTTTTACGGATTTTATCGCGTTATATTGATATTTTTAAAATTCCCGACGTTTCGGATCCTTTACAGCATCCATGGTCACGGGTGGACTGAGGTGTTGGTCGTCCTAATGTCAAAATTATCAACAGCAGCATATTTTCAAAATTATTTAAAACATAACATACCATCACGCCTGTATTCCCCGAAGGGTTAGGCAGAGGTGCACTTAATGTACACCCACAGTTCGCCGGTATGTTTGGGTCCCATGTAATAGGGGGCGAGCCTATTGCCATTCACCGGGCACAAATCCAGACTCCGAGCTGCTACTGAGAATTTCATAGAAAAACTCAATAACACTTTGCTCGACCTGGGGATCGAACCCAAGACCTCTAGCGTAGCAGTCGCGATTGGGACCACTAGACCAACGAGGCAGTTTTATTTACAGTACTTAGGTACTATTCAACCACGAGTTTTAACTATGTTACAAGTAACTGAACGTTAACTACTTAAAGTGTCTAATTACAGTAAGGCCACATCCATACAAAGATTTCGTATTCCGTTAATTATGTTGTTACAAATGAACTGCCTATTTTTATTAAGCATGCAAATTCAATAGAAGAGTTCTATAATAGAGGCTTAGGTAGATTTGTTGTTTGATGTTTCTTGATTTTTTTTACTGTTTTCAAATATGAATTAGGACTGCCTCATTAGTCCAGTGGTCCTAAGTGCGACTGCTACGTAGAGGTTCTGGGTTCGATCCCCAGGTCGAGCAGTGTTATTGGATTTTCTTTGAAATACTCAGTAGCAGCCTGCAGCTCGGAGTCTGGATTTGTGCCCCGTGAATGGCAATAGGCTCGCCCCCTATTACATGGGCCCTAATATACTGGCGATGTGTGGTTGTACAGTGGCCAGCACATCAAGTTACCACAAAAATTTCAAATGTTCTCAGTTGATTTTGAACTTTATCTTCAACAATTTAAGGTTTAAAATCATTTGGAGAAATTTGACAGTTTTGTATACGTTGACCTGCTGGCGACTGTACCTACATTAGTACACCTTTGCCTAATCCTTCGGGGAATACAGGCGTGATGGTTTGTAATTAGGATCACCTGTTTCCTCAATTTGTCTGTAAATAATCTGTAGAAGTATATAGAGTGCCACCAGAACGCACAGTGACGAAGTGCTAGTGAAGTTTTTTACGAAATTATGTAGTTTTAAGTTAAACAGGGTGGAGGGGATATCGACGCACAAACGCTTCATGAATTCAGCATCCCAGTATTCTATAATATTTTTAGCACTGTGATGTTTATATGTAAGATTGCGAGCATTTTTATCTGGTGACGATGAAAATTTAAACCATCTGCAAAGCTAAACATAATTAATAAAAACTTCCACATAATACGCGTAGCCTGCCTAAGAGAGAGTTAGTTTCCTATTCTACCAATGTTTTTATGGCAGTTGGATTACAAAAGCCATAAAAAATGTTTGAGATATACTTAATGATAATCATACTAATCTATAAACGTACATAGTATTTTGATTTATAAGTAACACAGGATAAAGTTCAGTTACCTTAAACAATACCTAATAACTCTATTAAGCCAACGTCAACTATCTATTACGAAAATCTAATTCAATCCAAAAGTACCTAACCATAAATAATGGATTCAATAATAATGTCATGGTATACAAAATAAACGCAATAATAGAAAAATATCAATAATTGCTCGGTTAATAATATTGGATTTCTATGGCAGCGGAAATCGATGCTGATTGGTTCGAGGGCGGCGCGGCGCGGGAAAGCGCACAATATGGCGTCGGTTCCGGTCGCACGTTTATGGGAAATAACATCGGAACTAATAAAGCGGATTAAACTGTTGAAATGTTTGTCTTTGGTGTTTCGTTTGTGTTAATTAAATTGTAAAATTATGGTGTTTTTTTATAGTTTGTTTTATAATCAATTAAGTTTATTGCAATTGAGAATTTATTCTTCAATGTTATGCAGTTAAATTTAATTTATGCACCTACTAATTATAATTACCTAAATAATGATCACACGGCAAAACCATAAGAATATCACATGGTATCATTGATACTGTAGTAGGTAGGTAGTAGTGATGCTAATTTGCTGGTAGGTTTGTATTTCTGTGTTAAAAAAAGATCTAAATTCAGTGAGAAAAAGTGTATACTTAGGTATTTTCTTCTTCTTTTAGGTAACTAGTTACGTAATTTGTTGAACATCAGTTCCATATATATTATCCATAAGTAGGTCCCTATCTGCCTACCTACTTATACAAAATTTAATAACGTAAGTAGGTACTAACATATAGAGTTACTTAGTAAGTTTTGTCGAGAAGAAAGAATAATATGGATTATAGGTAATAAATAAGTAGATAGTCTTACTTTAAAAAATCGAAAGAGTCCTTATGCCTATATACTTGCCAACATAAAAAAAACGAAACATTGCTTACTTACTCTAAAGGCAACGTTACAATAACCCCCTCCCTATCAAAACAAGACTGAATGAGTGCCAGTCAGTGCCCCCATAAAAACTAAACTCAATGTCAAATTAGATTAATTTTTCCACATCAGTCACCCCAAAATCCACAGTGCGTGAAGTTGCGCGGAAAGTAAACATTCAAAATGGCTGCCGTAATAACGGCGCGACGGTAAATTTGAATTTAAAGTGCAAGTATTTCTGGGTTTGGAGATTCTGATTACTTTGGAGTCTTTTTGAAGTGTTTGATATATTTAATGTAACATTATGTTCTGATGCGTAGTTTTGTCTTATTTTTTTTATTATATTACTAACTTTTGCGTCTTCGCTCACGTCTAAAAAGGATTTAAGCACTTACTATAACTCAGCTTCTAGACGGCGTATTAACATGGAAATGCTTGAAATCTTAAGTAAGGCCTCCAGCAATACAATAGTGAAAACCTCATCTCATTTCGTGTAGTAGTTTTTGTGTGATGCGTGTACCAATATACAGACAGACAAAATCAAAATATTGTTGTTTTGGCTTTTGTTGCTCTTATAAGGACTCCCATACTTAAGTATTACCTAATTATTCTTAAACATCTATGATGTACAAGACATTGGCATATTACAATTTATAATAGGTATATATAGATAAGACACATACTTACCTATCTACATAAATTAATAATTACCTAAAAGGAGTTTAAAGGACTTTCAACTTTAAAATAATCATGAAGAAATACTGAGACGCTGAGTATTTTTATGTAGGAAGTGCAATAAAATTTTAAACAAAGTTCTTATTATGTATGAACTAAGCAGTACCTACCGACTGGACACAATTAAAAAAGGCACGTAAATAGATACCACTACCAAATGACTTTTATGGTCAAGTAAATTACAGTGTCAAGCCCAAGTTAATACCGGCCCAGTAGAAACAACACAAGAAAAATCAAGCAATTTAATGGAACACCTGTAAAATTCCCTTCAATAAGCAGTTTGTAGTTCCAACGACTGTTGATGCCAATGCCGCCGCCGAGTTGAGACAATTAACCGATGAACTATAAATGAAGGAAAGTGGCAATTTCTCCAGTGACAAACGTCGGCCTTATCGACGCTAAATAATGGAGCGAGTAGTTAGACTCGCGTCTTCATCCTAGTAATTAACCGGCACCCCCTCTCACCCCCTACTGGGCGCCGCGTCCACCCGCGCTCACCTAAATTAATCACACCACGAATCTCGCCCCCCAATCCAGGTCCGGATTAAAAAGTTTTATTGGAGAGCCAAGTGTGACACTCCGGCGCGCCTCACCAGCTGCCACCCACCAATCACCAAGCACCCGCAATAAAATGCCCCGCTCCTATTGGCTGACGCTTAATGGGCCACGCCTACTTACACCGCCCGTGCCAGGGCTGTCACCCGCCACGTCAGTTGACCCGAGGCGCGTCGACCCGTCAGCCGTATCTCGTGTTAGCTTGATATTTTGTGATATAAACACAATCAACTGAACGTTTCGAAATATTTTGTGACTGTTGTGTGATGGATCTGTGAACTGAGAAAATGGAGGAGGAGTCGATGTCGGGACACAGCTGTTCTGAGGACGATATCAGTGTTGGTCGGCCATCGCCGGCACCGTCGCGATCTCCTTCCCCTCAGGACTATTTTAGACCACTGAAGCGCTTGAAGATGGCCTCGGAGCCGGCAGAGGAGCGAAGAGGAGACGGTGTGAAAAGTTTTTCGATTTTGGACATTTTGTCGCACAGTCCGCGCACACCGCCGCGTATAGTGCGTCCGTGGGATGCGTCAGGGTTCGAGCGGTTACAGCGGCTGCAGCGTTTGGCTGGTGCTGCGTTGCTGGACGGGGAGAGGTGGAGATTGGCGGCGCTAGGGTTGCTAAGGCCGCGAGATATGGCCCCAGCAGAGTGCTGCGACTCTGCATCTGAGAGATCCTCGTCCGCTTCGGACTGCTGCTCGGAGCCGCGGCGAGCACCGCAGCAGGGCTCTGCAGCTCCCCACACTCCCCTTGACGCGCTGTTCCACATGACCAGCAAGACATTTGAGGCGAATAATCCTGACAACGGAGGTAAGTGAGACGATTTTTGTCCTTTTCGAAGTCATCAATACTCTCAAATTCAACAAGCTCTTAAAATTATAAGGAATCTGTAGTATAGGAGCTTTGTAACCTCTGTCTTCTATTTTCAAGTTTAAATTGTACTTTAGATTTAAACCTATTACAACATAACGTAGAATGTTTCTTAGACATCCAATTAGAAAATTACTCCTACTATTACAATACTTACAAATGGAACAATTTAATAACGCGCTGTTTTGCCTGTAGATATTCAGCATTGTCTTTCTAATTTTTGAATATTTGGATACGTTATCCTTAATTGAATCCTACTGACTTATTTTGTCATATCAATAAGGTATATTATTTTTGTTTGAGATATTGTATATTAAGCCGGAAGAGAGATGTTGGTCATAAAAGGATTAGACTGCCAAACGTTGATACCAAGTAGCTTATTAATAACAGATCAAACCTACTCAAGGACCAATGCGCACCATTGAAATTTATGTCATTTATAGAAACTTTTTACAAATTAAGATAATTAAACAAATTCTAATTACGACATACCTACTGCTCTATATTTAACTGAATCATCATAGATCGTAACTAAAATAAACAAGATGATCAATGATCTATTTTGGCACGATTCAGTACCCGGATTCAAATAGACGGTCGGTTGCAACACTGATGTATTGTATTAATTGCACTAATTAGATGTGATTTCGCATCAATTAGCCGAGATTAGTCAGTTACTAGTTATGTTAGTTGTCGCTGTTCCTAATAATAGACATACACTGCTAGTATTACTGCAATGTCCAAGACTACGATCACAGCATCATCATTCCGCTGCCCTTATTTTAATTTATTTAGGGTCGTCTCTGTACGCCTTCCTTTCCATACGTCTCTATTAGCCGTCATCTCTTCTCATTTCCTTCCTTACTTTAGCATCTTGAATATAATGCTTCCATCTCTTATTTGGTCTCCCTCTCCCTCTTTCTTTTTATCTATCGACATTGCTTTAAAACTTTCCGGTAATAAGCATGTCCTTTATTCTAGGCTTGAAATATAAATAAAGTAAAAAAAAAAGTTCTTCTACTACTAGGCAAATGCTCTTAATTAAGAAACGAAAACAATATATTTAAGAAAATTAATCTTTGACAACTTGACGAGAGAGAAAGAAGACGTAGGTAAATAATCATAACATAGTTTCTGAACCATAATAATTATAAACTTCAGCGAATGAGTGTCCAGTTAAGCTTAAGAGGATAGTATCCGCTTCGCGCCCCATACAAACGCAGTTTGGCCCTTGCTTGAATTTTAAACAATGAAAGTCATTGAAATTTTGCAGTAACAATCTTATCATTAATATACGTGTTCCTGTAATATAAAATTTCATTTCAATATACGGTTAAAAAGTTACACGAGCTCAAAGATTGGCAATTTTCGTTGAAAAACGGCCCAACTTTATGCTAGTATTTCTCGACAATGTATCAATACAGAAAAGTTCTGATTCGAAGGAAACCCAGATAATATAGTGAATATTTTTTTACAAGTTTTTTTTTTACATATTAGCAATATTATAGGAGTAATCTCCAAAATTCGGAACATACAAAATACGCGTGAAAATGTTGTTGTTTCTCCTCTCGGGCACGCGTTCGCATCGCGAGGGATAGAGACAGCGACAACTGTGCAACATTGTTGCGTTCGCGAGGGACACTCCTCTTAAGGCTAGTGAACAAGGAATATAAGTATACTTAGTTTTAAATTCTGAAGATAAATTGTGCTGCCTTATCTCCAATATATTTTCTGCTAGTACTTAAATTATGTTTTAATTCACTCCTCAAAATTATATAGGGACTAAGATATTTTATAATTAAGTTAATTTTGTTAGACATGTCCACACTAAGATTTCTTTTGTAAGTGAAATGTCATAAAGATAAAGCCTATTCCTGAATTTCTATACTTTTTGGTATTCTAAACTAAGTAATATTTTTCGAATAGGTAAGTAAATATAATAAAGCCTTCTTAGTTAAATAATGTTTTATTTATTCGTTTTTGATTGAAATGTCATTAGCAAAGAGTAATTCAAAGCTTATTCCAGTTAATACGTATTTGATGATTGTAAATTACTATATCTACTTTACATATGCTAGCGTTCAGGATAAACAAACTAATGTATATATTAATATATGAATGTGTGTTATATATGTCAAATGTCATGTCATTAGCCATTGACAATGCGTTCGTATTACATTTTATGATTCTATTTTTGCTTTGAATTATCCTCTATTATTGTGCCTAACTATTGATGGTATGTAATTTAAAGGGGAGTTCAAACTTGGTGACAAGTTATATAATATAACTTTGTTTTATAACACGTTTAAAATAAGTAAGCCACGGCGGGCATACTAATTTGGATAATCTTACACGAAATGTTATACCGACTAAACTCACCGTCAGTACTTAGTTGTACCTATTTTTTTTTTCTTCCTAGAAGTGTTTATCTAACCACAATGCTGACTACTAGATACAAAAAATATACCTACAGTAGACAGGTAGGTACTACTACTGTACAGGTACAACTACTTCGAAATTTTAGCTCCGTGTCATCAGCTGTTCCGTGATATAAATTAATTCACATAATTATTAAAGTATATCATAAAGATCAGCAGTTTGCAAATTAACTATGAACGTACAGTTTAAAAAACCCATAATTAATAGTTTTCCCGACACTATCGTTCCAACGCCTAGGGATTTATTAAGCCCATCAAGATGATTACTTAATTGTTCCAAAAAAGTAATTTTATAAGATTGCAAAAAAATTATACAACTACAAATGTTATTAACACAATTAATTTACCAGATACCAGGTTATTTCCAATTTTAGGAAATTAAATAGGTAACTACATTTTTTAATGGGTAAAATGAGTGCAGGCCACTTTTTTTTTTAAATTCACGTTCAAAAAATATGCAAACAATTCATTTGAATTAAGATATTTTATAATATTACTTGCAATAAAAACACCATCTAGTACCAATCTAGTCAAAAATTATGGTAAAAATCTTGGACCTCCTTCCTCCTCCTCTTCTCCTTTCCCTCCCTAACTCCTTTAGTATTGCAGATGTCCATGGGCCGCGATGACTCTTACCATCATTGACTCGCCTGCTCTATTGCCGAGTTATCTTATAAACAAAACACACTTCCCTACCAGTTCTCTATGGTCAATATTTATCGCCTATTAAGTACTTATTAATAAAAAAACGCAAGAAATCTCTTATTGCAAAAACAATGTCACAGTTATTACACACACGAAATCAACAATGCAATATCAATTTATCGATCGTTATCGATGAAGATGTCGGCTATCGACAAACACCAAGCGGGTGTTATGCCGAAATAGATGATTGTGTTATGATTACAGAGCGGCGAGTTGTAATTGAATGATCTCTGAACCGAACGCGCCTCGCGCTCTGTCATTAGTCTGTGAGCGTTTTTTGTTTTTTAATTTGTCTTTGGTATTGATGAATCTGCGAAGGATGTAATCGTTTTGAAATATTTCGAAAGGCAACGTAACAATGAATTCCATTTTACAGACTTAGCAATGACAGTTGATGTCTAGTAGATAGAAATAAGGTTTTAACTATTCAGATGACAGCAACCATCTATCAATCTTACTATCTTATAATAAGATCCGTACCACAAATAAAAAGTACGGGTGCAAAATCTGGGTAGACTACAATAGGAAAAGTTCAGAAAGCAAGACCCTTATAATTTAATTTTGCTTCAAATGTATTTTAAATTAACGCCCATTCACTAATAACGAACGCCATTTACGGGAATTAACCACTTAATATGGCAACAGAACAAATCAATGAGCTTTTAAAGACCCCCAAAGTAACAAACATCATTCAGCTGAGCGAACCTTTTTGAAAAACGCTATAGAGTAATTTACACGGTTTGCAAAAAAAGCTATTGTTCAGGCACAAAAGAAGACATCACTACGATTGAGTGACGAAAAAAAACTAAAATTCGAAATAGAAAAGAAGGGGAATTGTCTATGCTCCATATGTTACGAGATTAACATGTAACAAAATGGTCATTTGTCATTGGATGCACTGCAGCTTGATTGAGGAAGTCATTTCTTGTAGATGAACGGAAATCATATTTTTTTACACATCCCCTGTTCACAACGGGATATTAGAATACTTGGGAAAAGCCTATATCATTATTAGAGAGTTACATTAATGTGTATTGTGATAGTACAATATAATTATATAATATGGAAGTGTCACTTTGCTCCTAAGGATGAGATTATAATGAATATTATGGATCCTATCATAACATTACATTCATCAACTAAAAACGTCCTCTACATAACATGTAGTTTCTTTTCTAGCGTAATAGGTATTTGTATTTTTGGTGCCTAATATAGGTAAAGTCTATATAAGTAAAGACATGACTTCCTAGCGCTACTACTGGGCTATCAAATTCTAGGAAGATGGTTTTATTTATTCCAGCGGTCGTATCGATTTTAAATTTTCCTAATGGGACATAAAGGTTGCGTTTCATGTATCCTAATTATGATTCACATAAAAAAAATGCTGTGGGTTCTACATATGATTTCAGAGAAAATTGAGAGTGATCTTTTTAGGACCTATCGAAGCGGTATCGCCTTTGGTCGGTTGGGAAAAGCTTTCAATTGACGGCATAACTACGTCTCTCGACTTGTCTTGGGTTTGATGACGCAAGGTGACTTCAATACGGCGGATTGCCTTGACCTTTCCGAGTAGTAGGGTGATATCATGGAGAATAGCTCCTCCGTGGGTGATATGGATTCGTATTAATCCATTCCCGAATTGATAGGTGTGAGGAGGCCCTTAGCCCATTTGATGACGACAAAAATAATAAAATATCCTCAGGCAAAAACACACTTTATTTCTAATGATTTAGTGATTATATTCAGCAGCTTCCCTTCAAGGTCGAATTGATGATAATGTGCAGATTTACCGTGGTGAATAGTACGATTCGGCATATAACATAAATGTTCATATATAATGTAACATTAAAGTTATTACAGCGATGCAATCTAAACTACTGCTGATTGCTATATTTACGATTGTACCAACTAATGTTGTGTGTGTACTTGTAATTATGTACGTAGATAGTGAATAGATATGGCTTTTATACTGTGATGAGTTTGATGAATCTCAAGCGGAAAGGTTTTAAAGATATCTGCGCTGAGTGGTGCCCAGATAAATAATAGAAGAGAATGTCGCGAGAGGCAAGCATGGAAGAATTGGTACAGACCTACTGATAAAGACACAACTACATACTTAATTATAATCATGCATGCATCAGTTTGTGGCCCTGTGGCGTTCACTTAAAGAGGCCGACGTCCAGCAGTGGGCAAATACGGGCTGCTGATGATGATGATTTTACTTTGTCGTTTAGAAAGCTCTTTTCGCAGCAATAGAAGGGATTTTTGTAGTGCAATTGTACTAAAGATTGAATATCACAAAAGATCAGTCTAAGGTTTAGAATTTTAATTCACGTAGAGCAGAAACTTTTTCTAATACAATACAAAAATAAGCTATCAAATAACCCTTCGATTTCTTTTTCAAATCACACCGCGCGCATCCCATTTCCGTCACAACACTCTTCAAATTAAAACATAAATACAACTCGTTCTACAATCATTAGATAGACACCACACACAAAAAAAGTCATCGAATCATCTCACTTCGTCGACACTAAGAGTCGGGTCCAAAGAATTATTATATTTTATTATCCCACAAATTATGCCGCGGCTTGTGGGGTCCGCCAAGGTGTCGGGCCCGACACGTTTATATTACCCCCATTATGAAAAAAATATTTGAAAAAATAAGCTCAAAAGGCACCCGGCGTCGAAGGGCGCACACAGTAAGCTTTTACCCGAATAATGCCAGTTTCAAAACGAAATCGCTGACTAATTGATTGTGAATGGCGGGTTTTATTAAATTGAAAACCAATAGGGCGTCGATATTCGCTATGAAGAGTAATGAGTGATTGGATAAGACCTCAGAACGATAACTTTAGTCATTATTCTGAGGACAATTTAAAAATAACTATTCGAAAAACAAGCAAAAAGGTTTGAATTCAGAACTAGAGACTTAACGATTGTCTTGACATAATAAATGCGTGTTAAAACCTCATCTCATAATTTTGAAATAGCAGCCTACATAAGATAAGTACTACTGTAAAAGCTTTGCACAGTGTTTGTAGACCTCTTTTCAGAAAAATACTGCCAACTTGCTTACCACAAGCAAGTTGGCAGTATTTTTCTAATTAAGTCTGTAATTAAGTCGTAAGAGCAGATCTACCGACTTCTCTACATCATTCAACTAAAATGTTAATTAGGTACTCGCGCTAAAACATTTAAGATGGCACTATAGTATTAACTGTGTCCCTTAAAATAACCCTCTAATTCTCGGAGCAAGGTGCATACTTCTCTCTCTGTCGCACTGATTCGAACAAAAGGGACAGGTGATGAGCATCAGTTAATTTAATTACCTATACTATCTGTTCTCCATCTCTGTCTGTGACGCAGGTTGCAAGGTTAATACTTTGAATTTGTCTGGTTTAAAAAGATTTTCGAATAGTTTTATTTAGATTTTAATTGTGAATAGTTAATGCAAAAGTTAACCATTACCTGTGTCGCTGAGTAAGTTTACATACAGATATTTAGTTGTTAAACTTGAAATTAACTCTCATGCGATTGATAAAACCTTTTGTGCTGGCGAAGTGTGGCTGTACATTAGTATCATTCAGCCTACCCTTCGGGGAATACAGGCGTAATAGTACGTTTGTAGGCTTATGATGACTTGAATAATAACGATTCATAAATAATGTAATAGTTGAAATAGTAAATATTAAGTATTGTGGAAATAATTTTTCTTCACTTAAAACATTTTCCACGACCACAATTCGATTACACACATTTTCGATTATTCCAAAGCAAATTCTGTTCAACCCGTGATCGGCAGCGGGTCATTATTTAATAACCCCACATTTTGTCGGACCCCGCACACCCTGAGTGCCAATTATAGGCCTCTTTTTGTAAATAAACCGCCGGCTGAACGTGGTGTTATTATAAATGAAACTGGCCTTAGAGACGGGCCTATCGCAGTTTAGTGTAAGAAAATGAAAAAAGAAACTGTGTATTAGTATGAAATGATTTGAAAAAAATATTCGCGCCTCCTGCATTCTATAGTTAATTTCAATGACTTGTCCATCTTAGTTCCATTTTCGTATCGTAGCGGTATGGTACAAAGTAATCGTTCTGTGGTAAAAATATAGGTGAAATAACAGGTTAATAGCAGGGCTTTGAAGGGGTTCAGCGAAAGCTAAACTGTCGAGGTTGATCAAGGTTTTACCGAATGTGATCTTAAGCCGTATCTTCTAGACCGTAGGGCAAGAGGAAGAAGTGTTTGTGGATACGAGCATAGATTTGATAATAATTAAGGAGTACGAGTTAACAATAGGTACCCTGCCGGGATTCTGTAAAAAGGCACAGTTTATATAGGGATTTTCCGTAGCAAAAATTAAAACTGGGCTAAATAACTCGTGATTAAAACAACCGTGACAAAAAAATGAGATTATGATATCGTATAAAGAACAACTTATTCGTTAGTCTTATACTTAATTAGTCTCATTCCGAGAGAAGACCCGTGCCCAGCAGTGGGAAAATAATTATAATGGGTTGATGATGAAGATGATCACCCTTCCAACCTCGACATTAGAATAGACGTCGTAAGCGCGACTGCTTCACTGCTTCTGGGATCGATATCTAAGTCGAGGAACGTGTAATTGGAGTTTTCTATGAAATTTTCAGTAGCAGTTCAGAGTTTTAATATGTGCGCAGTTAAACGGAAATAGCCCCATATCACATGGCACCTTAATATATGTACCAGCGAACTGTGGTTTAACATTAATAAATTCTGCCTAACTCTTGGGGAAATACAGTCGTGACCACGTGACGGTATGAATGAAAAATAAAAATTGGTAATGAAAAGCGATGGTAGGCTGACGGTCTGACGGACAAATTTATGTTCTTCACACTTATTTGAACAACCATCGGCATTTATTTAAAATAGTGTCTCAACACTTACCTAAGCTTTACTTAAAGAAAAAGCTCGTGAGAGATGTTATATCGTCGGTTTTAAATACCGAATATTCTCTTCTTATATGCATTATGGGTTGGTTGGCAGTCTTTTGGGGAAGCCTACGTTCAGCAGTGGACGGCAATAAGCTGATATGATAATGATGATGATGATATATTATGCATAGAAGGATTTTTTAATAGTAAGGTTGTTTACTTAAAATCATCTTTCTAATATATAAAAGTCGAAGTATGTCTGGACTGACTTAGAAGAAATTAAAAGAAATTTTCATGTGACGCCTATTTCAGATAAGCCCACCGAGTGATCATGTAAAGGATGACACTTTGGTAGGTAGGGATAGGGTTAAAAAAAATCTGAAACCGCAGGTCAAACCGCGGGACACAGTTAGTAATGAATAATCGTGATAGAGTCTACGAATACTATTTCAAAAACATTTTGTATTAGGTAGGTATCCGCTTGGGTAATTTTGGGTCAAAATCAGTTAAAATAAAAATTAAATGTACAAAGACATTTCTGAAACTACAAAAACTTTATTATACGTAATAAAAGTAGCTGTCCGAATAATTTAAAATAAACGGTTGTTTTAAATTTAAATAAAATCTGCTGACTATTTTATCATTATTGTAAATACACACTTGGCTGAAAACTTCTTAAATTCGGAACATCCCTATTACTTACTGACTTTTTTTTTCATAAAAAGTAAGGACTTCTAACCTATAAAAAAGGTTTCTTTGTCGGTCTTGGTCTTCCAAGCTGTTTTAGGCTATTTGAAGTTTTACTGCGAGTGACGTCACAGAAAGTCTCGCAGAGCTTAAGCGATGGCGCTTTAAGCTCCCATAAAGAAAAACATGCAGTTGTATTGTTAAATTGTACGGGAAAATTAAAAATTAAAAGAACGATAATATATAAGAATAATATATAACAATAGATAATAAATAAGAAACATAAGCCGGTGATAAATTTAGTAAGAATTATTATGTTTATAATTAGATATATTGTATTTAAAATTGCACTTATTCGCAAACTTTGGGCGAAAAATGTGATAATAAATTGCTCAATAATGTAGGTAGGTACTATATGGAGGCACCTAATGCCTAAATATTAAAATTGCAATTGCAGTTTTCAGCTACTATTGATATACATACGTGTATCTCTGAAAAAACCCCTTAGGTACTCTATCTAAAATAAAAGATACTAACTAGCAACTTAAACTTGTATACCTGCCTACTTACAATAAAATACTTTTTACCACTTTCTAGCTAAAACATAGCATATGTTTCGCGCTATTGCACATCACTATTCATAATACCATACACAAGTCATGGAACCATAATATATTTTTTCCAGATATTGATTTAGATAGCTTAATCGATTTCAAAATCAATTGAATTAGTTTTTTTGTGCCTTTTAACGGACTAAAATAATTATGTATGTGTTTTCTAATAGGGTCTGTAAGTTTAGGGTCAGGTGGCCCATTTTTAATTGACCCTGTTTATATAAAAGGTGTTTGGTTTTTTGCTATTATGTATTCCTCGCGAAGGGTGGAGCCCTTTTTAAATGGGTACGTGTTAATTCTAGCACATGGGTGTATACTTTTTTATTTATTATTTTGCAGCTATAGTATCACTGCAACCGTAGGTAGTTGATCTATTGTGATCGCCTTTCCATGAATAGTAGAATTTATCGCTAAGCCCTGCGGCTTTTGCAAGATTTTTAGGAGTGAGCTCCTTTATTTCATAAAGATATGAATTTTCTAGTGAGAAAAAAATTCGACCTTAGGCAGGGCTAATTCGTTTCTTCCTTTTCCTTTATTTCATCTCGGCTTATACCTCTGAGGTGTATATTTATGCATAGCTTTGTTAGTTACGGAGTGACACAGAGGCGTCATACTTCTTCTATGAAATTAAACATATTTTATTTAGGGTAGAAATCAACTGCCGAGTTCGTCTTAGCTGATACCACATCTTTGCCAAAGATTGTGCCACTAAGAATTAAGTAGTGTGACAATTTTATTGTCTTCCAACCTTCTTGTAATATAGCCAGATAAATGACGGTAAAATCAAGATCTCGACGATCGAGTAATGCCCATGGTGTTGATGATCTGCATGCGTTATTGTTTGAATGGCCAGAGGAGGCCACAAACGGTAGGAGGTGGAGGGTTATAATTTTAATTTTTTTTTGGTTATGGGGTATACATTTGCATAACAGTAAGACAGTAGGTTCAATAAACAAGCCATAGGTATTAATTTTTTTTTGCAGGGCAAAGGCCTCCCTACTCTCCTTCCACTCCTCTCGATTCGTAGCTTTTTGCGGCCAGTCCAATAAAAGTCTAGTTCGTCCCGCCATCTCCTTCTGGGCCTGCCTCGACGTCGTCTGGCGCTTTGTGGGCTCCACTCAGTGGTGACTTTTGCCCAAGGCTCATTTGACACGGCAGACATTACCGGCCCAGTTCCACTTTAGGCTTCCGGCTTTTTGACCAGCGTCGGCGATTTGGGTTTTGGAGCGTTTGGTATTAATTAATGGGGAATTTTTAACTGCACCTCTATTTAGAAATTTAGGCAACCAAAATTTCTCCACTATATTACTCACCGTAAAACAAAAATACTGATTTGCACAAATTTAGTGTCGAGAGCCAGACACGACTTGCATTAATAAAAAAAAAGATATTGTTTTTAGTTGGTCACCCGGAACTCAACTTTTTAGATAAAGATAATTTCTTCTTAAAAAAATATAGGTAGGTTAGGTTAGGGCAAAAGTGTGACCTCCAACGACTACGACCAGAAACGACTTTGCATTAATAGAAAAAAGAGATATTTGGACTTATTTGCTTTTTCGTAAAAACTAGTCATTCAGTAAAACAGTTAAGCTTTAAAGATCTAACAGTATAGTATAATGGATTTATTTCATCATTCATCATCATCAACCCATTACATTGTCCCACTGCTGGGCACGGGTCTCCTCTCAGAACGAGAGGGATTAGGCTATAGTCCACCACGCTAGCCTACTGCGGGTTGGCAGACTTCACATGCCGTCAAGAAAATCTCTCAGGCATGCTGGTTTCCTCACGATGTTTGCGCGTGATAATTAAGTAATTATTAATACGCACATGACTTCGAAAAGACAGAGGTGCGTGCCCTGGATTCGAATTCAACGAGATTTGACTTGGCAGTCCAATGGTCATATCACATGGCTATCACTGCACTTGATTTATTTGATGAGCAAATTTAGTGTGCAATTGAGTATTTTTGGTGGTTATTTCGAATATTTTGATTGAAAAAAGGGGATTTACAGTTAAAGTATTAAATACCACCCTTAATTAATATGCGGAATTAAACTCATCCTCGTAGCCTATTCCCAATGTTGGAGTCGGGTTCTAGTCTAACTAGATACGACTGAATTGTATTATACACGAAGCTACTGTCATCAGACTCCCGCAACCACATTTCAAAGGATATACTGGTAGTCAGGTTTTTTGTGCTTCTGACTACCACTCACTTATTTATTTATTTACTTAAGGATTACCAACGAATTAACATAAAATGAATACACTTAGCAAAATTTTACATAATGTCAACTCAATTACAGGCAATCACAACTGGCACAGATATTCGAGTATACATTAAATTAAATTAAAACAAAACAAAACTTTCAAGATAAGACTAGATAGTATAAACGTTAACATAATATAATTGAATATAATATTGAATGATTTTAAAATAAAAATAAAATTGAATTAGAATTGTTTTTTTAAATATTGTATTGAATTAGATTAAATTAAATAACCATTGTCGTAGGTGTTTGTATGACGACGGGGACTGACGATTTTACTTGGTCTCTGAGGCCGGAGGACATGGGTCTACATACTGACCTTGCAGATATTTTGATCAGCGCAGGTATAACTTAGCTATGAGTCCCTCTATTATGCGGAATTCAACTAGCTACTTACCTATATAGAAGACGACCTAAGTCTGTCACTGAGTCAACCTCCATTATTGTAGGTATTGTAAGACGCTTGTCTTTTGCATAGCAATAATATGACTATCTTTACTTTCTATGGGGTATTGTATTCATACTCCTAGTAGCTACAACTGAGTATAAGTAGTAAAGTGTAGACTGCAGTGTGTTGAGTCTTTAACCTTGGTGAAATATTGCCAAGACACAAGACACAGACAGCTGTAAAGTGAGTTTGCAACATTGTTGAATCTTTGACCGATTTGTGAGACTCACCTGGACACAACAAAATAGTTAGCAATCGAATATGTAAACTAATAATAATATTGTAAAGAGGAAAGATTTTATTGTTTGTTTGCATTGAACAGGCTCTGAAACTAGTGGACCATTTAAACAAATCTTTCACCAATAGAAAGCTACATTATTCCTGAGTGACATAGGCTACCTATATTATTATCTCGTAAAATGACAAGAAATGTATAGACCAGCAGGCAAAACCACGGGCGGAAAGCTAGTTTTCTAATAAAGAGACATACGATTCACTTTTGGTGAGTTTTTTGTTGTATAAGATAACAAACGTTGGGGGACTTGGATGAGAGTGGCACGGGACCGTGGTAGATGGCACAAACTTAGGGAGGCATATACCTAGCAGTGGGTGTAGTCGGGCTGTGGATGATTTTCATGATGATGAAGATGACAAACAAACGTACAGGCCACCTGATGGTAAGAAGCAATCGCATGTAGACGCTAGCGACATTTATTGTTTGAGGTTTGATTTCCTTAGCTGCTCAGATCATTCTGATCAGTTTGTGTGTGCAGATAATATATTTAATGCTCACGGTACATATCATCACGCCTGTTTTAATGTACACCCACATTTCGCCGGTATGTTTAGGTTCCATGTAATAGGGGGCGAGCCTATTGACATTAATCGGGCACAAATCCAGACTCCGAGCTGCTACTGGGAATTTTATAGAAAAACCCAATAACACTTTGCTCGATCTTGGGATCGAACTCAGGACGAAAGTCAAGCGTAACAGTCCCGCTTAGGACCACTAGACTAATGAGGCAGTCACCTCGTACTAATGTACCTAGATATTGTACTATACTGTAGATAGTTTTAGTACTTTGTCATTTTGCTTCTTTACCTTCTTGTTATAACCCTAAGCCTTAATCTTCACATACTCCATGGGTTTGAAACAGTCTAGCATGTCCATTTTGACTAGCTGCTTTTTACCGTTATTGTCACCTTGATATATGCTAGGCTGTGGTGACAGCAAACCACAGTATACCAAGTTCAAGTGTTCACCGTAATTATGTTTTATGCTGTGACTTGATAAAGTAGCATTCCTCGGCAGTATGTCATATAGTAGTTGAACATAAACATGTCTGCTTATTCTACTACCATCGCTTGAAGTCAGTTTCTATTTATAGAACATAAAGTTTACATACCTACGATGCAGCTTTCCAATTTTAAAACCCATCTTTCCAACGAAATGATTTCAATTCTTCTTTGTAATTAAATAATTTCAAAAAAATATTTTCCTTACTGGGTTTTGAAAAGGAAGAGCCGAATGCCCCATGCAGCGATACTGAAATATCTTAATAGTTTGCCAAAAACAATTGCAGAACCCAAGAATATCTCGAAAGTTTTAATGGCAACATTGCTTATTTCCAACGAGGCCTGTATCTTATATATTTTCTTAATTAATATACGTGAAATATATGAGAGCACATTTCTCATGATTTATTACGAGGGCTTCCGTTCTAAGTCGTTGACTCCAAAGATCGAGAAAACAGATAGATGTGTAAAGTAGGCACAATATACGTGGGTACGTACCCATGTATTGTGCCTATTTACACGAAAAAGTGCACGACTAATTGGATGTGAAGAAAATGCGTTTTTATTGTCGGATAAGATGAATGGCTACTTAAGTTTATCTCGATTTAGTGCCTAGATCAACGGTGTTAAGAGTACTATATTTTTTCATGGGATAACTCGGTAAAGAAGCAAGTCAGCTATCTGATGGTAAGTAGTCATCGCCGCCCATGAACATCTGCAGTACCAAAGGGAGTTGCCAAGCCTATTTAAAGAAAAGGAATGGGTAAGGAGAAAAGTAGCAGGAAGGAGACTGGGGGAAGAATTGGGCCTCTGCTCCACTTAAACTGGATAATTACTGAAGTCAAAATATAATACTTAAAAATACTTATGGTGACTGGTAGGACTAACGATATTTAAGGAGAGCACTTTGTATTCGATTCTCTTTCTAATTATGTAATAAAAATGGGTAGGTATTTCGTTTTTGAACACACAAACAGAACAGACTTAGATTGACAGTATGAATATGCCTAAATGTATGCCATGATCATGTGGGTTCTTAGAAAGAGACATCATCATCAACAAAGTTCAAATCGAGGGAACGTTAATGCCTGAGAGATTTTCTCATCAGAGAGAAACCTCTTTCTGAGAGAAGATCCGTGCCCAGCAGCCCTAACCCGATTTTAACATAATTATAAAATGAAAACCACTACAAAAGAAAACCCAGTATCGAAACACAATTGATCCATCTTTTGTTGGATAAAACCTTTTATCGTGCCTTTAAATGCTGTCAATAACATTTGAGACGATACCAATGAAGGCAAAGGAATTTATTTTGCACCTTTCAATGAAAATATATTGCGTGTTATATTAATGGCGAGTCGTGACCGCACTGTGGCACATACAACACTTTTGGAAAGTGAAGACTCTGATTATAATGGTCTTTTGATCAGCCCCAAGGCTTCGGGAAGTCCTTGTGATAAATAAAAGGATCACACTTACTGTATTGCGAAATTGTTGCTCGAATTACTTAATGAAAAGCAATTTTATATAATTTTAAATTAAAAGAGCGTGGAAGCTTTTGTCTGTTCCATTTCAATTTTAATTGGTATTGTGTCTTTTTGATAATTATATCGCTATTGGAAACATATGCCCATAATTTTATGCAAACACGAATGTTTCATAAAATTAAGCTGTTGGTTGAAATTAGGATCAATTAATTGGCTACAAAATTACACTAGATTGGTGTGGCTTATGATTGGTAATTCACCGAGCTATGGAATGTCGTTTGTTCCTAATATAACCCAAGCTAAATTTGATTCAGGGGCAACTCGTCCAAGGCGAGGTTCGAATTTCTATTCAACGATCTAGCCTTCACACGCGATTTTCCTTTGCTGTTTTTCCCAAATCCCGTCTTAGTGCTCACCTGCATTATATAAGGAACTTCTATGCAAAATTACAGCATAAACCAATTTAAGCTGTAAGTACTTATATTGTCTGTAAGTGTTAAAATGGTCAAGCATTGCAAAAAGCAAGCATGCTTGATCGTTTGAGGGCTCCTTTAGACATTTAACATACCATCACGTTTTTATTTCCCGAAGGGATAGGCAGAGGTGTGCTAATGTATGCCCACAGTGAGCTGGTATGTTTAGGTACCATGTAATAGGGGATTGCCATTAACCGGGCACAAATCTAAACTCCGACCTGAGATTTTAATATTTCGAGAAAATTTGGCATAGAAACAGATCGCATCCTAAAGGGATATTCGCTACTTTTTGTTTTATAAAGGCCTTTTGGAATAGTAAAACCGTACGCAAAAGAGTTATTCTTATGTTGGTTATCGGTTACTTTTCTCTGTGGTGACGCAACATAAGGAAAAATAGTACATACAAGTAATATATAAACTTTTCCTATTGTAGGTAACAATAGGAAAAGCTATGAAAATAATTATTTAATTTACATCCAACGCGGAGTATGTTTACACTGCTGCCATCGTCACGGTGCTGATAAAGCAATCTATTAGCGCCAATTTTTCACACACGATAACGTCGATAAGCGAGCGTATGTAATCCACTTAATTGAATTATGTTTACATGTACGTGTGACGTCACAACCGTGTCGTTCACTCGCAATGGCCTCCCATTGGCCCGTTTATATTTAGAATAATGGCGGACATGCAACGTTAAGGCCGTTACGCGTTTAATAAAACAAAGTCGTTAATGAGAACACGGGTGCTGATAAAGTATTTTCTCGTTTGTGTTAGTAATTAAAGAATGATTTTATTAAAACCAGTTCATGTCAGAAGTACCTACCTATCTACTTATCCATATTTTTATGCAAATCTTTGATCAATAGCTACTGTAACTAAACTGCCTTGTTAGTATAATGCGCGTAAATGTGGAATTTGAGTGTTCGACTCCCGGCTTACGTAACGTGCTAAATTATTGGGATTTTCTATTATCTGATTGGCGTTAGCAACAAGGAGATTTGATGGAATACTATAAATAAAGAAAATTGCTTTTTGGGAAAAGCTCGAGGAAGAACAACAACAAATATATGCCTTCACTTATCTTAATGGTCCATTTAAAGCACTGATGAATGTGCCACTTACAAATGACAACAAAAATGCTTTGCGAAATCAAAGCTCGACTGTAACCCAACACGTAATAAAACCGTGTCCCTTCGCCCGAAGAATTTGAAGCACAGTGTTAAGAAATTGTAAGCAATGTTCGCAGTTGGAACACAGTGATGTAGGGCTATTGCGTTTCATAACACAAACCGCATTCAATCTTAGAGGAGGAAGCCGCCGAGCAATTTAAATATTTGACAGACTATTAGTTTGTGAATTAGTTGAACATCTAACTTGCCTAAGACCTCATTAGTAATTTCGTTGAGTGTACCTACAATTTAATTCTGTTTTTCTTAGAATAATTTTACTTACAGTAAACGTAATGTATCAGAATCTTGAAGATTTATAGGGACGTTTCTAAAAAAAACGCCAGAACCAAAATTTGACAAATTCTAAATCTAAAACGAGATGACATTAAAATGATACGATAAACTCATAACGAATAATACTACCTACCTACTTAAAAATATACTACTAACACTCAAATTTTTGATTTGTCGGATCAATAAACAATTTGGTATAATATTTTTAAAATCTTTTATACAATACCTTCAACCACAAATGGATTCCACATTATTATTTTTTAAAACTAAGTATGGGAGAGAATTTAAAAAAATATAAGTATTTCTTAATTAAAGTATGTTCATATTCACGGAAAGCATTCATAAACAAAACGAACAAAATCAAATCGAATGAAAATCGAAACGTAAACGTCAACACATATGCAAGATCGCACGCACACTATAACCAATAAGTATGGTGGCACAAATCACAATAAACAGTCGATTTGCTCGATACAATAACCGCTCGGTACAAACGTCGGCTATAAATAAGCTATTGTTGTTCTAATCCTGCGTTGACTAATCGAACGCCTGCACTTAAAACAGGCTTACGGGTAATCAGCGGTAATAATAGCAGGCGGTTTAATTAAACATGGTGCCAGTGGTCGTTTCGTCCAATGTGTGTTTTGTTTCGGAATGTTTTAGACGACTATTAATAGTCGAGCGAATTGAGTAACTAACTAGTGCCATTGTGTTCCAGCCAGTTTTAGTCCAGCTAGACATAATCCTGACTATGCAATTGCATTCAGCATAGCAATGTTGGTTTCACTGCCTATTGACGGCTGACTAACGGCCAGGCTTTATTTAACCGACCGTTACTGATTCTAGTCTCATGTTAGATGAAGATGAGTGCAGTCCCCTAGTATAGACAAAACTCGCTGAGGAAATAGATACTATCAAAGAAGGTAATCAGCTTCTTACCTTTGATGCTACTAGATAACTATATTGCATCTACACTTTGCGTAATAATGTGCCTCCGTAAACTGGTACAGAAAATGCTTTTAGAAATATAAATGCTACGCATATATACTGACAGCTCTCTCTACTAGACAAAGAACTTATCGTCACTCAAAGGTAACTGCCAGTTTATTTAAAAGATTTGTTAACAACCTTTTCACCAATAGGGAAATCTTCTAAGCGTAAATATCTGGACTTTCAATTCAGAGTCCTGGGATGTGTGCCATGTTTACTGAAAAGATTCCCTCCTCTCCCAGTAGCAACTCTCAGCCAATCGAAAACCAGCACTGATTATGATACAAGGTGATCTATTCAGCACACACCTCCTCAGTTTTTATGACTACCTCACGAACTTAATTTGACCGCCACGTATTAACTCAATTTAAACATCATTCAGTTCGCAAAACAAGTAATGATAGCTAATTTTATTGATGTTCGTTCAAAGTTACAATTTAAATACTTAACGTTTGGAAGAGCAGATGTTATAATGGTAATGTCGGACGATTAGTTACATTATTGACCACCGGCGGCGCCACACACGATCCGGTTCTTATGGGGATTTCATGAATGTATGGTTAGGCATTCATAGGATAAATATGCATCTTCATCGTGGCCTGTTTAGTTATTGACTATTAGTTAGAGAGTATCTTACTTCTTTTTAGAATTCTTAGAAGATAAGAAGATAGTGAAATTGTAGTTGCGTAGGTATATGTTGATTGGTTAAATTTAATTCCAGAATTAGTGCTGGTAATACGTGGCGTTTTGCGCAACATACTTTACATAAAACCGAAACTGTTCACTTCAGATTAAGTTTTATAGGCTCTTTAAGTCCGTTAAATGATTTTTTTTCTTCTGTTTAATTTTGAATCTATGTTTGTCCACTGCAATGAAATTATGTACTATATGCTTTTCCGTACACTCATTGGAAACTCTTTATAAATTATAAGCAAACTATTTTTTTGTATATGTTTGGATATTTAGATTACGTTTAACTTAGAATTTCACATTTAATAATTATTTATTAAATGTGCAATTCTAAGTGGCAAGTCTATATTTATCCGTCAAACGTCCCAGCCAAGTTGAAATAACATTTAAAACAGAAATAGAGACGTTAGACGACAAAGAGTCCCATAATGAATAACTGATTAAGCACGAGCCTAACACTTGTAAAAGAGTTCCGTACCTACATATTGTTTTAACAATTCCTCATGTTGTTTTAAATAAATTCATGGATTTATGACCATGCCTATAAAATAGAGAACATGGTTTTAGAAATGCAGTTTAAGTTTATAAATATTTGTTTCGAAAGTTAATGACATCATAAACGGGAGTTGCACTATGCTTGTCAAAGAGTTTCCAGTTTTGTTTTAATTGCTTACATATTTAACAGACTAAACCATTGGTTTATCTACAGGAGGCAGTCGGTGGAAAATTGTAAGCGGTTCTTAAGTATTCTTCTTTACATCAACCAGGTTTCAACCAGCCTTCTTATTTAAATTCTTTGCAATTAAAATCAACGTTAGTCCATTAAAAAGTCAGGAATTGCATTGCCCTCGTCACCGAGTAACAAATTTCACTCTGCTTTGCATGTTCCTGCACATTATAAGTTAGCTATACTTCGTATAATTATAAACTTACCCATACCTTTATTGAGACAAATCGGTCTAGAGCTTTTTCAGTCTATCACGCATGTTCACCATAATGCTAACCTTTTCCGAACTATGTGTAAATGTTGATCTTTGACTCCGTGATAAATAATAATCCAGCCCATTAATGTGCTAGAGCCGGACTTGAGTCTACCCCCAAAATGAGAGGGATTTGGCTATACTCGTAAGGAAATCTCTTGCTACTGAAATTGAGACATCAAAAATACTTTCGCCACAAATGAAGAAGTCTAACAAAAAATCTAGACAAAGGAATCCGAATTTCCGTGAACACAGTAGCCGATTCATCGCAATGGAAACGCGTGGTGTTTCCGCCGAATCAATTATAATTACCACTTTGCCACGGCGAGTCTCGGTGCAATCGCGATCGTGAACATTTTGAATTTCGGTAACGTTGCGTTGCCATTGTGAGGGATTTTATTTGATTACCTATCCTTTTCTCAACTACCAATACTAGACGATCGACGGACAGTTGGCTTCAAATCTAACCAAAGTGGTTTTATCTGTTTCTAGTTGGTATTTAATGGTGTTTAGACTAGACAAGAAGTTTATTTGTCTTAATTTTATCAATTATTTAGATTTAGGTTGTGCAAATGGAAAGTTGATTTGAGAAATAATGCTTTTCAGAATGTTTTAAGACTGTAAACCGGAAGCTGACCTTATGTTATTACCAGTCCAATTGATGATGAAATGAATGGTAATCATGATTATATAAAAACTGACGCTCCATTTAGCAAGTCTTAAATGCATTTATTAGTATTTATTTACTGTTATAAATCTGCTTGGATTCCCTGGCTTTTTATCACTAAAAATCTCTTGACATAGTTCTTGAAATACAATACTCAGGATTACTGAGGATTTACAATCGATTAATATAGGAAATAGAATGAGACGCTCTCTATTCATAATAAAGTTTTAATAGTAAAAAAAGAGAGTTATTGTCGATCAGCTCGGCAGCTAAATTACTGGCACATTGAATCCATCGAAGCGGGACGTGTCCTGCGCCATCGGCACAGCTCGGGTTAGATTGAGCCATTTCATCGCCGCCCGAGGTGAGATGGTATCTGGACCGTCCTGTTGTTCACTTATTTTGATACCATAACCTCTTATTATCCATTGGCGCTGCTCAGCTGAACGGCTGACATTCCTATGTAATTGTGGGATTTTTGTATTCATTATGTTTTTTAAGTTTTAGTAATTTAACTAAGTCTGCTAGGTAATTTAAAAAAGGTTTTGGTTTAATGTATGAATCTATATTTGTCAATGGGAAAATGAGGTTTTGTGACAATATTATGAAGACACCTCAAATACAATTTAAAAATAGAAGCTAGGGAACAGGTAGCCTTTTACTAAGTTATTTCAGTGAAGGAAAAATAACTTAGTAATCTTTGCATGGAAAATGCCTAAAAAATACAAAAAGATAGGTAGCCTTTTTTTAGAATTAGTAGATAATGAAGATATCGAAAAACAAAAGAAAAATAATCATAACAAAGCCAATATGTCAGTATCTTTATAATATTATATTAAGATTCCTGATCCTTACGCCTCAGAATAAGAAATCTCCTGTTTGGAGTTTAAGGACACCTCTTTAGATGGCGGCAAAATATCAAAAGTATTAATAAACCTTTCATTTTTGCAGAACAAGACTAAATACGAACACAATCCCATTCATCTGATTAACCTACATACACCTATCATCATGATTTATACCTTCAATCGTCTGTCTGTTACAAATCTGAGCCCTTTAAGCCTTATCAAAAAGGCCCGAAAGGAAATCCAAACCAAGTGCTCTTTGGCAAAAAATATGGGAATTTCAACTTTGTTATTTCAGTTTTAAGGGGATTCAGATAGTATTGATAAGTTGGTAAAGTAGATGAGAGAAGCTGTGTCGAATTGGTAGGAAATCGGGCTTAGTGTCAACAGTTAACGGCGATCCTGGTAAATGGGAGGGTAGGTAGTACAATGAAAGCGAGCCCTTTGTTCTTTAGAACGAAGTTACACGCGTTTTCTAGTAAACGCTAAAGAATTGAACGCGTTTCACAGTAACCATTTTGTAATTCTTTGCATAGTTTCGTTAGTGTCATAGTTAAATTGTTTGTTTTAGATGTTTTGTTCCACTTAGCTATATGTGATTACAGTCTTAGTTGGTTGCTTATATCATTTCAATTCTTGCTATTAGGATGTTATGAAATCCTTTGTCTATGTCAACTATCAATATATCTAGTAAACACACTAGCTTTACGTACTTCTTTGGAAACATTGGTAATCGTTTAAACAGAAGTAACAATTTTAACCGTTCTATTCCCTTTGAGGTCTACTGGCCTCTATTTATAATTTATTAATTTTCTTTTATTTTTATCATCATCGTTAAGGCTTCCCATAGATTACCGATTGGTTTTTTAGTATTTTACAACGTCTACACTCTCGACTCTTGCTATGTCATAGGTCGTAGCTTCGCCTAAGCCATTCTTATAAGATTCCAGCGTCGATCACAACCGAGACATGATATCAAGAACCGTATCGAGTGACCTCAACAAAGGTTTACTAATTGCCTCGCGATCTCGCGGTGAAATTAATCAATCGTAGCTCGCTGTGTACCTGCCTAATATAAACTTCGCGGGCGGCTCACTTTGAAGTCGCGCGCTCTCCAATTAGCGCTCGCCGCCGCCTTTGGCGTTCGCCGCCTGCTTTGAGCCGGCCGCTGTCGGACCTCTCACTCGCGGTCGTCTCCCTCGCACACCCCTCCCGTCAGCCGGTGCCATTTCGATTTTCTTCCTTTTTTAAAAGCTAAGGTTCGCTGGAGGTGTAAGGTTTAAAGGTTTCGAGGTGACTGGAGATTACTAAATGTTTTCAGTATTGTTGTATAGTCTATTGTATTATGTAAGTATAAGTAGATTGTATATTATGAGATGTATATATTTTTTCCAATTTGATAAATGATATTTTAATTAACGTAATTTTCCTGTACTAAATCCTCGTTGAAATTATGATAATAATTAGTTTTTTTTATTTTTTTCATTAAATTACGTTATTCCTGCTAACAGCAGATAATTTAATTAATTTTATAACACATTGTCAATTACGGCTTCAGCAACTTTTTTAAATTAAGAGAAACAGAGAGAAATTGTTTTTATCTTCCTTTATGGGGATTAAACACAAGATTTATCGCATTTAATTATCCTAATAAGTAGTTTCCTTAAAATAAGGAAATAAATGAATTAAACCCGGAAACGCAGAATGATTATAACAAATATTTTGTATTAGATAAAACTGTTATTAAGTATAAAAGGTTATTACCCGATTTTATGAATGGGCAGACAGACGACGGCGGTGGAAATGACCCCAGGTTCGATTTCCGTGCGATCCAATCTTCTTGTTTTACCACTACGACGAATCCCGAACGTGTAATGCGATTAGTTTCGGGGCCCTCTCATACCTGCACAAAATATCCGTTATGAGATTTAAAAGTCATTTGTTGTTTAGTTTACGATTTTGGTACACTCGGCGACACATCAAACTACGCAGTTTACCTTTTCAACCGTATTACATTATAATAGCAGATATTATTGCAGACTTTACGACTTCCCCGTGACTTTGGGGTGAACAGTGTTCTTACTAATTCTAAGTCCGTCGGCTCAACAAAGCTTAACGCAAAAAGATCATTTGCACATTTCTAAGTTGACTTTAAACTGTGAATTTGGATTAGAATTCCCAAGAAAACCATGTTTGTTGTAATAAATTCAAATTGTTTCCATGGCAAAGCATTGGCCACGGCAATTGCTTCAAACGGTCCACTGGAAAGCGGGCCCGGTATGGAAATGTCAGAAACCTCTCGCCTAACAACCTGGCTCTAATTATGCACTGTTGTTTTACATGTTTATTCTAAAGTCTTAAAGGAATGGGATATAACTCGAAGTACTGCTATTATGACTGACTGCCTCATTAGTCTAGTGGTCCTAAGCGCGACTGCTACGCTTGAGGTCCTGGGATCGATCCCAAGGTCGAGTAAAGTGTTATTGGGTTTTTCTATGAAATTCCCAGTAGCAGCTCGGAGTCTGGATTTGTGCCCGGTTAATGGCAATAGGCTCGCCCCCTATTACATGGGACCTAAAAATACCGGCGAAATATGGGTGTACATTAGTACACCTCTGCCTAACCCTTCGGGGAATACGGGCGTGATGATGGTATGTTATATGTACTGATATTATAGACCTCTGCACATTGTACGCCCGGCTACACTTCCAGCTATACAAATCCAAGTTACGCTTAACTTATTGTACGGAAAGCCAATCAATGCGAGATCAGCTTCCGCAGCATGTAGCCGTGTGTACTCTAAAACTCTTGCTGAGGTGCCTATCTACATATATGTCGGTATACTAGGTTTATAACCTAAGTACAAAATCTTACAAATAACAAAGACAAGCTTCAAGTTTGTAACTTGAAAATTATAAGTTATTAGAACCTAAGTTATTTTAGTGAAGGAAAAATACGACCGCGGGCAGGATTCGAACCTGCGTCTTCTGATTAAGTACACCAGACGCTATGACCGCTAAGCCATGTCGAAATTTGCCTTCACATGTTAAATTTACGTCTTTGAGGCGAATCCTGCCCGCGGTCGTATTAACTTAATAATCTTTGCATGGAAAATGCCTAAAAAATACAAAAAGATAAGAAGAACCTAAGTCAAGTTTAATAGAGTACGTGGGTTGCAAAAGTAATGTAGGTGTGCATTGTACATTGTACACTGTGCATTGAGTAAAGTAAAAAGCGGTTTAGTTCTAGGGATAGATCAAGTTAGCTATACTTACAGGATTATTCGGAAAAGTACCTGCATACTAACTTGAGGGAAATTAAAAAAAAAATATAATTAACCTAAAATTTTACATAATAAATTTTATAAGTTGACATTATAACTTTAATACCTACATCAATCATTTAATGAATTTTCATTTCCATTTACTACTGAAAGCGTTATGGCGCTTCGGTTATCGTCATAACCAGAATTGCTTTCTGTAATTCTAGCTTATAGTTTTGTTAGACAATAAGTACTTATATTGTAAAACATCATTGTAAAATCTATTGATCGCTTTGTATTTTGTGCTGACTAGTGTTGTTAAGATTTATAGAAATATATTCTATCACTATCGCTTATGCGATGGTGTGTGATAGCTACTTAATTGTTTATTTTATCTGCAAGTATTATACATTTTTTTATGAAAAAACTGTTTTTTTTTAATAACCGACGAAAAATATCTATGCAAGGGGGTTCAGAATCTTGTACTGAATTCATGGTAAGCGTTTGTGTGTCGTTTTTCCTTCCACCCTGTCTATATAGGTAATATGATATAATTTTATCAACTCTTATGAGAAGTGATAATAACCTAAAGAGTTCCCAACTTACCCACATAAGTAAAAAGGTAAGATATTCTGCTACAAAAAACAATCTAATTAATGAAAATCTTGCTTGCCCTCTTGGCAACAGATTTAAGTATTTTTAACCAACGTGAATAAGTTTATTCCCATTTTTGTCTTCACACAAAATAATTTCGCGCACTGTTGATTGCCGTCGGCAAATTAAAATGTTTCTAGACAGATCGACTTTTTCCCACAGATTTACTAGATCGGTACGTGCATTTATTCATAGCTTAATCGATTTTATATACTTCATTTTTTCAACGATTAAGATTAAGATGACTTCCAAAACTTTCCAAGACAATCAAAAAGTTTTGCTAAATTGCGAAGTCTCTTTTTAAACGTTGGTAGAGGCTACTGGCAGCACAGAATAAAGAATAAAAGTTAAATACTAAAAACAAATGACAAACGAACATTATATTAAAACTCACAGCTAAAGGGCCCACCCGCGCCACAATAAATCTTGCCTGTATCACTTTTATTTTGCATAAATAAAACTAAATTATAACAGCCCTTTGCATCGACCAGTAGCCGCCAGATAATATTGTAACCAATAACAAACCAAAAAAAAAAAAAAAGACGTGTAAATGTTAAGAGAAAAAAGGATGTATATCAAAGAAGAGCCGCGGTCACGTAGAGCGTTATGACGAACAGCGGGTGTTGTGCCTCTGCCTGGCGAGAAATTAAAAAAAATGCTCGATTAAAATCCAAATGAAATCGAATAGATTTACGAGATTTCAATTCTATAAAAAAGTAGAACGAATTCGCTAATCTTAGTCCGACGGTTATGAGTCGGTAGTTTTGAACTGTACATTAATCCTTATTGCGTTAAGTAATTTATTAGTTGCGTGTCCCATTAACCTATTAACAATAAAAATTTATAAGCAACGTAATAAAAGTCTCACAATTCATAGCTACTGGACTTTGCCGGCTGAGATTGAACATAATTTTTCTAATAAAGATACAGTCTCGAATTTATTTCAATAAGTCTAATTTACGGTGATAGAAAACTACAGGTTGATCTATAATTCCCTGGTAAAATTTTACAAACTTAATATTTAATCTAAATCAAAATAGAAAATAATCAATTTAATGAGAAAATGTTAATGTTGTCGATCGATATGGATCGAGTGCGTTAAGTTTTCAAACGCATCCTGTAGTTAAGTTATCCCAAAGATCGAAGGTTTTAAACTAGGATTAAACAGTCATTTGCTGTTGATAACTTTCGATTTTACTAATACGCGTTAAACTCGACACGAGGTCAGAATTGTTCAGGCTCATCGGAGCCACGATGCTTTTATGCGGGACCATTCAGTATCTATAGACTCATTTATAACCGTTTTCCATTGCTATCGACACAAATTAAATTTCATTTCAGTATGCAATGCCATTTAACGTCATTATATTACGTTATTATACGTTTGTTATACGACACATTATTTTAATCGACGCTCTCATTACCAAATGTTGTATTCAATAAAACTGGTATTCTTTGGTATTCTTGAGCCATATTAATGTGACAATTACCGAATTTGATAGAAGGTAAGCTACGTCGGTCATAATATTATCGGTTTTTGTTTCATTTCTCAAGTATTCACCGCCTTAAAAACCCTTATCATACCAATAAACGAAATATTCATCCATTAAAGATTACTCCTCGTGACTTCAAGTTGAGACATCGCCCGAGCCGGCGGCGGTGGCTGCCATAACACCATTGTGTCATGCCATTCATAGCACCCACTCACACATGATGGCTTTCCATTGACGCCGACACAGAATTAATAAAACTGTTCAGTGTTAAGAGAAAAGAAAGTGCTAAAATATAGCTGATTGCGAGTAATGACCGGTTCTAACCGTATTGAAGAAAAAAGTTGGTTAAAAAGCTTGGTTAAACTAAAATAGACTTCAAGATCTCTTCGAATGTTCAACAGGACACTTCACACTTATGACTAACGCCTAAAACACGAAAAACAACACAAAAGGGTGTATTAAGCAATTAGAATATTTCAAAACGCATTCCCCGTCCTTCTGTACAGTGGTGAAGCGCCCTGCTCTTTGTAAAACGCCGCGGCTATTAAAGAGCGATTAAGCCGACCGTCGGGCTTGCCCCCGAGACTCTGTGGCTCCCACTTTCGATTTTACAACTGTCTAAAATCGAACCCGACACCTGATTGTGCCGTAATCAACGTTGACACGGAAATGAATGCGCCTTGTATTAATGTGTCGGGATTGGACTTTTAACGCGATAAAGACACTGGACATGATTTGAGGGCATTAACTTTCCCAAAAGCATCTGGAGGTTCAGATGCTGACCAAAAGCGATGGCACTTAACATAAGTATCAGTTGAAAAAATCTGTGTTTGTACATACATAAGTCCATATCTATGTAATGGTTCGTCTTAATCTTATAACGGGGACAAGTGGAAGGCGATCTAACTTCTCCAAATGCCTTTCGTTGCGGTTCCAAGACAGTGGAATCAGTAATTATCCAAAAACCAGAGAAGCAATAAAGCTCTGTTTGGAGCTCGATTTCCAATTCATAACACATTTTGGATAAATCAAAGGATTTTTTCAAACGTCACGGCGTTCGATTCTCGAAAATTCTCCAATCACTAGAGTAGACTAAAAAACCAAAGTTTAACACTTGCTTGTATTGCTCAAAGCTATAGACAGCGATGCATGTTTTCATTTTATAACCAACCCTATTGTCATTAGGGCACAAAGCACTGAGATGGTGTAAAGGAGGAACAGAAAAACTAAGCAGTCAATCTTAGATTTGATTTAAAAACTTTTTTAAATAAAACCTTAAATAATACCGGCACTGAGTGTGGTCTCCGAATTCGCTTGTTCACAATAGGCACCGTAATAATCGTGGCATGCGAATAACCACGCGTATCAGCTGGCAGAGTTGTAGATAATGTCTTGGAGATGCTGATGAAAAAACCTGCGATTTGCGACACGGAAGCCTAAATAATATATTGCATGTAATAAATTAAATAATTACCATTTACGAAAATTCAGTAATATGCAACACTCTCTATATTAATGGTATTTTATATTATAATTATTCAATTCTGTTACATTATCTTCTTGCAAATGAATTATTCTATTCTATTTTCTAAACAAACACTTATTTTGTACTACTGTTTTCATCGTTTTTAAGTTCGTATTTTTGTTTGTTATTGTCTAAATTGATTGTTTTTATAATTATAGTAAGATTATTAATTATTGAATTTAGTTTCAAATGGAAGGTGTTACGTTCTTTTGCCATTGTCATGCTAACTTAAGTACTAAATAAATATTAAATTATTAGTATCCGAAAATCTTATTCCACTTAAGTAGATCTGACTAAAATCCAACTTGTCACTTTTGACACATAAAACTTTTACATCGACCAAAGACTTATAAACTATTTTTTATTAACGATAACCACATTTAATGTAGTATTATATTTATCTACACGTGATATAAAACGACTTGTCAATAATCTCCGCCCGTCAAATCGGATCCCTGGCATTAATTTAATGAAATTAGCATACTTATAAGAAACTCGACGCTTTTGCAACTCACTTCAAAGTACCGCCGGCCTCATTAAGTATACGTTTAATACGAGTATTTATGACGTCATTCTCGTCATTTTATGGCATATCATGGCTACTTACTAAAATTTATATTAACTAGAAACGACAACAGAATTGGTTTTAAAAGAACCTTATTATTGATGTGCTTTCAAAAGTGAGGGATTTATTAAGATTAGGATTTTGGATTTCGTTTTTGTTAACAACCGGTATACCGTTTACATGTGTTTTTAGCAGTTTTCACTAGATTTTCTTTAACATAGAATAAGATGATTTCTGAAAGAAAAAATAGTTTATCTGCAATGCACCAGCTTTTATTTCTTATTGTGTTCTATGTCGGTAGTATATAATAGAAATTACATCCTCAAACTTGCAAACCATCTTTATGTAAACAATTAGATACTTTTTCTTAATTTTTCGTTGGGTTTTAAGTTGTAACCGGCCAATTAGTAATTAATAATGCCTGTTTTAGCTAATATATTATGTGGTTTTAGTAAATAACTAATCATTAGTGACAGATGAGGTTGATGCTATTTCTAACTTATAGGTTAATGCAAATGTGATGATTATAAATTAATTCTTAATTTTGGACGATATTAATTCTGACTAATTTAAAGATCAAGTCAAGATTCTGGTTTCGATAATACAGATATTGTATTTTTTATACAATTTTGAGAAGCAGCACGGAGTATGGATTTGTCCCTGATCATTTCAATATGATCGCTATTTTGTTTTATCTAAAAACATATCGGGCGAGCTGTGAATGCCTCGGTACACCTCCGCCTTATGAAATTATGTATTTTAAAATATTTTTAAGGAAATTATTCCGGTACCTTATGAATTATAAGAAGCGATTACTCTAAAAAATAAAAAAAGTTAATATAAAATGAAGTCTAGAGTAGACGTAATGCGGAGCTCTAATAGAAATCTAAATACTTAATCTTATGGTTACTCCTGAAAGTAATAAAAATGTTCAATTCTACGAATTTAGCGATATCGGCGGATCGTTTAATCCACCACAGTCTACCTTGGTTCCGGTATTTCGTCCAATGGTAGTTTTTGCAATAATTTCTAAATCCAGCCAGCTCGTTGATCGTGATTTCGCATTTTTTAATCGGTTAGTTAGGATTTGAGTACAAGTGGTATGATTAACTCATTTTACGGTTCAGTAATTGCTAACTCTTTAGAAAAACAAGTCCAGTTTCGAAAGAAAGTCTGTTCTTAAGCAAGTAAATATTTCTGCTTGCTTTAATGACACTCACTTCGCTAAAATTTGTAGTCGAATTTAATCTTTTATTCACAAGTTTTCCGTCACAGCTGGAATGAGATATTTAAAAAAATCTACTATTGTTGAATACTAAGTCGGAATTTGGAAAATTCCAAGGAATTGGGAAAAACGAAATCTTTGAATTTATATACTTATAATCCACTTATAAGTGAACAAGTTATGTTAGCATGGTTTTTATCAATAATTGTATAGTTGTAAGCCATTCGTGGTTGGAAAGCGGACATGCTAAGGTGTTGGTTCCACTCGAGCCTCTAATATGTTAATTATGGTGATTGGAACACCATGGCTTGTTTGGTGCTCACTTAATTGACAGCTAATCGCCGGTGATTCGCGAACCCATTTAAAAATTATGTAATTAATGCTTTCACGTTGTTTTTTTTTTTACCATCAAGTTCAAGTGTTGCGAGTAGTTGGTTTCGTGTTTTGTTTTAATCGTGGGCTTTTTATTATGAACATTCTTAAAATAATTTAAGTATATTCCTAAACTGAAAACATGGTATAATGCTGCATGAAAAATGTATTCTTTTATCTTGGTAAACTTTATTTTCTATTCATACTTTCTATTAAACGATCTTCTTATGGAGAAGTGAAGGTATAGAAAACCATTATAAGCTGATCTCGCATTGTATGGCTTTCCGTACAATGACAGGTCGGCCCTTATTGTGTAACCGTGCGAACAATGAGGAGTAAATCCAGAAGAATCAATATGTACTCCACCTAAGTACTATCTACTTGAGTGATAGTGTGATGGGATAGGTACTTGGTATCTCATTAGAAAAATAAGAAAAATCAAAGAATTTTATATCTACAAATCACTTATTCTATCCGAAGATAAATGTTTCGAAAGATGAACTTTTGAAACACATAGGTAATATTCCTGCAATGAAGACAAAAAAATAAGATAAACACAAGTAACACCACTAGTTATAATTTTACAAGGAAAATACCCCTTCCAAAAAAGGTTACATCAATCAGTGGTCACGAACGGTTCGACCATGGCTTGATCGTTCAAAAATGTGTAAATGAATGGACAATTCCTACATTTCGTTCTCAGATCAGTCATTCACTGTTGGGCATGTCACTGACAAGTATATAATTTAGTATAACGGGTGAGTTTCCAGCCCGGCTTCGGCAGGGTGCGCCACCGGCAACACGACATTGTACAGCGACACAGTGCGGCCATTTAGCGTGACTGCGAGTTGTTACTGTTGCGGTGAAAGTTTAAAATCAAGAAGTCGTTGAAATGTCTGTATAAGTAACTGCTGATAATAATAAATGATAAAATAATAGTAAAATTATCAGAGATGAATAAATTATTTCAATAGAAAAAATACTTAATCCAAAGCCTCACATTTATTTTACTTTGCTTAAATATGCAAGATCAATCAATATCTAATGAGAAAAGAACTGTTGAATGTTTATTGTTTAATAAATTTGGGTCTTACAATTTTAAGACTAAAAACATGGATAGATTTTCTCACTGTTTTAATTTTTTTTAACTTAATTCCTAAAATCATATAGGTATTTATCTTTAAAATATATTTCGTAGAATTACAAGCGCGCCATAGGCTACACATTATTTAGATAAATGCAATGGAGGTGTTTAGCCGTAGATGTTGTCGTTCGAGTCTAAAATAAAATGAAGGCAGTAAATGTCTGGTTTAGGTAGTTTTTATTACCTACCTTATAGATGTATGCATTAGATATCCTAATGTTCTTATAATGGTATCGGTAGCTTATTATTCTTTAAATAATTGAGGTTTTTAATTGAATTTAGTTACTTCTTTGTAAAATTTTAATTTACAAACTGACCTATCTTTTATACTTAGTTTTATGGCTAAATAACTGTAAAGTAACTATAATAATCGTATAATAATTACCTACTTATAGAAAATAGATGTCATGCATTAAAAATCATGCATTTTAAGTGAATAAAATCATAACTCGTATAAGTAGTTTACCGGTTACTCTCCTAATGACTGGACTTTTCCAGTTTTATCCAATTTCGTGTTTTAGCTGTTACTACAACTGTGTGCCAATTACATCGTTAGTTCACTTTAATGAGGCGGCCTCGGGCGCCCGATCATGATCTCCTGTGTACTAGATCACTTAACTGCATACATACTTAACGTATCATATAACACCGACCTTATTCCTACTATATGAAGGTGTTTTTGCTTTGAAATGACTTCCCGAATAATTTTGTTGCTAGGAATATTAGCAGTTGAAGATAATTCTAGTTCTTATTGTAAATTGCTTAAAGAGGATTTTAGTTGGCCACGGGAGTTGAAAGTTTCCGCTCTCACGGATTAGCCATGTCAGTTTGCTTTACACCGGCACAGATTTTTACGCACTAAACATAGAGGGCACATTATTTCTTATTAATTTTCTTGCCTTTCTCTATTTCATTAAATATATTTTGTAAATTATTTTATTTCTCCACGCATTTGTAAAGTCTACTAATATATCTTTCTGTGACATTATCGACATTATTTAATTTCTGATAAAGGTGCAGGTATTAAAATAATTTAAAAATTTCTAATTATTTGTGACAATTAAAGACGTTCATATAAAACATACCTTCACGCCTGTATTGCCCGAAGGGTTAGGCAGAGGTGTACTTAATTTACACCCACAGTTCGCCGGTATGTTTAGGTCCCATGTAATAGGGGTGAGCCTATTGCCTAAACAAGTTCATAACCTAACTAAACTCAATTAATAAATTTCTTGTTAATAAAATAAGCGGAAAATTACTAATTATTATAGTTACCACCGTTTACAGAAATATAATTAATTAGAAGTTAGGTACTTTATTGTCTGAGTACTAGATAATATTAATAATTAACTTTTTACAATACTTCTATAGGTCAATACCGATAAATAATTTAATTTGTGAATAGATACCTACCTGACAGTAAATAACTGTTCACTGTAATTTTTCGAGTTGAAGTGCAGTCATAGTCTAGTGATTTGACCATTATTGGTGCAGACCAATAATAAAGTCATAGGTCTAAGTCATAGTCAAAGGTCTTGCGTTTGAATCTAAGGCACGCACCATTGACTTTTCGAAAGACATGTTTGCAAGAAAACTACAAATACACAAGCATTTAATTTTGAGCAAAATGTTCGTATTGAAATAAAATTATTTTTTACGGATTCTATCGCGTTATATTGACATAATTTAATTCCAAGATGTTCATATCTTTATAGTTCCCACTTTTATTAAGTTTCGCTTTTCTCCGTGACTACAACAAAATTTATAGATAGATAATAAAAATCCATTATCTTAAGGAAGTGAAAAAACGTGCATTCTTAAAAAAATACAATCAATTAGCACGCACCATTTACTTCATACTTAAAAAATATGATAATTTTCATCGGAGGTCATATTAATTAAATGAATACAGGCACTTCAATAAAAATGCCTCCTCTTTATCCAATTACTTGTTGTGGAGCGTGTAATTGGGTAAGGTAATTTACTTGTCGCTTATAATTTACCGCAATGCCTATAACCATATCACCAAGGGTTGCCAACAAAAAAAATGTAGACATGTAGGTATGCAAACTTTTCCGCACAACGTGCTTGTTACTGCAGGTAGGTACACATGGCTACTGCTCAAGCTATACATTTCTAGCTATACTTTTAAGCTGGTCTCGCGTTGTATATGCTTTCCATACAATAAAAGTCCAGAGTAAACTGGATTTGTAGGAATATCTCGACGTAGCCGTGCGTACGAGTGAGTGATAGTATAGATATGGTCATGACGTAATTAATTATTACATACCATCATCACGCCTGTATTCCCCGAAGGGTTAGGCAGAGGTGCACTTAATGTACACCCACAGTTCGCCGGTATGTTTTGGGTCCCATGTAATAGGGGGCGAGCCTATTGCCATTCACCGGGCACAAATCCAGACTCCGAGCTGCGACTGAGAATTTCATAGAAAAACTCAATAACACTTTGCTCGACCTGGGGATCGAACCCAAGACCTCTAGCGTAGCAGTCGCGATTGGGACCACTAGACCAACGAGGCAGTAATTAATTATTGTCAATATAAATATCATAGTAGCAGATCCGTGTACAATACGTTCGTTTTAACTTGGCAGGAGTGAACATAGGCTCTGCGACTCTGCGAACTTCCACGCATGTACACTTGTGAAGAAAATTGTTATTACTAGATAAATAAACGAACAGCAAATGAGTGAGAAAATACAAATTAAACAAATATCAAAACACTTTAAGAATATAAATTAACAACAACAACACGACAAAAATTCAACAACAATAATATTAATCAACAATAACAATATCAACAACCAACAAAACCCAACGAAAACTTTTCTTCCGGACTGTGCACAAGACAGAGATAGCGACACGAACACCAAACAAATGCTGACGTGTGACAGAGACATATAGCCCATACCGAGAATGGCCGAAGAAACACGAAGTTAACAAAAAGAGATGTGCCATGTGTCTGCCTGTAGTTGTTATTTAATCGATTATTATTCAAATCGATTGAAATTGATTAAAAAATAGAAATATCTATTCAATCTAATAACGAAGTTTTATTGATTATAATGACGTAAGATCAACTATATTTAACAATAATCAATATATTTTTCGTTTAATTTCGTTAAATACCTTAAATTCACTAAAATAAGAGTTAATTCCAAATGAACTGATCGATTACGATTTTTGATCGATATAAGGACTGATTGTGTTTACGTAAGGGGCGTCTCTAGCCTAGTCCACCACCCCGCGCACCCCGCCTCATGCCTCCATTTGGTTCCTAAAAAATGTTACTGCGCAGCCTTCTGCGCGAAGTTCGGTCCTGCCAAGAAATAACGCACGCACTGTATATTTTGTTAAAGATATTTAATTTATAGTGTCTCATAATTGTCGCCAAGATGGTGGATTCTCCATCTCTTACGATCTGAGTCACTATGGTTAGCATGTGACTAATAAATTTAATAAAACCATGCCGTCTACGATGATGTATCAAATGGATGACGCAGCACCATGATAATAGTTTATTATGCGTTCATTATAAAAATTGTTACAGAGAATTAATAGATACAAAACAAAAGTTATTACTAAGTTAGGTATAGACTCCCATTGCTGAGCAAAGGTCCTTTATCGCCTCCCACTAATCTCTGTTTTTGTCTATTGGAGGCCAGTGTACTCCATTTCTTATGTTCCAAAGAGAATTTTAAAATTGTTAATTCTTATTTTAAAATTTGCTTTCTTGCCAGCATAACGATGTAAAATGTTGATGCCACTTGATCTATCAAAATCATATTTCCATATTATTATCATAGTTACATTTCCTTGAAGTTCCCTTTCGTTGGCGATCGATGTTTAATTTCGAATTCGAAATCTGAATGCTGATCAGTTAAAAAAGACTAACTTAATTGACTTATTATCTTTCCTTTAAATATACCTACGATTTTTAAATTACATTTCGTTCCTACTAAAAATAATATTAATGATTTTTTTGGCATGGTAAGAAATTAATAGGGGAAAGAAAATTGCATAAAGGAATTTTAGAATTTAAAAATATGTAGAATATTACCTATTTAATTTTCTCTTTGTAGAAATGGTTATGAAATGATTAATTTTTCTGTCCATCTTCAATATTAGTGTGTGCTTTAAACATCGATAGTTCTCAAACAATGTTGTCCAGTAATGGACGGTGAATATGTCAATAGCCTAAGCTGAGTCGCCCGACTTTGCATGACGTCACGAAAGATCGTAAAGATGGCTGGCTAACACGCACGCTTGATAATAAGGGCTGTCGTGAACTAGATTTTTTTATTAGTTTTTTTTTTTTCAACAAAAACAATGTTCAATTTAAAAGCTACTTTTTATGGTTCTAATTATTGTTTTTTTTTATTACAACTTGTTACTAATGAAGGTAACGACAGCCTTGTTAATTAATCCTTAGTTGATGAGCTTATATTTCATTGGATTTTTGACAGAATTTGATTTTTTGTCTGATAAGTTGTCTGCTTATCACATAAAAAAGGGAAACGCTGTAAGTACTAAACTTGACTAAAAACTAAATACGCTTAACTAAAAAGTTATTTCATCACAAATTAATTTTAATTTCGACTGGTAACCCTGTTTTCCGTATGGGAACACTAACAAATCTAATTACTGCCAATAGTATAATATTAATGGTTAGAAATATGTGAGTTAACGACGCACCCCGCTTATAAAGGTTACCTAGTCTTGCATAAATTACATGTGCTTGAGATGTACTTACTTAGGGCTATTTCATAGGAGTGGAGCGACTATAACTTTTGATTTTCTGTTAAGTTAATTACCAATAAAATATTAATTATAAATTTTGACTGCACGTTTAGCGTAAACGTTTTTACGGGTCTACGATAATCCTTAACCCAGTAAAAAAAAAACTTAGTAAAAAAAAGCTTCTTTTACTTCCTTAATTTTTACTAACAAAATGTTTATGTCATTTTCTTTTAAAAAAATATTAAGAAGCGCTCAAAAAATACGATTAGTATAAAACCTTCTTGGTAAAACTAGAATAAATCGCTAACTTCTGTATATTAAGTCGAACATAAGGGTTGACAGCAATACGTAGTATCATATTTATATCTCATTACTCGAAGTTGTTCCTTCATTACACACACTAATTGATACGCAGAGTTTTCTTACCTCGTGTTTTGCACACCGGTTCTTATGTAGCCGGGTTACGTACAGTTTTAATAAGAATCAAGAAATAATAGGTATGTGGTTACCATTATAATTAATATTTTTCTATACTAGATTAGATTTCAGATACCAATCTGTGTTTTTCGTAATAATTGAGAAGGATTTTTCCCACAAATAACTCTGAAGATTTTTTGTTAGTAGGTACCTACCTAGTTTTATTTTGATATCATTATCAACAATTTGGGTTTTCATGTGATAAACAGAAAAAAACTTCACCGACTATACTAATAAACAAACAGTTACAATTTAGCCTTGCTTACCTACTAAAAGGTTATAAATCGCAAAAACATTGCTTCAATTTTCCTATAGAAAAATTCCAAACCACGCATTTAAAAACACGCAAAATAAAAATAATAAAACTCCCATTCACTATTTCGCGTCATAAGGCAGCGTGCACATTAAGATCTCGGAGCCCCTCTCGCCGGCCACACACGGGTCACGGGGTCGGGTTACCAATTTGCCGGTAGAACAAGATGTTCCGTCATTAAACGCAACGAATAGCTCTTTATTATCGATGTACTCTTTGCTTTATGCCGCAGCTTCACTTGTGTGGGATAAGGTTTTATTTATAAGTATATCTACGTGTTTGGTTCGATTTTGAAACTTAAAAACACGATGTTTTCTTGGAATCAATTCTACATATATCACATATGAGTACATTTTTTTTCACAATTATAACAAATAGGCACATGCCTTCATTCGGAAAAAAGAAATTCCTTAAACTGGCATAGTTCACATTGGCAAAAAAAGGACCATGACTAATTTAGTTAACAAACAAAAAAAAAGTAGTTAGTCAAAACTTCCGAGTACTGCGTACGTGTGGTCTTGACCCTTCGGCTTATGTTTTTATTCAAAAGTAAACACGTTTGTGCAATAAAGCTATTGTCTTGACATTCTGAGATATTGTTTCCGCATTTTTTGTGCAAATGCAGTGGGTGGCTTATTTGTGTTGGTTAAATTAATTTCTTAGTTGTTTTAGCAAACTAGTCTTATATTTGCCACATTAGACTGAAGAGATATATTGAAAGCTTACAAATTAGGGTAAGTGATCTTTATTAAGTTTCTGTAATAAATATTGGAATTGTATATGTATTATAAATTACCTACATATAGAAACATTCGTTAGCGTTTCGTTGTTTTTTTTTTGGAAATACTCACTCAATCGGTGTTATTGAAGATCTATTACACATTACGGCTATACCAGCCAGAAGCCTCTCTTATTTCAAGATGTATGTAATTGCATTTTAACTACGTATCTATGTAACTATATAGATATTTTTTTATTTATTCCTCTGGTTAGATACATACTTCTCACGTACTGCTCATAAATCAACTTACATTACACAATAATTGTTCAATAAATCAAATAATGGCCATTACATAAAGATCAAGGGAGTGCACAGAGGCGGGCCGGCAAGAAGGCACCTTATCAGAACTACCACTTAGTAATATTTCATAACATGCTGGCAACATTGCCGTCTGTTTAGTGTTGGCTCGTTGCACGTCTGTCAAAATATTGGCGCCAACCCATAGCAAAAAGGGCGGGAAAAAGTTATCTGCAATTTTTTATAGATTCGTTTGAAGTGTGGTGCAAAAAATATTACAAAGTTCTTGTGGTTCTACCACGTGAGCTTTTATAAGAAAATGAAATATTCTTACGCTGATTCATATTGAAGTGCTCGATATGAGTATTTATTTTTATTATTATCCATAAAGGCCACTATAACCGTTCTTGCTATTCGTGAAAAATATTTGGTCAAGTTATTTGTAGAGTTCTTACATGTTGTGTCTATAAGTAAAGGTGAAAAGCCTTAGTGGATGTGGTATACTGATAGACTTCTAAAAAATAATTGTAGTACATTAAAACCCTGTTTTAAGAATTAAAGTTTTTAATTATACAGAAAATCAAAATGAAAAACTCTCATCAAGTGCAACTTACCTAAACCATTTAGCTCCACTAAAGCTCATTTAATCTTACTCTAGATTTTCACGGGTTTATTGCGCCATTAATTACGTTAAAACGGAGCTTCTAAGAGATAATTTCATTTTAACGGCCTCAATTTGCTAATAACCACAGCTCATTCATTACGATTCAGCACCGTCATACTGTTTTGTTTTCCATTTATGAAAAATCATCACCGGTGAATGAGTAAGAAATGAGATTTTTATAAAACCCGTATTAATGTCGAATCACCGTCGCGATTGCTTTCGATATTTTAAATTAGGAACGTTCGCCGGCGCCCTTGTTCTAGCTCACTCGCTAATGAAGATTTCGTATGTGGCCGTCCTTTTTTGTCAGCCATATCTGTTTGTTTTGAACTCACCATCAATTTATTTTCGAGTTTTAAATTAGGTGTGTGTAGCACCGGGCTGTTGTTGTCTCATTTGGTGCGTGCAGTAGTATTACTCTATCTCGTTCTCGCGCGTCGCCTCAGTTTGTTTTATGCGTGACGCGCCCCGCCCCTACTTGGTCGGCAGCACGGGCGGCTGCTTTGACCGGTAGCAGTGCAACTCGTTATCTGTTTTTTCATTCGAGCGGTGTGTGTCCGGCCTAATATTTGAGTAGGACGTTGAAAAAGTCGTTTTGTGTACAGTGGGAGGTGCACAATGTGCTGTTGTTCCGTTTATTGCCGCTCTGCCGCATGCCGCTGCCGCGTTAATCAGCCAACATAAGCCTCGTTTGGATAGATATTATTGATATACTTAGACACAGAATGCTTACATGTGTGTACCTAATGAATCATTCAGCGAATTCAATGCCTATAAATAAATAATAAATAACATACCATCACAACTGTATTCCCCGAAGGGTTAGGCAGAGGTGTACCTACTAATGTACACCCACATTTCGCCGGTATGTTAAGGTCCCATGTAATAGGGGCCGAGCCTATTGCCAAATAAGTACTAAATATAAAGAAATATGCCTACACACTATTTAATAAACAACTAATAAATAGCATGAACATTTTTCAAAGCATAAGCTTGGTGGTTGCCGTAGAATTTTAATATTTTGTTATATTATAAATCAATTTGTTCACTCGAGTTTGTATGCATGAGTCGTCAAAATATTCAACCCATATAATATATTATTGCAATTTAAGGAACGCACGACAACTAAGTAGGTAGTGGGCAGTTTGTCCTTGTTTTGTTATTTTACTTTGAATTATGACTGCTAATGAGAGCTAGTTCGTAATTCCAGTGATTTGTCGCGATTTCGTGAGACCGCGCGGTTAGACGCGCGATCAGACGCGCGATACCGCGGCACGCGACACACTCAACGGTGAGACGGCACGTATTTTAACTTTGATTATTCATGGAACTAATTCTTATTAGATTTTCACAGCACTGGGGCATAGGAGAAATGCAAACATCTTGGTCGAAAGAGAGGGTTTTCAAATAAACGTTTTAAATAAATAAATATCACAATTAGCTACCCAAATAAGTACATACGAAATATACTTACTTATGTAAATATTTTTAATTAATCGTTGTTACTTAATTGTTTTAAATAATATTATCAGATTTTAGATAGATACTATTAGAATTAATTAAATAGGCATTGCATTAAACCAGATTTATTGTAATGACCTTACCTATTTACAATGACTAAAATACCTTAATATTTATTTGAATCTTACTTATAATAAAGATAAAAAAGACACTAAATCACATAAACGGTGTGAGTATTTCATTAACACCACCAATTCTTAACACTTGCGTCAATGCTTTTATTGAACAGAATTCAATTTTATGCACAACTGAACAAAGCTTCGAATTATTTCGCAATATCATTCACACTTAAGCAAACTTTACGATTGCGAAGCTTTTTAATGCTGCTAATGCTTGAACAAATATGCAAAGATATAAAGGGTTCTACGTAATGTGAGAGGTGTTAGGCAAGAGCTCATTTAGTTAAAAACAACATCAGTAGGCTGCCCCTAATCTGTGCTAATGTTACTGACATTGGAAGGGTGATTTGGTACGCTTTAAGCCGATTGCACATTTTGACAAATTTCATTTAGGATGGGGGCTGCAATTTTTCTTGCTGTTCGGTTCATTTAATTGACATATTTTTTTCTGAAATTAAAAGTTTTTATAAAAAATTTGAGTAGATCAGTATAAAAAAATAGTTTCAACTTAGAAATATTTAGACCTAATACGCCATTTAATTTCATATTTTTTGAGTCATCCGAGTAACCTACTTGCCAACAATTTTATTGGTATCATTTATCATGCAAAAGTCATGATAGTCATCCATAAAATTGTATCATATCGCATTAATATAGCTTCATGTTACACAACCAATAATTATTTCTGAAAAGATAAAAGAAAATGAATCTAAAACATGCTCATTTAATTATCATACGCTTTAATGCTCAGCAATAGCAGCTATCAGTTATGACATCTGTTGCGTGTGCTCAAATGTCACCAGGTATATTGTGCTCACTGATCTTATCTGTCATGTAGGTATGTATTCTTATTTTGTACTTATCGCCAAGGTTGACCCTATATTACCAACATATTTATTATACCTACATTACTTGTATACGTGTGTCAAGAAAAGGGATATACATAGATAGTTAGTGAACAAAGGATAAATTAATTTCCGTGTATGAAATGTTTAAATATCAAAACCCCTAATTTTATCGCAATATGTATCTATTAGTTATTCGAAAATTATTAATTAATTAAAATCGTCGAACTATTGAAGCTTATACACAATAACGTTTTCATTCGTCATTCGTGTCAGCTTCTGTAAATATTTCATTTCAAACAAATAAACCGCAAACAAAAATAAACTTTCAAAATCAATTTATCTAAACCGACACCCCAAACAACTACTAAAACAAACATAAACTATTACGCCACAACAAAGGCGAAACGCAATCCAGTCTTACTGACAAAAGTGCGTATAAAACCGTCCCTATGGCGTAGTGGTTTGGAAAATGACGAAATAACACAAGCCGCGGCATTGTGTCGAAGCGATTGTGCGCGCGCATTCAGCCGGCAGGATACAGCGCCCGGTGTGCCCGCGGCTTTATGATCCTGCAGGAATTCATTGCGAAAACTCGGTGAATGGGAAATTTATTAAGCCTATAAAATATTTGGCCTTTTTTAGCCTTTGAAAATAGTTTGGTTATCAGTAGCTTGGGTAATGTTGGGCATTGGTTTTCTTATTTTGAATCAATATTGGTTATATGGCGATATGGTGGCCAAGTATATGAATATTTTTACAGGGCATTACTGTTTAAGATTGAAGTTTAGTTTTCCATTGCGACACTCTTTTCTTAAGCATGAGATTATTATTAAGGACTGAGCGACTTTCAACTTTTGTAAAATTTAGTATAAGTATATTAGGGTATCTACCTATTAAGTCGGTAGAGATGTTCCTTGTTGTCCAGAATTTATTTTAACCCATCGACAATCAGTATTCCTAAAGAGACTACCATAAATTCTCATCAAACTCCATGAAATGTCGATGACCGCCAATAAAAAATGAGTTTTCGTTTGATTTGCCTTACAAGTGTGTAATGCACGCACACTTGTGTGGTTCAATGTATTGTAACAGATGACATTTGTCACACCCACAACGCAAAGGGGACAATTTATAGAGCCAACGGTCATACTTGATTTTATGACTTGGTTGCGATAAAAATATATTTTGAATGCAATGACAAAAGTTTTTTAAGATAATAATTAATTATTGGACTAATGGACCTAGCGTCGCTATTAATAATTAAATAGAGTCAAATGTCAATGTTATGTTATTATCGATCGATATTAACATTACTGTTTCTCACGATTTTACACGAGTCTCGTGAAGTATAATATGGTAATAAGTAATTATATAATATAATAAGTACTTTTTTCAAAATAAAGGAGATAAGTAATACCTACATGTCGATTGTTTATCATTAGGATATTAAATAAACAAATCTATACCCTTTCGAAATGTTATGAAAATCCGTTCAGCGGCTTTTAAAAGAGAAAAAAGTAACAGACATTTATAATGTTATGTATGGGTGATGAACAGAAGAAGTTATACAATACAATTTGAATACAACATAAAGATGAAAACGACAATGATATTTTGTTTAAACCCAATTATTTCTTCTTGCTTATACCAAATTTATTCCAATGCATGCATTCCAAATATCGTATCATCTCAAAATACGCAACGTTAACAAATTGTACAGAACTGAATCTCACATCTAAATCTTGCATCTTTGCAATCTTGGTGAAATGATCTTAACAGCAGCATCATAGGGTTGCCTCAAGCTACTATTTTTTATACCCAAACCCGACTCGGGAAATTCTTTTGTGTCATGCAAATCTCTGTAAATATTGTCAGCTAACACTTGCTTCAAAATGTTTTCTGTTTCTGTTCTGTCTGTATATCTGGTAATCGCAGAAGGGTAGGCACCTGCGTCATGTCGAACTATTATATAGAATAACTTCTGTTTTTGTCGTACACAGAGATACACAGGGTATAAGACCCCACTCTGGACTGCTACCTACCGAAAATTAGACCAGAGGGACTAACTTGCATGCACGATATATTTTTGTCGTCGCATTATCTCGTCTCCTGTCATAGTTTTAGCACAAGATAAGCGACGACAAAGTTATTTCATAGTGTGCATACTAGTCTAGCTGTAAAAAAAGGATGGCGCTATTTCATAAGTAGAGCAGCATCCTTCTCTTATTCTTTGCTTTCTTCTCTTCTCTATAGCAAAGCGATCGCAATAGCACGTTGTGATACAGAGATCGTCGACGAAAAAGTTGTCAGAAATTATATTTCCCTCATAACCCTTTGTCTAACCTGTCATGCTATTCCTGCAACTCATATCAGCCCTGCGCACGCCTCGGATCTCTGGCACATTTCCACTGCGCAAAACAAGCTCGTTTAATTAGCGTCAATCTGTATCTAAATACAAATATTTCACATAAATGTGACGTTGTGGTCGGTTTCATGAACACACAGAACTTCTACTTAATAAACAATAGGCCATTCGCTTTTAACAAATTCTAATTAAAACTCCTGCTTAATTAGAAATGCTTGTATTTTCTAGAATAAGCATGTCATATAAATTTCTAAATGAAAAGGTTGGTATGGAAATTGATTTCTAAGTGCCAATGAATTACTTATTTGATTTGCATCTTGCTTTGTGTGTGTATGAAGTTATACAACACTAGATATTTTTTTTAGTTTTTTTAAATAGTTACGCGCAAACATAATTGCAATTACCCAGCTGTCTCTTTTTATTTGGCTCAAAAAAGGGTGTTCTTAATTCCTTTTTTTTTTCATTTGAATCATATACTAGACTAGGTAGACTGAAGTCCAATTTTTCAAGAATGACAAACAAAAATTCTCCTTGAATCAGATTTAAAAAAGAATTACTTATTATCAAATAATGATAACGTTAACGTTCATTAGGTACTTACCTACTTCTTTAAAGTTCAATTAAAAAACAATAATATCATGTCTTTTCGAAATGTAATATGAAATAAAAATACATCAAACAAACAAATGTGCCGTTATTATCGCCACTTACAAGCCGTCGCTTGCTTCAGTAATAACGAATGTCACTGCTCGGGACATTTTTCAGCGGCTGAAGCTGAAACGTAATTACAGGCTGACAGTTTCGTGTTATAAATAGAGCGCTTTTTGTTGCTTTTTCATGCTAAAGAAATTTTGAGTTAGAACGCTAGTAGTCTTCAAAAATTTGTTTTCTATAACTTACCCTAAAAAAGTGTTGTATTATCTACCTATATACCCTAACAAAATGTCCATGAATACCTAATATAATAGATTTACCAATACAATGTACGAGTGCGACTTAGCAAACGTAGTGTAGGATGAATTCCAGCGAGATGGAGGGATAAATAATTTGCGATAGATTGCTGGCAAAATCTGGATGCAAAAAACCGAGGACATGGTTTAATGGCGCACTATGGGAGGCATTCGTCCAGCCGTTGACTGGTTTGGATAATGCTATAATCTACAATTTGGCAGTCATGAGGCTTAGCTTAACTTATTTATTCTACATTGTGAAATGCAATGCTACCTACCCATTGACTTATAAATTACTGCGTACAATGAAACTACCTCTAAAATCTGTCAAAGCAAAAAGGCTCAAGTATAACTAAATCTACACAGTTCCACGAACTAATTTATATGCTCAGTAGGTACATAAATAGGTAAAGCTCGGAATCCAGAGCATAGTCTATAAAACACGAGCGTTTCAAATCACGTCAAATGACAAATGATTTTGTCGCGTTCCACGAGCGCAAGCGTCATTTTGACGCACCTGTACCGTCACAGGAACACCCCGCCGTGTACCAGATCGAATATCGCCTGTCAATGACGCACATAATAAAATACAAGGCGACCAACCTCTGGAATGCGGTTTTACATAATACGGTGAAGTAAGCGGAACGGTAGCAATTGTACACCTGTTCCAAGAACGGAAAAACTCATTTGTTGATCAACGACATCTATGTATTACATAGAAAAACTATTTAAAGGTAGTGTTGTGTTCCAAGAACTCGATGACACTTCGAAATTTAATTTAAAATGGTGTTCCAATACTCTTTAACATTATGGTTTTGGAAATAGTAGTGTAATCAACACAGATTAATCCAACATAACTTATAAAAATCTGTTGGATTAGTAGTTTTTTGCGAACTTAAATTACAATTCAAACACAGACCCTCCTTTTAGGTCGGTTATACAGAAAAGTTAAGAAACTGTTAACTTAACGTGCTAAAATGGAATAAACGCTTTTAGAATTTTAAAGTAAAAACCTTATGGGGCACTTTTTCAAATATAGGTAGGTAATAGAATCGCGAAAAGTTCATGATCAGAAAAGCTATTAATATACTACCAGCTGAACAGTACAGTCAAATACCTACAACATTATTATGGTGTAAAAGACTAAGTAAGTATTTGCGCAGTTAATGCAAATAAAGTTGCAAGCAATTTGTTACAACCAGCTTTATGTTCTTGGTCGCAAGTTATATTACTAGTGAGAACAAACGAAGCGAAGTGAACCTAGGTCCACATGCTTTGAAGAAGCCTAGATTTACGATTATCACTTATTTTCTATAGAAATTTAAAGAAAAGTTTGTTTTTTTTTTGATAATCTGTAAGACCAGCCTTAAGTAATTACTGTACACCCCCAGTTCGCCGGTAATAGGTATAGCTGAGCCTATTGAATCTGTAAGAGATTCAGTAATTAACCCTGATCTAATATGGAGACAATAAAATGAGCATTGTGAAACATGTTAAATTCTAAAGACAAAATAAGTATGTCAATTTTGTAGACCTTTTTTTTTATCACAGATAGGCTTTCGCTTGAACACAACTTGCCTGATGTTAAACTCTTAAGCTTTAAAGCTTTAAAACTCTATAGCATTCCACTTATTTATTGCGCCATATTTTCTCTGCACGAGATTCATCATCAATCCATTGTTGGGCATAGCTCTATTTTGAGAGAGAAGTAGTAAGAGTGTTTTGGTAGACTGTACAAGCGAGAAATTTCTTAGATAGGTAAGTATGCAGGTTTCTTTACGATCGAGATCAGCGTCGACATAATTATTTCGTACGTTCGTAGTTATTAAGAGTCTGATTGAGAAGATAATTTATTTATCTACTAAGTACCTAGTACGTAAATAGGTAGGGACCATGAACTCATGACCATGACTATAAAAAATAGCAATCCATTGACTTATTGACATTCTATTGAAACTTTGTTCGTGAGAAATCAATTAGCGTAGGTGTCTCGTCCTTAGATATAAATTTAGGTAGGTAGGCAATGAATAATTTTCTATCAAGAAAATGTATGTATAAACTCTATCATTGGCGTAAGTAGCTATTGATTTTTCCTATACAGCCGACCAGCTACACTATTAACTGCGTAGAACAATTAAACAGTGTAGTAATTCATCAACAATGTCAATTTTCCGTGTGAGCAAAGAGGTTCCTAGATTGCTTATACTTACTATAAGTGTATATTTTATAGCATAAATACTTCTAGTAACTTTCCTCGAAGTCGTAGATAATTTATTGTCAAAAACCCATTAAATTTAAGTATGCAGCACATATTAACATGTTAAAATTTACAATAAACAGAAGCTATTACTGTGTCTAAACGCCAAACGTTAGTTAACTATGTCCATTTAACATTAGTAAGACTAGCAATACAGCATAAATTCATCTTGTTATAGCATTCCAACAACCGAACAATTGTAAGTTCATTACATTTGTACGAGATCTAATCACAAGTACGCGCACAGTGCTACACATCGCGCTCAGGTGGACAAAAAGAAAAGTTTTTATCACAACCGGTTGCAAGGTGTCCGCACTTGTCACGAGCGAGGCTTAACAGACGTGGAACACAAGAAAATACCGACGAGATGTACTTACGGAACAATTGTTACAAATACCGACAACTGATGGATGTTTTATAAGACATTCTTGTTATAACTACACATTCTTTCATTCGCAACTTTTGTTTAAAGACTTTTAAAACAAGTCCTATTTGTAAAGCTAGGCAGTAAAATAAAAGTTATAAATGCTAAAATTCTAATTAATATGTATAAATTATAAGACCAAAATCTATAATAATTCTACGCAAACTATTAGCTGGTGTAAATTAAACAAATTAATAATAAACGACACATAAAAATCAAATAACTGCCACATTAAATACTTCGGACGGCACGATTTGTAAATAAAATTAATTTCCTTTCTTTCGAATAATTACCCACGATTAGATAGCTGGGTTTTACAAAACAAAAATAGCTTAAGGCTAACAATTAAAAGGGAATAGCAAAATAATTGTACACTATTCTGCTTTTTAACAATGACAAAGCATCTTAATATCACTTTCCATTGTTTATTACTGAAGCAACTAAACGTTTGGCTACAAACAAAGGCTAACATCCGTATAGCCGGGTACGTAATTTGTTCTGTTTCTACAAGTCAACATACACACTTAACTACATCGACGTTAATTGAAGGGGTACTCGACGCCATCCATGAGACAGGGGCAGCGGGTCTAAATCGAATCAATTTGTCAGTACAAAGGCTTTCAGTAAAATCAGGAGCAAAGTCGCCCTTTAGCTGAAGTGACAGTTATGACGTAGCAGGGCGTGTCCGCGACTGCGCCCTCTCTTCATTTGTCGAGCCATTTGCTCGCCGGAATGCGGTGTCATCAGCGGCGAACGGAGCGTGAAATGGAAAACGCCCCTCCAGTGACAACCCACCCCCTTGGTACCCCCTCTATTGCCCTTAACGCGTGCTAACGAAATTTCACTTTGCCGAGTGAATTTTGCCCGCTTAAATCCGTCGGTCTATCCACTATGCGCTTGATATGTTCAAATAGGCGAACCAAAGTTTAGCTTTGATTGCTTTTGTTTGAGTAACAGATAAAATTGAACTAAGAGTAATTAATGAAATACTGAGTCGATCGTTAACTGTGCCAGTATTAGTTAGTTAGTTTTTCTGGTCTACCTGTTCGGGATTCTTACTATGTAGGTATATCTAATTTATAATCAAGTTTATCAAAAATCTTTTCCAGCGTAAGCGAAATTACAGAAAATTAAACGGCCCAAGAATACATAAATATTTGCTAAATTATTATTAATTAAAGATGACATAAGGAATATAAACACCAATATGAAAATCAGTAAAAATCAAGCAAAAACAACCATATCAACAAATTCTGCTAGTATTGAAGAAGCATGAGTAAAACAAAAGCAATTTCCAACAATTCTCTTCACGGGGCTGGCAACTAATTGTAACAAATTACCAGCGTGGGTCGCAGCTCTCAAGTCGATTCCGAGTTATCCGCTCAAATTGTCACCCTAATCCCGGGATTCACACTATTTGTTTGCTAAAGGGATCCCGGGTAGCGCCGACACTACGTGACTAACATATAATCATGTGGCCACGCCGGATCAAATACAGATGGAGTTCTTTTTTTATTGATTTGATTTGAGCTTACCATTTGAAAATCCACTATGATCGCGTAAACACAGTGGATATTAAAAAAAACCTCCTAGGCATTCCAGAACTTTTAGACACCACTTGGAATTGTAAGCCAAGACACAAAGCTAGTGCTGTTTCACAAACAAAACACACTCGCCTATTTTACATTGATCCTACGTTGCTAAGGGACAATCGATTATCAATTTGTCAACGACTGTTGACACAAATCGATTGGAACCCGATTGGAACAAGCCCAGTTACTTACTGGACTCGGAATTGCTCGCTTGACAAATGATTCAGAGCAAGGGCTCGCGTGTGTTAGTTGTCCTGTCGCTTTAAATGCCTGTTTTAAACTGAGAATAATGTTTTGACTTTACGAGTACGTGGGATGACGGTGAAATTGTAGAAGTGAAAGCTCTGTTATTATTCTAAAAACAAATTATATTAAAGTATGTAGTTAATTTTGAATTGATTGATCTTCAAAGTAGCTTAATTTTTTTTTACGTTATTATCGTAGTTAAGAAATATAACCAATCCTTGTCAAGGTCTAATTCGATAGATTACAAAATAAAAGTTAGATCGATTATATAATCTAGAAATTCTTTGGGTTCAAGACAAACAAACAATAAACTTAGACAAAATATAAATGCTGCCTGTCAATAACATCAAACATTGTTTACTTGTATTTGTATCAGATTCTAAAGAAAACTGACTTGTATCCGTAGTGATGCCGGGACCCGGGACACGCAATAAATCCCGGGAAGAAATAAATCTAATTCGGCGTCGACGTTTAAATTGTGGGGCAACGATTGTTCCAGCTGTTTTCCCGTACACCGCGTTGCGGGATCCAAATAGGCACCATTTGTTTTATTCGTAGACGCGTTATTCGTGGAATTAATTGCTGTGGAATTTAGGCAAATTGCAATTTAGGAATCAGGTGGGCACGATCAGTGTGGATTAAAGATTATTTTCGTATTAATAAATAAACAGTTATTTAGATAACTGCTTATTTTTTATTATATTTTAGCATTAAATATTGCAAAATGTTCACAAAGACATAAATTTTCTAATGATAGAAAATTCTAGTGAAAGAAAAACTGACGCCTGAAGACGTAAAATGTGGAAGAGAAATTCGATATCACAGGCAGTGGTCTCGGTAACTTAGTTGGCAAAGCGTCTGGTGTACTTAACCAGAGAGACGCAGGTTCAAACCCTGCCTGAGATCGAATTTTTCTTTCACTATAAATTTTCTATCATTAGAAAATTCATATCTTTTTGAAGTTATTTGAATAGTTTTTACATACAATAGGTACGGTCAGCAACTAAAGTTGCTGAACACCACCAAGTTTTGAAAACAACACAGCACCAATACTTTTCAATAGATTGACTTAGGAAAAAATGATGGTCCAGTATGTAGGAACACGTACTACTTACCACATCTCGGGTCAGTAAGTTTTGGATAATAAATATGTTTAAGCGTTTTGACGATTAAATCGTGTTCAGCAACTTTCATTGCTGACTGTACTTATTATTAAAAAAAAACATTTGATTTAATTTGAAACTGTTATTTGATCAAAAAAATATTATGAATACTTATATTATTCTACTATGTTGCTTTATTCTGAAGAATATACTTTTCGACTAGTAATACCAAATTGTTTGTAATGTAAGTACAAGGTTTGTATTTGTTGTTTTATTCTGTATCAATTATTCTTGTCTTAAAAAAGAAATAGGTTTGTCCCCATTATCTTTACAAACATGACTTCAGCTATGTTTAATGTGGCGATACACTGCCACACGTCGCAATCTGTCTCAATTAGTGACGGACGCACAGTGCGACAAATGTGCTTACAGGGGTAGAAACACAAATGATGATTCGAAACAAAAAAAATATTTCAGTCGATTGATTTGATTGATTATAGCTGAAAATACTTCTATAAAATCAGCTATTGATTTGCTATAGGTAATTGAAAATTAAGAGAAGTACTGAAAATTTGCTTACCTTATGTTTCTTTTCTTTTCTTTAAGGAACACGAGCGGTACATGTCCACACACAACACATTTTCTAAAATGTCAACCAAATGTCGATTACAACTAGATCTCGAAGAGAACCACTTGAACATCGCTCATTCATCACATATAAGTGATGCCACACAAGATAATTCGTAAATGCACCTTTTCAACCTATTTTGAGCACAAAAATGTCTCGGTTTTGACGTAAAGAAATGATATTTACATAAATATGTCAAACTTTTGTACTAAAGTGGGTATTTCGAGTTTTACCCGATGAAATATCCCGTTTCTGCCTACCCTCCGTTGGATTTAGTGTTGTGAATTAAGCTGTATGACTTTTGCATTTGTCAAAAAATGTTGGTGACTATAACAGAAGGTCTTAAAGTTCAAAGTTGCGTTGCAAATGGTTTTAAACGTGTAGCTCTTCCGTGGTTTTTGTGTAAATGCATTGCCGCTAATATATCTGTCAGTGGGGTGTTTTGTTGTAGGTTTAAGTGTCGAACACATGGCAGTGATTTGTTTGGACCGCACACAAATATTCTGTTTCATTATTGTTATTGGCCGCCGAAATGTTTGTTATACATTTTTAAAGTGTCACTTCATTTGAAACTCATAAAACTATTAGGAGGAGATTTTATTGTCAACATTTGTATCTTTATGAATTACATTGCAGCGACTGCCAGGAAATATGCTGGTCGTTAATAAACGATTGCTATTTAGTCTCATCAAGAAGAGTAATGATATATTATTACCATTATATTATTATAAATCTCCGAACATATCATCTCACTCAGAATATCTTGTGGAGGCTATTTAAAGATGAAATATTTTTTTTATTTCGAAAGTTGTTTTGTTATTAGGCATGTAACGACGAAGAGAACACAACAAAAATATCGTCAAGCATCGTCATAGAACACTCAAAGAAAAACCTGACAAAAGAAAACCTGCAAATATCCGACTTAATGGCTTCAAATCACATAATTTATCAAACTAGATCTCCCTTGCAACGCCCCAAGAATTATTACCAGCACCAAACAATTCATCCGTATCACACTATTAAAAGATCATCTCTTACAGTCTATAAATATCGTCCCGTTCGAGGCGAGTCCCACAGCAATATGTCTTTATTCCGTCTAATAACAATTTAGGCAATTATGTGACAAAAGGAAGTGTTTTCGTCGAACGCATTTCTCTCCGAGGGTGAAGTTCCCGGGGGGCACCACATTATTGCCTCAATGTGATTTATATGCAATCCGCTACCGGTTTTTGGTAACCTCTTTCTTTTATTATTTGGATATACGTTTTATTCGCACTGAAGCTGCGTATTATGCAACCATGTTTCAAATTTGTATTGAAATTTGACATTTGGAAACCGATCTCAGCGTGAGTATGCCCAACATTTAATTAAATTTGGAATATTAGTTTTATTTTTATTAGTTTATTAGTAGGAAGTTGTTTTACCCAATACATTACTTATATGACATCATAGCTTACCTACGATGCGGTAGTATTAATTTTTACAAAACTTTATCTAATTGTGGCAGGACCATTATACCAGGACTCTTTCTCAGAACCAACGTAGCAAACCTAAAATAAGGAACTTTAATTCAAACAAATTGCTACAAACAAATAGAAACTCAATCAAAAGTATAAAGTTGCGGAACAGATTACTTTGGGTGATTGCGATCATTTTTCCGGTACGTAAGTCACCAACAGAGTGCGCCCGCTACAAAGCTCAGAACAAAGCGGTGTCGCGTAACTCTTACAAATTGTTGTTAAACTCGATTTATGTCCAACTGCGACCGCGTCGCGCCCACTGTGCGCTGTGGGAAAGACAAATGTCTCCTAAGATTGTATCCAGTGAACCTAATGCGAACGTTTGTGGCGTAGAGAAATTGTCGTTCTTTGGATAATCATAATGGCGTTAAAAATATCGTGAAAGCACATCTCCTTTGTCAGAAAAAATAAAAGTTATTTACAAAATATAGTATACTTTTTTCAGATTAATCTTCGTATGCACAATCTTTTGAAGTTAAATCGCAGCTGAAACTCTATTTGTAATGTTTTAACTTGATAATACATGGTAGGGTACTCCTGAAAAACCAAGCCAAGGTGCTTGCTTGTAACATATTAGCCCATAAGAAGAATACGCATAAATAAGCAGAACTCCATGGACGCATAGACAATAAAAAAAAAATGTTAATTTATTAAATTAATTATTTGATGGCTTAACTACAGCCTGTGCATACAATATATCTTGTGTATAAATTATTACAATCTTGGACTTACACACCAGCCAATCATGCATCAGCCACCATCAAAAATATAAATATAGTATACGATCCTTATAGAAAGTTTTAGGCTTTTAAGTGACTTCAGGATTTTGGATTTGTATGAGTTTAAGAAATCATTGTAACATTTGTAAATTATGTGAGCATCACGTATAGATTTTATTAACGAATTCAGATATTAGGTATGTTATTAAAAAACATACATAATTCAATATTAATTTTGAAATGTAGGTGCGTTGTATACAAGCTTAATTTATGGCCTAATCAACATAAATCTTGCTAATGATGATTAGCACGTAAAGACAATACTGCTATAATTGACATATACACCATCTAGAAGCCAATAAAGTAACAGAGTAACTAAACAATTAACGCTGACAACTTATCGTTTTTGTTTTTATGGTCAAACCGTGAGTCATAAAGAAGCAGAAATTAATTGAAAGATAGTGAGTATTTTAAAAACAATTACTTCAACATTAATGATGATCTAGTTGTTATTATGTAAAGAACTGATCAAAATAGATGAAAATACAAGATAAATAAGATGATTAGATCTATTGGAACTCCTAGCTGCGCTTACACATGAGGAAATAACTTATACCAACAATACATTTCCTTACATGATCAAGCTCATCGTCTCCTTAATAATATCCTTTATAAATAACAAGTCTCAAAAACTTAAAAAGAAACAATAATTACTGTCACGTGTGCCTACTAAAACACTTCAAGATATCGATGCCTGCACAGTGGATAGACACAAACATCTCCAAGGACAAAAAAAAGCAGTAAAAATAAAAAGAGGCAATAAACTGAAGTGGCTTCTCAATGGGCCTCAAACGGTTTGTTTTGACTACCCTACGGTGAAGAGGTATTAAAAAACGTTATCAGTCTACTGAGACTTCAAAGAGTGTTCCAACCGAATCACTTAGCTAAACACCAACGATTATAATATTTTAGATTCGATGAACGAGTATATAATGATATACATATGTATTAAGTAATTTTATATTCCTGCGCAGACTTTTAGCGCTAAATGCTACGTTGCTAAACGTAGCATTTCGTTATCGATTAAACAACGAACATTTCTGGGAACACAGAGGTGAAAAAAAGGCCAAGTAAATCATTCCTCTGAAATTACTTCATATTTTAGAAAATTATATCATGATTAATCTAAAGTGGCTCTTTAGCCCAACAAGTCTACCATCAGGAAAAGAAGGATTAGTCTATAGTTCACCGGGTTATTTGCATAGATAAACTTTAGACACATTTCCGGTAAGCAGGTTACCTTGTGATGATTGCTGATGCTTCACTGTCACAGTGAATGAAGAATTCTTATTAGTCTCTATTCATATTACTATACCATAACTGCTTGATTTACCTACGTTGTGAAACAACCATAATGGTAAATTACCTACTAATTTAACTGATGCTACAAGAAGAATAAAACCACAAGCAAACTATACTTAGGTATTGTACGTCACATTATATTATCTAATCTATTCACTTCAAAGCGATGCACCGTATATCATCATCTACAAATCTTTCAACTCATAAAAGCAATTTTAGCTTAGCAAAATACACGACATTACTCACGAGTACCTAGGTACTCTTTATAACTGTTTTAATATTTCATGATTCACAGCAAATTACACAGCCCCTTAGATTTACACAAGCAATTCTTGGTAACATCCAGGGTTCTGCCGTCATTTCGATGCAAAATATAGTCAACAGCTTCAATTTAAATAATCTTTTAAATACACATATTATCGTCTATTGTACAAGATTCAAGGTATGGTAAATGCAACAGCGTGAAGATAGGAATCTTAATGGTGTACATAAACTGTAATATACATATTAAGTACGCATGTATTTATTTATATTTAATGAGGAACGCAAGATGGCCTCGAAACCCCCACTCATGTCAAACGGTAAACGATTGCGCAGTACTGTCAATCAGTGTAACAAGCAAATTAAAGTGACAAGGGCAAAATGTGAATGCATTACAAGTGTGCATTAGCGCATTGGCTTACAATATAATCGTTCTTTTGACTGTATTTATTACCTACTGTGTTTTTTTTTTAATTATATAAAGTAATAAAACATGACCCTAAATAGTATTGGCAATATATTTAAATATTAAATAAAATAGATTTAGATACTAAACATGATGTAAATATTTAACTCTACAGACACATGAATAACGAGAAAGTATTTTAAATAAAGTACATAGTAACATTTTACTAATGTCTACCGACAAGCCAACTCTTCAGCAAAGCCGCCGATCTTACGATAAACATCGGTCGTTATGCAGTCACGGCCTATGAACTAACTGCCGGAATACACCACGCGTGCAACGTTTTTGTCCACTGCACCGCCTTTTTGTAGCACTGGGCTCTCTTTTAAATTCAAAATTAGAATGCGAACTTGTATGCGTAATACGGGCGATTAGTAAGCGCCTATGATTTATGTGGCTGAAAAATTTGGTAATTGATTTTGTATTTATACTGGTATTTTGGCGCCATCTTTGATGGGACCGCTAACGGTTTTTATAACTCTCTAATGAAATGAATTTAAAATTTTCTAATTTGTATCTTCATGCTTAACGAAATCTTAACATCTTAATAATAGGAATCCTAGAATTTGTGTTTGTTCAATTTTTTCCTTAAAAATATCTGAAACTAATGTGATAATTGCTTTAATCCTCTAAACTGTATTTAATTATTTCGTAATATATTTTATGACCATTTACTTCTCAGTTTGAACAATTTAAACATTTCTCTAAAATTGGTTTTTACACTAACATTTCATCAAATTTCACTAGTTAGATAATATTAGAATTAAACTATCAACGACCCATAGATTAATCTCTGGAGTATCATAGACAATAATAGCAGTGAATGCCGCCAACGCTCCAAAGACAATGTCTTGTAATTTATGCCATACTAATTGCTTCTAATGAGACATTGTAGCATTGTAGCGTGGGCTACACAACCTTTATGCTCAATCTGTAGCATTTGTCACACATACTGATATTAAACATTAATTAATTAAAGTAATTAAATGCTCTGTAATGATCGAGTAGATGTATCGACTCAATTATAGTTCATGCAAATGCGAATGTCTTTATGTCCAATCAATTTGAATGACACAGAGTAGAACTAAGTATATGGCAATAATTTTAATTTATATGCAGCATCTTTACATTGTGGCTCTGTATTTCTATTTAAACAATAGTTATTTGTGCAACAAGAGTGATTCTAAAGTTGAATCCTGAGTGTGGCGAGGGATTCAAAGGCACGAGATGCATAAAAACTTTGCTCTCTTGTAACACACATAACTTTTCACTTCAGCAGCGAGAACACTTTAGGAGATAATAAATATTTAGAGGTTAAATACCAGTTTTATTTGCAGTAAACACTTATTTTCGTTTAAATACGACAATAAGTTAAAAATTCAATCAATTACATTAAAAGACATAATTTTCTTTTTGTAAAATTTCTTTAGTTAGTATGAATTTCCGAACGTGTTTGTCTTTGAGGTCGAATTCAAAATCGGAACTTCGAAAGGGCTGGTCTTTGTCTCTCTCTCTTTCTAATGGTGGGAAAAAGATAGAGTGTGAATGTTTCGAATTGTATGATTAACCCAAGGCTGAATAAGATATTCGCGGCTTTCTGACAAAAAAAGTTACTTTGTCTCACTCGGATGAAATCAGTGAGCAAAATGGGATTTTGCTCACTGATTTCAGGCAGCAAAACCTACATGTTTGAGCTACTGAAAGTGAAAAAGCTTTTTCATATCTCCGTTAAAGTACCTATATATCTATATTATAATACCTACACACACTTGCTATTAAAATATAAAGACAAGACCTGAATACCTTTTTAAATAAAAATGTATAAGGTCTACAATTATATAGATATTTTAATATGAAGTTGCTAGTCTTGAACGTAATTGGCAACAACATTTTCCAATTTTAAAAGCACCGTTACTACAAAAAGAAAAACTAACTTACTCAAAAGTGACTCCCATTGAACATTTCCCAGCGGTTTACCGATGCTTACCGATATCTAACAAAATAAAATAAAACTGCAAACAGAGATGTAATTTGAACACGATTTTTGTTGTAAAAACAATTGGATTTTTTCCTCATAATCCGGTAGCCAACGGGCCGTGAAACCAGAAGGTCCTACGTGTTGCAGGCAGCACCCGAATGTTCACTCCGTGTGAACAGCGCCCGTGAGAATGTGGTCGAACTTCAATTGTTTTATTAGATCTTCTTCAGTAATGTCACCACTTTTCTTGAATAAATTATATTAGATTATTTTATTAAAACAGTGGTCAATCACTACATAAGTAGAATTAAGTTGTAAATTTATAAGAAATTATAGTTTTAAATCTATTTACTTAATATTAATTGAAGAGACCGCGACCCTCTAGAAGGTCAAAAAAGATGTTTTTCTTCAGTCTGCTAATTGATCCTTGTCAGGTTAAAGTAGGTAAAGATTAGCTATTCTATTCTTGAATGGTGCTCATGTCATGGAAAGTTTAAAGATACCCTTGGGTACCTATCTATAAACTTTTGACGACTATTGTAATATTTGACAAAGATTTTATTATGCTTGTTAGCAATAATTTTAAGTAATGTAGTTACGTTAAACGCACAAGAAATGATTGATTTATTAAATCCTTCAAGTTCATAAAGGAAAAAACTTATATGATGCAATCCTGATTTCAATAAAAATGCTATTCATTACATCAATTCGCCTATCAATATCATAATGCATGCACATTGAAATCGTGCCAGATTTACATTACGCAGCAACTCACGATCCACGAATCATAACTGTCAATTAAATGAATGAAATCATCCAAAAAATATTAGGTAGGTACTTTTTTCTTTCACATTCAATTCCAGTCGCCAAGTGCGCAAAAAACTTAATCTTGGAAGGAATCCGAATATTATTTTGACATGGATTCCGAGAACCAACCGCAACAAACCGAATCGTCTGTGATCGTTTCGATTCGATTCGACCGCAGCTCACTCGTTTGTCAAATTGGCAGTTGCCGCTTTTTTATTTTTTCCATACAATTTTATTCTCGTCGCTTATCAGTTGTTTTTTTTATAATTGTACAAATTCATGTTTTCAGTCAAAAATATACAAAAAATATTTTACACATTTCTGATGATGAGTCTTGCCGGTCATCCTCGTCACTGCAAAATTAAAATCATTCTTATAAGAAGTGCACAAACGAGAGAAGGCAGCTAATTATAAACTTACAAAAAACCATCTTAACCGGATACTTATCCCTAATTAAGAAGCAAAAACATCGTTATATGTCACGCACCATTTTGCGGCGGCACCACAAAGTATACAAGCAGTCAGCTGAAATAGGCCGTGGTACCAACTCACCCGTTAAGAGAGAACCGCTTTGTGGTGTGTTTTGATAATGGCCGTGTTGTGACGTTTTTTGATACCGCGACTAAGATGTGACACATGTCGAACGTAAATAGAATTTAGTCCGAGTTACCAAAGTATGTGGTAAGAGAGACAATTCAGTAGTTTATATTATTATCAAGATTCTCTCGACAAAAACTCAAGATAGAGAAAGTAACTAAATATAGTTAGTACTTACTAACTATATTTACATATATATGGTCATAATTAATAATCTAGGACTAATAAAGATGATATTTTATGTAATATTAAAGTTGCAGAATTATAACTCAAAGCCAAAAAGCTTCAAGCGCATGATAAACGGGAAATGATAAGTAATAAATAGATAACAATTCAGTTTTTTACAATCAAATTGAGGAAACCCACACGGTAGCAATTAATATGAATTTACCTGATAGTTTTTATATACATCCATGACTAATAAGTTAAGTAACAACATCGTTATTATATCACAATTTGTTAGCAAACACTAATCACGTTGAAGTCACAGCATTTTCAAATTAACATGATTGTCCAAAACAAAAACGCAGTACATGAACGGTTTTTATAAAACAATATGAAATAACAGTCATTAAAGCGAGCACGTTCATTCGTATTCACGCAATCAAACAACTTGGTTATATATTTTTTTCTATTTTTTGGTTGCTCGATACCCGGTTATTATGCATAGTTCCCGTAATTACGTTCAAATGCATTTTGCATATTAATCGAGTAAAAGGATATTATCAGGTAATCTATCTTTATATTATCATTCTACGGTCGTATATATGTAACTAGTGGAATTACTTTTATTTGTAAAAGTTTATGCCTTCTATAAAGTAGAACTATTTTTATTGTTTTGTTTATGATATCTTCCGCGAGGTTTTCATGTAATTGCAAGGGTTCCGTGGGGAATTTTTTGTATAAAGATTTTTCTCTTTTATAACATAAAAATATATCAAGGTAGTTAGCTAGTACTTGTTAATCTCTTACTCGTATACTACTCCACTTACAAATATTAAATGGCTAAATTTAAACATTATTGAGTATGTAATTACCACAATTTTGAATGAAATGAACACTCCAACGTTGTTCTAGAAGACAGGCTGTTTACTATAACTTACATAGTTTCTAATAGCAAATAAAAGGATTAATGAATGATAAAAATAATGTTTCATATAATGATGTTAATGCTATTTTACATACAGTAAGTAAAGACAATAATTGAACGATTGACGCAGTGGCTGAGCGATCGAGTCCCTAACAGGACAAAATATTTGTGTGGCCTAAGTACCAAAAATAGTTCTTCCGGGTCTGGATATAATTTGTGTTTCTAAATGCAACCACAAAACAGGAAATATTAAATTTGAATAAAGAATAAAAATCTTAATAAGGATGCATTTAGTGATGCGCAAAAACGGAAACATATCGAAAAGCAGATTAGATTCGTCTTTAGAGTAAGGTCAAACTTAATCCTAAAGACTACCGTATAAAAACGATAATCAATTTAATCCTTTAACACGAAAATGATCTCTAATCTATTCGATTAGAATATGCGTTTTATTGTATAGATTAAAACAGTAAAAATTTTCAAATCCAATCAAAACATATCCCGGATATCAGTTCAGCAAGTATTAATTAACAGCACTTAAAATCGATTCATAGACTTTTGTTTCACATCTACCAAAAAATGGAGTGTTAAATAACTCGAAAAATAGGGTCACCTCCACTCTAATCAATCATCAAAAAAATCTCTGTAGCATACATAGAACCCTATTTGGCTACGCTTTTTTCGCGTATAAAACTAAATGAGCGTGCGATTTAAGAAAAAGAGCCTTTCTATTGTTAGACGGGTTCCAAATAACTAGGTGTACGATGGAAAAAAACTTTAACAGGACATTCAATTTGTGATCGTTAAGGAGCTGTCCACGACTATTGTTCAAACATCACGATAGCGAAGGCTTAAAGACGCAGGTTGTTTTGGGCGAGCAAGTGCAACTAACACATTTATAAGTTGCCAGATGTTACACGTAGAGAACAAAGCTAACACCCCCTGCTTTTTCAAAATCTGTAAAGAACATGACAAAAAAAACTACTTTAAGGTGTTACCTATTGCTTAAGCCTAGAATATCATTAAAACAACAACCAATAATTGACCTTCTTTGTAACGAGTCGATAACTCGGCTATTCGTCGGCTTGTTGCGCCCAACCCGTTACCACTTAACCCTAGTTCGCTATAAAACAAGACCGAGCTTTAAAATGCATCATTACGTGCGTATCGATCCGTTCAGACTCGCGACTCCATTGATTACGACGGCCAAACTATACAGCGACACAAAACGATACGATCGATTAACTAGCGTCGAAGGCCCGCTCACTTAAATACTTTTATTGACTCGGGCTTTCACAACGAGCAATGGATATTATAAAGTATAATTGAAACGGCTATTTTGGGATTGATAAGGTGTTTTGAGAGAAGAAAAGGGTCGGTCCGATGCCCCTCACACACAAGGCCCTACGTGATGTTATTGAGGAATTAATTAAGTACGTAAAGCAACATCCATGACAAAATAAAATGATGAAGGAAGTCTCGATTCTTTCCAGCTTTTGATGGTTGCATCAGAATTAAGAGTCAGCTTAATTCTGATAAATGATGCGGTTGAAATGATCGTCGTTCGACCTTTGCGATTTGAAGAACTTTATTTCTTTGCATGTTTTTTTATTGTTATCGTTTTAGACAAAAAAAATGCAATTAATTAAATTTGTTGCAGTGTTCTTTTTCGCTACAATGTTTTTTTTTAAAACGATACTAATTCTTATTAGATTTTTGGGCTCTTGTTATCATCCTTGTAATAACCGACAAAAACCACGTAGAGACTTCTTATGTATGGATTAACAATGAAATAAATAGGTATTTTATTAATACTCTTGTAAACTCGAATAGTAATGATGTAGATCATTAGAGAATTGTTGAAGCTAGGTGTGTAGATACAAGGCAAACGATACAAGTTTTTTTAACCTGAAACAAAATCGGGGAAATGGGAGGAATAGGGTTCATTCTTCCAATTTGAGAAAAATAAACTAAGAGGAATATATATAATAACATTGCAGCGACATCTAGCGCGCCGCCAGACGCCCGACATCAACTGTTTGTCGGAGAATCCCCCATTTAGTTAGAGGCAACGCACCTCATTCCTCCACACAGGTTACCCTCATGTTTTCCTTGTGTCTCCACACTTGTGACGGCAACGTGACCCCGGTGTCTCCACAATATGAACAACTTAGGAAGAGAAACTTTGATCTTTCGCGATTATTTCTAAGTACATTTTTGTTCCATTTAAGGCAAATGGAACTGGGCTGGACATATCTGCCGCATGTCTGATAAGTTGTGGGCAAAAACCACGACAATGTGGATGCCACAGAATACCAGAAGACATCGCGGCAGACTCAGAATGAGATGGCGGAATGAACTTCACTCTTACTGCGTGGGTTGGATGCTGAAGGGTCTCAACCGGGAAGAGGGAAGAGTGGAAGAAGGAAAGAGAGGCCTTTGCCCTGCAGTGGGACGATCACGGCTGATAATAATAATACATTTTTGTAGGAACCTCTTTTCCAAAAACTTTCCCAGCCACCATTAGACACGCCATGTGACACAGTTGGTCAGGTGTTTCTGAACACCATGACTGATTCCATATTTTTTGTGGAGCCTTTAACGATGTCTTTGGGTCGGCTCTTTTCGCACTTTGGCTGCTTGATTCACATGTAATTGGGGTCCGAATTCGCTAAGGATACGATAAAGCGATGATTAATATAGCCGGCGGTCTTTAGTGAGGTAACCTTTACTGTTAGCGGTCGATTTGTCTGGAACTTTTGGATATGGAAGAAGTTCTTTATACTAAGAACTTAGTTTTTTTTCGATCCCGTGATGTTAGTTCTCTAAATTCACTTTGAGTAGATGCTTTGGTGGAATAAGGAATCCTCAGCGGTTTGAGCTGTGTTGCTTTTTGATGTTTCAGTTTCTTCTTTCATAAATATAACCCATACAGATGTTGCCCTTGCTGCCCCTGATGATCTTTTGTTGGTTAAATCTTTAACAGTCGTAGTATAATGTAATTTTTTATCAATAGAAAATAAAATTACTGGCATATGTCTATTACGGGTCTTCAAGCAGCATGAGTAGTCTTAGACTATAGACTCCCAGAATTATTCTACCTGTCAAGTAACAAGGTAGGCCACGATTTAAGATCTCCTTGCAAATCATCAAAATATTAATAACGTTTAACATGTTCGAATTTTAAAAATACGTTCCTTTATAATTTTGCCTTCGCTAATGAGACGTGACGGTGACCGAACGAATGGAGCTGACGCCTGATAAATGTGAAGGGATTTATTTAATTACCACTCCATGCATTTCCATGTCCTGTTCATACTAATTGATTCCTTTGATGTATCGAAATTTTTCTATTTTTAAAATGTAATTTAGCGAACGCGGCTTGTTATAAAAAGTAATCAAGCTTTGCAGATCGAGAAAAAAGGTCATAATAAAGCTGAAGTAATATCACAGTAAATTAATTTCCTCGTTACCCATTATGCAACGATAAAAAGTTAAATGTCTCATTAAAATTGCTATCGTAAGTAGATTCCTATAGATGCAATACCAAACGTGTGAAGGCTTTTTATTTTTTATAACGCTGAGTCGCTCGCTTGTCCCGCCAATATTAAATTTTTATTTGGTTTTTCGCAACGTATGGTAAAAAGATGTACGCACGGCTACACATCAAGCTATACATAACCAATTTACGCTGGTCTTCTATATTATAGGAAGCCTATATAATGCGAGATCAGCTTAAACTGGTTTTGTATAGGTTGACCTGTATGTACCTACCTAATGTGTGTACCTACTGAACCGACCCCAAGTAAATGGAGATGAAGACAGGAGGATGATGATGATGATGATTTGGTTTTTCGCAAATACGAGTAGTAGATCATAGAAAAAATTTATAGGAATTCTAATACTGTACAATTTTACCATAAGCATAATATTATTATTTCATCATACATGTATAGAGCCAAAATTGTCTTTTACCACAATTTCACAGAATTTTGTTTTTTACACTAGGATTTATTTTTTCTTCAAATTTGTAAATATAGTAAAGTAATGGGTGAATTTATTATTAACGTGAACCCACTACAACGTGTTATTCGTTTGTAATTTGAAAAGAAACAAATAAAAAAGGTAGTACCTACCTTGACTGTTGTGCTAAGTAGGTAGTCTTTAGTATTCTAAAAATCAAACAAACACTGAATCATGCATAAATAAAAGAACCCAAAACTTAAAAGTAACAAAATAAAAGTATAAATTGGACGTAATTTAAATATTTTTAACCGTAATAAATGACTCACTATAACAATCTTGAGGAATCATCATCAAATGGTGTAAAATTACTGATTTTTACCGCCAAACCAACTTTACTTATCATTAAAATTATACATAAAAAAATTGTTTTAGCATGTGGTCATGTAAATTGTGCATTAACTTCAATGTTGTGAATTCCAATAAATCTGACAATGCATAGGCAGTTTTTGCTTAACGACGGACAATTTAAAGGCTATGGTATATTTTTATTAATATCTGTGGTAAACCACGCAGCGCAAAATAACTTCGAGGAGGTCGCGTATTGCATTCATACTTTTTTAATGACTATAAACAATCAAATGAATTGTATCTACCGATAAATAAGACTGGCAACTTCTTAAACATTCTGTAACTTTATACGTTTCAATTTGGAATCATAAATAACTAATCTCAAAGGAAAGTGCAATAAGCATAATTTCTTCCTACTCATTTAACCTGAACCTCTATTACTAACTACAAACAACCATAATTACTAGGAAATATCATTACATTGTTTTTTTTTTTCATTATATTCTATCGTTATTCAGAACAAACACTACTATTACCAAAGCAAATCATTAACAAGTTAATTTCAAAAAAATAATTACGCAGTCTGTGCAAAACAGATAATACAAAATGTGCCGGATGTAAAGATAACGCCATTGTTGTGTCTTCATTTCCTTTACGTTTATTGCCAGAGCAATAAATAGAAAATTGAGTTTTAACAGGCGTGGAAAATGTTTACAAAACTTAAATATCTTAGCATTTCAGCCGTTTTTTTCTTTGGCTGTTATTATTGGTTGTGAATATTGTGATGGCTAGCGTCGCTTCGCATCCTTATCTCTCAGTTATTGATTCTATGGAGAACTAAGACAGCTTAAACTTCCATGTTATGAGTCCAATTTCCAATTTTGAGCTATTTTTAGCTAATTAGCTGGAAAGAAATAAGAGTGTCGCGGTAAGGCTTATTTGAATACAGATAATTGACGTGAATAAAGTAAAAGGGGTTATTTAGAAGATATTCCTAATCCATTACCATATACCACATAGAAAACTTAACAATAAATTAACTGGGCCGTAATGTCGGAAGAGTGAAAACTTAACCAGCTAGCGAGCCTATTAATTAGTGATACACTCGTTCAATTAATTGCAGTTACTAAATCGAATCCAAATTAACAATTTATCGAACACTATTCTAGCTTAAGCCTCCATTAAACATTAATATAATCGATTCTAGACGTCTATGAACTAATAGAATAAGTACATAACTCAGTAATAGATGGGTAGAAATGTTACATTGTTCGATTTGATTGTTTTTTCATCATTATAAAACTGTTTTACCAGCGGCCCGTATATGATTGTCTGCTCGTTAAAATGTAACGATACCTGGGTGTGTTTTATAGTGCTTTTTACGAGGGACCAGTAACATTTTAGCGCTGCGGGCCTTTTATTGCACTGTCATAGACTCTGACGTTTTAGTGCCTGATAACAAGTGAAGGTTTATCTGTGCGCCTGCGCCACCACTACACAACTTTAACTTCTAATCTTTTTTTTTGGAACCTGATTTCTATGACACCTCTAGCTAAGCATTCATTTTGGAAAGTCTAATGGCTACTTTTTCCCAATTTAACGGTATAAATAAACATAATTCGATACATTTGTTTCATAATCATACACGCATTGGTTTAAAATTATCACACTACAACTAGTTACCAAATATTCTGTGGAAACATTGCCAGTCGTTCCCGTATAACTTTGACCTAAGAGAAAGGCACTTCGTTAGTAACAAAAAATATATGTAAATTCGCCTAATCAACAAACGAGTTTGTTACTATCGTTTAACGCAACATTTTTCCTTTTAATACCTTGTCAATTGGCCACTTACTAAATTCTTTTTTACACATAGTTAATTACTTAATAACCGTCACTAATTCGTTGATTTTTGTTACAGATGGTCAGTCAAATCACCTAAACCTCTTCAACTCGAGGCCGCAGCCTAAGAAAAAACGAAAATCTCGAACAGCCTTCACCAACCACCAGATCTTTGAGCTAGAGAAACGGTTTCTCTATCAAAAGTACCTCTCACCCGCGGACAGAGACGAAATAGCGAGTTCTCTGGGGCTCTCCAACGCACAAGTCATCACATGGTTCCAAAACAGACGAGCAAAATTGAAACGAGACATGGAAGAACTAAAAAAAGACGTAGAAAGTGCTAAAGTGTTGTCAGCTCACAAAAGTTTCTTAGAAAACGTGACTGATCTTGGCATTCTGAAGAAGAAAGCCATGAGCATAGGCGCTAGTGAAGAGGCGGCGACGAATCTTGTGGTGAATGCGTCCAAATGAAACGAGGCAACGCGCGCGATCGCGAACGATGTCAGCTACGATCGACGCGTGCTCGACTATTGAATCGAATAGTCGAATCGACTAAAGTGACAATTGTGTTACAGAATTAAATTTCAATACGAACGTTTTAGTGACGTTAGATGTTTTTAAATCTTCACTATTTATAGTTCGTAAAGTACATCACTATTTAATATGTCTGTAAATAGTAATAGCGGTAGTGTATTGTTGTACAAAACTTATGAAGCTTCGTTCGAAATAAATGTGATAGTTGATTTTATTATTTAAGTACTTAATATTTTATAGAGATATTCTTAAATTATTTATTTTTGTTGGAATATTAACTGGCTTTTAGAACAACAATAATGTTATTGAATATGTTAATAAAGCAGTAAATAGTATTTTCGGGTCATGTTGGTAGTACTGAAATAAGAGTTATCCATTTAATGTGCAATATTTATGATAAAATTAAATCATCTATAAGCCAGTTACAGCGTCCAGCTTCCGTTACTATTGTAAATATTAATGTAAAGGTAGTTTGTTTAGTAATTAAACCTTAAATTGTAGTTTTATAATCTTAATCGAGGTACGAAGTAAATGAAGTGCAGTATATGCACGTACCTAACGTCTTATCTAATTTTTAATTAGTAAGCGTAATTACTAATTTCAAATTAGTTCAAATTGAGAATTTCTACTAATTAACTACCAGCAATATAGAGAACGAATATTAATGGTAATGACTAAGTAATTTCATGTGATTTTAACACCGTTACGTGCAAAATAATGAAGCAAGTCGTAAAAATTACAATGATTTTAAAGCGCAACGTACATAATTATTTTCCAGTTTTACAATTTTGTATGCGCTGTGTAAATAACTCATTATTAGTCAGTTATATCACTAATTGAATGAATCGGCAACAATTGTAACTATTCAATAAATGTATACTTTTTTTATTAATTAAATATTTCACATCACTATTACGTGATTGTAAAATCTCTAAAGTTACAATTGTATCTTCATTATGATTAGAATTCAGTCTGGCTATTCTATTCTTGCCTTTATCGACACTTTTCACCTCGTCATTGTCAAGTTTCATCAAATAATATATTATAATTAAATTTTGACAATATTTTTCATACAATTACCTATATTCTTCTTTAATTATTTGATAATTACAACTATTGAGATCGCTTTCATAATTTCAAGTAAGTACAATGTTGCAATCAGTAAAAGATCACTTTCAATTTTTTTGCAATCCTGGTTGCGTTACCTAGACTTTCAAGAAATCGACTAATAAAAATAGTCGATTTCTTTAAAGTAACATTTTTATTTTATTTTGCTCTACATGTTAATTTTTTTTTTATTATTACCCAAATAGATGATATTTTTTAACTCTACTTGAATGCAATGGAAATGATCTTAAATAGTGACTCCTTGTTCCTATTACGGTTACTTACAGCTACTTAATTAACGTTTATGTAACGTTTATCAATAGGCACAGTCACGTGCTTCAGCTATGTGAATATTACTTAGTGTAAATAAACATTATGTGTTCTAAAGTGCTTGTTTGCATTTATTTCAACCCTTTATAGTCTGGATAATTCTAATATGTAATGGCAACAGGAATACTCTCATCTGCGGAATACCTAATGCCTATAGCTGACTCTCATGTCGCATAACCATAATCGACCTATAATGTTCCCACTACTGGAACATAGGTCTCCTCTCGGCGAGAAGGAGTGGGCCGTAATCCAAAACACCCGGCGCCGTGCTTGGTTTATGTCACATGTCTTCGAATTTTTTGTTCAGGATATGTACTCACGATGTTTTCCTTCACTGTTTTTGGGAGCAGGGGTGATGATATAATTTCAACAAAGTCGCATTAGACCAGGGACTAAATGTCATGATGATTTACAGGTTTCGTAGAATAACTGTCAAAAATCAACAATTCTGAAGGCAACCACGATTTGGACACAATAAATTATCAGACTAATGGAATATCGTAAGTATTTTTATATTTTAAAAGTGGATTTGGTCAACATAAAAACTACTGGAGCTGACCCATATATCAGAAAAGACAATTATTTTTAAAAACATAACATAACATACCATTACGCCGGTATTCCCCGAAGGATTAGGCAGAGGTGTACTAATGTACACCCACATTTCGCTGGTATGTTTAGGTCCCATGTAATAGGGAGCGAGCCTATTGCCATTAACCGGGCACAAATCCAAACTCCTAGCTGCTACTGGGAATTGATAGAAAAACCCAATAACACTTTGCTCGACCTGGGGATCGAACCCAGGACCTCAAGCGCAGCAGTGGCGCTTAGGACCACTAGACTAATGAGGCAGTCATTATTTTTAAGTCGGATAATTTATAATATATTTACTTATAACTGCCAAGCACAAGGATGCCAAGGATCTAGGGAAGCACAGTCACTCTTCCCATAACATTTAACTTATCTGTTGTCCCTGTCATATGCACGGGTCTCCTCTCACAACGAGAGGAGATAGGGAAGGATTAGGGTATAGTCCACTATGCTAGCCTACTGCGGTTTGGCAGACATCACTTGCCGTCTTGAAATCTCTTGGGCATGCGCAAGCTCGTGATAATTACCTAATTATAAATACGTACGATTTCGAAAAGTCAAAGGTGCGTGCCTTAGATTTGAGCTCGAGACCTATGTCATATGATTAGGATACCAATGCATGGTGAGTAACATCAACAAAAGCCTCCTCGCTTCATTTCCACAAGTTCAGGCTAACCAACCAGAATGTGTAGGCGTTAAAAAACAATTGACGATTTTATAAAACAAAAGGTCATCAAATTGACCATCATCAATAAATTCTGTATACAAAATTGGTGAAACAGGAAATACCAACAACTCACTTCATCTTCAATTAGTGTTTTTTTTCTTACGTTGGTACTTGATGGGGTAAAACCAAGTGTTTTGGTAATATAACCGGAACAGCTTAGACCACTGTTACCTAATCAGAAATATGCCGTGCAAGACATCGTTTCTAACGCAAACATGTATTCTCATGTTAGGCGCTGTAATCAATTCGGCACACGTTGGTCTTCAAATGAGAAGGTTTGTAGTCCACTGGAAGGAATGCTATGTTTTATGTACGTGACACCAGCGAGAGTATCGTAACAATAGGCTAATTGATTCTTACAATCCCATAGAAACGTTGAAATACATAGCCAAACAACAAAAACTAAATTGAAATTTGTTAAAAAAATAGGAAACTTTAAGCATTTTCCTTTGATGCTAGACAGGGAGCGCACTTTAGCACGGTGCGACGTCACACCGTGTGTTCGCCATACAAATTCTATACAAACACTAATTTTGAGAGAAATGGACGAAGCCTCCCCTCGCAATCCCCCGAAAAACTGTATTATATCTTTGAACTTCGTGAATCGGTTCTTCATATATGATCGCCAATTATCGTAATAAGTAATAACAGTGACAAAGATGGGAAGCAGTATTGAACTGCTTCCCATCTTTGTAATTAGGTACCTATTATTACTATACAGATTGAGTGGTGAACACCTAACGATACTCGAGGAAGCGACTTTTGGCGATCAAATATGAAGAAAAAAAAACAATACCGAGTACTCTTAATATTGTTAGTATCTTACCAGTCACCCTGTATAATAATACAACTCTTTTTTTTTAGCACTTGACAAAGCTGACCTGAGACTAAGAGGGTTAAGGCCTTTGCTATCCATCATAATAAGCAAGTCAAGCAAGTGTTATGGGGTTTTTCTATGAAATGCTCAGTTCGGAGTCTGGATTTGTGCCTAGCGAGTGTCAAAAAGCTCGCAGTCTATTAGCTAAACATAACAGCGAACTGTGGATGTAAGTATATTAGTACACCTCTGCCCAATTCTTCTGGGAAACAGGCGTGATGTATGTACGAAGCTCAAACTATTCTGAGCTTATCTTTCACTGGATCATCGGCTTGTTGTTTCAGCGTTTGTTTGAGTAAAGTGTTTGTTGTAGGCGTCGCGTGCCGGACATAGGTAGGTTGGGGATACAACAGCGGATTTTTGCAATTTTTTTTGTGACGATGCACTTAGTACCTTTGCATTGACGTCATCATGTGATTGTTGGGGATGACGTAGAGAGACTCTTACAAGATACAAAGATAGCTATTGTTAATATATTTTCCATTATAAAAGTATGGGTCATGGAAAGTCCTATTTTCTTGCCTTCTTGGACCTTGTCATCTGAGGTACGCCATTGAATCAATACTTACCCTTTATAATGTTAATAGTGATACACAGAATATAATTATGGTTAACAAGCCTAGACACGGTAAGGCAAGACAATGTAGAAGAGACGATTCTACATGTTATATTCGATTTTATAAAAATGTCATTCATTCATGTCAAAATAAAATAATATCATTATTTTGAATAGGTAGACGTACCTTATTGAAGTAAAGAGGTGCCCATTTTCTCCCACTCGCAGCGCAGTATGAAGGTTTGCTTAGATGATTACAGACCTAGAACCAGTCATTCAAAATCAAAAATCGAATGTTTACAAATGTATACCACGCCTAACACAGCCGTTGTCAAATTACACCGACGTTCCAAACTCAAATTGTTAAAACTGTACGAGAATTTGTTACGGACAAAAGTTTGTTAAACGTTAATTGGTCGCCCACTAGCCGTAATCACCAAAATAAACTGACCCACTGACACTTCACACCTTCAACAATTCAGAGATCTTCTTCGATCGGTTTCCATGTTAGCACGCACGCTGGTTTCGGTCACATTTTAAATATTAATTCGTGGTTGTTAATACGTTAACTATGGTCACTATTCTTGCACAAGCGTGATGTGATGAACCGTAAACAATAAATAATTGCTTAAATACCGTCTTAGACCCACACCAAACGTTTTATAACCATAGTCAATTTCCTTCGCTATTCTTAAGGTTCCGTTTACTTAAGGTTTTTTTTATTTTGATAGTCTCTGAATTGCGGTTAAAACATCATCACGAATTAAAAGAAAAATTTCAAAAATTAAGCAGACCATACGATATACAGTAATTAACTCAAAAACACACTTTAAGGAAAGAAACCCGGTAATAACATAGCCATGAGCTGTTAATTTATGTTGCCTATTGTGCCATAATTAATACTGGGCCGCCTTTTATTGATTTCGCGGGCTGCACTCAAAAACTGCGGCTTTCGGCCTCTTTGTTCGAAATTTAATACTGTAATTTTTGAGGTCAACGCGCGTGATGGCAGGGTGTAATGTTGCTTTGTAAAATGTGACCAATTTAAATACACCCTTGGGCGTCGTTGCTCCTCCTGAGTCATCTTTTCAAAGTCCAAATGCAAAAGGCGGGAGGGATCAACTGAAACTGGTAACCTTATAACAGTTGTTGATTTCGAATGCAACAATTCGAAATTCAAAATAATTATTACGTACAATCATAGGATGTTATTACACTGCACTTGTTTTTTTTTGGAATCGTAATGAAAGGTGGGAGCTTTGTTTTGTTAATGTGTTGCAAGAATCATTATTATTTTAAGTGGCATGTAAAAATATTGCCTATTTCTTTTATTACTATTATGATAACGAAGTAAAGACGACAAATTTACAACGACAGTATTTTTTCTATTCGCCACACCGTGTATCAGTTAGTTTCTTCAATTCGTTACTTAAAAATTATAGTTTCTCTAATGAAACCGGCAGTTTAATTATAATTAAAACGTCATTGTAATTAATTTGAACAGCACGCGCCGCCTAAGGCGTTGACAGTTGTAAGTTTTTTAATAGATCTCACCCACAACTAAGTAGTTTAATATTATCGGAGTTGACACTAAAGTTAATTCAAAATACTGGCTGATGTCACGTTTTAAAACATACTGAATAGCCATTTAAATTTTTTAATAGAACCTCGATGTGTTTTTGTTAAAAATGATGACAAATGTCAAATTATGATAGACGTTTATATTTATCTGTACGTGTAATTAGTGGTTTTTCACATCAGCACATCTTCACGTTCTTTCTGAGTGATACCAATGTTTTTTTTTATTATCTAGGACAAATGTCATGGGAATCCTCTTAATTAGTACAAAGTAAAAATATATTTATTAATTTGACTTGACCGTTATTCGAAGCTTATTTAATTGAGATAGGCACTGCGTTTCCCGCCTTTACTATTCCTTTCTCTTTCCTGTATATATCTGTCTCTTTCTAGCACGTCATTTCCGCCAGCAGTGGTGGGGAGGCTCGTGAACAGAGACTCGCCATTTTGATATCATTGGCGTCTTGTTTCCCGCCGTGATCGGTCGCTTTGACCTTTGGGCTACAAGACCTATCTAGTATTTCTTACACTTATTTAAATTTAATTTAATATCAGTGAAATAATAATTATTTTTAAATATTGCAAGTTTATATTTAAAAATACTGACGGTATTTTGATTTCTTTTTTTGTTTTTGCTTCATAAGCTGAAAGATTACTTTAATCAAAAATTTAATTATTTTATAGTTATTATGGAAAATCCGTCTAGTAATACTGAGAAGGTGCCGAGTGATGTGCTTCCATGCCCTTCCTTGCCACATAAGCGGCGAGACCGGTCGAGTAGTTCAAGTAACTCGAGTTCCAGTAGGTCAAGTACCTCGAGCTCCTCTTCCAGCGGAAGTAACCCGAAAAGAAGTCGCCGAAGGAATAAAAAGAGGGGCAAACGCAAACATCATTCAAATCGTAAGATTCGTACATTAACTAAAGAAATACGCAACCTTCGTCAGCAAATGGTTTACAGAAACGATTGTCACGTGAGTACCAATTTAGATAATGATGCTATTTCTCTTATGTCCGGTATTAGCGAAAACCATTACGAACAAATGCTTGATGCTGAACCTGATACTGTTATTAATAATGCATGTGGTGATAAAGAATTTACCTTAGGTTTCGAAACTAAATTGAAAGAACCTGTAGTGCCTAAGACTTCTGATAAATATTTGAAGTTGCTGTGCGATTTGCAACATTTAGATAAGAGTGACTGGAATGAGATTAGGTATTCCGACACTCAAAAAATGTACAATTTTTCGCCGGGCTATACAGACATTGAAATGAATGATGAAGTTAAAGAGTATGACTCACCTCGTCACCTCATGCATGCTGATAAGACTTTTGCAGCCCTGACGATGTGCGTGCTAAAACAAAGGGAAGCCTTGCAAGGAACCCTTCAAGATCTGTTGGTATGGGCAAGGAATAGTAACTCACTAAATTACGACACCCTGTTTAAAAAAGTGGATGATCTTTTTTCTACTGGAGATTTTAATAAGTATTCCGCAGATTTACTACAGATCGTTTGTGGGCATCGTGCCGAGGTTCTCAAAATGCGGAGAGACTGTGTGACTAAACAGGTTAAGGATCCGCTGATGAAGGCGAGCCTAAATAAAATTCCACCGACATGTACAAACCTGTTCAACACAGAAAAGTTTACCGCTGCGCTAGAGAAAGCTGGTGGCGTAAGAAAATGTTTTTGGCCATTGCAAAAGGTTAATAAGTCTTCTACCTCGCAGGTAGATGCAAAAAAGCCTCGAGGCTCCCCGCAGGGATCAAAGCCTTACAATAAGACCTTCCACGGTGGTTCTCATGCCGCTCCAACTTGCCAATACAATAATGCGCATGCTTATTGTGCTAATGATAACCGACTTCCACAAGGAAGTTGCAGCAGAAGCGATCCACCTCCACAAGGTGGCTGTAACGCTCATGGTTTTTCTGCTCAATACAATTCGGTCGCACCGAATAGTCGCAATAGCTTTCGAGGACGGTCAAATCCTAGACAAAACAATCAACACAGGCATGGAGGAAAACGAGCATCATCGCCTCTTCCGCAAAATAATAATAAACGACGTAAGTATTGACTCATTCAGAGCGGGCCGCCTCTTATATTTTCGAGACCGATGGGAACAAATGAATGCACCAGACTACATTCTGAAAATAATAAACGAGCATTGCATTCTCAATTTTCTACAACCGCAGGCATATTTTCATTTACCCGTGGCTCGCAGCCACAGAAGGTTTCTGCGCTTAATTTATCGCAACGAATTGCTCGTAATGACCTGCTTACCCTTCGGCCTGAGTACAGCGCCCAAAACCTTTGTTTTGCTCACAAATTGGAGACCACAGACACTGAGGCAACGAGGTGTCAGAATAATAGTTTATCTCGACGATTTCTTGATCACTCATCAGAACAAATACGAACTTCGGAGTCATGTGAGCATCGTGCTCGATACTCTGAAAACGTTAGGTTGGGTGATCAACCACAAAAAGTCGATGACACCAGTGAAGGGCCTTGTGTTTCTAGGAATTCTTTGGAATCCATGGTCCAATCAGAAACGCCTGCCCGACGACAAGATTCCTGCACTTTTAAACAAAATAGCTCAGTTGCTTTCAGGAAAATTTCAGAGTCTCGTTGGTGTACTGAATTTTGCCAGCTTTACGGTTCCCAAAGGAAGACTCAAGCTCTTTCGAGCGCTTTTGAACCTATTGAACCAAATCTTGAAGGGGGATCAAAGGAACTTACACACATTGCCTCCTGCAGCTATAGACAATCTGATGTGGTGGCGCCAGAATTGTCAGCAACCTTCAGCCATACACATGCCGCCTCCGTCTCACTTCCTCACAACAGATGCGCCAGACACGACTTGGGGAGCCCGCTTAGACAATCTCTCGCTCTCGGGTCTGTAGTCGGAATTCGAGGAGGATCTTCATTGCAACCAAAAAGAATTGTTAGCAGTCCTAAAAGTTTTGCAAGGTCATTGTCGGCTCCTGAGACACAAGACTGTCCTGATTCAGAGCGACAACAAGTCTGTAGTTGCAGATTGCCATCACGAGGGCGGCACAAAGTCTGCTCCTCTTCTGGACTTAACATTCACCTTGGATCAGAACGACTGTCAAGCTCTGTTTTACGACGCGTTCTTCCAGACCTAGAATTACAACCTATCATGGGTGTTCCCTCCACCTTATCAGATCCCCGAGGTCCTGAGTTGTCTCAATCAACCGAAGGGAACGTACTTGATAGTAGTTCCACGATGGGAGCGAGTTTTTTGGCGTCCCGACATCAAATTGCGGGCCCTTGCAGCTCCATTCACTCTGTTTCAGCTACACAAAGTACTGATCGACACGACAACAGGACTCCCACCACCGAACGTTCACGACATGACCCTGGAAGTTTGGAAATGTGGGGGTGGTCCGAGATGCTAACATCTTGGAATAGTAGTCAATTAGAACTTCTTGCGAAGTCATGGCGACCGTCAACACGTAAAGTGTATAGCATTGCTTGGAAGAGATGGTCTACTTGGTGCGAATCTCAACAGGTTAACAGCTCATTTCCAAATGCAAGCGATTTGGCTAGATTTTTATCTGATCTACATTTAGTTCATAAGTTATCGTATAGTTCCATTTTGTTACATAAATCAGTGGTATCAACCCTTTGCAACCCAGAAGAATCTGGTCAATTAAGTTCAAATGTTTTGGTAAAACATGTTCTAAAATCTATAGCATTAAATAAACCGGTCACCCATGTCAAACCCCCGGTTTGGAACATAAACGACCTTGCCAGTTTTCTAGAGACTAAGTTCGTTGATGAAAATAATATTTTTCAAGTACAGAGACATACAGCGGCTTTACTTCTCCTATGCTCCGGGAGAAGAATACATGATTTAACTTTGCTCAGGGTTGATTCTAATAATTATTATTCTAATCAAAATAATTCTTTAGTGTTTTGGCCAGTGTTCGGATCAAAAACTGATTCCATAAATTATAGACAGTCCGGCTGGAGGTTAATATCTAATCAAGATAACAAAAAGTTAGACCCGGTCTACTGGGCTAAGCATACAATTTCACTTCTAGAAAGTCGTAGATGTGCTGTAAACTCCAGTAATTTATTTATGAATATAAGAGGTGAGCCTAAACCTGCATCAAAAACCCTAATTGCAGGATGGATCAAGTCCCTATTAGTAGAAGCTGGTATAAAAGCATCTCCTGGGAGTATTAGGTCAGCTGTGGCCTCAAAAAACTGGCTAGATAATTATCCCCTTGAAGATATTCTCGCTAGGGGAAACTGGCGGTCACAAAATACTTTTTGTAAATTTTATAAACGTGAGGTTATGCCCTCTGATAACAGACCTTCGGTAACCGCTTTATTTAATCCGGTTGATTAAACATTCTTGTATTAATCATATTTTCTTAAGAAATATTTTTTGTTTGGGATCAAGTATAATATATTGTTTTCCACTAATTTCATTTTCTTTTCATTCAATACCTTTAGCTTACATAATTATTCATTTGCCTTGCAAATTGCTCACATTGGCGTCTCCGTCACTTCCACCAGGCGATAACAAACATCTCTCAATTAAATAAGCTTCGAATAACGGTCAAGTCAAATTAATAGAAGCGTTTTACCTACCAATAAACGCTTATTAATTTACTTACCTTATTCGAAGCTTATGAACAAGCTCTGCCTGGTAATTAGACTCAATGATATCAAAATGGCGAGTCTCTGTTCACGAGCCTCCCCACCACTGCTGGCGGAAATGACGTGCTAGAAAGAGACAGATATATACAGGAAAGAGAAAGGAATAGTAAAGGCGGGAAACGCAGTGCCTATCTCAATTAAATAAGCTTCGAATAAGGTAAGTAAATTAATAAGCGTTTATTGGTAGGTAAAACGCTTCTATTTTGTTTTTTATGTAACTTTAATAAAAATAGCGTCGCCTGGGTAGGTCTTGTAATGAAAAATTTATAGGTAGGTAGTTATTTTTGAATTATAGGCGCTGGAAAAGGCATAATGTTACAAATAAAAAGACACAACAAAAAAAACCTACGTTAAAACTAGGTTATTTATAAGCCGTTATTGCGGAAGTAAATAATAACGAAACACCATATTGCAATAATAATAAATAATATTCACAAATTCATCACCAAAAACCCCACACGACTATAATAAACCTTCTTTTTTCATATCGAACTCCCCAAGGTAAAAGAATTGACCCACAATCCAGCCTTCAGTGTATCGAATTAACAAGAGAATTCGTTTGAATGATAAATTGTTTTGCACATTCGTTTCCCTATTATCTTTCAAAAGCGTCTGGGTCTACCGATTGCCAGTAACATCGGCAACACAATATCAAAAGCTGTCAAAATCAATCACACTAATGTAATCTTTATAGCAATTGACTACAGATGAAAATGGCTTCATACTATTTGGTAAGCTCTCAATTTCTATCGCCGTCATGATGTGTGTAATGTAAGTTCAAAAATGGAACAAGCGAATCCTAACTTTACTGTCGTTAAAAAAATTATGCGTGGCAAAGTTGTGCGGGGTATACGTACACAATAGCGATTGGAAGTGGAGTGAAATCGCGACAATGGATGATAATGAAGTGATTTTGTCATGTTTTTAGGCGTTTCACCGTGTGTGGGTATATTAAAGCACAATTATGTTATAAATGGGCGTTTATTGGACGATTAGTGTGCCGACAGATCGAGAGGAGGCGTACGCTCTTGTGAAACTAGCGTTTGGAAATCGTGTACAGTCGCTGTGAGTATATTTAGTAGCGTAAATAATTATCATGGGATAGACCATAACGCAGTGGTTTTTTTTTTGTAGCACCTGGATCTGCACGTGTGCTCCTCTAAAAATCTAACTTAGCAATTGAACACAAATAATTATGAGTGATTCTACAATAGATTTATTTATACGATATTCATTAGTAGCAAGCGTCAGTAGAGTAAGCTCTACTGACGCTTGCTACTTACTCTTTATGCCTCTACAGGAACACTAAAAATTCATTTAGATAAAGGTAGACAATAGACGACAAACAATCTTCATCACAAGGTAGAAAGAGGTCGATTTTGAATATCAAACATTTGAAAATCATCCTTACTCCGTCAAAAGCATAAACGAAGCTATCCTTTGGGAAGTTTGGGAAGTCCGGAAATAAGTCTGAGAATGTTCTAAGGTTCTACTGCGTTGTGGCTGTGGTTAGTTCCGATAGCGGGGCATGTCACGCACTGCCATAGTTCCTAACTAAGGCCACTTCACGAACGCGTTGTGACTTATGTGTCGGTGTGTGTACATTTCAAGTTACAGTGATTGCTAAATTTAGCTTATAGTTCGATCACCAACGATTGTGTAGTAAATGACGTGCGTCAAGCGACGCATCTGACAGATGTCAACCGGAAAAATTACATTACCTAAAACATCTAGGTAAATCGTTATCAACATACACTCACTGCAACTTACATTAGAAATTTGTGAAATTGTATGCTTCAAACATACCGATATTGGCAATTTCAATGGGACCAAAAAAAATTGAAATTATGTATCATTAGAAAATTACCAATAAACTTTTGTGCCGCAAAGTACCAGCCATATAAAAATAACATAATAGATTTGTGAAACACACATCCACATTAACGACCTTCTTTATTGTCCTCTGCAGCAATTACTTCTTAAAGACTGACCACAGTGGAAACATGATTCACAGCTGCTTACGAAAACGGCAACCATATTGTTGTTGAGGCTACGAAGATAGGTATTTTGAAATTCTTTGGATTTTACAAGGTATTTTGTAAAATCCTGAATTTAGCAGACAGCTAGCCCTTTGTCGACAAGTGCACAGCAACACTGATTTTTTGATTAGACAACGAGATTGTGAAGTTAAAAATGGTGACAAAACCTAACAAAGGCTGAGGCCATACTATACGAGAGAAGCTGAAAGCTTCTAGCAGCTGAAAGCTTCTTTCTAGGGAAAAACTAAAGCAATGCTTGTCTGCAAGAAGGCGCGTGTCGCTTGCAGTGTGGCCAACTCCACAAGTTGCCAGTATGTTCAACCATAGTGTAATGAAATCTAATTCATTACACTATGGTTTACGTTAAGCGAGGCTCTTATTAGTGTACCCTAGCCTTAAGAACTTGAAGTATGTGAGGTAAAGTGGCGTGTGGCGTGCTAGGATACTAGTTTCCGTAGTGAAACATTAATTAATAATTGTCTGTACTTACTGTATCAAGAACCATATTTCTTTCGGTATAGAGCGGAGAGCTTTATTATTACAATTAAAATCTCTTTATCATTGATGATGACAAGTCCCATTGATGCTTCACCATACGTGACACAGACCGACATATTACATAAAATGTAGGTAATATAATTCAGACTTAATTGTGCGCCTGGATGTCAGCACATGTCATTTCGAATGAATCGCGCAATCTTACACGATTTCATGTAAACAATACCTTTCAATGTGTTTTTAATTGAACATAGAGTCGACAATTTGACATACAATGTCTTTATGGTAATTAAAACACCTGAATGGTACTTGATACCACTTAATTGCTTGTGTCTTTGAGTAATCTGTGTAACTATGTATTTAAAAGTGCATATGCTATCGTTAATTGCGGATACAGTACCCACTTTTAGTTAAGTCTAGCGTGTGACATCTAGAAGGTGTAATAACATAGTTGAGCTGGCTTTTCCTCTAAAAAAACCTGCCCCATACCATTAATACAGGTAATATAATATATTGTGGACTTCATACATTTCTAGGAGATTTGTAATGTTTTCCAAAACACACTAGGTACGCTAGCTAGCTATTGTGAACTTTACCCATCTCAATTTGTTGGCAGTATTATTATATTCTTTATAATCATTCCGTATCTATAATTACCTATTAATCATACGTCATTGACTCAGTGGTTTAGTGGTCACAAAAAATTGCAACAGCTGAATATAATTACAGTTTCAGGTCGAATGTATTGGACTTTTCTTCCCATAGAAAAAAGCGCTCGATCAAAGCCTGGCGACAAGTCAAATCAAATCAAAACTGAATCAAAATCATTTTGAGAAATTTTTCCTAACTTCCATTCTATAACGTTTTTAAATCTCTTTGCATAGACCCCACCCTACGAAAGTCAAGTGCGGCTTCAAGTTGGTAGGAAACCATCGCATCTGACAATTCCGGAGGATTTTATGTACTACGAATTAAGCTAAAATGGCTACTTTCGATCACACATCACATTAAAAACTGTTAAGGATTTGTGACGAATTGCGGAAATGAATTTCAAAGGTATAGGTTTTTTACCACCCAGTACAGACCACCGTAGTTGATAGCAAACCTGTGTCATGCAAAGTGTATTCTTATTACTTATATTATAGGGTAGTAATGTCTCGCTGGCGCGTCTACATGCCAGTATAAATGGGTCGGCACGACCGGGGAAGTACTACCCTCCCACAGAATATCAACGTGAAGTAGCAGTAGCTATGCATCATCATTTCAGCCTACAGCTCCCCCAAAGAGCGCCGAACATCCCGGTCTTGGGCAGCTCGCATCCATCCGCTGCCAGCCACCTTCTGCAAATTGTCGGTCCGTCTTGTCGCAGAAAGTATGCATACTGTTGCGTTTCTTCTTCACTTAGCTGTATTTTTTTTCCGCTATTTTAGGATTATAGAGATTATTAGAGAATAGAAATTGTTCAAAATAGTATTAAAATAAGCTTTTGGCTGTCTGATGACTATGGTGTTACGGTGTATATCTACATTTCTCTCATCAAATCCACTGCTTGTTTAACTCAGGGCGGTCAAATAATAATCTGTTTAACATGAACAAGGGCCGTCAAGTTCAAACTAACAAGGATCCCGTCAATCGTATCAAAGACACCGGCGTATTGTTGGCGTGTCTCGTTTCGGCGATGCGACGCGTGTGTTAATCCCTTCTTTGAGAGACTATGACATTAGGGACAGGTACCATTGTAAGCGATTATATAGTAAGGCTAGCTGTGCTGTACAAAAAGCAGAGCATGAAGCAGATTCAGTAAAACTGCTTCATGCTCTGCTTCTTCTAGTTGTAAGCATAACTGCTAAGCTAGAAGTCCTGCCGTCCTGGGATTGATTCCTAGATCGGGCAGTGTTATTGGGTTTTTCCATGAAATTCTCAGTAGCGGCTCAGAGTTAGGATTTATGCTCGATTAATGGCAATAGGCAGGCAGGTTAGAGTAACAGGTTACATAGGACCTTAACACACCGGCGAACTGTGGGTCCTCTACCTAACCTTTTGGTATACAATTGTGATGGTATATTTAGCTGTGCCCCGTGGTGTTACTACTCACTTTGATTTTATATGACCTAATCCTAAATCCTTATGACCAAACTTTATAATTATTAATTTTATTATAAATTTCAAGAATGTTATAGCTTTCAAGATTTCTTGATTTATATTGTTAATAGATTTAGGTATATGAAACACAATGCTTAATACAAGGCCAAAGCCCAAAAATTTGTTGTATTGCAGTAACTTAGCAAGTCTATATTGTCGTCTCAGTCGAATTCAACTATTTCTGTAATTCGAATGTTATTCTACGAACTTTATACGAACCAAACAAAACAAGTAAAATAACTCGTAGCCTCCAAAAACTTATTTAAATCACTCTGAGTGATTGTAAAATAGAAACCTACTTTGTTTATCTCCAAATTTTAATTAATGCAGTACAATAACTCGCTAGATGTCGCACCTGTGCCTTATGGCGGGTCATAAATAGTTTCAATATCAATTGATTTGCTATAAGTACTAATGAGGCATGGTTCCTTTGGTCAAAAAGACCCAGTCTTTTGAGCGACACTTTTGTATTCAAACCAACAACCATCCAACTTCTCGATTTAAAACCTTATCTCTTTAATCACAAGGCAGATTATATATTTTATGGGTGTATTTTTAAGTTTGTTAAACTGTAAGCCGCTAATAACATTATTCGGTTCTAGTTAATGCCGTCTTTGATATGAGGATTAGAAGTGATTTGATAGCTTCGGCTTGTATATAGTTAGATGAAATAGCTGATACAGGAAGATAAAATGAATTTGATTATGACAGTTTGATAAATGTATGCGAAATGTCATGCTGGGAAGTGAATTTAGGCCAGACTATCCTATACATACATATTATGAAACAAAGTCTTCCACCGCGTTTATCTGTCTATCTGTTCGCAGTAAACAGAGTGATTCATGAGAAAGCTGTAGTAAATTGGCTGAATTATGATGAAAATGTCTGAAACAGGGGACTACTTGGGAGCTTACATGGAAAACGCTGACTAAATTCCCATTGAGATATAACAAAACAATGTATGCTGGAATATTCCTCTTTTATAAGTCTATCAGAAAATTCCGCGATCAAACGAAACCGTGGCAAGTACGGTTTACGGTTTAAGAATTCTTTATTTCTCAAAGATTACATGAAATTACTTACGAGAAATACATTAATTAAACTTAAAAAATATATGTTCTGGTAGGAAGGGCAAATAATATAAAACAAATTAAATTAGTGTAAGTTCGGGTAGACTAACAATTGCGGGTTCGCTGCAAAACTAACCGAGCGACTTAGTCATTCGTCATGCATTATAAAGAGACAGGTACACTATCCAATGTAACAATTTTAACAATATTATCAACCAAAATATATATATATATTTTTTTTCAGATTATGTTTTAATGATATTTAAAACAAAAGCAATTATTTGACTATACAGCCCTGCAAAATGTGTTTTTTTAGTAACGTTTTAAACTTATTAAACTGTTTTATTTTTTTAAATTTCTGGGCAACTTATTGAAGAGCTGTGCTCCTTCATACATAATATTTTCTTTACGTAATTAGTCCTGAATTTATTTAATTTAATATTATACTGATAGGTAGGCCTTAACGTGCGTTTTTGTATCTGACTATTTTTAATGAATTTTATTTATGTATGGAAATCTTACATAAGCAAATGCTTATGTAAAATTTTGTGAATGAGAAGGCACGTATTGTAATGGTATGTTTGCACAATATTCATTAACTTTGTTTCGCGATAAATTTGGTCTGTGGGTGTTAAATATTCATAATGAAACAACATCTTGACTATTCTATTTTGTGCTATTTGCAGTGGTTGTAGATTAGTTCTATAGGCAGATCCCCATATTTCAATCAAATAGTCTAGATGTGGCTTCACTAGTGAATTGTAGATAGTGTACTTAACTTTACGTGGAAGGCACTTGACGATTTTCCGCAACGATCCCGTTAATGAAGCTATCTTAGAACGAATTTTCTCAATTTGATGTTTCCAAGTTAGATGATTATCAAAGATTAACCCCAGATACTTTTCTGATGTGACTTTGTTTATTATGTGGCCGTTGATGGTCAGAGGAATATGATTTGTTATTTTTTTATTCTTTGCTGTAAAAATAACGTAGTTTGTCGCAAGTCGCTAGTAACTACTATTTTATTTATCACCAGTAATCAAATATACTTGTTGAACCCAATAACGCATTAACTTAAACTACTCCACAAGACAAGCTCATAATAACCAATAGAGACAGTCGCCATGATCAATTACGTGTGACAACGACCAGCAAAAACAACATAGAAAGTGTTCAATGAAAAACTGTATTAAGTTGCCTTACTGGTCAATTTATTATGGCCATTAATAGCTAACTTTCATTCGATGTAATATCGGTCTAGTTGATGGAGATTCGCAAGCAAAAAATAATATTGGAATTGGTGAGTTGCTTTGACAGCGTAATGGGTGGCTGTTTTAAGTAGCTCATTAGTATTCTTGAGGGATGGAGAAGTAGACGAAGACGTAAGTAGAGAGTAGGGGAGGTTTACGTCCAGCATAGGACTGATATAGGAATGATAATACTTTGTTAATCCTCTGTATAGATAGAAATAAAGACAGAAGTCATACAATAATTAAGAAACGAGATGTCAATTATTTTATTGCTCTTTTTATCTACAAAGAAAGTGTGAAATTTCCTAGAAAGCGCACACATTAATTACGTGGAGCATCGAGGTACCAGGATCACATAAAACTGTATGATTTATATCTTATTTATCGAATCACAAAGGCTGGAGCATCGTTCAAAGGAATATCATAATCTCACGTTTGAAGCTAATACTTGTTTGTTATCATTTAATAAACACATAATTGTGTCAAAAATAGTTCTGATATGAAGCAGGTATAGTGTTTTACGAGTAACGTCGGCTTTGAGCGTTGTTTAAACATCCTTTCGTGTTTAAACTGTGGTTATGAATTTGAAATTGGTTTTAATCGCTATGCAACGTTTTTGACAACAGATGTCTTTGAGATTTGCATACCGTTCAACAGTGATTATTGTTATGACATTGCTGTCTCCGCTTAAACCTCTCTGTCTCTTTTAACATAAATGCACCATTTGTAAATGTCATTATAATAACATCTCTCTATACTTACCTACTCAATATATTTAGTCTCTTTTTCTCAAGGTTTTTTTCTAATCTGAAACAGCTATTGCCACGATTATATTTTAAACAAGCTTTCTGCCCGTGGCCTCGCCCGCGTGCTTTCTTTTCATTTTACGGAATAAGATTTAGCCTTTGTCATTCAGTCATAATGTAGCTTTTTATTGGTGAAAGAATTTTCAAAATGGTTTCAGTAGATCCAGGGATTAGCCACTACAACCTCACAAACTTTACCTCTTTATAATATTAGTATAGATGGGTACTCCGTACTGCCCCCCTGAAAGTTTCAAACCCCCCTAGGTGAAGTTATCACCCACGTTGTGATTCTATCTAGGAAGCTTATTCTATCAAAAAGATGAATGAAATATCGCGCAACTAGGATGATATGGCTTCATAAAAAACAGGCTTTCGAATTGAGAAACTCTTCTTTTTTGAAGTTGGTGAAAAAGAACATATTCAATAAGTTATTTTTTTAAAAGATCGCTTCAAAAAAATTAAGAACAGATGCCAAAATACAGTGCTGTAGAAACAGTTTAAAATGAATCCATCAAAACAATCTGATAAGACATTAAACATTAGCAAGAAAAAACACCCGTATTCTTCGATGAAATTAAATTAAGCTAATCGATACCATCCAATAGCGAACGCCGGCCACCCTTAAATTCCATTAATATTAATACACACATAAAACATAAACAATTATATAACTCTGGGCCGTTTGAGGAGTGAATTGATCCTAATTATGTCGAAATAGGCGTTAATAGGACATCTTATGGCCTGTTTTATGACCACGCGGGCCGTCAAAGAACCTCCCGTACTATTTATTGGTCTCTTTTTTGTGCAGCGATCTAAGTTTTTGTGTAAACACTTCGGAACTTCGAAGTCAGAATTCAATCCGTCAATTTGAACATTTAAGCGTCTACGTTTTTCAAAAATTTCTGTGGTGAGCGTCGGTTGTTCGGTAAATTGAAAATCTTTGTAAATTTTAAGTAACACTTAAATTTGATTTGTTTTGTAAATATAATCAAGATGTCGGCGCCTTTTATATGAAACAAATGGCTTTAAAAGCTTCTTACAACTATGAACTACGATTAAAGAACATAAAATATATAAGTACTCATAAACACCGAGAATTTTATCTGCATTAATCCTTTTATATCGGTAGAAAAAAAAAACAGTAAATATATACCTACCTAAGTATTATCTTACACTCATTTTCTAATAATTATTTAAGAAAAATTAACTATAAATTTATAACATTTGAGTGCTTCAAAAATATTAAGTTTGTAAGAAGACTTTGTCAGAATGATCCAAACCTTGGGAGATTTTCTGTCATATCGTTTCAATTCTAACCGAAGGTATGACCAAAAGAATAGGCACTAGTGCACCATAATTTATAGCGAAGCCCAGCCGAGCTATACGCTATATTAGCTTCTCAGACACCTTCGCATGGTGGAAAGGGACAGCACTATTAGCGAGAGCAAGACGCAAGACCAGAAGCGCCGCTCCACGTCAAAATACGTGCTCCGTTCGTTTTATTACCTTGCGGTGATGTGGCCAAAGGGAAGGAAATCGATATCGATAGAATTTCTTACTTATGATATTTTTTTATAAAATTAATGTCATAAACTATCAAAATATGTATGTTCATAGGTTTATGTTTAAACACTAGACACACTTATAACCAACATTTTCTACGAAAAAGTGTAAATTAATTTTTGTTATTCGAATTCATGAATTCTTAAGAACTATAGAACATTTTCGCATCGGGTGCAATGAAAACTTTAGTTTGGTTTCCGAATAAAAATAATTAGTTCCAATTTCTAGCTTGATTAATTCCCAATAAAAATTGCCTTTGACATAGTATGTGTTACTACTTAATAAATGAGGCCAACACTTGTAGTTACATCAAGAGTTCGGCTCTCGACTCTAACGTAATAAAACGTACCCATAAGCCTATAGAAAAACAGTTGCCTCTTACTCTACCTATTCTAATCCTTTAAATTTTATTGTCCAATTTAAGAAGTAGGAACCACATAAATATGTTGACCAGGTTATTTTTAATTTAAAAAAACATCACAGAAAAATGTTACTTCAATAGTTAAACATTAAAATTAAAACGTACCAATTACTAGCTGAATGATGATTCATGTTAATTAACCGGTACGACTTTAATGATCAGTAAGCCAACTCTTCTAATGCTTATAAAGGCCAAATTAATACATGTAATGCAAAAAGTATACACTATAAAACATCTTAGATAAAACAAAAAATATCGACAACAACAAAACCGCTCACCACACGCGCATCCCTAGAGCCGGTGCGGCGGCAACATCAAAGGAGGCCACCTCTTTGATGTGGCCGATGGCGCGCGCCGCCAAACGCCGTAAGCGCCAAATCCATACGTCATCCTCCTGTCATTATAACGCCTCACAATCGAGCCACGGAATGTGAAATTACTTACGAGACAATATAAATTGACAAGTCGGTTTAATACCGATTACTTGCCTTTAGTGATGTCATTCTGTCGGTCGTTACTTCGATTGGCAAGGTGATCTGACAGCTTCAATTAGGTGAATTGATTTTGGCAATTTTGATTTTTTTTAATAACAAGCTCTGAGAAAAGTGCTCTTTGCAGTTTTCCAAATTTTTGTCAAAGACAGTGACAAAAGGTTTATGAGTGATTGTGAAATTTCTGTTAATGGAATCTATGGGTCTTATTTTTTATTTAATATTGTAGATGAGACTGAAACTGATAATTGATGAGATTCTACTTACCTTCAAGCGGTTGCCAGCTGCTAAGGTATCTACAGTTTATGCAATATGGCTTTTATATGGCTTTTTTTCTAATTCCTTAGTTTTAAGAAAGGTCAAGGCTGGATAAGAACAAAGGCAATCTTTTGATTCAATGACACCTCTTCTACATCTCATGAGACTGTTTCAGTAGATTTTGAATTGTGTCTATGATATGGGGCTTGGAAGGTTAAAGTTGTCGCTGTGTTTTTGGGATGAACTTTCTACATCTTTATCAATACAACTTAAATACTAAGCAAACAGTGATTTCGGTGGCTTGTTAACAATGATAAAATAAATGTAGTGGCCCTGTTTCAAAACCCTATAAATTTCAACCTATTCCGGCAAGAATATATTTACTTAGATAATGTTCGGAATATATATATAGTTAATTCTCCTTCTTCCCATAGCCTTATCCCATCATTTGGAGTCAATTCTGCGTGTCTACCTTCTCCATTTGCGTAGGAATCTAGTGTAGCATTTTTAGTTAATTTATCAACTTGTTCAACAGCAATCAGTCAGACCTCTGGTCTAGGAATGGCTTACAGCTAGGCTTAGCTATAGCTTTTATCTATTTTTGGAAATTCCTTATCTAGATTAGACGATTGATTGATTGCTCCTTGCAATGTTATTACATCTTATACTTAATGCATCTATCTTGATAAAAATCTCTCCCCGTTTTCACTAATCACTTTTGTAAGCATTTTCACTTTTCTTAAGTTTGAATCGTTTTTTTTTAAGAAAAGCTTACTAGCAATGTGGGTCACACATTACTAGTATTCTTGTTAACCCCTCGTGCTAAGCTAAAATGCTTGTGTTACGAGTGGGTTCACGTCGGTAGTGCAATAGGTGGGGTTCGAACCGGCAACCGTGTGATCGCAAGTCCGACGCCCTAGCCATTAGGCTACCGCCGCTTCAAGGCGGTATGAAGAGGCATTGAAAATGTTATTGCTGTATTATAAGATAACTAGATGTTCCAACTTTAACTTTGTTCGCTACATCTTTCGTAGCTTTGTGTTTAAGTCAATTAAAACACTTAAGTTTATTATTATTCATGATGAGGTATATGGCACTTACATATTACGAGTAGTGAAATTCTTTGCTTCCTTAGAAATAACTTTTCAAATTCTTCTTCTTTTCAAAACTTCACTTTCAAATGTTTTTTCACATTTCACATCCTCGTTTATAACTATTTACTACGTTTATGAATATTTTTCTTTCCATATTTAAGACGTCACCTTGGCAAAATAAAATCATTTTTTTTGTGAGACTCAGTACATTCCACAAGGCGAATGTTCTTTTTATCAGCAGGTTCTATAAACTCGATACCTATAGTCAAAGATATCCCGGTTGTCACTTAGGTCATTTCCACACCACGGCTCAAACAATAGGCACGCTTGTGAAAGGGCACAAAAAGAAAATTACACGTTGCTCCACGCGGGCATTGTGAACAATAATTTGGGCAACCCTTTACATGTGTTTCACGTCTGGAATCCTTTAGATTTTAGTTAATTTACGTCTACAAAAGATGTCTGCCCATTGATAAGCCAATGGAAATGATGGTTGATTATGTTTAATATATTTTGCGGTTTTTGTCATGGTGGCCCGGCAGAAAGTAAGATCTGAGTCGTATACGAAATTTTCATTTCATTTCGGACATACCAATCCATTCATAGTTTGTCCAAATTGGTCAGGTACCTAGTTGCTAATTCTATTTTATACAATAAATTATTTAGTTCATGGCATTTCTTATTTTATTTCCTTTTTTCGTGTCTGAAAAGTTTTTAAATCAAACATCCCCAACACAGGACCGGGGAAGAGTTACGAAGGGCGTGAGCTGTTCTTTTAAAAACTAAAAAAATAGCTAGCTTACAAGATCCTAAGAATTCTACAGTCCTTATTTGAAATCCTAAATAATACAAATAGTTCATACGTATTACTAACGGTGGCAACCAACAGATTTGATATTACAGTTATAACCAAGGAATAATTTCAATTCTTGCGTATGCATCTGATAGCAGAAATTTAATTAAGTAGATAAGTAGGTACATAAATATAACGTGTTATCCTGATGGTAGACGTTCTAATTATAAATGACTGTAACCCACAGACCGTGACGAACAATCTCAACAAAACTCAATTAGCATCATCACAAAAACATCTCCCGCCAAAACTCTAGTTGACCGCACACATCATAATATTTCAGCTAACAAGAACTTTTAATAAACCGACTACACAAAAGATTCGTACTTAACTCATCAATCAAACAAACAAAATATGTTCGGAACACACTATCAAGTGTATTATTAAATAAATTTTAACAGATAACCGTGAATAATTAGACAAAGCAACATTTTCCGTCCATCCGTCAACCTTTATCACAGAGAAAAATCGTCTAATTCACACCTTCAAACGGACCCGAGTTTGACGTATGAAGAACTTATTTTTAATAGTATTGCCAGATGAATAAATTACCTTTTATGGTGGGTGATTTTAAGGCACTGGTATTTTTGAACATGGAATGATGATTGTGTATTTATTAGCAGGAAACCCTGGATACGATGGACCGTCGATTTGAAGAAGGTGGCTGGCAGCGGATGGATCCGAGCTGCCCAAGACCGAGATAGATAGATAGATAGATTATTCTTTATTGTACACAAGAAGCAAAATACAAAACAAAAGTAGTAAGTAGGTACAATTGGCGGTCTTATCGCTAAAAGCAATTTCTTCCAGACAACCATTGGGTGGACAAGATTGGTTAAAAGATAATGGGCTGGTCGGCCGAGATGGTCGGCGGTCTTTGGGGGAGGACTACGTTCAGCAATGTACGGCAATAGGCTAATGATGATTTATTAGTTGTAGTAGTGACATCTGCCAAATAATAGTAACTCTCTACATTACCCAACCCTGAACACAGGCGTGATGGTCTGTCATATTGTGAACATATCTAGTGTCCCTTCCATGTGTTTCAAATAAGTATTCTTTCATTTATTTACCACCTTCCTGCAAAACGAACCTCAAATCTGGCAACATCGAATCCTGTGGTCGAATTAATCAAGTGGGTCCCTAATTATGGCATATTTTAAAATGTTTTCGTTGTACGACACAGTTTTGACAGAGGCGCAAAGATAAATGATCGCTAATTACCGCTGCGTCCGCTGGGGGGCGTGGTTCGAATCCGCACTGGATCTAATGCGGTGAGCAACTGTTATGGACATTTGGTTAGCACGCGAGTTTGCTTGAATTAAAGGGAATTGGGGATATCTGTCAGTTCGCTAGGTATTAAAACGCGAGAGAGATGGAAAAGCGGAATTATACGATGGATCCGTCCATTACAACTGCTTACATTCCACCACGCCTGTATACCCTCATGGGTTAGGTGTACTAATGTACACCCACATTTCATCGATATGTTTAGGTCCCATGCAATAGAGGGCGAGTCTATCGCCATTAACCCGGGCACCAATTGAAACTCCGAGCCGCTATTGAAAATGTCATAGAAAATCCCAATAAGTATTTTTTGCTCGATCTGGGAACCTAGCAGTTGTGCTTGGGACCACTAGACTAATGAGGTAGTGTAGTCTTCGAAATATGGCAAACCCCCAAGTTATCTACTGTATTTCTGCGACATTTAATCAGTAAGGGCCATAAGATCCAAGATGTTGAACGTGTCAGATTCAGTCTCTCCGTAGAGATGCACCAAATTGGATTGCTCTTAATGATGAAACCTTATTTCAAAAACTTATGGCAAAGGTTATTTTCAACTCTTACCTTGTTTACTTCACACAAACAGACAAACCCATTTATAACAGATAAGTAGCATTTAATATCCGATCATATAAACTTAGATAAAAACTTATTAAAAATTAAGTATGCTATAAAAACTTCTAACCAGTTTGCAGGAATGAAACATGTTTATATTCAAAGCATTGAAACGAGATTATGTTGGTGTCCAACTCCTGTTTAATGACTTATATAGGGACACTGCACCATGATTACGCTGTAGAATATGTCGATGTTGAACAGGTTGGTTAATAAGAAATATCATTAGTATAATAAGAAGACTACTCCAAGGTTAACTGGACAAGATACTCCATCCTTCTGCCAGGGGAAAATCGCTATCGTAGGAGCTTTTGGTCTAAAGTAGTGGATTCGGCCAAAAATGACAATTTACACCTAAATCTTCTACGATAAACATAAGCAAAAGTTTTAATACTCAATCGTAAATAAGTTATTGTTGATGTCGCAATTTCTGCTGTACACATGGCTACACATCAAGCTATACAAATCCAGTATAGCATGGCCTCGCACTGTGCAGAAAGCGTTTACAATGCGAGGTCAGTCGATACTGGATTTGTATAGCTTGATGTGTAGCCATGTGTACCTAGAATGTGTTCATCATCATCATCATCAACCCATTGCATTGTCCCACTGCTGGGCACGGGTCTCCTCTCAGTACGAGAGGGATTAGGCTAAGTCCGCCACGCTAGCCTACTGCGAGTTGGCAGACTTCACACGCCTTCAAGAAAATCTCTCAGACGTGCAGGTTTCCTCACGATGTTTTCCTTCACCGTTTAAGCGCCTGATAATTAATTATTAATACGCACATGACTTCGAAAAGTCAGAGGTGCGTGCCTTGGATTCGAACTCGAGACCTTTGACTTGGCAGAAGAATGTGTTATAGCCGAATAATTTGCGAAAAACCAAGAAAAAATTGAATTTCGCACTGGAGGCTGATGGTTTACCCTTAACATAAAGTTGTTCCATTCAAATCGACGAGTAGAATTAAAAGAATGCAAATTAAATAGGTTTTAAAGAATCACATTCTAAATTCTTTAGCACAGTCAAATCTTTTGCATATTTATTATCCTACAACGTTAAATAAAGCTATCGACTTCACCGACTACATTATGTCCTCAAAATGATAAATTGTCGCGTAATTTTAATAACGCACACAGTGATTAATTATTTAAAGCAATTATATAATTAAATTTGTTGGTTTACGGGTGTGACAATGTACGGGCCGCCGCCGTGTCCTCGCCGCGCCCGTCTATTGTCAATATTTGAATATTTATAACACCTAGTCATGTTTCGTGACGAATTTATTATAAAGTGAATTAATGTCAAATTTGGCTATTTAAGGTGTGAACTACACCGTAAATCTGGCTATAATTCCAATTCCAATCTAATGTCAATGTCGTTAAAGATATTCTGTGATTTTCCGCGGTTCAATTTTGGTATTAAATAACAATATTTTAAATTCTTCGCATCGGACGTTAATTGGTTATTTAGTAGACCATACTATGAGACTGGATTAGTTTTCTTTTCTTTAATGAAGTACAAGAATTACCCTGACTAGATTATAACTACTTATCGCTTGATTTTTTTTAAGTCAGTATCGGAATAACCCTACAGAAATCTAGGTGAGACACAATTACATCAAGATATCTGTGTTTTTAGCATTCATGGATCTTATTTCCAAATACGTAGGTAAGTGTATATTTTCCATTTCAGACATAAAGATTAAGTGTACTGTAAAAAGTGTATGTACTGTAAATAAATATCAAGAAAATGACATAGGTACACAATTCCATACACTTGGGGTGTCCAAGCTGATTTCTACATACCTCTAACCTATCACTAACCACCACTAACTTTAATGACACCTTCCTATACATATAGTCTCATACCTACTTATCACAGTAAGATCTATTGTAACTGCAAAAAACACAACCATATCCATCAAACAAAATGCACGTCCAATACATTACACACCAAAAATACCATCTTTATCGAATTCGCGATCGTGGGAATCTATTAGGAGCTTCACCACTTTAAAACATCGAGCGACTGCTTATGAGTCAGCATTCTTTCTATTAACCCAGCAACCACTTAAGATGACCTGCCTCCCTTCCCTCATACTTCATTTTCTTGTACACTAAAAGGGTACCACGGTGTATCTTCAGAGATCATCAAAAGCTGGTCATATTAGATGTAATGAGTAGTTAGCTTTTCTCCCGTGATGTGAACATGTCATAGGTAATTCGATTTAATAGCTCGGAACTTGTAATTATCGAATTAGGGACCTCTCTCACTTTGTGATTTGGAGCTGCAATTTCTTTTGTTCAATTATTTTTATGTGATTTTGATATTGATAACATTCACCTATTGGGAATGAGAAGGAAATTAGTTAGACTGGGAGACGATTTGAACATAGATACTTGGTCTAGCAGATTTAGAGAACTACAGAAGATGTCACTTATTACCTCGATTTTAAGGTTTTTCACTATGGATGCTTGAAAAATAAAAAATGCTACACATATTATCATATTACCATATTTAAGACTTTTGTAATCCATTACCTTACCTTAATAAGTAAATCTACCACAGGGTAAAAACAAAACAACATGATTATACACGATTTAAATAAAATAAAATAATAAATCCTTTTTTCCCCTGTCTAAATTATGAACGACAAGATTTTTCTCCTCTTTGATATCTAATGACACGTTAAAAGCACTAATTTGTTCAACACTTATAAATTAGCAACATCACTTAAAAGCTTTATCTTAATTTAAATTAAATAGGTAGGTACTACTAAGATATCATTTCTTATGAAACGAAAACCCTGCGAAATTAAGAAGTCACCCACTCCACTTATTTTCAAAATATTGAGATAAGCATTTGCCCAAGAATTTTAGGGTTAGTTAAATAATAGTTTTTTTTTTCAGATAAATTACAACAATTTTAACCCACACGAAAAGACATTATTTGTTTAAGTCGCCTGTGGAAAACATTAAGACTAATTTTATTATTATGAGCTATGATGATCAGCGAATGCTAGATTCGCTGATCATCATAGCTAGCGAGAAGTCTTTATTATACCTTTATAATACTTTATGTAAGTAAGTAGGTACTCTATCTTTCACATGCGTTTAATTAATGATAATTAAAAGAATCTGAACGATAAAACATAGTAATCAGGTATTATAAGACTTCTTGGCCTAACTTAAACATAAACACGCTAGTAAATAGATCTTATTAGAAACAATTATTTCAAAGAAAAGTCTGCTATTCAGTCCAGTTCATATAGTCAGCAAAATAAGCCTCACTTAAATTGTGCTAGTTCTAGCAGACAATTCCTCTGACTTTCACACCTAATCTAGTTGGCGACTTTTTTAAACAAACTTATGGAAGTTTGTTTAAAAAAGTAATTCAGTTATAGGAACAGATGGCTGTTCCTATAACTGAATTACTTTTTTCGCTTAATTCGCTGATCGGCGATCTCTCCAATACTTTAATGGTCCAGTCACGGATTCTTCCAGAGAGAATATCCTGTAATGTTCAACACAACTTGGTCGGATAACACTGTCGGACAGACTTCATCCGACGCGACGTTTGATTTATAAACAATACGTCAATGACGTAGGCTTCTTTAGCGGCACAGATTTATCGCTAGGGTTGGGACAAAACTGATGCTGCAGGTATCGATAGTTCAATGTATATTTTAAAAACGACAGGGTGTTATATGTTTGACGTGTCTGTGGCGTCGTAGTTCCCGAACGGATGAACCTATTTTGAATTAGTTTTTTTTTGTTTGAAAGGTGAATTATTATGATTGTAGTCGAAAGTAAAAATTAGCCTTAACTTTTGCCTACCGGTTCATTGACTTGACTTGACAAAATATTACTGCCGAGAGAGAAAAAACCGGAAGAAGATGCTCCAGCAAATCGGTTTAGATTATCGTCAAAAAAAGTGGATAATAATCTTGTAGTGATTAATAGCCTTGCAGTAATTTTTTATACATATAACTACACTCATTCATGCCTGAAAATTTCTGAAGCCTATGTAGCTAAAACAAAAAATAAAGGTGGGGTAAATATTTTATCAACAACAGCAACATATATCTACAACTAGCTTTCCGCCCACGGCTTCGCCCGCGTGTTTTCTCATACAAACTTTCATCCCCTATTTTATCCCCTTGTGAGGTAGAATTAATCAAAACATCTACCTGCATGCCAAATTTCAGCCCGATCCGTCCAGTGGTTTGGGCTGTGCGTTGATAGATCACTATATCAGTCAGTCAGTCACCTTTGAGTTATATATATTTAGATAAAAGATAAACTAACTCAAAGTTCTTTGAACTCAATACCATATAAATTGTCATTGATTAACTAAATATAAAATTAGCAAGTTTTTGAGCACGCACCGTGTATCTGATAATTAACTACTATATGGTTGTTGTTAACTACTACATGGATGCTGTAAAGGATCCGAAACGTCGGGAATTTAAAAATATCAATATAACGCGATAAAATCCGTAAATAGTAGTTTTATTTCAATACTATATGGTACTAAAAATTCGTATTGCATTGGCAAATATCGGTATTGACATGACCAGTCAATTAGCATGTATTAACACTAAGTTGCATTTTCCCTTGGCTGATTAAATAGTTCAATAATTCTATAAGTAGGTACTCCATTTTATACTTATATTTTCGTTTCAGTAATATTTTATAATTTAACTCATATTACAGTAAGTAATAAAAAACTGTAATACTTATACACCTAAGAACCTCGATAACACAAATATTACCTTCTTTTATACTATATCGATACCAATCGCAGTGCATCACTATCCGCCATTCTCACAATCTTGAATCAACCCGTTCATAAGGATTACTACTACAAACACACGCTTGTTTCATCTCTATCTACCGCATGTAATTTTATGCGCTCTCTCTCTCGCACATCAATAAGCATTCCCTTTTGCGGCGTAGCGGCGGCTCCTTTGATGTAGCGAGACCACGCCCCCGTGCCCCGCCCCCCGTCCCTCCGACGTTGACTGTAGTTAATTCGTCACAGTTTAATCACAATGGTTTTAATTACGAACGGAAACTAAATACAGCGAAATGTTGCAGTTTCTGGTTAGAATGGCTAAAGGATTAAGGGCGGTCGTTTTCATTGAGAATATATTTTTATAGTTTAGTAATTTTGTAAAGTTAACTAGAGCTTAACTCTTAATTGGTTAATATTTAAATATATTAAAGTGATGTTTTTTTAGTTACTTTCCTAGTTATTTTTTTTAAGAAAATGGGATCGATGGTATACAAACTTTATTGAAACCGTGAACCTTTACAATTATTCTTATTAAAATAATAATGTTGATGTTTCTGTCATTTCCATTTATTTAAGCGAGTATAAGCAGTTTTTTTGTGTTTTGGGTCTTCTGACCCCATTATAAAAAATAAATAAAACCTAAACTTATTTTTTTCTATGAAGACGTTCACTAGATTTATATTTTAATATCATTAACTTTCCTTTCTTGGTAGATTGATAGCATTACTTTAATTTAAAGCCACGATTAAATTATCAAAATGACTATACAGCTTTTTTAATTGTAAATTTTATTTTCTATTGCCTGTTTTTACCATTTATTCAGCTCAAAATAAACGAGAACAAAGTTCTAAATTTTCAAAAGACAGCCTTATAACGAGTTATATAAATATCTCTAAAACCAATTGTTTCAGCGGTAAAAAATTCAATTACCGTCCATTGTAAATGTAAATCCTAGGTGTCCTGAGTGCGCTGCATTCATACGGAGGCATCCATCGCGTCCGCTCTTACGTAATTACGCCGCCGCATCAAAGGCACCGCCGGCCCGGGCGGCGTCTTTGTAGTCTAATAAACGGGATAAACCAACCAACCAAACTTCAACTTTAAACTGACGAAATAGAGGAGGGTTTTGATTGTGAAGGTTCAGTTTTCTTAACACCTTAACGTTATAAAGGGTCATATCAGTTAGGGGTTTTGCCACGGATATGTCAAAAAGAGGTTTTATAGCCAGTGTAAATGAGGACCGCACGGGTTGAACCGAATTAGGTCATTCGTAATGTTGGTAACGTGTTAGTTCGCTGTTAATCTTCTCCGATTGGCTGATTGATGTCGGAAATCTTAACGAGCGATTAGCTTTTGATAAGAATGAAATTAGTTTTGGTTGGCTTGTTAAATATTTTGATGTAGAGCAACCGAACTAGGGATTCTACCCATAAAAACTTCATTTTTTTTATATTTCACCACTAAACTTCTGAACAATACATTTTTAATCCTCAAGTTAAATTACAGATTAAATATGTGGGTTTGACTGTTCTGTTGATCACAAATTACCTACTCATGTTTATATTAGAAGTATCTATTAAAATAATAAAGACCCATATTAATTTTCTGTTTATTTTAACTCTGATTTGATATAATTCTCATGTAAGTGAATTGTAATTCTTATGAGAATAAAGTTGTCTCTAACCCAAATATCTATAATGTACCTACAGACATTGACATGTTTCAATTTTATTATATGTACCGATACATTCTGTGTCCTCTTTAACAATATTATTATATTAATATTGCATGCTACGTGTGCAAGTTTCGAGCAGCGATCGCGCAGTGACCCACCAATGCGCGCCTCACACGACGCTTATTACCCGTAGTGATGCGCGAGCGCAACAGTGCAACAATACACCATCAAATAATAGGCTAATTATCCTATCAGATTGACCACTCGTTGTATCTGCCTTTATAATTCACAATTAATAACAAATAAGCTTTAGTTTTTTACTTTTTCCAACCTACAAGATCGTTAGCTTTTTTATCTAAGTACAAAATTTACTTCATCAGTTGGTTATTGGTACAAATCATGGTACAAATACTCAATCGCATATGTGCTTTCCTAGATACTTAGACTATACTAAATTGCGGGTCTGATATTAAATAAAGTACTGAAAGCTAACACAAAATCTTTTTTAGTTTGTTTAGTTAAAAGCTACATTCAGGAATGTCTTCATTGGTTTATACGAACTTTTTTAAACTCGATATGTTGAAGTCTTTTCATGCATGACGCTTGTTTTGCCCGGAGGGTTAAGCAGGGTTGTAGGTAGGTAATAGGGGGCAAGCGTGCACAAATCCAAACTACAAGCTGCTACTGAGAATTTCATAGAAGAACCCAATGACACTTTGACACAAACCACTCCACCTAGGACCTCTAGTGTAGTAGTCGTTCTAAGGTGGTCCGTAAAGTAACTGCTACACACTAGATAGACTAATGAGGCAGTTGAGTGAGTTGAACAGTTGAACCGCATGTTGAACTAGGAAATTATCCTTCCTTCGTCTACTTCCAGTGGCCAATATCAATTATTATCTTTTTAAGGTAAGTGAGTTCAGAATATCGATTGCACCACCATGCCCCACACGACGCTTATTAAGTATACCTGTAGTGATGGGCTTCTATCGAATACGAGATGGTACCTACCTCTGTTAAATTCAAATTTATTTCACCCTTTAAGTAATCTGTCTTTTAAACTTGCGGGCTTTGCTGAATTAATTCATTGTTTTAAACGATTGCTTAAATTAGAACAAAATTGTTTGTTATGTTAAGCCTTGCATACTTAAACGAGATATTAACGTTTATTTTTGTAGAAATAAAAGGTTTAAGTATAAGGATAATAATTGCAAAGTTATTGCTCCAAAATCTGCAGCAAACATCCGTTTTCATAGCAATTATCAATCATTGTATTGACAGGAAAATTTTCTCCTTCATCTATAATATGATAAAAACTTTGGAAGTGACAACTCAATCATAAGTTCAATTCCTTTTTTGTGATAGCCGCCATATTATTTGTAGTTGAAGCCAATCTTACAGCAATTAGTAACATAATTTATTTTACTGCGCGTCACTTTTGTCACACTTCGGTTAACATTTAGGTATCAAGTTACCAGTAAAGTTGAGTTGGTAATGTAGTGCTGCAATATTCTGATTTTATTGGACCTCGTTTAAATAGATATGTCATTTAAACAGAAATAAACTGATAAGGTATAAAAATTGGAACAATATTTTTAGAATCAGCTAATTGTAGTGGAACGCTATACAATGCCATGTACCAACCTATTATATTTTCAAAAATGGAACATCCTGTCAAACATCAATTTGGCTGACACAATAGAAAACCGTTACGATTTCTTAAATGAATTAAATTAAAAACAAATGTATAATGGTTACCTTAAATCGAAGAAAATTAATCTTTGTCGTACCGAATCATGGTACGAAGTAGGTACGGAGTTTATCGATATTCCACACTAGCATTTCCCCACCCTAAGCCACACCCGCACCACTCAATTACCAAGATGAAATTATTAACATACTTAAACGGGATTTTTTAAAAGAAACGACACGTCTTGACGGCTTAACTTCGTGCTTTTTATCTTGAGTAGTTTCGAGGTAATAATAATTCGCCATTTTTCTTTTCTCATGCAAATAAGGCGAGGATTACAACGGGCGGATTGGTTTTTAAATGTAAATTGGTATTATCGGCCGGACCACCAGCCTTATAGCGATGTTATGTAAAATGTTAAAGAAGTTTACACAGTCTAGTTGGACAATATGTTAGGTACTCTGCAGAGTACCTATTTATAAAAAAATATTAATAAATAAATTTAAAATAGAGTAGATTAGAATATTCATTATTGCACAAAAAAATGTACATGGGACCTAAAGGAATACCGGCAAAATGTGGTTGTAAGTACACCTTTGTCTAACCCTTCAGGGAATACAGGCGTGATAGTATGATATTATTATTATCAATTTTAATTAATATTTACTTAGATAGTTTTCCTAGACTAACGTTGAAAACCTAGTTATAACGTTACCTTATTTTTTAACTACCACATAACGTACCAGGGTTATATAGGTACTACTCATTAGGATAATCTTAGTCCCATTATTATGTGGGTACGGTCGCCAGCTCATCAGGTTATACAAAGCTGTCAAATTTCTCCAAATGATTTTAAACCTTAAAGTGTTAAGAATTAAGTTCAAAAACTTCTGAGAAAGATTGACATATTGTGGTTACATGTTGTGTCCTGGCCACTGTACATATTATTATAATAATAATTGAGATGTCCGACTATTACTGTGTTTAGAAGTTATTGAAGACCTATGAAAAATTTAGTTATGTGGGCTGACGTCAAAAGTCAAAAGCAAATACCACGCTTCACTTCCCTTAAGGGTCTTACAGAGAACTGTACGTTACCGTCTGGCTGACAAGGATATTATTTATGTTGTTAGTTCCCACTAATAAGGGCAAGTCTTTACCATTAACCGGATACAAATCCAAACACAAGGCTGCTACTGAAAGTTTAAGTATTTCCAATTCTTAAAATAACCGTAAATATATAACTTTACTTTACCTGGAAATTGAGCCATGGAATCTGGCTCTACAATCTCGCTTACAAGTTTGATTAGCTATTAGGTACAGTAGTACGACTCGTTACTTAATTTTAGCTTAAAAAGTAGAAGCCATGCTTTGGGCTATAATTAACTTAAACAGTAATGATATTATTGATGCCACGGGAATCATTAGGTATTGCCATTACAAGAAGTCTTACTTTAACATTCACAAGTGTTGCAAGCTTTGACATTAAGCGTAGTGTTATTATTGCCCAATAAACAAACGACATTATATCATTTATTAACGATTTAAAGGTCCATAAATAGTGTTTGATTCTATAGGTAAAAACGACGTTTCTTTCATATTAATCAAGGAAACCATACTATTATAGTTATATTCTGTTTATCTTTTTAAGACCGTTTCAGGCCTGCGATACAATTTTGCAAGGAGGTCGTCCTGGAGAAGGATATAAGCTAGGCTAATCTACTATATAAAAATAAGTCGGGTTTTCCTTCCTGACGCTATAACTCCAGAACGCACGAACCAATTTCCACGGTTTTGCATTCGTTGGAAATGTCTCGGGCTCCGTGAGGTTTATAGCAAAAAAAAGTCCGAAAAAAAAAACACGGGCGAAGCCGTGGGCGGAAAGCTAGTATGGCTAAAAAGTACTTAAATACCTAGTCCTTTCGGGGCACGACTAAAATTGCGAGCAATACTTAGCTATCATTTATGTATTGCTCCGTTTGACCAATTCCATTTTATAAATGGGACCAAACAACTGCTTATGAAAGTAAAGGTACCTACTAGAAACGCTTAGGAAAATATTAGCTTATCAGTAACTAAAAACCAAGTCCAAACTCATTAAAATTTCAGTACTTACAGTGAAATCCTAATGAGTTTGGAGAACGAAACACCGCCGCTTTGTTTTAGGCAGCACCCAACTTATTCTATATGCTAAAACATGGTAATGACGGAATACATAAGCTCCCCTCGCTTTTCTTTATATTTAAGTGTAAGTACCTATAACTACATACCGTAAATAATACAAATTTAATACGGTAACTGATAGTATTACAAACACGGAAGAGATAAATAAGGTTATCTTATTTTATCTTATTTATCTCTTCCGTGATAACAAACAAGGAAGTGAAACCTTTTGTTTTACAAATATGTACTTAAAGGTTTTTACAAATACTAGTGCCTCATTAGTCTAGTAGTCCTGTATACGACTTCTACGCTAGAGGTCCTGGGTTCGATTCCCAGGTCGAGCAAAGTGTTATTGGGTTGTTCTATGAAATTCTTAGTAGCAGCTCGGTGTCTGGATTTGTAGGCTCGGCAGGTACAGAAATAACTTTCCGATTTTTTAACGAGTGGCAAAAAAGGGTTTAAATTTTTCATTGCTTCTGGTGGTTTCAACTGATGACGAAGGATACCTTATAATCATGTATGGTCAACTTCTTATATTGTCTCACTACTGGGCAAATTTGACATCGTCAGCAATCCATTATACTGCCCCACTACTGGGTAGCGGTCCCCTCCCTGAATGAGAGAGATTAGGATCTCTTTTGAACACCGAGATGGACTATAGTCCACCGCTGCCTTATGCGGGTTGGTAGACTACACACACCGTCAAGAAAATCTTTCAGGTTTCCTCACAATTTTTCCTTCACCATGTTTGGGCGTGATAATTAATAATTAGGTACTACAGCTATGTATCTTCGAAAAGTCAGAGATGAGTGCACGCGATTCAAAATTGGCCCAACACTAGCTTGGCAACACTGTTTCCAGAGATGTTATTTCCACCGTCTATACTTTTCTGGAATCTTACCAAACGCAGTTCTAGATAGACTCGGAAATCGTGGTGCAAGCGCATGCTCAGTACAGTAATAGATCATTGTTTGGTGTTATTACTGAAGGGCCACCCAACGTGTGCGCATCTCTATCGCACGCGCGCTTAACATATTTATTAGAGGCAGGGTTGTTGCTATTCATGGCATGAGTTCTGAAGATCTAAGTATAATGAAATACCATCAAGCCTATATTCCCCGAAGGGTTAGACAGAGGTGTACTAATGGACACCCACGTTTTGCCGGGATGTTTAGGTCCCATGTTATAGGGGGCGAGCCTATTGCCATACCGGGCACAAATCCAGACTATACATTAGGTACATCCTATTGCTATACTATTGTTCATTACCTATGTTTTAATTTGTTATTAGGTACTTTAAACATATTTTGTGGAAAGTAAGTGATAAAGAAAATATTGTCACCTCTGACTTTTCGTAATCATGTGTGCATCATAACCCGCAGCAGAAACCCCTGCCCAGCAGCAGGACTATACCCAATTATGTCCTGCTGCTGGGCAGGGGTTTCTTCTCAGAATGAGAGGGGTAAAGCTGTAGTCCACCGCGCTAGCCTGCTGCGGGTTGGCAGACTTCATACGCTCGCTGTCGAGCAAATCTCTCCGACATGCAGGTATCCCCACGATATTTCCGTTCCCCTTTTTAGCGAGTGATCATTTACTATTTATGATGCACACATGATTACGAAAAGTCAGAGGTGACAATATTTTCTTTATCACTTACTTTCCACAAAATATGTTTAAAGTAAGTAGGTACCTAATAACAAATTAAAACATAGGTACTGAACACTAGTATAACATAATGTAGGTACCTATTGATTGAGATGACCGTTGAACTGCCAAGTCAAATGGAGTTTGTATCGTATGTCCAAGGCACACACCTCTAACTTATAACTAGCTTTTAAATATCACGCGATGAAGGAAAAATATCGTGAAAACCTGAGAGATTTCCTCGATAGTGTGTGGAGTCTGTCAGCCCTCCAGGTCAGGTTGGTGGACTACAGCCTAATTCCTCTCATGCTGAGAGAAAACTTACAGAGAGTTAATATAATCGATTGATTACTTTCAAGAAGATCATTCCTTTCGGCTGTCGAGTCGAGTAATCAATGAGACAGCATTAAAACTTCAACAAATTCATTATGTTTGCAATCAAAAGCTGTTGGCGGTCATAAATAATCGCGAACCGCTAAGTAACAGTTACAAATCGATCTTTCTCGATGTTTTTTCTGATGCTATTCGGATTGGTGGTTTACTTACCATGATGCCAGTATTTCTCGAAGGGTTAGGCAGAGGTGGTCTAATGTAACCTAAATTTAGCCCGGATGCTTAAGTCCCATTTAATAGGAAACGAGCCTGGCTACATAGAAAAACACAATAAAATTTTGCTCGACCTCAATAGAACCCAGGACCTCTAGTGTAGTAGTCGCACAAACACTGCACTAATGAGACCAAATAAAAAAATAAAATAAAGAAAAATTCCAATCAGTAAAATGCTACTTACGTTTTAAAAAATCGATCCACTTGTGACGGTTTCTTTGCTTTTCTTTCGTTACAATATGTTTTTTTTTTTGCAGCAGTAGGGGACAAGGGACCAGGTGCTGCTCGAAGATTTCTTCTGCACTATCGACATCGAATGCGTAGCTACCGCCGTATCAATATTACGGGATCCCCAGGCAAAGAGGGCCCATAAGCAAGATTAATTTTTCATCCTCCATTCGGGCTTCGCCACAGTCGGGTAGGAGAACCAAAGTATCCATTTCAGGGCTGTCTAGAGCAAGTCTCGTCGCTGGACAAACTACAGAACAATCCCATCCCTCAGATATCTTTTAATAACAGGTGGTAACTCATAGTTTTTTAACTGCTCCATTTTTACTTTAAGAATAATCTCTTTGCCAGATCTGTTTTTTTTTTCCCGTTGATTTTCTGGATAACCATTTTAGATGCTTACTCTGACGTGCTTGCCAAATGCTCTTGGTCAAGAAAGCTAGATAAGCAGGAGCTATCGCTCATTAGGTGGTGTTATGTAAAACTAACACAAGTGGGACATACTCTATAACTTGCTGAAGGCCTTTGAGAGGTCGCTCCAAAAACCTAAAAAGCATTTTGCGAAGCGGGTGTGACTAGGAAATAGGAAACTATCAAACCTACCCAAGTTATTGTGTTGGTATTTCCTTCAAGGGAGACGTTTCCAACAATCGACGCTGCTTGCACACCCACTCAACTATTATTAAAAATTACATTTTAGGTTATCATCATCATCAAATATTTTATAACCATACACTTAAATAAGAACTTCCATTACTGGATAAAAAGAGCTGAAGATCGAGCCCTGTGACGTTCACTTAAAGATGGTGGCACAATTACGCCTGTTTTCCCCAAAGGGTTAGACGTAGGCGTAGGAATGTACCTACCACACCCACAGTTCCAAACATAATTACCTATAATAATTATTTTACGTGTTGAAAGTTAATTGACACTGGCAAAAAGTCGCTATGCCAAATTAAATTATTGCCACAAGAAAAAAAAAAGAAAAAATCTGTTCTTCGCAGTCTTTTATTACCTAATATTCCTCTCCTTATCTTTCTCAAGCATCTCATCAAGCTAGGTAAATAAATTATACATTAATACTTACACAACAACCAATTAATTGAATTAATCATCAAAAAAGGGTGATCTATTGCAGGCATCACGTATCTATATTGCGTCACTTCGGTAATGATCGGCAATCATCGGCCCACGACGTCACCTTTCGCACGGCCGCCATCATTGAGGCCAATTCTTTTGTTTGATAAGTGTGTATAATGACGGAGCGGTCACGTTGGGCCGCGATCAATCATTTGGACATGTTGACGATGCCAAATGGTACCAGCGATGGTAAAGAGTCCATCCTAGTACCATCGCCATCGGAAATTCCTAGGATAGTTTTTTTTTTTTCAGATTTAGATACACAATTTATTTCTCAAAGATGGGTGTAAGATGTTTTTCTCCTCTATCTGGGGCCGTATTACCACGTATTAATGCCATCATTTTTAGGTCGTTAGAGAGGGATGCCGCTCTACAGGTTAAATAGTGGCGTCCCTCTTTCACAACGTAAAAATGATAGCATTAATATGTGGTAATACGGCCCCTGACTTATAAACAGTATCCAAAAGATTTATAGATTACGTTCTTAAAGTTACTTTTTGCATACCTAGTGATCGTAAAAGTGACTGCTACGCTGGATGTCTGGGGCTGTATGCTCAGATCAAGCAAAGTATTAGAAGATTCTTCCATGAATTCTGATCAGCAGTTCAGAGTTTGTTTCGTGTCCCGTTAATCGATATAGGCTCGCCTACTCTACAAGGGACCTACTAAACCAGCAGTTCACTTCTACCTCATCCCTTGGGGAATACAAACGTGATGGTATGATATGTTCTTTCAGGTAAGTCTAATCTACTTCGTCAAAATTTTTAATAGGCACTTGACGGCCCTTAATTTTTCCCTATAAACCTGCTTCTTACCAATCTTTGTAACAGGATGGAGCAAATTCAAATTCCTTCCACAGTTCGTGAGAATCATGGTCATCCTCATGATTATGTGTTAGGAGTGAAGATGGACGTCGCAAAAGTTTATATGGGCGTTTACTGTTCGAGCCATCAGTTCGTCACCATCATTATGCAGCACATAATGTTAACCAAATGGTTGCGAGAATAATTCATTTGGAAAGTAACAAAGCAGAGTAAAAGTTTAAATGATGATATCTAAGAATTGCAATCAATCACGACACGGTAGAAGTTTGAAATTATCCGAAACAAGCAACTCTCAGTCTGCCTTGAGCGGTACCAAACATAGGTACCATCACGCCTGTTTTCTCTGATGGGTTTCTCTAGAAAACTAACGAGATAACGGCGAAATATGGATGTTGGTACATTAATACACCTCTGCCTCATCCTTCGGGGAATACAGGGGTGATGGTATGTTATGTTATGTTTGTTAAACTTATTTTTATTCGTTTCGGCTCTGATGTCCGCAGGTAAACTGTTTGGTATGTAAGAAATACATTTCCTTAGAGTCCTGTATGTACTTATAAAGGTTCGCGGGTATGTTTAATTTCAATTTTTATTTAATTCATGTAAAAGGGGGGTGAACCTATTGACATTCAAAGGTTTGGCTAAATTTATTATTAAAAATCCGTGTTATCTCACTGCACAGTAGCGACTGCTACGCTAGAGGTCCTGGGTTTGATCCCCAGCAAAGTGTAATTGGGTTTTTCAATGAAATTCTTAGAAACTCGGAGTCTGGATTTGTGACCGGTTAATGGCAATAGGCTCACCCCCTGTTCTAAAAAGTTGATTCTATGGAGAAGAAACGCCATGGACACTTTTAAAAATATAAATATGCATACACTCTTTATCAGTAATTAAACTTTTAAAACCATACTTCAATTAAAATTTCAATTCTTGCTGAAATCACAAACGTACTCGTTCCGCTCTTTAGACAAGAATAAAATTACGCTGGAAGCCATATAAAACAAGAGAAGTGCCCAGTGCGCCCGCGAAGGCGCTTCCAATTAGAAAACTTAATGAAATTGCACCAAAAACGACCTTTAAGTAAACATACATTCCGGGTTTTATATTGCAACGTTAAGACGCATTGTTGGACTACTCTACAGCCTTATGTTAGACTGAAATGCAAACAGCTTCGTTCTCTGTCGCGGGCGGAGCCTGGCGCGGTGTGGCCCACGCCACGTAGTTAGGGCACTCTATGTGAGGTCCCTCGATCATAATTTATTAACCGGGCCCCACAAATACAGACTCGAAATATACCCGAGAAATGGCGATATGAATTATTATTAACCTTTTTTCATCTTACACGCTATACAACGGTGTGAATTCATGCTAATTAAGATATCCGAATCTCCCATTATTCGTTTTTTTTTTATTTACGCGCGGGTTAAGCTCGACTTTCACCTATAAGATGGTGTGATTATGGGGCATTTTCAGAATTTGTTTTTGTTTCGGCTACTAATTTTATTGCGTTATCGTGATATTCTAATGTTATTTTTAACGCAATAGGTACGTTGTTTGTATGTGAAAGCGTTTTATGGGTATGAGGCGTGTCAAAGTGCACTCGTCGTACAAATTTGGAGTTCACGGTTTATTCGGAAACAGGCATTAAGTAGGTAGGTACGTCTATTATGACTCACATAGAAGAAAACCCAACCATGAACTTATTATTAGTTTAATACGAAGTATAATTTATAAATCTACATTAAGTACATGCCTAAGCTCGGCAACGTATCTGCAACTGCTTTGGTTTCGCAGATGTCCATGGGCGGCGATGACTACTTATCATCAGGTACTTAGCTCGCCGACTCGTTTACAAAGTTATTCCATAAAAAAAATCTGATTAGGCCTCCTTCCATTCCCCTCGGCTGACCCTTCTGCAGCTAATCCTTCTATTGCAGGTCTACCACCCTCGTCCCGCCATCTCCTTCTTTCTCCCTGCCTGCGCAGTCGCATCGTCAACGTTTATGGATTCCATTCAGTGATGTTTTTTCCCACAACTCGTCCGCAACATAGATACACTCACGCCTTTTTACACAGGGGCGGGCAGAATCTATAGACCGCCACTAACTACGTACTAACTAACCAAGCTGTTAATTTTAGTTTTTTTTTATAGCTTACTGGCAATGTGGTCCGCACATGTAGTATAGTATTCTTGTTAACCTCTCATACTAAGCTAGATGCATGCTTTACCAGTGGATTCACGTCGGTAGTGCAATGGGTGGGCGAACCATTACAATTTTCTATTCCCAATTATACTACTACTGCCATCTAGTGTCAAATAGCTGGACCTCTAGCGTAGCAGTCGCGCTTAGGACCACTAGACTAATGAGGCAGACTATAATATTAATGTTTATATTTATTATAAAAGTTATTTAAGATCCTCATACATGACATGCCTTGGATACTCAAAAGAAAAAAGGCAGAACAGCGAACTATGTCAAGTCAAAATTGTCAACAGTGCCAATCAACAGGGTTCAATTAACATCAATGATTGCGGCTATTCGGCTCAATTGCCACAAAAAAAAAAAACAAAAAAAAACAATGATGTTTAGTTTGACACTGTCAATGTCATGTCAAACTTAATCTCAAAAGTAACAACAAACAAACACTGTTCATGTTCAATATTTGTGTTTAAAATCTAAATTATGATTCGAAGTGATTTACTTTAATCATGAATAATCAATTGATAGAGAAAATTATCACAGCGAACAATTTACCATGTCCCGAATTCACATACGATAATCCGGTATTAGACAGAAATGTAGCAAAGATACTTTCAAAAAGTTTCGTCAAAATCCTCAATTTGCCTCAACACAACTCAAAAGTGAACAACAACTTGCGCCTATCCATACTCGAAAATATAAGAAAAATGTGCCAAGTCGAACCAGAAAACCACATGAAAATTGATAACAATTTATCCAGTCTATTAGTGGAGTTCTATGAACAAATTAACAAAGATTCGAGCCATGTAGAACCCGATTCATCAGCAAAGAATCTTGATGCCTTTTTAATTCGTAATTGTAAAGATATGAACATCAACAGCAGTCATGTTTCACCACTAAATCCAGAAGTACTACAAGCTTTAATTAATTTGAATCCCAATGGAACATACCTTGAAGAACTGCTAAGAGATACCATTCATTGGAATAATAAACAGAATAAGACTGTTCGGATACTAAAAGACTTATGGACTGTTGATGGTATTCATACAAGTCATACATCTGAAGATATTTCAATAAAACTGAAACCTGAAATTGAGAAAACTATTCTGAACACATGTCATGGTATATTAAATGAAATAGATCCAAACATAGATGGAATCATCAGTGCTGAAACATCCCTTAAAAATTTAGTTCATAAATCTGCCACCTCGGCCAACTGTTTCCAAATATGCTGTGGTGTACTTAATTATTTATTTATAATGACAAACTTTAATTCAAAGATACAAAGGTTTATACAAAAATTTGTTAACCATGTAAAAGAGAATTGTTCCCAAATTACATTTTCTGTGTTATATCCTACACAACTTAGTCATTTAGTAGTTCTATTAGATATTGATATAGTAGATTTGTCACAATCATTACAGGATGATTATACTAAATGTACCAAACAATATTTGTCAGAATTAGCATCCAAATCAAATAATGATGTAATAATGTTACTATCTCATTTTCCTGAATGGTTTGATATATATTTTCAATAATTTTAATAATATGTAGGTATTCTGCCTACCCCATAGGGAAAAGATGTATCGGCGTGTAATATAAATTATAATTATTTATGTCCTTGAATAGCAATAAATACCTCTACTGTATCTATTAAGGACCTTGAAAGAATAAAAAGCTTTAATAAATTAATTAAGATATTAACTAATAGTACTTATAAGTTAAAAAATAAAGAAGACATCATTCAAATCTGTTTATTCATATACTTTAACAAAAAACAATAATCAGTTATCAGTCATGGCCACTAATCAACACAGAACTGTAAACATAATTAAACTTACAGCAATAATAAAAAAAGGAAAAATGAATAGTAGAAATACATACTCAATAGCAATAAGCAGAAGCAAACTAGTGAAGCACAATGCAGTACTTGAGACCATGATACTTTGCTATAAAAAAATAAAAAAAACTTATCTGTGGAAAGCTTAACTAATAATACTAATACCTACATTAGATAATATAGGAAACAAGAAGCCTCTGTTCTGTGGTACAAATAATGCAGTTTGCAATGTCCTGTAGAGCATTTCTTTATTACTTTAAATATTTTGGAAACCATAACGCACTAATTTTGAATATATATCATCACTGTTAGTTTTTATTGGAATAGTTTTCCAAATAAAAGCAGTATTATTTTCCCTGGTAAACACATGTGTAAAGGAAGTAAGGTGTTTGATCAAGAGTTGCAGATCAGGAAATGTTTGGTTGCAGAACCCACAATGGAAGAAATTTGGACGAATCTGTAACAAGATCAACATTGTTATATATCTACAATGTGATATAATAAAAACATTATGCTTAGATATACAGATAGATACTTACTTCTCTGATAAATTCTGTCGGGCCAATTGAAATTACAAATTTAGCTGCCATAAAGTTGTTCTTATGTTTAGTTGTCTCACAATGTTCTCGCTCCTGACCTTGTGGAAATAATTCAATGCAAGTGTAACATTTTGTTTTCTTAAAATGTAGATCATTGATTTGGTGAAGTAGGAAAAAACTGTAAACATCAGTGCTACAGTCATTGTTCAACCAAAATTCTTTTTCTTCAGGTGCATAAGCAAGACTACATCTCAAAACACTTTTTGTTTTATAGTCATATTTCTTTGTGTTTTTAGAATTTTGAAGCTCTAAATTGCCCTTGTGAATCGCACCTTTGACATGTTGTTCGAAGTTATTCTTATGGGCAGATATGAATCTATCACACAGCAAACACCAGCCTTTGCTACCATTGTGGTTTAGTTTTATAGAATGTGCTTTGCCATATTTCGAAAGTTCGGAGCGTTGTTTGCCATGGTCAGAAATATCCACATAAATAACTTCGTCGTCTTTCGGTTTCGGAGATTTAACTGAAACGGGATCCTCTTTTTTCTCACGGCCTGCTGTCGTTGTCGGCTCCTCATTAGCATGCTTAGTTTTCATATGCTCTATCATACAAACAAAATTCATAGGCACAACCGTACTACAGTGTTTGCAAGTCGCAAAGTTATTTTGATCTTCCATGTAGTAGAATTCATGTAAAGTTCCTATGAGCTGTTTTTCTAGGTCCGTCATCTTAGTTTTATCATCTGATACAGTTTCAACGCTTTTACGAGATTTCGTTTCTTTCACTTTGTCTATTTCCATCTCGTCAAAATTCTCGCAGTTCGGCCAATGATCGTTAAAATTTTGAGCCGAGAATACTTTCTTACAAGTGAAACAGTGGTACTGGTCTTCATTAATCTGAAATACAAAATTATGGAAATATACGATACAAATAATTAAAGACAATTCAAATAATATTCAAACAAAACGACATTTACGAATTCCGCGACAACCGCATCCACCCCAAAGAGTAGAATAATATATTATATAGTGTCCGACCGAAATTTCGGTTTCGGTTTCGGTTTCGGCCAGTTTCGGCCAAAAAATCAAGTTTCGGCCCGAGTTTCGGTTTCGGCCAAAAACGGCCGAACCTTTCGGCCGCGCCGAAACTTACAACATCGTACCTTCGGGTCGCGCTCGGCTAACGTCGGGCGCGCTCGGCACGGCTGGCAATATGGCGTCGCTCGCCTGACTCCGCCGGCAACTACCTAAATCAGTGCGCTTTGCTCGTGTAGACGTGTCAATACCTGTTGTGTTTGTTCCGCGAATAATGGTAAGTTTGACCAAGTATTTTAGTTTGTTTTTGTTGTGAATTCGTCATGTTATAGTTAATATTTAACGCTTTATTTTAATAGTTTGCCAACCTATTGACGAATATATTTAATTTTAAAGGTGTAAGTGCCAAGGTTAAGTACCTGCTTCATTAAAGTTTAAAATTCATCTTAGTTACGTGTACTTTTAATGTAATAACGATTGTAGGTACCTGCCTATGCAATAAAATGAAAGGTGAATAGTTATTAATTTAAGTAATGTAATGGTGTGAGTAGGTATTTTGACGATTTACGAGTAACGTACGCTTAGGGTTAGTGTTGGGCTTCTGGGTTTGGTTGTACACATAATTAATAGTAAACGCGATTAATCCGGTAAAATAAATTGTTTTAATTAATGAATAATTTTATTGTTTTAGGTAAAAAATGTCACAAAAGGAAAGACATCCGATTTGGCAATTTTTTGATATTTTGATTATCTAATAATATTTGAATTAGCCATTCGAGGCTAACTGATTGTGATATTTGTGAGTATAATTAAAATGTAAGTAACTGAAAATAAAGAAATATAATATATAAGCATCATATTTTAATAATAAATTTGTTTTATTTTATACCACCATTAAAAAATCGCTATCTTTGTGTTACAAATAATGTATTTTTTTCACTTTATAGGGTAGTTAAATTTTCAAACAGAACCTCTGTAACTGTGCTGAAATTTCATTGTGATAAATCTTTGAAAGTAGAAACCTGTAATTATAGGTCGGCGAGATATTAATTTTAGAAAAAAACGGGCTTACTAACATTTTTTCGACTTTTTAAGGACTTTTTTTTTATAAAAGGTTCGGTTTCGGTTTCGGTTTCGGCCGAAACTACAATGAAACCGAACCTTCGGTTTCGGTTTCGGTTTCGGCAAAATAACATGTTTCGGTCGGTCACTAATATTATACTAGATCCACCCGCACCGCGACAACATAGACAATCAGGATTTCAGGAGTGACAGGAATAGAGAATCTGTATCTAGACCACACGCTAATCGACCACAGACGATGACTTTGTCTACAGTTTGTTCAAAATAACTGCGCTCATCTGAAGTTAGCCGTTCCGATGTTTATAAAAATCGAAATAAGTCAAGAAAATAATCACAAATTCAAAACGTCCAATCGTCTTTAAACCGATTACTTTTATTAAAATTTACCACTGCTGAACCCCTGTCTCTGTCCCAGAGAAAATAATACAGTTTATCTAATTTAGACAATAACATAATGAGACAATAAATAATCATGGGTCCAAAAAATTAGTCAAACGGAAACGGTTGATTTATTACTTTGATTACTGGCTTATCGAGGGAGTATGAACTGCAAACCATGCCCTCCCCTCCTACCTATGGTCATAAAACATACGCCCTCCTGATACTGCAGCAAGCATGATATTTACACTTTATTATTCAACTTTCTCTTACCTTTCTATAATACCGGTCATTTTCATATTTAGTTTCTGACTGGATCAACTTAATTATATGCTCCTCTAAGATTCTGTGTTCGTCAATATTTCGCACACCAATATTGCAAAGAAGACATTTCTTATTTACAATTGAATTCCATTGGGCCTTATTGATTATAACTTTGTTTATTACTACGCAGGGAGATTTAAATTGTCCAATGAACTTCTTCATTTCCGTTTTTGGATTTACTTTGACAGCCTTGTGGTCGTCCTTATTTATATGATCGGTGATAGCTGTAATATCAGAAGAGACCACATTGCATATTTCGCAATAATATTTGTTCGCGACCTGAAAGCAGATAACGATTTTACTTTTAGATAAAAATATGTAGGTAATGCCATGCTACATTTTCCACTCCGCGTATTACTTCCAAAAACTTTAGGGGTAGCCCGCTATAGATAGGTATTGATAGAGTAGGTACCCCTATCGGCCCTATCCTCAGATCATCAGATCAGATCATCAGAAAGAATACCATATCTGAGCCCTTATCTATACTAATATTATAAAGTGGTAAAGTTTGTGAGTCTGTAGGGGGTAATTTCTAGATCTACAGAACTGATTTTGAAAATTCTTTTACCATTAAAAAGCCACGTTATTTGTGAATGTCAGCTATACCGCCCAACGAAGTGGGCACAGGTTAGCAAGTTGATTTATATATTGAATTAATAAATGATGCAAACCTTGTAGATGAAGTCTTTTCTGTATTTTGGGAAATAAGCTTGACATTTTACAATTTTTCTGTGTTTTTCCCAACGTATATGTTTTTCAACATCTTGAATACTTTGAAATAATTCTTCACATAACAAGCAATAATAGTCGATATCGCCACATAGTATAAAGTTTTTAAAATATTTGCTCATCATGATTAAATTTAATTTGGAGAATACAATATATTTATACTCAACCAAAATAAAATTTCGGTTTGAATAACTTTAGTTGTGAATTGAGGGTAGGCCTAGGCAGGTGATTTTTTTCCCATTATTTAGTTTGGTAGTTTTACGTTTCTACTCACAGAACTATATACGCACGGCTACACGTCAAGCAATACAAACCAGTTTACGTTGGCTGCTATTGTATTGGAAGCCTAAACAATACAAGATCAGCTTAAACTGGATTTGTATAGGTTGACCTGTAGCCGTGTGTACTGGGTTTTTTTAAAACTTTAATATTTTGTTGAATGAAAATATGCGTAGAATGAAACGTTTCCGAAATGACAGTCAATGACCCTAATTGTGTTCCGTTATACACAAATAAAAAGCATAAGTTATTATCTTTCTCTTTCGCAACTGTCAAATTTTATATACTGCTATCTCACCATTTTCATTACAAAAACTTGACTTCACGTCATGCATGGCACCTTGTCAGTTGTGTGCTTGACTCTTGTTGCTCGATGCTCGAGTTTGATTTGACTAAAATGAATGAATTCTGAATTCAATGCAAGTGCATCTTTAGTAAAAATTCTTTCATTACAATCACAATTTTATTGTACATTGCTTCAAAGATAGCAGCTAACACCAGTGTCAGACTATAATGTAACATTTAAAATCAAATTATTACTGGGTTTCGTATTGTAAGCCATTAGAAAATGAGCAAAAGACGCCGTGCATCTTCTGGGGCTTCTCGGGGTGCTGATTTGGACGATAGTGACGATGGCATTGAGCTGAGTAACCCCGGGCCTCCGCCATCTACACGCAAGCGAAAGAAGTTAGATCCAGTAAGTTGAAATTCTATTTAATACGCAAATTTTAAACCGGCAAATAGGTCTTGCCATTACGCGTCTTTTGGAACACAAAAAACATAATTAATAATTATCCATGATACATACCTATTGTTTTTTTGTACAGTTAAAGATGATTGGTTGACTTAGCCTTTGGTAATTTAATAAGTACTTGAGTTGGTAATCCAGTTGAGTCAGTGATGAATTTAATCAATGCAAAATACACAAATAAATTAATATTTATCATATCAGGGCGAAATCTGCCAGCAACTGTATGATACAATCAGATCCTACAAGAAAGAAGATGGGTCATTGCTGTGTGACTCCTTCATCAGGGCCCCAAAAAGGCGCCAGGAACCTCAATATTATGAAGTTGTCTCACAACCAATTGATTTGTTACGAGTAAGTATTTTTGTTGAAATAAATATACTTCATACTGTTTATATATTTAAATCTCATTGTTTTGGATCCTTTCTAACATTCTATGGTATTGTAAAGGGTATTAGATAAATAGTTTGGAATATTGATGTATAAATATTATTATGAACAGCTACACAATATTTATTGACAATTTGATTCACTTATGATGGCTCATTATTTTTTTTTGTAAATATCATCAATTTAACATAACCAAATCGAATATCTACAATTCTCATGTAACTAATTGGGTAGGTAGCAAGTACTTTTGCAGATTTTTGTTCAATCTAATCTTTTTTTTTAATCTTACACCACCACTCAATAATGGTTATTTGCAGGTGCAACAGAAGCTAAAAACTGACACTTATGAAGACATTGAGGAGCTGTCGGCAGATATTGAGCTGCTGGTGAACAATGCTAAGGCCTTTTACAAGCCTGACACTTCAGAGTATAGGGACGCTATTGATCTATGGAAGCTGTACATGCAGACCAAACAGGCTCTTGAAAATGGTAAATAAGAATTCTATTAGCACCGTATGATATGTACATATTTCAATCTATTAGCACCATCAAAAAAGTTGTTGTGTTCTGTTGGAATAAGATTAAAAAGATATTGTGAGGTCATGTCAGTTAAGGTAAAGTTAATGTTAATTCTTACTAATCTGTTAATTTTTACATATTTTTTACTTCTTACTACTCTTACTTGCAAAGGAAAGGATTGCAAGCAAAGGATGTTGCTGCTGTGAATATTGTGTATACCTATAATTGGTTTACACATATCATGTACTACAGACCAATTTATTTTTTATAATGTGAGATGCATGTGCTGTGGGTGTACCTTTTCAAATAAATAAATGTGAATCAAGGCACACTTCTCATCATAATTTATTAAGAAACCGAGGTCTATTTCCACTAGTGAACAAATTGTTGAATGCCATCCTATACTTAGTTTTCTAGTTAATATCCCCCATTTAACACACACTATTATAATTGTTTTTTATAAGGTGATGACATCAAAATCCCAAAGTTGTCTCGTAATGGCTCATCTAGCAGAAGATCAGATGTAGCCGAGGATCTGTCTGAGACTTCAACTAACAATGAAGAGGACAATGTATTTGAAGAATTATTCAATGCTGTAAGTGTGACTTACTCCTCAGTTTGTACTGATTCTATTCAATCAATTATTTAGAGTCACTTTAGTTTTATTTTTCGCATTTATATGAGTTTATATAGCCTAATCCTAAATAATGATTTCCTTTATTGAGTAAACCAAAACTAAGGCATTGACCATTAACTCAAAATTATTTCATAGTGTCAAAATTTTAAGGTAATGTCTTTTATCCTTAGGTAATGACAGCAAATATTGATGGTCGACCTCTATACGGTGCGTTCCAATTCTTACCATCGAAACGCCGCTACCCAGAGTATTTCAACGTGATTGATTCCCCAATAGACCTGAAAACAATAGCCCAGAAGATACAGGGTGGTGAATATACCAATTTGTCGGAATTGGAGAGGGATTTACTGCTGATGGTCAGAAATGCGTGCCATTTCAATGAGCCCGGCAGTCAGATTTATAAGGATGCTAAAACTTTGAAGAAGGTTTGTATGGTTTTTTTAAATATTATTCTTGCTTTATAGTCCAAACAGACATTGAGTAAATGTTTAAATTATAATGTTACTCGTGTTACTCTCATTCAATATTAAATATTAAAAGCAAAAATGTAGTTTCAGTCAATTTTTGACTACTATATGTTCTAAGAAATTGTGGGTCGCAGCCTCAACATCGGCGCGGACGACCATTGATGTTAAAGTTGCTTCTGCAGGTCATACAAATGCGCAAGCAGGATATAGATCAGCACGGCCGTAGTGGTCCAGCAAAGACGTCCGAACGTATCCGAAGCAAGCGTACATCACGTTATGGGCCTGTTCCTAACAGCAAAGCGCTGGCGATCATGGAGCCGCCCGGGTCGGACACTGAACCTGATGTTAAGGTAATGTTGTAGTTACACGAATCAAACTGTAGATTTTACCCTTTGAACTGTATTTGCATTGCGATTGTGTTCCCTAAAGCATTAGGCAGAGTTAGCGCTATGTACACCCACACTTATCCGGGATATTAATGTAATAGGGAGCAAGCCTATTGCCATTAACCAGGCACAAATTCCAACTCTGAGCTACTACTGAGAATGGACTCTAACATTTTGACACTGGTTTCAAATTTAAAAAGTTTTCTTATCGTATTTGATTTTTCTTATCTTATCTTATTGACTACTTTGTTAGTCTAGTGGTCCCAAGCGCGACTGCTACGCTAAAGGTTCTGGGTTCGATTTTCGGGTCGCGTAAAGTGTGTAATAAAAAAAATAAGGTTTTAAGGAATAATATAATTTTATTATTGCCTCCCTCCTGACATCTCGGCGAGGCGTGACGCAGGCGAGGAATAAAAAAATATAAAGTATGATGAAAAATATACATACGAAAATTGTGGTGAAAAATTTAAATACGGAGAAAAAGGTATCCTTACGGACAATTTAGGTATGGTGAAAAACTAGTCTTGGTGAAAAACGCCGAGGCGTTTTTCGAACAAACAAAGAATTATGTTTCCACCATTGTGGATAAATCGGCTAAAATATGCCAATAAAATATGGATCCATCACAAGTAATCATGCCATGCGGTTTTGATTTTAAGTTAAATAGGAACTTTTAAAAGGTATCGCGGCATTATGAAGCCGGATTAAAATTAAATAACAAAAATTTCGAAAAGAACGATCAGGCCATTGTCGGAAGAGGTCGTAGAGTGAAACTGTCATAGATTTTTGACAGATGACTTTTTAATGAATTGTCATTGTCAATGATGATTACGAAACTAATGTGGTAGGAATCCGAACTAAAAATCGACTACTATGTGACGATTGTAAAAAAATCGTTACAAGTGTTATTGAGTTTTTCCATGAAATTCTCTGTAGCACCTGTCTGGTTTTTTGCCCGGTCAATGGCAATAGGCTCGCCCCCTATAACATGGGACCTAAACATACCGGCGAAGTGTGGGTGTACTATTGTACATCTCTGCCTGACCCTTTGGGGAATACAGGCGTGATGGCATGTGAGGTATGTTCTCATCTTATTTATCATCATTAATATTTTTTTTATATAAAGCATTCAGAAGACAGTGCTGGCGAAAGTGACGATGAGAAGAATGAAAATGAAGATTCACCACAATGGAAGCTCTTAGAGACTATCAAAAATCATTTGGGGCCTAACGGTAATAAATTTGTCTGCAACTGAATGCATCATTCTGCAACTAACCATTCTTAGATAATAAATGCGCTTCATTTATAGGGCCTATGTCAGAACCGTTCTGGAAGCTTCCATCTCGTCGAGCGTATCCTGATTACTATAAAGAGATAAAAAATCCAGTGTCTTTGAACCAGATTAAGAATAAAATTAGACGTGGCAACTATGGGACATTGTCTGAGGTGGCCGGGGACATGAATATAATGTTTGAAAACGCGAAGCAATACAATGTGCCCTCATCCAGACTGTACAAGGATGCTGTTAAGTTACAAAGGTTTGGGATTTACATAAATTAATATCCTCTATTTATTTTTCTATGGTTTAAATAGAATGACAATTTTAAATAAATAAATACTTCAACCTTTTAACTTTTATTATTACTTATCATAATGTTTAAGTTAGTGGTAAACTCGAAAGTGCGAAATTATTAAGAAACAATCTTAGTCATGTATATGACATAATTATAAAAGAGACAAAAAATACGTATGAATCTGTTATAATTATTTTAATTATTCTTTTTCAATCGCTTGGTGAAGTCAATAGTTCGTCGCTACGGCTAATGCGACGATAATATATTTTTGTGCAGAATAATGCAGCAACGCGTCCAAGAGTTACTGGACATCGTGCAAACTTCTTCAAGCGATGACGAGAGTCTATCGTCAGTGAAGAACCAATCCAAAACACCGAGACCAAGAGGTAAAAAAAACAGATTGATTGCAGCATATGTGTAAAGAATAGACACTGGTCCCACACACGAAATAGGCTGGAATCTAGATTTTATATATATGTGCATAAGGAACAAATTTCTCCAAACGATTTTAAATCTTAAATTGTTGAAGATAAAGTTCAATATCAACTGAGAAAATTTGACATTTTGTGGTAACTGGCCTGTATGGTGGCCAGCACATCGTTCATATTGAACTTTATCTCCAACAATTTAAGATTTAAAATCGTTTGGAGAAATTTGTCAGTTTTGCATACCTTGACCTGCTGGCGACTACTAATCGTATACGTCGCAATCCTATCTATTTTTCATATTGATGTTTGACCATTTCAACCTTAATTACAATTAAAGATATCGGGACCTGTTTGTATTTTCAATGATTTAATATGTCTTAAGTTATTATTACAATGTACAGATACTGAGATCACCACATTTTTCTTTCCCATCGATGGGTATGGTCTTCAGTCAGAAAGAGTGGAGTTAGGCTTTAGTCCACTATGCTACCTTACTGGTTTTTATTCCTTTGTATCAACAACCTTTGCCAACCCTCAATAGGCTAGCGTAGTAGACTTCAACCTAAACCATCTCGTTCTAATAACCCGGGCCCAGCCATGGGACGATGTAATGGGCTGACGATAATCCTGAATGATAAACAACCTTGAAATCTTACAGGACGACCCCGTAACAACCCCGTACCTGTCGCCGCCGCCCCTCCACCAGTCAGTACCCCTATAAAGTCCAATCTCCCTCTGAAGAAGAAGCTGCATTACATATCTAAACAGATGGTGGAGTTCACATGCTCCGATGGACGACAACCCATGTTGTTGTTCATGGAGAAGCCAAGCAAGAAGCTATACCCGGAATATTACAATGTCATCGATAAACCCATAGATATGATTACTATTGAAGCCAATATAAAGGTATGTATTGTCTTAACCCTTCAAGCACTATGTTACAAACACAATGCGAAACTATTGTTCTGCACAACGGATTTTGCTGAATTAATGACTGCCTCATTAGTCAGATGATCATAAGCGCGACTGCAATTTTTTTTTTAAAAAAAAAAAAGCTTACTAGCAATGTTGGTCACACATTACTAGTATTCTTGTTAACCCCTCGTGCTAAGGTAAATGCTTGTGTTACGAGTGGGTTCACGTCGGTAGTGCAATGGGTGGGGTTCGAACCGGCAACCCGATCACAAGTCCGACCAGTTGGGACCGTTCCAATTGGGACAAGGGTCTTGGATCAGATTCCCAGATCGAGCAAAGCGTTAGTGGGTTTTCTATCACATTCTCATTAGCGGAGTACGAAATTAACATACCTGCGAACGTGTGTGTATAGCTCAAAATGCACTCTGCCTAACCCTTTGAGGAATAAAAGCGTGACCATATGTATTGTCTTATTTAGGATTTAACAATAATAAATAACACTATAATTCCTTTGGTATTCGTCTGCTCTCATAAGTTCGTGTTTTGTTTATATTATTAAAATAAAGTTCCTTTAAAAATATATCATTTTTTTATCTGTTCTGGCAGAATGATCGCTACAACTCAATAGAGGAGATGGTGTCAGATTTCCGTCTAATGTTCTCAAACTGCCGCCAATTCAACGAAGAAGGTTCCATGATATACGAAGATGCGAATCTTCTGGAAAGAGTTATGAACGAGAAGTTAAAGGAAGTAAACAATAGCCTTGATAGAAAAACTCCTTTGAAAACTTTTAAGGCAGTTAAGGCGAGGCAGTTGTCTCCTTTTGAACAGAAGCTGAGGACTTTGTATGATGCTATCAGGGATTATAGAGATCCTAAAGGTTTGTTATATGTCAACGTCTTTTAAAACTATATACATAATAGGTTCTGTATATTTTCGGGCTTCGGTAGATTAGTTGTGTCTGATAACAGTTTTTTTTAGAAGGGGTATGTATGACGCTATGTCGTCGAGGTGATACGATCCCCAGAAGCATACAGCGGTGTTTTTGACTATTATTTTTTTTTACAAAATTTTACTAGCTATGTGGGTCACACATTACTAGGATTCTTGTTAACCCCTCGTGCTAAGCTAAAATGCTTGTGTTACGAGTGGGTTCACATCGGTAGTGCAATGGGTGGGGTTCGAACCGGCAACCACATGATCGCAAGTCCGACGCCCTAGCCATTAGGCTACCGCCGCTTCCCAATTAAAGATAATTATAAAATTGAAGCGTTCATTTGGGCACTAGCAAGACATGTGAGAAATTAATGTACAGAAAATTGCAAAAACATTTACAGGCAAAAATAATTTATTATCTCCGTAGTATTGTTTTTATTGTCTATAGGGTCGCCACTAGATCCGTAAGAGATCACCGCAAAACTGACGCTATTATAAACTTATTTATTGTTTTTCTTTAGCCAACCGTCAACTGGCCTTAATCTTCATGAAGCTCCCAAGTAAAATTGAATACCCCGACTACTACGAACTCATCAAAAATCCCATTGATATGGAGAAAATAGCTCATAAACTGAAGAATAACGTGTACAATTCTGTTAATGAGCTCGCTTCTGACTTTATACTGATGTTCGACAACGCTTGCAAGTACAACGAGCCGGACTCACAGATTTATAAGGATGCCTTGATTTTACATCGAGTGTGCTTGCAGACTAAACAGATGTTGAGGTAAGGTGAAGTAGATTATGCATTTGCGTTAAGTTAATTTGATAATTTTGACTTTAGATTCTATCAATGACCATTGTAGTGTAAATTCTCGCTATGTATGTTCTCGTATTGTTGCTTTATTCCTCACTAAATGAGGTGCAAATCTACGCCCTCTTATTTCCGAAAATACTGCAGGAAGCCAGAAAAAGCAAGAGCAAAGCATCTTTTGGGATATTAATTAAACAGTTGGGATATTAATGTATTGTTAATAATAATAATATATTTAAATGTCTTGTCAGTACTTTACATTGATGATGATAAAAGACTATGAATGAAACATTTGTCAATCGTGTTCAATTTTCCTACTCATATAATGTTAATATGAGCATTTAAATTGTCACTTATTGGATGTATGTATGTATTACACGCTACATTATTGCCGGATGAGCAGATCTACAGGCCGCGTCATCATCAGGTGCGTCTGCTATCTTCAGAATAATTTCACATATAAAAAATAGAATTGAAATTCTAAAATTTCAGTTTATAATGCATGGAATTTTCTGGCTATTTTTCGCATGAAATAATTATTACGACTATGTTATTCACTGGTGTTATATGACAATTTTAAATCTTTCTATTTACATACATACATAGAAAAATTAAAACATCAACTTGTAAAAGCGCCTTTAAAAGATCTATTTACAGAAATAAATATCGTTTACAATTTTCTGCCTTATTAAGAGTCACGACGCTATCGTTCAAATAAAATTTAAAATAATCATGAATCACAAAAAAACATATCGTTCAACATAGTTAAAGGTTTCCAATAAGGGCCCAAATATAATAACACTGAAAATGTTACAAATTTCAAAATACAATTTTGATAACGAATTTCTAAAAGTATTGTGTATTCAGGGAGGACGATGACGCTGTGCCTGATGTGCCGGCAGCTGTTCAAGAGTTGCTGCTTAACCTCTTCACCAGCGTCTACAACCATCAGGATGAAGAGGGCAGGTTAGTTTCATGCTTGAAACACAAACAGTACTAAGGCCGTACATACAGCAACATCAAGCTATACAAAACCATTATAGGCTGGCCTCGTATTGTGCGGAAAGCGTTTACAATGCGAGGTCAGTCGATACTGCATATCAAACCGCCGTTCCTTTGGGATGGATCGGCTAAGTACCATCTCGAGGCACTGGAATCCGTTGAGAAACGTGCCAAGAAGCTTATTATAACGATTCCCTTGTCTGGACTAAACTCCAAAGTCCGGAACATCGCCGCAAAGTTGCCAGTTCGGTATCAGTATCGGTTTTTGATCGGATACATTCGGAGATTGTGCTTCTGATCTCTACAATCTTATTCCATCCTGCCCTTTCTACTATCGGACAGCCAGAAGCACGAAAAAGCGACATTGGTTTATGATGGACATCCTAGAAACCCGAACCAAACGCTATAAGTCCACTTTTATCATACGAACCGCTGAATTGTGAAATGAGCTTTCCGAGTGGGTCTTCCCTGATAGTTACAATCTGGGTATCTTTAAATCACGAGTGAATCGGTTTCATCTAGGCAAGCGCGCTCCATAGTAGATCGCAGTGTCGCTTAACATCAGCGGTTTATCTATCTATATATATATATAAAAATGAATCCCTATTTCCTTGGTCACGGCATCACGGGTGAATGATTTCGCTAATTCTTTTATTGTTGTGTTTGTTATTGATATGAAAAGGTTCTTATGAAAGAAAAACGTAACAGAAATAGGAAAATATAAGAAATCTTAAAGATTATTTAAACTTTTTTTTTATCCAGTTTTATCAAGTATCCAGTCCAATCCAGAATTGAATATTCATAGCTTACACAGGAAAACGTCTGTCGGGTAATTCCAGTCAAGAATAAAAAGAAAACACAGCTTATTAACGCGATTATTTAAGTTTGTGCGAAAGAGATGGCGATATTTAATCTCTTTTATCTTGTATGTTCAGATGTTACTCGGACAGTATGGCCGAGCTCCCCGAGCATGATGAAGCGGCCAACGGCGAGAAGGTTCGTGCCATATCCCTGGACCTTGTCAAACGGAGGCTTGACAAGGGGTTGTACAAGAGGCTCGATCACTTCCAGCAAGATATGTTCGCCGTATTTGAAAGGTAAATAAAAATATTTATTTTATTAGACTGCCTCATAAGTCTAGTGGTCCCAAGAGCGACTGCTACGCTAGAGGTTCTAGGTTCGAGCAAACTATTATTGGATTTTTCTACGAAAATCTCAGTAGCAGCTCGAAGTTTAGGTTTGTGGTTAATATAGCCTCGCTATTAAGTGGGTCCTAAGCATACCGGTGTGCGAACTGTGGGTGTACACTAGTACACCTCTTTTTTTTTTTCTGTATTGTGGCTGTAATGTCACTGCGACCGCAGTCGGTCTATTGTGATCGCCACTTTTTTAATTTAGAGTTCACCGCTGAACCCTGCGGCTGCTATAAACTGCAGGATTTTCTTAGGGGTGAGCTCCCTTATTTCATCTGGGGTTAAGACGTGTTTCCCCAGATGTGCATTGCGCTTGTGTATCTACACCTCTTCCTTACCTTTCGGGATAAACAGGCATGATGGTATGCTAATTATTTTGTTCTTGATTAAGGTAATAAAAATATTTATGTGTATTAGTCGATAGGGCCAACAATATATTTTATTGCTAGCCGGTTAAATGGGTATAGTCTCGCCCCCTATTACATACTAGCGAAGATTATAAATCAGCATACTCTGCTGAACCTCTCTGAAAATACAGGCTTATTTTATAAGTCATATTCTATATGACATATAAATAATCTATTTTTTGTTCTCAGAGCCCGTCGCCTCTCCCGTACCGACAGTCAGATCTTCGAAGACTCAGTGGAACTCCAGTCGTACTATATTGATCAACGTGATCATTTATGTCGTGGCACCTTGCAGTCCCCTGCCTTATCCTTCACTAGGGACACTATGGCGACGAGCGTGGAACTGGTCAAGCAATGCAAGCTGCTGCAAGAGAATGAAGATGAGGATGAGACCAGGTGAGTGTGACAGATAGAAACATAACATTTTCCACTATATTAATTAGTTGTCCAAAATCCCACTAGCAGTAAGTTCAAATCCAAGAAGTTTTTTGAACGATGTCCTAGATAAGGATTATGTCCGATATTGTGAAGGGACTTCACAATTATGCAAAATTCAGAATAAGGAATATCTGTAGGCGAACTAATATAAAATGCTATATTTGAACCGTGTGACGTAGCAAAGAAGCCTAAGTCATTCTCTCCGTGTTTCTTGCAAGAACTTTCTTATCCCATTGAAATTATTGAAAGTCCAAGGGTAACTACACTAACTACGGGACATAGCTGATCAAAGGGCCATACCTGATCACAAAACATTCGAGAACATTCTTTATGACCTTTATTAATAAAGAAATAGAAATGAATATTTATTGTCACACCGTTCCTTTACTATTCCATCCGTAAAAAGCTATCGCATCTAATGCGCCTCAGAATTTATCTTCAATAATCTCGGCTACAATGAGCTTAAAAACCATTCTTTAAATCTGTTTTCGTTTAAGAAACATTCTAAGCTCTTCGAATCCTAGGTCTAGCACGGACGACTCAATGCCATCAGGCGGGGCGCCGCTCCAACAGACGGCGTATAGCAAGGGAGACTTCGTCTACATACATCCAGATAAAGGCAACAAGGAGCCAGCCATCGTCCAAGTGGAACGAGTCTGGACGAATAATGAGGGCGTGCCGTGCATGTTTTGCAATCCTTACTACAGGTTCGCGATATTTTGAACTTGAAATGCCATCTTTCCAAAGTTTTAATATCTATTGATTGTTTAGACTTGCGGAGACTGGAAAACCTTTACCTTTGCCCTTTTATTTTGTAATATTTTAAACACTTTTTATAAGTTCAACATAAAAAAAGTAAATTCAGGTAATGCCTATAAAAAATTACCTACCGGACCTATAATAATTATATTTTCAAAACTAAAATGATCGTGAAGGCAAAGTTCAGGACTGAGCCCATTCGGACCTACCAATTAGTACAGAGATCCCCAGATAACGTATTCATATATGTGGTCTGCTAGTTCATAAATGGCTTGAAAGTTCATAAACGCCGCTGATCTTGTCCAGGAAACTAAGTTTCTCCCTAAATTGCTGAACGCGAGGAAAGAGAATTTGAATACCCTAAAAGTTGTTACAAATTTTATTTCATTGTAAAACAACTTTTAGGTGAATACCCTAAAAGTTGTTTTACAATGAAATAAAATTTGTTTACTGGCTCAAAAACAACACCATACGTTTTTCTATGGATGCATGAAATGTATAATGAAATGTATAAATATTATGTTAGGCCACAAGAAACGTTCCACGTGCGCACACGCAAGTTCCTACAGCAGGAGGTGTTCAAGACGGAGGCCCATCGTGTGGTACCGCTCGACCAAATCGTGGGGCACTGCTACGTCATGAATGTTAAGGAGTACTTCAAGTTTAGACCTGAAGGTACCATATTTATTATAGAAACTGTGTCCCGACGTATTGTTATTTCCTTAGACGCTGTATTATCGATATTCCTAGGCGGATCGTGTCTCTTTGGGCTCGAAATTTATCTGTTTGCCATAATAACTTTTTTTAAGCAAAAGTTTTAATACTCAGTCGTAAGTATAATAAATAACATTATAGTTGATGTTGCGATTTCTAGTGCCGTGAACCTAGAATGTGTTATAAACGTACATTTGCGCCCAAAGACAGAAGATCCGCATTAATCCTGTCTTTGTACGGTCATTTTCAAAATCAAAAATTCAATCATCAAATTTTCTCATTCGATTTTGAACTTAATCACCAACATTTTAAGGTTTCAAATCATTTGTAGAAATTTGACAGTTTTGTATAGCATGATGTGCTGGCGACTGTACATGCTAACGGCGTATGAGAAAGCTTTTAGAAGTCTCTAAAAGCTAAAACTGGGTTTTATCAATGTCTCTATTTTAATTTCTTCTTCTGTCTGGCGTTAATAATATTAGCTTTTATCAGAGTCCACCTTACCGTTAAATCGCCCCACTGCTCTTGAACATTTCTAAGTAAAGTCTCAACACATCGAATTAACGCAAATATTTAGCTTACACTTGATGTGAGATAGAGATCTTAATAGAGATAAAAGAGAAGCAAATTCAAATAGCCGCTATATCGTTAATAGGTTTCGCGGACAAGGACGTGTATGTGTGCGAGAGTCGATACAACACCAAACAGCGCTGGTTCAAGAAAATCAAGGTGTGGGAGGGCGCCGAGAAAGAAGCAACGCTCATACCCAGAGAGGTACCAAATACAAAATAGTTTCTTTTACTACCACATTTGTGTCACCTGGCTAATAATTAAAGGGACCTTTTAGGTAAAAATATAGGCCTTATAACTAAATCAATATGACACCTCCCTGATCCGTAACCTAAAAAGGTGATATCCATCAATATTGATATACATCAGTATTGTTATAATTCATCATAATTATATAAAGACGAGTGATGACAAACTCCAATCAGTTTTATTGTCATACTAGCTGACTCGACAGACGTTGTTGGGCCTTAAAAATTTGTTGAGCATTTTACTTAATGTTTATTTTCGTAATCCCACGTTTCCACTGACGACAAAACAGTTGCAAACGGCTACCTATCACACTCACTCTTTGGGAGTTAGATAAATGTTTGCAACATGTTTTGTGTATTAGAAAACTTTAAAGTTATGGCGTGACAAAGGGAAATAGGGATTAATTTTTATAAGTATATATAGATAAACTGTACATGTATAGAACCGTATAAAGTACGCTGTATAAAAATGAGCTGTATCTAAAAATCATATACATATGTTTATTTGATTTCTCGTTAATCCATTTTAGGTGCATCTGGAGCCTAACAGGACTGTATCCGTATTCCGCGAACGCGTTGAAAAACACAAAGATGAGCTTGCTGAACTAGAAGTATTGGAGAATGTTCATGAAAAGGAACGTCCCGTAAGTTCGTACAGTATTAAAGCAAAAATATAATATTAATTCCAAGTGAATATTAATTAAAGCGAACACGAATTAATTCACGCTATTTCGTTTTGGTGACTTACTTTCTTTTTTGGACTGGCCAGAATACTAGTGTAAGTATAAAATAATTGGTTTTAAGACAAGTTTCATACATTCATCACTGGTCGGAAAAATATCATGTCGATAGGTTATTTGAAAATTTACGTTTATCTCGAACTTTTGCAGTCTTTCAATATTAAAATCCATTTCGTCATGATTATTATGACGAAACTAAATATTCTGCCGTTACAGAGGTTGGCAAACATCTTGAGCAAAGAAAGAAATAGACGGCTAGCGCAATAAAGTGCGACAGTAGAATAATTAACTGTTTTTGAATTTATTGAAAATAACAAGCCTTTTAAATATAATGTGTATAAAATAATATAAGACGTATACTGAAAAAAATATTTAAATCGCCTTATACAGTTTTAAGATAAGCGTTTAAAGTTTTTGTTGGGGATGCGCAGCACTTTCCCCGAAAAAAAAAGTGGTAGTATGAAATTTGTATGACACACGGAAGAATTGACGTCATCGCTATGTCTAGTATAAAATTAAGAGATTCAAATTTATTGGATCCTTTTGTGCTCAACTATGTTCAGGGAGCCAAAAATAATATCAGCCAACGAGCTTATTCATACTACGTCACCAGCCGTCCCTTTCATTGATTGTTCAAGATAATTGCTGCTCACTTTACATGATCGAACATTACTTATATCTTCAATTAATTTAGGACGTGGTCATGTACAATCCTCTCGGTACGGACGACGAGAACACTTACTACGAACAATACAACACCGTATGTTCCGGCGTTATCAAGACTGGAGATTATGTTTACGTGGTCACCGACGGCGGCAAGCAAATGATCGCACAAGTCGACACTATATGGGAGACGGGCGAGTGAGTATAGGGCAGAATATGTAATAATCTATCTCTTGATTGCTTTCTTTACTAACGAAATCTCGAATCTCAAAAAGCGAAATTTGACATAAGCACCATACAAGAAACATACCATTACGCCGGTATGTTTAGGTCCCATGTATTGCAACAGGGCACATATCAAAATTCCCAGCTGCTACTGAGAATTTCATAGAAAAACCCAATAATACTGCTCAAACTGTGATTTGAACCCTAGACTTTTAGCGTAGCAGTCTCGCTTAGGACCACTACAATATTGGAGCCGGCTCCATACAAGGAATGTTAAATTTCGATTTCCGGTAACGAAAACAAATGAGAGAGGTTATTAATTCCGACCATTTGTCGATATAATGAACCTAAAGCCTTGTATTAATTTTGAGATGACACTTGAGCTATTGGGTTGATAAGTTGGCAACATCGCGGGACTTCTTCCATGTCGTTTCCATTACAGCTCCTATAAAGTATTGCCATAATCTACCATACGAGATGCATCTGCAAAATTGACCTTATACTTTTGCAATAGGTACCACTTTCGCTTGCAACATCTGAGCGGTATTAATACTAAAAAAATGTTCCTCTTTATTACAGTAACAAGTGCTATTTCCGGGGCCCGTTCCTCATCTTCCCATCAGAAGTCGCCAACATTATAAACAAGGTGTGTGTGCTAAATTATATACACCCCCTTTTAACTCCTTATTAAATGTTCCAAATAAAATAATCATTAACTGAAGAGTATGTATGACTTTCAGCCATTCTATAAACAAGAGGTGCTTTTGACAACGATGCACGACACCAGCCCACTTGTGGGCATCGTGGGCAAATGTTCCGTGTTGGACTATGATGATTATCTTAAGTGTAAGTACCTATTGATTTGGTATACCTGATAAGAAACCTTCTTAATTCAACATAATCATTATTATCATCCTTCTAACCTTATCCCAATTTATTTAGGGTCAGTGCAACATGGACTTTCCTTTCCATTCATCCCTGTCAGTCTTCATTTAATGTACTCCTCCACCCTTCACATTCATATTCACCTCTCATTCATTGCACGATAAATTTTCTTTTATCCGCGACGAAGTAATTACAGAAAACATCAAAATTTGTTTAACTAGCTGTTATAGTAGTTGCAATTAAACTTCAATCTATCTCTTTCTCATGCAGGTCGTCCAACAGAGATAGCAGAGAACGACATATATGTTTGTGAGTCTGTATATGACGAGTCAAATCGTGTCGCTCGCAAGCTGAAGGCGGGATTGCGCAAGTTTGAACACACCAAGGATGTCACCATCGATGAAGTGCGTTTAATTTAAAACATACATAATTTTAAAAACAATTTGACGGTTTACACCTATAGATTATAATTTACCGAAAAATAATGCGTTAAATTGTAAGCAGGATGTTGTGAGTGATCTCTCGACAGTTTACAATCTAGCGAGATAGATCATAATTTAACGGTATTTACAATTTTACGGTGACAGATACATACATACGTACGTTTGGGAAAACAGGCTTAATGGTATGTTGTTTTCGTTTTTGTTGAAACTTGAAACAGAAGTTTTCAACTGTTTACGTTTCAGTTAAATACATGAATCTCAAAATAGTATGTTCGAATCTCAAAATAGAATGTTCTCATGCGAAAACACAAACGTCCAGTATTACTCTACTTGATTTTCGACCATGTCAATTTACGTAAAAGGTATATTTTTTTCTTAATTTCTTTTTTAATTGCGTTTGTAGATCTACTTCTTCCCGAAAACTTTGGGGCCGCCAGCGCTTGCCACTCCGCAGGAGGTACAGTCCACATCCAGTGCATTCACGCAAAAGCAGTTCCATGCACATGCAAACTCTATGGACTCCATGGTAAGATATAATCAATACAAAGTAAAACACATGCTTTTATTTAAATTCCGAATAAACTCTTATGCAAAAAGGCTACGTATTATAAAATTTATTACCATTCATAGTATGAAAAATAAGTCGATTTCAGGTCTTAGAACTATCTTGGTAGTTGTGGAAATAAAACTGTAAATGTGATCCACATTTTTTAACGATAAAGTAAAATGTGCTAGTTTGTTTTTAATGATCCTATCATTTCCGGAGTCGGTGTCAAAAAATACGACAAAAGCACCGACTTCCGAAATTGTTTTGCAGATAACATTATTTTTATGATGGCGATTTTACTTTTTGTTAAAAGATATTTTATTAGATCCCTACATTTAGTACGTGAATAAATTGCCTCCTTGGTCTAGTGGAAGCGTGACAGCTACGCTAGAGGTCCTGGGATCGATTCCAAGGTCGAGCAGTGTTATTAGCTTTTTCCTCTCCCCCCTATTACATGGGATCTACACATACCCGCGAATAGTGGGTGTACATTAGTACACCGCCAACCCTTCGGGTAGTACAGGCGGGTTGGCATGTGAATAATCGTGAACGGAGGAATTTTTATTTGAATTTATATTAAAATATATATTTTGTACATACAGGACAGCAAGCCTCAGTTCACGAACCTGATCAACACCACTATAGGGAGTCAAGACGTGGAGATGATTCTAGAAAACTCGCTCGACGACTCGTCACTTGCTTCCCCTGCAACGCCGCTGTCTATTGGTAAATATACATCTTTTTATGCTGTTAGCCTATATTTTATATCATCATCATCATCATTTAATGTCCCACTGCTGGGCATGGGTCTCCTCTCGGTGTGAGAAGGGTTAGGCTATCGTCCACCACGCTAGTCTACTGCGGGTTATTAATCTCCAAACACTGTTGAAAAAATCCCATATGCCATGTAGGCTACGAATAAATAATACTCAGGAAGCGTAACTCAGAACAAATTCCGCTCAAAAAATGGACCTACTTTAAACCAAATGACGACGATTCAAAATTCGAATCACTTGCGATGTTTCAAATAGACATGCTTGGTAATTGGTTTAAATTTAGAGAGAAAACAGGGATTGGTTCGCGCGCGTGCTGTAAGGCTGGAGCAGACCGGATGCGTATGCGTGACTACGACGTAACAACGTCGTAGTCACCCGCGTAGTTACGGCGTAACCCAATGTCACACCGGGTTACGCACACGTCTACGCTTACGCTTAAGCAATCGAGCTGAAAACGCAACGCAGGCCCATTACGTGACCGGGTGCAGCAGCCTATTTTTTGACGCTTATGTTGTGCACGATGTCTCACGAAGATTGGGTATATGGACCTAGTAGTTCATCTGACGAGGAAGAAGCAATATTACTACTATTGTGCCAGAATACTTCTGCGTGTGCAAAAAGAAAATGGGTCCATGATATAAATGAAAGAAGAGAAACACATAGTGAATATCATAACCTTTGCCGTGAACTTGAATCGTATGAAGATCGCTTTTACTTGTATTTCCACATGTCAAGAAGTTCTTTTGAAGAATTGCATGATTTAGTGAAACCACATATATTTAAACTGGACACCAACTACAGAAAGGCGGTTGCAACAAGAGAAAGACTAGCAATTTTTTTAAGGTAATTTTTACTTCTAAATTTTAAAATCAAATAACAAATTGTCAGATAAAACCAAATAAGAAACAAAAAATATGACCATTTGCATAACCCTTAAACAAATAGGTAAATTAAGAAATTGTCTTGTTTTTCAATGGAATGATAATAATTAACTTCTGCATTAAGAAATGAAAGTACATAATGAAAATAATATTTAAATTGAATATGCGTCCTATTCTTAATCATATACCTACTTAATATGATTGTTGGAATCGTCAAAACTATTGCGACTCATTCGAATTGTGATTCGTTAGATCTACGGCTAGAAGGACGTTGTCGTCTTGAGGTGGTTCATGAGAAGTTCCTTCCCCTGTCAACACATGTTGCATCGGTTGTTGCTCTTCTGTTATGAAAATGGTTTCAGTAGATCCATCAGACATTACAGAATAAGCAGGTGATAGGTACAGTAGCGACGATGGTTGTTGGCTGGCCGTTTGGTTTCGTCCTTCATTTGTTGAATTATTTTCAAATTCCTCCAACTCAGCATCAGCAAACAATTTTGCTAATGCTATTTTTACTTTACCTTTATTCCGCACTGAAAATTTTTTAAATGATTTAGCATAGCTCATGAACAAGTGGTCAGCGTCATCCCATTCTCTTTTCTTTTTTGTTTTAAGATAATCAAGGACTTTATCGGCGTTGTCTACCAAGTTACGGTTGTCAGTCTTTTTTTTCGTTGTACGTGACGCTGGCGACGGTGATGGCTGTAAATTAGTTGTTGGCGGCTGCTGCAAATGTGTTGAAGAAGGTAAATCGATTTGAATCTCAAATCGAGATTGTGAAGAGTCGTTAACTTCAGTTTCAGGATACAGCCTCGATGGTCCAGGTTGCGGGGAAGGCGGTGAGGGCATAAGTACAGGCGATGACGGTCTTGGTAAGGATGATGGTGACAGAGGCGCATCGAAACCTGGTTGCGGTTGTGTTATATTGGTGCTTGTAGGTCTTAACTCGAGCGTGCTGTCCAAAAATGCCATTTGGGAACTCCATGTGTAATTTGAATATTTCCTGCTGGAACCAGTTTGCCCTCTCATTGTTTTTTTGTGTCGAATGTATCCGTCTCTCAATGATCTCCATGCATCCTTTGCTTTGGCACCTAAAATAAAAATAAAAGATTTTAATAAATACAAATACACTAATATAATTATTTAACATACCATCATAACATACCATCACGCCTGTATTCCCCGAAGGGTTAGGCAGAGGTGTCCCAATGTACACCCACATTTCGCCGGTATGTTTAGGTCCCATGTAATAGGGGGCGAGCCTATTGCCATTAACCGGGCACAAATCCAGACTCCGAGAAATTCCCAGTAGCAACTGGGAATTTCATAGAAAAACCCAATAACACTTTGCTCGACCCGGGGATCGAACCCAGGACCTCTAGCGTAGCAGTCGCGCTTAGGACCACTAGACTAATGAGGCAGTCATTATTAATTATAATTATTAATTTTTCAGATACATCAGAACCGGCGACTCATTTGTTACCATCTCGTTTTCGTTTCGCATTGGACGAAGCACGGTATCTCAAATCATTGAAGAGGTAGCAAAAGCCATTTGGGAAAGTTTACAACCTATATACATGCCTAACCCTGACGATAACATATGGAAACAGTCGGAATTGGGTTACAGAGAAACTTGGAATTTTCCAAACTGTATCGGCAGCATCGATGGGAAACACGTTAAGATAAAATGCCCACCCAGTAGTGGATCGAACTATTATTGTTATAAAAATCATTTCTCAATTGTTTTACTTGCTATTGCCGACCCATTTTATAAATTTACGATGATAGACGTTGGAAGCTACGGTCGACACAGTGACAGCAACATCTTTGAAAATTCTGACTTTTATCGACACTATTTACTGGGAAAAACAATATTAACATCGAAACCTCTGCCGGGTACTAACGAACCTATACCACACGTGCTTATCGGCGATGAAGGTTTCGCATTACAAACCTTCTTAATGCGACCATTTCCTAGAGCCACAACTTTACATGATACGAGAAAACTAAATTATAACTACAGGTTGTGCCGTGCCCGTCGTATCATTGAAAATACTTTTGGTATTTTAACGGAAAAATGGAGGATTTTTCATAGACCTATTGAATGCCATATCGAAAAAGCTATTCTCGTTACGAAGGCAGCATGTTGTTTACATAATTATGTAAGAATAAAACACGGTGAAATTATGATGCACGAGATTCAAACTGAAACAAGTCAAACAAACTTGGAAGAAAGTGCATTAATACCTCTACGACGCACTAATACAAGGTCTCCTAATGAAGCAATTACTATTAGAGAAAAGTTTGTTACATATTTTAATAGCTAAATGAGTACATACCTTGTATTTCAAGTGTAGCTCCAATTTTCTCCCATAATAAACTTTTATACGATACATTTTTGTAGTCTTTACTTTTTGGATTGTAAATACATTCATATTTACGCACAATTTCAATAAGTTTTTCTTTTTTATCGCTATTCATTATTAAATTAATCAAAACAAAACAAAACAAAATACCACTTTGTAATAAAATACAACTGACTGCAATTTCGCGCGTAGGGCAACGCACAGCAAAGGTACGTGCGTGTTCAAATTTTTTCGGTGTGACTTCAAATATGGCGCGCGATTGAATACAACGTCATCAACGCGACGTTGCCATTCTGCTCTGCGTAAGGTACGGCGTAAGTCACGCAGCCTGTTTGTGTCTTGGGAGCTGCATCGCGTAGGGCTACGCATTACGTCGACGCGCACGTCTACGTTACGCAAGCAGTGTGTCCTGTCTCATACAGTTCCATACATTACAACTCAGTGGTACGTGCGCATCTACGCTTACGTCTACGCATACGCATCCGGTCTGCTCCAGCCTGTAATGTCTGTTATGACATCTGAGTCAAAATGGAGTGGACGATATAATGCAATAAGTAGATCGGACCAAGTCAATAATAAAACAATATTATAATTATTATATTAAATATTTTATAATAATGTGATTTTTTTAAATTATACTATATTAATACAGGGCTGAAGGGACATCGACGCACAACCGCTTACCATGAATTCAGTACATGATTCTGGACCCCCCCCCCCGCGTAGATATTTTTCGTTGGTTACTAAAAAGGCTTAGATTGGGTACTTTTTATTTTGTTGTATGGCGCTAAAACGAACAAAGCCGATGGTTTGCCAACAAGAATTGCGACTTCATCTATTGTTGGAGCGTTGAAATAGTGTTAGTGTATTCAATTGAGTCGTTTGTTTGCTCTGATCATAACCTTCGATCGTTACCAGGTTCCTTTAAGATTTCTGTTGACCTGGTACTTCAGTTGTATGTGGATATTTGTACAAACTGGTACTGCAGTTTTGTGTAACATGGTATATCCCTTTAATGATTTGTAAAAATACTTTTCATCAAAAGGCATGGAGCGTACTCTGGTAGTTTTCACAGGCATCCAGTCATACTCTCGTCTTTCTAATTGAACTGCAGCTATTCACTTATTTTGCCGAATGGGATCGGCAGATTTACTTTTCAATATTTCATCTAGAAAAAATACTTTCTAAATTAGGTAAAAAATTTACTGACTTCATTTTGCATAATATTGACCATCTCGTTTTGATAACGTATTTGAACAACTTTGAATATAATTATAATTAAGCTACTACTTACAAGTGAAAAGTGATCTCTGGACATTTTAATCTTGTATGTCTCCTGCACCACTTCACAACACATGATGGCATCATGATTCACAATGATATTAAGCTAAAACCTTTGACATTTATGCTCGCTTGCAAGGAAAATGTCCGACTGATGGCGCGCTGGACACAATTTTGAAGCCCCGCCTACTTGGACACAACTTTTGTTGGGTCATTTTCTTAACGCAGTTACATTTCCTGAGTATTATTTATTCGTAGCATGTAGGCATGTAGGTATCCCATGCAGGTTTCCTCACGATGTTTTACTCCTTTATTCTTAAGCAAGTGAATGATAAATAATAAAACGCACATGATTACAGAAAGTCAGAGGTGCGAACTTGGATTGGAACTCGACACCAACTACTTAAAATAACATAATTATGCTTAGGTATAATAATATTTTATTATTATTATATCTAAACATAATTATGTTATTCTAAGTACTTGGATGAATGATGGAGGGGTAGAGGGAGACCAAAAAAAATATGGATGGATTGTATGAAGGTAGATATGATGGAAAAGGGATTCAATGATGAGATGACGACTAACAGGGATGAATGGAAGAAAAGGACAGGCTGGTCCAGCCCCAAATAAATTGGGAAATGGGCAGGAAGGTGATGAGATATTATAATATTTTAAAATAACAATATGTTACTGCCTCGATAGTCTAGTAGTCCCAAGCGCGACTGGTACGCTAGAGGTCTTAGGTTCGATCCCCAGGTCGAGCAAAGTGTTATTGGGTTTTTCTATGAAATTCTCAGTAGCAGCTCGGAGTCTGGATTTGTGCCCGGTGAATGGCAATAGGCTCGCCCCCTATTACATGGGACCTAAACATACCGGCGAAATGTGGGTGTACATCGGTACACCTCTGCCTAACCCTTCGGGGAATACAGGCGTGTTGGTAAGTATGTATGTAAAAACATGTTACCAGGAGGCAACAGTAATCCGTACAACCCCTCGTTGACGGCTACGCCCAGCCAGGAGCGAGCCAGCAGCGCCGCCACGCCCGTCAGCACCAAGAAGAAGAAGGACAACAAACAGAAGATCGTCACAGGGTACATACTCTACTCCAGCGAAGTAAGGAGAGCTATCGTCGCAAGCAACCCCGAGTCCAGCTTCGGTAAGTGACTTGTGCTGTTAAAAGGAATGTTGATATCGTTTTGCTATTACATCTTTATTATTATAAAATTGTAAAATAAAAATTCTGTACATTAAGATATTGAAAAAAAAAGGAAGCTGATTTGAATAGGTATATAACCGTAATAAATGTGATTATAAGAATTCTTTATGTTTGTTAAGTGTTGGCGCAAAACTACTAGACAAATTTAAATATTCATATTGCTGATATACAATGTATATAGCATTATTCTTATATATAAAATATATGTTCCAATTTTAAAACGGTGGTACAGGCGGAACAGCTCCTGCAAAAGAGCCTGACCCCTTTGTTGTATACAATCTATTGAAGGAAGAGATCATCGCTGTTGGTTTCTGGTTAATTTAACCAGAAACCAACAGCGATTATTTTCGTCCACGAGAGCGAAGCCGCGAAGTAGCAAAAACTAGATAATAAATATATGCTACTTTTATGTATTCACTCTGACATATCCAACAGCGAAATAATAATTTGGTGCTATACATATATGGCGCGTCATTGGGTGAGGTTAAAGAAAAGAGGTCTAAATCTTCCTGATTATGATTTCTTTATATAGAACGCAAATAAAATATAGATGACATTGCTAGCAAGTTTAGTAATAACTCCGTATTCTCATTTCATTTATAGTTATTGACATGAAAAATTGTTTATAGTTAAGCAAAGAAACAGCTTGACACTGCCACGAAGTTAAAAATTAACAATAATACAAATTAAGATATTGCTACATTACACCAGGCGACGATGAAGTAAAAATTATGGCCCACAATATTTTGTAAATTTCATAGATTCAATTTAAATTTAACAAGATTGAATGAATCATACACTGAAGTCGAAACTACTTTGGTTACTATATTTCATCTTGAGTGAATTTAATATACAGGAAGTTATGAATATCCCAAACTTTCCGCTGCTAAACATAGTCGTCTCCGAACCTTCTCATCATAGCTATTACATTATTTCCTGTCCTTCTGTGTGTAAGAAAAACATATCTTGCTTATCCAAAAACTGTTGCTAGAATTTCCCATTGTTCAATTCGTATTTACACAAATAACCTTAGTACATAGTGAAAGAAAATTGTCATGCAATGGAAAATTATAATGGCGCAATCTTTCTAGTTATAGAAAACCAAATTAGCGTAGTGTAAATATATTACAAAAAAGGTATATATTACAATATGGTGAATGTAATTGTGCCTCTGGACAGTCTTTAAGGATCCATTATGAAATGCGTGGACAGGGGAGTTACCTACGACTTGCTCCCTTGCTTATTTTTCTTACAACTTTCGATATTTTGTACATTACAAAACTTTTTTGTGGGATTTCTGAAAACCTCTGAAAGAGGCACGGTTACTGGAACTAGGCTTTCCAATTTCCGGCATTCCCTGTGTAAAAATGATAATTACTTGAATTGAACAATGGTAACACTAATAATTTTCTATTTTAATGAATATAGTGTATGTACCACAGCTTAACATCATCCTAATGTAAATGATCCTAACGCCACTATATGTAAATTTAGCTAGCAAGGACAAATCTTTAAAATTAGGTAGGTATTGTTTCCTCTATTCGATTAGTTCGCTTTCTCATTACTTGCACGCTTTAACTACGTTGTCTATATATATTTTCAAAAGCAGTTATTTTTGTGTACGAAAGTAACTTCGATTTTAAGTTTATTTCTGTTTAATTGTTGCTAAGTAAGTTAATAATAATATTCAACATTTAAGTCAATCTTTTCTTTAATAACCAAAATAGAACCACACAATTCAACATGATGGCTTTTATTTTGAAGACGGACTTATGTGCCATCTTGTTGCATTTGATGTGAGATTGCTTGTAAACTCTCAACTTACAGTTTTTATTGACTAGTTCAAAATCGTACACAAATATGACTGCGTTCCACTCTGCTAGTACCGGTAACATAATATCTTTCAATTCACGCACCCATGGGACCAGAGAAAGAGTCACCGCGAAAGTTATCCCGGTGTAATTCGAAGGTACGTGTTTAGAAGTAGTGTGTTTGTGTAGGCGAGATCTCACGGATTGTGGGCAACGAGTGGCGGTCCCTCCCGGCGTCTACTAAGCAGAGTTGGGAGGAGAGGGCGGCGCGCTGCAATGAGGAGACCTCGGCCAGACTCGCGGAGGAAATGAGGGAGCTTACACAACACGTTAGTTTTAATTCTTAAATCTAGTGTCACGTCAATTATACTCAAATTCCATTATTATATATATTATTATAAATTATCTGGCAGTTAAATACATACAAATTCTATTCCAATTTTTGAATTTATCTGGTAAATAGTGCTTATCTGGAGGAGGTGAAACAGGCCCATCTAGTAAAGTAATCTAAATATCTTACAATAAGAAATTTGAGTGTTATTGGTGTACTATTTAACTTTAAAAAATCTTCTATTGAAATTAATTCGAAATAATTGAATTCAAAGTGTAAGTTTTAGAATGGAACTCGTGATTTTATTTGATGACAGAGTTTTGTTCCGTATTTGCATAGATTTTCATCACTCATACATATCAATTGAAATCATTGATCAACTGGAGCACCATTCTAAAACACTGAGATGAACTTTCAAAATTTTTTTGAAGCTTTGTTTAATCTCTTTTTAGTAAATTTGTAATCATGTCATGGTAATGTCAATGGCGAATTTATTGAAATACTAAAAAATCCGGTCATTTTGATAGCATATTTACTAAATCGAGATTTTGAACATTCAGGAATCAAAAGGTAACAGTCAAAATTAGTTTGTTAAATTCTAATTTTAATTATTTTTGTACGGTGTTTTGTTAATTTTCGTATATTCCCATAGACGCCGATGGAGATGACCTTCGAGTGTGCATGGGACACTTGCGACTATCAGTTCGAGGATTTACAAGATTGTATGGAACATTGCATTGGCGACGGCGGGAACAGTAAGTATCTATTTTATGCTATACGTCGCGGGCTAGATATCATTAACATCAAATTGGCTAGAAATTTGTAGGTTTATTTTGTACATTGTTATTTTATTTAGGTACTTAGTTCATTGTCTTTATTGTGTCTAACAGTAAATAATTTTAATGTTTCTATAGATTGAACTAATACCTCGTATTCTGACAAACGTTTTATAAAAACAAAATATCTAGATACTTTTTTCTCGTGATTTTTGTTCGAAGTCTTTGGACACTGATTCATTATTTAAAAAATAAAGATTTCTTTCTTATCTATACATACATAAGAAAATGAAATTGACGTTTTTATTTGTATTTTCAAAATCTTTACTAAATGTATTTGAACACACGGGTATTTATTACTAAAAAACTATTGTTCAATTCTTTCTGTCTATTTGTTCCGGCTAATCTCGGAAACAGCTGGACTGATTTTGACGGGACTTTCATCGGCAGATAGCTGATGATATAAGGAGTAACTTAGGCTATATAACATCACGCTATGACACTTAGGAACAGAGCAAAAAAGAAAAAAGCACAACGCGGGTGAAACCGTGGTGCACAGCTAGTTGAAACATAAGTTACATACCATCGCCATTTGATAACTTGTTATAAATTGATATACCACTTCATGTAGTCACATTGCTAAGATACCGTATTTTCCTGTTCACTTAACATTCTATTTTTTAACGCTGCTAGTGATCGGTACATACATTGAGACCAAGAAACCGAAACTTGAACGTAAGTAACGTAGCGTTGAGTAGCTTAGTTTATCTTTAGTGCATCTATCAGTACAGTGGACGTCAGCTGACGAATTGGCAGGCTATTTTAGTAGACTTTTTAGACTATACTTTATTATTTTATCCTGCGAGATACGATGCTTTCCAGTAAATTACGGCGTGAAAGTCATAGTATTACTGTAGTACTGTCAGCAACGAAACTCCCTGAACTCTGTCAAATATTACAGCACCTTTTATATCCCTTTTAAGGTAAAAAATATAATTGTATATATTTGTGTACTCATATGTACCCGCTGCAAGGATCAGTAACTTCTATAAGTAAAGATTGTTAAGCTTTTTGAACATACGTGTTCAGCTACTTTCGTTGATGACTGTATCTAAGTTTTTCCGCTGATTACGAGTGTTATGGCTCTCGCTTATGTGGCGATTAGATACATAGCTTGTCTTGTCATGTCATATATTACTCATCTACGATACTCGACTTCTTAAGTTTCTTCGATTACCACAAAATATTCAAAATTTAGCACTCATGCGTTGTTCACCTAGATATATTTCTCGTTAAAATGTGCCCCAAATAAAAGGTTAGTTGACTTGTTTCATTTAAAAAAAAATGAAAATCGAATCGAAAATCGTTATTATTATGTTTCGCATAAAATTGTAATTTTAATATTGTTTTAAATTTCTTATTTTTGAACAGATTTAAGTTTTTTTTTGCCGTTCTAGCTCTATTTACGGTCTGCTTTATAATGAGCCAACTAGCTAATTGTTTGGACAGCATATGTGCGGCGCTCTGGACGCAGCATCAAACGCATTTGGTAGTTGTTAGGTCACTTAAATCGTCGAGTATCAGTTTTTTTTTTAAAACAACCAGAAGACAGTGTCTGTCGAGTGTAAAGCTAGATATGGTTGTAATTTCTTAACTGTCAATGTCACAAAATGACGTTAGACTATCCGCATTTTTTATAAGCCTAGCCTTTTCCCAACCATGTTGGGGCTGGCTTCCAGTCTAATCAGATGCGACTGAATACCAGTATTTTACACAGAGAGACTGTCTGACGGCAAACAGAGAAGAAATACAGAAAAGGAATCGGATCCGTGTTCCCTAAGTAAGTCGAGCATGCAGCATAAAATTTACCGTTACTTCTTAATAGTAATTGCCCGTTATCATTAATTATTGAAAGTGGGCCTCATGATTAATAAATATTGTTATAGCCAAATAATAACTTAAATGGATTGGTGATTGCAGTATTGTAGCGCAAAGATTGACGTTGCTACCCTAACCTTTACAAATATTTGGCAGTAACAACTTACATTATTCCAAAATGCTTTATAAACCTCTTTGAGCTTATAACACTAAATATTAATAAATAAATTACAAAAAATATATTCTTAGATATCGTCTATAAACAAATTGCGGGACCATCCCATTTACATTTATGCACATCTTAGTTTTAAGTCTTTCTTGACGACTTACAAGTAAAAAAATACTATTGTATAGTATTTTTATATAATGGTTTGTAAGAAGTTTGTTTATAATGTTATTGGTAAATACTAAAAACCTTGCAGAACTGCATTGCTATCATCATAAACAACAAGTTTTTTTCTATGACTTTATACAAAAAAATCATTTACCAAAATTAAACTAAAGATTTCGTTGTTCTATCAACACACTTCAATTTCCCCGCCGCCCGAACCTCGCTCCCCGCCCCTGCCTTTTGCAGTAGACAGTACGTAGTATGTCTACTTAACTAGTGCCTTCTTTTGCTAATGGTGCATCCACACATTCCACACTTGCCGTCGGCTTTTAGACTGGCTTGCCGCTGATTTTGTATCAGATTCTATGTACAAGCCGGAAAGGTACTGCCGCTGGCGTCCAAGCCGCCGGGCATGTGTGGATACATCATAAGCGTAGAGTAGAGTCTTATGGATTATTAAAAGTCACAGAAGAAAAGTTGTTGTTTGTGATGTAAGTAATATAATCCTAAGAGGTTGTTAGTGTATAACCGTGCCTTCGTGAATAATATTGTCTTCTTGCAAAAGGTCATTTTGGCCGCTCTTTTTAATGGCTTCATCAGGATTACAGCTCATTTGAGCACATATAAAAATAACCTATAACATGTGCATAAATATCATGGGCCCGTTATACTTTTTAATTACTTGTAATTGTTAACGGAATGAGAGTTTTCTCGAATGAGCGTTTTGGAATAACGGGGTTAATTTTGACTAAACTAAAAACCCGTTTGCTGGATGAATAGGATCAGATATGCAATACGTGATTATTGTTATTCGCTTTTCGCATCCATTCACTTCAGTCTCTTGTACGCGTGACATGAAAACCTGAGTCAAGGGCTAAATAACTTAAAAGAAGTCGAAAACTACTCATTTTTTTTGATAAATTGTCGACATAGCACATTCTTTACGTTGTTATGCTATGCTTGAATTGATTAATCAACCTTGAGCAACTTTGGCTTTATTTTGACAGTTCAGTCTGATACTAATTTTCATCTTGCGAGAGGTGAATATGACATGCATATCTAATCCTATTCTTTAAGTAAACATGCTGTGGGGGTCCGGTTACTCTTCGCCTGGGTACCGGAGAAGGTGTTGGCTTATTACAATCCTAAATCAACATATTTAACGTTCCGTTTCCCTGTATATGCGCGTCGGCAGCGGGTCACGTGCAGCAACACTACCGCGGCTCTCTGTCGGAGTACCCGTGCGTGTGGCGGAACTGCGCGCGCGTGCGCAAGGGACAGGCGCCCTTCCCCAACCTGCCGCGACTGCTGCGACATGTTAGAGACCTGCACGTCAACAAGGGGAACGGACGCCTGATGGCCGTGCATGAGAGATCCAGGTAATTGTTAACCCCCTCGTGCTAAGCTTTATGCTTGTGTTACGAGTGGATTCACGTCGCTAGTGCAAGTGGGTGGGTGCGGCAACCACATGATCGCAAGTCCGACGCCCTAGCCATTAGGCTATTACCGCCGATTAATTACAGAGAATACTTTTAAAACATTGATATTGTTTGTGATGGAGGCTTCTTGAATGAGCCACACAGACGCAAGGCGTTAACAGATATCGTTTCTACTTGCGACCACTGGGTGTAAAAATGTGTTATTAGGTCTTTCTGTTAAAAAATCGGAATAGGATAAGGCACTGGGCACGTCAGTCCTAAACAATGTCTGTTTTTAGTGCAAGCAATGAGCGTAGGCCAACAACTGTGACTAAACTTTTAAAAATTATACTCACCAACATGATGGTATGCTAAGACAAGTTGGACTCATACTTCACTTACACTTGTATCATTGGTGGATGAATTCCGATTTTGTACTCTAAAAAGGAAGATCTTATTCTGATTTGGATAATTTAATGATTTTAGGAACTTCGTACCGTCGACCAAGAAGCCGCCGAAGCAAGCTGTGCGAAGTGGTGTGATGTCACCAGGAGGTATGAAGTTTATTTGAGAAAGTTTATTAGTGAAACATCATAACATAACATACCATCACGCTTGTATTCCCCGAAGGGTTAGGCAGAGGTGTACTACTTACACCCACATTTCGCCGGTATGTTTAGGTCCCATGTAATAGGGGGTGAGCCTATAGCTGCCACTGGGAATTTCATAGAAAAACCCAATAACACTTTGCTCGACCTGGGGATCGAACCCAGGACCTCTTGCGTGGCAGTCGTGACCACTAGACTAATGAGGCAGTCAGAAGTTTATAAATAGCTGAATGTAAACTCACTACATTAAGGCCCGACGCCTACGAATAAATAATACTCAGGAAATGTAACTGCGTTAAGAAAATGACCCAACAAAAGTTGTGTCCAAGTGGGCGGGGCTTCAAAATTGTGTCCAGTGCGCCATCAGTCGGACATTTTCCTTGCAAGCGAGCATATGTCAAAGGTTTTAGCTTAATATCATTGTGAATCATGATGCCATCATGTGTTGTGAAGTGGTGCAGGAGACATACAAGATTAAAATGTCCAGAGATCACTTTTCACTTGTAAGTAGTAGCTTAATTATAAATATATTCAAAGTTGTTCAAATACGTTATCAAAACGAGATGGTTAATATTATGCAAAATGAAGTCAGTTAATTTTTTACCTAATTTAGAAAGTTTCTTTTCGAGATGATTATTGAACAGTAAATCGGTTAAATTTAGATATTTTTATAAGTATTATAGCGTATTTTGTTTTTTTTTAGTTTCCCTGCCGATTCCATTCGGCAAAATAAATGGATAGCTGCAGTTCAATTAGAAAGACGAGAGTATGACTGGATGCCTGTAAAAACTACCAGAGTATGCTCCATGCACTTTGATGAAAAATATTTTTTACAAATCATTAAAGGGATATACCATGTTACACAAAACTGCAGTACCAGTTTGTACAAATATCCACATACCAGGTCAACAGAAACCTTAAAGGAACCTGGTGACCTATTGCCAAGGTTATGATCACAGCAAACAAACGACCCAATTGAATACACTAACGCTAACGCTCCAACAATAGATGAAGTCGCAATTCTTGTTGGCAAACTATCGGCTTTGTTCGTTTTAGCACCATACAACAAAACTAAAAAGTACCCAATCTAAGCCTTTTTAGTAACCGACGAAAAATATCTACGCGGGGGGGGGGGGGTCCAGAATCATGTACTGATTTCATGGTAAGCGGTTGTGCGTCGATGTCCCTTCCACCCTGTATCAATATAGTATAATTTTAAAAAATCACAATATTATAAAATATTTAATATAATTATAATATTTTTTATTATTGACTTGGTCCGATCTACTTATTGCATAATATCGTCCACGCCATTTTGACTCAGATGTCATAACAGACATTACAGCACGCGCGCGAACCAATCCCTGTTTTCTCTCTGAATTTAAACCAATTACCATGCATCTCTATTTGAAACATCACAAGTGATTCGAATTTTGAATCGTCGTCATTTGGTTTGAAGTAGGGCCACTTTTTGAGCGGAATTTGTTCTGAGTTACGCTTCCTGAGAATTATTTATTCGTAGCCCGACGCCCACTATTGGAACGAAATGCCAGGTCAAGACTGTCAAGGTATACACCTCGGAAGTCTTCGGCAGCGTAAGGCATACCTAAGGTCGCTAGTTTCGGCAGTCTTCGGCACACCAATGCCGCTGGAAAAGCCATTTGCGATGCCGATCTGACATGCCGAGAACTCTTCAGGCATGCCTGAGTACTCCACGGCAATCATTTCCGTCAGTATGCGCGTAGGTATGCCGAAGGATTTCTTGTTATGCCGTGCCGATACTGGGCGCCGGGCCTAAGAGTTCCTGATAGACACCAAATACTCATTCAGAAAATTCGTATTTGGTTGTATTGGGTAAGAAATGTATGAAGTCTACAGTAAAAATTGACCTATCGCCTAAAAATTTAAATAAGTTTGTGGAAGAATCGTACTATTAGGTCAGATCAAAATCATAGCACGTTTTCTGTCTGGTGATAAAAAATATGACTTACAGCATCACTCTCTGGCATGTCGCCCCTCGCTCGCAACACTCCGTCGCCCGGAGCTGGTGATGGTACATCAGCCACACTGTCGGTGGCTCCGCCCGCCCTGGGAGCCCGACCTCTCGACCCTCTGTTCGTAGCCGCGCCGCCCAGGGCTCAGAGACTCACGCACTCCGAAGCTTATATACGGTAAATATTAATGTTTGTGTCTTCACATTTTACAGCTAAACAGTTTCCTTACATAGCACACTGATAGTACGGCCGCCAGCACATCAGGTTACCACAAAATGTTAAATTTTCTCAGTTGATTTTGAACTAAATCCTTAACATTTTAAGGTTTAAAATAATTTGGAGAAATTTTCCATTTTTATATAACATAATGTGCTGGCGACTGATGTACAGAACAGCTGCCCCCTTCTCCCTCATCCAAATTTATTGAAATTATTATTTTACAAAAAATGTGTGAAAAACAAAAATTTGGTAATGGCAAATATTTTTTATTTGAAAGCAATAGAATAGAAAACTCACGTATATTATTATTATCTATACCAATAATATAGATAAAATATTAGTTTGTTTGTAATCGTTAAACTCTGAAACAACTGGACGTATTTAAATAATTATTTCACCATTATCAAGCTACATTATTCGCGATTAACAAGGCTATTAATATCCACCGGTATCCAATGCGGGCGAAATGTTGATTATATTTTGTATCCTCAGATACATCGAAGGCCTTCATTCTGAGCAGAAATACATAACTCCATGGGAGAAATCATTGACTCCGATGCCGATCAACCCAGACCCGGCTCAGTTCAACATGCATAAGGTCCCGGCACACTGGATGACTGAGGAAGCCATCAACGGATACTTAGCCCAGGACAAGAGCCTTTCCGAGACAGACATACAGAAAATGGACCAAAACTCCAAGATTCTGAAAGGTGTTTGCTGCTTGAGAGACTTCATGATGAAAGACGCTTTGTATCTTTCTAAAGTAGTTTACGGAAATCAACTTTAAGTGGATGCTTTATAAGAAATAGAATAAGCTTGTAATTAAATCATTTACTTTTTATATTATGATTGAAGCCAGTCTAAATCGACACATATTGAGTGATAAAGAAATAGTAATTACATACAAATAAAGTTATATGTAAGGTTTCTATAACATTTAGTTTTTTGCATTAGTTGTTAGGTGACATGTTTATTAGCTCGTAGGGATGTTTTCTAAATCAAATGAGGTAGCCTTGAAATAATATTATGTAAGAGATCTGTGACCTTCAGTGACAAAATAAAAGCAATGAATAAATCACTTATTCGTTTTATTTCTTTGAACTTTCTGATATCTGAAATTTTACGTGGTTCATATTATAATTCCTACCAAATACCAAGCAATGTTAAGGTATAAGACGCGTGGCAAGTATTCGTAATTAGTAACTATATCCCAAAGGTTCAAAATAAAACATGACAGTCAGGTAAAGCTTATGTTTAATATTTAATAATAAAAATATAAATATGTATGCAGCACATTGCAAGGCATAAATATAATAAAGTCACACGTGTGATAACGGATAAGCAAGTTTATGCGGCCTCCACTTCCTCTTTGATAAGTCTCACTAGATGATTGAATTTACTGCCGTCAAATATTAGGATCTGGAACAAATAGATTTATTTAATTGAAGGCAGTTATATAATAATTATTTATATCTTATGTTACAAGAGCAAGTTACACGTTTCTTAAAAGTATTACTGTACTATGTACTAGTTTCCAAATTCTTCACTGCTGTCTAGTTATTTTGCCTATCTTTTTTCATTCCCTTGGCCTTGCCTTTATAGGAGATTGTTAACATCCATTCGCCATACATCTTGTGGGGCCTGTTCATTGACCGAGTCAACATTCTCAATGAGCACTGGAGTTTTCTGAATTTACGAAATTTTTGAAAAGAACCACTAGGTACCTATTATATTTAGCATAGCATATAATAATGGCCGATAATGAGGCTTCCTGTTGGCGAGAGGGAGTGGGCCGTAATCCACGACGCGAGCCCAGTGCGGGTTGATATATAATTATTACTTGAAAGTAGTGGTACCTTTCTGCAAGGTGTAAGAGCGCCTCCCTCGTAGTCCCATTGCGACAGCTCGGCCTGTTCTGTGACGTCAACGTCGAAGCTTGCCAAAGCCTCATCAGCTATCGGCTTCTCTTCTTGATTCGCGAACAATACTTCTGAAGATTGTTCTGTAATTAATGAAAACATTGGTTAAGTTCCTAGCAAATGTACAAAAACAACCTCGTTTCATTTTAAATATCTCCATTAACGCTTGGGCGTGAGATTGTGAAGGAACTGCCGAAAAGAACTGCTAAAAGGACAGTACTACCTTACAATAGCTTTTAATAGTAAAAGATGACCCCTCAATGCATACAGTCCTCATGAGGACATAACAATAGATTTTGCATTGTGTCTACAATATGCCGCTTGACGGGTTAAACATCATTTGCTAGCTGTGGGAAATGAAAAAATATTGTCGGCGTATTTCCATAATAGATTGTTTTGCGTTTATACAAAACAAACACTAGTGTATGGAAAAGTAGTGTTTACATTTTTCTATAATTCACCATTATCATCGGAATAAATTCACTTGATGAGTAGTTAAACAATAGTTCAGTCCCACAAACATCATTGTTATTACTAACTAGTGTATAATGTTTATAAACTGCCACACACCTCCAGTATTGTAAGTCTTGCAGATCCATATTAGGTACTGGAATGTGTAGGGCATGTTCTTCTTTATAGCTTTGTCAAGTTCGCCCTGCAGAGATGAGAATAGAGGAACACTTATAGCTGCTGGAATGTTTAGGATCCTGTAAAAAGAGAATAAATATGAACTCACTGATATTCAGTTGTTGGTGACCAAAACAATAGATTTTGCATTGTCTGTAATATGGGGCTTCATAGGTTCATATTTATAGCTACTTTTAACCAATACTATAAAGCAATTATAATATTCAAAACATTGTTTTGAGTTGTAATATGATTTTTAATATAATTAATCTAACAAATTTGTTTTGTTTGAATGCGCTAACCTCTGTAACTACCAGTCATATTTTGAAAAAATATTTTTGCGTATTATAGCCACAGCTATATGTATATCACGGTACATTCCTTAGGAGTGGAGCAAAGCAGGTGAAACCACAGAGCACAGCTAGTGCAACATAATGTTTCCATTTTTGTACATTGATCAAGTTATTTCTATGAAAGAAACTGGAATTCTTTTCCAACATGTCAGCACAATATGGTTTGCAATATACGAATTTAATATAAGTTTCAGTAATCAAACATTCAATAAAATGTGATATCATACCTCTCATTGATGACTAGTCCAACATGCTCCGTCTCACTTGCCAATATTTTCTTGACAAGTGCCTTAGTTCTATCATCTGCATTATCTTCTGCTAAAGTATTGAGTAGTGTCCGAATCTGTTGTATGCATTGTTCATCCTGAAATATCATCACAAAAACTTATATGTATTTTAAGAAATACCCAATGAGAACCGAGTGTGTGAAACATCACATACATCTATATTTATGTCTGTGTCAGCTTGTAAAAATGAGTACGAAATTATATATAATAACAAAAAAAATATATTATAAAAAAAAACTTCTGCTGGTTTCAGCAAATCTCCAAAACAGCTGGACCAATTTTGACACGACTTACTCTGGCAGGTGACTTATTTAATAAGGAGTTACTTATGCTATTTAACATGACACTATGACTCTTAGGAGCCAACATAAAAGAAAAAAGAAATAGCAGGTGAGATTACTGGGCACAACTAATTTAGAATAAGGTTGTATCAAATGTTCCATAATCTTACTTTTTTCTTTGTAATGTTTATGACTGTAGTGATGCCAAATACTCCGTCACTTCCATCATCGTCCTCATCATCATCATCTAAGCCATCATCTAGGCACTGTTTGACAACACTGCCAACATAATTTTGAGCTGGAATAAATTTACACAGAATTTAATATTAGTAAGTAATAAATGATTATCATAGATCTGTAGGAGTAAGGAGCTGCCAAAGTCTATCTGGAAATATTTAAATTGATATATAACTATAGTTTAGTGTCTAATGGTAATTTTGTTATATTTCAAGTTATTTGTACTGTTTCAAGGTATGTGATTTAGTTCATCAAAGAAATTTGGTAAAAAAGCTAATGTATATAAAATTCATTTACTTACAAATAATGATCTGTGCCAGACCACCTAACTCCACATTCGATTTTAGGAACAGTTGCCTGAGTAACTGCTTGATACCGTGGAAGTCACAGTCCTCAGGGTTACGACCTTCGAAGTCAGCTTGTAACTCCTAAAACCATAATAATTAGTACATGTTTGTACCAAGTAGATTGTATGACTCACTTCTAGTATTACCGAAACAACCGAGATAATGATAAAGAAAATAGACCGAATTTAGTTGTTGTTGTTGTTTAGAATACGGAGTAATCTACTATGAATAATAGTTGATCCAATTATTATACTTGCAATTAAACTCAATAAAATAAAAAAGCAATTTTAAGTAAATATTTTCCTGGTAGTATTTTTAAACAACAAATAAAATGCGGCATGCCATGTGATTTTTAGGTTATGTTTTAAAAATTAAACCTACCTTGTCACCAACGTAATTGCCATCTGAATCGAAGTCAGAGTCTCTTTCGCTTCCAGAATCCTGTTCTTCTTCACTGTCGCTATCGTGGATTTCTATTTCTTTATTTTTTTTATTAGACATTTTGCACGCCGATGACACAACCGCACGTCGTAAAACACAACAAACAATAACCACAGAAAAAAAATATGGATGAAGAAAATTATGAAACGAACGAATGAATGAAATAAAGCGAATACAGAAAGAGAATCAACTACTTTATGTTATAATATTTGTTTTTTTAAGATGAGCAACACTTGGAATTGAAGTTTGAAAACAAGTTTTTTTGTCGACATCGTTGAAGTTGTATTTCAGTTACGAGTACGACACGTGCAAATATAATATAGTTAAATTGCTCGAAATTTAAACTTTCCGGAGAAAAGCTTGTTTAGAGCAGTTTAGAGCTCGTTCGTCCTAAGCGGGAAAGCGGGAAAGTTTATTTAAAAGCAAGTAAATTATCATCTGCACAGTGCACACAATTATAAAGTATAGCTCCACTTTATGGACTGATGGTGAGGTGAGTGGTAGGTACTAGATGCTATGTTAGAATCTATGAACATTGCTAAATGCTAACTAAGTAGGTCCCAGTACCATTAATAATAATAAGTAGATACATTGCGACTTGTGCTTACATATTCATAGCGTATCTAATACTCGTACCTACTAAGTATTTTTTTTCCAAAATGAAATAGCAAATAATGATATCTAGTTTTTATTTCAATTTATTAATCTAAGCATGACACAGGGCCAAACTTATAAGTACTGTGTCGTGGCCCGTGGATGTGTTGCTAAACCTTTTATTTTTTGTAAATATTAAGGAGTAAGGTGAAGTACGACCAAGACGTCTTGATTATCTGAAAAAATAATTAATTATATTTTTTATATGAAGCCTGCCGACTAAGGTACGTAACTACAACTATATTTATTTATTTATTTGATCTACTGGTCTATTTGCGATCAAAGGACGACAGGCAGTCTGGAATTGAAGAAAATAAAGTTTCGGGTTGAACTTCTATCTTAGGCTGGTATCGAATATTGGCTGTCGGGTACTTACCGTTGTGTAGCTTGCCAAGGAAATAATAGAAAATCCGTAGGTCGTCACGTGCACGTTCTTTTGTGCTCTGAGAATCAAAACGGATATTTGTGGAGACTAGGATAATCATACCGGTGAGGTCGCTCGGGGACTGGATAGATTATGCTTATCTACCTAACTATTCCAATATTATTTTTATTAATATTTGAATATGGCAATCAAAGCACCACCTTTCCTATTTTGCTATATTCATTCCTTACGATCACGGCTGTAACTTTTAAACTATAGAAAAATTGTAAGTGGACTGATGTAATCGCTAGGGAAGTGCCTAACAGGCGTTGCGCAAGGGGTTCTGGGTTGATCTATTAAAAGGACACAGTGTCCCCCTTTATGTGCTGGTGGGGTGGTTTAAGTGAGTAAGAGAAGAGAAAAGAAGACCGTTCACAGTTCGGTCTGATATCATAGGGGCTAGCCTATTGCCATCTAGGCACAAATTCGAACCACGAGGTGCTACTGAGAATATCATTTAAAATCTCAATACGAGTAACACTACTCGACCTGAAATTCCAGGCATGCACTCTCGGGCATCCGTACTTGCGAATACTAGACCAATGGGGCAGTTAATATGCACTTTTACAGGAAATGATTGTAAAGTTTTTTTTATAGTAGGTACCTACGGAAAATCCTCATGGATCGTTTGCCACCTGGGAAGGTTGCAAGGTACAGTTTGTTCGAAATAAGTAAGTCGATCGGAAGTTGTCTGCAAGTGGTTTAGAAGTGGTAAATTTTAATAGAAAGAGTCGGTGTAAACATAATTAGAGTCTTATATGTTTCACATTTCTAATTATTTTGTTTACTAAATTCGATATTTATGTATTAAAAGATTTTATCACCGCGATAGTTCGGAACGGCTAACTTCCGATCGGCTTACTTATTTCGAACAAACTGTATGTCGGACTCGTAGCGACAAAAAACTGCACCTCCCTTCCCTTACCTTTAGTTACGGCCATGATAGGCTATGGTTCGGCGATATTAAAAAAAAAAAAAAAGGTTTATTGCAGAAACTTGCACAACTTATCATACATTCCATCACGCCTGTATTCCCCGAAGGGTTCTATTAGGCAGAGGTGTACTTAATGTACACCCACAGTTCGCCTGTATGTTTAGGTGTAATAGGGGACGAGCCTATTGCCATTCGCCGGGCACAAATCCAGACTCCCAGCTGCTACTGAGAATTTCATAGAAAAACCCAATAACACTGCTCGACCTGGGGATCGAAACCAAGACCTCTAGCGTAGCAGTCGCGATCGGGACCACTAGACCAACGAGGCAGTCTAACAACAACATGTACAACTTTTACATTTATTATGTAAGTATGTAGAATATTTACCTGTGCAGCATAATGAGGACTGAGCTCTTGACCTTCTTGGACGCTTTGTACCACCCGCTCTCGTAGAGAGCATCCGAGAGACCCTCACTCTATGGTTAGATGCATAAATAGAAGTAAGTAGCTTGTAACCTACACATCTAGTTACGGAGATAGCATGGTTTAGGATTAAAAAACAGCATCTGACTGTATTTCCCTGTAGCAGAAGTGTACGGTCGTACTCGTAATAGCATATATTATATTTGACTGGTAGGTACGTTTCAGGTCTCCTATTGGTCGAACCTAGCTTAAATTTGATCTAATCGTTATCGTAGCCGGATAAATCTAAAGGCAGAGTAGCACGGCTTAGATTGTTTCGCGGCTCGATACAAAATACTAAAGACTACAAAAATCAAATCAAATGTTTTTATTTCAAATAAGCGTTTATGAAACGTTATTGACTCTAGTTACACGGTTCAAAAAAGTTGATCCTATGGAGAAGAATCCGGCAAGAAACTCCAGCACTACAAAGAATATGGAGTAGCTAATAATAGTAATATTATTATGTAGGATGTTAAAAAACGAAAAGCGTATACGACGTACCTCAGGATTGTGTAGTTATCCTTTATTTTCTAAATCATAACTAATAACACAATACAATACAATACCTATAGGCAGGGTTTGTTTTTATTATAAATTTAATTAATTAATTTTAAATTATTATATAGCCTAGCCTAGCCTAGCCTGTACTATAGCCTAATCCCTCTTATTCGTAGGACAATGTAATGGGTTGATGATGATGAAATGATTATAATATTTTAACTTTTTTTTTTTTTTCCTTACTTAAATCAAATTAAAATTGGGGTGTTTCGGGTTTAGGGTAAACAAAAATTAACGCTCTATAAAAACATCGCCTGCCTATACTCCCTTCGAAGGGACTAACGTAACAAACACAAGATTAATGCTTTTATAATCGAGGAAGCTTAGAAGTTGAGCGTCAGAGGGTGACGACTAACAACTTCCACTTCGATTTTTTTCCACGCGGACTGTGTAAATTTTCATTTTCACGGGCCTTAGTAAGTACTTTTACCTGCTATTTAAAAAATATGTATCTTTGCATTTGGTACTTACTTTAAGATCACAGAGTAGAAAAGGTTTATTTTAATGGCAGTTAACTCACAGATTCTAGTAACCTCTGTCCATACCAGCACAGGAGCCACGTTTGCGATAGTGCAGTTGTCAGAAACGATTTGTAAATCATTTCGTTCCATTTCTCTACAATCTGAAATAAGCTTTTCTATTAGCTTTTCCATTAATATTCCTATTTAAATTAAATCCAATTGAGATAGGTGTTTAAAATAAAAGTAGAAAATAATGCGGATAGAGAAAACAAACCAATAAAAGTTAATGGTTGTATTATTTTGAAGGCCAAAGTAGGTAATGCAAGGTCTTTCCAATGCGACATTTTCCACGAGGAGACGAGTTGCCTATTCCTAAAGCAACTCGTTTCCTGATAGAAAATGCTGCTTTACTTATGTAGCCAACATAATAGAGGGGCTTAGCTTAAGTTAATAAGAAAGGAAGTCAGTACCTATGCAAAAATATGTCAATTGGTAAATTAACGCGAGGACGACGTTAATAGATAAAAACGGTTTAAACGTCGTAAAAATTATACAAGATCTTTAAAGACATTAAGTTAATAAAATTGTGAAAGATATACCAACTCACCACACAGCAAAAGCCACAGAAGCAGATAATAATAGAGCTATTGAAGAAATTGACGAGTAAAGCAAAACTAAACATGTTCTCTACATCACCGGAGAGTCTGCAAATTACCGTTTAATTAAAATAACATAACATACCATCACGCCTGTATTCCCCGAAGGGTTAGGCAGAGGTGTACTAATGTACACCCATATTTCGCCGGTATGTTTAGGTCCCATGTAATAGGGGGCGAGCCTATTGCCATTAACCGGCACAAATCCAGACTCCGAGCTGCTACTGAGAATTTCATAGAAAAACCCAATAACACTTTGCTCGACCTGGGGACCGAACCCAGGACCTCTAGCGTAGCAGTCGCGCTTAGGACCACTAGACTAATGAGGCAGTCAGGTAATTATAATAACTTTACGTATAAACTTTGTTATGATCTATTTAATCTAGATATCTGACGGTAAATGATCATCATACACTCTGTTTTTTTTTATTTTACAATTTCCCCAAAACATGATGCTAAGTATAGCGTAACTTAGATTCAACTTACAGATAGGGTATCTGTTAGTTGAATCTAGGTTACGAATATCGGTTATTTTTTCACAAAGCAACCTCATTTTGACCGAACTTCTCTTTAATACCCACAGTACATTAATATAAACAATAAACATTTAGAACAGATTTCCTCTCAGAACCCTTATTTTCGACTCACAGCTGCCCGCTAGAAACACCCTTCGTTCTACATTTGTATGTAAACGACAGACCGGATGAATCGGTATCGCTTAGAATCGATTTGACGTCAAACGAGATTTGAATCGTTTGACCCGAAAGGACTGATGCGATAAGGGTAAGCTGCAGCTGCAATGTACCCCGACGATGGGATTGAAGCACTAAATTGACAAATTATTCAGTGACGATATGAAGTGCATTGAAAATGGACTGAATAATAGAAGTTTCAAAGAAGAAGATCTTCTACTTTTAACGTAACAATAGTTTTATTATAAAAAACTCATAATCATGTAAGTACTTGGTCGTATTAACGTCGCAATATTATCAATTTGCCTCTAATTTTCAGCCAAAACACAGATTTTAAGGGTAGCAAAATTTTCAAAGTTATAACCTAGGACGTAGGTTAGTACAGTCGCCAGCAGGTCAAGGTATACAAAAATGTCAAATTTCTTCAAATGATTTTAAACCTTAAAACATAACATAACATACCATCACGCCTGTATTCAGTTCTGTTCAGTTCGCCGGTATGTTTGGGTCCCATGTAATAGGGGGCGAGCCTATTGCCATTCACCGGGCACAAATGCAGACTCCGAGCTGCTACTGAGAATTTCATAGAAAAACTCAATAACACTTTGCTCGACCTGGGGATCGAACCCAAGACCTCTAGCGTAGCAGTCGCGATTGGGACCACTAGACCAACGAGGCAGTCAAATCTTAAAACGTTGATGGTTAAGTAAATTGTGTCATTTTGTGGTAATTTGATGTGCTGGCGACTGTACCTAGTTAGGCACATTAGTAATTTATGCAAATTGCTTCCCTTGACATTTGTGGGTAGTTTAATAATTAACTAACATTAACTAATTATTTACCTGACAAGAGCTCGGTGTCTTTCAATAATTTCCGAAAGATCTTTTTGATGTTTCGCCTCCCAATCTTTGTCATGAAAATTGTCTATAATTTCTTTATTGTTTCGCGCATAGCCTTTGCAGTATTCCCCTAAAATTAAATTAAGGGTTAATCGCAGATATCATTTTAGGCCGATTATTAAAATCGCAGTCCAATAATTTCGAAATTGATCTTTAAATTTGAGATTTTAAATAAGTATATTAAATATTTTTTTAGTCATAGATTGAATGCAGAAATATATTCCTCAAAAAAAAAGTTACTTTAGTATGTCATACTAAATTTCTATTTTGTAAACAAGTTTTACCCTAAAACCTACCAAGAAAATGCTAAAGTACAGACCATCATGTTTCGCAGCTGAGCAAGAGCCCATCCTTGTTCCAGCCACCCCTCATTACACGTAACGAGAAATCTCATTCCACTTTCCGTATTCTAAGGCTTGTAAGATACTTCAAAGATACTAGACTAGAAACAAGGGGAAATGTAATCCTATTTTATCCTGGAATAGCGTTAATCTTTTTTCTAAAAAAAGGATCAAAAACCTCTGTAATACGCCTACTTATTTGGTTCACGTATAAAAATAAATAAGACTGAAAAAGTGGGCCCGAGATTCTAGGTCATAAGGGTTCGCGAGTTCCGTAAATCAGATTGTAAAAGCGTGTGAGAAAATAGGACTTTTAATGGTCATTTATTTTATTAATGCGAAAGTGATTGCAATACCAATTTTAATGGGTCTTCGTAGATTAAGAGATCTTGGTAGGATTGGACTAAGTTACGTTTTGTTTATGAAAGTCCGTTGGGATCAGATGCAGATGAAATAGTGAATGAAAACATACAACACTTAACGGCATGGAAAATATATTTTGGATTAAGGACGTATAGTTTGGTATAATTATGTAAAGTTTTTTTAAAAGGCAAGGAACTATTTCTTGTATGTAAGTTACTTATCAGTAATTTCCTGCCTTTATCTAACCGATTGATAAAAAAACAATATATATAAAGCTCTAGTTTGTCACTGATACTTTCTTGGCAAAAAATTGCATCAACAAGACCAAGCAGAAACCGAATATTTTCGAATTTCTATTAACCTTTTAGGTACTAAAGACAATCCATGATCTATTATTTGTAAGCTGTCGATAAAAGTTTTGCTGAATTTAAGGTGTTGACACTTGCATTAGTACAGATTCCATTGTACACACGGCTACACATATAGCACATCAAGCAAGTTCATTAAGGGACGGTTCGGCGCTCGAGTACAAAATATTCGCATCTATATGACTTTTACTGACACCGTTTAAGGCGGCAACTTGACTTTTAATCAAGCTAAGGGAACACTCCCATCAAACAGAAACCTTTGTTTAGGTATTCTAATGAAGAACGTTTTCATTACGAAGTTTTGTTAACTGCAACACTTTGATCCTCTATTATATTACGAAGTTTTGTTAGCTGCAACATTTTGATCCTCTATTTTATTACGAAGTTTTGTTAGCTGCAACACTTTGATCCTCTATTATATTACGAAGTTTTGTTAGCTGCAACACTTTGATCCTCTATTTTGTGTTCTCTTTATTTCCATGTCCATACCTAAGCATGTAAGTAAGCTGATGTTGATGAAACTAATATCCTTTTAACGTATTTCATGATACCTAGGTATCACTAGGCACCTATAATGTACAGTATCACAGTATCACAGACTTCAATCTGTTAGGTGAAATAACGCGAAGTCTACTTGTATAAGTGAGGAAATTTAAGCGGCGTCGGACTTGCGATGATGTGTTTGCCGGTTCGAAACCCACCCATTGCACTACCGACGTGAACCCACTCGTAATACAAGCATTTAGCATAGCACGAGGGATTAACAAGAATATTAGTAAAGGGCGACCCACATTGCTATTAAGCTTTTTGAAAAAAAAGAAAGAAGAAAAATTCTCAGACGATCCAGTCTGCCACCTGCGCTGCGAGGTTTGTCGTACTCCATCATACCATCATACCATCACGCCTGTATTCCCCGAAGGGTTAGGCAGAGGTGTACTTAATGTACACCCACAGTTCGCCGGTATGTTTGGGTCCCATGTAATAGGGGGCGAGCCTATTGCCATTCACCGGGCACAAATCCAGACTCCGAGCTGCTACTGAGAATTTCATAGAAAAACTCAATAACACTTTGCTCGACCTGGGGATCGAACCCAAGACCTCTAGCGTAGCAGTCGCGATTGGGACCACTAGACCAACGAGGCAGTCGTACTCGTACAGCCTAAAATTTGCACTTGCTTTCCCTTGGCTTTTAATCACAACCCTGGCACGTGCTCTTATCCTTACCTAGTGGATATGTCTCAACCAGTTGTTTGTCCACAGGTACGTATACGAGTCTCCTTACCCTGACGGCCAGAAGATCGAACTGGGTGGTGATGTGGCTCATGAATAGGCAGAACAACAGGTCGCCACACAACATGAACCATATTGTTATTAATCCTGTCGACAATAAAAAGGATAATAGTACTCAGCGATAAATATTGCACATCGACTCCTGGAAAGAGACAACCAGTATATTTAAAAAAGTTTACTACTTATATTAGTTTATAGGTACGTACTAAGTAAAAATTTCATTTTTTTATCTCGATTTGCTAGAGGTTTCAAAATTCTTAAACTAACATAGTGCCTTTTTCAGGAGCACGATCGGAAAAAACCTAAGCTATCTTCAAAACATCGAATGGATCAACTTGTCAATAAACAGATCGATTTCATTGACACGGCAAAAATGTTGCTAAGTTCCACAGCCGGAGAATGTTCGGCTGACGCTTTTGGTCGAACGATCGAGTTGTAAACTCATAAAGAGCTTCCAAAAGTACAACGCTGTTTGGCTGAGGAACTCATGGGGGAAGTCATATATTATGCTAAAATGGGTCAGCTTAATGTTGATACTGTGGTGTATTTGAATGATGATATTGAATCACATTAATTAGGTACGTCTTGAAGAGAAAAATGCAAATTAACTACAAGGATTAAACTTTAAGCGTGATTGGGATTGACACATCTACACTGTTTATGCTAATATATTTTTTTATTTAATAGTAGGCATAGCTACACATGCTATAATAAACCAGTATAGGCTGGCCTTGAATTGTACGGAAAACCTGTACAATGGGAGTCAGTCTAAAATGGATTTGTATAGCTTGATGTGTAGGAACCGATTTTTTAGTTTTTTGTAATAAGACTGTTTCAGTCTTATTACAAAAAACTAAAAAATCCTTGGTTTAAACCTGAACTATCAAGTCCAGGCTTATCTGAAGAACTATGGTCTAAATTTGTCCGTATTACAAAACATAAATAAACCGTGATCTTCTTAGTACCGTGTTTTGAACCATGATCTACATATTAACCACAGATTAATACAAATATCATTCGTTCACCATGATATCATTCAATTTTAACGTTCCGTATGCCCAGAAAACAAAACGTTTTGGTAATAATCTAACGATTAAATAATGTTTAGAAGTGTTAAAAATATGATGACCTCTTTTGCATGGATAAAAACATTAGTTATTTCGTCGATTGTAGTTGTGTTTAGGTTTAAGCACAATACTTATGTCGTATTAATTGCTTATGATAAATCCAAGTAGGTACGTGTGACGAAACGTAGCATTCTTGCGCGTTATATGAAACCATAACATTAAACAAAACCAAGTTGAACAAAGTTCATTTAGCCTTGGAATTTTATGCTATCGAAATTTCTAATAGAAAAATTGTCTGTAGCCTATTAAGCTACATAAAATAATGATAAATGATTATGAGGGGTGTTAAAGATTGATGTGTGTGTATTTGTGAGATTGTGTGCTTGTGTGAATATGGTGGTTGCTTCTGGTTGTGGGTATGATGTGGTTACTTGTCTCATTATCATTCTGTAGGAATTACCTAACAATTCTACACGTGTTTAGGATTGATGCTTTTGATATACGGCGCTAGGTGTAGAGTATTTAACGATTGGTGTAGTTGCTTGGGAATTACTAAATTTTTATTCAATAAGATATTGTGATGGACCAACGAAAGAGAAAAATATCTCCTTGAAGTCTTTAATTTATTGATTTTAAGCTAACCCCAATTTTAAATGTTATAGGATATACTAATGCACAATCATGCACATATTCGAGGACAAAAATAAAGAGAAACATTGACAGATACTATTTAGACCATCGTTAAACTAGGGGCCACCGAGGTTTAGCGTTAGACCATGACATAGTCTAAGGATTATCGCAAAACCACGATTTGTAATATCATTTTTGTTTAAACCGTAGTTTATAGAGGCTTAGACCTGGGTTTTTAGTTAAACCGCTTTTTGTAATAAGACAGTTTCTCTTGTTTGAAAGTAGGTACTCTGGTGGCTGGGGAACTCGGGGTGCCGCTTGTAAATAAAGAAGAATAATTTTATTTTGACTTAGATTTCACCGCGTGCCTACTATGACAGTCGGTAATCCGATATTATATTGTAGTCTTTGGTACACTGTATCTATAATATAATAATGTGGTATGCTCTTGATCGTGGTAGTTGATTGATTGACCAAATAAATTAGTGAAGATTCTATAAGTGTAAGCGTACAATTTTGTATTCTATTTGTAAGTATACAAAGTACAATTAACTATTAAAATAATGTTCTTTAAAAGTTTGTTATCACAATTGTCAAACCTACCTTATATCAGAAGTCAGAACTTTGCCAGAGACCGAATTCTTGTTTCGCTAAAATGTATAACTACCTCATATTTTATACTTAAGGCTAAACATTCAACCTTGGGCACCACAAATTCGCCAGTAATTTTATGGTAACAACTACCAATTTCATGCCATCTCTCTCAAACAGTATTCAATACAGCACTGTGCGAGAGAGAGGGTCAGATTTGTTAGAGATCAGGAACAAAGTCCCGATCTTTTTTATAAATACAAAATTAAAATACTTACTGGACGGTTTTTACTTACCGTGCCACGTCTGCGCAATCAAAATGACTTCATAGTATCCTCGCTGGAAGGGGTTAAAGGGGAACCAGTAGAAGAACGGCAACATGGGGGACACCTCATGCCCCATCCATATCTTGATGCCCTCCACGAGTGGCGGGGAGAGGAAGATCACCAGGAGAGCGTTGTTGCACCAATAGTAACCTGATAATAAGGCATTTATCACTATAATGCTGAGTTTGTGTTTGTTCGGGATATTCTTATAAACTATTAAACGGATTTAAAGACATTAAATATCATCACACTATCCGAGCTGTGCTCAGTGTATCAGACAGGATTTGAAAAAGCTCAGCGTGTCTTAGGGGATGGATTTTTTTTAGGAAGTAAGGGTTAAGTAAGCTTCTAAAACGTTGTATTTTCTATATGTAAGTACTTATCACGGCTAAAATGACATATCAAACTGCCTTAACGGTTGGGTGGTCGTAAGCGCGACTGCTACGCTAGAGGCCCTGGGTTCGTCTGATTGTTATTTTTTATGAAAATCTCTGTAGCAGCTAGGAGTTTGGATTTTATGCCCGGTTAATTAATGGCAATATGCTCGCCCTTAATACATGGGAACTAAATATGTGCGAACTGTGAGTGAACATTAATTACAGAAATAGCTGCAAATATTTATATGGCTAACAGGTATTGTTCTGAATTAATTAGTATCCAAGATTTATTAAAAAAAAACTAAAAAAAAATTAAAAAAAAATCTAAATGTCATTTTTAGCGATGCGGCATCCATTCCAAAAAATATTTTTTCAGTATTCGTCTTATATTTTTAATTATATTTTACATTAGGCCTGTTATTTTCAATGAATACAACACTTATTACCCACTTTAAGGTAGGTACGTATAATTTAACGCAACTGAACTTCAGTTAATGGAAACACTTAGTATTTAATAGGAAGGTACCTCTATTACCCAACTTGAATACCAAATGGTTTCTCCGGAAACAAATTGTTTAGGACCTTAGAGACTACCCTAAGAGCTTCCGTGAACTTGTGAAGTGCCGCGCTAAAATATTCCGCTAACGAGTCGAGAATTTCTTGAAATTGTGGATAATGGGTCCACAGCTCAGAGCAATTTAAAAATAGGTTCTTCCCAACGATGATTTTTATTTGATTAAGTGATTATTTGCTTTCCGTCTACGGCTTCGCCCGTGGTTTCTCGGCTTTTTTGTACTACCTATAATATAGATATAAATAAACCTACCAAATCACTCTCTCTATTGCTGGAAAACTGCATTAAAATCCAGAAGATCTAAGCGAACAGACAGCGGAGGCGACTTACAATGATTTTTATGTGATTGAGAGTTTATAGCAAATAAAAAAACTCTTTATAGAATAAAAGTATCTCCAATCATACATACCATTACGCCTGTATTCCTCGAAGGGTTAGGCAGAGGTGCACTAATGTACACCCACATTTCACCGGTATGTTTAGGTCCCATGTAATAAGGGGCGAGCCTATTTCCATCAACCGGGCACAAATCTAGACTCCGAGCTGCTATTGGGAATTTCATAGAAAAACCCAATAACACTTGCTCGACCTTGGGATCGAACCCAGGACCTCTAGCGTAGCAGTCGCGCTTAGGACCACTAGACTAATGAGGCAGTCTACTGATAGCACGTTGTGAAGCCGAGTGTTCTCATAACATATTGTGATTCGGCAAAGCAGTCCTTTAAGGTGGATCGTTTCGCATTAGGCGCCAACTTATTTCATTTTTTTGTTTTTCGCAATTGTTTATCTATACCACATTTTACGATCATGGCAATAAGAATTACGACTGTAACTTTTTCACAACTGAGTATTAAAATTTTTGCTCGTAGCAGATACAGTTTTTTCGAAATAACTAAGCTTGTCTGAAGTTGTCCGCAATTGGTTTAGCAGTGGTAAATTGTAATAGAAAGAGTCAGTGTAAAGACGGTTGAGGTCGAATATGTTTGGCATTTGTGATTATTTTCATTACTAATTTCAATATTTATGTATAGATAAAAACATTTAATTAAGCGAGTCTACCTGTGCGGCATTTCGGAATGGCTAACTTCAGACAAGTGCAGCTATTTCGAACAAACTGTAATAATGTTAATAAATATACCCTACTACTTTATGTTAATATTGTGAATTTTGGCCGAATCCTAATAGCTGCTCTGATTTGAAAAATTAATAATAATTAGACCACGAGAATTTAGATCACTTGTTTAAGGTGAATCATTTAGCCTCGAATGTCTACATATGTTATGTTATGTAGACATTCGAGGCTAAATGATTCACCTTAAACAAGTGATCTAAAGACCGTATATATTGAAGTACCTTGTACAACATAGTTGAGGTATCTCCGTGCAGTGTCTACGATCTCATGCTCTTCATCGGAAATCTCTCCCCTCGGCCACATTCCGCGCAGTTCACTTATCAAGTTCTCGTATACCGGACGGTAGTATACTATCTTGAAGGACTTAGACATTGCTAGAAAGTTACAATTACTGTATCATCGTGTTAAAATTATTGTATAATTCATTGTAAAGAAAGAAAATACCATCACGGCTGCATTCACCGAAGGGTTAGGCAGAGGTGTACTAATGTACACCCACATTTCGCCGGTATGTTTAGGTCCCATGTGATAGGGCGAGCCTATTACCATTTACCGGACACAAATCCAGACTCCGAGCTGCTACTGAGAATTTCATAGAAAAACCCAATAACACTTTGTTCGACCACTGGGATCGGACCCAGGACCTCTAGCGTAGCAGTCGCGCTTAAGACCTCTTGAATAATGAGGCACTCTGTTGTAAAGAAAGAATTTTCGAAATCCGTTCGCAATTGACTGAGATTGGAGAAATCGGTGATACATACATTCGAACATAGAACCTCCTCCTTTTTTGAAGTTGGTCAATAAAACCTCCGTGGCCGAAAATGAGTTAAACGATCGCAAGTCCGACGCCCTAGCCATTAGTAGCCTAATGGCTAGGGCTGTTTAAATAACATTGACTTGTAGAACTGTATTTAAGTCTTTTTAGGGTGCCTTAGCCAAATGGCATAAAACGGAACCCTTATAGATTCGTCATATCTGTATGTCTGTCTGTATGTCACAGACACTTTTTTCCGAAACTATAAGAACTATGCTGTTGAAACTTGGTTAGTTGATGTATTCTGTAATCCGCATTAATATTATTACACAAAAATAGAAAAAAAGAAACAATATTATAATAATTTTGGGGGTTCCCCATACTTAGAACTGCAACTCAATTTTTTTTTCATCAAACCCATACTTGTGGGCTATCTACGGATAGGTCTTCAAAAATGATATTGAGGTTTCTAATATATTTTGTTTACTCATATTCAGAGGTATTTTTCTTGTTTTTTTTTGTGTTAAGTTAACGAAATTTTCTTTCTTTCTTTTCAACTAACCGAGCAGCAGGTATCCGACACATGGCATCATGCGGAACATTTCGACGGCGTCCTGGAACGAGCCACCCCTCGCCGCCTGCGCCATGTTGATCAGCTCCAGCCAAGTCACCACAAACAAGTTCAAGAATTCGAACCAGTAGAATATGTTCCACAGTAACCTGGAAATCAGGTCTTTTTTTTAAGGCCTATATTTGGTTTCTATTATACTGTCCACTAGGAACTAAAGAAAGGCTGAATCTAATAGGTAAGATATTAGAAACATTCTACATATTTTTTTTCGAAAGCTTACTACAATGTCGATCGCAAATTACTAGTATTATTGGTAACCCCTCGTACTAAACTAAATTGCTTGTGTCAGGAGTGGGCTCACGTTGGTAGTGCGACGGATAGATTTCGAATTGGCAACCACATGATCGCAAGTCCGACGCCCTAGCCATTAAGCTACCGCCGCTTCTATTGCATGGAGATGATATTTTAATACCTACAGTGTAGGCTCTAAAATATAATAAAATAAAGGAGAAACACAAGAAATTCTTTTCGTAAAAAGTTTTCGTAAGTAGGTAGGTACCTAATTACTTAGTTCGTGATTCATAAAAAAGATTGAACTTGAAAAGTTAGGAAACAAAGTGTTGTTTTTTCCAGCGTCGTATTATGTGATAATACTTCCCTTTTCAGAAAAGGTAATGATGCGTACACAGATGTGTAAAGTGAAATATGTATTTAAAAGCTCTTGCTAAAATAATAAAAAAATACACATTCTTGATGTGAACGCGTTAGAACGTAGGGAGTCGTTATTCATGGAAATCATAAACATTGTCTGTGTGAGAAAGCATGTAAGGAAATAAATACCCTCTGGCTCGGGCTCTCACAAATGACGTAACACAGAAAAACTGATTAACGGCCGTCATATCGGTGGTTCGCGCTGCATCAAACTATACAAGTCATATATAGGCTGGCCTTGCATTATACAAAAAGACTTTAGAATGCGAGGTCAGCCTATACTGGATTTGTAAAGCTTAATGTATAAACGTGTGTACCAAGCTAAGCAGATCATTAGATCCTAAAACCGAATGTAATACCTGACGCAATCGGAATCTTCCCTGGTGATTCGCAAACCGACCAATCGGAGGATAGCTCTCGGAATAGCAAACGTTGCATCGAATGATTCGTCATTATATACCTGTAATATGAAATAGATAGGTACCATAACCGTAAAACGACCGTATAGAATATATTGGATACTGAATATTGGAAAAGCCATTGTGATTTGCAAGCATATTGGTAATAGCAGTAGGTATATTTAGTGACATGACTATTTATTATCTTGATGCTACGAATAAATAGTCTTGATGTCATACCTAGTTCTTAACATTAGATAAGTACCTATTGCTTTTGGAAACCATCATAAATAAGCTTGATTACAGCTACATCTAATAGTGAAAGAATTATGAAAATCGGTTTAGTAGTTTAAGAGTTATCGATTTCCTCTTTTGAATATTACTACAGATAGATATACTAATCATAATTAATATGTACAGTCGCCAGCAGCTCAAGGTATACAAAACTGTCAAATTTCTCCAAATGAATTTAAACCTTAAATTGTTGAAGATAAAGTTCAAAATCAACTGAGAAAATTTGACATTTTGTGGTAACTTGATGTGCTGGCCATAAGTATGATACCGAGTTCCAGTTTATAATAATCCCTGTCTCTCAATATTAAAGAAAGACTACTGGTAGGTAGACAGGTACACTTATGAAAACGAACACAGAATAGAATCGGTAGGAGAAGTAGCTAACATTTCCATTCTTCGAGAATTGGGAAATTCAAGAAAATATCTTAATTCTTAAACAAACCTTAGATACTGGCTCCTTAGATTTATATTTTCTAGAAAAACGATTTGATAAGAAACTTGCCATCTTGTCTTGTCTTTGGGTCTTCTGTAAAACTAAATTACATGCCTCTTTCAATACTATTTTATCCACAATCCGTGTGAAATAAAACACGAGGGTTATCAATTTTTTATAAGTATTGTTTGTTCGAGTTTGGAAAACATTGAGGTTTTTTAAGAACTTTACTACTAAGATTCAATAAAAAGTTACTGGAATTGAAGGTTCTTGGGTCTATTGTGTAAGTTGGGTCTAAACGTGTAAGTGAAGCCGGTAAGTTATACCTTTTATTTAATAAGTTACTAGCATAGTCATACTGCCTAGTTTTGAGTTCACGCCTTCAAAGTTTTTGCTACTATGGTTTTGAATATAGTTTTGTACCTAATATAGTTTGCAGCAATTGTTGAGCATTGATATTGGGTTTTTCTATGAAATTCTCAGTTCAAAGTCTGGATCTGTGCCCGGTTAATGGCAATAGGCTCGCTCCTTATTACATGGGACCTAAACATACCGGCGAAATGTGGGTGTACATTAGTACACCTCTGCCTTACCCTTTGGGGAATACAGGCGTGATAGTATTTTTAAAGACTGGTGGCTGATTGTCGACTGAAGTGACAAAATTATTTTGTCTATATTGTCTGTAGAGACATCAGAGACAATGCGACTCGTGAGGACCACGTTTCTTTTCTACTTATTTATTTATTTATTTATTATATACTTTATTGTACACCAAAACAAAATACAAAAGACAGGATACAAATGAAGTTTAAAACATACAATGGGTGGCCTTATCGCTATCTGCGATTCTACTTAGGTACCTACCTGAAAAAGGAAAATTCGGCGGAATACTGGCGTGATGGGATGTAATATGGCAATATTACATAGAAACTAAGAAGTAAAACAGAACCTTAAGAAATTGTAGGTACATTCGTTTTAATGATGCCCATTGGACAGCCAAGTCAAATCAAGTTCGCCAACTGCTGGGCTCCGATCTCCTCTCAGACCTAGAGGGATTAGGCTATAATTACATGTGTGTTACTGTATACACTATATTGCTGATTAAACATCATTCTTATCCGCCAAGAGACTAAAAAGATATATCAGTTTTTCTCAAAAACGGTTAAAAGTTCTATGAATAAACATTGGAAACAAGTGAGTCATCAACCGTCGAGTCAACGAGCGGCCGCCCGGTCATATTATTATCTACTCAGCGCGGCCGCGCGCTTACAGGACTACCCTACGACGACAAGAAGCTACAAAAACATTGCAACTTACGGAATATCCTGCGTTTTTAAATCATAGAAAGCCTTGTTTTGTGAGTAAAGCTATTCACTTTCATTGTGAATAATATAAGTTATTTAACATGAAGCGAACGCCACCACATAGCCCATACCACTATACATCTGAACCAAACTTAGCGCCGACTACAAGTCACGAGAAAACTAACGAACACACAAATAAAACCCTCAGAAAAAGAAAACGTAGTGAGGAAGAATGGGATCGTATGGAGGAAATGATGCAGGAAATGAAAAGAATGTTTGCTGAGCTGGTAAATAAGCAAAATGTACAAAATACCAAAATAGATACACTACAATCGGCCCTTGAAGAAATTCGTTCCCAGAATGTCCGAATTAGTACCCAAAACTCTGAAATCAGATTGCAGAACGAAGAGATACAAAAAACTATTGCTTTCCTATCGGACAAATATGATGATGCATTACTAGAGATAAAGGATCTTAAAACTGAATGTAATACCCATAAAATAATAATAAAAACATTGGAAAGCAAAGTAGACTTCCTTGAAAGAAACATGAAGGCGGCAACAATTGAAATAAAAAATTTGCCACGACAAAATCCTGAAACTAGCAATTCATTAACAGATACTGTATTAAGACTGGGCAAAATTATCAACCACCACATAATCGAAACCGACATAAAAGATATCTTTAGACTGAACAGTAAGTCGGAATCTGTTGGAACAACTGTAGTGGAATTCAAATCTTCTGTAAGTAAAGAACAGTTCCTGAAATCAACGAGAGACTACAATAGGAAAAACAAGGATAATCGCCTAAATACAACCCACCTTTCAGAAAAATTACCTAAACAACCGTTGTACATCACTGAAATGCTTACCACATTGAATAAACGACTGTATTACCTCGCAAGAGAATTTGTTAAGACCAGCCAATATCAACAATGTTGGACCATGAACGGCAAGGTATACATACGAGAAAAAGAAGGGATGCCAAGCCGGCTCATAAAATGTGAGGAAGATCTAGTGAAATTGAGAAAAGGAAAATGACTAGGTTTGGAACATGCTAATTATATTAATTTTACTAACACTTCCAAAATTATATTTTGTAACTTTTTGATACTACAGATAGAGGATTCAATTAATAAATATCACATATACTCTATGTTTTTCCAATATCAATTAAGGTTTAAATTCATTAATTCTACAAATTATATTAATACTTCAATGATCTCAAAAAGTCTGCATGTCATTATACAATTTACGTTTGTCATTAATCATAATATCTTTGTATTAATTAGTACTACATTTAATTATATCATTATATTTAGTGCTAAGTATTATAATAATGGATTAATTTTAAGCTTTTTACAACTATTTCATCTGAAAACCATGTTCACACACACAAAATCACACACACACTATATACAACCAACCACGACACAACGAGAAAACAAAAACAACCACTCGACACCCTATACAAAAACATACAAGATACGCGGTATTATTAATTTAACATACAATACACTACTGGCCTTATTTAACTATAATTCCTATATATTAAAACTAAATCAGAAGTCTCATAAAAAGATAAATATTGAAAACCTAAACTTAAAAATTCGATAGTATGCAGAATAATATAAACAATATAGACTCTGTCACTGTGTCGGATGCAGCAACCTGTGACTTGGACAATTGTGTTCCACCAAATTTTGTGCAGAAACAATACCTTAAAATTTTAAATCAAAATATTCGCAGTATTTCTAAGAATATGTCAGGCTTATTGACTACTCTAACTAGAACGGAAATAAACTGGGATATTATTACCTTAACTGAATGCTGGCTGTTAAGCGCTCATAATACTCCTGACTTAACGGGTTATAATTGTTACATGACCACTAGAAATCGAACTCAAAATGAGGGTGTAGTTGTCTACGTGCGCAAAGAAATTGGGGTGAATGTGGAAGAACCACAATTCCTTGAAGCAAACTGTCTCCAAATCAAAATTGACGAAAATACAATTCTAATAGCAATATACCGACCGCCAGCTTATAAAGACATAACTCATTTTCTAAATTCCCTAAACACGACATTGACTAATATATCTCAGTATAAGAATATAATAATTACCGGAGACATAAACATAAATATACACCAACTATGCAATAGTTCTTCTAAGCAAAGATACCTTAACTTATTAGCGTCGCACGGCCTTTTGCCGGCGCATACATTGCCCACACGTCAGAATACTTGCCTCGACCATATTATGTTAAAAACACAGTTGCCCGCCTTTACAATGGTAGCTCACTCTGCGCTAACAGACCACGAGACTGTATTGTTATTTATTGCAAAAAAAACTTTGAGAACGGCAAATAGAAAAACAATAGTTCGTGTTAATAACGAAAAAATAGATATTGAAATCAAGCAGATAGACTTCAGTAATGTATATCAAACTCAGGATCCCCATGTAGCAGCGGAGACGATGACTACCCTTATTAAAAATCTAATTGACTCAAATTCTAAAATAGTTAAAACCCCAAACCGTAAAAAAATAATAAAAGCATGGATCACGCCGGGATTGCTGCGGTGCATCCGACATAGAGACAATCTGCATAAAAAATTCAAACAGGAGCCTAGTAATGAGGTCTTGAAAATATCATTTACTAGATATAGGAATTTTTGTTGTAAATTGCTAACGAAAGTAAAAACTGAATATAACAAAAAGGAAATAAATAATGCCGGTAATAGCCCTAAGCACTTATGGGCAGCTATCAATGGTATCTCAGGCAGAACTAACCAGAAACAACACAATTCCTTGTCACTGTTAACATCTTCAGGCACACCAGCACTGTCAGTAAATCATGTCAACAATTTTTTCGCTGAAATAGGCAAAAACCTCGCAGAAAAGATTACGCCTGACTCAATAGGAGCTCCTGCGGTGGTCAGCTCAAACCCTATCTTGCAGTCTATGGTAATGCTACCAACAAACGAAGCAGAGGTTTCAAAATTATTAATGTCTCTTCGCAACGACTGTGCTGTGGGATGGGATGGAATCTCGAGTAACTTTCTAAAACGACATTTGGTTGATATCGTACCACCACTCACATACATCTGTAATCTCGCACTCACTACTGGTAAATTTCCCAAAGCATTTAAACGAGCTATAATACACCCGATCTATAAGAGTGGGGACAGATCCCGTGTCAATAACTACAGACCTATAGCGGTACTACCTGCCTTCTCCAAGGTTCTTGAGCGGATCATGAACAATAGGCTAGTCAACTACTTAGAAAAATACAACCTATTATCCCCTTCACAGTATGGTTTTCGACCTGGAAAATCGACTGCTGATGCTGTTCATGATTTGACTAATTATATAGTCACTAACTTGGATAAAGGGCATAAAGTACTTGGCATATTCTTAGATCTTGCCAAAGCATTTGACACGGTGACTGTCCCCATTCTAATTCGTAAGATGGAAACCTTGGGAATAAGAGGGACTCAACTTAATTTATTCGAAGACTACCTAAGTGAGCGTACCCAGAGAGTTAAGATAGATAATTACATTAGCGATGAATGCACACTTAGTTATGGCACGCCTCAGGGCAGCGTTCTTGGACCCACACTCTTTCTTATATATGTTAACGATCTGGGTGCGCTCACTATCCCGAAAGGCAAAGTCATTTCTTTTGCTGATGACACAGCCCTTCTGTTCAGCGCAAATACTTGGAACGATGCCTACAAATGTGCTCAGTCAGGTTTTAACATCGTACACAGGTGGTTAAGAAGTAACGTATTGACGCTAAATGTAGAAAAAACCCAATATATCACATTTTCTCTTAAAAACAACTCAATAATAACTGATCCATATACACAACCATCTATTATAGCCCACTCCTGCCCAAACCCGCTCAATAACACTTGTCAATGTTGTCATCTTGCGAAGGCAAAAAGTATAAAGTATCTAGGAATAATAATCGACAGTAACTTAAGGTTTCAGGAACATATCAACGCACTAAATGGAAGATTGAGGAAACTGATATATGTTTTCAAAACTTTAAGAAATGTGGCTGACAAAAAATTGTTGAAATCAGTCTACTTTGCCCTGGCCCAATCAATACTGACCTACTGCATCACCTCCTGGGGGGGCGCACCTAAGAGTACACTAATAGATGTCGAGAGAACGCAAAGAGCCATTCTCAAAGTCTCTTACTTTCGACCATACCTCTACCCCACAGCGCAGTTATATAAAGAATGTGAGGTGTTAACAGTACGACAGTTGTTTATTTTAAATACATTGTTGAAACAACATTCACTATTAACGTATGATCCTTCGTTGTCACGTGGAAAAAGGCGATACAATCCAGTAGACAAATCTCAAGTGCATCTTAAGACGATGCATACTAATAGATTTTACTGCCATTTGGGTGGGTTCCTCTATAACAAATGCAATAAAATACTAAATATATACAAACTGACTAAAAACAGATGCAAAAGGACAATATCCACCTGGCTACATAATCTTAGCTACGAGGCCACAGAAAAACTACTTAGTAATCCAATTTAACATAGCGTAACATATTGCACACATTCACATACATTCAAACACACATACACACACGCATACACACATAAAATCATTATAAATTTTATTGTAGATTCAATAGCTCTGAATTGTGTTTTCAATTATAATTATTTAAACACAATTATTAACTATTCTAACTTCCCACTATTTACCTTTCGCTTTTAAGTACATAATAAAATGTAATGCATAAGGGGTGGAGACCTGGTATCCTGAAATACAGGCCTCGAGCCTAGTTTAGGTACCAGTCTCCCCACAATATCAAAAATGTTAATTTATGTTTTAACCGAGATGTAACTCATGTTTATATTGTGGTGAGAAAATAAATAAAAATTGAAAAATTGATTGAATTAGTCCACCACGCTTGGATTGGGCGACTACACACGCCATCAAGGAAATCTCTCAGGTTTGTTCACCGTGATAATTAACTTACTATTAGGTACGCACATGACTTCGAAATTCAGAGGTACTTGTGTTAGATTCGAACTCGAGACCTTTGACTTAGCAGTCCAACGGTCATACCACGAGGGTCTTACAGCTCTATCCATCACATCAGCTATCCAGTAAAGCAATCTTTATTATACTAGGTTGTTTTAGACGCGTTGCTTACGTCCTTTTTTTTCGTCCATGTGAATATCCTCATGGATGTCCTCTGCCCCTTGGTGAGGAAATGCGAGGGGTTATGTTGGACTTCTACCGACCATAACGCACGGCTATCCATAATACATTGTGGAAACCCCTCCACACTGTGTTATGGATTACTTTTAATTTGTAATACATAGGTAAATACGTACATACATACACTCACGCCTTTTTCCCACAGGGGTAGGCAGAAACTATGGATTGCCACTTGCTACGACTCTTGCATATCTCTTTCGCTTCTTCCACATTCATACATCTTTTCATACACAAGCGCCGGTTGCGAGTAGGTACTACGCACCTGACCTTTTTTGGAGAACCTCGCCGATAAGATCGTTGTACGTCCTTCTAGGGCGACTTCTCCTGACGCTGCCGCTAACATTCGCCTTATAAATTCCATTCGTTAATCGTCTTGTAATACAAAACTCAGCATTAAAATCTGTGAGTAAACAATAAATCCTCCCTTTTCCCACCCTTGGGCTTGGATTATTTTTCCAAAATTATATGGGACCAACTCCGAGATCTCCAATGAACGTAGCAGTGGCCCTTCTGTGCTTTGGCACGTCACAAAAACAATGCATTTGTACACTCACCATCAAATATATCGGAGCGAACAGACTGTTTTTAATTATGGGCAACTAGGGAAATTAAACTTTATCCTAATGGGATAAAATACATGTCAGAATGACAGCTGCCATGTGAAGTGTTCATTTCATAAAACGTCCTTTGTGTCGTTGAGATATGGTTTAATTTCTGTAGTTGCTCAGATAATTATGGACAGTCTGTTCGCTCCGATATATTGGATGGTGACTGTATGTGTCCTGCCTACGTCACTGCTGGTAACTTTAGAACGCTCTTGAATATTATGATTAAACTCAACCCACCCTTGCCGAGGTCATAAACACATCGACGTCCATTGGAACCGTGGTCACGTCACGCGCCACTCAGTCAGATGGACTTCTCTTGTAGCGGCCAGATTTGCATCCCTAGACGTTGCTGCGGCTATACAGTATTGGAACTTAGGGTGATTTTGTTATCTTAACGTTTGATTTCAATAATCAATATATTTATTGCACTCCACAATGTTAACAGGTGTTATACAGTAATAAAGTATCAATCATGGACCCGGTCGGGCACGGCAATGTAGGAGAGAGGAGGAAGGCATTATGGTTTTATATTTGTTTATATATATTTTTTTATTGATGTTCTTAATTTTTTTTATAGGTACTAATTGTTTGTATATGTTACTGTAAAAGCTCGAACTACGGTAAATCTTAAGATTTAAGTGTAAGTCTTAGGATTTACCGACATGAGTTGGTAAATGTAAGTATTTCTGAAAATACGACGATTTTTTCGAGCTTTTACCATTCGAATTCAGTATATGCTAGGTTTTACCACTGTCAGCTGGTAGATGTTGGTTTTAGGAATAAAACTCCTACTTCTGAGTGGTTTAAAAAAAAATAACCACTACACTACCACTACACTTCTAACCTTACCTATCCGAGTCGGGATGCCCCAAGTTCCGAGCTCGCTACGCTCGCTCTTGTATAAATTCTCCTAGTACAGGAATATTGAATTTTGTAACCGATCCCTTCGCCTTCGACATCGTTTTTACGACAAAATATCATAGCTTTTTATACGCCTGTAATAAACAGCTTCAAGTCAATGCAAGCTACAAGTCAATGCGCTGAGCACGTTATGACATGTTTTCTTTTTCAACATTTACCGTGCCATTAATGTAAATCCTAAGATTTACCAACGGAATGGTGGTAAAAGTTCGAATCGCAAACCTTTTGGGACATTTATCATTAAGAAATTGGTAGATCTGAGGTTTTACTGGAATATCTTAGGATTTACTGCAGTTCGAGCTTTCACAGTAACATATACACTTACTTTTTAAATTAAAATTTAAATTATATTTTATTATTAATTAATTTATAACATTTATTATAAAAGAAATATTTTTTATTTGGTTATTTACTTGACCACGAGAAGAATGATTTTTAAATAGCCTCATTAGTTTACTGGTCGCATGTAGGACTGCCGACTAGAAGTCCTGGATTCGATTATGGGGTCGAGTCATCTATTGGATTTTGACGCAATATGCATACCTATCCGCATACTTTAAGGATCATTTTTATGATCCCACCTCTTTTCAAACTACGTACATAATGTCATTGGGTGTCACGAAAAATTTTAAAATTTTTAAATGTCTAGATTAATGTCAATAGGCTCACCTCCTATTACATGGGACCTAAACAATCCCGCGAGCTGTGAGTGTAAAAAAGTACACTTCAGCCTAACCCTTCGGGGAATACAGTCGTGATTATCCCTATCTGTTTTAATAAACTTCTTGTACCGTATAAGGCAGCACGTGGCGCCCCACGCGTATCGATTTCGCATTACTCATAATAATTTTGTATCTAGTAATAGCTTCACATTAGTATTCCATAGGTCTTAGTGCTATTACAAATACGTACAAACCATATTGCATTATCTAGACGTCCGTATTGGGTGGTGGTGACAGGCTTAACACGTAAAAACTGTTAGGTAATCCAATTTGGAAATCGAACTGTACAAAGTGGTAGATTAATTTTAAGTAGTGGTCGCCCGGTGGTCGAAATTCGACCGCAATATTTTTCTCTTGTGCCTAAAAAGGAGTATAAAGGTTTTTCTTCACGTATTTATTTATATTGGTATAGTCGCCAGTACATCATTTTATACAAAACTGTCAAATTTCTCCAAATGATTTTCATCCTTATAATGTTAATGATTAAGATCAAAATAAACTGAGAAAATTTGACATTTTGTAGTAACGCGATGTGCTGGCCATCGTACATACTAATACATATATGCCCTTTATCTATATTAAAAACCTTAATATAATAATGGCGAGCCGCACCAAGGGCACTAGAGCAGTCGCTTATTAGAAAAGTTACCGAAATAAAACTAGTTTAATCTAGCTGTTTTAATCGTTTAATAAATTAATAAAAACACTTTCATTTAAAATTATATTATAATCAAAAGTGTAGTTTAGGACGGTTTCCGGCAAGATAGAGTGATGATTTGCGAAAGGTTTGTTGCAGAAGCTGGAAGCAAAAAGAGGAGGACAGGGTGAAATGGTGCAAAATAGAGGAGGCCTACGTCCAGCAGTGGAATAATACAGTCTGATGATTATAACGATGAAGACGACGCCCTCAAAAAATAAAATGACAATTTATTTATTTATTTATTTAAAGGATCTCTAACAAGAAATACATTACAAAAGGATGTACCAAAACAAAGAAGGTTGTAGGTTTTATGCTTTCTCACTTATAAGAGACCACGACATGCAAAATTACAAAATTATTTTTTTAGGCAAATTTAAATGAAGAACATACACACAACTTAAATTTAAAATTAACAATAATAGGAAACACATTAGGATTACACAGTATTAAAATTAAAATAAAATTATGAAATAAAATAAAAATTAACTAAACTACAACGATATAATAATTAATAATTGTCACCATTGAGTGTCATCGAACCCTTCTGCAACTGATGAATACAATTTTTCTTAAAGATAGTTAATGAGTTACTAAAAATATCTATGTCCTTGGACGCACCTGATATCTCATTGTACTTGTTACATAGCCTTACTATAGGTGAGTGTTTTTGAAGATTAGTTCTGTGACGGGGAGCTCTAAATTATTTTTTTTATTGTTACACTGTGTTTAAATATTGGATATAACACTAGTCTTCGTGGTCTCAGTGGTCGTGGCCGGCAGCTATTAAGTTGAAACGCATAAATTATGTTAAAAGCTGTTTTTCACTCGTGCGGGTCTCACTTAAAAACGTTTAAGGCTGCTAAAGGTTCCCCAAAGCTTTAATGTCTTGTAAGATTTTATTTTTGTGATCCCTTAATTTTTACTTGCGAATATTAACATACCATCATCACGCCTGTACTCCCCGAAGGGGTGTTCTTAATGTTAACACAGACAGTTCGTCGGTATGTTTAGGTCGCATGTAATAGGGGTCTATTGCCATTCACCGGGCACATATCAAACTCCGAGCTCTTTACTGAGAACGTCATAGAAAAACCCAATCACACTTTGCTCTACCTGGGAATCGAATCCAAGACCTCTAGTGAAGCAGTCACGCTTAGGACCATTATACTAATGACGCAGATTGTTGGTGAAAATTGTAAAAGAATAAAATAGTTATAGGTTAAAAATAAAAAAAGAATTTAAAAGTAAATATATTTGAAATTATCTTCTCGCTCACGTGGTTTCCACTCGAGAACTACGATCTCCGAGCTACCTGCCCCGCCCACTGCCACTAAATTCTGTTTCGTAGGACATTACATCCGTCCTAAAACTCACAACGAAACTAATAGTTTGTTGATCACACTAAATAATCAAATACTTAACCTGTAATAATCATTAGTCTTGGCAACCTATTCTGCCAAAATCAAATATTGTTTTACGTTTTAATGTTATTTGGCTACAATTGTAAATACCAGGTATTCGTTGTTTTCCTTTATTGTTCACTAACAGTAATAACTTAACAAAGCATTGTGGAAAATTTACTGTTATTGAATAAGGCAACGATTCTCCAACTTTCTCTCTGAGTTTCGAAGGGTGTTTTTGATTGTATAGTCCTTGAAATACATTTGTTGGATTGCCGGGACTATTTTTGGATTACAGTTACATAAAACACGTCTCGCCCCTTCTTATTAAATGGGACTCGCCCCCTATTACATGGGACCTAAACATACTTGCGAAGCGTGGGTGCACTTTACTATACCTAGGTATGTAGTTACATAGAATATTCTTTATTGCATATTTAAAACGAATGTCATTAACATACAATTTATTACAGAAAAAAACACGACTTCGTGCAACAAGCGGCACCAACATCATGGCGAAATTTGCCAAAAAAATGCTACTTATAATGTCGAGAAAAATTATTATCCAAATCGCATTTATAGATATATAAATCATCACCTGCCTAGTGATAACGGGAATATAGGCGTGATAGAATACAATTGTGATGTGATGTGTTTAGTTTTTATCAGTTAAAATGAAAAAGCTTGGCATCATTAATCTAAGATCAAAGTAGGCAATTGCCTACGGGTATCGCGTCTATTAAGGCCACTTGGACTTAAGACAGAATATGTAGTTTTTTTTTCAGGTAAGTAGAAAAGATAGGTGGTCCTTACGAGTCGCATTGTCTAGATGCCTTTACAGACAGTATAGACAAGGTAATTTCCTTTCTTCAGTCGAAAAAGTATACCGGCTTTTAAAAAAATATATATCTTTGTCATTGCCTGCAGGAAAAAAAAAGGCCAAGTAGCCTCGATCTTGCATTTTCAGAACCGCTAGTCTAAAGCCTAAACTTATATTATACAGAAGAAATGGAATAACCGTATTGTATTTCTCGTTTATTTGCGGTCGGCCATTGTTAGTATTGTCTTGTGCGCCCGCCAATAATGACTTCCTTAATCAACGCGACTGCGTACGGGAAGACAGGGCGCATATTTGCGTTTAGATAAATCAGACAAGATTTTTTAAATTGAAATAAAACTACTTTTTACGGATATTTTCGCGTTAAGTATATTGATACATATTATTAAATTCCCGACGTTTCGGATCCTTTACAGCATTCATGGTCACGGGTGGAAGGAAGTAGTTTTTTTTTATGCCAGAGTCGATGTCATTCTATACTCAATACTCAATACTTTATTGCATTCCATAATGTGTACATTAGTTGGTAGGTATGTTAAACATTGGATCAATTATGGACCCTGTCGGGCACAGCAAAGATATTTTTAATATATTCTATACCTATATACTCGTATATATAATATTTCTGTAACATTTACTTAGATATTTTTGTTATATTAATCACACTATTTTTACTTGACTAAGAAAAAGAAGAGAGATAATGAGTTTTACAACCTCACATAGGTGCATACCCTATGCGAGGTTTTTTTATAGATTACTTAGTAATGTGGGTCGCACATTACTAGTATTCTTAGTATCCTTAGTAAGGTAGTACAATGGGTGGGTTTCGAATCGTCAACCACATGATCGTAAGTCCGACGCTCTAGCCGTTAGGCTATCGCCGCTTTTTATAATGTCTTATAGGTTTAAAGAATTTATTTCTCATAAGAACATATTATTACAGTTCACTTAAAATGAGATACAAAGTTTACATATTTAAGTATAATAGAAATTGCATCTGGTGTGTTGGTAACGTCACTAGGTACATAAATATTTTCTGAGCTTAGATTTAAATATCTCAATACTTTCACATCTCTTCAATTCCTCCGGTAAATCATTAAACAGCTGTGCTCCTTCAACCAGTATTGTTTTTTTGCCGTAATTAGTTCGTGCGCGCGTAGTCTTAAGTTGAAATTTGTTTTTACTTCTAGTGTTGTATGTTATTGATTTTTTATGTAGTTGAATGTTTGAATGTATGGCGTTCGTGGTGATTTTCTTTATAAGAATGCAGGTATAATATGTGTAAAGTTGTGTGAGATTTAGTAGTTTTGTCTGTTCGTATATTTTTTTTGTTGAGTATAGATAGTGATAATGAAATAGTACTTTGATAATTTTGTTTTGTATTCTTTGTAGTGAGTTAAGATTAGATTTAGCAGCCGATCCCCATAGCTCAATTAGGTATTCAAGGTTAGATTTTACTAGAGAATTATATATGATTAGTCGTACTTTTTTTTTTTTTTTTTTTTTTTTTTTTTTATCTTATCGTTTAATTTAGCTAAAAGCTTTACGTAAGTTTGGTCCTCGTTGAAAATTAGTACTAGTGACAATACAATGCTACAATGAAACCAACGTACGACAGGTCGTTGAGCTCCCTAAATTATAAATTTATCCAATTCAAGTTTCTTACGTGAAGTGACCACATAACTCTATGAACATACCATCACGCCTGTATGCCCCGAAGGGTTAGGCAGAGGTGTACTAATGGTACACACGTCTACAGGTCAACCTATACAAAACCAGAAACCGGTATATAAAAAAACCAGTTTAAGCTGATCGCGCATTGTATAGGCTTCTTATACAATATGAGTCCAGCGTAAACTGGTTTAGTATAGCTTGATGACATGTGTAGACGTGCGTACACCCACAGTTCGCGCAGTTCCTATTATGGCCCTTTCTTCAAAAGGTCTGTTCAGATATTGTCCTATTTTGTAAAACTCGCATAATTATTTGATAATACAACTACTTCTAAGGACTTTAAAAGATACCATGATTCTCTGAGTTTGTTTCAGCATTTCATCTCAGAGGTCGTCAGATAGGAAATGCCGGCGCCATCTAGTTTAAAAGATAAAAAATATATACTTACTTGTTAAAACAGAAATAAATATAATTTAGGTTTGACTGCTATTTCAGTATTAATTGAATTATACAAAGCGGATACTTACCTACATTTAATCCAAGTCGACATTTTCTTTTGTATTCGCTAATGAGTAAGTATTTCAGGCGGTAGTCAGCTGATTTCAGTTCAAAGAGTTAATTGAAAAGGATATTTTAGGTTCGTCTCTATTCAAATGTAGTTATATTTTCATCTATTTTAATGTCAAATGATGGGTGGTTAATATTGTACCTAATACCTAATAATTTTGAAAATATAAGCTTTATAAAAAAAAAGTTAATTTTGAATTAGATTAAAAATAATAAATATCCGCAGACTTTAAAATATGAAAGAAGCTGTAGCTGATTAAAAGAACCTGGATATAGGTAAGGGAGAGGGAGGCATTAGAAAAACATTAAATCATGTAAAGGCCTTTTATTGTGCAGTTCATACTCGGAAGAAAAAATACATTTAAAACACATAAACTTTTACTTTATAAAAAATCGAGTTATATATAATTTATTCGCTAAGTCAGATCCTATTGTCTTCAGCGAGAAATCATAATAATATGTATTCAAACGCAAGTGTACGGCTAAACTAATCGCGTGCGAGCCATTGTCAATTAATATCCCTCCAAAAACGACACAATCGTATGACGGCCATATACACCTGGCTAACGACATACCTATGCGCTATATATATATTTATACTTTATTCTAACCCATAAAATACAGACAGGACACAATTGATTAAAAAAAAACATACAATAGACTTAGATTTAATCCAGGAAACTTCTTCTTTTCTTTCGGGCGTATTTTAATATATTGTAGGAAGTGAGAGCGTTTGGGAAGCCGCGGCCTCCTACTGCGAGCAAGTTATGCTTGCGTTTTGCAAGCATAACTTGTGGCGAAGAGGGAGAGAGAACATAACATATCATCACGCCTGTATTCCCCGAAGGGCTAAGGCAGAGGTGAACTAATATTCACCCACACTTCACCGGTATTTTTAGGTCCCATGTAATAGCAATAGGCTCAGAGTCGTTCAGAGTCTGGACTCTGAGCAGCTACTGAGAATTTCATAGAAAAACCCAATAACACTTTGCTTGACCTGGGGATCGAACCCAGGACCTCTAGCGTAGCAGTCGCGCTGAGAACCACTAGATTATGAGGCAATCAAGGAGAGAGAATTGCTCGCCTCTCTCCCGATCCGCAGTAGACGCATCGGGTGCCGGAGAACGCAGAAAGACCTCGGGCTACCATAAGCTGTGGCCCGTAGGCGGCTGACTTGGTGAGTCCGACGTCAGACTAGACAATGGACCCAGTAGGTGCTGCGTGCTTACCACCCGTGCGCCTTAAAGCAGGATACGAGGCCAGGCCTCACCATTTGAAGGGGTCCATTGAACGCTGGGCCACAGATCGTCGTGGTAGTGGTGAATGTCTCGAATGCCTTGGCCGTGACTATAGGGAAGGCAAGAGCGGATTAAGTTGATACACGTGGCAGACGTATTTTACGTACTATTAAAATAAAAGAGAGTTAAAAAAGGTACTCTGCTATTCACTAATTTAAAGAACTTTCATTTCAAAATTTCAAAGAAGAATCATTATAATTGCTACTAATATGTTATGAGTTCTAAAGATAAAAGAACCACGTACTGAGCATTATTAATATTAAAATATTCTCGAGGAATTGACATTGAATTAAAGTCTTTAGCTTATTAACAGAAAAATGGGGTTGAATAAGGACTACGAGTGACTACGATAGAAAGACTCATAATGATATTAAAAGCTTATTAAATCATAATAAACATTCATATAACATTTTTACGCTAAACTATCTACTACTTAACGTCTCCATTTCTCCCCTCTGACACCTCTGACATATCGCAAGCATGAATTATCACTCCCAAGAAAAAATCGAGAAAGAACCTGCATGCATGAGAGATTTTCTCGACGGCGTTTGAAGTCTGCCAATCCGCATTAGGCCTGCCTGATGGACTCTAGCCTAATCCGTGTCATTCTGCCTTGTCATTAATTAATTCTTGATCTCAATTAAAAGTAACGCACTGTGAATGTATATACACTCGGTAAAAGATAAGCAGGGATAGCCTAGTGATATGACCATTGATCAGCCAAGACAGGTATGTCTCGAATTGTAATCAAAGGCACGCACCTCTGATTTTTCATAATAATGTGCGTATTAATTATTATAACAATTCAATTAGACTGCCTCGTTGGTCTAGTGGTCCCAATCGCGACTGCTACGCTAGAGGTCTTGGGTTCGATCCCCAGGTCGAGCAAAGTGTTATTGAGTTTTCTATGAAATTCTCAGTAGCAGCTCGGAGTCTGGATTTGTGCCCGGTGAATGGCAATAGGCTCGCCCCCTATTACATGGGACCCAAACATACCGGCGAACTGTGGGTGTACATTAAGTACACCTCTGCCTAACCCTTCGGGGAATACAGGCGTGATGGTATGTTTATGTTTTAATTATTATAACTCGGTTAAAACGGTGAAGGTGAAGGAAAAGAAACATGCATGCCTGAAAGATTTTTTCAATGGCTTGTGAATACTGCCAACCGTATGCAAGCCTTGTGGACTATAGCCTAACCGCTCGTACTCTTAGAAAGGACCCATGCCCAGCAGTGGGATAGTTAACGGGTTGATGATGGCCCACTATTTCACATCATGTCGTCGGAGATCAAATCTACCTTATTAAATACTAGCTTTCCGCCCGCAGCTTCGCCCGCGTTTTCACACTTTATATTATTTCATTTTTATTAGGGCTCTCTATTTTTTAAAAATGTAGTTTAACCTACGAGTATGTCTCTCAGTGAAGATGCAGCTTTTTAATGGTGAAAGAATTTTTAAAATCGGTCCAGTAGTTTTTGTGTGAAAACATTACAAACATACATACAAAAACACAAATGTTTCCTCTTTATAATATTAGTTTAGATAAGTAGGTAGGTACTCTGCTACTTAAATACTTACTTCTTCAAGGTACATTTCTTCGAGGAGCAGAACTTATTGGATTCTAAAGTATTTGATGGCAGACGTAAAGGATTCAATATAAATGTTATTATCCTAAAATGTAACGTTCAAAAATATGAACGGCGAGTTTTCCAAGAATCTATTAAGTATTAACTGAAATAAATTGTGATAAAATATAAGTAGATGGTTAGGTAAATCGTGTTTCGTCGTTTCTTTTAATCCTCTTCTTTATATATTTAAATCTTGAGGTAGAATTCATTCAAATTAATCTCAAATAGAATAATTCTAACTTTTTTTCACGAAATAAATATCATTTAAGAAAGTGCTAATTTGTGAAAGTGATATATGGTAATGAATGCCAAGATTGGGGCTGAAATTTCAAGGGTATGTACAGTTTGTTCGAAATAAGGAAGCCGATCGATTTTAATAGAAAGAGTCGGTGTAAAGGTAATTAGAGTCATATATGTTTCACATTTCTAATGATTTTGTTTACTAATTTCGATATTTATGTTTCAAAACACTTAATTAAACGATTTTATCACCGCGTTAGTTCGGTACGGCTAACTTCCGATCGGCTTACTTATTTCGAAAAAACTGTAAAGGCAAGTGCAGTTTTAAGTCAGAAGGAGTCGGACAAATACTGTCATCTCCCTAGGTGGCAGAAGCATAAATAAGTAGATACAAGCATATTAAAAAAGAACTGTTGAGATTCCATTTTAATTAGACTGTGTTAAAAAAATGTTAGCTGAATGATTTAATAAAAATAAAATATACTATAAATATCTATACTAAGTATATTTTAATATTATAAAGCTGAAGTTGCTTTTGATGTGAAGCTGAGTTTGTTTGTTTGCTTGAACGCGCTAATATCAGGAACTACGGGTCCGATTTTTAAAATTCTTTCAGTGTTAGATAGCCCATTTACCGAGGAAGGCTATAGGTCTATATATCATCACGACAAGACCAATAGGAGCGGAGCATAAATGAAAAATGTTGCAAAAACGGGAAAAATTTAATGGCATGCATTGAATTCGCATATTGTTTATGTAAAAGTTATTTAGATATCAGAATTCTTTCGATATCGACATCGTTATATAAATCATATCGACATTACGTAGCAGTATCTAATGCTCTTGCGTTTCGTTCGGGTTCTTCGCATAGACTAAAATACTGTGTTTGCCGATGGATATTGTACACAATGATGCTTACCTTAAGTACCTGTAACCTTACTATAAAAATGTGTAGCATATTGTACACAATGATGCTTAACTTATGGGCACGAACCTTACTATAAATAAAAATGTTTAGCAGCTGTAGGCGAATCATTAAATAAATAAATAAAATACCCGTGAAATGTGGGTGTATAAGTACCGTCACCTCTGCTAACCCTTCAGAGAATATAAGCGTGATGGTATGTAATGATATACGTACAATTGATATATATTTTGTAAATCCATATAGTATGGGTTGAGCTTTGAGTTAGCTCTGAAACGTCACAGTTACGATTTTATTTCTGGGTGTTATTATTGGCAATGATATTCAAGACATTAAAATTATATTTGGAAGTTGAATATTTCATGGCAATCTGAAGCAATAAGCCCGTCAAAATTCGAGTGGTTTAACTTCCGTGGCATCGTTGGTTCGATACCCGTTCGGGACTAAATGTATTTTTGCCTGCTGAGTTCTGACCTTCCGCTTCTGTATAAAGGCCAAGGCCAAACGACTCACCAGGGCCTCAAGTCTGCTATTGGCTTAGGAATTGTTGATAGTCAGTTTTTCAATTGTAGGTAAGAATTCATTGCCGTGTACAAACACAATTACACGCACACACGTATACCGAATCTACGCCTTATCTTGTAAGTCGAGCTATCGAAAGCTCGACTGACAAGATAAGGAGTGGTTAACTAATACATGTGTGCGTGTAATTGTGTGTTGTACACGGCAAGGCGTAGTTTTAGCCGGCGTCACTTCTTTGTTCGCAAACTTCCATCTTACCGCTTATTTGAGAATAATATATTATTAATAGACTGCATCATTAGTCTACTGATCCCAAGCGCGATTGCTAAGCTAGATGTCTTAAAACGCAAATTTGCGTTAGGGCCCCAGGACCCTAAGAACAATATTAGATAATATTTAGATTCAGATACAATGCAAAATCTGCATTGTACTTGATTGGGAGCCGTTTGACCTCATAACCTCATTTACTTCATAGTTAAATCGTTTGATGAAATAAAAATTGTGCCTGTTTAAAAAAGTATACATATCAAAAGGTTTTAATACCTTTAGACTTTTTAATATAAACACCTCGCTATAGTTCTTCGAAATATAAACTTTCCAAAGTAAAACTTACTGTGTAAAGCTCTTAGTGCGAACTAGCTTAACCACAAAATATTGCTTTAAGTCTAGATTGGTAGACAAAAATATTGCTCAAACTGAACCCGTGTCCCTGTATGTCTTAATAAACAGTATTTTTATATTTAAAGGTAACTACGAGAAAGGTACATTCAAGAAATACAAGTAAATAAAAATTAAAAAGTCAAGGTTACCATGTTAATTTCCAATATCATCGAAGTAACCAGATACAAAATTTGAAAAAGGTGATATTTCAACGGCCGAACGCCGACCTTTAAAAAAACATAATCTCCATCGGTTCATCCGTTTCGGAGTTAAAATGCCACAGACAGATACACGTTAAACTACAACTACACTACAACTAACAACTTTACGCTTGCGTTGGGGGACTTGGGGGCTAATAAAATTACGTAATAAAAACTATCAAATAAGTAAATTAAATTAAGTACCTATTAAATAAAGGGGTTTCCAAATTTTCTTTCTATTTATAATTTATTCTTCATCTCTTTCATTTGTGGCAGTTGAGTCGATGGCAAGTTTTTTACCATGGACAAGTTGTTAAATATCTATTTGTTGAATTTATTTGTTATTGTCAAAATTTTTGGAGCGAATTAAAAGTCGCCGCTGAATAATGAGGAGAAACTGGGTGACATAATATAAGTATCAACGCACAGTCAAACTGGATATAGGAAGAAATCTGGTAAGTAGCTTCCATAAACAACTTAGGTAAGCATACTAAGACGGATGTGAAACTCACAATTCTTATAAATCAGTAAAAAACGTCATTAAACTCATAAACCTATATAAAATCTTTCCAATCCGATAATCACGTTAAGAATGACGTCGCATAAATCGTTTATTATATTAGCGCGTTAATTACGTTTAAGCGCGCTAATTACGCGAGCAGGGCTCATTTCATCTTGGCTGCACCGCGCCTGCGATATAACGCGGCCAGATACCGCGCGAACTTTGCAAAGATCCCGTTCGGCAGTCGAACGGTAGTCGCGAAACGCGGCAGTCTAGTTCCACCTTTATTTGCTATTCGCCAAAAATCCACGAATGCGCGGGAAGTTTTGAATTTGGAATGCGTTTGTTGTGGTTCCAGTGTTCTGATTAAAAATAAATAAAATAAATACTCTATATCTCTATGCTTATTATTTTAATGTACAAGGAGTTTTAATAATGCACCAATTTTTGTTTTAGTGTTGTGAATGTGAGTTTAATGTATTAGTAAATTATTTTGTAATTGAAAACTGTTGCTGTTTTGAATGGAGCAGGAGATACGGTAAGTACTTAGATCTATTATTATTTAATTTCTATAGAGCATCTTTTTACTGTGTGCAGGTATCTGCGAAAAAAAAGGAGTCTTATCATTGATTTTTTTTATATTGTATTACGTAGGGTATTTTAGTACTTAGTGCGAAAAATACTAAAGATTCGTCTGTCATCTAGTGGGCAGAAGATTATGTCGGACTCGTACCGACTAAACACTGAACTTGTCTTCCCTTGCGCTATAGTCACAGCTAATAGGATTTGTGACATTTGGCACGAACATGACAGGCTGTGTTTAGTGTAATCACCAGAGCTCATCAAGGGGTGAAGCCTAGCCTCGCTTCCTAGTAATGCACAGGCCGGGAAAACACACACCAATAACATATATATATATATATATATATGTTATTGGTTTTACATTCACATTACTAGTAATCTTGTTAACCCCTCGTGTTAAGCTAAATGCTTGTCTTACGAGTGGGTTCACGTCGGTAGTGCAATGGGTGGGTTTCGAATCGGCAACCATATGATCGCAAGTCCGTCGCCCTATCCATTAGGCTACCGCCGCCTTCAACAGGTTTTTGTTCAGTGTAATCACCGGAGGCCGTCAATATTTCACCCCTTGATGAGGATCAAGGGGTGAAATATTGACGGCCTCATTGATGAAGTGGTCGCAAGTATGTGCCTAGGATTTAATAAAACCACACTTCGAATGACGACTGATTTATGTATTTGTAAATTTGCATTCTGGACTTTGGATTAGTGGCCGGTAAGTGGCAATAGGTCCGCTCCATTCCCATGTAAAGTGGGAGCTAAGAAATTTTTTTTTTGAGAAATGGGTATGTTATGTATATTGGGTATATGTACTGCTCCTCAGTGATTTTATATACTTAAGTATTAAAAAGTAAAATACCCACATGGTGGATATTTAAATACATACTACACGCCTGTGTTCATTGAAGGGTAGTATACTAATCTACCATAACAGTTCGCTGTTAAGTTAGATCCCATGCAATAGGGCGCATTGACGAGCATACTGCTATAAACCGGGCACAAATCCAAACTCCGAGCTGCTACTGAAAAATTCAAACTCAATGTAACTTTGCTCGACCGGGGAATGGAGCCTAGGATCTATATCATAACAGTTGCGCTTAGGACCACTAGACTAATGAGGCAGTCTACAACATAAAGTATCCTACATATTTATTGGTAATAAATCTTACTCAACGGAGACGGTACGTAGGCAACTTTAGGATCAATTTATTAGAATGAGTTTGGTTTTTACGTTAGGGATCATAAATCCTTAGGGATCCGTCCCAAGGGATTGTTATATCCTGACTAAAAAACGAACTTCCAATGGCTTTGGCTCGTGTTTCATGAACGCATATTATAACGACTTTTAAAATTAATTAGCTACTTACTTAAGTTGCCACACTGGGCATCCAATCATCGTGAAGCCATCAATCCAAAATTATAATTATCTAATGGCAATCAATCTGCTAATAAAAAGGTGTGAGGTAGTAACATCGTGACGTCACGTCGTAAAGGATAATGGACGGTTGTCCGTCACTTCCGGTGGCATCAAGGTCAAGTTCCACCAAACAGATTACATCGGACGTGGTGATTTGTATCTTAAATGGTTATGGTGATACGAGCCTTAAATAATGACACTATTTTATGATGTAATAGGAATAATTTCGTGTTATTGATGATGATTGTTGATAAAACAAATTAATTTTCTCTTGTATAAACAAAATTAAGTTCTCAGTAGCAGCTCGGAGCCTAGATTTGTGTAACATGGGACTTAAACATACCGGAGAAGTGTGGGTTAACATTAGTACACCTCTGCCTAACCCTTATGGGAATACAGGCGTGATGGCATGTTATAAACAAAATTGAACTTGCTTTTTAATGTTATTATTTTTCCTATGATTGTATGTTTTTTCATTTGAAAGGTATCTTATTCTTCGTCACACTTTTGGCAGAGTGGTCGTTACTTAGGGATTAGTAGCACGCTTGAAAATTCTCTGCAATTCCTCAGGTACCTTTCTAGTACACTCGTAGAGGGAATTGTATAGGAAGGTAATGCTATAGCCTATAGCCTGGCAAATATCTGAGCAAAGATAGACAGAGATAGATAAGTGGGGCCCCAGAATTAAGTCGTTAGTGGCAATTTTTTGTCTTACAGCAAACTAATCTATCTACAATCCCAATGCTGCACACGGGTCTCCTCGTAGAGTGAGAGGGGTTAGGCTATAGTCCACCACGCTAGCCTACTGCGGGTTGGCAGACTTCACACGCCATCGAGAAAATCTCCCCGGCATGCAGGTTTCCTCACGATGTTTTCTTTCACCGTTTTATACGAGTGATAATTTATATGAACATGATTATGAAAAGCTAGAGGCGCATGCCTAGGATTCTAACTCGAGACCTATGATTTGGCAAACCAATGTCCCTATCACTAGGCCACCATTTATCAGCTTATCTTGTATTGATTTGTTAGTTGTAGTGTCTCGCTGGCATGTCTACATGCCAGCATAAATGATTCAACACGACCGGGGAAGTACTTACCTCCCACAGACAATATCGACGTCAAGTAGCAGTACCTATGCATGCTGTTGCGTTTCGTACGTTGGGTGTGGAGCGCCGGAGGCCCAATTCCTTCCTGAGTTTCTTCTCCGCTCCTCCTTCCCCTTCCTTTTCCTTGGCTCGGCAACGCATCTGCAACTCCATTGGTATTGCAGGTATCCATGGGCGGCGATGGCTACTTATCATCAGATGGCGCGCCTGCTCGTTTGCCGAGTTATTCCATAAAAAAATGAGTGTATAATACCATAATAATACCATAATAACAAAAAAAATTAGTGTATAAAACCTTCCCAGAAATATTTGTGCGTTCCCTTTAATTTTGGTCAAAGAGGTTAGTGACTGCGAGGACATTCACACTAGTCTTCATGTGATCCCACAACTCCCCAGCTAACCAAAGCTTTTTACGCTAAATAAACTTCACCTGTGTACTGTAATTGGAAAAACTTCTGGCCATAATTTCCATGGGTTTATTTGTTTCACTTGTACAATAAAATTCTGAAGTGAAAGTGAACTGAATTTACCGGACCCTAATGTTTTTTGTCCGAATTTTACCTGTTTCTCTTACACATGACCTAGGGCTGTCATACCTCGGAATTTCCTCACATTTATTAAAGTTTGGCGGCAAGATAATTAAATATTATGAGATTTTTTAAGATATAAATGATATTTCTTTCTGCAAATAGATCTTTTAAAGACACTGACATGGCAGTGTTTTAATTTTTTTTTACTAGATGGCACCGGCATTTCGTCCACCTATTAGTAGAAACGCCTAAACTAACTCAGAGAATCATGGTCTCTTTTAAGGTATAGACATTAGTTGTATTATCAAATGTCATACATCATGCGATTACATAAAGATTAGCCCTAATACCACGCTTTTCGCAAATGCTCGCATTTTTCGGAGTAATCATCCGTATAATAATTAGGTTGACAATGATTTATGGTCATGGAGATTAAAATATACTAAGTAAAGCCATAGCATGATTATCTTGTACATTATTAATATTATAGACTTATAAGTAATTTGCTAAAAACATAATAGTTCTCACTGGCAGCCCTAACGTTACCTTACTGTAAGAATTGTTAATAACTTTCTTTACTTCGTTTATTAACTTAAAAATCTCTGTAGGATTACTCGGCTTACACCTTTTCATTAGCTACATCTTAAATAATGAAGCGTTTTATTAAAAGACATTTTATTACGTTTCTTTTTTAATGAATTTCTTTAAACACCACTATTTTTTGATCACCAAAATTACTATGCTTAAACTTGCTCCATTTAATTGGCAGTTCGTCAAATGCCAAATCAAATTAAGACTCATTTTGGTCGTTAACTCAGACGTTTTACCGCATGCGGGTAGTCTTCGAATACGGGATAACTAGTGAAAGACCAGTGAAAGTGCACCATCGATATCTCTTCGGTATGCAAAATGAATATTCCCCGCACGCGGTTTAACAACCAATGAATTTCATCGCTTGGTGTAAAGCAAGTGCGGTGCGGGGATTTAGTTTACGAATGTTTTTAGTTCATCACGTGACCACTGACTGGCTGGAAATTGTATTCTGAATCTAACGACTAATGGTAATGAGCCTTTAGTTGCAGACTTATTGTGCGGGCAAATTGACATGTTAGTAAATTTATTCTTTAAATACTAGTATTCTTGTTTAACCCCTCGTGCTGAGCTAGCCCGACCGTGTAGTCCGTTGCCTACTTTGCATTTACTTAATCCTAGTTGTAATGACTATAACAGATCCTAAACAGTCACGATAGAAGGTACTTCAGTAACCCTCCGTCCAGATGTCACTGTCCCTTAAGTTAGAGATCGTGCTGGGAATAAATACGATAAGTCCAGAACTCCAGACATACGACAATGTTTGTAGTTTAAACATTGTATCATATGTAGATAAGAACATTAGACTGTAGTGCAATTGGAATTATCTACATTTATTTCACAGAAACACATTTTCGCAAAAATATAAACAGCTTTATATACCATCACGCCTCTTTTCCCCAAAGTTTGGGCAGAGATACACATCTATTCATGTACATTCACAGTTCGGATGTTAAAAGAATATAGGTAGGGTGTTAAAAGAGCCAAAAACAGTAGGTAATCAATTAGCTGATATCTTAGAATAACAATAACGACTTTCTGGACACAGTTTCTTAAATTCGTAAAAGATTCATATTTACAGAAATATTCATAACAAATTATTGTATTTATTACATAAGTTAACTTTACGAGAACCAGCAAAATTTATAGAAATATTTTTTTATTAAGAACAATGATGGGAAAGCCATTACATAACCTGTAAATTCGCCCGAGGCTTGCGATTGAGGAAATCTCTCCCTTATAACCATAACTTTATACTCAACGTGATCCCAAAATACCGTAAAGATCAAGTTCACCCGTATTTCCGCGACAGATATTAAAAACGCCAAAGGGCTTTTGGGTATTCTCCATTTCTGAAAATCTGTTTTATTTTTAGACAGTATTTTGAATGATTGGCTACATGATTAAAAATGTTTCACGGAGGCTAATATACAAGGTCGTAGCGAGGTACGGACAGGGGGGGGGGGGGGCTAGAAGATGCAGGAATGCTTACAAATCGTAAAGTAATATTACGTAGGTAGCCTAGTAATAAACAAAAAGTTGATTCTTATCCTCAGATATCTTCTTGGTTTCTCTACGCTTGCCCCCCCTTAACAAAATCCTAGCTACGTCATTGCTAATAGTATTTTTTACGATATTTGGAATCCGTAGAATACCTTAGCAATTTAATAAAATTAATCATATCATACTTCATAAAGAATTACCATTATTCTACCCAACTTTTAACAACCAAATTGTTCTGGTTTACTTAATCTGTACCTCTGATATTTTCTGTAAAAGTAATTTATTAATAAAGTTAATTTAGGTAATGAAAATGGTGAGTATACTGTAATTAATTACACGGTGAAGGAAAACACCGTGAGGAAACATACATGAGGGAGATTTTTTAAGAAAAATTATTTCTCCTCTCAATTTGAGAGGAGACCCATGCCCAGCTGTGGGACGGTACATGGGTTGATGATGACCAAAATTTCTAGTTTATGAACAGTTTAGTGTAAATAGTGGTCCTGTGTATATGAGTTTTAAAGACATAAATATTATTACTGGAGTATACAGATTGTGATTCTGCCTAACTCCTCACCAGATGAAGGCGGGGTATTATGTTTGGTAGCTCTAGGCGATTATGGTTTCTATAAGGAAAGAAAAGGTCGCAGTTGACTCTTTTAGAATTAATTAGATACAGCAATAACTTACTTTCACTCTAATTGGATAAGAGAAAAATCTATTCTATTCGAAGAATTTACTACTGATTGCGTTTAGAAAACTATCTGAAGCAGGTCTTGAGTTCACACCTTTCCTGGAAGGAATCGTCCGAATAAAGCCGCCTATGTTGTATGTTACAGGTTTTTTTCAACCGACTTCAAAAGGAGAAGGTTCTCAATTCGTCTTTATGTTTTTCTTCTATTTAGTGCTTGTTTAGTTTTGACTTCTATTTGAGTGGTTTTTGTTTTCGCCACAGACTTCGCAAACGGTTTTCGACAAAATTATTTTATTATTTTTTGAAGGTGGTTTTACTTTTTTGTTAAAAGTAGTTTTATTTATTAATGTTTAGCGGATAGTTTTGTTTATAAGTACTTGTTAGCCAACTAAACGCACTGCTCCAATAAGACAGCGATGTTTCGGAGTAAACGATAATATCATCGATGAAGACAATTTTTAGATTTCTGTTGATATTTTAAAACTGTTCAAACGATTTCGATAAAATTTGAACGGGACCACCTCTGAAGTATGACCTTCCAAAAAAAAACAATCGCGATTGGCGGAGATATCGCGTAACAAACATACAAAAAAAACCTAGTTGTTACAGGTATATCGTAAGAACCGTCGGTAATATGTCTTGTCTGATTGTACTGTACAATTTTATTATTGTGTAACCCGGTGAAGAAAATTTGGTTCTATATGGGAATGTTTTGTTCATATACTTATTTTCTTTCATTTTTTTTTTTTGGCATTAGAATAGCCACAACTCAATCTAATAAATCAGTCTTTAATCGATTTTATCAAGTTTTTTTTTTTAGTTAAAGTTAGTGGATTTAATAACCATTTTACAAAAATGTTGTTAGATTGTGAAATTTACTTTTCCATCAATCTTTTTACATTTAAATCTGGCGACCTATAACGGGCAAATATTTAAGAGGCGTTTTTTAATTTGTGCGTTTATGTGTAGTCAATCTCCGGATTAGCGATTCGATTCTGAAAATGCTTTAACTGATAGATAGCTGCATTATCCCTCAGTGGCTATGTTATGTTGGGGTCGCATCTCGAACGAAGTTGTGGGAAAAAGCTATTATAAACCATTCTCCAGGGATATAGCTATTGTATTGCAAAAATTGTTGTTATATTGGTGATTTCAGGCTTCAGCTGAAACTATCGTCATAAGTTGGATAAAAGGTTGTGTTTTTAATTAAAAACCCGCTTCCAGTTGATGCAGTTTTTCCCAGAATTTGTGTCGTTGTTGTTAGTGCAGTTAGTTAATATTCTTATTCCAAGAAAAATCTCACACAAAATAATAGATATTCTTTAAGAAAGGAGCTGAATATTACAAATAATAATACTGTGTACAGAAAGATTAGATACTTTTTTGATATTCGTTTCTTTTACCTTTTACAAAGTTTCTCGAGATTACTTTTGTTGTTTTCGAAGCAAGATGAATTATATTTTGGGCTTCATTCGAAATTAAAAAGACAGGTAGTCATGCAAATATCTATTTATAATTAAATACGTACTTTTGGAATATTTTTAAATTAAAATCCATTAACTGTCTTCACTTTTTTTTCAGTCTTTCTGTACATTTATGTTATTGTATTACCTGAATACTGTTAAACAGATTCCGATTAGATTTTTTTCGAATCGATTTATGTTTCTACTAGCCTCTCCCTGACTTGCACAAACAGTTACGATTTTTGCCCAAAATTGAAAACTCCAAGTCGTAAATTTTCTTGTTGCAATTGTCCACTTACGTTTTATAGTTATGGACATTTTGAACTAGAATGTCTGCAATTTTAGGTACCGTCAAGATAAATTTCGACTTTATATTATTTATAACAGAAGTAACGCACGTAAGACGTGCACAATCTTTGCCAATGTTTAAAAAGCTGGTTAAGAAACATTACTCAGGACATGGTAATACATAATCCATTTAATTTATTATATATTATATGTATTTTTATAGAAGTATGTACTGTAGAAGCACCAGGATTAATTTAATGGGATCGTAATGCTTCTACGTTAAAAACACTGGATTAAGGAAATCACGACTTCTTTATTCGTTCAAGGAATCAATCTTAGTCTTCTGACATTCATATATAACTACTTACTTTTTTTGTTTAAATATTCTACATGCCGGGACGCGCACTTGAAAACTTCTTGTTACAAACTCCTACAGTACCTACCTATTTATATATAGAGGATATATATATATATATATATATGTATAAATATATTTATTATATAGGATATAGAGTTATTTTTATATATTAGTTAGTGTTAAGTTGTTGCAAAATGACCTGTTTTAGTTTAGTTTTTTATTTTTATTTAATGCCCGTTATCTTGTCCAGTGCTCATTTCACTTTGGTTGCCTGGAAGAAATCGCTTTAAGCGATAAGGCCGCCCATTGTACCTACTTTTGTTTTAGTAAATATATATTATTATAGCTTGTATTCGTGGTGTACAATAAAGTATAAAATAAATAAATAAATAACAAGGTTGAAAATTTATCAATCACTTAGATTGCTGCACTTTTCATAGCGCTTCTTAACCTTTATCCTTGTATTTGGAGAACTAAAGCTACTCATTTCAGTGTAAGCTCTGTCGATTGTTATTGGATATTTCATTCTTTTTAAATGTTAGGTGAGTGAGACCGAGCTATTGTACTATCACGCCTATGTTACATGAGAGGTGGGGCAGAGATGTAGGTCCTGTTGGTAGAAAAAGTCTATTAACTTAATTAACACTTACTCAATAAACACTGCTCGGCTTTACGAAAAGCCGAGCAGTGTTTCGGTATTTTCTATGAAATTACATACCATCACGCCTGTTTTTCCCGAATGGTTAGGCAGAGGTGTACTGTTCGCCGATGTCTAGGACCTATTTAATTAGGGGGTGAGAAAGTTCTAAGACGGAGTGAAATTCTAGTAGCTTCTCGGGATTTAGATTTGGGCACGGTTAATGGCAATGGGCTACCCCCTATTATAATCTAATTAAGGCGAACTGTGTTTGTACATTAGTATTAGTATATTTCTGCCTAACTCTACGGGAAATACAGGCATGATGATATGTTATGTTACAAAAAATAACGCATAAAAACATATGTACTGTAGAAGCACCAGGTTTAATGTTTAGGGATCGTAATGCTTCTACGTTAAAAACACTTGATTAAGGAATTCACGACTTCTTTTATTGTTCAAGGAATCAATCTTAGTCCTCTGACATTCATATATAATTATTTACTCTAGACATATTTCAAACTACTTACTTTTTTTGTTTAAATATTTCTACATGCCGGGACGCGCACATAAAAACTTCTTGTTACAAACTCCTACATCAGCTACGCCCCCGCATTTGGGTAAAACAAATAAATAAAAATTAAAAAAAAGTTTTACCCAACTCCAAACAAAAAAGTAACTAACTACCTGCCTAAGACCTAACTCGAAAAATTACTATCAGGCGAAGAAGTCTTTATTATACCTAATACACTGGTGCGTGAGGCTGGTCCCTTATAATGGGATAGTGTATGGCATGTGCATGGTTAAGTTATCATTAAAATTAATAAAGCTTCAGCATAGTTAATAAACACAACACACCATAAACTTTAACGCACCAAAACGCCTGTAAAAGATGCGTAACGGCCTCCTATCCAATGATGCTTCAAAATTAATTACATTAAAAGCTAAGCATCATACCTTAAGGGTTAATGAAACTAAATATAAAAAGAATTAATATTATATGCAAAAACTTTAACTTCTTCTAACGCAATTGAGTCAGAGAGAGGGAAAGCTTAAGAAAACATATTAACCCTGTCATGAATTCATTCCGAATTATAATTAATTAATTTCCGAGACTAATGTTAATACCCATTTTACATTGTATTATTATACAATTAAAAATAATATTTGCTGAATCATATGTGTCCAACTCAGACACCCTTCGTAAGGACTATATCCCTTTCACGAAGTCGATACAGCATGAGCAGGGTCCCCCTCCTACTAGCAAAAAAAAACCCTTAGAATATATTCGGAATGCCTTCACCCTATAACGCATTGGCATCTTCTTCCCTCTCTCCAGCTCGTTCAGACAGCACATCAGACAGCACATCAGATATATGAAAACACACGAACAAAATCATTAATATTAAATATTCATCTTTTACCAAGCAAAATTAATGAACTATAATATTATGAAACTATCTATAATCTAACATGAAAGAGTTTTAACCTGTTAACATGTACTATATCTCTATATCGATTATTATTTATTTTCCTAATAACATAATTTACATTAGAAATCCTTCTCACAATTTGATAAGGTCCTTTATATAACCTACACAATTTTAAACTTTTACCGTCTATTCTCCTAGGCGTATAAATCATAACTAGTTGGTTAGGCGAGTAATTATTAACTTTAACTTTCTTATCATAACTTAATTTCTGTTTTATTTGTGCTTTTCTCAAATTATGTAAAGCCTTTTGTGATAAGAAATTCTGAAAATCATGTCTTCCAACATAATCAATTATACAATTTCGCCTATCAGAATTAACAACCATATCAGTTTGGAATAAAGGTTCTCTCGCATAAATCATCATGTGTGGTGATATCTTAATGCTTGACTGTTTACTCGAATTATATGCATAACATACTAAGGGTACATAACTACACCAATTCTTTTGATCTGCAGAAACATACATAGACAACATTTGTGTTAACGTTCTGTTAAACCTTTCTACTAGACCATTGGATGCCGGATGAAAAGCTGTAGTAAAGCGAGATTTAGCACCAAAATAACCAACAGTATCTTTAACTAGATGTGATGTAAATACTGAACCTCTATCTGAAATAACTTCTTTCACCCCTCCAAAACGACAAAATACCTATTCTATCAAAAATTCGCTAACTCTTTGAGCTGTAGCCCTAGGCACTGCCTTGCAAATTGCATACCTAGAAACATATTCTACACAGACTATTATATATTTATTGCCTCTCAATGATTTTCTGAATGGACCTAATATATCTATCCCTACTTTCTCCATTAAATGATTCACTAAGACAGGTTGTAATTGAGCCACTTGTCTCACCTTTTTCCGCTCCTGACATAAACTACAACTCTTAATATAATTTTCAATTTTCTTCTCTGCATCTTTAATAAAGTATTTATCTCTAAATTTGGTTAATGTCTTAGCTAAACCTAGATGTCCTCCAGCCCAAGGATCATCATGTAACTCTTTTAATATATCTGATATCAACCGCTCTGGTAATACCACTAAATTCTTCACACTATTAAATCTCATAGCTTGCCTACATAAAATACCATCTATGACCCTAAATCCTTTATATGCATTTTCCTCGTTAGTCGCTATTCTATCTAATAACTGTCGACAAACCTGATCTTCACGTTGTTCATCTGTCATTTTTGTGACACCTATTTTATACACCTCCAGACCATCATCTTGACCTGCTACTTCTTTATGATTCTCATCATCCTGACTCAATGGGTTTCTACTCAGAAAATCTGCAATCACATTTTCTCTCCCTGCACAGTGGACTATATCAAACTCATATGCCTGAATAGACAACGACCATCTAGCTAATCTCCCATTCATATCTTTCTTATCTCTCAACCAACACAATGCCTTATGATCTGTAACAACCTGAAACTTCATACCCCATAAGAAGTGTTTAAAGTAATTTAATGCCCATACTAAACCTAAACATTCCTTTTCTGTTGTGGAATACTTCTTTTCTCCATCACTAAGTTTCCTAGAAGCATATGAAACTGGATGCATGACATCTTTACCTTGCATTAAACATGCTCCTAATGCTTCTCCGCTGGCGTCAACATATAAACGAGTCAACACATCTTTGTTATTAGTATAAAAACTCAATATAGGAGGATTACACATATATGCTATGATTTTATCAAATGCCTCCTGATGTTTCTGCGACCAAACAAATGGCACACCTTTTTTCAATAATTTAGTGAGAGGTAACACTACTTGTGCAAAATTATCAATGAATTTACGATAGTAAGAAAACAACCCCAATACTGACTTTACTTGTTTAGTATTCATTGGTGGTTTTAACCTTTTTAGTGATTCTAGTTTTTTATTATCAGGTTTAATACCAGCTCCTGATATTTCGTGCCCCAATACCGTAGCTTTGTTGTAACCAAAACTACATTTACTCGGTTTTAATGTTAAATTTGCTTTCTTAAGGCGTTCTAATACTTGTTCTAGAGCTATCCTAAATTCTATAAAGGTTTTACCCCATATTAATATATTATCCACGTAACAAATAGCATTCTTATATTTTATGCCAGCTAATACTTTATCCATTGTTCTTTGGAAAACAGCCTGACTTGTCTTAAGACCGAATGGTAGAACATTAAATTCATAAAGTCCTGAGGGTGTGACAAACGCAGTCTTGTGTTTATCCCTCTCAGAAATTGCTAGTTGCCAATATCCAGAATTTAGATCCAAGTCAGCAAAATAACTTGCCCCCGAAAGATAAATCATTATATCTTCAATGATTGGCAGAGGATAACTATCTGTAATTACCTTTATATTCAATTTACGATAATCGATGCAAAATCTCCAAGATTGATCAGGCTTCTGTACCAATACCACTGGAGAGGCATAAGCACTCTTGGATTCACGGATCACTCCCGTGTCCAACATATCCTTGACTTGAGAATTAATTATGTCTAATTGTTTAGGGGACACTCTATACGGAGGTCGATGAACGGGTTGCTCATCGGTCGTATTAATATTAATTTCCACTAAATTACAATTTCCTAACTCGGAAGTTGAAAAAGCAAAACATTTTCTATATGAAGAAAAAAGTTCACGTAATGACATCTTGTCATTGTCAGATAAGTCCGGATTTATCTCAATTTCATTTACATTTTTTAAATTATTTGCCAGCGAAAAAATAAATTTATCATCATTTCGTTGTGCCAGCTCTAGAAAATATAAGTAATCATTTTTGGTGATTGAATTAAAACTTTTTTCTTCATTCTTCGTATGATCATACATAATCTTATTTTGTTGAGTTTCATCATGTTGATCATTATAAATCATGGAGTGCGACACAGAAACACCGCTTTGTAGAGACGCTTTACTAAGAAACTTTATCTTAAATTGTTCTTTCAACGTTATACAATTATTTCTGAAATCAACAACAGCATTATTTTTATAAAAAAAGTCTTGACCAAGGACTACTTCTTGATTTATATCCCTGATAATTATAAATTTATTATTAAAAAGACACGAGTCCACCATAAAGTTCAATAATGTCTCTCCGACTACATTTAAACACGCACCGGAAATTGACCTTACAAAACGCTTCTGTGATGTGTCACTGCTACATTTTGCTTTCACCTTCGCTGCTAATCTCTCAGAGATACAGGAGATAGATGCACCTGTATCTATCAGAGCTACCAATGTCTGCCCGTTTATATCAATGTTAATAAAAGGGCTGTACTGACTTAAATTTTTCTGTTCATCTGGGAGTTTTTGAATTTCGGACGCAGTCGTCTGCAACTCCTCATGCTTCTTTATTGGCTGCGTCCTTGGAAGTTTGGGTGCTGCGGGTTCCTTCTCACGCTAAAATTATTGGGGGTATTAGCGTTTGTGTAGATGAAACGAGACCGTGGTCTCAAATTATAACGGGGAGTGTGAAACTCTTCCCTATCCCTCCTTTCTGGGGATTGATATGGGGTTGAAGGCGCTGTCGTCGACGAATTCCATGCTCTCGGCGGCGTTGGTGACCTTGATGCGGTCGTATTGGACGGTCGTTCAAAGCGTACCTTTGATAATATGCCGCGGGGCGGTTGAATCGGCAGATTAATCGAGGGTGTTTCGTTGTCCTCGAATATGTCTCTTAATTGTAAAATGGTTGCACGCAATTCATTTTTTGTGGCATAGAGTTTGGTGCCTAATTTGACTTTATCGCACGGTAATAGCCCCTTTAAGAATGTTTTTATAAAGATGCTTTCATCTACAATATCGGCCTTCGCGGCTAAATCCGTCAACCTATAATAATACGTCAACGAATCTTCCTTCACGTCTTGTTTGTTGCTATAAAATTTCTCAACATAATTGATTCCTGATGGGAATTCAACTCTCAACTTCTCGCATATGGTTCTGTAATCAATCCCCTCGCGATACACGGACTTAAAAAACATCAAGGCTGGTCCTTGTAAATACGCCCCGACTATCAGAGCTAAATCACTTTCCGGCCATTTATTAATTGCGGCTACCAGCCTAAATTGTACTAGGAACTCATCTAAACATACATTGTCGGTGCCGGTGAAGAAAAACATTTCTTGCGCCATCTTTTATACCACCGAAGAAAAAACAAATGAAACTCGTTCCTGTTTTTCTTTTTTTTTTTCTCTTCTTCCTCGGGAAGAATCTTCGGGTTAAGCGGTTCCCTCTTTATTGTTGCACTCGTCAGTGTGCTCCGTGCGCTCCAACCTCGCGTCGTCCGGGCTTGCTTGCCGGCGCAGTTGAATACTTATTTTATGTTTTCTGGAAATTCACAGAAAACGAATTAATGCTTTGTTCTTTATCCTTACCCGGCGCCTCCACCATATGTAGAAGCACCAGGTTTAATGTTTAGGGATCGTAATGCTTCTACGTTAAAAACACTTGATTAAGGAATTCACGACTTCTTTTATTGTTCAAGGAATCAATCTTAGTCCTCTGACATTCATATATAATTATTTACTCTAGACATATTTCAAACTACTTACTTTTTTTGTTTAAATATTTCTACATGCCGGGACGCGCACATAAAAACTTCTTGTTACAAACTCCTACAGTACCTAATAAATACAGGAATGTAATAAAATATAATATTATTAAAGTGAGGCGTCGAAGGGTTTACGTCGGTTTTATATCTACTCTCGTAATATTATAAATGTATATATAACCTTCCCGGTGTGTGCAGATGTTCTGGATATTGAGATCATAAGTAGATTGTGTGGGTATAAGATAAGATTATATAGGCTGAAGACCACAAATAGGTACCATCCTCTTTTTTTAGGGTTCCGTACCCAAAGGGTAAACGGGAAAAAGCCAGGGTGCAGCTTATTTCTAAAGAAATCTCTAAAACTAAGTATATTCTAACTAGCTGACTTGGCAAACGTTGTTCCGCCTAACTGAAATTGCGATAAAGAAAGGGGGGGGGGGGTGAGGGTAGGAGGGTGAAAATACTTTATGACCTACCTACCAAATATACACAACAAATTATAAGTAATTCATCGGTCAAGCCGTTTCGGCGGAGTTCGATAACAAACTGTGACCCGAGATTTGTATTATTAGAAGAGTTAGTGCAGAAAAAAAACTAAGCTGGTTTTGCTGGCTTATATAGTAATTGCTGAATAAGTACTTGATTTACGTATGTATAACCTCAGATCAAATAAAAAGTTAAGATGGAACTTCGAGAACAAAGAAGTGAGGCCGGCTAAAAGTACGCCTTGACGTGTACAAACACAATTTTACACTATATAACAATACCGAAACTACGCCTTATCTTGTCAGACAAGCTTTCGATAGCTCGGTTGCTCGACTGACAAGATAAGGCGTAGTTTCGGTATACGTGTGTGCCTGTAATTGCGTTTGTACACGACAAGGCGTAGTTTTAGCCGGCCTCACTTCTTTGTTCTCAAAGTTCCATCTTAACTTTTTATTTGATCTGAGTGTATAACATGAAATAAACATTCTCTCCTTGTGAGAGCTACAAAGCCTATTATATCTATACCGGAGTTGTAGAGGTACGCACATATTCCCATGTCGAATCAATGTAATAATTTATAAGGGATTACGTTCCTGCCTACTGTATACAATTTCAAATAGATACCTAAATCACAATATAATGGTTTATTCAACTTGTTCCATTGAATTGTTGTGGTATTTATTTCTTTTCATGTAAACGAATATTACATAAACCTTCTTAGTATTAAAACTTTTTCACTAGCGACTTTTTCTGCACATATAGGTAGGTAGGTACAAAGTGTAAGGATTTAATAATCCGTCTGGATAGCTGCCTCCCATAAATTAATATGTAAAACCAGCTCCAAATTGTTTAAATGTGTTCAGTCGGGTGTATGCTAAACCCGCTTATTGTGGGCTCCATTTTAAACCCTGTTAGTGTTCCCATCAGGTAAGAATAGGGTTAAAGTCAGTAGTAAAATCTATGATAATATCATATTTATACCTACATTTAGGTAGGGACCTGCCTCGGTTTCGCACGGGTAGCATTTTGTTATATCTCAAAGGGATTTTATGTATATTTGGCAGCGATTTCGATGAAAACTCCCCGGCGGCTTGACTTTTTTCAACATTTTCAACAGTTATTGTCATATTTCAGCCAATTTACACAAAACTTCAAGATATACGGATAGGTCTCCATCATGAATAATTCTGTCTATTGGGGAAAACCGTGGCGGGGTACTATGTTTTATGATATGTAAGAGTGACAAAAATCAATTGGCGTGCGTTGGTTTCGCAGTGTGTAAGTGTCGGAAGTTAGTGAAACTCTAAAATGGCCGATGTGAATACGGACAAACTAGTTAAAAATATACTAAGACAAACATTACACTTTAACATCACTTGACGCCTCAAGAATTCTATTCATTCACATATCAAATATTTTGGTGGCATGCTCCTAGATAACAAGACATCTGACGGCCAAGTAATAAAATTCCACTTTAAACAGGGACGGATGCATAAACCTTGGTATTGGGGAATTATATTTTATTTCGTCCTCCTTCTAGGGTATAAAATATGTTTATTATGTTTTTAAATTGAATAGTTTCAGTATTCTTAGAATATTGGTCCTTAGAGCCTTAATGAAAGTGTTTTATTATTATATTATTATCTATACTTTTACTTAAGTATTTAGGTTTTTGCTCTTCCTTGCTTTCAGCCTTTGGTTTTGTCAAGTGATGTGTTTATACATATAACTGTATATCTTTTACTGGTGTGGTCCTTCTCGTAAGTACTGTTTTAATGAGAAGATTATGACTTATTCTCTTTATACAATTGACATGTACAATTGATTTGATTATGACATCTATGATTTCTAATACAATTTAAAATTTTTGTGAACATTTATGTGCAATGCAGATACTAGTGACCTCGGTCATCAGTTCAACATGTCTGTCATTTCTGTAATATGATTTACACCTGGCTGCAATGTCGTCATGCTCCCTGAGATGTCACTGCTTGCGGTAGCGTCATTGGTCGGGTAACCTCCTTCCCTCTAAAATGGCGAGGGAGGTGATGGCTGATCCGTGCGTTATACTCGTGAACGGGTGCTGTTGTGGTGACTGGTTGACTTGCTGGCTATCGTGTCTTAAATATGTACCTATATTTATTTATTTTTTCTCTCTTTTAACTCACAAGTTGACTGGGTGGCTTTGTAGGTCCTAGTAATCATGCATAATATTATTTTGTTTTCAAATGTTAATTATACGATATTAAAATGTAAATGTGTGTACTATGTAGGTAGGTTAGCTTTAACTCGTATCAGATATATAATAAACTTCTCTGACAGTTTTGAGTATTTCACATGACCTACACAAATGTCCTGCTGATCTGGTATCGTTGTGTGACGGGTCGTTGAGCTCCCTATAAAATAGTTGAGTTACACAATGACTGATGTATGCGTGCCGTCAGTTAGGACAGGTCAAATCAAAGCTGCTACGGCTCTTTCTTCAAAAACCCTGTTCAGATTTTGCCTAACATTGTTAAACTCGCATATCTCACAACATAACTATTATCTGGACTTTAAAACTTGTAAAGGAGTCTTTAAAAGATCTATTTACAGAAATAAATATCATTTCATTTTATTTCAATGAAATAGTGTCAAGAGAAATAGTAAATTTTGCATTGAATAAAATTTGAAATTCATTCAATTTCTTATGCAAATAATTCGCTAAAGAAAATTGGAACAATACGACCTTAATACAGCCCTGTGTCAGTGTAAGCCGATATGAAAATGGAAATTCCTGAAATGAAACGCTCATTAGGACGGGATTCCTACCAAAAAGTACGTATTGTGATCATTAAGCAGTTTTTACGAAAATAGAAAGGACTTTACAATAAGATTTTGTTCTGTTATGATTGGAAAACGTGACAGAAATAACGCAAATAACTTTTAAAATAAATTACTTTTCCTTGTTTAACTTTAGTTTGTTAACTTTACCTTGTTTAGAAGTTTGACTGACTGCCTTAGCATTGAGCTGGCAGGGCTCAATGTTGACATGAGTGTGTTCCTTTTGACTACAAAAAAAAAGTAAGTAAGTAGATACCTAAGTTCCCTATTCTATAGTCTCAATACAGTAGAACCGAGTCTAAGTGTTTATGGTATTTGTGTTCGTAAACGCATCATGATATAGAAGAAATTTAAATGCTGTACATGTGTCAATGTTTTACAGGCATAGAGTTACGCTTTTTTTAAATATAAGTAAGTACATAACATATTGTCATATTTATAAAACGTCCAATACATTACCCTAATGTGTTTTCCTACTTTTCCCGGTCAAAAAATGCACGTGTCAAAACAAACCAAGACAAAACATTACAGATATAGAGACCTTTAGGACGTTATATATTTTTATGAATTAGACGGTTTGTCAATTATGTAAGCCTTCTCGTAAAGAAAACATCTAGTTTCTTTAAAAGCTTCTTAATATTTTCTATGAAATCAAATTCGTAACACAACATTAATCGAACACTCAAATTATATGGACACATTTGAAAATTTACTTACAAGGTTATTACATTAAATATATGTAACACCTATACAATAAACTATAATTATGTACGAACAAACACCGAATGACCCAACCTTTCAATAGTTTTCCCACCACCCACAATATAAAGGGATAACTTTAAATTACGTGGTTCGGCCATTTTCGGGTAACTTCGGGAGCAATCGAGGTTCGCCCGACTTGTGGTTAGGCAGGCCGCGTCGCGAGCTTCCAATTTCTAATTGAAACTGCCTATTTTTAGATCCATAATATGAAACTTTAAACCCAATATCTTAACGCTATAGACGGATTATCGTTTGGAACTGGATATACATAAATTGCTGTATCGATATGGGTTCAAAGTAGGAAGGTCGTCGCTAAGGACCAGTTTCTAGAACGTTATATCTTGTCTTAAATTTTAGCTAGATAAATATATGCATGTAAGTATGTTATTTGTGATTTCATAGCTGTTATCATCATCATTATATTATCTGCAAATGAAACTTGGATATTTGGACACGATTTAATGTCAGAAAATTGACACTACAGTAGTAAACCAACTATAAAAACATCGAAATCGTTGGAGCTATATAGTTCAAGATTTCTACCAGTGGGACAGTAATCGGCAAAATAATATCAAACCTCTACATAATAATTCCTGATTGTATTTTAATCAAAGTTGTAGTCATCCGGTAGCCTAAATTCGACCGCAATTTTTCAAACACACACCTTTGTGCATACAATGAGCTTAACATGGTGGTTTTTTCACTATAATATATTTATACATATTTCCTTTAGTCACGCCATAACTTGAGACACTTAGCCGATTTCTTATACTTGGTTCGAATGGCAAGAAACTCTGCGTAATTTTCCTAATTTTTCTTTTCGTTAGAACCTTCTACAAATTATTAAAAACTTTTAAAAAGGATGAATTAAATTAGTAAAGTTCTTCTCAAGTTATGGCGTGACTAAGGGAAATAGGGATTCAATTATATATAGGTATTTTCACAGAAAATATTAGAACATTTTTCAAAAATTATAGAAAAATATTTTTTCAAAATATTAGAATATTCATAGCTAAGACAGGACGTTAGTGTACGTCCGTCGGGTCAGAAAGTATTTCAATAAAGATTAAACATTGACCCATCAACAAAAACCAAAAAGATCTCGATATTCGATTCGATTCGGATATCTTGATAATCTTCCGGGCTTTGATATACGTAATCGTGGCCGTTAATTAGGATTTGGGCTATGCAAAATCCAAAATCGGTTTCATAACTCCCTTACGACAAATTTATTGACGGACGGGGAATAACTGAGTCCAATATAATTAATGTCATCCTCATCTGATATATGAAATGGATTTTAAAGTAATGTCCATGTTAAATAACTTTCGTTCCAGATGTTTTCGGGAATACCAAATAAGATCCTTTTTTTAGGGCAGATTCAATACTTAAGTATACAGTTCTTATCATCATAGATACTTTAGCTTAGGCTAAGGGCTATAGTTAGAGTACTTAGGAGATACTTTATTACGAAAAAAAAAACTTTATTTGACATAAGAATGTTTCTTATAGTTAGGTACACTATTTTTATTACATTTATTAATGTTTTAATCGATTATTCAAGCAATTTACGATCCATTCGGTGAGGCTCAGTCAGTGTCTCGCCTCGTAAATTACTTAAATAATAATCGATAAAAATAATAATAAAAGTAATTAAAAAAGTATATCGGGTGGGGGGATCCCAACCGATTTTTTTTAGAATATAGCGAGCTATTTATGAACTTTATTTGCGTCGGGGGTTAAAAAAGAGGAATTTTGAGACTTTATTCTATCCAGCCAGCTTTATCAAATCGTGTTTCCATCGAATGAATTACCAAGAATATATCCTCAAAAATATCAAAAAAAATAATTTAAAAACATGTTTTAAATGTGGGCTTTGCAGTATCATCCCACCTTAACTGTATTTCAGGATCCAGTGCAATCCCCGTATAATACTTACAATTTGTTATGTCAACCATGAATAACATATGACTGAACTGACTCAACCTTTAGGGAAAACTGGCGGGGTGGTATGTATATATTCTAGCCCTATTTCCTTCAATTACAAAAGGCCTTATATAAACTTCAACAACTACACAGTTGTGTGAGTTCAAACAAATTTCCTGCGTACACTCCTGCCCAGGAAATTTAGTTTCAGGTTACTGTTACTGAAATAGTGTCTACGCTGAATACTTAATCTTAAACTTTCTAGACATACTAATGGATACTGTTTTGAAACTGAAAGTAGATATGTGGATTTGTCAGATTGATATATATATATGTAGATACATTACTTACTTACTATATAAAATGTGTAGACTGCCTCATTAGTCTAGTGGTCCTAAACGCGACTGCTACGCTTGAGTTCCGGGTTTCGATCCCCAGGTCGAGCAAAGTGTTATTGGGGTTTTCTATGAAATTCCCAGTAGCAGCTCGGAGTCTGGATTTGTGCCCAGTTATTGGCAATAGGCTCGCCCCCTATTACATGGGACCTAAACATACCGGTGAAATGTGGATGTACATTAGTCCACCTCTGCCTAACCCTTCGGGGAATACAGGCGTGATGGTATGTATGTATGAAATGTGTAGTTTTACTGATACTTCCAGATTTTCTGAGGAAATTGAAGGTATCTTTGTTGTGCCCAGGTCCGACCACCGTAGGTTAGGACAGAATAAATATATCGATTAGTTGGACAAGGGTCTCCAATGAATGGGGCCTGAAAATGGAAAGTGCTGTCGAGATCGGCCCAGAAAGAGGTGGCGGGTGTTGGATGCGTGCTGTGAGGGCTGGTTCGTGGCCTTTGCCCAGCAGAGGGACAGTAACACAAAAATACTAATATGATCTGCAAAATTTTCAAATGAACTTAAAAACGGGGTTAACATAACAGTGCAGATAAATATACCTTCAAAATCATGAAAATATGTTTGTGTCTTTTGGATTTGTAGTTTTGACTAGGCAGGTATAAACATTACCATTTACAATTAAGTACCACTTACAATTAAGTACCACTTACAATAACTTTTTGTTTTCCATAGTCCTCCTTCTATAAGGGTAATGTTAGAATTCCCCCCACCAAAAATATCGACTTTGATTTTTCTTATCTATATAAGATGATCTCGTATTGAATAGGGTTTTGCTACAATGAGAGTTCAGCTTATACTGGCAATTTGTTTTCAAGTGTCCGTGAATCATATTGTGATCAATCAAAAATAGGCATTTTAACAGCAGGTAAAATGAAAATAATCAATTAAGTATTTACAAGCGTAGGAAATACTATAATTTTAGCCTCCCTGAGCAGGTAAAAAGTAAATAATCAATTCTTTACAGGTGTACCATAATTTTATTTTGATGTAAACATAAGCCATTCAATTTGCATCCAAATACATCGTACACAGGCGGTAAAACGTAAATAAATTCATTTAATAGTGACAGGCGCCTCGTTCTGAGAATACTTCCACAATCCAATACTACCTTACTACTGTAAGTAATTTGAGTAAAAAGAAAATTAATATTTCAAGAAGTAAAAATGAAGTAGATTTCACGCTTGGTGTAGTAAATTATACCGGAAATTCGGATTTTTTAAAAACAAAAGATATAAGATATAAATATACCATCACGTCTGTATTCCCCGAAGGATTAAGTAGAGGTGTACTTCGTAGTATGTTTAGGTCGGAGGAGGGCCTATTCCTACGCGGACACAATATCAAACCAATAACACTTTGCTCGACCAGGTGATCGAACATAGGACCTCTAGCGTAGCAGTCGCGCTTAGGACCACGGCACTATTGAGGTTAACTTGAGCACCCATCAGACTGCCAGTATTCGTATAGGCCAATGTTATTCATACGCGAAAATATTGTTCTAAAATGGGTTCACCAACAAATTGCTTGCACTTTTTTGTTTTGTCTAACGTATAATGTTAAAAATTAAAACGTAAAATAAAATACATACATACCATCACGCCTGTATTCCCCGAAGGGTTAGGCAGAGGTGTACTAATTTACACCCACATTTCGCCGGTATGTTTTGGTCCCATGTAATAGGGGGCGAGCCTATTTTCATTAACCGGGCACAAATCCAGACTCCGAGCTGCTACTGGGAATTTCATAGAAAAACCCAATAACACTTTGCTCGACCTGGGGATCGAACTCAGGACCTCTAGCGTAGCAGTCGCGCTTAGGACCACTAGACTAATGAGGCAGTCGAAAAAAAAGTAAAATAAAATAAAAGTGTAACAACCACTGTATTAGTAAACTCTGTATGCACTAGCTTTAATAACAATTAAATATTGTACGGTAAAAGATCGTCGAAGTTTCGTAATAAGTGTTGTGACCACCATCTTATTTTGTATCACTGGTACGAATGAAAAAGGTTCATATTCTCGTTACCAAACTCGGACTTTAACAGTTCTATAAATACTCTTTCCATTTGTTTTTTTTTGTAAAATCACTTAGCTCAACCGCTCTAGATTTCATTAGCAAGGGCACATCTGATTCTTCATCCACGATAAGGCAACTTACATCTTACCGACCTTCAACAAAACGTTCAGCAAATTACCTAATTCAATATTGCCATTTGTTGAACCCTCGCTTGACCGGAAGGATTTCAAGGATATAGTTTCCTTTATTTGTTCCTGTGGTTTTCGAAAAACTTTAGTCGAGAATTCCAATTCTTGCTGACATTTTATTGAGGCTTTCAAAATATGGTAGTGAACAAGCTGAAATAAAAAGCTAGAGTATTTTCCATTAAATATTTTGATATAAATTCCATTTCACTTTAAATAGGTATATTTCATTTCATTTAAATCGTAAAGAGTTCAACAACAAAACATATTTTTTTAAGAAATTTTATTTATTAAGTAGGTAATACATTTTTATTAAGATTTTTATTAGGTAATTAATTAATTGACGGCCTCGTTAGTCTAGTGGTCCCAAGTGCGACTGCTACGCTAGAGGCCCTGGGTTCGATTCCCAGGTCGAGCAAAGTGTTATTGGGTTTTTCTATGAAATTGCCAGTAGCAGCTCGGAGTCTGGATTTGTGCCCGGTTATTGGCAATAGGCTCGCCCCCTATTACATGGGACCTAAACATACCGGCGAAATATAGATGTACATTAGTACACCTCTGCTAACCCTTCGGGGAATACAGGCGTGATGGTATGTTATTAAGTAAATCGCAATACAGTAAACCCCGTATTTATCGCACCAAACAACTTAGCAACTTTTTTTTATTCTGCGAATTACCAAGGACCTACCAAAGTTTCAAACAAAATTTTGCGTAACAATAAATAATTTAATTTCAAGAATTGCTCAAGAGCGATATTGTAAGTATTCATAATTGTTTCATTATGTTAGTGTGCTTTCACGTTTGGGGTTCTTATTGTAGCTCTACAAGAATACATAAAGTTAGATTCATTGTATTTTATACAAGGTTATTTGTGATATACTAACAGGAGTATAATACTAATATTACCAACTACTAGTACACTTCTAATAATTCACCAGACTTTTATATAAGCTCTAGCTGTCCGCCCGCTGCTTCGCCCGCGTGGAGTTTACGTTTATCATTTAGGGGTATGACAAAAAGACAGAAGCCGATACTCAGACCTACTGAATATGCATATAAAATTTCATAAAATTTGGTCAACCCGTTTCGGAGGAGTATGGTAACTAACATTGTTACACGAGAATTTTATATAACTATAAGATAAAATAACTTAAATTCAACACTAAATATTACAAACTCTTCGCGTACCAAAAAAAAACTATAGAAGTTACTTGTAAGGTAAACTTTCATCCAAATCTGCTATTGTGTCAAAATCTTCATTCATTCATTGATTTTTTCAACGAAATCTGTCAATTCTTATGTCATTTAAGAGTCATTGGACGACCATTCCAATACAATTGAAATAGTAGAGTCGAGTCCCTGTCTAGTGCAAAAGCCAGGGACGGGGAGCGGGGATCGGGCGGCAGGGGAATTAAAATGCATTAGAGCAACGAAATCTACAGTTCTTTTTGGCAAATATATTAGGTATCTTTGTAAAAGGTCATAGAACATAGAAGTAAAGTTGTTGTTGATAATTATAGCAATAATAATAATCTGTATATAATAATATACCTAACATCACTATTTATCCTGGAAATAACCTATAACCTCGCACTCGGCAGCCATGCTAGCGACCACAAACTAAATGAGTACCTATGTGTTATAATCGCCGTTATACAGTAAAGTATCCATACTAATATTAAAAATGCGAAAGTAACTGTCTGTATGTCTTTTACCTGTTCACGCTTAAACCGCTGACCCGATTTAGATGAAATTTGGTATAGGGTTAGTTTGATACCCTGGGAAGGACATAGGCTATCCTCTGTTTTTAAAAGTCCTGTGCGATACGAGTAAAACCGCGGGCCACAGCTCGTCTCTCCATAAAATGAAAAAACTAATTTTAAACAAACTTAGCGCGCATGGTTCGCATCTAAAGCTACCAATAAACGAGCACAGCGCTTGGCGTTTGCAACGGCAACTTTTTAATTATTTGTTCATCCATGAGGAATATTTAATAAATTAAATTCAACATGTGTTTTGCATCTGACGGTCGTGTAATTTAAGACTGTGTTATCTTTGTATTAAATTAAAGCTTTCATTGCCTTAGCTATGTTGTCTTCAGTGTAAAGTCTAAACAGATGCGCTTGAGTGCGACTTTATCAATGCATAAAATATATATATATTTCCTGAAGGGTACGACAAACTGCCTCATTTGTCAATTCGTTGCATCTGATAACGGTGAGGTCCAAGAGAGTGATAAAATTATTGGGATTTCCGATGTATTTCTAGAAAATACCTTCCTTTTCTTTAAAGGCTTTAAACTGCATTCTACTTTTAACTTAACTTTACTTATAGTACTTACTTAGTAGTATTGTGCAACAAACTAAATTCCAAAGTATAACAGCCCAACGGATGCAAACTAACGGTAAGTTTAAAATGCGACGCAGTTCCTACTGTGATTTCTAGTTTAAAATACCCTCCTTTCTTTTAACGGCTTTCGTAAAAGGGAGCTAAGAGCAAAACATTTAGAAAATGGCTTGTGAGTCGGAAAACTCTCTGAGTGCCGAGTTTTCGTTCAAAACGAATGTACACACGGCTACCGATCAAGCTATACAAAACCAGTTTAGACTGACCTTCCATTGTAATGGTTTTTAGCACAAGTTAAGGCCAGACTATACTGGTTTTGTATAGCTTGATGTGTAGCCGTGCGTGTTGTCAGAATCCTAGACATCGGGGTGACGGAGGAAGTGATCACTAGATATTCGATGAGCTCCCTAAATAATGGTTGAGCCAACGATGACTGATGCATGCATTCCGTCAGTTTGGACAGGTCAACTCAAAGCTGATATGGCCCTTTCTTCAAAAGCCCTGTTCAGATATTGCATTGAGTACATTGTTAAACTCGCATAGTTATTTGATTAGAACTACCATCTGGACTTTAAAAGAGACCATGATTCTTTGAGTTTGTTTCGGAGATTCTTCTTAGAGGTAGATAAGATAGGATAGGCGATAGGAAATGCAGTTGCCATCTAGAAAAAAAAATGTTAATGGAGTGTCTTTAAAAGATTTTGTAAGGATGTTAGTAATACACTTGTTGATGGTTATAAGGATTGTATTTTAGTATGTCTAAGGCTAAGAATGATATTGAATAATTATGTGCCACTACACTACAATCTATTTACAGAAATAAATATAATATCATGGCCTCCAGGACAAGGCAAAGGCTTTGTACAAATAACAATTTTAAATCTGAATAATGTTAGTCAGTGTCAAACAATTCTATGGATCTAAATTTGGGTAAAGAATAATATTTTTATACAAATAAGTACCTACATGTTCATTTCGTAAAAATATAATAATCTGTTAGTGAGAAAATAGTTTAGAAGACACATATAAAATATAATATAAATAGCGTTCTATAACTGTACAATACTTTAAGAATAGGTATATAGTGTTTGATCTAAAGTTATTCGAAATTTCGAAGGTTAAAAGAGGCGACATATGTAGGTACATCCGACCGATATGTGACAAGCATCCCACGTCAAATGTTGACAATTTGGACGTATTTATACCAAACGAATGAATGAACGAAATATGAAAACGTTCAGCAGAATAACTGCGGCAATTATCATTCATCCCGCACAATTTTCATGCCCTGCCTAGTTGTTATAAGCGCGGTTGACGGACACGTGGTCCCGGGTTCAGTTCCCAGGTCAATCACATTGTTATTATTAATTTTTTTTTCAAATTCAGTAACAGTTTGGAGTCTGTGTTTGTCTTCGCCCCCTATTTCATAGGGCCTAAACAACCAGTCGACTGTGGGTGTATATTAAGTACACTTCTGCTTAACCCTTCGGGAAATACAAGCTTGTATTTGACGTTATGTCGACACAAAATAAAATTGTAATTGGTAATATTACGTCAGAAAATTGGAATTCTTCGTCCGACGTATGGCCTTTTGGTGAATACAGCATTCATATAACTAAATAAAGTAATTTAGTAAACTGTGTCAACCTAAATTACGCCTTCATTCGCTCGCTAGCTAGTGACATCGCTATGCAAATATTTCGAAATAACTTCTGCAAACGCAACTTTAATATATTTTCTTGTCGTAAAACTGTGAAAAGGTGGATCAGGACATTATAGAAGATTGATTAAGAAGGTTCTTTACAGACGATGTGGGATTAGAGATTGGATAAAGAAATTGCAGAAAAAAGACACTGATAAATTGGTTTTTTGTAGACTTATGATAAAAAAGAGCTAGCTCTTCTCGACTGACGTCGCCCTAGCTCGCTCACTCGTTCGCTAAATAGCTCAGTTCCTCGGTAGGTCTCGCTATAACGATAATTTTATAGTAATTCGCTTATCGTTACGCATGTTTATAAGCTTAGGAACCGTAACAAAGAGTTCAAACTTCCAAAGAGCTATTGACTATTGAGCGAGCCGAACCGCCTCGTTGAACGCGTGTGCGCTATAGAAATACGCTATAGAAGAGGTGGAAGAGTGATATAGCTCTTTTAAGTAAAAGAGCTAATCGCTTTTCAGTGAGCTATTTCGTCAATATCGCTATAATGAGAGGAGTCTGTACTCATGAGAGCACCTTGGTGTGTTTTGTTTCAGTGCCTCATTAGTCTAGTGGTTTTAAGCGCGACTGCTACGCTAGAGATTCGATTCCTAGGTCGAGCAAAGTATTACTGGGTTTTTCTATGAAATTCTCAGATTGGAGTCTGGATTTGTGCCCGGATAACGGCAATAGGCTCGTCCCCTATTACATCTGACCTAAACATACAGGCGAACTGTGTACATTAGTACACCTCTGCCTATCCCTTGGGTAGTAGATGCGTGATGGTATGATGATACTCGTATGTGTGTCATAATTCTTTCATACCCACCTATAGTATTATAGAACCTACTTTGTGCCTTTTCTATTACACTGAACATCACCTTTGTTGGGCTATGTCTAGGATAAAATATGAACACTTTAAGAACTTTGGTATGCTCTCGCCTGGAAAATCTTTTGTAGTCCCTTTGAATAATATGGTAGAAAGGGCTGTTTAATTACTCGTAATAAACACAGATTTACAATTACATAACTACACATAGTACATACTTGTAATCACATGTATTCATTCATTTATTGCGTTCCACAAAGTTTTTTTGGATGGTAAGTATACATTATTAATATAAGTACATTGTGGACCCTGTCGGGCACAGCAATATAGGAGAGAGGAAGTACTAATTTATGTCAACTATTTTAAAGATATTAATAATAACTGTGTTAAATTATGGTACTATATTTAATATACAACTTATTTTATTTATTGTATTTATGTAACGTAATGTATGAATTAAATAAAATAAAATAAAATAAATAATTATATCTTTTAGTATTTATTCTAGTCATATTTTAGTTAGAATTATATGATATTATATATTTATTGATTCTTCATTCTAATTATTTAGGTTCATACTTTATAAGGTTAATTTTTATTATAGTATTACATAATGTATAATTTGGAATAGATAGAAGATAGAAGTCTAGTCTGTCTGTTTACGTTCGGTTCTCAGCTCGAGCACAATATTTGGGTTTTACCATGAAAGAAGCTTTCAGAAGCAGCTCATAGTATGGATTTGTTCCTGGTTATTGGTAATAGACTTAAAACACACCTGAGAACAGTTGATATAGGTTATGTTATATATAGTATCCGGTATATTCAAATAATATTATACCACAAAGTTCATCCATTGTTATAACAGCTTAAACCCTATACAAATAGTACGAAGCAAAACACGAAACATAAACAATAACACATCAATTTGTGTATGTATGTATGGTAGAATGAACAAGAATAAACAGGAACTTGGATTTTGTACGCACGGCTACACATCAAGCTATACAAAACCAGTATAGGCTGGCCTTGAATTGTGCGGAAAACCTTACAATAGGAGGTCAGTCTAAACTGGTTTTGTATAGCCTGATGTGTAGCCGTGTGTACGGTCACCAGCACATCAAGTTTCCACAACATGTAAAATATTCTCATTCGATTTTGAACTTAATTGTAAACATTTTAAGGTTTAAAAATCATTTGGAGAAATTTTTCAAATTTGCTGGCGACTAACGACTAATTCATGTAACCTACGACTGCTTTTGGATTTGTAGTTAGGATTGTAGTTTCATAGTAGCGGTGGTGGCCTAGTGGTATCGGCTGCGAATTACGAGTCATGGACATAGTTTCGAACCCAGACTGGAGCGTTTGTGTAAATTATTTCATCACCACTGCTCCCAAACGGTGTGGGAAAACATCGTGAGGAAACCGGCATGTCCTAGAACCAAAAATTCGAAGACATGTGACATCTATCAACTCGCACTGGGCCCGCGTGGTGGATTAAGGCCCACTTCCTCTTACCGAGAAGAGGCTTGTGTCCCAGCTATGGGAACATAATAAGCCGATTATGCTTGGGGGAATACGCCTGTATTCCCCCAAGGGTTAGGCAGAGGTACTAATGTCCACCGACATTTCGCCGGTAAGTTTAGGTCCCATGTAATAGGGGGCGAGCCTATTGCCATTAACCGGACTGAAATCCAGACTCCGAGCCGTTACAGAGAATTTCATAGAAAAACTCCATAACACTTTGCTCGACCTGGGGATCGAACCCAGGACCTCTAGCATAGCAGTCTCGCTGGGGAACACTAGACTATCGAGGCAGTCATGCTATATTGTAGTTTCTAGATTAGGTCTATTCACTGCCCCAATAGGCCCAGTGAAGTGAGGATAGTCTGTTGTAAGTACCCACACTTCACTTCACATACATACACTCACACCATTTTCCCACAGAAGTAGGAAGAAACTACAGAGTGCCACTTGCTAAGACACTTACATACCTCATTCGCTTCATACATCTTGTCATACACACGCGCCGGTTGCGAGTACTAAGCACCTGACCTTTCTGAAGGACTTCTCCGATAAGATCGGTGTATATCCTTCTTGGGCGACCTTTCCCGATGCCGCCGCTGACGTTCGCCTTATAAATTCCTTTTGTAATTCCGTTTCCAAACTTCACAAATTTGTTGAAAGAACGCCGAAAATATTTCTCAGGCATGCAGGTTTTCTCAAAATGTTTTTGTTTTTCTTTATAGTTTGTACGCGACTGAAAATTTTGTTGCGTGTTTCAGAAATACTGAGGTTTTGGATCCAAACTTAACAACTAAAAGACCTAAGACTTGGTTTTTTATGGATAATATCACTAAGTAGGCTATTCAAAGCTTTTTACTTTAAGTAAGCTTTCACGAGGACATATAAAACGTTAATAAAAAGTGCTTTCAGTAGGAGGAGAATAGTTTTTAGAGCTATATTAGATAAAAGCTTAAAGTACAATTAAAGTGAGAATTCTTCTCCATAAACTCAACTTTTTGGAACCAACGGAACCAACCAACTAATAAACAGTAAGCGTTTAATAAACGCTGAAATAAAGATTATTTGAAATAAAAACATTCGAACTTGAACTTGATTGGATTGTGGAGGTTTGTTGGCAGTCGCTTCATGTAGTACTACTGATAGATATGAGCTGCAGTGTAGTGATAGCCTTGTGATATGACCATAGGACTGCCATGTCAATGGTCTCGAGTTCGAATCCAAGGCACGCACCTCTGACTTTTCGAAGTCATGTGCGTATTATTACCTAATTATAACGCACTTAAACGGTGAAGGAAAACATCGTGAGGAAACCTGCATGCTTGAGAGATTTTCTCGATGGCGTGTGAAGTCTGCCAACCCGCAGTAGGCTAGCGTGGTGGACTACAGCCTAATCCCTCGCATTCTGAGAGGGGCACCGTGCCCAGCAGTGGGACAATATGATGATGATTCAGCTGCATCTTCTTAAACTGGAATCCGACTACAAAATTTTTGGGAAAAGGCTAGCAGTATGCTTTTAACCCCTCTGATTACTCGGGCAAAATAAAGTAGTGAAAACTATAAAGTTTTTACAGGTCTACTACGATTCCAGCATCTGAAATGAAATGTCGTAAAAGTATACAAACATTATGTATATATATTTTCATCATAGTTTACATGACGTTGGTAACAACAGCATTCCCATCTTTACGAGCGCGATGTTTGTTTTTTTTCTTTAGGTTCTTGTTGTTCAGATGCAAATTAGAATTTGTATACTGTATGTATGTTTAGTAGGTGATTTTATAGGAGCGTGTGAAATTATTACGACGTAGTAGGGTATGACGTAACATTTATAATATCAATAAGGACGATTGGTATTATCCTTGTCTGATCTGATACTAATAATATAGATTTTTCTTTCCCATGGAATCCTTAATATAAAAACAGCCAGAAATATTATATATTTTTAAAGTCCATCGATCGACTAATTGAGTATGGGACGAAAACATACGGAAGCTCAATTTTATAAAACTACCCTTAGTCTTAATATCAAAATGTTATTGCACATTCTACTGGGGCACTAGAAGGAAAGCTTTTTAGAGTATTTTTTTTAATGTTATTGGGAATTTTCAGTACAAAATAAACTTATCATCCATTTGTCCTCTAAATACCCGTTGCAGTATCTTTACTTCTTTACGAAAGTTCAACAACTTACCAGGAGCGCATAAAGATCACACAGCACTACTATAAATACGAACAAGTTTTAGATCTAAAGAGAATTCCATTGTAAGATTGGATGTCCGACGTGTCCGTAGCATACGAGATTCGTAGCAGCATCGGCGCGGAACGCTACGTGCGCGTAGCGATGCGACGTAGCACCCAGCTACGCTGCTACGGTGATTACGTTACAAGTTGCAATTTAACAGAATTAAGAGGATAGTCTCCGCTCCGCGCTCCATACAAAAATAGTTTGGATATAATAATATCTTGAATTTTAACCAATGAAAGTCATCGAAATATTGCATCGAAATATTGCAGTAACAATCTTTGAGGCGGCGGTAGCGTAATGGCTAGGGCGACGGACTTGCGATCATGTGATTGCCGGTTCGAAATGCACCAATTGCACTTACGACGTAAACCTACTCGTAACACAAGCATTTAGCTTAGCAAGAGGGGTTAACAAGAATACTAGTAATGCGCGACCTACATTGGTAATAAGCTTTTTAAAAAAAAATTGCGTGCCCCACCCTTAATACAACCGTGATGGTAAGATATATGATCTAATTAAGGTTTTAAGGTATGTTTACAGTATTTTTAATATTTTTTAGCATAGAAACAGTAAATGGGTTATTGATGAAAGATATTTTCATTTTAACTTCAGGAGCTGTCGGTATTTTAAAGCAAAAATAGATTCTTCAATACGGCTTTCATTCGGAAGTATAACGAACGTACGCATAAAACGAATTTTAATATGATTAAAGATTTCGTTCGCTCCTAAACCTTTTGACATGTATTGAAATAAAATTGCCTCAATGGTTTAGTGGTCGGGACAACTAAGTGTGAGGTTCTAAGTTCGATTTCCAGGTTGAGCAAAGTTTTATTAAGTTTTTCTATGAAATCAAGGTAGCAACTCGGAGTTTGGCTTTGAGCCCTGTTATTGGCAATAAGCTCACCCCCTGTTACTGTAAGTGTGAATTGTAAATGTAATTAAAAGATGACATTTCTGCCGAACCCTTTGAGGAATACACGCGTGATTATATGTTACGTTATTGAAATAAAATACATCATAAATATCACCATTGAAAGTCGATATGAAAGAGATGTAAAATCTTCAATTTAGACACAGGTCATTAAGTAGGTACCTTATATTTTATCCTATATTCATGCGTGGTTATTCATACAGAGACTATACAAAACTTCAAAAGCATTGAATAACTGGATCAATCCTTTTTGAATATGAGTTAATATTTATTTTAAAGGAACGAGTTTGATTTGTTTGTATTGTATGTCTCACATTGAATAGCTTTGGATTTTCAATATATTACCTATTTCGTTTGCCTAGTGAGAGTCTACAAATCGTGATCCCTTCGATTTCTAGATCAGGTAGAGATTTATTCTTTTTTTTAAGTAAGCGCGGTTATCGGATTCTGACAAATTTGTCAATTTACACTACCAAGTATCTGCTACGATCACACTTTTTAAGCAAAGTAGGTACTCAGTTGTGAACACATTATAGTCGTCATCTTTTTATATTTCTAATGCAAAAACATTGTATTATAGTCGTTGCTGCAATATCTACCGCCTTGAACTTGCCTTGTACACATGGCTACACATGAAGCTATACAAAACCAGTTTAGACTGACCTTCCATTGTAAGCGTTTTCCGCACAATTCGAAGCCAGCCTATACTGGTTTTGTATAGCTTGATTAGTGCGTACAATTTAAGAAAAAAAAAATTGATTCTTTATGACAGGAGATTTTCTGCATAAATTTATTTAGAGGCCTATTTATGTAATTAGGTATTATATATACCTAATAAAAAGCAAAATGTAGCATTTTTAGGGTTCCGTAGCCAAATGGCAAAAACGGAACCCTTACAGATTCGACATGTCTGTCTGTCTGTCTGTCCGATCGTGTCACAGCCTTTTTTTTCGAAACTATAAGAACTATGCTGTTGAAACTTGGTAAGTTTCAACAGCATAGTTCTTATAGTTAATGAACCGCATTAAAATTTTCACACAAAAATAGAAAAAAAACAAAAAAAAATGGGGGTTCCCCATACTTGGAACTGAAACTCAAAATTTCTTTTTTCATCAAACCCATACGTGTGGGTTATCTATGGATGGGTCTTTAAAAATGATATTGCGGTTTCTAATATTATTATTCTCTAAACTGAATAGTTTGCGCAAGAAACACTTCCAAAGTGGTAAAATGTGTGTCCCCCCCTGTAACTTCTAAAATAAGAGGACGATAAAACTAAAAAAAATATATGAAGTAGATTACCATGTAAACTTCCACCTAAAATTGGTTTGGACGAGATCTAGTAAATAGTTTTTTTTTAATACGTCATAAATCGTAATGGTACGGAACCCTCCGTGCGCGAGTCCGACTCGCACTTGGACGGTTTTTTTTGTTTAACAATGTCGGCTAATGTCGACAAAGCGAGCCGCGCCGTGTTTTAATATGCACCGTCGTAAAATCTCATTTATTGCGTTTAATTGTGGTTATCTCTTCAACAGCTGTCGCCACGCCTAGTGGTCGGACTGTCGTATTACTTTTATTACCTTGATATATTACAAAAAAGTTATTTTCTGTATTTTTTTATACCAATTAGATAAAAGGCCTCGCCGGGCAACTGAGGTCTCTTCTCCAATTCTTTATCGCCATCAATCTTATCCTTACCCTACTTGTCCAACTGCACTGCCTAAATATTTTTAAATATATATTTTTTTATTACCCTTTTTCCAACGTTAACTCTCGGCGTATTAATGCTGAACTTAGAAGGTTCAATGGGCCTATGAGCAACTTTCAAGCTGTACCTATCTACACAGTGTATCTCTCTTCTGTGTTTATAAATACAAAGTGGAAAATTAATACCTAATTAACGTAATACCGGTATCACTTTCATATTGGAGCTTTTTTTCAGAGCCCGTAAAACGTAATATTCATGGTCATTTCAGTATTCATGCACCTCAAGGGGATAATATAGATAGAGTAGGTTGTCCTGCCTTAATTTGTGATTTAAGGTTTATTATTCCAAAGTGAGTCATTACTCTCTAATTTCTTTTACATTTTGTTCGAAATAAGTAAGCCGATCGGAAGTTAGCCGTTCCGAACTACCGCGGTGATAAAATCGTTTAATTGAGAGTTTTTATACATAAATATCGAAATTAGTAAACAAAATAATTAGAAATGTGAAACATATACGACTCTAATTATCTTTACATCTTTTCTTTCTATTAAAGTTGACCACTTCTAAACCACTTGCAGACAACTTCCGATCGGCTTACTTATTTCGAACAAACTGTAGAATAATTATAGTCTTCCCAAACCTTATCGTATCTTAGGTACTAGCTCCTCTGCATAACAAATTATTCGCGAAATCTTTCTGCATAATACCTACAGAAAAAATGCTTTTTACAGATTTTTTAGCCTTATATTGATATATTAAGTCGCCGTTTTTGATTTACCGGTAGATTGAGGTGTTGTAATTTAATATTAAGACATCCATGTCTTAATATTAAATTACAACCCTGGTCGTCTACTCCTGACCATGGATGCTGTAAAGGATCCGAAACGTCGAGAATTAAATAGCGCGATGATAAAATCAGTCGATTTTTTTCAATGTCTAATATTCGCGTAAGTATCAGAAACCAGCACTTTAGCACTAACAAAATATTCAATATCATAAAGCATTTTATTTGATCTCTCGTCAGCTTATGTGACCATTTTCAAAGAAAACGTTAAGAGTACTTTTCCAACAAAGCTCGAAGCGAAGGAAGCAACAAAAACTCCTTAAAACTCTCGGCAGAGTAGAAATACAAAATCTCATTCCCAACTTTTAAATCTTCTTTTAACTTTCTATTAAAGTCTGTAAATCGGGACACTATCCAACAGAAACTTAAAGTAAGATTTTTTATCGAACAATTTATCCTTTTTCAGAGATCAAACCATACAATCCTCTAATCAGAATAATAAACGAGGTTTCATAACAAAAAGTGGTTCTGTGTTTGGAGAGATATTCCCTGTTTTGCATTGTATTTTTAAAGAATATTACTCTTCATTTTCCCGACTGTACTTTTGTGGAGAAAAGTGCAAAATGATGTCAACTAAGAGTGGGGTATTGTAGATTTTTCAACAACGCGGTATTTTTGACATGGCTCGGGTATTTAATAAGCTGTGTATTATGTATGGAGTTGATAACGGACGTACGAAAATTTGGGGACGTGTTGATTCATAAATGCGTGTATACTATGTAAATCCTGCTATTGTTTTTATTTGTAGCATTTTTTGCGCTTTTTAATTTTATCTGAGTCATTTACTCGAATAGTTATCTATACTTATACTTTATTGTGTGTGAATCGTGATTTCTACAGCATCCACCTAATGTGGAAATTGTAACTTAACATTTCAGCAATTTTTTAGGATTCGTATTTCAGTATATATCTACGATTGTCACATTGTGTGATTGTCTAGTGGTCCTATGCGTGACTGTTACGCAAAGTGTTATTGGGTTTTTATATGAAATTTCCAGTAGCAGCTCGAATTTTGGATTTGTGCCCGGTTGCCGAGCAATAGGCTCGCCCCCTATTACATGGGACCTAAACATACCGGCGAAATGTGGGATTACAATAGTACACCTCTGCCTAACCCTTCGAGGAATACAGGCGTGATAGTATGTATGTAATATTTCAGTTCCAGTATGACTTTCAGACACTGGAAAGTGTTTTGGTAGAATACCATTTGGCATTTCTGACAAGATTCATAGTTTTAAACGACTTTACGCGACAACAACGCGAAACAAATGTCAGCTGTTCCATACATTTATGTTCAATCGACTCAATGTTTTTCTCGATTCCAGGGGTAATTATCCCCACATCGAAATTTTTCTGAATTATGATTATGAGTATGATGATGCTCTATTTTTTTAAGAGTATTATAATAATTAAAATAGGTCAATAGCTGTAAGTCAAACTGTTATACGTATACATAGCACATGTATATAGCTTGGACATTGCATAACATAGCCTAGGTCATTAGCCGGCTTATCTCGCCCTGCAGCGCTGCATGATTGCTCTGCACGAATGGCGATTGTAGGTAGCTAGATAGAATGGATACATAGGTGTCATTAAACTACAGTATGAATATAACTTAAAAACACCCGACTATTGCATTATATCTCGACCGATTCTCATCAAAACAGCTAAGAACACTCCCGACTAATTCACCTTTAAAAAAATATCAAAATCGGTATATCCATTCGAGAGCTACGACATGCCACTTATTACGTTTTTAATTCTTTTGACGTGGTACAATTAAATTACCTATTATCTGAAAATGCAAAAGAAATACTATACTGTATTCATACTATACTCCTGGGCTTTTCACGACTTTGTAAGGGTCTGCTTCCAGGCTAACCAGATGGGGTTGAACTTCACGCCTTTCTTCCCTGACGGTACATCCACACTTAGCCGGTATGTTTCAGTTTCATGTAATAGGGGGCGAGCCTATTGCCACTAACCGCCCACAAATCCAGACTCCGACCTGCTACAGAGTATTTAATAGAAAAACCCTATAACACATTGCTTGACCTGGGGATCGAATCGAACGGCGGGCCCGCAGAGACGGGCCATCACCAGTCGGGGGCCGCGGACGAATGTACAGTTCCCGTGGCCCCGACGTAGGTGCGAGAGGGAACACCGTGTGGTTTTAGTCGGTAGGTCACCCACTCTGGGTGGAGTCCTTCAAGTCCATGAGGATTTCCACACGCAAAGAAAAAAAAGGGGATCGAATCGAGGATCTCTAGCGTAGCAGTCGCGCTTAGGACCATTAGACTAATAAGGCCACAATACCCGTACAATTTACCACACCTTTGATTATATATATAATCAGAGGCATAACCCCAATGTATATAAAAAAGCAGTGATATCCACGTGATATGATAACTAGTACTGCTAAATCATAGGTCTCCATTTCGAATCCAAGGCACGCACCTTTTTTGTTTAACGAGGTCTCGAGTCGTATATAATATTTTCGTGCTCCACGGATACATAGCTTTGCAATCTCAAGTGAATACGTTTATATCTTTGATATGCAGTCTTCAATTACTGAGAGAGCAATTCGTGATTATTTGTAGAGTAATAAATTCCCTCAATAGCTTTAATTGCTAATGAATCGTGTGATCGGAGCCGTTTGTGTAAAATATGGCTTAATTAGGTAATAGAGCCAAGCAATGTTCGGATTTATGCAGATTTAAATATCTTGTATTTCGATCAGAATAATGTTAAAGTAGAGATAGGTTTTTATGGGGTCGGAAAATGCTTAGGATCGTCTGCCAACTGGTGAGGTGGTAGGGTATGTCAGACTTGTACGAGCTAAAAGGGCATTTACCCTTCCTGGTGACGGTTCCCGTGACGCTGAATACTCGGCTTCATTCGACATCAAGCGCTCGGGTCTATGACAATGAATCGGGTATACTCGGCTCCATTCGACATTAAGCGCGCTCGGGTCTATGACGCTGAATCGGGTATACTTGGCTTCATTCGACATCAAGCACGCTCGGGTCTATGACGCTGAATCGTGTATACTTGGCTCCATTCGACATCAAGCGCGCTCGGGTCGTTCACGCTGAATCGTGTATGTATACTCGGCTTTATTCGCCACCAAGCGTTATCGGTTCTATGATGCTGAATCCAGTATACTCAACTCCATTCGTCACCAAGCGCGCTCGGGTTTCTGACGCTGAATCGACGCCGTTCGACATCAAGCAAGCTCGGATCTATGACGCTTAATCGGGTATACTCGGCTGCATTCGACATTAAACGCGCTCGGGTCGGTGACACTGAATCGTTTATATTCGGCTTTTTTCGACATCAAGCGAGTATAAGTCGTACTATGCGAGTTTTATTGTAAGTTTTTACTTTTGTCGTGTTATGATAAGTATACCTACACTCGTTTTATATTTGATGGATAGATCCAAAAAGACAGACACACACACACACTCACGCACTTGCATACGTGTTAGTAACATAGATGTGTTGGCTACAATAAAGATTTATGGTTCTCGCTCCGTTGTCATTATGCCTGTCATCCCTATTTTTCGCTGAACATTAATAGTATCTAGTTTCATTTTCATGGAATACTGACAATGGACACCCAAGCCGAAATGAGATAAGAAGCTTTATTACGTAAATAGAATCTAATTAATCTGAGTAATTGGTGATCCCTACTAATATTATAAATGCGAAAGTAACTCTATCTGTCTGTCTGTTACGTTTTCACGCCTAAACCACTCAACCGATTTTGATGAAATTTGGTATGGGATAGACTAAAGCTTGAGAAAGGACATAGGCTACCTTTTATTGCAAAAAATAGTTTTAAAGGGGTTGACATAGGGGGTGAAAGTTCGTATGGGAGTTCGTCATTTTTCAAGATAAACCCATGAAACTTAATATTAAGGCGCTTGATAAGGAATGAATAAATATTTGTTCTAGCGTTTGTGAAATTTCGACCTGTGTGGGGATGAAATAAGGGATGAAAGTTCGTTTAGAAGTCCAAACAAAGACACGCTTTCAAGTTTAACCCCGGAATCGATTTTGATGAAATTTAGAACAAAAATAGACCAAACCTTGGGAAAGGATATAAGCTACGTTTTGTTGTAAAAAAGGGGTTAAAATAAGGGATGAAAAATTGTATGGGAGTTTGTCATTGTTGAAGATAAAACGATGAAACTTTGAATTTAGGCAATTAATAAGAAGTAAAAATTTTTTCCAGCGTTTTTTCAAATTTCGACCTGTGTGGGGATGAAATAGGATGAAAGTTCATATTGAAGTCCAAATAAAGTCACGTTTTGAAGCCCAACCTCGGAACCGATTTTTGTGAAATTTGGTTCATCAATTGATTAGACCTTGGGAAAGGATATAAGCTACGTTTTGTTGTAAAAAAAGGGGTTGTAATAAGGGATGAAAAGGTATGTAATGTATGTATGTTGTATGGGAGTTTGTCATTATTGAAGATAATCGCTGAAACTTTGTGTTTAGGCACTTGATAAGAAATAAATAAATATTTGATATGGGGTTTTTGAAATTTGAAACTGTGTGGAGATGAAAGTCCGTTTGGACATTGACGATATTCGGTACAAGAATAGACTAGACCTTGGGAAAGGATATAAGCTGTTTTTATATTTTGGTAAATAATAAAGTTGGGCAAATTTTGTGGTTTACCCGAGCAAAGAAGCGGACAGAAAGATATGTAAGGATAATTTGCAATTTCCCGCCAGAATTGGAAAAAACTAAACAGTCAAAATCATGTTGTCTACGCGGGCGAAGCTGCGGGCGGAAAGCTAGTACGAGTAATGAATACAGATTGTTTGTAAGAGATCGTAGTTAACAATAAGATTGCCCATTATGAAGGCATTATTATTTGACGTGCGAAAATGAATATTCTATATTGGAGGCGTTCTTGGTTAAGTAATACAAGGTAATATTATTTATCACACCAAATTCATTATTTTGGTGTGATAGACAAGTTATATGACCATTAGACTGCCAAGTCGTAGGTATCGAATTCGAAACCAAAGCCCTGATTTTTCCAATCATGTGCGAAAACATCCTGAGGAATTTTCCTTCCCAAAGGATTTTCTTAAAGCCGCATGAAGTCTGTCAACTCGCAGTAGGCTAGTGTGACGGACGTGTTCGAAGTTAAGCAGGCCTTTCCGAGGTCAGTCTATGGATGGTAGCACTATCTTCACTAAACTTATCAAATTTTCATATTTGTAATTCGTGGCAAGTCATCAAGAATCAATTCATATTCAGAATTCATAGCTACCAAACTAATGTTAATAATGTTATGATTCATCAGAATAGGTACCGTTTTATGAATTCTTTCGGGGACTAGCTACACAAATACATCACAACTGAATTCCCACAGGGTTCCAGAAATTTTCATTATGAAGTGGATATTTATATAAAACTTTGCGAAGCTTTTGGTTATAAACAGTTATTTCCATATAAGTACCTACGTAGTCGTACCTCGTTCATTAATAAATTTGATTTGGTAAAATTTCCCGGAATATTCAAAAGTTTTGAACAAATACTTCTAATGAGCCTGCAAATACGTGGTTTTTGAGTAAACAGCACAAATGAATAATTCTTACTAATTTATTTACACGGTACGTAAAACCTTGTTAGATATATTTAATTTAATATATGTTTAGGCAGGCCCTTACAGCGCTCTCGGTTTTGCATAAAACTAAAATGCTTATAACTGCCTTATTTATGAACCAATTAAAATTTTGGTTTTGTTGTTCAGCTCTATTTATTCATTTTTAAATTTACTTTATCAAGCTATTTGTTCAACTTTTTTATGGGGCCATAAAAATATTAGTCACCTAGCCCCCTAAGTCCCTAGCGATATAGTGCTTATTCCTAAGTTCCATAAGTATTTTTTATGGCATATCTCGGCGAACTAGCACGGTGCTACCTGATGGTCAGAAGTCATCGCCACCCATAGATGTCTACAAAACCAAAGGAGTTGCAGACGCGTTGCCGAGCCATTTAAGGAGAAGGGAGGTGAAGGAGAAAAGGAGAAGGAAGGGGACTGAGGGAGAAATTGAGCCTTCAGCGCTCCACACTCACCGTACGAAACGCAACAGTATACTGCTACTCTTGACGTCGATATTCTGTGGGAGGGTAGTACTTCCCCGGTCATGCGGACCCATTCATGCTGCCATGTAGACATGCCAGCAGACACTTCTACTACAAAATCTCTTAAAAATCATTCCACATTTTAATACTTTATAATTAATTTGCAAAAGATTCATGAATTCGCATTAACATTAATCATAATATAATTAATAACCACCAAGTCAAAAGTTTTAAACTAATTTCACATTATGAATGAATAGTTTGAGTGAAGTTAACAGAAAGCTCATTATAACTACGTAACTCTAGTCTGTAATAATAGTTAATTAAGATTCTTGTCAAATTACTTTTGCAGATTAGAATGACTTAACTTTGTTAGAGTAATATTTAACTTATGAAAAAATCGTAAACTAGCCGAAGTATATACAACGGGTAAGTGAATTTGAAGTAGTTCGTTAGTTTAAAGTAGTAGTATTATTTGTTCATAACCAGATCTAGTAGTCGTTTTTAATAATAATTGTAATTCCTGAAATCGGTCGAGTTACAATCGAAGATTGTTATTGTGTGCGCGATGCGTCGGGGAACAGCAAATTTGATATTGCGTTTGAATTAAGTCGTTTGATAAAAGGTTCAGTTTTCTATAACTAGACTAACTGATGGATCATGGAAAAATAATACTTAGAAACTACTGTAATCGATTCTAACTTCGATTCCACTTTCAGATCTTGCGCTTATTTTGTCACATAGGAACCTGAAACTTTTAATTTAATCCAGATCAATATTTAAGTACATCGGCATAGAATGATTCGTAGTATTTCAGTGCCATATATAGGTACATACATGCAAAAATCAGATTGTCATGTTTTGACTAAAACAAAATATTCTCCGAAGGCACCGTTTGTAAACGTCAAAAAACATGGATTGCTGATTAAAAACATCAGACAATCAAATCACGTCACAGTCTAGATAAACATGGAATAAAATGGGGCGAGATTGCTTATAAGCGGTATTTTGACGGGAAGGATATTATGAGGTAAGGAATCTAAGTACTATGCCAACAGTCGAAATGTGTTACCATTGTTGGTCACATAATTGTCTACCTCGGTCGTATTACACACTGACTTTTGTTTAACTTTTATTTAATAACTTACTAGCAATATGAGTCGCACATTACTAGTATTCATTTTAACCCGTCGTGCTAAGCTAAATGCTTGTGGTACGAGTGGGATCACATCGGTGGATCGGATCGGGATCACCGGCAACCACATGATTGCAAGTCTAACGCCCTAGCCATAAGGCGTGTATTTTTTATACGTAAGTTCAACACGGTGGATGAATAAAGTATGGCTTAAGACGAAAATAAAGTTTCATAGACTAAGACGGTAGCAAAAAATCGGGTGGGTAGGAAAAGCATAGATATAAAAATCCTGACAGTCTCGATAAAGCCGCGCAAAGTCGTAAACCATTCCGCGGTAAATTAGCCGTCAGCAAATTGTATCTAATAAGGGTTCGCACAAACGATCGACATAATAATACTCGTAATATCAACATCTAAAGGAATTCTGTCAAGATGGATTTTTTATTAATGGGCTGGTATAATAAGACTATAATGGGTGCTCAGATCAAATAAAAAGTTAAGATGGAACTTTGCGAACAAAGAAGTGAGGCCGGCTAAAACTACGCCTTGCCGTGTACAACTCACAATTACACTCATACATGTATTAGTTAACTACGCCTTATCTTGTCAGTCGTGCTTTCGATAGCTCGTTAGCGAGTGTGCGTGTAATTGTGTATGTACACGGCAAGGCGTAGTTTTAGCCGGCCTCACTTTTTTGTTCGCAAAGTTCCATCTTAACTTTTTATTTGATCTGAGAATGGGTGGTGGATATTATCGCTTATAAACATCGGATTTTATCGCTTTACTTATATTAGTAATTGAAGATGTTTCGTGACCCACTCCATAAATGACGTCAATAATTTGAATGCAGTTATATTTTTCTTTGTTTTTAATTCTTTGCTATATAAAAAGGTTATTTAGTGTCAATGATAATACAAATACCTACTTCTCGGACTGATTAGGACCCCTTCCCTATAATCCCGTTTGCAAACAAACTTATTTCCAAAGTGCGTGATCGTCACAATGTTTTCAGAGTACTTACTGATAATATATTGCGGTCTTTGCAAGATTTGTAGGGAGGGATTTATCAGCACTATATTTTTTATATATCAGAACCTTCAAATCGGTCGATTGATACATATTTATCTGCCGAGAAGGTCGGGAAGTGGGGCCGAATCTAACGAAAGATGTTTGTGATAATACCCATAGATACAATATCTTCTGTATATTTGTATATATTTTTTTGTCTGTGTCAGTACGTACTTATACGTACATCAATAATACTATGTTACTGTAGGTACTTTTACGAACATAAGATAAATAAATAAAATATATTAACGTTGGTGTATTATGCTACTTATATGGTTAAATGGCTACATTTTTCGGTTTAAATTGATTTGTAAAATTAAGTAAATTTCTTTGTTTATTGTTTGTGAAATCGATGCAACGTTACATTAGAATATCATTCGTTGAACTTTGAAGGGCTATAAGTAGTTATCTTTATTTTTATTTTATCCTCCTACATTACGTATTATGTAAATAGTTTTAGAATATCGATAGCCATTCCATCGCAATCCCCTTACGGTCGGATGGCCGAGGACGTTGCGACATGTAATTGAATCCATCGGATATATAGCCCACTAGCTTTTACGACGAGAGGCGTCTAATTCTATATCATATAGACGTATGCAATGTAATCAATACGTGCATAGCTTTTAGATACACTTTATTACATATACTACTTAAAATATTATGGATTGAAACTAAATACACTACATATTTCTTTTTTTTTACTGATATTTTTTTCGAGCGTTCGCTTCACTCAAGTTAGAACCACCGACTTCCGAAACTGTTTTAGACATAAAATTATTTTTATTAAGTATATTTAGTTAAAAGTTATTTTATTTCAACATTTTCAGTAATCTCATCTTCACCAAATGCGATAGCAGCAATCGCGGTTCATTTGCTGTAATTTTTTGAAGAGTTCCGCTGTCTGTCTTCGAACCTCATCATTAGATCTACTTATATAAAATTTAAATGGGACTATTTCGGGATAAATTCCCTTCGAACAAAAAAAATAATTTTGTAAATCCGTCAATATATGACGGAGTTATGTCCGAACATACATATTAACAAAAATAAACATCCGAATTGATAACCTCCTCCTTTTTGAAGACGGTTATAAATGTTTTTCTTTGGTTGAAAATAATTTCCATTCCAATAGTACAATATTCACAACTGAGTATTCAAAAACTTTTGAATAAAAATTCAATTCGACGGTCCAATGCGCTAAAGTATCAAGTTTATCGTTTATCTCTTGTCTCAGTAAAATAAGTGTTTTGAGCTCAGATCAAATAAAAAGTTAAGGTGGTACTTTGCGAACAAAGAAGTGCGGTTGAGCTTTCGATAGCTCGACTGACAAGATAAGGCGTAGTTTCGGTAGAAAAGGTATACGTGTGTGCGTGTAATTGTGTTTGTATACGGCAAGGCGTAATTTTAGCCGGCCTCACTTCTTTGTTCGCGAGGTTCCATCTTAACTTTTTATTTGATCTGAGGTTTTGAGTACAATTTTTGAGCCGGATCCCGTATCAGCAGCGGCAAAGTAATTAATTATTTTAATTCTAGGGTCATAGAAGTAAGAATTGCGACATCAACTATGAATTATTCACAACTGAGTACTAAATAAAACATTTGCTTAGGTATCTAAGTATAACCCTACATATAGCAAAAAAAAAATGTCGCGCAAGGAGAGAATTCGAAGCAAACCACTTCACCATTATACATCGAAGTATTTAAGTAGGTTTAATACCAATATTAAACCTCCATGCTTATCTACTACTCCTTGGAGTCGAGGTTGTGGCGTCCTTACACGTAAGTAGATTGTCTGCAAAGTGTCACTGTTATTAGTCTAGGTAATACGAGAGCACGAGAAGGTTACTGTAATAGAAATCTCGGCGTGTTAAGCGATTTTCGAGAGGCAGTTAAGGGTTATCGTGTGTAAAGTGAGAGGCGTCTGAAATAATACTCCAGTGTTTGACAAATCTTTTACCAATCCGTCGTCCAAGGGTTATTGGATCTCCAAACAAGCGTTAGTTGTTTACTACCCTCTCACAGAATATCGACGCCAAGTAGCAGTTATGCGTGCTGTTGCATTTCGTACGGTGAGTGTGGAGCGCCGGAGGCCCAATTTCTCCCTCAGTCCCTTTCTCCTTCCCTTCCCTTTTCCTTGGCTTGGCAATACATCTGCAACTCCTTTGGTATGGCAGAGTTATTTGGGCGCCGATGACTACTTATCATCAGGTAGCTCGCAAAAAACCAGCATAACGAAAGAATATAATGCCAAGGTAAACTGTTGAATAAAAACGAAATTTTACATCAACCGCTTACCTATATGAAAGCAAACATTGAAAATACTTAAGTACAAGTCAGTAGGTATTCTACTCACGTTTGAACATGCTGTTTGTCTAATAATAATAATAATCTACTAAGTAGATTATATAGATTCCGGTAGAGGAAGCACGTTTTGTTCCCAAACGACCAATAATCGGATTAAGCTCCTTATGTGGACCAATTGTGTTCTGACCGAAATCTTAGTTCTTGAACGTTGTGCCAATATATTGTTGACTTACCCAATAAACGTAGTCTGCAATTTCAGTCCAATATCTGAACTAACTTTTCCCGTATGTTTATTAGTTAACGGCAAGAATGTAGAGATTCATCATGCTCCTATATTTCTAACAAATAGGTATATTGAAGTTGGATTTCCGTATACCTAGATATTTAAACTAATGCAGCCGAGTGCTGTACATTACACGAATCGATTGCCGTCAGATCTCCAAAACCATTGTTGGATGTCAGGCCTTTGGGCTACATACTAACCTTGTAAGAACTATATTGATATTGACCGAATGATTTTAGTCCCCACGATAAAGGCATTGCCTAAGTAAGGGGACCATAGCAAATACGACTTGAACCTAAGTCAATGTTCAAATATTTAACTCTTTTTTTTCTTTCTTTTAGGAACTTTTAACAAAATGTTACGCCAGTTCCATCGTAACTTAAACTATCTACATCGAAATTAAATAGAAACTAATGTATAAACTAGTGCTGCCTCTGGCGACATTGGTTTAGCTAAAATAATATTAAAAACACCTAAATCTAACTTGTTAATATTTAATTCTCTAATTAACATAGCTCTTTCAGACTCATTCCTGACACACTCCACCAAGAGATGATATATATCTTCTACTTTATTGTCACAAAATAAGCAATTCGGAGACTCCACCTTTTTCATCAGAAATGCAAAGGCTTTAAGTGGCATGTGCCCGGAGCGAATTCTGAAAGAAGTTACCAAAATACTTCTACTAATTTTAAAATATTTAACTTGTGATCTCATCTTATTAAAGACCGATTCACCTTCAAGTTACCTCGGCCGTTGACATCGCTCGCCGTTACCGAATTTCAGTGGGTTATAGCTGTTTCCTGACCCACCCTAGGTGGGTCGACGACGTCTAAGTGGGTCAGGTAACAACTATAACCCACTGTACGCGCATGCACCAGTCATCTTCCCTTTAAAATGTGTAATTAGCTCCTACCCTACCCCTACAGTGCATTACTCGAGGGGTTGCCAGATTTGCTGGCGTCGAATCCGGGACAAAAAAAAACAAAATATTTTTTTTAGGAATTATTAATATCAAAAGTTTTTATTGTTTTTTGCAGCTTCTTTAATTTTTGGCCAAAATTTTTTTTCCCATCGGGTCCCCCAAACATTTTATTAAAACCTATGCAAGAGTGACTAAAATTTAGTCTTGCCTAAAGTTCCTCCTTAACCCTTCCGAATTAATGTTATGGTTTTAAAAAAAACCGGGACATTTTTCTTAATTCTGGGTCCCGGTACATATGCTTTCATTCCGGGACAATCCCGATGGCTACTCGAGACCATCAGTAAAACACCTGGAGCTTGACACTGAAACACAAAGCAAAAATATGGGTTCCCCTGGTAACATCTTATAAGATTGGAACACATTATTATGGTGTAATTGGACCCAATATAGTAAATATCTATTCAATCGATTTTCCTCATACGTTGCGAATCATACATATAAATAAGCTCATAAGAGGAATTCATTTTTATGTATTTCCTTCCTTATGTAGGTATCTTAGAAGGATATATATACCGTTAAATTCAAATAAATGTCTTTCGTTAGAAACTTGTTTGTGCCTTCTACTCTAAAGTTTGTAACGAAATAGGTATCTTGATATAAAATGACTATATTTGTCTCTGTCTCTATTAAATAGAATTGCTGTCAACACGCTATTTATTAAACATAATAACTACAAAAAGTTTTCAAACAAGCTCCCAGAAATATCCTTAATAACTACCAAGAATCCAAACCGTGTAGAAATCGGAATCGGGACCCTTAACGAACGCCCGTCAAACCAGAGACAATAAGTTTAAAACTTTATTTTAAAATAATTACAAGTCCAAAATAGACTCAAAATGTTAGATTAGTTAGGGTATTTAGGGGGAGTCTAAATCCCCAAAGCTCCTGTAAATACCTCCCTTAAAGGTACTGTATTATAGTATAACAATAATGATCAATCACATACGATTCCGTTTGAAGCGAGCAGAAATTACTTAACCGCTTCGAATCGAGTGGGAAATTGGAATCCCTCGATACCTTACAAGTGGTCTCGGTATACGTCGAAATGGCATGCTATTGACGTCAATAGGGCAATTTATCCCATGTATACCTACTATGAAATAACACATCATTATTAGACTAAGGAATACGATACGAGTATAGTTCGTTCGAAATATCGCAAATGATTTGATTATAAAACTTGACGTAAAGACAATTGTGATCGTCAATATTTCGAATTCGGTATTATTTTGCTTAATGCAGTCATTTTACCTGCGTGGGAGTTCGGAATGGCTCACTTCGGACGCACATAGTGTTTCCGAATAAACTGTAGGTCTGTACGTATGCGGAATTGGAGAAAACTATTATTAGAAAACTTCAACTGTTGCGTACCTACACGATAGCTCTTCCATATCCCAACCTATTCCCAACCATATCATATCCATAGAATAAAGCATTTTTATGTTTGTTGATTGCACCATTAGTCTTGCAGTCCTAAGAACGACTGCTACGCTAGAAGTTCTGGGTTCGGATTCGAGCAGTGTTCTAAAGTTTTTTCATTTAAATTATCAGTACCAGGAATTTTGATTTATAACCGGTAAGTGGCAATAGGTTCATCTCCTATTACATAAGACCTAAACATATCGACAAACTGTGAGTCCATTAGTACAATTCTGCCCTACCTTTCAGGCAATACAGGCATGATGGTATGATTATGTTATTTATTTTTTTGTTTTGATTATGTTTTGTTTTTTTCTGGTAATGTTTGGAATTATTTGGAGTCGAGGGCTCCGAGTCAAGTTTATATGCTTCTTACCGACAATGTTTTCGGTTACGTTTTGATGTAACCCAAAGTTTACTTAAATATTAAAAACAAAGAATCAGTGTCGCCATCCAACGTGACTGCGGTAGTATTGTCACGTTGTTGTTGAATGGCATCTATTGTGTATTGAAGTTTATTTTACTTACTTACTTATGTAATTGTGTAGGTATTTCGCGGATTGTTAATATTGTGGAAGGGAAAATGTTTTTTTATATTTCACATAATAAGAAAATAATGGTTGAAAACGAGGCATCACAACATATCGTTATGCCTGTATACGCTGAAGGAAAGGAGTGTACTTATGTATACAGTTCGCTGGTAATAGGGGGCGAGCCTATTGCCAATAACCGGGCACAAATGCAGACTCCGAGCTGCTATTGAGAATTTCATAGAAAAATCCAATAACACTTTGCTCGACCTGGGGATCGAACCCAGGGCCTCTAGCGTAGCAGTCGCGCCACTAGAAAAATGAGGCAGTATATTATCACGTAAAAAAAATATGGTTTCATATTCAAACTTAAAATGACAAATGGAAATAAGATCTTTACATTAGGCAACATTGAATACATAACTTTTTACTTAATCTTTAATCTGTAGACGAAACTTTAGCAAGTACGCGTATTACAAAGTAGAAGTTTCAAAGAACGCTGAAAATTATACGGGAACTTTCCATTTCGGTGGGAATTGAACACATGAAACATATTTAAAACTCCTGTCACTTTATGTTATACCACTGGTTATAAGTATACATGACTAGCTGTTGTCTGAGGTTTTACTCGCACCTCAAAATCTTTTTTGATATAAATGACACCCATAAGTCCTTCTTTAAGGTTAAATATAGGTATGTTAGAAATTAAGACTAATAATAATATTAAATTGTTAATATTATTATATTATATCAGAGCAAACATAAGTAACAATAATACGTAATGATCAGACAGAGATTCGACGTTACTATCTCATTGACTTGCGGACAAGTGTCTGACATGAAGTCCATGACACGTCCGTCGCCTCCGAGCTCCCGAGCAAAAGAGACCGAAGTGACGTATCGGCTGGAATACAAATCCAACGTATGCCACTTTAAGAATAGGCGGGTATTTTTGAAAACTTCATCATTCTCTTAACAATATTTGCAAGAAAATTCATCGAGATTGAATTAGCGGTTTGGGCGTGATAACGTAACAAACAGACAGATACACAGACCGCACAATATGAAGCGAATTCTTCACATAATCTAAATTTTCATCGCAAATATTAAGGGTGCAATCAAGCTTAAATTAAAATGAAGGCCATCGCCTTAGCCATTCAATTAGCAAAAGATATTTATCAACACAACGACCTAATAAAACGAAATTCCCTTTCGAATGTATCTTGTTAGCAAGCCTTGAATATTTGAGTTAATAAAGTTACTAGATATGAGATAGGGTATTTTTATGAGGGTATTATGAATTCTTTTGCACAACAAGGACATTTTGTCACCTTCAATAACACACTATAATTTGGTACATGACTAACTTGCCACGTGTTTAAGAAAATCGGAGAACGTGCGTATTCAAATTTATTAACAGTTTTGTGTCAAATATCTCAAAATTGGTGTAGAACTTTTGGAGATTATAAGATTTTGAACAAACTAACATTTCAATAGTCCACACATACATATAACATAACCATCATGCCTATATTCCTCGAAGGGATAGGCAGAGATGTACTTAATGTACACCCACAGTTCGTCGATATTTTTACCTCCCATGTAAAGGGGGGCGAGCTTATTGCCATTCACCGGGCTCATAGATAGGTATTTAAACTCCAAACTGCTACTGAGAACTTCATAGATGCAGTATACATTTATTTATTTAATTAATTGGAAGACCATCATAATACATATACAGACAGTAAGTTTAGAGAACAATATTATTACTTTGTTTTACAAAGTAATAATACTATGGAATACGGAATGCTGAAACGTATCACTGTTTTTTTTGCCGTCAACATTGGCCGAAAATAGGAGATAGGAAAATGTATAAAATTCATACATAATGTATGATTCATCTGCTCGGCCTCACGTTTACCATACCTTTGCTTGGAAAAGATAGAAATTTAGAAATTCCATATGGAAAATGAAAAAGGGTTGACGATTCGGGTCGATATGCACTCGTATGTCCAAACATGACGGAATTCGGGTGCAAAATTCTAATTCGTCCAAATTATAAAGCACTTCATAATTCTGAATTTCATCCACTTTTATCACACTTGGATTTTTGGATTCTTCTTGGATTCAAGCCGCATTATTATCGTCAGCCAGTATAGTCAGCCAGTATAGCCAGTGCTGAGCGTAGGCCTCTCCTAGCGAACGCCATAAAGCCCGATCTGAGAAAGCGATCGTCTAACATTGTTCTTTTTACAAAGTAATTGCTTGTGAAATTAACAAAAATACTAGCAATAGCATCGCCTTTGTATCCTTAACTTACTGAATTTACTTTACGTAAATTAGCTACCCTTTTCATCTTTATAATTTGGTCTATTAGAAAAAAAATTGGTAATGAAGATAAAATAAGTACCTACATAAATAAACTGACTTAAAGCCTTATCGTAATCGCTTCTCAATCACCAAAGAAGACGGAATATAACCGACGATTAATCATTTTAGGCGATCAATCATTTCGTTCCAACAATATTATGGGATTTAATAAGCCATTTTTTCTTAGATTTATCGCAAAATCACAGTATTTTTTGCCTTTATGGGTTAGCCAGTGATTAGTACGAGATGCTTTGCCAAAAGATGCGCTGCGATGCGCTGTCTGTATGATGTACACACGGCTACAGATCAAGCTATTTAATTCCAGTTTTAACTGAATTCGCATTGCATTTTCTGTACAATGCAAAGTCAGCCTATACTGGATTTGTATAGCTTGATATGTCGCCCTGTGTACCCACTGGTTTAAAATTGTAATAATACCTAAATGTTAATTGTTTCTGTGCTCTTTAAAGACATGCTTCAAGTTGTTTTTAATAACTTTATTAGCATTTAGCTTAGTTCGAGGGGTTAACAAGAATACTAGCATTGCTAGTAAGCTTTTAATATTAAAAAATGTACAGGCACCGGTCATAGATAATCTAGCTGAAAGTGAATCACAGTTTTTATGAACGAAGTCAATTTAAAGAGACATGCTGGTTACATTTGAACGTCGTCGGCTGTAGATAATAGGACTTGAAATAAACTTAATTTGTGCGGTTAATTTAATTTTTAAGGACGGATTTTTTGAAGATACATTCCTAACTTTAAACGTGTTTTTTTGCTCTTTTTAATTTGATAAATCTGTGGGAATAAAATAAGCTTTTTTTCACTTAAGTATAACAAAATAATGACGATTGAAAAAATCGTTTAGATGACAGGTTTATTGCTGGGTACTTACATACCAAATAAGTAACGCCAGCGGCACCAACATCCTCAATATTTACAACATTTTTTTTCTGAATGCAATAAGTACCCACTGTACTATATTGAAAGTGTTACAAAGTTCAAAAACCTTCATACAAAAAAAGAAAATAACATACCAGAATATTCGTTCAATGCAGTTAAAACAAATCTCACTATTACTCATAATACACCCATACAGCCAGTTCTCGCTTCCTATTCGCCCACTCGATTTTATATCGAGAGTTGAATCGAATAATGTTTATTTACATAAGCTGGCAACATCGAAACACTTCAAAGCCGGTAAATATTGACGGCGTCGGTGGTGACGACAAACGTTCGTAATAAGTCAACTGAGCATATTCATTTCGAAATCACTGTGGCAGCGGTTAACGACTATACTTCCAAATTTAAGTCATCGAACTTTTGTGTCGAATAATCTACCGTTTGTACAACCATAGACATTTTAATATTACGAGCGATATCAATCAATTATTTAAAAAAAAAAAAAAATAATTATTTATTTTTATCAAAATGTTAGGTGCGCCAAATTCTAGCCATATAAGGGAGAAATACTGGCAAGAAACTCTATCGATATACAATATATTTATAAAATTATAAAAAGGTAAAGTTTGTGAGTTTGTGAGGTTGTAGGGGGATAATCTCTGGATCTACTGAACCGATTTTGAAAATTCTTTCACCAATAGAAAGCTACATTATTTCTGAGTGACATAGGCTATATATTAAAAAAAACGTATAGTCCACGCGGGCGAAGCCGCGGGCAGAAAGCTAGTCGTTACATACCATCACGCCTGTGTTCCCCGAGGTTTAGGCAGAGGTTTACCCAAAGGTCTTTCACCCACAGTATTTAGTGGAGCGCCGGAGGCTCAATTCCTTCCTCAGTCCCCTTCCTTATCTATATTCCGTCCCCTTCCTTCTCCTTTTCTCTGTCCCCTTCCTTCTCCAAGTTTCCATCCCCTTCCTCTCGGCAACGCATCTGCAATTCCTTTGGTATTGCAGATGCCATGGGTAGCGACTACTTACCATCAGGCAGTTTGCCGAGATGTCCCATAAAAAAAAGTTCGCTGGTATGTTTAGGGCCCATAATGTATTCAAAATCCGAGCTGCTACGGAAAAACCGCACCACTTCCTTGAGTTGAGTGTAGCGATCTCCTTTCTTCTTATTTATATATTCTTCTCTTCTATATCTTCTCTGCAAAATAATAAGTACGTAGTTTTAATAAATGTGGAAGCATAAAAATATTGTGGCCTGTACCTATAAGTATAATATAAACGTTATTTTGATATTTCAAACAGACACTTAATTTTTTTTTTAGCTATGTGGTGTTCTCAACCTGGATAAACTGAGTAATAGAGTTATGCCACCTGTAAACAGTTTCTTATGAAAGTATAAATATAATACTTATGAACAATGACATTCGGAGAAATTAAAAAAAGATTACAACATTCTATTCTCTTGTCTTTGATTCGAGATATAATATGAGATATAAAAAAATACGGTCGCTATTTCAGTATTGAACTCGACTCGCCGCCCACGTATAATTATCAAAAAGGATCGCTCCCTCTTAGTTCGTTTTCTTAGTAATTCAATTTATAAGTATCAATGGAGAGGATTTATCGAATTCTTTTTTCTTTTCTCAAAACTGAATTCTATTTCGAAGTCTATAAAAAAGTTGTAGTCAGACGATACGCAATAACTTGCGCAAGTTATGTTTTGTCCATTGTGAGGTACTGGTGCGTTGCGAAGCAAGTGATCACCTACGTTTGAACGCTTGCGTGGGTACTTATGATAAGTACTTGCGCAAGTTCCTTCGCATCGTCTGCAGCAGGCTTTAGTTTGAATTGACCCGTACTCTTTAAACCTTTTTGTTGATGTCCAAATAGAATTAAGAAAAGAAAAAAAAGAATTCGATAAATCCTCGCCTTTTTGATACTTTTTGGATCTTAACGGCAAGCCGAAAATTCAGCTCAAATTGATGCCGCAAAAAGCTCAAATTTTTTAGGCGTTTCGCATTTTACCGAATTCGTGTGTTTTTGTTTGTATTTTTAGTTCGGATGATGATGAAATCTTCTTCTAACGAAATAGAAGAAATTGAGTCCAATTGCTGGTTTTAAACATGAATTTAATCACCATCGTTGTCAAGAAAGCATGACTATTTTCTCGTAAATGACAAGAGCATAAATTAAATTTTACAGTAATTATAATAAATAAATATCTTCATCATATCAGTCCACTGCTGAACCTAGGCCTCCTCCAAAGAGCGTCAACCATCCCGGTCTTGGGAAGCTCGCATCCATCCGCTGCCAGCCACCTTCTTCATATCGTCGGTCCATCGCGTCGCAGGGCATCCCACACTACGCTTGCCCAAACGCGGGCTCCACTCCAACAATCGTCTGCTCCATCGATAGTCTGTCCGTCTGCAGACACAGCGCACATTGTATCCACTTGGGCGTTCAGCGTGCTTATTCTTCGCGCAATGTCGGTGACTTTAGTTCTTTGGCGAACGACTTCGTTACGAATTCTATCCACCAAAGAATTTCCAAGCACTGCTCTCTCTATTGCACGCTGAGCAACCTTGAATTTGTGGACCAGGTCCATGGTGAGTGTCCACGTTTCAGCTCCGTAAGTCATCACTATCATCTTTAATATCTTAATATTTTTCACTTTTATGAATTTTTGTTTACCCTAAAGCCGAAACACCCCAACTTTAATTTAATTTGATTTGAAAATTAAGAAAAAATAAAAAAAAAAAGATTAAAACTCACCTGTTGAGCCAATTTACTTAATTTGTACGGGTGGGTATGAAGTAGCTAAGGACGCCGGGTGGGGGAGGCGAGTGATTGATCTCCTCGTTTGGTGTTTCTTGCACCGATTTTCGTAATAAAAATGGGTATCCAACTTGAATAACTTTTAACATGCTTTGAGACAGAAATATAACATAGGCTAAAAACCATTTCAATCGTGTTGATGACGCGTGGCACCGCTACAGAGTGGTGGCGACGCGCGGAACTTATTATAGTTTTTATATAAGGTTCTATGCAATAAATAAAGGAGTTTTTAGTATTTTATTAAAAATAAATACAGCATTAGGGAGCGAGAGCCTGGCATACAGCCACAATATGTCAGATTTGTTCTAGAATCATTCTAGAATTAATTTGAAAGGCCACTTGTTTCCAAACGATCCAGAGCCTTTCAGTGCTTCACAACGCTCCTCAGAGAACGGCCGATCACGGCTCGCGCTCTCTCGTCGGTTTTGGCTCGCAACCTGTGTTCCTCATTTCGATTCCTGGCACCTACAAATTAATTATGTTACTGATTCTGAACAAACTACTTTCGGCTTTCGGTTAAACAAAAACGAACGTTGTATATTAACTAAACCTAAGTCATAAAACAAACAAGTATTTAAGTACTAAAGTTTATATTCTACAAACCATTAAATTAACTTGATATCTTATCGAGTTTATAGCATTAAGACAAGGACGACATTGATGAAATTTCTTGCTCAAGGATTTGTAGAGTTATAGGTATTATGAGAGAAAAAAACATAACATACCATCACGCCTGTATTCCCCGAAGGGTTAGGCAGAGGTGTACTTAATGTACACCCACATTTCGCCGGTATGTTTGGGTCCCATGTAATAGGGGGCGAGCCTATTGCCATTCACCGGGCACAAATCCAGACTCCGAGCTGCTACTGAGAATTTCATAGAAAGACTCAATAACACTTTGCTCGACCTGGGGATCGAACCCAAGACCTCTAGCGTAGCAGTCGCGATTGGGACCACTAGACCAACGAGGCAGTCAAAAACATGTCTTAAATACCCAAATAATGCCTAACCCTTCGGGGAATACAGGCGTTAAGGTATGTTGTGTAGGTTATAATATTTGGAACCTATATAAATCTAGACTGCCTCATTAGTCTAGTGGTCACAAGCGCGATTGCTACGTTATAGGTCCTGGGTTCGGTTACCAGGTCGAGCAGTGTTATTGAGTTTTTCATGAAATTCTCAGTAGCAGGTTGGAGACTGGATTTATGTCCGGTTGATGGCAATTGGCTCGCTCCTTATTACATGGGCATCACAGCATACCGGCCAAGTGTGGGTACATATTAGTACATGTTTACCGAACACTTCGGGAAATACAGCCGTGATGGTGTATATTATAGATAGAAAAAGAATATCCTTTATTGCACAATGTTAAGCGTATCTTCTTCACATAGGATGACAATACTTCAATGGGTTTTCGCTTCAACAATAATGTATTGCTTTCAATCCTATACATTCCTAGCCTGTTGTCACCGACGTAACCTTTAGTTTACTCACCAATAAATCGAACAGCCCGATTCTAACGAACGTCTTGTGGTCATCGCTACTAACAAGCGGCTAACGAGGTGCCAACCCTAGCAGGTAAGATTATGGTAGAAATGGTAATAATATACCATAGTTCAATTTGATGTTACACTGATATCAACTCCTTCGTGAATCTTAGGGTTCCCAACTTTAATAATATATTTTTTTTATTTTGGTAAATACACACGGCTACATAACAAGTTATCGGAATTATTTAAATAATAAATGATTAAATGATATTTATTTCTCTAAATATATATTTTAAAGACTGCCTCATTAGTCTAGTAGTCCTAAGCGCGACTGATACGCTTGAGGTCCTGGGTTCGATCCCCAGGGCGAGCAAAAGTATTTGTTTTTCTATGAAATTCTCAGTAGCAGCTCGGAGTCTGGATTTGTGCCCGGTTAATGGCAATAGGCTCGCCCCCTATTCACTCATTCATCATTACATTGTCCCACTGCTGGGCACGGGTCTCCTCTGAGTACGAGAGGGATTAGGCTATAGTCCGCCACGCTAGCCTACTGCGGGTTGGCAGACTCACACTCCGTCAAATGGGACCTAATCATACCGGCTAAATGTGGGTGTACATTAGTACACCTCTGCCTAACCCTTCGGGGAATACAGGAGTGATGGTATCTTATATCTTTTAAAGACACTTTTACAAGTCGATGTTTTATTCTATTTATTAAGAGGAGTGTCCCTCGCGAACGCAACAATGTTGCACAGTTGTCGCTGTCTCTATCCCTCGCGATGCGAACGCGTGCCCGAGAGGAGAAACAACAATACATTTGCAACATTTTCACGCGTATTTCTTATGTTCCGAATTTTGGAGATTACTCCTATAATATTGTTAATACGTAAAAAAAAATCTTGTAAAAATATATTCACTATATTATCTGGGTTTCTTTCGAAACAGGGGGCCTACCATGAACTTTTAAAATATTTGCCAAGTACAGGACAGGCCAACGTTGCAGGTCAACCTGACAGGTTTTCTATTTGTACCATGAACAATTCAAACTGCCCTGCAATGTATCAACTTCAGACCTGCTACACTATAGCTGTCCGGTTCACTTTAATATAAATAAACGTTCTGAAATACGCTTTCGCATTATTATCGGTTTTACGGTTTTAGGGAAGTTAGGATAATTATTTCAAAATACTGTTTTTATGAGAGTGATACTTCTACAGACACTAAGTTTTGTTGCAAAACATTTTTAGTTATCATGATTTAAATGTTAAATACCCTTGTCAATACTTGAAACACTTGAGCAACTAAAATAAGGGCTGTTTTCGAACGAAGCTTTAAGTACATACGAATCAAATAATTTCTTATGCACAATTTACGAGATCATAATAACTTCTTGTGTGGTTAGGTATGGTGGATTTTTTTTTTAATTTTTGGAACACTCGTAAGGATGTAGTTTCTTCATAGCAGACAATTGTATCGTGTTCGTCGTTGTGAGTGGTATAACGATAACCAATATGAACAATTGGAAACGTTGTGTGAATTTTAAATAATTACAAGAACATTGCAATGGGCTACAACTTAAGCGCTCGGTCAATGTTTCGAAGATGTGTACGGAGGTGGTGGAAAATTGGAATTCCATTGTTGGTGGTGCTATCAAATATTATAAAGGCTGGGCAGACAACAATTAATTAAAAATTAATAATGTGTTCTTTATTTTCGGGTAAGTACATGTTAATTAAGTACCAACTCAATTTTTTGGATTTTAAATTGAAATGGAAATTTTAGTGATGAGTTTATCACTGATATTATCGATATCTTACTCAAGAAATCAAGTAAGTAATACATTTTCATCACACATCGACAATGAACGGAAAATATAAAACTTTTATTCTGTCTAAAATGTTTAATAATGCCACAATAGTATGTTATGCACTAAGTCATTTTTACTTTAGATTATTCTTACAAATTAAAGAAAACAGGTCAATAAAAGCTACTTTTATACGGCTGCTAAATATGACTGCAGGGCAGTTCAATTTCAAGTGTTCTAATGTCAAAAATGAGTTGATGGTAAAGCTCTTTGCAGGTCAGCCCGCTGAAATGCTGTCACGTGACCACTCGCCGGCTTAAGTCACGTGACCGCTGGCTAGCCGGTTATTTGATGTGCTCATGGTACAAAATAATACGACAGTTCACTTTCCGTCTAAAATTGACCTGCTATAAGAGTTTATGGTAGGCCCCCAGAATGTTTCTGTATTGATACATTGTCGAGAAATACTAGCATAAAGTTGGGCCGTTTTTCAACGAAAATTGGCAATCTTTGAACTCGTGTAACTTTTTAACCGTATATTGAAATGAAATTGTATACTACAGGAACACGTATTTTAATGATAAGATTGTTTCTGCAAAATTTCAATGACTTTCATTGTTTAAAATTCAAGCAAGGGCCAAACTACGTTTGTATGGAGCGCGAAGCGAATACTATCCTCTTAAGCTAGATGCGTCCCGCATTTTCTACCTGACAACCTCTGAGAAGAAATGCCGAAACAAACTCATGGTCTCGTATTTTAAAGGCTTTTTCTTACAATGCGAGGGTAGGCTCTCATAAATTTATAGCTTGGTGGTATAAACGTATGTAGCCGTGCGTAAAATTGAGCGTTGGACTTAAAATAAACACATGAATACATTTCCCGAATGACACTAGCGACTTTCATGTTTGCAAAAGTAAAATTGGTCCCTAAAAACAAAGTATCCATTTAAAAGTATTTTTATTCTAAAAAAGCAATTCAATTTTTTATGAATTCATGAAAAAAATATTAAGTAGATTAATCTTTTTTATACAAATCTTTTTTATATATTCAGCAGAAATAAATAATGTAAGTGTTGTGCTTACTATTTTTATCTTTTAAAGTCTTCTCAAGCAGAATAACTCTAATTTACTTGATGCTGAGTTAGCACCTTCGTTATTTATACTCAAAGATTTATAAACATTTCATAAAGAATAATATACTCAAATATTCAGCTAACTATCTGTTAAAAAAAACGTAGTAAATTAGCATCGAGCGTTGACAAGAATAGCCAGATTTTTTTTTGGACTAGCACATTCACACCTTTTTCCCACAGGGGTAGGTAGAATCTATAGACCGCCACATACATCGACTGTTGCGTACGTCTTTCGCTTTTTCCACATTCATCCATATTACCGAATCACACGCGCCGGTTACGCTTCTGACCTTTTTGGAGGAAATCGCCGATAAGATCGGTGTATGTCCTTCTGGGGTGACCTCAACCGACGCTGCCGCTGACATTCAATTCCATTTGTTTTGTCTTTCATTAATTCTCGAATAAATAATAAGTCGAAAATACTAATGGAACGTCTGCCTCCGTCTGGGGAGGCCGCAGGGCATGTCGATCTCTTACTAATTACACAGCTAATTGTAAGCAACATCTGACTATCAAATCCGAAGCAAAATCACAAATTGTTTGAAGTCACAAATAATACTTAATTATCACATGCTTAAACGGTGAAGGAAAACATCATGAGGAAACCTGCATGCTTGAGAGATTTTTCTCGACGGGGCGTGTGAAGTCTGCCAAATCACCGTAGGCAGCATGGTGGACTAGCGTGGTAGCCTTACTCCTATCACTCTGAGTGGGGACCCGTGCCCAGCACTCGGGCTCTCGGGCGACTCGTCGGGTGACTTTTGCGAAAGTGAGCCAGTTTCCTGAGTTACTCTACAGTCCCTTGGCAACGCATCAGGAACTCCTCTGGTGTTCCAGATACTATTTACTGTCAGGTGGCTAAGCTGCTCGAAACATAGGTATATTGTAAATGAAATGAAATGAGATGAGATGAGATGAGATGAGATGAGATGAGATGAGATGAGATGAGATGAGATGATATGAGATGAGATGAGATGAGATGAGATGAGGTGAGATGAGATCAGATGAAATGAGATGCAATGAGATGAAATGAGATGAAATGAGATGAAATGAGATGAAATGAGATGAAATGAGATGAAATGAGATGAAATGAGATGAAATGAGATGAAATGAGATGAAATTAAATGAAATGAAATGAAATGAAATTATATTTATTTCTGTAAATAGATCTTTTCAGGACACTTTTACAAGTCGATTTTTTACATTTTTTTTTAACTAGATGGCGCCGACGTTTCCTATCTGACGACCTCTGAGAAGAAACGTCGAAACAAACTCAGAGAATCATGGTCTCTTTTAAAGTCCAGACAATAGTTGTTGTTAGATATGCGAGTTTAACAATGTAGGGCAAAATCTGAACAGGCCTTTTGAAGAAAGAGCCATAGCAGCTTTGAGTTGACCTGTCCTAACTGACGGCACGCATACATCAGTCATCGTGTAGCTCAACCATTTTATAGGGAGCTCAACGACCCGTCGCACAACGATACCAGATCAGCAGGACATTTGTGTAGGTCATGTGAAATACTCAAAGCTGTCAGAGAAGTTTATTATACATCTGATACGTGTTAAAGCTAACCTACATAGTACTCACATTTACATTTTAAAATCGTACAATTAACATTTGAAAACAAAATAATATTATGCATGATTACTAGGACCTACAAGGCCACCCAGTCAACTTGTGAATTAAAAAAGGGAAAAAAATAAAAATAAATAAATATACATATTTAAGATACGATAGCCAGCAAGTCGACCAGTCACCACAAGCAGCACTCGTTCACGAGTTTAACGCACGGATCAGCCATCACCCCCCTCGCCATTTTAGAGGGAAGGGGGTGACCCTGGTGTATCTTACCTTTTTCCTTTGAAAGTAGTTAATAAAGTTTCGCATTACAGCAGTGCTTGATGATAACCCAAACCTAAGGATTTAAAAAAGAAAAGCTTACTTACATAATAAAAAAAACACAAGTAAAGATGTAAGAATTCTTGTTGTATTGCTGTTTAGATGTGAGAATACTTATTGTTGTTTGTTTGAAGACCGATCGCAGACACAAACAACACTAAGTGTTGTTCTCAACATTATTTATTCTGTAAGCCATTATTTATAGGTATTTGTTCCATACTATGACCTCTATAAGTAAAAAAAAATATCCTTTCCAAAGCTAAAATTCTTTTATATCTAAATATAAATTATATGGTGAGTCTAATCAGACTATATGTATATATACTAAACACAGTACATATTATAAAACGAAGCCCTCGGCCGCATCTGTCTGTCTGTTCGCGATAAGCTCAAAAACGTTTGCACCGATTTTCATGCTGCTTTCACCAGTAGATAGCGTGGTTCTCGAGGAAGGTTTATATGTATGATACATACATATCGATACCGGAAATTTCAATTGTCGTAAAGGACAAATCAGGAGTTTTCAGTAGAGACAAAAGCAAAAAAAAAATGTTTTTGTTTCATAACTTTTTCAAACAAAGTACCATATTGATGATGTCAAAAAAAACTCGAACAATTTTTTCGTGTTCTATTCATTATTATAGTACAGATAAGTTGAGAAACCACGCGGGCGAAGCCGTGGGCGGAAAGCTAGTAATTTAATAGAGCTTCATTTTTCGGTCCCTCAAAGTATCCTCTTTATACTCCGAGCTTCACATGTATCGAAAAAAACGTAGGTATAGTAAAAAAGTATATTAGTTATGGATTTTCCCTCACAAACCTACAAACAAAATATAATTATAAACGATGTTGAAAAATCTTCCGTTTCTAATTTCAAATTACAGAAGCAATTTACTTTGATAAATTGATCAGGCGCATTGCAGATTAAAATAAATCTTTAGATACCGAGTAAGTATAAATATTAATCAGGTCATTAAAATGCAAACTAAGTAGGGGATAAGCTTACTCCGACAGTTTCTTCTGTGAGGTAGGTTTCATTAAAAAGTCTAATTGATTTTTTTTTTCATTAACCATCACGCCTGTATGCCTTGAAGGGTTGGCTGAGGTGAATTGTTATGCACTCACAGATTGCCAGGTAGAATTTCATAGAAAAACACCAATAACACTGTGTTCGACTTGGGAAACGAAACCAGGACCTCTAGCCTAGCAGTCGCACTTACGACCACTAGGCCGTGTTTTATTTTGGTTTTTGCCACCGTTTGGTACCGTTTTTGCCAATTGGCTTCTCTTTTTCTTAACCTAAAACCGAGTTTTTAAACTGAACTTATTCGGAGTTGGTGAAATCCAGGCTTGCCTCAAATGTATAGAATACATACATACCATCAGAGGTGTAAGTACTAATGTACGTACACCCACATTATGCCGGTATGTTTAAGTCCAATGCAATAGGGAGCGAGCCTATTGCCATTAACCGGGCACAAATCCAGATTCCGAGCTGCTACTGGACATTTTATAAAAAACGCAAAAACACTGCTCGACCTGGGGATCGAACCCAGGACCTCTAGCGTAGCAGTCGCGCTAAGGACCACTAGACTGACTGACTAGAGGCAGTCCCCATAGAATATTGTCTAGAAATATGGTCGGCCCAAGTTGCTGATGGCTGATAATTGGGCTGGGGATAAGAGGCTAAGATAATATAACTAAGGCTGCATAAGTAGGTACACACCATTTCAGAATAGGCAGAGGTGTAAGTACTTATTGACATCCAAATTTCTCCGGTCTCAGATCAAATAAAAAGTAAAGATGGAACTTTGCGAACAAAGAAGTGAGGCCGGCTAAAACTACGCCATGCCGTCTACAACACACAATTACACGCACACACGTATACCGAAACTACACCTTATCTTGTCAGTCGAGCTTTCGATAGCTCGACTAATTAACTAATACACGTGTGCGTGTAATTGTGTGTTGTACACGGCATGGCATAGTTTTAGCCGGCCTCACTTCTTTGTTCGCAAAGTTCCATCTTTACTTTTTATTTGATCTGAGTCTCCGGTATGTTTAGGTCCGAGTAATTTAATGGGAACTTATTTAAAGTTAAATAAACTAAGAGAGAAATCTGGGGCCTACCTGAGGAGGATTTACACGATCGCCGCTTGTCTGTTCTCACAACTGATATTGATTTTTAATTCAGTAACTGTTTGCGTCGACAATGCTGTGTTTATTACCTTTTTATTACTTCGTATTAGTTGACATACTGACCTGAATTAGTATTGATATAAAATAAGTTTTATATGTATCAATTTTATTGTTTGGTTTATTAAGGTATTTGGAGGTACTTTATAATGCTCACTGGTAATCCCTATACATCACCGCCAGAGGCACACATCAATTTCTTGCCGTAAGTTAGTTCAGCTACAAGGTGACTGATGTACACACGGCTACACATCAAGCTATACAAATTCAGTTTAGACTGACCTCCCATTGTAAAGATTTTCCGCAAAATTCAAGGCTAGCCTACACTGGTTTTGTATAGCTTGATGTGTAGCCGTGTGTACCATGCAGTCAGTTAGGACAGGTCAACTCAAAGCTACCCGGGCGCTGGCCTTCGAACCGTGGAGGCACTCAGACCGGTCTTGCCGGCATGGGTGGGCAGGCGTCATGGCGTGCTGACCTTCCGGCTGACGCAGGTCTTGTCCGGACATGGATGCTTCGGGAAGTATCTGTGCCGCGTCGCCGGGAGGGAGCCGGACGCCCGCTGCCATCACTGCAGCGACTGTCCTGAGGACACGGCGCAGCACACGCTCGAGCAGTGTGCAGCATGGGCAGAGCGGCGCCGTGTCCTCAAGGATGCAATTGGAATGGACCTTGCGCTGCCGGCCGTAATATCTGCTATGGTCGGCGGCGCAGAAGCCTGGCAGGCGATGGTCGCCTTCTGCGAGGAGGTTCTCTCGCAGAAGGAAGAAGCAGAGAGGGTGAGGGAGAGTGCCTCCACCCTGCCGATCCGCGCCCGGCGCACTCGCACCGGGCGTAGGAACAGGGCAGACAACGCCCTGTTCCAACCACCATAAATGGCCACGGGCGGCGGACTTGGGGAAGTCCGACCGCCCACTCACACGGCCCGAGCAGGCGACGCGGTTTGCAGTTTCCGCGCCCCGCTCAGCGGATCGGTGGAAGAAGGGGAGGGAAAACGACTACGTCTTTCTCCCCTTATGCGTAGGGGGCCGCATAGGCGGCCCGCCACTGCCGGGTCTGCGGAGGAATGTCACAACGCTCCCGTATTCCCGGCACTAAAGTGGTGACGCGAAACGCCGAGGTTGGTTTTAGTCGGTAGATCGCTCTTTTCAGAGCGGAGTCCGACACACCCCATCGCTCTCCCCAGGGCGGTGGATAGTGCATAAAGCATTTCCAACCCCGACAACAAAAAAAAAAAAAAAAAAGGTCAACTCAAAGCTGCTATGGCTCTTTTTTCAAAAGGCCTATTCAGATATTGCATTACATTGTAAAACTCGTAAATCTGATAATACCACTACTGTCTGGATGGAGACCATCATTCTCTGATTTTGTTTCAGCCTTTCTTCTCAGAGGTCATTAGTTAGGTAATGCAGATTCGACGCCGTCTTGTCAAAAAAAAATTGATATTGCCTTTAAAATATTTGTTTGCAGAAATAAATATTAGACTGCCTCATTAGTCTAGTGGTCCCAATCGCAACTGCTACGCTAGAGGTCCTGGGTTCGATCCCCAGGTCGAGCAAAGTGTTACTGGGTTTTCAGTAGCAGCTCGGAGTCTGGATTTGTGCCCGGTGAATGGCAATAGGCTCGCCCCCTATTACATGGGACCTAAACATACCGGCGAACTGTGGGTGTACATTAAGTACACCTCTGCCAACCCTTCGGGGAATACAGGCGTGATGGTATGTAGTAAACAGCTACAAATTGGATTTGTAGAGTCTACGATGAATGTAGACCGAGCCGGTTCAATTACTTCACGTTGGTTGTATTAAACTTAAATGGATCTAAACAATTACATTTTGGAGAGATTCAATAAATCCCATCAAACGAAGTTATGGCGAACATGTAGAATGAACCTGAAGGATGGCCGTAGTGCAAAAAATTGGCAGAGCAATTGTTCGGGGGGTTTTTTATCTTATCAGAGGTCGTCAGCTAGAAAATATCGACACCATCTATTTCATACTTAAAAGTTTTAAAACTAATTGACTCGTAAAAGTGTATTTAAAAGATCATTTTTTTTAAAGTTTTTGTTTTTTTGTCATCATTTCATTTCATAATATTTATCTAAAACAATAATCATAGGTATAAACATATACAGAAATAATCTATTCCAATTCTTAACTTCAACTGAATTCGAACAAAAAATGTCATACGCACTATGCGATCTATCAAGTTCAGTTCAAGATAGAGCTCCGTTTTGTATTCAATCCATCAACGTTTTTACGCGTGCGTCATTCTGTGAATAGAAAAACTTGTGATTTAATAAACGCAATGATACGGAGAAGACGGATTTCTCTGAAATAAATTCCCATATAATTGTAACTAGATCTTTTAATCCCAAAAAAATAATGTAATCTACCTCCTACTTATTTCCCACGGGAGAAGAAAATATAATCAAATCGAGATCAAAGCATTTGCACGTAAATGTATCTAATATAACGATTGATTTTACATCTCTTGTCCTACAAACAATATTGAACGCTCATAAATTAATAATTATATCTAGTTCACAAAACTGTCTGCCATTTTGAATTTCCAACAATTCAAATTTTTTAATATGGAATGCTATACCTACTCGAAACTGAATCAAAAAGGTCGTGATGGCGCATATTGCTGTCAAAAGGCACTATTATTAAAAAATAGATTATTAAAAAAGTTTCGCTCCAAAGCGTTTACTAATCACATTCTATTTTAGTTTTTAATAGACACAGCGAGAAAAACTGCTGTTGCAGTTGAGGAAAATATAACTACAATCTTTATGCAATGTGACATTATTTTATTTTCTTTTCCCGCTTATTTATCCCCAAATGCGCGCGTACTTAATTGGTCGTACAGAACAGAATTAAGCTAGATTGAGGACATTAACGTGACCTCAAGGTTAATTTTATTTCACCAATTTACTACTTGTCTTAACTTTCGGACAAGGAAACCATTGTAAGAAAGGCCATATAGTTAATTAATTAAATGAGGCGAACAAATACTGTGACGTTGACGATAAGTTTATCTTTCTCTTGAGAAACTAATTGGAATTGTGATCCATGTTTTAAGAGAGATTTAATATATATATAATTTACTAAGATGTGAACAGGCTCTAGCTACTGAAATAATACTTTTTGTTACTTTAACTCTAATAAATTTGCTTCATCCAATTTTAATCTTATTTGGAAGATCATAATGTAATATCGTTTAATTCTTTCAAATGTTACTTAAGTTCTTGCAAATAAAAATATTATAAATATATGTTACGTTAAATTTTTTACTATTCAAATACAGTTAACTTTGTTCTTCAATCAAGCAAGCCCCATCGTAACTTCCGTTGTGATTTGATTACGTATATATAATCTCGACTGAGCATTCCATATCCTAAATCATTGACCTACTCAGAAATTCAGTCACCGAAAGAAATATGTGATACGGGAATCCCTTTGTCCGGAGTCAGAATGGCATTTGAGAAGTTATTAAATGGCAAGGCTATTTCCAGCGAAAGGCTTGCGAGGAAATTTAATCGAAAACATAATAAGGCCCGAATGGCACAGACTATTATAATTCTGCCTATCGCTGTAGTAGTAATAGTAATAATAATTAATTAAGTATCACGCGCTTAAACGGTGAAGAAAAACATCGTGAGGAAACCTGCATGACAGAGATTTAATCGTTTATTTAAAAAATATATATATGTTACAATATCATGTGAACGTTAGTCCCCAAACTAGGTTAATCTGTATCTTGGGGACCACCTTCCCTGTTTAAGTGTTTTATTTATTTCTTAAGATTTTGAATATTCATTACAATTCTTATTAAATTATATTAGTAGAACATTAATAATAATATTATTAATGACAATAAAAATAATATCATGCAAATGTGTAGTGTGTGTTGTACGTGGTTGCGTATGTGTGTGTGTGTTTGTGTATGGATGCGTGTGTGTGTGCGTGTGTGTGTTTGTGTATGGATGCGTGTGTGTGCATGTGCGTGTGTGTGTGGGTTAGAAAGGGGCTTTTTATTTAACTATTGTTATAATTTTCTCAGTGTCTTCATAATTTAAGCCATGTAACCATTTGTGCAACAAGATTTTGCATATACCGTAAGTAACTTCGTGAATTTTTAGCAGTTTGTTATATAAATAGTTCGACAAAAATATGTTTTGTCGTTATATTAGAGATTGTTTTGACGGCGTGTGAAGTCCGCCAAGCAGTAGGCTAGCAGGGTAAACCTATAGCCAATTCCCTCTGGTTCTGAGAGGAGACCCAGCCAGCCAGCTGGCCCAGCAGTCGGACAATGCAATGGGTTGGTGATGATGATATCATCCATATCGAACCCAGAACCTCTAGCGTAGCCGTCGCGCTTAGGACCACTAGACTATTGAGGCAGTCTTTAAACTTCCTTACTTTAAAAATTAAGACAAGTAGATTATATCCTTCATTTTAAAATATTTTGCAGAATAAGTATCTACTGAAAAACAATAATTATATGTGTTTCTTTCTGTCCTATATAGAAATTTAATTAGCTAGCCGACTCTACAACACTGGTCCATGTAATAGGGGGCGAGCAATAGGCTCGCCCCCTATTACATGGGACCTAAACATACCGGCGAAATGTGGGTGTACATTGTTACACCTCTGCCTAACCCTTCGGGGAATACAGGCGTGATGGTATGTTATGTTATATGTTCTACAACACAAAGCAAGGATTGGTTAGTGCACGAAAATATCCGGGTACTGACACACTATCCTTTTCAATCTAATTGAAATCTAGTGTTGTTTACTAAGCCTTTATTTATTATCCTTCACCGGGAAGGTTATTTACATCAAATTCTCTGTCTACTGCGTGCCTCCAAAGGTTTTATTACGACTTTTTACTGCCAACACCTAGCCGAGTGTTCGGACGGATTGGTTCACTTCTTTTTCCATATATTTTTAATAAAAAACCATGGCAGATGGGCAAGCGGATCACCTGATGATAAGTGGCAACCGCATTTAAAAAAAACAATGAACAATATTCCGTAGTTTGCAATTTTGATTATCATCAAATATAATAAACTAGCTTTCCGCTCACGGCTTCGCCCGCGTGGTTTCCCGACTTTTTTGTACTATAATATGTATGTGTTATAAAACTTCCTCGAGAATCACGCTATATATTGGGGAAAACAGCATGAAAATCGGTGCAGTAGTTTTTGAGTTTATCGCGAACAGACATACAGACAGACGCGGCAGAGGACTGTGTTTTACAATATGTAAAATAAACAAATATCCACTCATTATAACTCAAATTGACTGCCTCGTTGGTCTAGTGGTCCCAATCGCGACTGCTACGCTAGAGGTCTTGGGTTCGATCCCCAGGTCGAGCAAAGTGTTATTGAGTTTTTCTATGAAATTCTCAGTAGCAGCTCGGAGTCTGGATTTGTGCCCGGTAAATGGCAATAGGCTCGCCCCCTATTACATGGGACCCAAACATACCGGCGAACTGTGGGTGTACATTAAGTACACCTCTGCCTAACCCTTCGGGGAATACAGGCGTGATGGTATGTTATGTGTTATGTTATGTTATAACTCAAATTCAACACAAATCATTGCTTTCAACTGTCTTCAAAAAGGAGGAGGTTATGTTCTTTCTTTATCTTTGTCGTCTGAATAGTTTGGTATCAAGAGGTACTCGTACTTGATTAAAATGTATGATCGAAACTTTTTAAAACATAAGTAGAGACTTATGTACAAGGGGGTGGCAATATTTGTCGCAAGTTTGTTACATGACTAAACTCTTTACTATTGAGCAAAGAGTTTCTTCATGCGGGGGTAGGTAAATTGCGCGTCATATGTCTGGAGCAAAACTTTTGTTTATTATATAATAATATGTACCTACCTATATGTTCTAACCACGTGTGGGTTACCAGCTTATATATTTTTTTTGTTTTTCTGCTTGGCCTTCTTGGCGACTGAAATAGGGTTCTGGTCGATGTCAAGAAAATGACCTGTATTATATTTCCTTCACTATAATATTCTTTGCATGGAAAATACCTAAAAAAATACAAAAAGGTAGGATTTTCTTTATTGTTTTTTTTAATCGTACGCAAATCCCTATAACATTCTCTGATATAAAACAAAGAAGTAAAATTTTTAATTTACCTACTTTATGTTCCTCGTATTTTTTCTATAACAATTTATTATATTTTTATAAATTGCCTTACTCTAATGCGCCCTGCTTGTGGCAAATAAAAGACTTTCATTAATTACATTTCAAACTTATATTTCATTTTTTATTTTTCATGGATAGCTGAAATCAAATTATTATTTTATATAGTTTCACACTATGAAAGAAAGTACGAGTAGTTATATCGAAAAACACATAAAAGGGAAGAAAGCTATTACTTCCATCTCTTCAGCTAACAATCACAAGTTTTGACGCGAATGTGAATCCTTGACACGCGATAGACCTATGCCCTGACCGATTGCCCTACTTATTCGACAAAAATAAGCGTCGCGATGCTAACCACATTGATATGGTTTTTTGCCAATCCTGTAGGAAATATCCTAAATAAATACTTTCTTAGTTGGAGGCCTGTGAAGCGCAAGGCAGCATAGGTTCGACGATTTCAATTCGTACCAGTAGAAACTGTTGACCCTATAAGTACGATGGCCAGCACATCAAGTTACCACGAAATGTAAAATTTTCTCAGTTGATTTTGAACTTTATCTTCAACAATTTAAGGTTTAAAATCATTTGGAGAAATTTGTCAGTTTTGTATACCTTGACCTGCTGGTGACTGTACATCATCACTACATAGTATAAAACAAAGTCGCTTTCTCTGTCCCTATGTCCCTTTGTATGCTTAAATCTTTGAAACTACGCAACGGATTTTGATGCGGTTTTTTTTAATAGATAGAGTGATTCAAGAGGAAGGTTTATATGTATAATACATACATATTTTAGTATAGAAAAACCAATAAACCACGCGGGCGAAGCCGTGGGCGGAAAGCTAGTATAAACAATAAATTACGTTATAAGAGCATGTCCGCGCAGCTACACGTGGAGCTATACAAATCCCGAACGCGAAAACGCCCGAGCTTAATTTTTGCATAAACCGCTTTTAAAACACTAAAAAGTCGTCAAAGTGAATTATTTCATGTCAAATAGGTGCATAAAGGGCTCATCAATAGAATATGCTAAGGGCCCCGAGCTTGCTAAATACGGAACTGAAGTCTATACTGGCCTATACTATAGCTTGATTTTTAGCCGTATGTACTTATAAATAAAACTTTATTAAATTAAAATAACGATAAAGACTAAGTAATCCAACAAGAATCGACATTAAAATTAGTTATCATCCAAAACCTATTAAGTATAATCTTCAATTTATTAAGTTCCCTGAATTATTTCTATTTCACAAAATCGTCACGCGCCGTGCCCCTTTTTGAGACAATAGCGAAAGCGACAGAATAATAATCAGGGTGTTCCGAGGTCGAGAGTCTAAAAATAAATCAGATATACCAAAACAATGATGGACTGCAATAACTATGATAATGTTAGCCATGGCTTTTGGTAGACTATGTTTGGGACGCGGCAATTAGAAGGTCACGTGAGTAAATAGGACAGTATTTTGTTATCGTAACATTCACCCAGTTCTTAATGCTGACAGATTAAGTACGCATCAATATATATATACTATATATAGATTGGCGGCAATATATTCTTATCATTGACTCAATAGATATTGTATATATTTATTTCAGTAGCTCTAATGACGGATGCTTAGGTAATTTATTTAAATAGAAAACTCTCTTGAGATGACCGGTGAAAAAAAATGTATCCTAATATAGGTAGAAGTTCTTTGCCGCCAACATCAAAGATTTCGGTGTATTGTCGCAGTATACGGTGTACCGTATTCATGGATATATAACATACCATCACGCCTGTATCCCCCGTAGGGTTAGGCAGAGGTTGCCCATAGTTCGCCGTTATGTTTAGCTCCCATGTAATAGGGAGCGAGCCCCTCTCGTAGTAAATCCCAATAACAGTGGGAATCGATTCATGGACTAATAATAAAGTATTATCTAAAGTCCGAAAATACTTAATTACCGTTTTTTTTTTAAATTCATTAAAAACTTGTAATATAAAACGTCTATAGTTTTTTTACAGTATTAGGGTCTTCAGACCCCATGTATAATATACTATACTATACACACGACACCTGTATCATCATCATCAATATAAAGTCCAATGCTGGACGTAGGCATCCCCTAAAGTGCGCATAGAATCTAAATGTTGGCGCAAAATTTTGTGAGTTCGCCATCTTTCTTAAAAATATAAATTTAGGTAAGGCGAGATGCATTTGGAAGATTGAACACGTCTTGAATAATATTCGTTTGTGTTGGGAAAATATGCAGTCAAACTTTATGGCAGAAATATTTTACTTTATGTCTCATCAGCCTAAATCCGTCCTTAGATACATAGACACTAGCTTTATTATAAGTTGCATTGCTAAAGTTATTGTAGAGAAGGAATTTTACTGCGGGCGGGATTCGAATCTTTGTCTTCTGATTAGGTAAACCAGACACTATGACCTTGCATTGCTATACTTCTAGAACATTGTAATCACACATTCGAATGGACGATCGAATCAAAACAAAATGTATGAAATTGAAATAAACTTTAAGGTGTTTACAAATGTCAATTCAACAGCGGTACAATGCAACTTGTTAACGGACTTAGTAGAACCCAATCCTGCTTCTTTTGCCCTACACATTTAAACACTTAAATCGCCCAAAAATCGGACACAATACAACCGATTTATTATATAATAGCCCTCTGTTCATTAACACGCGGAAAACGCGCCAAATGAATTAGATGTCGCCGCCATATTGGGCCGCCATGATTTTGGCGCGCCTTTTACGACGCGCGCGCATTGTCGCAATGTCGTATTGTGTGGCTAATATTAGATACACTAGCTATTGTACTATAATAATGCCTTTGGAGTACAGTTGGCAACTGAACTGCTGTCCTTAGTGACTTTGACCATCATGGTGTTCTATTCGGAAGGGTAATTCTGATAATAAATGACAAAATATAATTTTGGTCCAGTATAATTTTACATTCAACCTGAAAAGGGAAAGGAAGGTAGATTTTCATGGCTCTCCTAATAAGAGTTGAAAAACTTGACATCCGTTTAAGAACTTTGTGGAACGCCTTTAACTTTGTGGAAGTTTTATTGCTTTTTTTTTTGAGCCGTTGATACCTACTAAAGTCCTAATTCCTACAAGAAACTGGTCAAATTTTCCAAATTAATGGTATTCCTGAATATACATACATAATATTGGCAGCAGGGCCAAACGGTACGATGAGTTTGTGAAACGGATTCGTTCCAAAAACACTGGTGAAAGTTCAAAGTAAAAACACTTAAAAGGAGTGAAAGAAGAGATGAGAAGCCTTTGTCCAGCAATAGGAAACTACAGGCTTTCTAGAAAATAATGATAATATCTCAGGCATGCAGGTTATCTCACAATATTTTCCATCACCAGTTAAGCGAATGAAAATGTTATTATATAATACAATCTCATGATTATATCACTAGGCTATCACCGAAGGTACCTGCCAAAGCAAAAGTTAAGGCCAAGATCACATTTGCATCAAATGAAATAATCGTATCAACAAACGATTTGATTTGTAAACAAAACACGTCAGTGTCGGCCCTAATTTGGAACGATTGACGTAAACAGTCCCTCAGATAAATGGTGTATGAATATCCATTGATTGGCTATCAAAACGAAATGGTTTTGACATTAGCCGTCATCAATCAATGCTGTACCGATTATACCTAGGCTTTGTCTGTGACATTTTATCTTGTAATTTTTGATTCGATGGTGGTATAAGCAAAACAGAAAGAAGTGGATGTAGATTGGGGATCCCTTTCCCTACATATTCAGTATGAGTTGAACACTATTTGTACCGAAATCCTATAATGACGTTAGCTTATACCTATTATATTCTTTATATATTAGACTGGTTGAAACGGAGTGTGGCCGTATCCAATTATTCAAAGCATTTTCACACGTAGAGAAGGACCTATTGTTTTAGTTTATTTACTACTACTTACAAGTATAAATATTAATTGCTGGTTTCTAACACTTACGCGAATATTAGACATTGAAATAAAACTACTTTTTACGGATTTTATCGCGTTAAAATCCGTAAAAAGTAGTTTTATTTCAATAAATATTAATTGGTTAATCTTCATGCCCTTGTTTGTGTATCAATATCAAATCAACAGAAAATCGTTGTTGTTTTAATTTAAAATATATCTATTGTACTTTGAAACATAAGTTTTTTGAAGTTCGAAATAAGCATGAAATCATTGAATAAAAAATATATTGTTAAACTCAGCCTAACAAAAAAAATATCACCCTCATATCAATGTTTGCGGAAACTGGTTGATGATAGCTAGACATATAATACCCTATAATGTATGTTTGTTGGAAGGCAAGCCCCACTATATAATATCAAGATATACATTTTTAGTATATGTACATAACATTTAATACATTTGGCGTTTACCCTTATTATTGAGAAGCTTTATCTTAACGTGCTTTGGTATTTATGAGCTCTGTTTTATGGTGATACGAAGTCGTAAAGTTTATTCAATGTAGTAGGTTAGCAATGAGATTTTTATACATGATAGCAGTAAGCGGATTTCCTTCTTTTTAACCGACTACAAAAAAGAAGGAATCTCTCAATTCAACTGTTTTTTTTTGTATTCTCTGTTCAAAGCAACAATAGCTCGCTTCAGGTGTAGAAGCCATATTTACACGTCTATTCACCTTTGTCTTATACTTCGGGAATACAGGCTTTACGGATAAATTATCTTTATGTAGGTCACAAATATTTATGTAAAAACTTTGGTAATAGTACATTTAAGCTAAACGTTTGTGTGTAGAAAAACATTATTTTTTTGTCGAGTATCGTTTAGTTCAACTGTATCATTACGATCACAAGTTTGGGAATGGCGTCCAAAACAAACAAATAAACATTTCATACTATAAATGACAATAAATATTTGTTTTTGCTTTTTACGCTGCTAAGAACAAACATTTTTCAACGTAAGGGTAAAACTAGTCATCATCGACCAAAATCGGCTAAAAACCGATTTTAGACTATTATTCAAACATAAACTTAAGGTCTGCCCACACTTATCGTCGTGGAATCGACTTTAGCTGATTATAAAAAAATTATGTCGACGGCGCGGCGTAATGATGTAAATATAATGTGCCACAGAATATCGACGTCAAGTAGCAGTATACAAAATTCTGTTGCGTTTTGTACGGTGAGTGTGGAGCGCCGGAGGACAAATTCCTCCCTCTGTCCCATTCCTTCTCCTTAAATAGGCTCAATAAGGCATCTGCAACTCCTTTGGTATTGCAGATGTCCATGGGCGGCCATGACTACTTACCATCAGGCTGCTCTCTGGACGTTTGCCGAGTTATCCCGAAAAAAAAAACCACTCCTGCAACTTGGCTCGGCTGACGCGATGCACAAAAGTTTGTCGAGTAGCGTCATGATACATAACCAGCTTAGGCCTATTCCACGTCGATATAGAGGACCCTATACTGGGTCGACGACATAACTTACGTCGTTGGGCGTACTTAGATGAGAGTGGCACTGGACCGTGGTGGATGACACAAATTTGGGGAGGCCTATACCCAGCAGTGGATGAAGTCAGGCTGTGGATAATGATGATGATGGTAGAGGACCCCTACCCCCCTGAAATTTGGACATACAGAAGCGGAAGTTTACCCTTTACATCATCTCAGCACAGAAATAAAACGTGAAACAAAAATTTATGGGTAGAAAAATCGTTCCCGAGTATAACCAAACGTGACAACTATGTGCTGATAAAAGCTTGTTGTTTACGCAAACTACACTGTACACACCACCTATTAGATTGGATGTCTGAGGATTAAGCGACTAGGGTTGTTAATAAGGGTTTAGTGTCGCTCTGACCTTATTCGCGTCGTGTGGCGCTTACAGATTAACTTCCAGTTTAAGATTTGTTGTCCCTAACTAAAGATTAGTGGGGACACCATAGATTTAACTGAGTTTATGTACGTCAATGGTTGACACTTGTATTTCAACAATTTGTTGGAATATAAATCTAAGGAATAGCGTTATAATTGTATTATCACTGCTTTTTATAAGACTTCCAAGTAAATCGGGATAAAGGCAACACGAGGAGGATAATGATGATAATAATATACATAACATAACATACCATCATAATTGTATTCCCAGAAGGGTTGGACAGAGGTGTACACTCACACTACGTCGTATGTTTAGATCCCATGTAATAGAGGGCGAGCCTATTGTGATTAACCGGGCACAAATCCAGACTCCGAGCTGCTACTGAGAATTTCATAGAAAAACACTTTGCTTGATTTGGGGATCAAACCCAGGACCTCTAGCGTAGCAGTCGCACTTAGGACTTTAGGACCACTAGACTAATGAGGTAGTCCATGATAATAATGAAGTTAAAAAAGTAGGTCTAAGATTGGATTCAAAGGGACTCGAAAATTGCTACCTCAGCAGCTATGGTTGTACAACGAAGCCCAAAACTCCAAGCCTTCGGGAAATACAGTTGCGACGTAACCTAGATTATATTTTCAATTGCATTTTCTAGATCTTAATCCAAGCAACTTGCTTCAACACGTCACTTACGTTTCTTTAATCTTTAAGAAAGTTGACTCCATCTAAATCAGTTTAATTTTAACGTTCGACAGAGGTTTCAAGGATGTCTAAAACTTTGTTTTATGGCAGACGTGGCCATGATCGAAAGTTTTAGATGGACTGCTCTACTTAATTAAGTAAAAACCGTATTATTGCGTTCCATGACATTAGAATTACCTGGTTGGAAGATATTTTCTATGCCTTTGAGTTGATACCAACGCCTTATGAAATATTCTGCCACTACGCTGTAGGTTCTGTGCTGTAACATTATTGTATTTCAGTTCAGTTTTAAATATAGATATTTTTATTTAAACTAGATGGCGCCGGCAATTCCTGTCTGAGAACCTATGAGAAGAAATGCTGAAATAAACTCGGACAATCATGGTGTCTTACAATGCGAGTTTTACAATATTTAATATACATTACCTAACTGACGGCACGCATACATCGGTGATTGTGTAGCTCAACCACTATATAGGGAACTCAACGAACCTTCGCACAACGGACAATATGAAGAAAACTTTAATAAAAATCTTGTCCGAGCTCAGATCAAATAAAACGTTAAGATGGAACTTTGCGAACAAAGAAGTGAGGCCGGCTAAAACTACGCCTAGCCGTTTACAAACACAATTTTACACTATATAACAATACCGAAACTACGCCATATCTTGTAAGTCGAGCTCTCGATAGCTTGATAGCTCGACTGACACTTCATTGTTCGCAAAGTTCCATCTTAACTTTTTATTTGAACTGAATGTACGAGTTTAAATTATAGTTATATCTATAAAACCAATTCAGGTCAACGCTTTAAAACGAGGCCGCTCTACGGAAATCGGAAAAGCATTTGCAGTTGCAACTCCGCACATAAAGTCTATTGCAAAATTATTTCAGTTACGTACTGCACCCAATCTAGTCTATGCTCGGTCATCACCGTCACGTCTGTATTCCCCGAAAGGTTAGGCAGAGGTGTACTAATGTACACTCACCCTTCGCCAGAATATTAACATCCCATGTAATAGGGGGCGAGCCTATTGCCGGGCCAAATCCAGACTCCGAGCTGCTACTGAGACCTTCTTAGAAAAACTGAATAACAGTTTGCTCAACCTAGGAATCGCACCTAAGACCATTAGACTAATGAAGCAGTCATTGCACTGATCATTCCCTACGGTGAAATTCCCCTGTGAAAATGGCTTTTTAAAATATGATATTTTAAGCAAATATGCAATGTGTCCAATGACTTGAGTAAGTGTAACCATGGACGCACTCATCAAATATTATTTATAAAAACGGTTTTTTGGACGCATATATTTGATAAAATGTTTACAAATTTTGAAAACATTTTATCAAATATTTGCGTCCAATTTCTTTAATAAAAGTCACATGGGAAGTTTGATCCGCTCTTAGGGTGGTTCAGGCTGTTCAGGCATCATTTCTATTTATCAGAGGATCGTTGGCAACTTAAATGGATAAGTGTAATGGGATATTAAAACTTTATAATGTTTAAAAATAAATCAAATATTCTGTAAGTAATCCGGTCTAGACAGCATTAAAGTTTTATCTCTGAATGAATAGCTTTAATATCCTGAAATGGAATCACTCCTGGACTGTAATTTCATCGTGAATTATAGTGGAAGTATTCAAGTCATAAATTACCAGATCAGGCGATACCGAATGTTCTGGACATAATCGACTAAAAAGGTGTTTTAAAAAGGTATTATTTAAAATAAAAAGATGAAACTGACCTTGTTTCAAATGTATCGAATCCTAATATCCACAAGCATTAGCATTTTTAAACTTGTGGGTGGGCAGACTTCAAATTAATTATTGCGGATATAACATTTGACAGTTGCAATGACTAACAAACAGGGCATCCCATTTCCCCTGATACTTTTTTTTGTACGAAGAAAAGGACAGCATGTTTATTGACAATAGCAACTGCCAGTATGTGCTTACGACTATGTGATCTTATTGGTCTTCTTAAGTTAGAAGTTCGGTTCCCAGTAGTTAAATTAATATAAAGTACAATAACTATAGATAATATTTATCTTGTTTTTTTTTGTTCAGGCTCTAAAATGTACGGGCTCCTCCTCGAAAATATGGCGGAGTACATCCGCCAAACATACGGGGAGGAACGATGGGAGGACATCAGGAGGCAGGCTGAAGTCGAACAACCCTCGTTCTCAGTTCACCAGGTCTATCCAGAGAACCTCATCGCCCGACTTGCGAAGAAGGCTCAGGAGGTAAAGATATTATTGTTTTTTTTTTTATTTTGAAGTTTAGAAAATTGGAATAATTGGTCATAAAACATAAAGTTTTATCCATTGATAAAGATTTACCTACTCTTAACTTACATTTAATAGAACAGTATTTCAATAATATTATGAGAAAGGAAATCATAAATAATGCCTTAATCGACCTCTTTTTTAAAAATATAAATAAATGTCCTCTAATGGCAATGTTGTAGAAAAACGACAGATGACGTCACAGCTCCAACATGGCCGCTATTCGTAGAATCTGGTTAAATAAATCGTGACATATCTCAATGATCACTGGAGCATTGGAAAAATTAAAAATAAATGTTAGCCGATTTCGTGTGGTGTTGACAAATTTATTATCATTTATTTATGTGTATCGTCAGTACATTTATAAATACTGTTTGATGCATTTTCTTCATTGGATTATCGCTTTGTCGTTAGAGGAAATGGTATGATACCTACTTATAACAGTCTTATTGTGGAATAAGTCTTGTTAAATAGGAGTACTCCTGTCCATGCAATTCTTGTAACTTAAGTTAAATAACTGCAGTCACTTGAAGTAGTTAAATATCTTATTTTTTATTATTTTTTTGCATTAAATATTGCGAAAAGTTTACAAAGAAACGAATTTTCTAATTTAAAAAAAAATCGAGTGAAGGAAAAAATCGATCTCAAGCAGGGTTTGAACCTGCGTCTCTCTGGTTAAGTACACCAGACACTTTGCCAACTAAGCTACCGATACCACAGCCTGTGATGAAATGAAGAAATAAATTTTCTTTTAATTTCTTTGTGAGTTAAATATATTTTCGTCGGTTAAAAGTAGTAACTAGATTTATTTAATACTTACCTACATTACCTCGTAACTGTTAAAGTTAAAAAAATATACAATAAATATAGAATAATTCGTTATTTTTTTTCTGTCTTCAACCCAACCCAATGGCACAAAGATTATTATTTCAACAAAGTGTTCCTTTTTTTAATATCACTACAAATAATAAGTATTATGGGCTTGGCAAGATTTCTTTTGTATAAGAACCGTTTTATAACGATCTGTGTTTATAACACTATTAATTTATGTATCAAAGTAAAATAATAGCAGTGAAAGCCTGGCTTAATGATAATGAAGTAATTTTGGTACTTCACTACATATTAAAAAACAAAGTTTTCCGCCGCATCTGTATGTCCGCGATAAACTCAAAAACTACCGATTTTCATGCTGTTTTCACCAATTAAAAAATGCGTGGCCCTCGAGGAAGTTTTATATGAATGGCACATGTCGGGAAAACAACGCGCGCGAAGCCTTGTTCGGAAAGCTAGTACTTATAAGATAAAATACTCTAGTGGTATTATTTTTGTTACAGTTCTCTTTTCGGAAAACTTGACTCCTTTTATAGAAATAGTAAAACAGAAATAGTCCAGTGGTTGGAGATTTTTACGGCGAGACATGGATTTTCAATTAAATGTCAAGTCTCGCACATACTGTCGCCGGGCAGGGTTTAGTTATTTGTGTCAAGACATTCCACCCGTTATAGCGTACGTTGAAAAGTGCTCTAAAAGTTGTAAAAAGCTGACCTACATCACCAAATAATGGACGAGGATAGGAGGAATGGTTGGAAATTTAAAGGCGAGCCTATCTCTTCCAAATTGTCAAAATATTACTAGGTAGCTGTCAAATGTGTTTTCTTTCCTTCTTCTGTCATCCACGATTTAATTAACTATAACTCGGCCTTTGAGCGGCGTAGCAAGATTAAACATACTTACACCTCCAGCAATGAAACTGTGAAACCGCATCCAATTTCGTGCAGTAGTTTTTGAGTGATGTGCGTGCAAACATTAGGAACGCAATCAGACGGAGTGACTAGATATATTTTCTTGGGATCCTTTGGTCTTAAAGAGAAGTAAATATTTTCATGTATATTAGTGGTCTTTAACCGGCTGCTTACCGTGAAATCCTGGTTCGTTTCCCATGTGAGGTATTGTTAAGGATTGACGACGTAACGTATCGTCCGAGGCGCGGAGGAGTCTGGATGTAACAAAGATCACCAACCATAGATTAACCACGGCAAGCACACCTTAACTTTACAGATCGATTGATCAGCGAAGTTATTACTTAGCCTCAATACTTAATAACTAATATAATTACTACTACTACTTCTAAAGTAATGAAAGTTATTTAAACTCACTAATAACTTCCTCCGTCTAATAAAGCCCAGGTCACACCGCCTGCTGGCGAGCGAGCGAGCGCATCGGTAGCATCGTTTGTATCGCTGACGTAGCTGATCCCAGAAGTTCGTGGTGTGAACCGAAGTATACAAAGAAGTGAAACGATGCTCGCTCGGTTCGCTCGCTTCTCGCTAGCTGGCGGTGTACCCTGCGCTTAAGTTATATTTCCCATCGTTTTAATTAAATTAAACTTGTGAATACGAATGACGTCTTCAACGAAGCGACGACGGCAGATTTTAATAGATCGTCTGAGAATCTGCTGAATTTAATAATTTGCATCGAAGTTACATACTTACTGCCACATGCAGAATACAACAAATAACGTTTTATTAATATGCATTGAACCGCTACACACCGTCATGAATAGTCGAAAGATGTCCGAAAAGACACGGCTGGCTGTAATTTAGGGAATGTATGGTAGGGAAAGTTGGGTGTGGTAGAAGAAACATGAACTCAGAACAAATATTGTAAGACGTTGAGCGTTGAGTGAAAGAAGATGTAAGTAGTATCTAACAAAAACTGAGAAAGGGATATTAAGATGGTTTGGTCATGTAGAGAGAATGGATGAACGGATTTGACGCAGCAAGTGTACGTGGAAAGTACGGATGGACGAGTTGGAAGGGTCCGACCTCTGCCAAAGTACAGCAACCAAATTGCGGACATTCTTAGGAATGGCGAGGTACCCTAAACCAACGAAGATGAAGCGAAAGTGGTGTGACAGTTCTTAGCGAGTGGAAATCTAAAGTATGTGCCTACCCAATGGGAGACAGGCGTGGCAATATGTATTACGCATTAATTAATTATTGGCGAGAGGCAACAGTTCTTGAGAAACATGTAAAACAGGCGAGCACACATGATTGAACACTCGATACGGCACGACAACTTTTCTAAGTCAATTTTTGACCTAGAAGTTTTATTGAACAAGTGAAGGAAAAAGTGGGAGTAGAGTCGTATCATGAGGTCAAACAGAAGGCAGAGAATAGACAACAGTGGCGATTGCTTCACTGACAAGAGCTGAGCGCTTAAATGAGAGAGAGAGAGAAGTACTCAGTACGTTCCTCAAAATGAGAAAATATTTGTTTATTTATTTACTCCACACACTATCTTTACAGGATAACGCCAATACAATAGTGGTTTGCAAACCTACACATTATAATAATACAAACTAATACAAAGCAATAACATAAAGAATAATAATATTTAAATATAACTTACAAAATTCAACAAAACTCATATATTTAATCATGAAAAATATAATACCTACCTACTTACGTAAATGTATGTCAATTTCTGTCTTTCTCTGTAATCACCCGCTCAAATGATATCTAAAATTCGATGTAAGTAGGTATTCGATGTAATAAGGTGCGCTTAATTAAATTTTCAACACACATCACACAATTAGCATTGCTTTTAACTCACTGGTAATAATATATAATCTTATAAGATTTCTCAAGACAATTGGTACAAAGAACCATACCAACCTACATGGATACAATACCGAGGTACTCGTAATTACAATAAAATTAATTAATATGCGATCTTCAAAGCGATTGCGGTCTATTTCGGATCTCGTAAGTAATTATTTTGGTACTTCCAGCACCTAGGTACAATGTACACACAGTGTAGAGTACTTCAACGTTTACATTTCATGTACCAGTATATGCTGATCCGCATACAGCACAATGATAGATCAACTTATATTGGACCTGCATAGCTTGATGTGTACAGTCACGAGCCAAAATATGTACTCATTCACAGAAATCCGTATCGATTAAAATGCCGAAATATTGTACAAATCAGTACAAAATCTCATAATATTTGTTTGATTACAAAGTAGTTTCGGAGAAAATCGTTGTTGAATTTTACTGAATTTGTATATTATTGGCACAAGTAGGTACTTTCACTCCTTGGCGCTCATGAGCAACACGGCACGTCAATCTATTATCGTAAAATTTTATTAGTTCACACAAATTTATCTGTAGATATGTCAGTAAGTTTGTTCTTATCCAATGCTTTTGACAAAAAAAAAGAACATTTTAATTGAAATTAACCATAAATATATTGAAGTAATACCAAATCTGTAAAGAAGACATCGGGCTCGGGCTACACAAAACTGATATTTTCACTTTTTCCATTTATGACAATGGAAACCCTGGAACCACGTGTCACACCGCCATCATTCAACGCGACTGACCACCAATGTGTTTTGTTGTAAGTAGGGTATTTGACTGATGCTGAATTTATTGAAAACTAGGTTTCCGCCCACGGCTTCGCCCGCTTGTTTTCTTGACTTTCCTGTACAATAATATGTATGTAAAAAATGTGATAAATGAAGAACCGCTCGACCGATTTTGTGCAAACTTCATATAAACCATCTACTAAATAGTCCGTACAAAGCCTAAACATTTGGTTTGGATAGGTGAGCCCGTTCTTGAGTTATAAAATTACAACGAAAAGTGGCATTGATTTTTATATAATTATTTTATTTTATTCTTTTTTTTATCGGATCTCTTTATTTTATCCCTAAATGTGAGACCATAAGAAAATTGGTAAGACAGGCTACGAATAAATAATACTCAGGAAGCGTAACTCGGAACAAATTGCGCTCAAAAAGTGGACCTACTTCAAACCAAATGACGACGATTCAAAATTCCAATCACTTGCGATGTTTCAAATAGACATGCTTGGTAATTGGTTTAAATTCAGAGAGAAAACAGGGATTGGTTCACGCGCGTGCTGTAATGTCTGTTATGACATCTTAGTCAAAATGGCGTGAATGATATTATGCAATAAGTAGACCGGACCAAGTCAATAATAAAACAATATTACAATTATATTAAATATTTTATACTATTGTGATTTTTTAAAATTATACAGGGTGGAAGGGACATCGACGCACAACCGCTTACCATGAATTCAGTACATGATTCTAGACCCCCCCCCCCCCGGCGTAGATTTTTTTCGTCAGTTACAAAAAAAGGCTTAGATTGGGTACTTTTTCGTTTTTTGGTATGGGACTAAAACGAACAAAGCCGATGGTTTGCCAACAAGAATTGCGACTTCATCTATTGTTGGAGCGTTGAAATAGTGTTAGTGTATTCAATTGGGTCGTTTGTTTGCTCTGATCATAACCTTGGCAATAGGTCACCAGGTTCTTTTAAGGTTTCTGTTGACCTGGTACTTCAGTTGTATGTGGATATTTGTACAAACTGGTACTGCAGTTTTGTGTAGCATGGTATTATCCCTTTAATGATTTGTAAAATATTTTTCATCAAATGCATGGAGCATACTCTGCTAGTTTTCACTGGCATCCAGTCATACTCTCGTCTTTCTAATTGAACTGCAGCTATCCACTTATTTTGCAACTAAACTAAACTACTTTGAAACTAAAAAAAAAACAAAATACATTAGTCTTGTAAAAATATCTAAATTTTATCAATTTATTTTTCAATATTTCATCTAGAAAAAATACTTTCAGAATATTTACAAAATACTTTCGTTAGTCTAGTGGTCCCTATCGCGACTTCTACGCTAGAGGTCTTGGGTTCGATCCCCAAGTCGAGCAAAGTGTTATTGGGTTTTTCTATGAAATTCTCAGTAGCAGCTCGGAGTCTGGATTTGTGCCTGGTTAATGGCAATAGGCTCGCCCGCTATTACATGGGACCTAAACATACCGGCGAACTGTGGGTGTACATTAAGTACACCTCTGCCTAAACCTTCGGGAAATACAGGCGTGATGGTATGTATGTAAAAAATACTTTCTAAATTAGGTAAAAAAAATACTGACTTCATTTTGCATAATATAGACCATCTCGTTTTGATAACGTATTTGAAAAACTTTGAATATAATTATAATTAAGCTACTACATACAAGTCAAAAGAGATCTCTGGACATTTTAATCTTGTATGTCTCCTGCACCACTTCACAACACATGATGGCATGATGATTCACAATGATATTAAGCTAAAATGTTTGATATATGCTCGCTTGCAAGGAAAATGTCCGACTGATGGCGCGCTGGACACAATTTTGAAGCCCCGCCTACTTGGACACAACTTTTGTTGGGTCATTTTCTTAACGCAGTTACATTTCCTGAGTATTATTTATTCGTAGAAGACAGGACAACATCTGTTAGGTCAGCTAGTATCTTTGATAAACAATAAAATAATTTACAAAAAGGTACTTGTCGCTCACAGATAGTACTCCACTATTTCAACGTCTGAGTCATCGGCCCATTAGCTCAGTTGGTTAGAGCGTCGTGCTAATAACGCGAAGGTCGCGGGTTCGATCCCCTCATGGGCCACGAGTACTTTTTTAGTTTTTTTTTTTATTTCAGCTATATTATTTGAATCCGAAAATGGTCTTAATTTCTTGGGGTTGACCAATAAGTACATATAACACCTTTTTATAAATACTAATATTCTTTAACATTCTGTTATAATATAATACAAAATTCTCACTTATTTTTCATTGCATGGTCTTTCGCAAAGTTATAGGCGGATGTGTACTTAGAATACTTTACATGGGATTTTAATATCCCATGTAGATAGGGTAGGGCCTGGTAGGGCCTCTCCACAATCCAAAGTCCGAGCTGAAAACTCCTCAAAATTTCATAGAAAATCTCAATAACTTTGCTCGACCTGGGAGCCACACCCGGGACCTTTCGCTCAACAACACACTCAAAATTAGTGTAACTAGTTTTAACACCAATAATAAGTTATTTTTGTCTACAAAATGGTTCAAATAAAATGAGCAATTTAACCTAGACATATAGTTTAGCCATGCATCTTAAATTATTTTATAGGGAAAATTATCAAAAACAGCTAAACGAAAAAAGAAAAACAATTAAATGCAAAATAAATGGAAGAATTAAATATTAATTATTACCTAAGTACTTAACGTCGCAACTTATACTTCCATAATCAATTTATTATGAATGATAAATTAAACTAGACTAACAGCTAAACTATATTTATAAATAAAAGAAAAATTAAAAAAGGGCGTCAAAGAACTCCTCCGCATCGCTATCAGCCGGGAGGGTACCCAAAAGGCTGGCTGCATTGCCACGTTGTATGGCAATGCTGATTCTTTGAGCAAAGTATAGGCCAGCCTTTGTGTCACGTGAAGCCTCGTTCAGTCGTTTGGCAATACCCTTAAAAAGGGATAGTGCGCTTGGACCCCATGGCCCCAGCGTTTCAACCCCAAACGGTTCGAAAATATAACAGTTAATTAGATTGTTATATTTTCGCCGCTTGTTGGTCTCCGCCGTTGCAGCAGCAGCACCAGCATAGCCCGCTGAACTAGGAAGATGGGATGGCGCAAGAGTATCGACGCAAGTCGCGTCCCACACTAGGGGCCTACCCAACTTCCAAGGAAGTAATGACATCCCGTCCGGTCTCTTGCCATCGTCACGTGCCAAGCCATTAGGTTCTAACATGGCTGGAACGCCAGCGGTGACGAGAGCACGACGAATGATGTCATTAATACTTGCGTGTCGTGCTATGCGCCCTGCGCTCCTGCTGCAAGACAAGCCATGGTGTCCGAGACTTGCGACAGCTTCACCACAGTGACAGCGATGTGGAGCACAGCAAGGAGCCCCTAAACGAAGGCAAACAGCGATCCGGAAAGTCGAGTCATCCAACATGGTACCTATGCTGGAAGACGGAAGCGCTTGTAACCACAGACCTGACTCCCACTTTCCCACAGCCAGTAGGCGTGCTCGCTCAGCAGTATTGATTGACGTATTAATAAGTTCATTCCGTATCAAACTAGTTTAATTTATCATTCATAATAAATTGATTATGGAAGTATAAGTTGCGACGTTAAGTACTTAGGTAATAATTAATATTTAATTCTTCCATTTATTTTTCAACATATTAATTACATTTTTAAATATTTTTACAAATAATAAAAAAAATTCAAATACCCATTAAATGCATAAAAGTACCTTTGGAGATGCTGGGATTTGAACCCAGGACTTTCAGCATGCGAAGCAGACACTCTACCACTGAGTTACATCCCCGATGACAAAATAAGTTGAAATTATAGAGTATATCTTTCAAAAATGAAAAACAATATTTTTATGTGAATAGTAATTTTATAATACATACCTTTTTTTATTTTTTTTAATAGATGGATAGATTTGTTTATTTGCATAAAATGTAGGTAACTAATACAATAACTATTAGTCGTAATACAAATTACACAAACATTGACGACAAAACACGAGGCAAACATCTATCTATCCCACATTATTTTCAAAGTTAGATAGAGTTAAATGTTTGCAACATGTTTTGTCGTCAGCGGAAACGCGGAACGTCGCAGTCAAAAACTTATTACTTAAAAAATATGATACAGAGTAATTTTGAACTACATTGTTTTTTTTTAAGCTCTTTAATCATAATTGGTACATAAGTACAATAATGTTATGTTTACTTGTTGTTATTTTCACATCACTGATTTTGAGACTGAATGAATTACAGAAATAATGAAAAATTTGGAATTCGATTGAAAGGCGGTTTTCGAATCAGATTTCATGCGAAATAATAATAATCTTTGAATAATTAGGAACCAAATACTGATTTTATGACGAGATGAATAATAAATTGGCCCTAAACCAATCGACTTTCTAACTGTTTCAAATAAAGAATTTGCTATTCTTTTTTCTCAGGCGTTTTTTTTTTGTTACAGGTTTTAGGCATTACAGAGCGTGAATTTATGGACCAAATGGGAGTGTATTTCGTTGGATTCGTCTCACAATATGGATACGACAGAGTTCTATCAGTACTGGGTAGGCATATGAGAGATTTTCTCAACGGCTTGGACAATCTACACGAATATTTGAAATTCAGTTACCCAAGAATGAGGGCACCTAGCTTTATTTGTGAAAACGAAACAAGACAAGGATTGACGTTACATTATAGGTCTAAAAGAAGAGGATTCGTTTACTATGCTATGGGGCAGATTCGAGAGGTGAGATTGATATTTATTTTTTAAACTGTACCTATTCTTTTTTTTTTTACTAAAGCTATCTTTTTATTTAAAAAAATATAAATTCAAAATAAAAGTACAGTTGGAGGCGCCGGGTATCGATCCCGGTACCTCTCGCATGCTAAGCGAGCGCTCTACCATCTGAGCTACGCCCCCTGCTGTTAGAAAGGATGAAATAGTTGATTAAATCTTATAGTCAAGATAAAGAAAACTGATTATGTTATAGTGATATATTTTTATCATGCTTTGAATGAAACAAAAATCTTTTACAATCAATTTCTTATGTGATATTTCTATTAATAAAATTTGACTATTTATTGGACAGATATAATTTAGTAACAGCGCCATCTATCAATATTTTATTGCACCTAAGAAGTATCAGATTATTTAATCTTTTGATAATGTGCTACTAGGTGACGCTATACATAAGATTCCGTCGTATAAAGTTAATTCATGCAAAAATATTTTTTTCAGGTAGCCCGTCATTTTTATCACAAAGAAATGCGAATAGAGTTATTGAGAGAAGAGTTGTTATTCGACACAGTACACGTGACGTTTCAGCTGACGTTCGACAACCGGGCATTCACGCTAGCATCTTTGGCGATGACCAGAGAAGAAAAACATTTGCCAATCAGTGCGTCCGTGTTATTTGAAATATTCCCCTTTTGTATCGTGTTTGGGTATGTTGTTTTTTTTAATCATCACAAACGCGAAACATATACAATCTGTCGTTACACCGACTCTTTCTATAATAATTTATCACTGCTAAACCACTTGCTGACAACTTCAGATGAGCACAGTTATATTGAACAAAAGTAACTCACTAAACTGCCGGCATCGGTACCGGCATTGGCAACAACTTGCTGTGAAAAAGTAGCTTATTGTTGTAAAGACCCATAATGACACATCCCAAAAAGGTAAAATTAATAACTTGAAACCTTTGACATTCTATGTATGTTTTTGTTTACGCAAGCTCTGAAAAAAAAAAGAACTGGCGCGAAGTTATAATAAAAAAATCTGTAGAATTACGGAGGCGGAGGCGTGAATGAATGTATAAATACTTCAAACATTCATTCACGCCTGTACCTATAGATTCACTGGAGATAATAATAATAACCTTTTCTAAATTATTAAAGATCTTTAAATTATGATTGTTTTTTTTTTAACGAATTATTTTTTCCTGTATTCTAACTCTTTCACATTATATTACATTTTTAAATATTTTTATAAAAACTGAATCATCATCACGCCTGTATTCCCTGAAGGGTTAAGCAGAGGTGAACTTAATGTACACCCACAGTTCGCCGGTATGTTTAGGTCCCATGTAATAGGGGGCGAGCCTATTGCCATTCACCGGGCACAAATCCAGACAAGCTGTCACAGAGAATTTCATAGAAAAACTCAATAATACTTTTCTCGACCTGGGGTTCGAACCCAGGACCTCTAGCGTAGTAGTCGCGCTTAGGACCACTAGACTAATGAGGCAGGCAGTTGTTTATTATTAAGGATTTAAAAATATACTTAACTTGTATGTTCTGTTTCAGATCAGACATGGTTGTCAGAAGTATTGGCAACTCACTGATGGTGATAATACCAGATTTAGTCGGGAAGAAAATAACAAACTGGTTTGACTTGGTGCGACCGCTCATAGCCTTCAAATTTCAAACTGTAAGCATAACTTACGTAAATCTATTTATTATTACGCCTCTATTAGAAGTAACTACCTACTGGTTGAATTTTAATTTGGCAATATATAGATGGATTTGGGAGTTCATGGGCATTAAATATAGGAATGCCTGCCCTCCCGCCCTGATTTATGTATACTAATATCATAGAGATTTTATTACACTATGCTAAAATTATAAAGCTGAAGAGTTTGTTTGTTTACTTGAACGCGCTAATCTCAGGAACTACGGGTCCGATTTGAAAAATTATTTCAGTGTTAGATAGCCCATTTATCGAGGAAGGCTATAGGCTATATATCATCACGCTAAGACCAATAGGAGCGGAGCATAAATGAAAAATGTTGCAAAAACGGGAAAAAAATTAATGCAGAAAAGCCGAGAAACCACGCGGGCGAAGCCGTGGGTGGAAAGCTATATTATTATATAAAGGAGAAAAATAATACATTACACTTTTTTTTTTTCAAAGAAACAATTTTAAAAATTAGAAAATGTTATTATGTAGAAAAAAAAAATAAGTTTAAGGCTAAACGTTCCCTTGGGCGCCAAATTTTTTTTTTTGGGTTTTTCGCAAATTGTTCGTCTATAACACATTCTATACTCCATTTGGTTAGGTACTTAACTAAAGGTAAACAATAAAAATGGCGGCGTTCAGGGCTCTTCAACCTTTATTACAATGATATCTTATGAATTGGGAGTGAAATTAATAACAACACATCTAACAATCAATAAAAACAACGAACAAACAAAACTATAACTAAATAATACAATTTACGGCAAAAGAAACACAAAAACGAACGAAAATACAAACTGTTACGAATGGCGTCTAGTTACCCGACTAAGTATAATATCGGTTAATTATTTTACCGCGCTTCCTCGCGCTACTACTTCTTAATTTTTTCGAGTTATAAGTTCTTAAGTTTTTCGAGTTTAGTCTATTATATTATGTAGAAAAAGGTTTTGATTTCCTGTCTTTTTAGATTCTTTCTAGTAGGCACATTGCAATACTTTATGACATAATTATCAGATTTGATTTATTTATTGGTCGCAAGCTTAAGAATTTATAATTACCATTTAATATTACACAAAGTAGTAAAATATGCTAGTATAGTAAAGGAAAATTATTTTGAATGATTAAATAGTTTATTTTGGTTACGTTTTGTTTCAAGATGAAAAATGGCCCTATAAAAGAACCTTTTTTATGATTTGTTTACCTTTAGTTAAGTACCTAACCAAATGGAGTATAGGTACATGGCAGACGAAATTGCGGTATCAACAATAACTTATTCATAATGATTGAGTATAAAACTTTAGGTTAAAAATCGTTATCGTAAAAGTAAATTGTAAATTTTAGCCGAACCCTCTATTTTACCCCAAATGATGTGGTTTCCCATAATTGAAGGAGTACACCAGTGACCATAATCTATGTAAGAATTTGTGTAGTTTCTTTTTTGGACATCCTTAAATAAATAAATACCTCAAAAGCTTTTCATCGCTGTTTTTACCACACAGATCCTGAACCGCACGAACAATATCTTCGAATTGGTTACTGTGGAGGCCGTGATGCATGAGAAAGCTCCTGACAGGCGAAACGAGCTCGTGAGACTCTCCGACGAGACGGAAGCGGCCACAGATAAGAACCTTAGACTTAAAGGTAAAAGCAAATTAGAAACAAATGGTGCAAAGTTGATTATGAACGGCATTTTGACACCATACAGTCGTATCATCAGATTATACGACTGAATGGTGTGGTGCTTTAAGTTTCTGCCTACCCCTATTTATGGGAAAAAGGTGTGAGCATATGTATGAAAAAAACTAGAGAAAGAAAATTATTGGCAGTTCTTTTAGGTAGATATTATATCAACGAATAAGTGAATTACAGACCAAAACATCGAAATATTGCACCTTCGGTAAGACAAGGGCACATTTGTAAAAAGTTTTAACATGAGTTAAGTTTGCTATGTGTTTTAAAAGCACACCTTTTTCTGAAGGAACAACGTCACCCATTAAGTTCAATTTCATTTCGCCAGAGGGCCATACAATGTCTTTGTCACAATTCAAACGCATAAATGTCCAATAAACGTGCCCTTTTCTTACTGAAGGTCCGATATGTCCATAGGAGAAATGACCTACATAGCAATGTGATCTGAAAACCAATAACTGTTTTAACTTATACTCATCAAATTGCCAAATATTTCAATCTGACAACCCGAAATCGGACCCACATCAATCCGGCTGTCATAGCTTCTTAATTGAATTTACTTTGATAGCCTGTCAGAGGGTTGGCAGCCCCAAATCTTAAGAACCCTTTGAAGAACATTTTCTTAGGACCAGAACTGATAGAGAAAGTATTTATTTACAGGAAGAATTTTTATCACGATCCAATTTTTTTAGGAATTAGGTATCTTACAAAAACTGCAAAAATACCTTTGAAGGGACAGGCGCGAAAATCGGGCGGTCAGTATTAAGAGAGTACTCTAGTGAGCCTTTCTCCATACAAACGCATTCTGCTGTTTTCTCCATAGATAATGACTCTAGAGCAATGATATTTTTCCAAAAAATCTAGATCTAATTCATACAGGCCCCTATTACTTCATTTTTTTGCAAAAAACAATTTCACAAGAAAATATGACAATTCAAAAACTCGAAAAAAAGCCCGTTTTTACCGTCATGTTCAGGCGACTATCACACAAACTTGAAAAGATTTTAATAAAAAATAAAATAATAGAAGCATAGTCATGGTTTTCCTCTAAATTTTTATATATAAATTGTTTAGATCAATCCACTTTTGAAGAAGAAAACAGCAGAATACGAAACGACTTTTGGTTAAGGTTTTTGTAGGTAAAATCATCCTAAGCTGCAGTTGTCCTTTTCGCACTTTACGGGGAGAGACTGGAGGTGCAGCGCGACGGCAATAGTTTCTTCAAATAGGTACCTATTTTTCAAATTCCTCAGGACTAGAGTCCCCTCTTAAACGCGCACATTATGTTCACAAAGATTGACTCTTTTTAGACAACTTTGAGATGCTATTATCTACTGAGTGATAGATATTAAAAGAAAAGACACATACTTCAGACACAGACGTCATAATAAACACTGACGCACGTAGTTGCCTCATGAAGGCAAAACAATAGATTTAACATTGTGTCTCCAATATGGCGTTTGACAGGTTAATTTAGGTATTCAAATTTGGAATAGGATAAAAACGATTTTACTGTATATATCAGCATCGTAATATCAATCTTAAGTATTCCCGTGAAACTCCAGTATATTATCTATAAACTCCAGAATAATACGTTCCATGTTCAAACAAAAGAATATAATCGGTAATAAAGTCAGGCAATTAAAATGATACCATGTGACGTAGTAGAAGTCTATTGGACTGCCAAGTCACATGGTACGCTTGTGAGAAAAAACCGCATAGATATGTATAATGATATAAAATATTTAAGAAACAAACCTGTAACTCATACGCACAGCTACACATCAAGCTATACATTTCCAGTATAGGCTGGCCCTGATTTATACGGAGAACCTTTACAATGGAAGGTCAGTCTTAACTAGATTTGTATACTTAGCTTGATGTGTAGTGTGTACCTTTCCAAAATTAATTCCTTTGACGTTTTTCATAAAACAAATGCCAACTTGTTTATCAAATTAAAATCCTATCAAAAATATTTCAAGTAGGTGACCTAATTGTAAGGAACATCTTACATGCACTACTGTGTGTGTTTACTCATGTTTGACAAGTAAATGATCTTGTATCTTGGTTGCCAAGACAAGCCGCTATAGAAAATGTACTGCAGTGCGGAGCTTCCTTCGACTCGTCTTGGTCGTTACCGTGTCACCAGATTTATTACACTGATGTATAAACTCATTAAGTAGCCGTAAGTACCTACTTGGAAACTACCCTTTCACTCTTGATTGGCAGTAAAATCGTATTGATAGACTAGGTAGCTCGACCAGGGAATTGTCCATTTTATGCGCCATAACAATAGATTCCAGTTTTATTTAACGATACTTTTGAGCAGAGAGTACGTAATCACTTTTATGAGTGAACAGTTTTAGTTTCACTGTTATCTGGTTGCAGCTACAGCTACTGAAAAGTGTGGACTGCTAGAATCATAGAATATAAAGAAAACAAATGAAATATTCCCATCCCATCCCATTTATAATATCTAGTTAAAAATCCATGGTAGGTATCAAAACTGTTTCCAAATAAACAGAAAAAAGACTAATGTAATAAAAATTATTCAGTATATTCAAGAATGTTCAAGTTCTTTAACTGATTAAATTAGGTACACAGACAAACTATCCATCATTTTGCAAGTGTCGTGTGACGATTTCGCTGTAAGGAATAAGTAACATTCATCGATATAAATATAAGTAAATATACTTAAAAAAGATCTTGATTCTAAACCATAGCAGAATATTTACAATAGAGATCTATTGGTTGAAATAGTAATTAAGGACCAAGAATCGCCGTCTATTGACATTATTTTGGTGAAATGTTCCAGGCATGCCAAAGAAGCGTTATGCGTATGACGGAAGACCTTTGCCTGACGTTATAAATTTACAACTCAAAGGTAGTGGAGAACATCTCACTTATAGTATGGCTGGAAACAACATAGCCTGGGCACTTGATAATATAAAAAAATACCGCACCTTAAATTTTTCATGCAATCGATGATGTAAATACAATGTTCTGTTTAAAGTCGTATGGTGCACCATTCAATTAGGCGTTATCACTTGAATTCACTATGTAATCAGTTCTTAATTAATTTGTAAGTTTGAAAGCACTGTCTTATCACTTCATATAAATGTCATTTCTATCAATATTTTGATTGCTTTGAAAACTTTTGATTCTGTTTGCGAGATTCTATTTTGAACCTCAATTTATTTCTGCAAATATTTGCATATCTACTTGAGGAAAGTTTAGAAACTCACATAGTGGCACGTAGTCGCTCTGAATACAGAGTATAAGATTTATAAATGAATAAGTTTAAAAACAAACTTATTCTTACTAAGAGCTATATCGCATTTTTCTGTAAATAGGTTTACTTTATGTTATTATTCTTCTTCGCCGATACTGTATATATTTCACATTCCTCCACTCATTCTTTACTATTTTCTTAAAAAGAAAGTCGTATCAAAATTTTCTTATTTTATCACCTAACATAGTCTCTGAAAAAGTTGATTGTACCTATATCTTCATTACAACAAAATAAATATTATCTAAAATCTGTAATGTTATCTAGGTCAAATGATCTACATGGACAATTGGCGAATGATGATGTATCTAGGCACTCCTGTAATGCCCGACCTGGCTGCCCTCGTATCAACTGGACTTTATATAAATGACCTGTCTATGCATGACTTTAGCAGGTAAATATAACAATGATACCCAATACCAATACAATAATAAGATAATCACATAAGCAAGTAACCACCTGCTTGGAACCCATATAGATTCCATTAAATCTAAATCCACAATTGCACAATACTGCAAGACCAACGGATACGGTGAGCTCTTGTGCCAATTGGATCACCAATAAAATAAAGGTAGCTGTTAGTAATTTTAACATCAAGATATCCACAACTCAGTCTACCCGTGACCATGGATGCTATGAATGATCCGAAAGCATCAATATATTGCGATAAAATCCGTGAAAAGTAGTTACAATATCTAATATTCGTGTAAATGACAAAAACTGGAAACCAGTAAGCAGGTAAATACAAAAGAAAAATTTCAAAATTAATTTAAAAATAATCTACTTAATTCCAGGGACTTAATGTTAGCTGGAACCCAACAATCAGTGGAGTTGAAGCTAGCACTAGACCAAGAACAGCAGAAGAGTAAAAAGCTAGAAGAATCTATGCGGAAACTGGACGAAGAAATGAAGAGAACTGACGAGTTACTGTACCAGATGATACCGAAACAAGTGGCCGACAGACTGCGAAACGGAGAAAATCCAATAGATACATGTGAAGTGAGTTATACTTTTAAGTAAAGCACTTTGTGAAAGATTTAGGTTAGGTTTAAGAATGTCCGGTATTACAAATTATTTCGTCACAGTTTTAACTATAATGTATTTATAATTTATTATTATTTAAATAATAATTTTATTACCTGACTTTCTGTGTGTTCCTTTATTATTTCTGAAACTATCACAATATTTACATTCGTCAAAGTGTTTTAAAAGACGGCAAACATTCGATTTATAATAACAATATCACACTTTTTTCATTATTTCAAATTTGGCGTTTTTTTTGTAAATGCCATACTCCCAAACATATCATCATAGACTCTTATGTGAGCAACGAACCAATATAAAAAAGATCAGAAGCTAGTAGCAAAGCTAGAAGTGAATTGCAATCGATCAGTAAATCGCGAATCAGTAAATAACTTCTCGCTGACCTTTGGGATTAGTATAATAAAGAAAGTTTGCTTCTACGCAAAGAACTACATAAAATATAATTTAGCGTTCGATGAAGGAAAGTAATTTTAAATTCACGGGATTTTATAAGATCAGACTTTTGTTCTGCAATGAACCAAAAAGCTTTAAGATCGCAATCCATCTGGAATTAATTCTTATTTGGATGTTATATCAAATCCTTAGCAACTCTTTTTGTCATGTTATGGTTCATAGAAAAATTATCGTCATTTTTAGCATATTTATTACCAGTGTTAAGTTTCAGAACTTTAGGAAGAGTGGTACCAAACCTTCATCCAGTTAAACTAGGTTACCAACAACAGATTGATGAATAGGCCATAAAGTCAATAATACGCAGTACCGTACAGTACATGAGTAAAAGGAATGAAAAAGTTATCCAAACATTTGTTCTGAGAAATTTCTGTAAAGTTTTTCCCTCATTGTTATTCTGTCGCTTAACTTATGATAAAACATAAATTATATTACCAATAACTTTATATCTAAACGACACACATACTGAATTTTCCTTGTACGCATACAGAATGATTATTTCATATTTTCACCATAAGGTGAAAAAATACAACTTCTTCGTCAATATAGTTTCGAAAATGTGAGGTGGATATGATAGAATTCGAGAACATGAAAAAACAAAAATAATATGTTGATGTGATTGATGACATTTATGTATTGATACATTTGCATTGATTATCAACACAAATACCTAAACAAACTTACTGCCATGTAAGATCCTGTTTACCTACAAACTTCTTTGCGAATAAGAAAATCCCATGAAAGCACTGAGGGACTTACTTCAAAGAAGTTTGACGGATTCTCTCGTTAATATACTATTATACTCTTACGAACACAAAAAAATACAATTTCTAGATTTTATTTTTTAATACAATGCGATGATGGCACCGCGTTGGCACAGAATGTGACGTGCGTCGTATCATTTCTCACTCGACTGTGAAAAATGATGAGAAAAATCATATATCACAGCGTTATACAATCACAGTTATAGTGCAGCTTTCAGATATATTATAATACATATGCTGGTAATATGAAACAGGGTTTTCAATTTATACGTTGTTCACGTATAGGTACAGGGTGGCGAAACTTGAAAAAAATCGAAATTTTATGCCTAAGTAAATGTCTACTTTTTAAGGTAGCTGTAGTAAATTTTTACGCATAGGACATGTGTTTCGAAGGAAAAATTATTGAATACGACTTCAAAATATGTAAAAGCATTCAGACGTGAGGCCATATAGATTGGCGACAACTCGAAAATTCTAAATGTGAATAGCACGAAAGCAGGAATGAATGAAAATAATAAGAATTTAGTATGTATGCTACAAAATTAACACGAACAAAACACGATTAACATTAACAGCTCGGTTTTTAGTACTTAAGCGCTAATCCCCTAGCCCAACAGATCCCAGACAAACATCAGTCCGTGTCTTTAGCCTTACAAATAAGATTAAAGATGGGTTTGTTTCTCACCACTATTTAGTACTTCATACATTTAGAATAAGGCTCTAAAGCTCGCAGGACTTTGTACACAAATAGTGTTGGTTAGTTTAAAGAGACTTTATATTACTAGTGATAATATATATTATAGTAATATCTGGTTGAGCAAATACATAGTGAAATACAGATCTTATTAAATTTTGTATCATCATATTCATCACGGCCGAGCTAGACTATCGGCAACGGATTCATGAATAATTATGACTTAATTAAGTTTAATAATATTCATAACGAATGATAGGTATAGCATCGGCTTAACTGATTAGTAACTTTGTTGTACAACCGCAGATGTTCGACAGCGTATCGATCCTGTTCTCCGATGTGGTGACCTTCACGGAGATCTGTTCCCGCATTACTCCCATGGAGGTGGTCTCTATGCTCAACGCCATGTACTCAATTTTTGACACCCTGACTGAGAGAAACCGTGTGTATAAGGTACCTAGATCAACTTAAAGAAAACTGTAGTATATTATGTAATGATGATTTTTTTAATGTGTTATAATGCTTCAGGTAGAAACAATAGGCGACGCCTACATGGTGGTATCTGGGGCTCCTGAGAAAGAAGACAATCATGCTGAGAAAGTATGTGACATGGCTCTCGACATGGTGGATGCTATAACGGATTTAAAGGATCCTAGCACAGGTATATATTATAAGAGAAACTATGCAATCGTTTATAAATGAAGTGTTTGATTTTAATATTTCTATCGCTATATGAAAGAATAAAAAAAGACTAGCAAGAGAAAACAATGAAATTTACAGTAATTAATAATAAAGTTTACAGAAGGAGACAGAAAAACTGCAAAATTTACTCTTTAAACCTAAGATTAAGATACTACAAACATATGATGCAATAACAAACAAACCTTTTGTTTCACCAATCAACCTTTTAAAATGATCACACAAATTTTCAGGATCCCATCTATCAATCAGAGTGGGAGTCCACTCCGGTGCGGTAGTGGCTGGAATCGTGGGTCTCAAGATGCCTCGTTACTGTCTCTTCGGCGATTCTGTCAATACCGCGTCAAGAATGGAATCTACTTCTGAAGCCATGAGGATACATATCTCTCAAACAACACAAGAACTGCTTTCACCATCGTATATGGTCACTGAGAGGGGAGAGATACAAGTTAAAGGAAAAGGTAAGAATTTAATATCTTTATTTATTTATCTTTATTATTAGTATTTAAGAAAGAAAGAAAGAAATTTATTTGATGCAGGTTACACAACTTACATAAATTAGGTACATCTTCCGTTTAAAAAATATCCTAAATGTAGGTATAAGTTTGTGTGTCTTAAGCAAGTAGAGATAGCTACGGAATTGGGTGGTGGAAAATATCTGAGGATATTTTTTAACCAACAATAGATGCGTTCAGTGCAAACAGAGTTTATGGAATAGCTTTGCAATTAGTGGGTACAGACAATCAAAATGTTTAACGATGAATAGAAAACCAAATTATTTCACCTTCATGATATCGGTTACAAACAGAGTTTTAGGTGGCAGTTATCGTCATAATAAAATGAGAGAAACTTACCATGTCTTTGTGTCTTCTTAACAGGAGTGCAAATTCTTTTTTTTTGTTTCTCATATGACACAACAAACTGTTGCAGGTGCAATGAAAACATATTGGCTAGAAGGGCGCGAATCACGTCCATCACTTACAAAAGTAATATCTCCACAACTGACTCCAGGCACTGAACTAGAATGGGAAAGAGCTGCTGACGTAAGAGACAGCATTGCAGAACATTCAGCCCAACAAATGAACAACAAAGAAGCACAAAATATTGCGAGAATGAAGAGTTCTGACAATCATCTACCGAACGCTGTTAATTCCGGGCCAAATTCCTTAGTGAATAGTTCAGGAAATCTTATGTTAGTACAGAACACAGCTGTGAGGAACTCGCAAGCACCAAATACTCCGACAACGACGATGACGTCACCGGCAGAAGAGAGGCGAATGTACTCTCCGGTGACCTTCCAAGATGTGGCTAGGAGAAGTATAGCTAATTCACCTAATAGGACTGAGAGGGAACGAGGTGAGATATAAATGATTAATACATAATTCAACCTAATGTGTTTATACTTGAAGATTTAAATATTTTTTTTAGAATCTGTAGATCAACCTATACTTGGCAAAGATTATTTTACAATAGATTTGTAAAAAAGCACCAATTAATGATCTCGAATTCATTCAAGTACCTACCTACTATTATTATTTGTATTTATTTTTTCATTTTACAGAATCAAGATCAAATTCAACGAGTGTAGCTGGAATGTGGACTGACGTTGAATCTGTAGACCCACCAAGAACTTTCGACAGTCTAAACTCATCATTTTGGTAACTATAATATAAAAATAAATATATTATAAAATATTTTAATTCAATGATATTTGTTGGTAGTAATTTAAACATTCTTAAGTTACAGTTCGACGTCCCCTTGCAGAGTTGGAACTGCACCACAACCCAAAGACAGAGATACGGACAATATGATCGACACTGTAAGTAAAACTCAAAGTTAAACACTTGTTGAATTTACCTACTAATAGTAATATTCAAGCGATAAGAATAATTAATTATGTATACCAATACAACATAATTTTCCAGAAAAGTAAATGACTAATCAAATTAGAGTTGACAAAGTTTCGTTTTAGCATATGCATTAAATAAGGTTAAGCTATTGAATAACTGATAAAGCTGTTTTTATCGTGAGCCTAATAACATGTGTGGGACCAATCAAAGTATCTTTGCTTCTAATATAACATCGTTATTGCTAAATTGCTACGGGTGGTGGATTCTAATTGCTTTAGCTATACAACATTTCGGTGGTGGACAAATCAAGGTGGTGGGTTTAAAGATTGTTTACCCAACCGAGTGGAAAATCACATAGTTTTACCGCTGGAATGTTCTAGATATCGTTAACTAGTCCTCGGCTAACGTTTGGGTGCTTCACGCTAATTCAACAGTGCGTCGCGCGAATGTCTCCCGCTCGCTCCGCTCCGCCTGCCATCGGAGATTCCTACTCTACACTCAGACTTGAAACTGCATCTACGAACACAGTAAAACATAGTGGAGATGAAATAGGTAAGCATGGTTTACGAAAAAACACAAATCACAGAAACGTTGTAAGAATTTACGTAACATGCTAAATACTATTTCTACAAATCAGTTCTTTACACAAACATAGAAAATCATCTAAGTACAAAAAAAAACTTAAACTTAGTATTTATAGTATAGGTATTTGTAATTTGAATACAAATCTAAGAAACTGAAATCAATAGCAATAAAACTACCCTCAATGTTTCCTAGCCTATACCTCATTAACTAAATAAAAAAGCTAATCTAGATTTAATGCCATTTGATGATATGCTTTCTTCTAATCTAAAAACAAAGTCAATCAAAGCAACCATAAATCGTAATCATCCATTAATCAATTATACATTTTCAGAAACAGATACAGAATACCAGGATGCCCATGCAGACATAAACCAAGTACCTCACATGTGTACTCAGGAATCGGTTGAAAACAATCCCAAACCCGGCAAAGTTGGGAGATTTAAAGCGCGAATAGCACCCGGACACAACAAAACCTGTTCTGTTCATAAAAAAGTTTCCAAAGATTCTATAAAAGAGAAACAATTGCTACACGGAAATGTTCACCCTCATGGCCATCATCACACAAAGAATGTCAATCATCACCAATGCTGCGGTGCGTTTGGAAACCCCCATGTGAGACATAAAAATAATTCGAGTTGTCATCTTATTTAATTATTAAATTAGCTTTTAATTCCCCTATTTGTCACTCTGATAACAAGATAAATATTGCATTATGTTTTATTTTCGTAAACGATTTTGTTTGCGGTTTTTTAAATTTGAGAATCTGAATATCTAGGTCTAAGTTTCGTATTGGATAGAGGTTGTAAAATAATTATTTATAATTAAGGTAAACAAAATTGCATATCCATGTTGTCAAGAGAGGGTAAATAGATTTCTAACCTATAATGACAAAACCATAATATTTGATATCAGGGGCTAAAAGACCGCATTTTGCGAATCACCATGAAATCGTAATTCACCGTAGAAGATTTTTGCGGAAGGCTTGTTTACAAATTCATTCTAGTCCACAAACCCATTTTCATAATACAAATAGTTTTAAATTATTGTACCTTCCTATTAATTAATTTTATGGGTATCAGATGAAACTCTTAATTTGTACAAGTAGTAAATTATAACTCCCTTATTTTTGAATTCTGTAGAAATCAAAAGAGAAAATAATTCTAAGAGTTTAAAAATAGGGGAATGATTATATCGTAAAAAATATTTAACTTTTTTAGTATTTAGTAGATCTCAGACGGATACATCCCAAAAATAATTCCAAAGATTATTATTACGGAGGAAAAAATCAAGATAAGAGCTTTACAAGTTGACAATAGAAACTAAACATAAAATATTAAAAAAATATCAAAATATTTGACGTCGTTTGACGGCGGTTTTGAAGTAAGACAACTCTATAGATAATTTACCTTAAACGTATTAATTATAGAATATATTTTCTTGTACACGAAGCAAAGACGATATTTTTATTATACTTTAAGTACCTACTTATATTTGTATATAGAATGTAACTTAGGAGGTCTTTTCAGATCAGTTTTAAAACATTAAGGGCGTAGCAAGAATTCACTTTTTAATATAAGTATCTTTATTTAAGTATATCAATACTTAATATTTGATGTTATTTTCTTAACTCTTCAAGATTATAATAAAGGTAATAAACAACTGTACCGAAGTCATACCAAAAACATTTTATCAGTTTTTTTTTATTGAATATGAAATTTGTGAAAACATCTAACCTAACAACTTACCGCTTGTACAACTAAACGTTTGTACAAACAAACGTTTTTTACTAGTATACAGAGTGACATTGAACAGATTCGAGAAATTAAAATCCATTATATTATGATATATTCAATATTTAGAACACGTGATTCAATGCGCGGGGCGGCTAGTGGCCAGGAAAAGCCCTTTGCGTATAAGCAAAGGGTAATGGAAAGTACGGGCGCGCTGCGTATAGTTTTGATACTTGCTTGATTTTTTTTATTAACTCACTAATAATTCTTACTTTCCTGAAGTAGATACTTCAGATAAATATGAATGATTGTATTCGATAAATATTGTTATTTCGATTTGTCACAAGTTTTCAATATCAACCTGTATAAATAATAGTAGTAATGTTATTTAAAGTTATACCCATTCACTTCCTTGCTTTTTGCCTGGATTTTTTTAGATATTTTTACGTTAGTATTCAACTGAGATGAAAATTCAGCACTTTATAAATGTTCCCTTGCTACGCCCCCACTAGGCACAAATTTATTTAATATAAATCCTGTATGTAAGTTGCTTACAGGAGCATCGATCATATATAGTGCATAAGCTTTAATTATATAGAAGTTTTTCCAAAGACGACATTTGTGTACTTACATACCAGGGCATAATGACGCAACTTACCTACTTACTTCTTCAATACTCAAAGGAAACCGGAAACTTTTAATGTATCCATACAATCTTCCTACTAGCTGTACAAGTATCCCGATTAGTTACTGTATTAATCTTCCCGTGAAACTTACCCTTACCCTTTCCCGTTCCTTAACCGCTAAATATCAAGAATTTAGAGCCACCTCATTTTGAGATATCGTGTTTAGTGAGCCAGTCACTCAGATTGGAAATTTTAGAACTTAGAGGAAAAGTACCCTAAGGTTGAAGTCGTTTTTTTATTTAAAAAAAACAAAAGCAAATAGAACGATATTTAAAAATGAAATATGTCTTGTTCCAGCCGTGAACCATTACTTACCTACTTTAGCTCTCTTCTACGTTATTTTAGCGACTTTTAGCGATCCATATTATCATATCGACGGCGAAGTACCAATAACTCCTAACTGACAAAGTAAAAAATTACACTAACTGGAAAAAAGGCGTAAATTGCTTGACAATTAAAAAAATATTATTATGTTTATTAATTTAAAATTAATAATAATGTTATGCTTTATATTATACTGAATTTATACATTTTATTATAATAAGGCGAATAACGCTATAAAAAATTATAAAAAAGTGAATTTCTCGACAAATTAATGTCAGTTAGGAGGTATTGGCATTTCACCGTCGATATTCCATATTTTTAAAAACTTCTTTCAAAGTATACAGAGTACATACTTACATGTCGTTAATTTCAATATACCTAATTATGTAGCTGAAATTCACCGCATAGCTAAGTGTTGTGAGTCAATTACAATATATTTATCTAGTCGTTTTGAGATTATTCAAGTTGTATTTTTTATATTTTTCTTTACTTATTTTACTTTTTGTTGATGACTTTTTTGAGTTATTGTTAAGAATGTGAAGTTAAATAAGTGACTGTTACTGGAGTACTTACATACTTAGTACCTATAGTTTCAACATACATACATATATACATATGTCACGCCTGTCTCCCATGGGGGTAGGCAGAGACTATAGATTTCCACTAGCTACGATCCTGGCACACTACTTTCGCTTCATCTACATTTATTAATCTCTTCATGCATGACCATCGATTTAGGGTGCTCGAAACCTGGCCTTTTTTAAGAACATCCGCAATTTGATTGCGGAACGTTTTCCGAGGTCTTCCCCTTCCAACTCCTGCATCCATACTCACCATCTATACTTGTTTCGTCAATCTCCGTTCATCCATTCTCTCTACATGACCAAACCATCTTAACATACCTTTCTCAATCCTTCTTACTACATCTTCTTTCACTCCACAACGCTCCCTTATCATACTGTTTCTCACTCTATCTTTTAGCGTAACACCACACATACTCCTCAAAGCTCTCAGTTTCAAACACTTAGAATATGATACCGTAGCTCAACATGCGTTCGGTGGGCGTCTTAGAAAAACGTAGCAATTTCTTGAGAACCCTAATTACATTTAAGGGGGAACCTTTTTTTATGGTAGATCTTCTGTCACCTGAGGAAGCAGTAGGGACTAGTACCGACTAAAAATCACACTTGCTTTCCCTTTCTATATAGTCACGGTGATGGAATCCGTGACATTCTACATAAGCATGGCTGCGGTCCAAACTTCGCAGAACCCCTTTGAAAGAATATGACTCTGTAATATTCATACCGTCTTGAAAGTATAAACTATATCTAGAATGGATACTAAACTTAGTAGTACCTAGTAGTTAAGTTGTAATCCAACACAATATCTTCATCCTATAATAGCAGTGACAGTTAAATTAATACATATAATTATTCTTTTGAGATATTGTACCTATGTACACACGGCTACAGGTCTATACTAAACTAGTTTAAGCTGACCTCGTGTCGTATAGGCTTCCCATACAATAAGAGGCCAGCGTAAACTGGTTCGGTATAGCTTGATGTGTAGCCGTGCGTACATAAAGTCATTGTAATATTTGTATAAAAGAAAAGAGTCTCAACTCAAATATTTAACTTAACATTCTGACACATTCTATTATGTTTTAATTATATTACATTTTACATGACGTTAATGATTGTGACACTGTTATCGGAACTAAAAGAAATGTAAATTCAATTATTGCAATATAAAATGTTAGGTACCATCGATACCTAAATAACAGGTGTGCTCTTTATATTAAATGTCTTAGAGCTCATTTTTTTGTCAAAGATATTTTTGTATTCTTATTACAATTATTTATTATAAATTACCCCAATTTAAAAAAGTGCATAAAAGTTATACCACTTCATTTGATTACGTTGCCAAACTTGTGAATCTCTCTTTTGTGGTATTAAATATGCATCAAACTGTTAATTATGTTATTTACCTTTCTAAAATAATGTATCCTTTACAAATTAGTTTATTCAGTGACCACATCTTCCACTTTGGTTTATGGCGTATGGCGCCATTAAAAACCATACGAGATAAGGTAAGTCAATTATCTATAGTTACTAATATTATAAAGAGGTAAAAAGTTTGTGAGGTTGTAGAGGGTAATCTCTATATTTACTGAATGGATTTTGAAAATTCTTTCACCAATAGAAAGCTACATTATTCCCGAGTGACATAGGCTATATATTATCCCGTAAAATATAAGGAAACGTATAGTCCAGGCGGGAATTTTTATTCATGATAGTCCTACGCTTGACCGCCAGTTCGCCTGTCTATTGTCCTTGTCCTCTATTACATGGCATACCATACTCTTTGATGGGACCTATTCTCATCAGCGAATTGTGGATGAACTAATGACACCTCTGCCTAACCCTTTCAGCAATGTCATTATATGACTGCCTCGTTAGTCTAGTGGTCTCAATCGCGACTGCTACGCTAGAGGTCTTGGGTTCGATCCCCAGGTCGAGCAAAGTGTTATTGGGTTTTTCTATGAAATTCTCAGTAGCAGCTCGGAGTCTGGATTTGTTCCCGGTGAATGGCAATAGGCTCGCCCCCTATTACATGGGACCTAAAACATACCAGCGAACTGTGGGTGTACATTAAGTACACCTCTGCCTAACCCTTCGGGGAATACATGCGTGATGGTATGTTATGTTATGTTATATATGGATTTATATAAAATTCTCAGTACCTTCCTTAGTTCTTTCTTCCTTCTCAGTATCTTTCTCAGTTCATTCCCTCAACCTATTAGTAAACTATAAATATAGAACTTAAAACATTCCGGTAAAACTTGAATATGCAGAGAAATATACGTGTGATGCTGTTTATAAATAAAACAACAGTTACATAGGTACTTAATATTAATAATGTAATATAATATCAGTCAATACGTATTTAAAGTAATATTACAACCAATACGCCTGATCTGACCCTATCTTCCCTGACCATGTCTTACTCGAAACTCAGCTCGGTTCCCTTCAGATGCTGTTCAGTCCACTCGTCAAATCTTCGTGACAAGTCGTCTGACATGTAATTCTTCCAATCACCGATTTCCCCTTTCCTTATAAACCTCACATCAGTCGACTCCAAATAATTGCCTCCGTATGACTTTTCCAATGTGGCTTCGTAGTTCACAGCTCGATTTTCTCTCATCTTTTTGAATGAGAGGTGCTCGCATAGCTCGTTCACTTGGGTGTCGGTTAGTTCTTTGTTGAGAAATTGAGCAGTTCTCCTGATCATAGAAGGGAGATCACGCTTCATATCTTCGTATTTTATAAAAAGAAAGTTAGGATCGTTGCGACGGCGCCAAAAACCTGAGAAGCATAATAGCAGAAAGTTGATATACTTACCTATAAAAAAAGGACTTTAAGAACCCGACAATGAATATAGGTACCTATGTTGTTTCTAATATAGAAACTAACATTTCGTCAAACATTTAGGTAAGTAAGTAATTAAAAATATACAAGTGTGAGTGAAGAGAAACTTCAAATATAGCACGTTATAAGACTCAGGTGTGATAGGTTAATTGCGTAAAACAAGTAAGCGAGTTCTAAGCCATTATTAACCTTAGATAAAGAAAAGAGAAACAAATTCACTAAATGTTGTTACTAAATTAACACACGCGACTAATTAATATGAAACTAGAATTATTTATACAAAAATATCAGGTAGACTAGTTTCACCAAAAACCTTATCAGCTGAAATATTTAACATAACATAACATACCATCACGCCTGTATTCCCCGAAGGGTTAGGCAGAGGTGTACTAATGTACACCCACATCTCGCCGGTATGTTTAGGTCCCATGTAATAGGGGGCGAGCCTATTGCCATTAACCGGGCACGAATCCAGACTCCGAGCTGCTACTGGGAATTTCATAGAAAACCCCAATAACACTTTGCTCGACCTGGGTATCAACCCAGGACCTCAAGCGTAGCAGTCACGCTTAGGACCACTAGACTGATGAGGCAGTCATGGTACGGTCGCTAGCACATCCAAGTTACCACAAAATGTCAAATTTTCTCAATTGAGTTTGAACTTAATCATCAACAGCTTATGGTTTAATTAAAATCATTTGGAGAAATTTGACAGTTTTGTATAACTTTAAGTATAGGCTGGCGACTGTACTTTTAGAATGAATTGAAAATTCAACAGAATTTGTGTTGCATTAAAGTAATTGCGATTTAAACACTCCGAGTTTGGTGACATGCTGCCTAAATTTAAGAATGTGATAAAGACAAACAAAAGAAAATTATTTCGCGCCCCAGGATTAACGAAAAATAAAAATATGATTAGCAATGTTTTACAGAATTAATGAATTACCTGTAAGTAGATTAAATTTGATGTGGTTTTATTCTATAGGCCTACTTTTAGCATGCTTTTATTTAACTGAGGCAGTCCCACGACATATCTTGGTGGATCGTCTCGCCAAACAACCCCAAATTTAATTATTTTTTTAAGGATTTTCCCAAATTGCATGTCTATTACACATTCTAAGTTCGTTGCAACAGGATTTGCTACTTCAACTATATTGTATATTACTTAAACTTTACACTGTTACGATACTGCACTGCTATCCCCAATTTATACTGCTACGCTGCTACTGCTGCTATAAATTGATTACCATCCATATTACCGTTTTTTTAATATACAAATCCTCATGGAGCATAAGTATGTCGGACTCGTGCCGACAAAAATCGTTCGTCACATTCGCCAGGGCCAGTCATTTTTAGACCCACTGCCCGCTGTTGACTGCAACATTAGGCACCGCTTCTAGGAAAAAGTTACACTTTAACTTACCAAGTAAATGCTTCCAAAAAGAACCATACAGTACACAGTCTCTCATGAAGAGGTCGCAGAACTCCTCGAAGGTGCCGTTGAGTTTATGCATCAGAGTAAAATAGTGGTAGTATGATACCACCAAGTCCTTAGGATTGCGGTACGTGTAAATAACCTGTCGGAAAATACAAATCTTACGCTTAAAACAACAATCCATACAAATAAATAAAATTGAACAGTCTATTTGTAATGTTAAACAAACCAACATATCTACGCCTGTATTCCCCGAAGGGTTAGGCAGAGATTTACTAATGTACCTACACCCAGTAATAATATATACCACAAAATACAATGCAATCTCAAACACAGTACGTAAATGTTATGGGAAGCATGACTTTACCTTAGGTTTGACCGAGCCGTCATCATTCTCAATATCTACAGGCAGGAGGTCCCAAGGAAGATGAGTGCGCACGTAGCGAGGGTTCGACAGACTTTTCACTACATCCACTGAGGTATCCTTAGTAAACTCCATATTAAGTCTATACTGGATGCAAGACATCTCCAATCGAGGACATCTTATCTAAAAATGCACAAGAAATACGTAACCATTAGCCAATATTCATTCATCAATATATTTTCATCCTCATCACATTTACATCTTACATTTACATCATTATCATATAAATTACTTCTTATATTTTCATCATTATCATATAAATTACTTCTTACATTTTCATCATTGACACATACATCTTACATTTTTATTATTGTCACATTTACATCTAACATTTAATCATCGTCACATTTACATCTTCCGTTTTCACCATCGTCACATTTACATCTTTATAAATTTTAATCATCATCAGATTATCATCACATTTAACTACATCCACAATTTACATCTTACATTTTCATCATCATCAAAACATTTACATCTTACATTTTCATCATCATCACACTTACATGTGATTTATATGTGAATAAAGAGAAAATAAATACAAATGGTAACTTGCTTGTTGCAATGGCTTCTTACTGCCTTCATAGTTTAAGTCGTTACCGATAAGCCAGATCATCTCCTGAGTCCAAGTCGAACCTAAACATATAAATAAAAACCTTAAGTACTTATTTGTATTTAGAATGTGTTAGGATGTTTCCTGTGCTAAACTAATCATAAGATGTTTGCCAACGAAATTTATGATCTATGGTACTATTTACAGAACCGGCCCAGGCCAGATTTAGGATGGAGCGAAAAGAAAAAATAAAAGAAATATTCGAACTGAACGAATGTAATAGGGGAATGTATTATGTCACCTCAATGTATAATTGTTAGCACCGTTTTTTTGTAAATAATCGAGCGACATTGTTAACTGACGAAATATTGTGAACAATGGCAATCAAAATTATACATAGGTAGGTACACTAGGTACCTACTTATGTTGGTATTTAAAAATAATGCATACAATAAGGTTTTACTTCTTATAAAAATAAAACATAATATTGATAAAGAATGGTCGAGACACTTACCTGTTCTGGGGTACGAACACAACCAGACATCAGAATCCCGGACTTCCATGTCCAAAATATCATGTCCCATAGTTTTGTAGGAGTCTGACAGAATCGCCCCACTTGGGTTGATCTGAACATGGCCACCCTTAGGATAGTTAAACATTCTAGTAAGCAAATCGTCCGTTTCAGCGTTCAACTTTGAAAATGTCAGTACTGGCATCGTCTTCATTTTATAAGAAAATAGGATATCGTTTAGACTTGACGGACTACCACTAGGATTTGGCAGCAACTACCACCATGCTATACCTATTTATACTTTTCAACTTACAAGAACCGGCTACTTATCGTAGAGGGTCCTGTCAGTCGTATCTATACTTACCGCGATAAGAACTACCTACGTATACAGCGCGCGGCAACTTTGGTACAATTTATTGTACTTTTCAACCAATGGGGTGACTTATTGAGTAATCATTCTGGTTCTCAAAGCCGGTATGATCTGCACCACACAATTTTACACGATCTGCTGACTATGCCCCCGCTAAATTGAATGCAAAAAAAGCGCTCTCGTATATTTTCTGAAAGCATTTTGGCCGATTTTCGAGCCTATCTTGGCGCTAGAAACAATAAAAAAAACTAAATGAATTTCAGACGACACAAATAATCATACTTCTATCGTATCCTGTATTATGTCATCGTAAAATTTTAAATACAGTTAGATTATAATCTATCACGCAAAATTGTAAACTGTCGAAAGATTGTGAACCGTAACACACTGCTTACAATTGAAAGCGTTATTTTTCGGCAGCAGCTTGTCGCGAACGCAACAATGTTGCACTGTAGTCGCTGTCTCTATCGCTCACGATGCGAACGCGTGCCCGATAGGTGAAACAACAATACATTTGCAACATTTTCGTGCGTATTTCTTGTTCCGAAATTTAAAGATAACGCTTCTAAAACAGTTATAAGTATAACGTATATTATTTTTAAAAGGATATTCATTATAGGCATAATCTGGGTCCATGAGTCAAAATCATTCTGTATTGATACATTCTTCATCTTGAAATATTAGCATAAAGTTGGGTTGTTTTCATCGAAAATAACCAATATTTGAGCTAGTGTAACTTTTTAACCGTGTATTGAAATGAATGTTGTGTATGTTTTACGTTCAAAGAACACGTATTTTGATGATAAGATCCTATCTTGAATTTAAATTATAATTTTAATTAATTTAAATTCAAGATAGGATAAAACTACTTTTGTATGGACCGCGGAGCGGAGACCAGTGAGTGGCGACATAATTTTCCCAAAGAGTCCATCAGGTACTCGTTAAGTACCTGTATTAGGCGGCTGGAGTGGAACAACATAGACAAAATATACATACCTAAGGCAATATTTTTTGTTGTGGTAGGGCCACGCTGTTCGCAGCATGAATGGGCTGGCTTGACCGGGGAAGTACCACACTCTCGCAGAAGACCGGCGTCCGAGTAGTAGCGTTTCGTTACTGCGCTTCGTTCGGTGAGTGAGAGGGCCGGAGGCCCAATTCCTCCCCCAATCCCCTTCCTTCTCCTTTTCTCCTTCCCCTCCCTTTCCCTAAATAGGCTCGGCAACGCATCTGCAACTCCTTTGGTTTTGCAGATGTCCATGGGCGGCGATGACTACTTACCATCAGGTAGCTCGCCTGCTCGTTTGCCGAGTTATCCCATAAAAAAATAATAATAATATTGCCACAAAGTCTAATTGGTAAATTTGAAAAAAAAAATGTTCTATGTGCAACAAAGAAACACCCGTTATATTCATGCCAGTAATTCCTTAATTCTAAAACATAGAATCGATTCAATTCATTAGTGCTAAATTAGAGATAAAGGGCTATGTCAAAATAGTTTTAATGTAGGTCATGTATCTGAAGACTGTTGGTATGGCCCTTGTTGGAAATGCGATAAGAAACACAACTCATTAATTCACGAGGACAGCAGCGTACTTAACGAGAATTCAACAAATAATTAAAGAGTAACCGGTTATGGTAACCACGTAAACAATCTAACGAAACCTATGAAACTTAGCAGCAACATCACGTAGGTACTGTGGGAGCGGTACCGGTTTTCAATATATCTGGGGCTTTATAAATCACAAACTCAGACAGGGAAAAATCACGACTTGTTTATTCCTTGATAGAAGAATTCTCAATGTTATGACATTTCTAATAAAATTATTTTCTAGACATATTTCAAACACTACTTACTTTTTTTGTTCAAATATTCTATGTGCCGGGACGCGCACATAAAAACTTCTTATTATAAACTCCTACAGTACACACTCCGTCCGCAACGTAGAGACGCACACGGATAACTCAAGCGATCAGCTGTTATCTACCTAACTATGGGTACTAAAAATATTATAAAGAGGTAAAGTTTGTGAGTTTAGATATTCGCGATAATCTCCACTTACTACTGATCCCATTTTGAGAAATATTTCACTGTTATAAAGCTACTTTTTTATTATTATAACAAAATAAACATAACATACCATCACGCCTGTATTCCCCGAAGGGTTAGGCAGAGGTGTACCAATGTACACCCACATTTTTAATAGGGGGCGAGCCTATTGCCATTAACCGGGCACAAATCCAGACTCCGAGCTGCTACTGGGAATTTCATAGAAAAACCCAATAACACTTTGCTCGACCTGGGGATCGAACCCAGGACCTCTAGCGTAGCAGTCGCGCTTAGGACCACTAGACTAATGAGGCAGTATTATAACAAAATAGCTTACAAAACATTTAAATTACAATCTAAAAACCACAAGGGTTTGTCCAGATCGCAGTGAAAGATCATTCTGCACAGTCTCCATCGTACAATAGTTAGGCCAATAATCAACTTAGTTGATGGCAATAAGCCGACAACCTAATAATATTGTAGAACTTAAAATATACCGGTGAACTGTGAAATATACCGGTGAAACGTAAAATATACCGGGGTACTTTAGGTATAGTAGATATGTTGAGAAATATACCCGTGACGCTTCACGCTGTGTATAAATAAAACAACAGTAACAGGTATTTAATATTAAAAATGTAATACTGTAGTAATATTACAACCTATTCTTTAGTACCCCTGGTCAGTCGAAACTCAGCTCGGTTCCCTTCAGATGCTGTTCAGCCCACTCGTCAAATCTTCGTGACACCTCGTCTGACATATGATTCTTCCAATCGCCGATTTCCCCTTTCCTTATAAATCTCACACCAGTCGACTCCAAATAATTGTCTCCGTATGACTTTTCCAAAATGGCGTCGTAGTTCACAGCCCGATTTTCTTTCATGTTTTCGAATGAGAGATGGTCGCACAACTCGTTTACTTGAGTGTTGGTTAGTTCTTTGTTGAGAAATTGAGCAGTTCTCCTGATCATAGACGGGAGGTCACGTTTCATATCTTCGTATTTTATAAAAAGAACGTTCGGATCGTTGCGTTTGCGCCAAAATCCTGAATAAAAAATACGATAGTAAAAGCACTTTGAAAATCCAACAATGGATGTACCTACTCGAAAACAAAATTTATGGGAAAACCCCAAAGGTTATATTAAACTATTTAGGGAACAGGATTTTTTTACAATCCAAATGGCCGTACCTATAATATTATATATCTATTTGCGTGTTTAAATCGATCAAACCGTTTTAAGTACTTTGCCAAAACACACATATTATTGGCATAACGTTGGCAGCTTCGAGCAAGTTGGAAGAGTTAGAGCGACTGAGAAGAAAACTTTGCGGGTCATAGGAAATTCGAGGAAGCCGATGATATGCTACATAGTCAGTTTCTATTGGTTTATTTACTACAATGCCCCGTTGCCCCCACTTTCCACGACTTATGAGAAATGATTTATTTTTCTAAATCAATCAATTCGTCACCAGTCGTGACATCACCAGGAGTATGAATTGAATATGTCCATTCCTCTTGTTGCCAGTGGGAGGCATGCAAACACCTTCTTCGTCTCCTTGCTACATCTTGAATTACAAACCCTTTACGGACACTTCATTTCAATTGAAAAAAAAATATTAAAAAATATAAGCAGTTTAATACGGTAAGGCAACATTGGTCGACACTGACCTACCTGTAAAGGAAATCGTGTTAGTTGAAAGACATAGCAATGTCTTCAATAGATGTTGCTGACGTCACCCGAAGACGTAAAATGCGGAAGAGAAATTCGACACCACAGGTAGTTGTCTCGGTAGCTTAGTTGATCAGCATTAACGAGCAGTTTTTTTTAATAGAGCCTACCTACCCTACAAATAGGTACCCTATAAATCATATCATCATCTATAAATAGGAGGCCACGAAAAGTATTGTGTCCAATTATATAATTAAATTACATTATGTAAGTACCTAAGTAATTAATTAGACTGGGGATTTTTTAGTTAATAACATGAAACAAGTCCCTAGGCGAGTTCGAAGCCATTAACCTTAGATAATTATACAAATTCACTAATATATTGATAATAAATAAACGCATGCATATTGAACTAATTGATACGAAACTAGAATAGCAAAAATACCTTTTAACTAGTAGCACCAAAAACGTTATTAACTGCAATGTATAGGTTTCAATTAATTCGTTTATTGAGGCCGCATTTCACGAATAAAATCCAATAATATCCAGGACACGGAGGCGACATGATATGTCGGACTCGTGCCCACAGAACAGGTAAAGTTATCTGTTCTGTGCTCGTGCCGATTAAAAATCGTACTTAGTTTGCCTTCCCCTGTCCTATATTTTCGGTCAGGAAATTCGTAACATTCACCATTATACTATTCGACATTAGGCACCGCTTCTAGCAAAAGTTACATTTTAACTTACCAAGTAAATGTTTCCAAATGGAACCATATATTATGCTGTCTCTCATGAAAAGGTCGCAGAACTCATCGAAGGTGCCGTTGAGTTTATGCATCAGAGTAAAATAGTGGTAGTATGATACCACCACGTCCTTAGGATTGCGGTACGTGTAAATAACCTGTCGGAAAATAAAAATTTACAACAAAGTGTGTGTAATCTAAGGAAGGATATGCAAGGATGTATGGTGATGATGATGATATGATGTTTCCGAACATCCCTTCTCGTGATCCTATTTATAACTAAAACACAATGCAATCTTAAACACAGAAAGTGTTATGGGAACCACGACTTCACCTTAGGTTTAACCGAGCCGTCATCATTCTCAATATCTACAGGCAGAAGGTCCCAAGGAAGATGAGTGCGTACGTAGCGAGGTTTCGGCAGACGTTTCACTACATCTAATGAGGTATCCTTAGTAAACTCCATATTAAGTCTATACTGGATGCAAGACGTTTCCAATCGAGGACATCTTATCTAAAAGTGCATAAGAAATACGTAACCATTAGTCAATATTCATTCATCAATACATTTTCTGTCATAATCATCACAATTAAGTGGCCACAACTTTGTTGTAGTAGGGCCACGCTGTTCGCAGCATGAATAGGCCAGCTAGACCGAGGAAGTACCTACCACACTCTCGCAGAAGAACGACGTTCGAGTAGTAGCATTTCGCTACTGCCCTTGGTTCGGCGAGCAAGAGGGCCGGAGGCCCAATTCATCCCTCAATCCCTTTTCTCCTTACCCTCCCTTTTCTTAAATAGGCTCGGCAACGCATCTGCAACTCCTTTGGTTTTGCAGATGTCCATGGCCGGCGATGACTACTTACAATCAGGTAGCTCGCCTGCTGCTTTTCCGAGTTATCCCATAAAAAAATACTCCATATCTAAATACGAAAAATTTTAGTAGGTACCGATTTTCATAATTTTGAATGGTTTAAATTTCCTACCGATTTGTCATTCATCCTATTTTTTTAAGTCCGAAATTTTAATATTCCTAACGTATATAATTAAGTACTATTCTCATAATTCCGACTTAATGATAGATAATTTGCTCTGATAAATTGGTTCAAGGAATTGTCACTACAACTATCGGTATATCTCTGTGCTGCCTGCTTTATCAGAAATCCTCGAAAAAATTCTAAATTCACAGTTGTCAGTTTCTTAGAACAAAATCATTTAATTTCCGCCTGCCAGTTTGGCTTTAGAAAGAAGAGCACAGAAGATGCTGTAAAGGCACTAGTAGAACAAGTGACTTCACAAGTGGATAAATCGCGTAAATTGCTTGGGGTCTTCCTAGACATGAAAAAAGCTTTGATACCGTTTCTGAAAATGGAGCGTCTTGGCATTCTTGGTAAACCCTTACAAATTTATAGTAACTATTTGGAAGGCAGTAGGCAGTGTGTCAAAATAAGTAAATGTGTTAGCAAAGACATCGATACTGGATGCTTTGGCCTCCCACAGGGCACGAAGTCCAAGCCTCTACCGACCTTTGCAACATCAACATAAATCGTTGGCACTGTGTACAGCTTTACCGACGACATTGCACTTGTATTTCGTGGGGAGACTTGGACAGATGTGTACTCGGCTGCAGAGCTAATGGCTAATGGCTAATGCCCTGCTCTGCAGCAGAACTGTGGCGCACTGGCTAAATTATAATCTTTTGACGCTGAACCTCACCAAAACAGAATACCTAGCCTTCTCTATCACAAATAAAACAAAACCACCTGACTCGTTTACAGTTAAACCTCACAGTTGTCTTCGGACGAATTACCCATGTACACACGGCTAGGGGTCAACCTATACAAACCAGTTTAAGCTGATCTCGCACTGTATAGGCTTTCTATACAGTACAAGGCCAGCGTAAACTGGTTTTTTATAGCTTGATGTGTAGCCGTGCGTACGTGTCCAGAAATCAGAAGAGCAAAAGAAATAAAATACTTAGGTGTCATTCTTGATGAACACACCTTCTGAAAGTCATCATCATCATCAACCCATATACTGTCCCACTGCTGGGCACAGGTCTCCCCTCAGAATGAGAGGGATTAGGCTGTAGTCCGCCACGCTAGCCTACTGCTTGTTGGGTGACATCACACGCCATCATATTATGTTTGTCTTGCTGTTAAATCTTACAAGGCGGTTTTATTTCTAATTCTCTCTTACAAGGCGGTTCTAATTATTGGGGATTTTAATAATAGGAATTCGTTATTTCTAATTACTATTAAGTCAGACTTATTATTTTTTATTTGATCTATTGAAACTCAATATTATTAGAATAGTAATTATAAACGTTAGGAATATTGAAATTTCAGACTTTTGAAAATAAGATGAATGATAAATCGGAGTTGTTATATTATTAGGAATTTTGAACCATTCAGAATTATGAAAATTGGTATTTTGAAACTCGTATTTGTGACTGTCGGAATAAAAGTTTTCGTATATATGTAGTTTAACCGAGTTAGGAGAAAATATAATAATACAAATGGTAACTTGCTTGTTGCAATCGCTTCTTACTGCCTTCATAGTCTAAGTTGTTTCCGATAAGCCAGATCATCTCCTGAGCCCAAGTCGAACCTAAACACATGAAATATGATCTATCAGCGAGAACGTCTAACGTATAAGTCATTACAGAAATACATAAATCAAGAAACAACAAAAATTAACCTTAAAATATTATTAGCACTCGATTTAATTGTATCTTTGTAAATAAATGGGTGAGATTTAAACAGACGAAACATTGAAAAAAAGGCATCCAAATTTATTTATTCATACTATACTATTCTATATATACCTACTTATATCAAAATTAGGCATACAATACGCGTATATTTTCGATACTTTATAAACTAACGGCGGTTGGCCGTCAGATTGTGAACCAATAAACAGGGTATTTGGTGCATCGTTTGCCAAATGGAAATGGCCGATAGAAGAGGTCCTTAGCTATCCCTTCAGGGCCAATAACTCATTCCTTGTCACACCGGTTTTTTATACTTTATTATACTTTTGAAACCTTATTTGGAAAAAATCCAGAACTATTCAATTTAAAAAAAACTAATTTTTGTAGCGTTTAAATTTCATTTTAATTTTGATGTCTCCTCTTGTATGGTTCTATGAAATTTTAAATTACTTGCTAATAACGTCTAGTTCCTTTTCTAAGACCTCACAGTTATTTGAAAAAGAAAACTCGACTTAAAATTGCTGTAAAAAAATAACTAAAAGCGATTGGGATCTTCGAATTCTTTTAAAATGTTCTCTAGTCTGACCCCTTTCCAACGGTTTGTCATAAGCCAAAAATATTTTGATTAACTTTACTAATTTGCTAAATGTGTAATCGACGCACATCAGGCTGATTTTCGATATTACGGTAAGTAGCACTAGTTTTCGTATAACATGCTTTAAGTAGGTAGATAGTGTTATCTGACTCTTACACAGTCTCTTATCTCTTTCTTACATAGGGAACTAACTGTTCTGGAACAGGTTTTTTTATATTTTATTAATGAGTATCTACCTAATTACAAATTTAATTCAAATTGTCCGAATCTATTGCATACGTTTGTATTTCCCTCAAAAGTCCATAGAACAACACTGGCAGAACGACATTTTTGTGTTCTTGGTAGTCGTATATACATTTTATTAATACCTCATGTTGTAATTCCAATGTCAGATCAAAAAATTTGGTCAGTTTACAATCTTCCGGTGACATATGATACAACATATCGTGAAAAATGAAAAATAGGAAAGTATAAATATTTTCTCTGAAAACATCTATAAATAAGTAAGTAGCTAGCTAGCTAACTAGCTCTTCAGAGCAGGTAATTGTTGGTAGCATAAGGGATTATAACTTTTCCAAAATTTTTAAGTAGGTGTTGAATTAATATAGGTCGCAAAACACAGAAATGCCTAAGCGTTTCTGTATAGCAATGTTATGTCTGAGTATTGTATTTTTGTGGTGTCTTTAGGCGTTTTGCTCCCCACTCTCTCAATTCTTGCCGCACTGTTGTTAAACAAAAAATCCATCTAATCTAATAGGTACCGTTTGACAGTTTTGATAGATTGAAGAATAGGGTTGGGATCAAAGAAATCGGTTCCTACAATATCCGATTCTTAATTGATATCGATATCTTTTCTTTGTTTTTACTTATTGATCACAGTTTTACGGATTTTTATATACATACTAGATAGACAGGTTTGGTCTAAGTAGTTTGCGTGAAGTTAATGACATAATTTTAATTTGACTTATAATATTAATTTATTTTCATTAAGTATTTTGTTAAAAACTAGCATACGTTATTGTAGTGAAGGAAAAATACGACCGCGGGCAGGATTCGAACCTGCGTCTTCTGGTTAAGTACACCAGACGCTATGACCGCTAAGCTAATTTTTCCTTCACTAAAATAACTTAATATTCTTTGCATGGAAAATGCCTAAAAAATACAAAAAGATAACTAGCATATTTTTTAACACTTATATTTTCATTAATGTTAGTTTCGTTTAGAGATTTATTCTTATTTAATTAGACGCCAGCATAAATGGCTGGATTGTAAACGGCTCGTTATAAATTCATGCGATTATTCGGAATCTTTTACCGATTATATGTCTACAAGTGAATTGAAAGAGTCACAACACTACGTTAACTCAGATCAAATAAAAAATTAAGTTAGAACTTTCCGGACAAAGAAGTGAGGCCGGCTAAAACTAGCTAAACTGAAGGTTATTGAAATTGTGTGAATTACACCTATACAAAGCTATTTCGGCCTGAAACGTCAAACGGTACTTCTTAGATTCGATAGACTATACTTTGCATTATTTTGTTAAATAAGCTTGTAATCCCTAATAAAACGTTGTATTTCATCAGTAGGCTTCCACGCTAACTATAGGTATAGATGCGGCTCAGATGGACCTCCAATGCAGCAACGCAATATTAAAAATAATATTATAAAAACGAAAGTAGCTCTGTCTGTTTATTTCGTTTTCACGCCTACTATTTTCACAAATAAGAGTTAGAAGTGTCACTTAATTAAGGATATAATTAGTTATAATGTTTCTATGAAATTCCCAGTAGCAGCCCGGAGTTTGTACGTGTGCCCGGTGAATGGTAATAGGCTTGCCCACTACTTATTACAGGGGATCTAGACATACCGGCGAAACGTGGGGGTATTAAAACAAAACCTCTGCCTTGCCCTTCGGGGAATACAGGCATGATGATATGTGTGTATTTCTTTTTATAATAATCAAAACAAAATATTGATAACAAATGATCGAGTTACTCACCAGTTCTGGGAAATGAGCACAACCAGATATCAGAATCCTGGACTTCCATGTCCAAAATATCCTGTCCCATAGAGATGTAGCGTGTTGGCAGAATCACCCCACTAGGATTGATCTGCACAAGGTAACCCTTACCACAGTCAAACATTCTGTCAAACAAATCGTCCGTTTCAGGGTTCAACTTTGAAAATGACAGTATCGGCATCGTCTTCATTTTAATAGAATATAGTTTAGATTTTTGGACTTGAGTGACTACCGCTACGGGTTGGGAACAATGAGCATTATGTTATGTCTTTTAGGTTATATTTTTAACTTACAAAAACCGGTTACATATCATACCACGATAAGCACTATACAGTGCGCGGCATAATTGTAACAATTTATTTAAATTTTTTCAACCTGTCGGGGCCGCTTAAGCAAGCTGCACACTAAGAGCTAATAAACCTAAGTTAGTTTAGTCTAGCTCGCATAGCATACACAGTTTTTCTTACTTGTGTGCAGACTGCAAACGGTAACATTGCTCGACCCAGGAATCGAAGCCAGGGCCTGATCATGCTTGCAACCCCGCTTGCAACCACTAGATTGTTGAGGCAGTCAATTTATACTAGTGCTCATTAATTAATTATTTTGAGATAATATCATTACGCCAACATTTCTAAAAGAAGGCAGAGATGTCATTAAGTAACTCACAATTCGCCGATATATAGTATTTTATTAAATACTTATCTTGTAGTGTTTTAAACCAAAGTGGACCAGCCAGTGAAAGAACTTACGAAAAGTATGAATTATGAAAGGCATAAGTACGGCACGACCGGTGAAGCACTACCGTCCCACCGAATATCGATGTGAAGTAGCAGTATGCATCCTGTTGCGTTTCGTGCCCAATTCCTCCTGCAGGGCCCTTCCTTCTCCTTTTTTCCTTACCCTCCCTTTTCCTTAATTATTACAGATGTCGGCCCATTTTATGTATGTTATACAATGCCTACTGTATCTACTAGTTACATATCTCCTGCAGTCACAGTAGAAAGGTCGTCAATATTAATGAGATACAGAGATCTGCAAGATAGATTTCAGTGGTAACTAAAAACCTTGTCGCGAGATTAAGTACTCGTACTTATTTACATTTGGAAATTTTAAAATCACGCTACTAATTACTTCGGTATTAGTGCAGGTAAAATTCGCGACAAGCTTTTATATGTTATTAGTTTTCCGCCTGCAGCTTCGCCCGCGTGGACAACACGATTTTGAATGCTTATTTTTTATGCGAAATGTGATATGAATTTTCTAATGAAATAAAATGTCTAGTGAAAGAAAAAATCCATCTCAGGCAGGGTTTGAACCTGCGTCTCTCTGGTTAAGTACACCAGACGCTTTACCAACTAAGCTACTGAGACCACTGCCTGTGATGTCGACTTTCTCTTCCACATTTTACGTCTGAGCACTAAGGGGTATTGATATCAACTTCGAAGCAAATCACCCCCAAATAACTTTCTACCCCTTTTTGATTCGTTAGAGGATGAATTTCAATAAAATTCGAAACACGTCTTGCTTGAATGTTTATGCAAAATTTTAAGTAGATTGGACCAAGAAATCACGTTGTTCCATACAAACTTTGCTCCCCTTTTTCACCTTTTTAAAATTCCGGATAATCCTTTCTTATCAGATGCCTACGTCACAAAAAGAACACATTCTACAAGTTTCAGGTCTCTACGATCAGCGGTTTAGGCTGTGCGTTGATCCGTCAGTCAGTCATACAGGACCAAGCATTTAAGAGGAGTGTACCTCGACAGCGCGCAAGCAGTTTAGGTATTGGTTTTTGTGTTGTTGTCCCTATCGCCTGCGATGCGAGCGGGCGTCGCTTGTCCCGCGCGCCCTCGCAACCACCCGCGCGCTTATTCTCGTTGTTGGGTCCAATTCTAAAGTTATGAAATTATGAAAGCGTTTTTTTTTTCGGACCTTGTTCGTTCGTTCAAATTTATTATTAGGTCAATTATTTCTTTGTAAGATTCATTATGACAAATACCATCTATTATTTATTTTTTTATTCAATTACCTACCTACCTAATGAGAAAGTAACTTAGTAGGTACCTACCTATTTATTTCTATTGTATTACCATAAATAAGGTTTTTCAAAATTACTTTTAACAAAAAAGTTAAACCGCCTTCAAAAAATAATAAAATAATTTTGTCTAAAACAGTTTGGGAAGTCGGTGACTTCTATTTGAGTGGGTCTTTTGTTTTCGCCACCGACTTCCCAAACTGTTTTAGACAAAATTATTTTATTATTTTTTGAAGGCGGTTTAACTTTTTTGTTAAAAGTAATTTTATTTTGTAATTTTTAGTGGAAAGTTTTGTTTAGAAGTACTTGTTAGCCAACTAAACGCACTGCTCCAATAAGACAGCGATGTTTGGGAGTAAAAGATAATTTCATCGATGTAAACAATTTTTAGATTATTGTTGATATTTTCAAAACTGCTTAACCGATTTCGATAAAATTTAAACGGGACCACCTCTGAAGTATGACCTACCAAACAATCATTCAAATCGGTCTACAATTGGCGGAGATATCGCGTAACAAACATAGAAAAAAAAAAAAAAAAAAAACATACAGACGAATTGAGAACCTCCTCCTTTTTGAAGTCGGTTGAAAATTAGAGCAACAAGTTGTACGAAAATTTGTTTTTTCTTTTCAATAAATACCTACTTCGTACAAAATATTTTGTTTTGATCCTATGTAGGTACTTATCTTGTAAATTTAAACTTATTCGAATAAAACAATCTGGATATGACATGTAAGTCCCTACATAAGTACCTACCTAAATGGAATTTTCATTGTAAAATTATGATAAATCGTCGTATTGATGACACAATCAGCAGCAGTTAAGTTCCTAATTGCATTTAATACAAAATACCTAAGTACTTACATAATAAAATTTTGGTATTTACTTAAGTACGTATGTAAGTTCGAGGATTTTTATTGTATTATACCTATTTTCTTTGACTTGTAAAATAGAATGACGCGTAACGATTGGAAATTGCATTTAATAAAAATAAATACCTACCTATTCACTTCTAGACTGAGCAATCCGTATTTTTTTATTGAATTTCATAATAAAAGTAGCTATGAATAGAAAGGGTAATGCACTAAAAGTCATATAAACTTTTACGACATAAATCATAAAAAAACGGCATCTCTAAGATTTTCAGATGCTTGATGCTCCCATCAGGGGAGAGTACGGATAAGACACTTACAATATTTGAAGACTTCATGACCTATTCGTAAGCTCTCAATTGTACACATAACAGTAAATTTAACATATTAAAAATATTTTTGTAAACAGAGCCAAGTCTCGTATAATATAATCTATATCTGTAATGTTAAGATATGAAGTTATGTGGTATTTCTCAAACAAATCCGCATGCGCCGTAAAATTTCGCAGCACCAGATACTTTTCTCTTTTATGTTGAATACCTATGCTTTAAAAATTAAAAGCTGATAAGTAGATGACGAATGAGTCATTATTAACCTTACAAAAAAGTCATTTCACCAACAAGACAATCTTGTTAAGATTAATAGTAGCCTAATGGCTAGGGCGTCGAACTTGCGAGCATGTGGTTGCCGGTTCGAAACCCACCCATTTCACTACCGACGTGAACCCACTCGTAATACAAGCATTTAGCTTAGCACGAGGGTTTAACAAGAATACTAGCAATGTGCAACCCACATTGCTAGTAAGCTTTTTTTTTTAGAAAAAAAAGTAGCCTTTTAATCAAAAATGAAACATTATTTATTACAGCGTAATATCACTCACTCACTGATTCATTATGAAGTTTCAGAAACTATAAGGGCTACCTTATAGTTATATAAATAACAAATATTATTAGTATTAACAAGTAGTATGCTAATACTAAGTACTCGTTAATAATACTAATAATATTTGTTATTTATAATAATAGATCATATCAACTATTATTTATTATTATAAATTTGGCATTTTTAACCGGTTAGTACCGCTATGCTCTAGTTTCGCTATGCTCGACTCAAAAAATACCTACTAAAAAGGACCGCTATGCACGATTTTTTTTTATTCTACAAAAACAATGGAAGTTACAGTTGGAAAAAAAGTGTTTGAATTCATTGCGTTTCCGTTAGTAAGTTAAAATTTATTTGTCTCGTTCTGATAATCAAAAAGGGGTAATGACAGCCAAGTACAAACGAATTACAGAGCAATTCTAAGTAAATTAAGGTTTATGAAGGGAGCTGTAAGTCAAAACTAGACCCACATTAACGAAGTCTGTAGACTTTATTACAAACCTTTTCTTACTAAGTAATATTAAGTATTTATGTTACGCTGTTTGAATGTAATGTCAGATAGATGTAGATTATGTAACTCCCAACAAGAAACTATAGATCATATGACAAGAAGATGTCCATTCTTAGCAAATAAACAGTACACAGATAGACATAATAAAGAAATGTACCTACAGATAGATAAAAAATATAATTTAATAGATACAATAAGACAATGTTATAAATATAAGCCAAAAAATGTAAATGTAAATAACAACATAGCTAAATTATACTGGGATAGTGATATAATACAAAACCATATATCATTAGCAGATGAAATACGACAGATATGCAACAAAATACAGTTAAAATAATACCGATAATATTATCATCTACCGGACTCATCCCTAAATCACTACACACATCATAAAAAGAACTAGACCTACACAAAACATACATTCCACTACAAAAATCAGTTATCATAGACACATGTTCCATAGTAAAGCGATTCCTGATATCCACTTCACAAACACATTCTTCAGAAGAAAAGAACCAACTCACTTGATGTAAGCCCATGGCTGACTCGTCACATTCACAAGCTATGCTGAGAGTCCAAATCCAAATGGATACGTAACACATAATTATAATAATAATAATTATTATTATTTCCTTTATTCACACTTTTTACACACATATTATTTTACATAAAAAAAATAGAAAATAATTATTTACTATCTATATACATAGAAAAGAAAATAATAATAATAGTATGTGTGTGTGTGTGCGCGTGCGTGTGTGTGCATACGAGTTTTTGTGTAAAGTATGTTTGTATAATTAGTTACATGACTGTGTTAACCCGATATAACCGAAAGAGACTCAGGGGTATCATAATAAAATATATAGCTAACAAATAATTTTACTTATAACTTGATGATTGCTATAATCCTAATATCCAATTTTATCATACCTACCCTAATTCTTGATCTCGTTTCGGGAAGTCTTTTTTTGAAACCGTTCTTTTATATTTTGGCAGTCAGCCACAACATTCTCTTTGAAATATTTCCTCTTTACTGAAAATTATGTACACATGGCTACACATCAAGCTATACAAAACCAGTTTAGAATGACCTCTCATTGTAAAGGTTTAAAGCACAATGCAAGGGCAGCCTATACTGGTTTTGTATAGCTTGATGTGTAGCCGTGCGTACATGTACATATAATATTATGAATCACCAGCAACATGTAGTAATCGAGTAATGAGACTTGGCTCTGCTTTTATTAAAATGTTTTGTTACGAGTGAACTTTACATTACAACTAATTGTGCTAGGCATTTATATTACTAAAAACCTTAGGATAAGAACTTATGACTTAAATAAACTTTACGTAGGTAGGTACTTACTTAAGTACCTAAAAATCACTTTTTTTTTTCACTTCTTTTTTTTTATTTACACTAGGATTTTTCTGGATCTTTAGTGCGTTTACCAAACCCAAACTCTTTTAACAAAAGAAGATAACATGGAAAACTACCTTTAGGCCATAAAAAATATATGCTCCGTGTGGGAATCGAACCCACTAGTGATACTACATTACTCATAGCGCACCCGATTACTTAGCCACTTCTCCATTTATTTTCATGCATACATTTATTTTCTTGCCATGCTATCTATAATATACCCACAGTAAATTATTGCTTTCACCTCTGCCAATCTAAGAAACTTTTTTACAGATGTAGGCTCAAACTGTTTCTTGTAACTTCTAAATCAAAACCAACGCGCGACGCAACCATAAATAAATTATTATTATTACTAGACAAGTACCTAAGTAACATAAAATCAACCCACGTATGTACATGTAGTTAGGTACCTATGTGGTGTGTAAACAACAGTAATTCTAATTTACAATATATTATATACCTACAATATACCTAATAATAAGATATACCTAGGTATAAAATAGTATTATCACGGGTAAAACAATAAAATTACCTATCTTACACATTTTTTTACCTTAGGTAGTCTAGTAAGTTACGGCCGGTATATTATCTTTACTTACCTATGTAGGTATACATAACATAACATACCATCACGCCTGTATTCCCCGAAGGGTTGGGCAGAGGTGTACTAATGTACACCCACATTTCGCCGGTATGTTTAGGTCCCATGTAATAGGGGGCGAGCCTATTGCCATTAACCGGGCACAAATCCAGACCCCGAGCTGCTAATGGGAATTTCATAGAAAAACCCAATAACACTTTGCTCGACCTGGGGATCGAACCCAGGACCTCTAGCGTAGCAGTCGCACTTAGGACCACTAGACTAATGAGGCAGTCTATGTACGTATAATATATTTTAATAATAAAACCTCTCTCGAGCGCAAGCTCTCGTTGTCCATCAAACTATCTAAATATCTCTTTCGATAAGTCGCACCCGGCGGAATAAGTAAGATTCACGACATTCGATTCATCGCGTCGCTCACATGCACCGCGAGCCGGTTGTTTCAAGGACGTTGTCTCACCTCCCGACCCGCCGCAGCTCCCGCGACGCATGGTGAAACAACAATACATTTGCAACATTTTCACGCGTATTTCTCATGTTCCGAATTTTGGAGATTACTCCTATAATATTGTTAATACGTAAAAAATAAATATTGTAAAAAAATATTCACTATATTATCTGGGTTTCTGTCGAATCAGAATGTTTCTGTATTGATACATTGTCGAGAAATACTAGCATAAAGTTGGGCCGTTTTTCAACGAAAATTGCCAATCTTTCAGCTCGTGTAACTTTTTAACCGTATATTGAAATGAAATTTTATATTACAAACTACGTTTGTATGGGGCGCGAAGCGGATACTATCCTCTTAATATGTATAGATTGATATTAACGATACAATTTTGTGCAATAAATTACTTTTAACAAAAAAGTTAAACCGCCTTCAAAAAATAATAAAATAATTTTGTCTAAAACAGTTTGGGAAGTCGGTGACTTCTATTTGAGTGGGTCTTTTATTTTCGCCACCGACTTCCCAAACTGTTTTAGACAAAATTATTTTATTATTTTTTGAAGGCGGTTTAACTTTTTTGTTAAAAGTAATTTTATTTTGTAATTTTTAGTGGAAAGTTTTGTTTAGAAATACTTGTTAGCCAACTAAACGCACTGCTGCAATAAGACAGCGATGTTTCGGAGTAAACGATAATATCATCGATGTAAACAATTTTTAGATTTTTGTTGATATTTTCAAAACTGCTCAACTGATTTCGATAAAATGTGAATGGGACCACCTCTGAAGTATAACCTACCAAACAAAAAAACAATAATTAAAATCGGTCCACAACTGGCGGAGATATCGCGTAACAAACATACAAAAAAAAAAAAAAAAACATACAGACGAATTGAGAACCTCCTCCTTTTTGAAGTCGGTTGATAAGGGAGAACTACAACGACACTACTAGTCCCGTTCAGTACGATTGAATACCTACCACGAATTACATAAGTTAGTATTATCAAAGGCCCTGTTTCATCCACTGTGAGAGGCAGAGGTCACACGTCAAGTCCCCACTCTTCCAAAATTGTTGTTTTTATTTACACATAAGTACGGCATAAAGATGATACGCACTTCAGTGTGCGTATCATCTTTATGCCGATGACTTGCAAATGTACTGTCAAGCCAAGGTCGAGGACATACCTGATGCAATCGGAAAGCTAAATAAGGACTTGGTAGCTATAAAACATTGGTCTGACCGATTTGGAGTGGCGGCAAACCCAACCAAGTGCCAAGCCATAATTATAGGAAGTCATCGTGCTATAAGCAAAGTGGAAAACACGCCTTTACCTTTGATTATCTTTGACGGGACGACCATTCCTTTTAGCTCCGACGTTAAAAACTTAGGCTTGCACATGGACACGACACTGAACTGGCGAACGCAGATCACTAATGTTAGTCGAAAAGTCACGGGAACATTGAGGTCTCTCTACCGTCTAAGAAACTTACTCCCATCCAATACGAAAACAATGTTGGTACAGATATTAATTTTTCCAATGATTGATTATGGTGATGTGTGCTATTACGACCTGAATGCAGATCTACTCAATAAACTTGACCGTCTTCTGAATAACTGCATTCGATTCATTTTCAACCTGCGTAAGTATGACCATGTCTCACAGTATAGAGCGCTTTTAAAATGGTTGCCAATCCGTCAGCGAAGAGCGCAGAGGGCATTGACTACCTTGTTCTCTTTACTAGATTCTTCTTTTTCTCCTACTTACCTTACTTCACAATTTCAATATTTATGTTCAAATCACGAAAAAAGTCTTCGCTCTTCATTTAATCGTCTTTTGCAATGTCCTTCTCACCATTCTGACTATATGCATTCTTCTTTCTTTGTTCAGTCCATACTTTTGTGGAATGCGCTACCCTTGGAAATCAGGATGGCAACCAGTCGCTACGTTTTTAAGGGTAAATTGAGAATTCACCTTTTGAATTCTTTGGCAGAATCAACTCACCGTTAATCTTTCTTATACATGTATTTTTTATTTTTATTTTATTTATATTATGTATTATCATATGTATGTATGTATGTATGTATTCATAGTTATTATTTGTATTATATTATTTTATAGTATCTAATTTATGTGTATATTATTAATTTAGTGTTTCTGTTATTATGTTGTTGTAATACACTCTCATACTTTCTTTGTGTAGATCTAGATAATCATCTATCAGTGCACCTGCTACCATGTTGTTTCTGCATCACCCAAAGGTAGACTGGTAGAGAATGCCTACTGGCATTAAGTCCGCCTATGTACATTTGTTTATGTGCATAAAGTATTAAATAAATAAATAAATAAATAAAATAAGTAGATTATAAGTATTGCCCTTTGAGTTTACAACTACTATAACAAGTTTTTTGTATTTTTAACCGACTTTAGAAAATTCGAAAAGAAGGGGGTTACTACGTTCGTCTGTATATTTTTTTTTCTATGTATGATCACCGATTTCTCCGTCAATTGCGAACCAATTATGAAATATATTTTTTTTGTTTGAAAGGATATATACGCTCGAGGTGGAGGTCAAGACGAGAGTGAATAGGTACCTTCTATGACAAGCGCGCTCCATCGTAGACCACTTCGATGCTTAAAATCAGGCAAGTTGTGGTCAAGCGTAAGCCTATCAGTGATACAAAAAAATAGGATCTGATGATGGGATCCTGCAGAAATCGAGGGAACTCTTAAAATATTATAGACAAACCTATAATATTTATGGATTTTTTAAAGTAACTCGTGCATTTTCTCTAGGAAAACATCATTTGGTCAAGTGGAACTGTTATCGGAGACCACGGATGACTTATGTATATTTCCCCATTATTCGAAAACAGTGCGACCGATTTGTAAAATTATTTTTTTGTTTAAAAGGTATTTTAATTTGAGTTTTGTTTCCGCCACCGACTCGCCAGGGCTTCCGAAACTGTTCTACACATACCTAACATTATTTTTATTATTTTTTTAAGGCGGTTTTACTTTTTTATTAAAAAATATTTTATTAAGTCCCTGTTTTAGGTACCAGGAAATAGGAATACGTAGGTACAAATATGTAAATAGATAATTAGCAAAAAAATACTTCTGTGTAAAATAAATGGCACTTCAAAATATATTTTTTTTTAACTGAATAGTCCCATAAAAACCTACACTACCCGATGTTTCCTCTTTTAAATGTATAAATCCAAAAACGATTGTAATCACCAGTCGCTGAGTTGGATTTCACCGCTAAGCCCTGCAGCTACTATAAACTGCAGGATTTTCTGAAAATGAGCACGGCGCTTATGGATTAGGTATCCGCATTCCTCCAGAAGGTGAATTCGTTCGGCGTTCATCAGCCGTCTTACAACGTATACAGCAGCGTTTGTCGCGGGCGGTGTTGGGATAGGTCGCGGGAATTCTACTATAAATGGCGATGTTGCTGTTGTATGTTTGTTTAACTTTGATATTTTGTATAAATAAAGAAAAAATATTTTAATATAAAGACTTTTAGTTAATCCTATTAGATGAACCAGGTCGTTGGCTTCAAATCTTTTAATAGGTACTTTGGATAGCCAGGCAATCAGTTAAGAACGGCTGGGCTAACTGGTACCGCGTAAGTATTGCTGAGCCTTTGAAGTCACAACTAAGCTATTCCGAAGCTAAATAAAGGCAGCTTAGCTAAGCTAAGCTAAGATAAACTCGCCAATGTTATTGGGTACCTTATGCAATTCGCAGTAGCACGCCGAAATTTGGATTTATGCTTAGTCGATGGCTATAACCTACACCCTATTAATATTATAGAACTTAAAATATACCGGTGAACTGGGGTACTATATAGTAGATATGAAAAGAAATACACCCGTGACGCTTCACGCTGTGTCTAAATAAAACAACATTAACAGGTATTTAATTTAATATTTAAAATGTAATACTGTGGTAATATTACAACCTCTTCTTTAGTACCCCTGGTCAGTCGAAACTCAGCTCGGTTCCCTTCAGATGCTGTTCAGTCCACTCGTCAAATCTTCGTGACAACTCGTCTGACATATGATTTTTCCAATCACCGATTTCCCCTTTCCTTATAAACCTGACATCAGTCGACTCCAAATAATTGTCTCCGTATGACTTTTCCAAAGTGGCTTCATAGTTCACAGCTCGATTTTCTTTCATCTTTTTGAATGAGAGGTGCTCGCATAGCTCGTTCACTTGGGTGTCAGTAAGTTCTTTTTTGAGAAATTGAGCAGTTCTCCTGATCATAGAAGGGAGATCGCGCTTCATATCTTCGTATTTTATAAAAAGAACATTAGGATCGGTGCGCCGGCGCCAAAAACCTGAATCAAGGATAATGGCAGAAAGTAAGTACCTATATAAAAAATAAAAAGCTCTTTGAAAATCCATGGATGTCCCTATTCGAATATAAAATTTAGGAAAAAACCCATAACCTTAATTTAAACTGTTCAGAGAATAGGAATCGTTACAATCTCAATATCCGTATAGTTGCGTATTTAAATGAGTCAACCGCTCAGATCAAATAAAAAATTAAGATGGAACTTAGCGAACAAAGAAGTGTGGCCGGCTAAACTACGCCTAGCCGTTTACAAACACAATTTTACACTATATGGCCTATTACCGGCTTCCCCGAACTCCTTGAACTTCCTCAGCCCCTGTGACCTGCACAGCGTGCTTCTCAATCACTCTAGCTCTTCGAACACTAGTAATGCTATTAAGTGGATTGTGGAAGAGTAAAACGGTTGACCTCAGATCAAATAAAAACTTAAGATGGAACTTTGCCAACAAAGAAGTGAAATCGGTTAAAACTACGCCTAGCCGTTTACAAACACAATTTTACACTATATGACAATACCGAAACTACGCCTTATCTTGTCAGTCGAGCTATCAAGCTATCGAAAGTTTGACTGACAAGATGAGGCGTAGTTTCGGTATTGTTATTAATGGTTATTCCCCGTTGGCCCCACTGTCCACGCCACCACTGATGACAAATGACAGTCAATTCCCTTTCGTCACCAGTGGTGTGGTGACATCACCAGGGGTGTCAATTGAAGATGTCTATTCCTTTTGTTCCCAGTTGCCTCCAACGAAAACAGACGGGAAAACGACGTAATGGAGGTTTGCAATCACCTTCTCCGTCCCCTTGTTACGTAATGAATCACAAACTCTTTACAGACATTGCTAGTAAGCTTTTTTTATAAAAAAAAAGACATAACTCATTTGAACGAGCGGAAAATGTTTAGCTGCCTCTTAGTGCGTAACTACCATCTAAGTATCCCTATATGCCTAAGGCCCATTGAATTTTTAGGATTTCTATTATAAAATCTACAACTACAAGAAATTAAAAATATACAACTGTTATTGGAGAGAAACTTCGATAAATAGCACGTGATAAGACTCAGGTGAGACAGTTCATGTTTTGAAATTAATTACACAAAACAATTAAGCGAGCTCTAAGCCATTAACCTTAGATAATTATACAAATTCACTAAATGTTGATTAACACATGCATGCATTATTAACTAATTAATATGAAAGTAGAATTATTTATACAAAATAATCAGAAATACGAAATAATTGGATAAATGTTTTAGTATTTTGGGCGAATCCTCTATTTTACAACAATTTTTTTTAAGATAACGATTTTTAATGAACAGTTTTATACCCAACTGTGAATAAGTTTTGAATTTGACGCCCAAAGCTAAACGTTTAGACTAAAGAATTAAATAATAACTTTATTGCATTCCATGTTGTTTAATGTTGGTTAATATACCCAACACCTTGGTGTTGGGTACATTGTTAGGGCACAGCAATATTAATTTCTCATATCTAATAGCTAAATAGAATTAATTAACAAATTAAATATTCAATTAAAATCTTATTATATCTACATAGATATAATATGTATGTATGTATTATTTATGTGCATTTTACATTTTTTTTTCAGTCATATATAGGTACTTTAATAACTTTTAAGGTTTAAGTTTATTTTAAGTTAATTCATGAATTCCCTGTAGATTTAATTTAATTAGTGACATTTAATTTGATTAGTGGCAGTTTTTATTTTTTAAGCTTACTTTAAGACTGTTTAGTAGTCCCAAGCACGACTGCTACGCTAGAGGTCCTGGGTTCGATTCTCAGGTCGAGCAAAGTGTTATTGTGATTTTCTATGAAATTCTCTGTAGCAGCTCAGAGACTGGATTTGTGCCCGGTTAATGGCAATAGGCTCGCCCACTGTTATATGGGACCTAAACATCGACGAATCGTGGGTGTACATCGGTATACCTCTGCCTAACCCTTCGGGAAATACAAGCGTGGTGGCATGTTTATGTTAAGCTTACTTTAGGCAAGCTCTTATTTATCTGAGGCAGTTCGTCACGCCTTGGGCGCACATTTTAATATTTTTTGGTTTACACAAATTGTACGTCATTTGTCAATATTTGTTGTAGTAGTGTCTCGTTGGCACGTCTACATGCCCGCCTGAATGGGTCGGCACGACCGGGGGAAGTACTACATTCCCACACAGAATATCGACGTGAAGTAGCAGTTCGTATACTGTTGAGTTTCGTGCGGTGAGTGTAGTTAGTACCTAGAGAATGTAAGTATTACAAAAGGTTTGCTTAAAAATCCTTATCCGGCAGACAGTAGCGTAAATTGAATTTTTGCCATAATCCTTAATTTACACTGCAACGATAAATTTATTACCATTATTATCATTTTAACGTTTTGTTAAATATGTAAATCTTCATGGAGCGTCTACCGGGGAGATGGGAGAGTATATCGAACTGGTTCCGTCTATAAAATGCACTTCCCTTCCCTTGTTTTAATAGTCACGGCCATGCGATTCATGACATTGACCATTAGTAATTTTAGCCCCGCTATTAACTACAACATAAGGCACCGCTTCGAGGAAAAAGTAACAATTTAACTTACCAAGTAAATGTTTCCAAAAGGAACCATACAGCACACAGTCTCTCATGAAAAGGTCGCAGAACTCCTCGAAGGTGCCGTTGAAATTATAAAACAGACATAAACAGTGGTAGTATGATACCACCACGTCCTTTGGATTGCGGTACGTGTAAATAACCTGTTGGATAATAAAAATCCTACGATTACTACAAAAGTCATTACAAAAAAATAAAATTTAACAGTGTTTGTAATGTTAAACATACGCCTGTATTTCCTAATAGTAAAAAAAAATAGGCTCATGTACACCCAGTAATGCAATTTAATATATACCACAAAATACAATGCAATCTCAAACACAGTACCTAAACGATCATTATGGGAACCACGACTTTACCTTAGGTTTAACCGAGCCGTCATCATTCTCAATATCTACAGGCAGGAGGTCCCAAGGAAGATGAGTGCGCACGTAGCGAGGGTTCGGCAGACTTTTCACTACATCCACTGAGGTATCCTTAGTAAACTCCAAATTAAGTCTATACTGGACGCAAGACATTTCCAATCGAGGACATCTTATCTAAAAGTGCACAAGAAACGTAGGTAACCGTTACCCAATATTCATTGATCAATAGCGGCGGTAGCCTAATGGCTAGGCCGTCGGACTTGCGATCATGTGGTTGCCGGTTCGAACCCCACCCATCGCACTACCGACGTGAACCCACTCGTAACTAAAGCATTTAGCTTAGCACGAGGGGTTAACAAGAAGACTAGTAATGTGTGACCCACATTGCTAGTAAGCTTTTTCTTAAAAAAAAAGTAAAAAATATATATTTTCATCACTATAATATTTACATCTTACATTTTCATCATCGTCTCATTTACGTCTTACATTTTCATCATCATCACATTTAACTACATCATACATTTCATCATCATCACATTTACGTATGTGAGTTAAGAGAAAATAAATACAAATGGTAACTTGCTTGTTGCAATGGCTTCTTACTGCCTTCATAGTCTAAGTCGTTTCCGATAAGCCAGATCATCTCCTGAGCCCAAGTCGAACCTAAACATAAAAAAAAGAAAACCTTAAGTAGGTACTTAATTGTATTTATAACACATTTGCTCGTAAAGGGTCTGTTATTTCACCAATTTCAATATCCTAATGTATCTCATTACGTACTTGTACGTTATTGTAATGTAAAACGCACGGTTTATCAAGATGCTCTGTCTTAAACGAACGGTACTTTTTTAGATCTTAGCAAAGAGTTTTTATATCAGAAAAGTGGTGAACATTTTATGAATAAAATTAACTTTGGGAGATAAAATATAAAAAAAAAAAATTAATTCTTAATTTAATTAATGTTCACCATAAATTACAACCATTTATCTGTAAAAAAACACAACAATATTTATTTACTTTATTAGTAATGGATGTTTTTGTGCCTTTGCCTTTAAAAAAAAAGCTGATGCGCGCGCATCGCTAATTTGTGACAAGTAATAATATTTTTTACAAATTGTTTAAAATATTTCTAACTGCTTTAACAAGTGATTTATTCGTTTAACCTTTTGAACGCCAGAGTATAAACGTATCGCCGTACCCCTGACGCCAGGCCACTTTTTCTGTCAAATTACACAAGGTAGTGAAAACACACTAAAGTAATGATTAAATTGTTTATTTCAATTACGGTGCACCATATTCATGGTGCGACGTATATTTGTCATATATTTGTGACGTTGGCGTTCAGGGTAAGATTTCGTTTGTCACATATATGTGACAATGGCGTCCAAAAGGTTAAGAAAGTCCGAGTTATAAAACGTCGTATGACATACGTGCGCTTTGATAATTACAGCCTCTGCTTTCTTGTAGCCCTCGCTTGCGGCTCGGGCTAGCAATATCGCCTCGGCTGTAATTTTCTACTTACCGCACTTATATCATAATGTACTATTAGAATGTGTTAAGATGTTTCCCATGCTAATCTAACTAATCATAGCATGTTTGTCAACGAAATTTATGATCTATGGTACTTTACAGAACCAGCCCCAGGCAAGATTTAGTAGGGTCCCCACCCTACTGAGAAGAAAAAACAAAAGAGATATACTTATTATATCACCTCACCGTATTTTTGTTTTACAATCGAGCGAGATTGTAAACTGCCGAAATATTGTGAACAATGGCAATCAAAATCATACACAGAGTAGGTAGGTACCTACTTAAGTTGGTATATAAAAATAATGCATACAATACGGTTTTACTTCTTATAAAAATAAAACAAAATATCGATAAAGAATGATCGAGACACTTACCTGTTCTGGGGTATGAGCACAACCAGACATCAGAATCCCGGACTTCCATGTCCAAAATATCCTGTCCCATAGTTTTGTAGGAGTCTGACAGAATCGCCCCACTTGGGTTGATCTGAACATGGCCACCCTTATGATAGTTAAACATTCTGGTAAACAAATCGTCCGTTTCAGAGTTCAACTTTGAAAATGTCAGTACTGGCATCGTCTTCATTTTATAAGAAAATAGGATATCGTTTAGACTTGACTGACTACCACTAGGATTTGGCAGCAATTACCACCATGCTACACCTATTTATACTTTTCAACCTACAAGAACCGGCTACTTATCGTAGAGGGTCCTGTCAGTCGTCTCTATACTTACCGCGATAAGCACTACTTATACAGCGCACGGCAACTTAGGTACAATTTACTGTAATTTTCAACCAGTCGGAAAATTATTCTAGTACTGAGAACCGGCGTGTATCAGCACCACACAATTTTTCATGATCTGCTTACTGTGCCGCCAAATCGAGTGCAAAACAAGCGCTGTCGTATTTCCTGAAAGCATTTTGGCTGAAATCAGCCAAAATAATTATTAATTACATATAAATATATGTAATTAATAAATTTGAAAATTCTAAAGACAAAATAAAATTGTTCTATGTGCAACAAGAAAACACCCGATATATTCTTGCCAGTAATTTCTTAATTCTAACGCATAGAATCGTAATTTATCACGTACAATAAATTGAATTCTTGTTAACCCCTCGTACTAAGCTAAAAGTCTTACAAGAATACTAGTAATGTGTGACCCCCTTTGCTAAAAAAACAAGCTAAGCCGCAAGTAAGCTTTAAAAAAAAACAATCCACCTACGAAACTAAGCAGCAACGTCATGTAGGTACACATTCCGTCCTCGAAGAATTTCACAATAGTAAAATTGTAATAACAAAGCTACTTACCTTATTCCTGAGTGACATAGGATTTTTAATGGTAAACAGTCGAATTTGCATGTAAATCGGAGGAAAAACGGTGAACAAAAATGTCTTTCGAGGGCTGCCTTAACTATGAGATCGGTAGGATTGAATTTGTTCAATAATATAATTGAATGGTATTTTATATTTTGTTGTAACTAATCTCTAATTTTCTAATAAATAGATAGAAGTAAATTTAAATTAAACTAGACTAACAGCTAAACTATATTAATAAATAAAAGAAAAATTAAAAAAGGGCATCAAAGAACTCCTCCGCATCACTATCAGCCGGTAAACCCGGAAAACCCAAAAGGCTGGCTGCATTGCCACGTTGTATGGCAATGTTGATTCTTTGAGCAAAGTATAGGCCAGCCTTTGGGTCACGTGAAGCGTCGTTCAGTCGTTTGGCAATTCCCTTAAAAAGGGAAAGTGCGCTTGGACCCCATGGCCCCAGCGTTTCAACCCCAAACGGTTCGAAAATATAACTGTTAATTAAATTGTTATATTTTCGCCGCTTGTTGGTCTCCGCCGTTGCAGCAGCAGCACCAGCATTGCCCACTGAACTAGGAAGATGGGATGGCGCAAGAGTATCACACTAGGGGCCTACCCAACTTCCAAGGCAGTAATGACATCCCGTCCAACCTCTTGCCATCGTCACGTGCCAAGCCATTAGGTTCTAACATGGCTGGAACGCCGGCGGTGACGAGAGCACGGCGAATGATGTCATTAATACTTGCGTGTCGTGCTATGCGACCTGCGCTCCTGCTGCAAGACAAGCCATGGTGTCCGAGGCTTGTGACAGCTTCACCACAGTGACAGCGATGTGGAGCACAGCAAGGAGCCCCTAAACGAAGGCAAACAGCGATCCGGAAAGTCGAGTCATCCAACATGGTACCTATGCTGGAAGACGGAAGCGCCAAAAATAAAATAATTGTAAGCTTAATAATACCTACAAAAAGGTAAATGACAGCATAATGTCTAACAAAAATATTTTAATCGTTCGGCGATGTTTAGACTTTCGACTTTCGACTTTCAACTTTCAACTTTCGACTTTCGACTTTCAACTTTCAACTTTCGACTTTCGACTTCCAACTTCCGACTTCCAACTTGCGACTTCCAACTTGGACTTGGACTTTCGACTTCCAACTTCCGACTTCTGACTTCCGACTTCCGACTTGGACTTTGGGACTTTGTACTTTGGGCCTTTGACTCTCGACTCGAATTTCGGAGACTTTCGACTTCGACTTCCGACTTCCGACTTCCGACTTCCGACTTCCGACTTCCAACTTCCGACTTCCGACTTCTGACTTCCAACTTCTTACTTCCGACTTCCAACTTCCAACTTCCAACTTCCGTCTACCAACTTTCTACTTTCGAGTTTCGAGTTTCGAGTTTCGACTTTCGACTTTTGAATTTTGACTTTCGACTTTCGACTTTCGACTCGACTTTCGACTTTCGACTTCCGACTTCCGACTTCCGACTTCCGACTTCCGACTTCCAACTTCTTACTTCCGACTTCCAACTTCCAACTTCCGTCTACCGACTTTCGAGTTTCGAGTTTCGAGTTTCGACTTTTGACTTTCGACTTTCGACTCGACTTTCGACTTCCGCTTTTCGACTTTCGACTTTCGACTTCCGACTTCCGACTTGGACTTTGGGCCTTTGAGGCCTTAGACTCTCGACTCGACTTCCGACTTTCGAATTCCTACTTCCGACTTCCGACTTCCAAATTTTTACTTCCCACTTCCAACTTCCTACTTCCGACTTCCGACTTGGACTTGGACTTTGGGACTTTGGACTTTGACCTTCGACTCTCGACTCCACTTTCAATTTGGCTTTCGACTTCGACTTTGACTTCCTACTTCTGACTTCCGACTTCCGACTTCCAACTTCCAAATTTTCCTTCCGACTTCCGTCTACCAACTTCCAACTTCTGACTTCCGACTTCCAACTTTTTACTTCCGACTTCCAACTTCCAACTTTTGACTTTCGACTTCCGATTCCGTCTACCGACTTCCATCATCTTCCGACTGTAGAGAGGCGAGGTGTGTTGCCCCTCCAACCAAAGGGAGGATCCTCCAACCAGGCAGGTGTTTGTCAGGCGGTTGTATACAGGGTGGAAGGGACATCGACGCACATCCGCTTACCACAAATTCAGAACATGATTCTGGACCCCCTAGCGTTGATATTTTTCGTCAGTTGTTTTACAAAATCAGCTGTTCCATACATTTTAATCGTGTAGGTATTGTACTTTTGTATGAAAAATCGGATTTTTTTTTCATATTTCATAATTAAATTTCAAGTTATTTTGTTAATAAACAGTTAATTTCCCATACAAAATTTAACACCCCTATAATAAATTAAATAGGGAATAAATTAAAAAAATCTTTAGTTGATTATTTTATATTTAGAGGCTAAATACCAAATTTCATTCATTTCAAATTAAAAATGACAGAGTTTCATACTAACTTTAAACCCCTATTTCACCCCTTTAGGGGATGAATTTTGAATAATCCTTAAATGACGCCTAGCGCCTACAGTATAATATAAATATCTCTCCAAAATCCTTCTATCATTAGTGGTTTCGGTTGGGTGATGATATGTCAGTCGGGACATTGCCTTTTATATATATAGATATAGATAGATAATTAAAACGACATAGCTAATGCTTAATTGTAATGGTGTCAGAGTAGGAAGTCATCAAATGTAAGCATTTCCAAATTTTGTACTTTTTTGGAAGTTCAGCCACTGAGAGTGAGGTCTGGCTTACCGTGTTTAGTTCCATATCTTTTTGGGTTGGTCGATCGTTTTCATAGGTGTGATTATTTTATGAAATAGGTTAATTTTTTCTAATTTACTTAATGCTTCATAAAAAAGTTTACTATATCTGCTTAAGTGAACATTTCTTAAACGATAAAACTGTAGAATTATTTAACCTAGAGAACTACAATCTTGTATCCTATAATATTCGTAATAAAAAGGCCAGGGGTGGTACTTTAATTTTAGGGCATATAGATAGAAAAGTTCAGAATATAGATTTTATAAATAAATTATACAAAGTAGAGAGCTTTGAAACATGTTGTGTGAGGGATATTAGTACTGGTCTCTATATATGCTGTTGTTACCGTAACCCTAATGAAAAGAATTTTGATAATTTCATGAATAGATTAGAAAAATTACTGGAGCATTTATTTAATAGGAAGTGCATAATCTGTGGAGACTTTAACATTGACCTGCTTACAGAAAGTAGAAAACGTACTGAATTTATGAGTCTGTTAACATGTTACAATTTTAGATACCTAATTAATAGTCACACTTTTACTCGTAATAATTCTTATTCTTGCATAGACAATATTTTAACAAATTTGCCTGACGACTATGTAGAGAGATGTGAAGTTTATCACAATAATCTGGCGGACGGACACGGTGCTCTAATAGGGGAATTCTTGATGGAAAATATTAATGATAACATAAATAATAACAACTTTATTACTATAAATAAGAGAGTTTTAAATTCTAAGAATAGGGTAACTTTTAGCCAAAACATACTTAAATATGACTGGAGTGGTATGGGAATTAACACTTTTTTAAAAACTTTTGGTAGGATATTTCACTATAGTTTCAGGAAACGTGAACACAAAATTAGATTAAAAAGTTGCTTCCAATTAAAATGGGTTACTAGAGGCGTAAAAGCATCAAGCAAGATGAAACGTCTCCTATGTTCTAGTGGAAATAATCTTGATGCTAGTATTCTTAATTACAGAAATAAATATATAAGAATTTATAGAAGAGTAATATCGAAGGCTAAAATACTTACAATAAGCGAAAAAATCTGCAATTCTAAAAAATTAAGTAGGGAAATATGGAAAGTAATAAATAAAAGCACAAATAGAGTTAAGGCAAAGGAAACAGAAATACGACTCAAAATCAACAACCAAGTTATAGATAACCCGGAGGAAGTAGCTAACATTTTGGTCAAACAATTCGATCTCAAACACATCTCGCCTGCAAGGGACTGTCAAGGTGCCATCGGTTCTCTTGCGCAAAGCACTGGCAGAGTTGAAAATGATATGGATATCACGCCTACTACTCCGAATGAAATTTCAAAAATAGTACATAGTATGCAAAATAAAAAATCGTGTGGTTATGATGAAATCCCGATATCAGTAATTAAAGACAATTTACCAATACTATCTGAGCCTCTATCGACTTTTTATAATAAATGTATTGCAGAAGGTATTTTCCCAGAACAATTAAAAATTGCTAAGATAGTCCCAATACATAAAAGAGGTACTAAAACAGATCCGAAAAACTACAGACCTATATCGCTACTACCCACCCTTTCAAAAATATTTGAAAAAATCTTGAAAGATCGTTTAATTAGGCATCTTAGCGTAAACAAAGTCATACATCGAAGACAATTTGGCTACCAGAAGAATCTATACTTTGATAAGTGACGTAATTAATCAAATAAATTGTAAGATGAAGGTAGCTGGTATTTACTTAGATTTAAGCTCGGCCTTCGATACAATAGATCATAAACTTCTCATTATGAAAATGGAATACTATGGCATTAGAGGCAAGGCACTACAACTCTTTTCCTCATATTTAAATAATAGAAAAATGTTTGTTGAAATCGAAAATTTACAATCGAGCGGTTATAAAAGAAAATACAGGTCAAATATGTCAAATATTACTGAAGGTGTGCCTCAAGGATCAGTTTTAGGGCCTATATTTTTTATACTATTCACTAATGATTTGATCGATCATATAAACACTACTTTACTAGATACACAAATAGTAGTTTTTGCGGATGATACAAATGCAATAGTAGCTGCAAATGACATTCATGAGCTCACTGAAAAGACTAATGTCGTCCTAGCAGCTTTTTACTGTTGGTTTTCTGCGAATAAGCTTACAGTTAATATTAACAAAACTAGCACAATGCTATTTAAAACTACCGCGCGTAACAAAGATAGTATGGACATAGAATTAAATGGAGTTAAAGTTGAGCTTGTCAAGGAAGTAAAATTTCTAGGAATATTTATAGATGAATTGTTAAATTGGAAAAAAGAATTGCTGGCACTTGACTCGTCTGTTTCATCGGCTTGCTATTCTTTGAGATCCCTTAGGGATGAAGTTGACATTAAACATTTGAAAATGGTATACTACGCACTAATAGAATCGAAATTAAGGTACAGTATACAGTTTTGGGGAAATAGCTACAGTTACAACTGCCAAAGAGCATTTATTCTCAAAAAAAGGGCAATTAATAATAATATAAAAAAAATGCTTTATTGACATAAAATGACGTGTTACAACATATTGAAACCCTGACTCCTGAGCTAGGTTAAACCTGTGTTACAGGACTCAGTGTCTTCACCCGTAAGTGAAATTTGATTTGACATCAGTTATGCAATTAAAACTAAATAAAAAAGAGTACTTAGGAGCTAATGCGTATTTGCTCTGTGTTTATGTAAATGTGTGTGTTTGTGTGTGTGTGTGTGTGTGTGTGTGTGTGTGTGCGTGTGTGTGTGTGTGTGTGTGTGTGTGTGTGTGTGTGTGTGTGTGTGTGTGTGTGTGTGTGTGTGTGTGTGTGTGTGTGTGTAGAAGAAATCAATTCAATAGATTTTCCGTCTGTGAGTAATCTAGTGTTTGTAGCCATGTGCTGATTTTTGTCTTACATCGTTTTTTTGTTAGTGAGTTTATGTGAAGGGTCTTGTTTAGTTTGTTATAGATATATTTAGCTAAGTATAAGCGTTGTCGTCTAGCAGTTGCACTGTTACATTTAACTGGATTGCATACATTAGTAATTGTTCTCTTGGTTTTGATTGCATGGTTTACTGGTGTGACTTCGTGTTGTTTCAATGTGAGATTCAAGAGGTATAATTGTCTGACTGTGGGTACATCGCAAATTTCATAGAGTTTTCTTGTAGGGAACCGGTATGGTTTACAAGTCATGACTTTTAGCAGGGATCTTTGGGCTCTCTCAAGGTGAAGCATAAAAGATTTGCAGGCGCCTCCCCATGCCGTGATACAATAGCCCAAGATCGACTGAGCCAGTGCAATATACACCGTACGGAGTAGCTTAGAGTCGGCCACATGGCGAAGCTTCTTAAACGCCCATATAAGTTTTCTAACACGCGAGGTGGTTAAATCAATATGAAACCTCCAGCTGAGTTTTTCGTCCAAAATTATACCCAGATACTTCACTGTCTGTTTTTGTGAAATTGGAAGACATAAGCATGGGGCCTGATTTCTTGGGTAATCACAGGAGTGGGCTCTGAGACTTACTCCCACTGGTTTATTTTTGGCAAAAGAAAACTGCATATAAGAGGTTTTCGATATATTAAGTGTCAGTAAGTTATCTTCTAGCCAGTGGATTACTTTACTTAGGCCCAGTTCTGCAGCTTCTCGCGCCATGTCCCAACTCTCTTCATGAAATATGAGCACGGTGTCGTCCGCATAACAAAATATTCTACCCTTAGTGAGCGACTGCTGGCAAAGGTCATTAACATATATCAAGAAAAGGCTTGGAGATAGGCAGCTTCCTTGTGGGACGCCGTAATCCACTCCGACCTCATTGCTTAATACATCGTCTATCTTTACTTTTTGGGTACGATGAAATAGAAAATCTGTGAAAATGCTGAGAGCCCTGCCCCGGATTCCGGCATGCTCTAACTTTTTCACAAGGGTCGAAATACAGACAGTGTCAAACGCCTTGGCTAAGTCTAGGAAAACACCCAGACATTTTTGCTTTGCGTCAACTTTTGTAGTAACATAATCAACGAGTTGATTAACCGCATCCTCGGTGCTTTTCCCAGACCTAAAACCAAATTGCGCGTCCGATATTGTTTTGTTGTGCTCCATGTATTTTATAAGTCTACGGTTTAATAGTTTTTCTAATATTTTTGATAATGCTGAAAGTACTGAGATAGGTCTGTAATTTTTTACATCGTCTTGACTCCCACCCTTGTGCACCGGTGTTATTAAAGATTTCTTGAAGACTCGGGGAATTCAACTATTCTGCGTATTTCCCAACGGGAAAGCTGTCGACCACATTTTAAAGAATTAGGCATTCTCACAGTGCCCGGTCTTTATACGAGTATATTAGTGCTTTTAACAAATTTTAAAAAGTATGTACATGAATTTGAAACGGATGGGGATACATTATTAAGGGAAAAAACGCGCAGAATAGACTTTAAGGGTAAAATTGCTCCATTAAGTGACATCGCAAAGCACAGTCCGCAATATCAGGCAGTTAAAATATTTAACAAATTACCATTAGATCTAAAGGTTGCATTGTATACGGGCTCATTCAAAAGTAAGCTTAAAACATTCCTATTGGAAAGATGTCTTTACAACATTAATGATTTATAAATAAATTGACACATATTTATGTAATTCTGTATTAATTTTAATTTTGTGATGGTGTTTTATATAGCAATATATAATCAAATTGATCAATGTGTGCATGATATTCTGTTTATGTAATTTTTTTTATTAATCTAATTTTATTAATCTAATCTAATTTTTACTTATTATTAATCGAATTTTTATTTGTTAATTCTTATTAGGTAATTTATTGTTAATTGTTTTTCTGATGTTTTATGTTGTTTGATATTCATACACAAATGCATTTTGTTCTTGAATAAATTGAATTGGTGAAAAATTTGTGAATTAATTCTCTAACCATATTTATATCGTTAGAGAATTAATTTGATGGGTTATAACCCATCAAATTGATTTTTTTTATTATAATGTATTTATTATAGCGTCTGCCATGTATTGGTACTAAATAATCCCTGTTTGTCCCAGTACTCGTCAAAATTAATACTTTTTTTATGGAAATTGGGACACGTTTGGAGAAATGTATCTAATATCCACATGTTTTGTTAATTTAATGCAAAAGTGAATATTGTTACATAAAATCAAAATAATTAATTATTGAGCTCTAATATAAATTGACTGCCTCAACAGTCTAGTGGTTGCAAGCTGGCTGCTGATAGATAGATGTAGATATGTTGAGGAATACACGCCTGACGCTTTTTATAAATAAAACAACAGATAAAGATACATAATATTTAAAATGTTAATATGATATGAGTATGTATGTAAAGTAATATTAGAACCAATTCTTTAGTACCCCTGATCTTACTGACCCTATCTTTTCTGACCTAGTCTCACTCAAAACTCAGCTCAGTTCCCTTCAGATGCTGTTCAGTCCACTCGTCAAATCTTCGTGACAAGTCGTCTGACATATAATTCTTCCAATCACCGATTTCCCCTTTCCTTATAAACCTCAGATCTGTAGACACCAAATAGTCGTCTCCGTATGACTTTTTCAAAGTGGCTTCGTAGTTCACAGCTGGATTTTCTTTCATGTTTTTGAATGAGAGGTGCTCGCATAGCTCGTTCATTTGGGTGTTGGTTAGTTCTTTGTTGAGAAATTGAGCAGTTCTCCTGACCATAGAAGGGAGATCACGCTTCATATCTTCGTATTTCATAAAAAGAACGTTCGGATCGTTGCGTCGGCGCCAAAATCCTGAGTCAAGCATAATGACAGAAAATTAGTATATAAAAAGCAAAAAGAACTTTGAAAATCCGACGGTTGATGTACATACCAATATATCTACGCCTGTATTCCCCGAAGGGTTAGGCAGAGATTTACTAATGTACCTACACCCAGTAATAATATATACCACAAAATACAATGCAATCTCAAACACAGTACGTAAATGTTATGGGAGGCATGACTTTACCTTAGGTTTGACTGAGCCGTCATCATTCTCAATATCTACAGGCAGGAGGTCCCAAGGAAGATGAGTGCGTACGTAGCGAGGGTTCGGCAGACTTTTCACTTCATCCACTGAGGTATCCTTAGTAAACTCCATATTAAGTCTATACTGGATGCAAGACATCTCCAATCGAGGACATCTTATCTAAAAATGCACAAGAAATACGTAACCATTAGCCAATATTCATTCATCAATATATTTTCATCCTCACCACATTTACATCTTACATTTTCATCATTATCATATAAATTACTTCTTGCATTTTCATCATTATCATATAAATCACTTCTTACATTTTCATCATCGACACATACATCTTACATTTTCATTATTGTCACATTTACATCTAACATTTCATCATCGTCACATTTACATCTTCCATTTTCACCATCGTCACATTTACATCTTTATACATTTTAATCATCATCAGATTATCATCACATTTAACTACATTCACAATTTACATCTTACATTTTCATCATCATCACATTTACATCTTACATTTTCATCATCATCACACTTACATGTGATTTATATGTGAATAAAGAGAAAATAAATACAAATGGTAACTTGCTTGTTGCAATAACTTCTTCCTGCCTTCATAGTCTAAGTCGTTACCGATAAGCCAGATCATCTCCTGAGTTCAAGTCGAACCTAAACATGTAAATAAAAACCTTAAGTAAATAATTGTATTTAGAATGTGTTAGGATGTTTCCTGTGCTAAACTAATTATAAGATGTTTGCCAACGAAATTTATGATCTATGGTACTATTTACAGAACCGGCCCAGGCCAGATTTAGGATGGAGCGAAAAGAAAAAATAAAAGAAATATTCGAACTGAACGAATGTAAAAGGGGAATGTATTATGTCACCTCAATGTATAATTGTTAGCACCGTTTGTTTGTAAATAATCGAGCGACATTGTAAACTGACGAAATATTGTGAACAATGGCAATCAAAATTATACATAGGTAGGTACACTAGGTACCTACTTAAGTTGGTATTTAAAAATAATGCATACAATACGGTTTTACTTCTTATAAAAATAAAACAAAATATTGATAAAGAATGGTCGAGACACTTACCTGTTCTGGGATACGAACACAACCAGACTTCAGAATCCCGGACTTCCATGTCCAAAATATCCTGTCCCATAGTTTTGTAGTAGTCTGACAGAATCGCCCCACTTGGGTTGATCTGAACATGGCCACCCTTAGGATAGTTAAACATTCTAGTAAGCAAATCGTCCGTTTCAGCGTTCAACTTTGAAAATGTCAGTACTGGCATCGTCTTCATTTTAAAAGAAAATAGGATATCGTTTAGACTTGACTGACTACCACTAGGATTTGGCAGCAACTACCACCATGCTATACCTATTTATACTTTTCAACCTACAAGAACCCGCTACTTATCGTAGAGGGTCCTGTCAGTCGTCTCTATACCTACCGCGATAAGCACTACCTACGTAGACCTACAGCGCGCGGCAACTTTGGTACAATTTATTGTAGTTTTCAACCAATAGGGTGACTTATTGAGTCATCATTCTGGTTTTCAAAGCCGGTATGATCTGCACCACACAATTTTTCACGATCTGCTGACTATGCCCCCGCTAAATTGAGTGCAAAAAAAGCGCTCTCGTATATTTTCTGAAAGCATTTTGACCGATTTTCGAGCGTTACTAAAAAAACTAAATGAATTTCAGACGACACAAATAATCATACTTCAATCGTATCCTGTATTATGTCATCGTAAAATTTTAAATACCGTTCGATTATAATCTGATAGATTAAAATTTCAATTTCGCAAAATTTTAAATTGTCGAAAGATTGTGAACCGGAACATACTGCTTACAATTGAAAGCGTTATTTTTCGGCAGCAGCTTGTCGCGAACGCAACAATGTTGCACTGTTGTCGCTGTCTCTATCGCTCACGATGCGAACGCGTGCCCGATAGGTGAAACAACAATACATTTGCAACATTTTCGTGCGTATTTCTTGTTCCGAAATTTAAAGATAACGCTTCTAAAACAGTTATAAGTATAACGTATATTATTTTTAAAAGGATATTCATTATAGGCATAATCTGGGTCCATGAGTCAAAATCATTCTGTATTGATACATTATCTTGAAATATTAGCATAAAGTTGGGTTGTTTTCATCGAAAATAACCAATATTTGAGCTAGTGCAACTTTTTAACCGTGTATTGAAATTAATGTTGTGTATGTTTTACGTTCAAAGAACACGTATTTTGATAAGATTGTTACTGAAGTTTAAATTCAAGATAGGACAAAACTACTTTTGTATGGAGCGCGGAGCGGAGACCAGTGAGTGGCGACACTGCGGTCCTTAAGAGGGGACTCTAGTCCTGAGGATTTTGAAAAATAGGTATTTGAAGAAACTATTGCCGTCGCGCTGCACCTCCAGTCTCTCCCCGTAAAGTGCGAAAAGGACAACTGCAGCTTAGGATGATTTTACCTACAAAAACCTTAACCAAAAGACGTTTCGTATTCTGCTGTTTTCTTCTTCAAAAGTGGATTGATCTAAACAATCAAACATATATCAAAATTTAGAGGAAAACCATGACTATGCTTCTATTATTTTATTTTTTATTAAAAACTTTTCAAGTTTGTGTGATAGTCGCCTGAACATGACGGTAAAAACGGGCTCTTTTCGAGTTTTTGAATTGTCATATTTTCTTGTGAAATTGTTTTTTGCAAAAAATGAAATAATAGGGGCCTGTATGAATTAGATCTAGATTTTTTGGAAAAATATCATTGCTCGAGTCATTATCTATGGAGAAAACAGCAGAATGCGTTTGTATGGAGAAAGGCTCACTAGAGTACCCTCTTAATATTTTCCCAAAGATTCGATCAGGCACTCGTTAAGTACCTGTATTGGGCGGCTGGAGTGGAACAACATAGACAAAATATACATACCTAAGGCAGTATTGCCACAAAGTCTAATTAGTAAATTTGAAAAAAGAAATGTTCTATGTGCAACAAAGAAACACCCGTTATATTCATGTCAGTAATTCCTTTATTCTAAAGCATAGAATCGATTCAATTCATTAGTGCTAAATTAGAGATAAAGGGCTATGTCCACGGAAGAGATAAATAAGGTTGGAATGGCCCTCGCTGCTATTTTGTACTAAAACCAGTGTCGCCGCTTTACTCCCACTATTTCAATTCTCAAACATACGCAACATTATCTTTACAAGTTTTTCGCACACAATCAAATCACACACACATAAATCTGTGGGCAGCAATTTGTTCACACACCAGCACCAAGCTCCCGTAGGCATTAGACACACACACGCAACAAGCATACGCTAGTGCTTGAAAAGCCGACTGAGAATTTATCGATAAATTCTCAGTCTGTTATGTATTTTTATAATGAATGGGGAAAAGGGGAACATAAAAATCAAGAACTATTTTCATTTAATATTAATTAATTTAAAAGAATTACTGTCTTTGGAACAAAACGTAATCATTAAGCAATTGGGGGAAACCTAACATAACATAATAGAGTTATAACATAACATTATTATAATTAATTGCATAATATGTCGAATAGAATCAAATATTAAAATATATATAAAATAGGTAGGTATAGTATTTGACTTCTAAGATTTGACTAGACTATATTGTATCGATTCAGTATTAAAATCTAAGTAAAATAAAATGGTCTACATGCCGCTTTATCTTCATTCATTCAATCATTCGTATAATAAAATACATCTAACTAAAAATATACTCTCATCAATTAAATATATAATATTTCATAAATATTTTTTGTTAAACGTAAATATAGTTGAGAATTCTATCGATGCTTTTATTTAACTTCACGGTCACCTCGATATCGATAGATGTACGCCGTACACCACTCACGGCCAACCCCGGCCAACGACGAACAACGGCCATGTTTGAGGTGTAGAGAACGCAATGCATGCAGTACATTGCAAGCGGACTAGGTCATCGCGTTGATTAAACGAGAACATATCGGGCAATGTATTTTATTTGTAACTTGTTGCAATAATATGAATGATGTTTGGAATTTCATAGTGATCAGTATATTTTTATGTTTTTATCAATTATTGTGTAAACAAATGCTATTTTTGACTTACAGATGGAAAGATATATCTCCTCGCTATATACTGGAGGTCTGACTTTTTGTCAGACAACAAAATGTTTAAAATTTTCATTACCAAATGTACCACAAGTTGAAACTAATTTAATTCTTGAAGGCAGCAAACTCAATCTAATCAATGAAACTGTTTTTTTAGGTATAACGGTTGATAGTAAGTTGCAATGGGGTGCTCACATCTCAGCCCTGTCTCGCAGATTAAGTTCCGCAGCATATGCAGTTAGGAAAATTAGGCAGATCACTGACGTAGCTACTGCTAGACTTGTATACTTCGCTTACTTTCACAGCATTATGTCATACGGTATTCTGCTGTGGGGATCAGCTGCTGACGTAGATTCTATTTTCATCTTGCAGAAAAGGGCCATCCGCGCAATCTACAATATGGGCCCTCGCGATTCCCTTAGAGAAGTCTTCAAGAACGTCAGTATACTAACGCTGCCGTCACTTTATATTTTCGAAAACATCGTGTATATCCGCAAAAACCTGCATATGTTCAGCATAAATAGCGACTTTCACAACCATAATACTAGAAATAAACATAAAATAGTGGTGCCTAAATTTAGATTAACTAAAACCAATAAATCATTTCTAGGAAATTGTGTGCGTTTTTACAATAAACTTCCAAAATCTGTCACCGATCTCACCGGTAAGAAATTTAAAAATTATGTTAAATCGGTCCTTGTTAAGAAAGCATATTACAAAATCAAGGACTACGTTGATGATAAAAATGTGTGGTGTTAAAATACGGGTGCACTTGTGGTCTCCCTGGCAACCTGAGGTTACTTTATTCACTCTCAATTATCTTGTATATTGTTTACCACTTTATATAAACAGGAACTGTAAATGTGAGTACATCGTAGCCATTTATGTCTAAGTAGTTTATAGTTATCCTAGTTCATATTTTTGATGATGTGTATTCTTACACATAGTGTATCTGTTTTAGTTTGACATTGCGTTCTCATTTGCTGAGAACCTTCTTGTAATTTTAGTCCCGACTTCAGGCTAATTATGACATAAACCTCCAATGCACTCACATCCTGTTATCGGCATAATGTACCAGCAAATTATGTTAAAACAATATATTTTAAAAGAGTGTCTATGGAGTTTCTTGCCGGATTCTTCTCCATGAGATCAACTTTTTGGAACCGTGCAACTAGAGTCAATAACGTTTCATAAACGCTTGTGAAAGCTTATTTGAAATAAAAACATTTGATTTGATTTGATTTGATTTGTCTATCACGTAAGAATAACACAACAAGGCATTTTAAAGCGGAGCTCTGTTCTCTGAAATAGTCCTAAGCACACTAAACGCGGCGCATGTATGATTCGGTCGAGTTATGATTGTCTAATCATAACTGTGGCGCGCCTGCCCCGCCCACATGGCCATTCCAACCTTATTTATCTCTTCCGTGGCTATGTCAAAATGGTTTTAATGTAGGTCATGTATCTGAAGACTGTTGGTATGGCCCTTGTTGGAAATGCGATAAAAAACACAACTTATTAATTCATGAGGACAGCAGCGTACTTAAACAAATAATTACGCAGTGAACGGTTTGTTATGAAACTTAGCAGCAACGTCACGTAGACCAGGTACACACTCCGTCCTCAACGTAAAGACGCACGCGGATAACTCAAGCGATCAGCTGTTATCTACCTAACTATAGGTACAAAAAATATTATAAAGAGGTAAAGTTTGTGAGTTTAGATATTCGCGATAATCTCCACTTACTACTGATCCCATTTTGAGAAATATTTCACTGTTATAAAGCTACTTTTTTATTATTATAACAAAATAAACATAACATAACATACCATCACGCCTGTATTCCCCGAAGGTTAGGCAGAGGTGTACCAATGTACACCCACATTTTTAATAGGGGGCGAGCCTATTGCCATTAACCGGGCACAAATCCAGACTCCGAGCTGCTACTGGGAATTTCATAGAAAAACCCAATAACACTTTGCTCGACCTGGGGATCGAACCCAGGACCTCTAGCGTAGCAGTCGCGCTTAGGACCACTAGACTAATGAGGCAGTATTATAACAAAATAGCTTACAAAACATTTAAATTACTTACAATCTAAAAACCACAAGGGTTTGTCCAGATCGCAGTGAAAGATCATTCTGCACAGTCTCCATCGTACAATAGTTAGGCCAATAATCAACTTAGTTGATGGCAATAAGCCTACAACCTATTAATATTGTAGAACTTAAAATATACCGGTGAACTGGGGTACTTTAGGTATAGTAGATATGTTGAGAGAAATATACCCGTGACGCTTCACGCTGTGTATAAATAAAACAACAGTAACAGGTATTTAATATTAAAAATATAATACTGTAGTAATATTACAACTTATTCTTTAGTACCCCTGGTCAGTCGAAACTCAGCTCGGTTCCCTTCAGATGCTGTTGAGTCCACTCGTCAAATCTTCGTGACAACTCGTCGGACATATGATTCTTCCAATCGCCGATTTCCCCTTTCCTAATAAACCTGACACCTGTCGACTCCAAATAATTGTCTCCGTATGACTTTTCCAATGTGGCTTCGTAGTTCACAGCTCGATTTTCTTTCATCTTTTTGAATGAGAGGTGCTCGCATAGCTCGTTCACTTGGGTGTCGGTTAGATCTTTGTTGAGGAATTGAGCAGTTCTCCTGATCATCGAAGGGAGATCACGCTTCATATCTTCGTATTTTATAAAAAGAACATTAGGATCGTTGCACCGGCGCCAAAAACCTAATCAAGGATAATGGCAGAAAGTTAGTATATAAAAAATAAAAAGCACTGAAAATCCGACGATGGATGTCCCTATTCGAACATAAAATTTACGAAAAAAACCCATAACCTTATTTTAAACTTTTTAGAGAATAAGAATCGTTACAATCTCAATATCCGTATAGTTGCGTATTTAAATGAGTAAACCGCTCAGATCCAATAAAAAGTTAAGATGGAACTTTGCGAACAAAGAAGTGAGGTCGGCTAAAACTACACCTAGCGGTTTACAAACACAATTTTACACTATATAACAATACTGAAACTACGCCTCATCTTGTCAGTCAAACTTTCGATAGCTTGATAGCTCGACTGACAAGATAAGGCGTAGTTTCGGTATTGTCATATAGTGTAAAATTGTGTTTGTAAACGGCTAGGCGTAGTTTTAACCGATTTCACTTCTTTGTTGGCAAAGTTCCATCTTAAGTTTTATTTGATCTGAGGTCAACCGTTTCACTCTTCCACAATCCACTTAATAGCATTACTATGGTTCGAAGAGTTACAGTGATTGAGAAGCACGCTGTGCAGGTCACAGGGGCTGAGGAAGTTCAAGGAGTTCGGGGAAGCCGATAATAGGCCACATAGTCAGTTATTAATGGTTATTCCCAGATGCCCCACTGTTCACGGCACCACTGATGACAAATGGGATTTCTTTTGCAATCAGTCAATTCCCTTTCGTCGCCAGCGGTGACATCACCAGAGGTATCTATTAAAGATGTGCATTTCTTTTGATCCCAGTTGCCTACAACGATAACAGACGGGAAAACGACGTAATGGAGGTGTGCAAACACCTTCTCCGTCTTCTTGTTGCGTCATGAATCATAAACTCTTTACAGACATAACTCATTTGAACGAGCGGAAAATGCTTTGCTGCCTCTTAGTGCGTAACTACCATTCTAAGTATCCCTATATGCCTAAGGCCCATTGAATTTTTAGGGTTTCTATTATAAAAACTACAACTACAAGAAATTAAAAATATACAACTGTTATTAGAGAGAAACTTCGAAACATAGCACGTGATAAGACTCAGGTGAGACAGTTCATGTTTTGAAATTAATTAAGTACATAAAACAATTAAGCGAGTTCTAAGCCATTAATCTTAGATAATTATACAAATTCACTAAATGTTGATTAACACATGCATATTAAACTAATTAATATGAAAGTAGAATTATTTATACAAAATAATCAGAAATACTAAATAATTGGAAAAATGTTTAAGTATTTTGGCCGAATCCTCTATTTTACAACAAAAAATTTAAAGATAACGATTTTTAATGAAAGATTTTTATACCCAATGTGAATAAGTTACTGTTGAAGTTATTGTCACAATTTCTACGGCCATGTACTAAGTGTCTTATAAAGACGAACAATTTTCGAAAACAAAAAAATAATAATTTGACACCCAAAGCTAACCGTTAAATAATAACTTTATTGCATTCCATGTTACATTGTTACATTGTTAGGGCACAGCAATATTTTCTCATAAATAATAGCTATATAACTAATTAACTAATTAACTACTTAACTAATTAAATAATCAATTATAATCTTATTATAATCTATGCACTTAATATGTAATTCTAAATAATGTCATAGTGTCTATACTTTTACTTTTTATGTGTATTTTATATTTATTTTTCAGTCATATATACTTTAATAACTTTTAAGGTTTAAGTATTTTTTAATTAATGAATTCCCTGTAGATAAAATTTAATTAGTGACATTTAGACTTAGTTTAAGCTTACTTTTAGACTGCCTCGTTAGTTTAGTAGTCCCAAGCACGACTGCTACGCTAGAGGTCCTGGGTTCGATTCTCAGGTCGAGCAAAGTGTTATTGTGATTTTCTATGAAATTCTCTGTAGCAGCTCAGAGACTGGATTTTTGCCCGGTTAATGGCAATAGGCTCGCCTACTGTTATATGGGACCTAAACATACCGACGAAGCGTGGATGTACATTGGTATACCTCTGCCTAACCCTTCGGGAAATACAAGCGTGGTGGCATGTTTATGTTAAGCTTACTTAAGGCAAGCTCTTATTTAACTGAGGCAGTTCGTCACGCCTTGGGCGCACAATTTAATATTTTTTTTGGTTTACACAAATTGTGCGTCATTTGTCAATATTTGTAGTACCTACTTAGTAGTGTCTCCTTGGCACGTCTACATGCCAGCCTGAATGGGTCGGCACGACCGGGGGAAGTACTACATTCCCTCACAGAATATCGACATGAAGTAGCAGTACGTATACTGTTGAGTTTCGTACGTAGTAGTAGAGAATGTAAGTATTCTCTGAGTAATAAAACCTTTGCTTAAAAATCCTTAGGTATCCGGCAGACAGTAGCAGAAATTGATTTTTATGCCATAATCCTTAATTTACACTGCAACGATAAATTTGCTAAATATGTAAATCTTCATGGAGCGTCTACCGTGGAGATGGGAGAGTATATCGAACTGGACTGAATATAAATCTATAAAATGCACTTCCCTTCCCTTGTTTTAATAGTCACGGCCATGCGATTCATGACATTGACCATTAGTAATTTTAGCCCCGCTATTAACTACAACATAAGGCACCGCTTCTAGGAAAAAGTAACAATTTAACTTACCAAGTAAATGTTTCCAAAAGGAACCAAACGGCACACAGTCTCTCATGAAAAGATCGCAAAACTCCTCGAAGGTGCCGTTGAGATTATAAACCAGAGATAAACAGTGGTAGTATGATACCACCACGTCCTTCGGATTGCGGTACGTGTAAATAAGCTGTTGGATAATAAAAATCTTACGTGTACTACAACACACAATACAAAAAAATAAAATTTTACAGTCTGTCTGTAATGTTAAACATACGCCTGTATTTGCCAAAAGTAAAAAAAAATGTAGGCTAATGTTCACCCAGTAATGCAATTTAATATATACCACAAAATACAATGCAACCTCAAACACAGTAGATACCTAAACGAACATTATGGGAACCACGACTTTACCTTAGGTTTAACCGAGCCGTCATTATTTTCAATATCTACAGGCAGGAGGTCCCAAGGGAGATGAGTGCGCACGTAGCGAGGGTTCGGCAGACTTTTCACTACATCCACTGAGGTATCCTTAGTAAACTCCACATTAAGTCTATACAATCGAGGACATCTTATCTAAAAGTGCACAAGAAATACGCAGGTAACCATTAGCCAATATATTTTCATCACTATAATATTTACATTCTACATTTTCATCATCACCCATTTACATCTTACATATTCATCATCGTCACATTTACGTCTTACATTTTCATCATCATCACATTTACGTATATGAGATAAGAGAAAATAAATACAAAATTGGTAACTTGCTTGTTGCAATGGCTTCTTACTGCCTTCATAGTCTAAGTCGTTACCGATAAGCCAGATCATCTCCTGAGCCCAAGTCGAACCTAAACGCAAAAATAAAAACCTTATGTAGGTACTTAATTGTATTTATAACACATTTGCTCGTAAAGGGTCTCTTATTTCAACAATTTCAATATCCTAATGTATCTCATTACGTACTTGTGCGTTATGGTAATGTAAAACGCACGGTTTATCAAGATGCTCCGACTAAAACAAACGGTACTTTTTTAAATCTTAGCAAAGAGTTTTTATGTCAGAGAAGTGGTCAACATTGTATGAATAAAATTAACTTTGAGAGATAAAATATAATAAACAAACATTTAATTCTTTAATTTAATTAAATTTTACCATAAATTACAACAATTTATCTGTAACAAAATGCAAAAATATTAATTTACTTTATTAGTATTGGCTGTTTTTGTGGCTTTACCTTAAAAAAAAACCGGCCAAGTGCGAGTCGGACTCGCGCATGGAGGGTTCCGCACCATTACGATTTATGACGTATTAAAAAAAAACTATTTACTAGATCTCGTCCAAACCAATTTTCGGTGGAAGTTTACATGGTAATGTACATCATATATTTATTTTTAGTTTTATCGTTCTCCCTTTTTAGAAGTTACAGGGGGGGGACACACACATTTTACCATTTTGGAAGTGTCTCTCGCGCAAACTAATCAGTTTAGAAAAAAAAACGATATTAGAAACCTCAATATCATTTTTGAAGACCTATCCATAGATGGGGTATCTATGGAAAGGTTTAATAGTTTTTTTTAATACGTCATAAACTGAATATTTTGCGCGAGAGACACTTCCAAAGTGGTAAAGTGTGTGTCCCCCCTCCCCCTGTAACTTCTAAAATAAGAGAACGATAAAACTAAAAACAAATATATGATGTAGATTACCACGTATGGGTTTGATGAAAAAAAAAATTGAGTTTCTGTTCCAAGTATGGGGAACCCCCAAAATTTACAAGTAAAAATTATTCCGCGAGCTTTTTCTTATTCGTTTCAGTAACTCTGAGTTTTATTTATTTCCTCGCAAATATGTTATAAAACGTCGTATGACATACGTGCGCTTTGATAATTACAGCCTCTGCTTTCTTGTAGCCCTCGCCTGTGGCTCGGGCTAGCAATATCGCCTCGGCTGTAATTTTCAACTTACTGCACTTATATCATAATGTACTATTATAACACATTTGCTCGTAAAGGGTCTCTTATTTCACCAATTTCAATATCGTAATGTATCTCATTACGTACTTGTGCGTTAGTGTAATGTAAAACGCACGGTTTATCAAGATGCTCTGTCTAAAACAAACGGTATTTTTTAGATCTTAGCAAAGAGTTTATATCTGAAAAGTGGTCAACATTTTATGAATAAAATTAACTTTGGGAGATAAAATATAATAACAAAAATAATGTCATTTTCGTAATTAGCATCCCGATAAACCTTGAAATTGACACCCGTTACTATTTTTTTAGAAAAATAATGTCCGCCATCTTGGATTTCAAAATTAATGTCATTTTCGTAATTAGCATCCCGATAAACCTTGAAATTGATACCAATATCAATTTATAAAGAAAAATAATGTCCGCCATCTTGGACTTCAAAATTAATGTCATTTTCGTAATTAGCATCCCGATAAACTTTGAAATTGATACCAATATCAATTTATAAAGAAAAATAATGTCCGCCATCTTGGACTTCAAAATTAATGTCATTTTCGTAATTAGCATCCCAATAAATCTTGAAATTGACACCCATATCAATTTAAAAAAAAAAAAATGTCCACCATCTTGGATTTAAAAATTAATGTCATTTTCGTAATGAGCATCCCAATAAACCTTGAAATTGACACCCATATCAATTTTTTTAGAAAAATAATGTCCGCCACCTTGGATTTCAAAATTAATGTCATTTTCGAAATTAGCATCCCGATAAACCTTGAAATTGACACTTTCGACTTCGACTTCGACTTTCGAAACTTTCTGCATTTCGTGACAACTTTTAAGTGTCGTTACAACTTTTTCGTCTTAATTTTTTCCGTCTAGCCCCCTTTCGCAACGCGCGATTAGGAACTACGTTCCAAAAACATTTAGTTATTTAATTTAATTAATTTTGACCATAAATTACAACCATTTTTTCTATAACAAACCACACAAAAATATTTATTTACTTTGTTAGTAATGGATATTTTTGTGCCTTTGCCTTAAAATAAAAAGCTGATGCGCGCGCATCGCTAATTTGTGACAAGTAATAATCAATTTTACAAATTTTCCTATTTTCCAACAAGTGATTTATTCGTTTAAGAAAGTTCGATTTTTATTTATTTCCTCGCAAATATGTTATAAAACGTCATATGATTTATGCTTTCTTGTAGCCCTCGCTTGCGGCTCGGGCTAGCAATATCGCCTCGGCTGTAATTTTCAACTTACCGCATACCTTATATCACACTGTACTATTAGAAAGTGTTAAGATGTTTTGTTTTTTTACTTGTTAAAAAAATCCTCCTAGTTTCCTATGCTAATCTAACTAATCATAGCATGTTTGTCAACGAAATTTATTATATGATCTATGGTACTATTTATAGAACCAGCCCCGGGCCAGATTTAGGGTGGGGCGAGAAGAAAAAACAAAAGAGACTAATAAGTCTCTTTTGTTAAAAATTATACGGTGAGGTGACATAATAATGTCACCTCACCGTATAATTTTTAGCACCGTTTATTTGTAACAATCGAGCGAGATTGTAAACTGACGAAATATTGTGAACAATGGCAATCAAAATCATACACAGAGTAGGTAGGTACCTACTTAAGTTGGTATATATATAAAAATAATGTATACAATACATTATTACTTCTTATAAAAATAAAACAAAATATACCTGTTCTGGGGTATGAGCACAACCAGACATCAGAATCCCGGACTTCCATGTCCAAAATATCCTGTCCCATAGTTTTGTAGGAGTCTGACAGAATCGCCCCACTTGGGTTGATCTTAACATGGCCACCCTTATGATAGTTAAACATTCTGGTAAACAAATCGTCCGTTTCAGAGTTCAACTTTGAAAATGTCAGTACTGGCATCGTCTTCATTTTCAAAGAAAATAGGATATTCTTTAGTCTTGACTGACTACCACTAGGATTTGGCAGCAATTACCACCATGCTATACCTTTTTATACTTTTCAACCTACAAGAACCGGCTACTTATCGTAGAGGGTCCTGTCAGTCGTCTCTATACTTACCGCGATAAGCACTACTTCTACAGCGCACGGCAACTTTGGTACAATTTATTGTAATTTTCAACCAGTCGGAAAATAATTCTAGTACTGAAAACGGGAGTGTATCAGAACCACACAAATATCATGATTTATCACGTACCCGTACTAATGAATTTAATTCTTGCTAACCCCTCGTACTTAGCTAAATGCCTTACAAGAATACTAGTAATGTGTGACCCACATTGCTAGTAAGCTTTAAAAAAAAACAATCCAATGAAACCTATGAAACTTAGCAGCAACGTCGCATACACGATCCGTCGTCAACGTAAAGACGCACACGGATAACTCAAGCGATCGCTGTTATCTACCTAACTATAGGTACTAAAATATTATAAAGAGGTTAAGTTTGTGAGTTTAGATGTTCGCGGTAACCTCCACTTACTACTGATCCCATTTTGAGAAGAATTTCACTGTTACAAAGCTACATTAGCTTTTTCATGGTAAGTAGTCGAATTTGCATGTAAATCGGAGGAAAAACGGTGAACAAAAATGTGTCTTTTGAGGGCTGCCTTAACGATGAGATCTGAAGGATTGAATTCATTCAATAAAATAATTGTAGAGCTTAATAATACCTACAAAAAGGTCAGCGACAGCATAATGTCTAACAAAAAATATTTTAATCGCCAAACCAAAAGAGTTGAAGATGCATTGCCGAGCGTATTTAAGGAAAAGGGAGGGTAAGGAGAAAAGGAAAAGGAAGGGGTCTGAAGGAGGAATTGTAATTGTTAACTTATGATAATTAACCAATGTAGTTGGTACCTACTTACCTTGTATAACAAAAATGTAAGATTAGATTATGTTAGTTATACATAATTACACTTACTTAAAACTGTTTAAAATAATAATAACTGTAAAAACCTACCTTGTTAGATTTACTTATATGCTATATGATTACAGTTACGAGAATAATAAATAATAAATAAATAACGTTTATTTGGACTAAATACATTATAGCCTTATACAAGTTATTCTTATGTGCTAAATATTAATAATTCAATAAACCTAGGCTGCTAACACTATATGACTCCTGACTTCTAAACTAGGTTGAAACACCTGTATCTCGGAAATCAGGGCTCTTCCGGTAATAAAAAACAATTACAAGGCCTAAAGACTTATAGGTGCAAAGATACAGAATGACAAAAATTTTTAACTATAAAATATTGGTAAATTAAGACAAATTATACATTAAATTATACATTAAGAGCTTGACGGAAACGTTGTTATGTAATTGTGATGTAGTAAGTATGTGAGGTTTATAAGTGTGTATGATGTGAACTGATGTGTGGGTAAATGTGTGGGCGAGTGTATGTGATGTGCGTAATTGTATGTGATATGATATGTGTAAGTGTGAATAGAAATCCAGGTATGTAATTAATTAGTTTTGAACATATAATATATTTTCCGTGTCATTATAATCCAGGTTTAGGAGCCATTTGGTGACAGTTTTTTTACATTTATGCTTAGTGAAAGGATACATATGCAAGAACTTATTGATTTTATTGTACATATATCCTCCTAGAAAGGTGAAGAATCTCTGAGCAAATTTGGTGTGGCAAGCTTTAGGTACACAAACTGTATATTTCCTACGTTTCTGCATTACTGTTGAAGGATCGTACCTCAAAAGGCCATGCATTTTGAGGATAGTGTGAAGTATGAAGAGCTGCCTTACAGTTAATACTTCGCAGGTTTGGTAAAGGTGGGTAGTGGGATGAAAAAAGGGGAGAGATTTACTAACTTTAAGCAGGGCTCTTTGGGCACGCTCAAGTTTCAGTATTATTGTTTTGCACGCACCGCCCCAAGATGTAATGCAATAGACCAAAAGTGACTGGCATAGAGCGAAGTAAATGGTTTTTATAACTTTTGGTTTCGCTATATGTCTGAGCTTTTTAAAGATGTATATTAGCTTTCGTATTCTCGAAGAAACAAGGTCAACGTGAGGAATGAAATTAAGTCTACAATCAATTAAGATTCCAAGGTACTTGATTGTATTAGTTTGCTCAAACGAAGGACAACTACAAGGTTTACAGCGATCACATAAATGAGAGTGTGCAATAATAGCATTTTCATCGATTATTTGCGGGACATTTTGAAGAGAGAATCTTATTAATTTCGTTTTCTCAACATTGATCGTTAGGAGATTACATCAAAGCCACTGATTAACAGAATCAAAGGCAGTCTGAGCACGCTGAAACGTGTTGGTCCATGATCTATCACTAAAAACTAGAGCAGTCTCATCTGCGAAAGTAACAATCTTCCCATTCTGGAGTTCAAGGTCACAGAGATCATTGATATATATCAAAAATAAAGTAGGCCCAAGGACACTACCTTGAGGGACTCCACAGGTAATAGGAAGAACGCCACTTAACCATTCGCCAACTCGTACATACTGAAATCTGTCACTAAGGTAATTCTTGAAGAGTTTGAGAGGCAATCCCCTGATTCCTATTCTCTCAAGCTTACCTATCAGCCTGGGGACGAAGACCGTGTCAAATGCCTTAGCCAAGTCAAGGAAAATTGCCAAAACTTTGTTTTTGCTATCAATACTATTAACAATATATTCCGTAACTTCATGAACTGCATCACTAGTAGATTTGTTACTTCGAAAACCATATTGAGAATTAGAAAGTAGTTTGTTTTTTTCTAAGTAATTTACTAGTCTTTTATTCATTAGTTTCTCCAAGATCTTGGACAAGGTAGGCAATATTGAAATTGGTCGGTAGTTATCGACACAGGTCCTGTCCCCAGACTTGAATATAGGCAAGATTTGTGAGATTTTAAATGATTGTGGAAAAGAACCAGATAAAAATGCCAAATTACAAATATATGTAAGCGGCGATAGTAAAAAAGGTCTATAGCGGGAAAGAAAATTAGCTGATATGTTATCATGTCCAGTAGTAGAACTAGGTTTTAAGTTAAGAATAAGGTTATTAATCTCATCCTCATCAGTAGGAAGCATAACAAAAGAATGAGGAGAAGTCATCTTGGATGGTAGTGAATAGCCGGATAAGGGTCGCTGGGGTAGTTGTTTTTCCGCTAGTGATTTTCCCACATTTACAAAGAAATCATTAATAGTGTCAACCGACTGTTGAGGGTTGCAACTACATTTGATCGTTTGGTGCAAGTGATTGTTTTTATAACTTCCCATAGCTTTTTTGAATTATTACCTGCCTTATCTATTTCATTCGTTTCATATTCAGTTTTCAGTTTATCCAATAATCCATTGCAAAAATTTCTATACCGTGTATAGGTCAGCTTGAGAATCGAATCACTTGGTGATTTATTCGATTTGAGATGTAACACATCCCTATTCCTTATGCATTTTAAAAGACCTGGGGTTATCCAAGGCTTTATGATGATTTTTCTTCTAGCTACCTTTAAAGTTTTTGTGCATGCCTTGATAGCAACATTTAGAGCGTCAGTAAAGGTAGTTGTAGCATCATTCACGTCAAATCAATGCTAGGGATAGTCAAGTCAAGAGCAGCATAGTCAATTCTCCTCAATGTTTTGACTTGTTTAGCAGGAATCGACTTATCAATAGAGACAATAACACTGTAGTGGTCAGTAAGCGTAGTTTCAGCTATCAAGCATGTAGCTGGAAATTTACTCTTAAGTATGATATGATCAAGACATGATTTTGAATGAGTGGGAATTAGGTGCGCTGGTAACATGCCATGAGAAGCCATAAGATTCAAATAGTTGCTTTTTCGTGTGTCCAGAGTGTTCTCAGAGATGTCGATATTAATATCGCCGCTTAAAATAAAGTTGTCATATTTCGAAGCAACATCATGCAGTAAACTATGTAAGCTTTCTAAAAAGGTATCGACATTCCTAACACTAGGTGATCGATAGATTGCAAGAACCATGGTGTGATTTTCAAGTGTTATTAATAGACTATTGCAGTTCGCAATGGATGGTTCCGATACACGCGCGTTTATGCCTTTCTTAATAAAAACGACAACTCCTTCATTTTGCGTTTTATTATTTTTATTTGAATAATAGTCATAGCCATCTATTATAGGAGTATTATGAACACCAAGTAACCAGCACTCTGTAAGTATTATTAAATCCCAGTCAATATTAGATCGAGCTAAAAGAGCAAGCAACCCGGGCATGTTACAGTTAATACTTCTTATATTTTGTACGATGACCTTGAAAGATTTTCCAGGTGTCGAGATCAATGTTGAGCATTGATCTATATTGCAAGTAGAAGCATTAGCCACGGATATTAGGTCTATGTCAGTAGAGATATTATCAATTTTGTTTATGTTATCGAATATTGGGGTGAAGTGCCTGGGGACTTAAAAGCATACAACGAAAAAAATAAAAATAATAATAATAATATATACGTAATCATACCGGATATTGTGTATATATTGGTAATAGGAGTGTATGAGAGAATGAGTGTGAGTGATGTAGTCAAGCTAGTACAATTAAGGCATAAAACCTTTAAATAGGTAAGTTCTAACGTAAAGATTGATGAGTTTAACTGATGTGAATTAAATAGCAACATTATGATAATAACACTTATGATACTAACAATAAAGCTTGGCGGGTATAGTCATACTTGGGCGAGCTTGAAGATATCTTCCTCCTTATCTATGCGTATGGTTGGTTGGTCATCACCTTTTTTCATGTAAATTTTTCCAAAAGAATGCCAGCAGCCCACAAAAGAGTGTTTTTTAGCATGTTGTCGCGCTAAGAAAAACAGTTTCCTTGCAAAAGGAGTAAGAGACTCAGACACATAAACCGGTTGAGTTGGGCCGCCAATCTTTAGATGAGCGCTATTTAACTTGTTCTAGAATATTCCATGTCTATGCCATAATATATGACTGTTGAATTTGGGAGGGAAAAGTGTTGTGTATTGGCATAGTGTAATGAAATCTAATAGTGGGGCAACTCGCCGTCTAGACAGGTCAACGATGAGGTGGGTTGCGGGGCAGAGCGGCGTCCCCCCGACCCTTAGTCGCAGGCGTCCCGTCCGGCCGACAGGTAGTGCGCGCCGGTACTCCGCTGAAAGTTTGGCTCGCGCTAGCGCTTATTATAATTTCTTTTACAAGGCGTTCTACATGTGCAGTTTACGGTTGTTTGTCGGCATCGTACAGAAGTAATAGTGAAAACTTGAGATTTCATCAATTTCCAAAGGATGAGAATCGGTAAGTGCCTACTAACCTATTATACCTAAATAAATATTATCTCTACTTAGTAAACAAAGACGCTATCCGCGACGCCGTGCGTTTACTTCTAAATTATTTTAACCTTCCAATGGATTTTGACACGGTTTTAAGAGGAGTGTACCTCGACAGCGCTCACGCAGTTTAGGTATTGGTTTTTGTGTTGTTGTCCCTATCGCCTGCGATGCGAGCGGGCGTCGCTTGTCCCGCGCGCCCTCGCAACCACCCGCGCGCTTATTCTCATTGTTGGGTCCAATTCTAAAGTAATGAAATTATGAAAGCGACATTTTTTTCGTACCTCGTTCGTTCGTTCAAATTTATTATTAGGTCAATTATTTCTTTGTAAGATTCAGTATAGCAAATACCATCTATTTTTTATTTTTTTATTCAATTACCTACCTAATGAGAAAGTAACTTAGTACCTATTGTATTACCATAAATAATGTTTTTCAAGATTAGAGCAATAAGTTGTACTACTTCGTACAAAATATTATGTTTTGATCCTAAGTAGGTGTAGTGTAAATTTTGACTTATTCGAATAAAACAATCTGGATATGTAAGTCCCTACATAAGTACCTACCTAAATGCAATTTTCATAGTAAAATTATGATAAACCGTCGCATTGATGACAAAATCAGCAGCAGTAAAGTTCCTAATTGCATTTAATACAAAATACCTAAGTACTTACATAATAAAATTTAGGTATTTACTTAAGTACGTATGGTGATGTGCACTGAGCGCTCGTTCAAGGTTTTTTTATTGTATTGTACCTATTTTCTTTGACTTGTAAAATATAATGACGCGTAACGATTGGAAATTGCATTTAATAAAAATAAGTACCTACCTCGTTGGTCTAGTGGTCCCTATCGCGACTGCTACGCTAGAGGTCTTGGGTTCGATCCCCAGGTCGAGCAAAGTGCTATTGAGTTTTTCTATGAAATTCTCAGTAGCAGCTCGGAGTCTGGATTTGTGCCCGGTGAATGGCAATAGGCTCGCCCCCTATTACATGGGACCCAAACATACCGGCGAACTGTGGGTGTACATTAAGTGCACCTCTGCCTAACCCTTCGGGGAATACAGGCGTGATGGTTATATATGTTATATATATATATATATATATATATGTTAATATATGTATTATATAAGTACCTACCTATTCACTTCTAGACTGAACAATCCGTATTTTTTTAATAAATTTCATGTTTTAAGTAGCTATGAATAGAAAGGGTAATGCACTAAAAGTCATAGAAAGCTTTTACATAAATCATAAAAAAACGGCATCTCTAAGATTTTCAGATGCTTGATGCTCCCATCAGGGGAATAGGAAACTTACAATATTTGAAGACTTCATGACCTACTCGTAAGCTCTCAATAAAATGGTACACATAACAGTAATTTTTACATATTAAAAATATTTTTGTAAACAGAGCCAAGTCTCGTGTAATAATAATATAATCTATATCTGTAATTTAGAAGATATCAAGTTATGTGGTATTTCTCAAACAAATCGGCATGCGCCGTAAAATTTCGCGACACCAGATAATTTTCTCTTTTTTGTTGAATATCCTTTAAAAATTAAAAGCTGATAAGCAGATGACAAATGAGTCATTATTAACCTTACAAAAAGTCATGTCGCCAACAAGACAATATTGTTTAGATTAATATAGCCTTTTAATCAAAAATGAAAAATTATATTACAGCGTAATATCATTCACTCACTGATTCATTATGAAGTTTAAGAAACTATAAAGGCTACCTTATAGTTATATAAATAACAAATATTATTAGTAGTAACAAGTAGTATGATAATACTAAGTACTCGTTAATAATACTAATAATATTTGTTATTTATAATAATAGATATCAAATATTATTTATTATTATAAATTTGGCATTTTTATCCGGTTAGTACCGCTATTCTCTAGTTTCGCTATGCTCGACTCAAAAAATACCTACTAAAAAGGTCCGCTATGCACGAATATGTTTGATTCTACGAAAACAATGGAAGTAACAGTTGGAAAGAAAAGTGTTTGAATTCATTGCGTTTGCGTTAGTAAGTTAAAATTTATTTGTCTCGTTCTGATAATCAAAAAGGGGTACTGACCGCCAAGTACAAACGAATCACAGAGCAATTCTAAGTAAAGAAAGGTTTATGAAGGGAGCTGTAAGTCAATACTAGACCCACATTAACGAAATCTGTAGACTTTATTACAAACCTTTTCTTACTAAGTAATATTAAATATTTATGTTACGCTGTTAGAATTTAATGTCAGATAGATGTAGATTATGTAACTCCCAACAAGAAACTATAGATTATATCTCACACCTAGATCTAAAGAGAGTTAACTCAAAAATCTGTGTGAATGAGTTATGCTCACCATTTCATTTCCTATAGGATACGTATCTTTTTGCTAAAAAAATGTTTTATTGGTCAGATAGGTATGCCGTATACTTATCTGACCAATAAAACAACAGGTTAAAACAAGAATAGGTATCCGTATAGCAAATGAAATGGTGAGCATAACTCATTCACACAGATTTCTGAATTAACTCTCTTTAGATCTAGGTGTGCGATATGACAGGAGGATGTCCATTCTTAGCAAATAAACAGTACGCAGATAGACATAATAAAGAAATATACCTACAGATAGCTAAAAAATATAATTTAATAGATGCAATAAGACAATGTTATAAATATAAGCCAAAAAATTTAAATAACAACATAGCGAAATTATACTGGGATAGTGATATAATTACAGATAAAATCACACGGAACAATAGACCATACATAGCATTAATTTTAAAACAACCACAAATAACAAATTTAGTAGATATATCTGTGTCTAACTCAGAAAGAAATACACCGAGATAATACTAAACCATATATCATTAGCAGATGAACTACGACAGATATGCAACAAAATACAGTTAAAATAATACCGATAATATTATCATCTACCGGACTCATCCCTAAATCACTACACACATCATAAAAAGAACTAGACCTACACAAAACATACATTCCACTACAAAAATCAGTTATCATAGACACATGTTCCATAGTAAAGCGATTCCTGATATCCACTTCACAAACACATTCTTCATAAGAAAAGAACCAACTCACTTGATGTAAGCCCATGGCTGACTCGTCACATTCACAAGCTATGCTGAGAGTCCAAATCCAAATGGATACGTAACACATAATAATAATAATAATAAATGACCAAGTTATAGAGACACGTAATTATCAAAAGCACATCATGCGAATTCCCCAAACCCATGATACCTGCAAGCGATGTAATAGTTCTTCCGAAACCATTCAACACATAACCGGTGCATGTAAATCAATAGTACAGACTGACTATAAACATAGACACGATCAAATAGCAAAGATAATTCACCAGAAATTAGCATTCAAATATAATTTAACTTCTACACCACCAGTACCTTACAATAAATATAATCCGGAAATTGTACTCGAAAATAACAATTACAAGTTATATTATGATCAAGCAATCCTCACCGACAGAACAACCCACTACAATAGGCCAGACATTACATTAATAGATAAAATTAACAAGACAGCACAAATCATAGACATAGCCATACCAAACACGCACAATCTACAAAGTACCATAGCAGAAAAACTCTGTAAATATACAGATTTGAAAATTGAAATTAGCCGAATGTGGCGGTTAAGTCACGTCAGTATTATTCCTGTAGTTTTATCAACTACAGGAGTAATCCCCAAGCAACTACACCAATCATTAAAAACTCTGGACCTAGCACCATATACCTATCAAAGCCTACAGAAAGCAGCAATCCTAAACACGTGCAGAATTGTTAGAAAATTCCTACAGAATGATAATGAGACAGAAGTAGCGACATCATATCCAGAACCACAAACAACCACAGTCAACGCACACACACAATCTCACAACCAGACTTAAGGGTCTTAAGCGGCCCGGCACATTTTAGCCTAGGTTAGCACTTGGCTTCGGCCCGTGCTAATCTAAAAAACCGGCCAACCAGAGCCGAGATATAAAAATATATATACCCCAAAATAATAATTATTATTATTTTCTTTATTCACACTTTTTACACACATATTATTTTACATTAGGAAAAAATATAAAATAATTATTTAGTATCAACCGTTACATATGAATCCTTTTTATGAGTCCTTGGCCTTCGAACTAGTAAGTACCTAGCATAGGAAAGAAAATAATAATAAAAAAGTGTGTTTTTGCTTGTGTGTGTGTGTGTGCGCTTGTGTGTGTGTGTGTGTATGTGTAAGAGAGAGACAGAGAGTGTGTGTGTGCATATGAGTTTTTGTGTAAAGTATGTTTGTATAATTAGTTACATGAGCGTGTTAATCCGATATAACCGAAAGAGACTCAGTGGTATCATAATCAAATGTATTTAGCTAACAAATAATTTTACTTATAACTTGATGATTGCTATAATCCTAATATCCTATTTTATCATACCTACCCTAATTCTTGATTTTGTTTCGGGAATTATTTTTTTGAAACCGTTCTTTTATATTTTGGCAGTCAAGCACAACATTCTTTTTGAAATTTTTCCTCTTTACTGAAAATTTTGTACACATGGCTACACATCAAGCTATACAAAACCAGTTTAGACTGACCTCCCATTGTAAAGGTTTTAAGCACAATTCAAGGGCAGCCTATACTGGTTTCGTATAGCTTGATGTGTAGCCGTGCGTACATGTACATATAATATTATGAATCACCAGCAACCGAGTAATGAGACTTGGCTCTGCTTTTATTTAAATGTTTTGTTACGAGTGAACTTTACATGAAAACTAATCTACTAGGACTCTCTACTCTACTACTCTAACTAGGATAAGAACTTATGACTTAAATAAACTTTACGTAGGTAGGTACTTACTTACCTAAAAATCATTTTTATGTTTTTCACTTCTTTTTTTTATTTACACTAGGATTTTTCTGGATCTTTAGTGCGTTTACCAAACCCAAACTCTTTTAACAAAAGAAGATAACATGGAAAACTACCTTTAGGCCGTACAAATATTTGCTCCGGGTGGGAATCGAACCCACTAGTGATACTACATTACTCATAGCGCACCCGATTTCTTAGCCACTTCACCATTTATTTTCATTCATACATTTATTTTCTTGCCATGCTATCTATAATATACCCACAATAAATTATTGCTTTCACCTCTGCCAATCTAAGAAACTTTTTTACAGATATAGGCTCAAACTGTTTCTTGTAACTTATAAATCAAAACCAACGCGCGACGCAACCATAAATAAATTATTATTATTATTATTACTAGACAAGTACCTAAGTAACAGATAAAATCAACCCATGTATGTACATGTAGGTAGGTACCTATGTGGTGTGTAAACAACAGTAATTGTAATTTACAATATAATAAGATATACCTAGGTATAAAATAGTATTATCACGGGTAAAACAATAAAATTACCTATCTTACACATTTTTTTTCCTTAGGTAGTCTAGTAAGTTACGGCCAATATATTAACTTTAAGTACCTAAGTAGGTATACATAACATAACATACCATCACGCCTGTATTCCCCGAAGGGTTGGGCAGAGGTTTACTAATGTACACCCACATTTCGCCGGTATGTTTAGGTCCCTGGGTCACTGGGAATTTCATAGGAAAACCCAATAACACTTTGCTCGACCTGGGGATCGAACCCAGGACCTCTAGCGTAGCAGTCGCACTTAGGACCACTAGACTAATGAGGCAGTCTATGTAGGTATATTTTAATAATAAACCTCTCTCGAGCGTAAGCTCTCGTTGTCCATCAAACTATCTAAATATCTCTTTCGACATGTCGCACCTGGCGGAATAAGTAGAACAAATTCACGACATCATCGCGTCGCTCACATGCACCGCGAGCCGGTTGTTTCAAGGACGTTTTCTCACCTCCCGACCCCCCGCAGCTCCCGCGACGCATGGTGAAACAACAATACATTTGCAACATTTTCAGGCGTATTTCGTATGTTCCGAATTTTGGAGATTACTCCTATAATATTGCTAATATGTAAAAAAAAAATCTTGTAAAAAAATATTCACTATATTATCTGGGTTTCCTTCGAATCAGAATGTTTCTGTATTGATACATTGTCGAGAAATACTAGCATAAAGTTGGGCCGTTTTTCAACGAAAATTGCCAATCTTTGAGCTCGTGTAACTTTTTAACCGTATATTGAAATGAAATTTTATATTACATGAACACGTATATTAATGATAAGATTGTTACTGCAAAATTTCAATGACTTTCATTGTTTAAAATTCAAGCAAGGGCCAAACTGCGTTTGTATGGGGCGCGAAGCGGATACTATCCTCTTAACGAATATACGAATTATAATATTATAATTTGTTGATAATTTTGTATTTTTGTTTTGTTGTTATGATTTTGTTTGTTTGTTTGATCGCACTAAAGTACTGGTCGGAATTGATTTCATATTTGTGTTTTATAGTCCATTTATCGAGTAAAGCTTTAGGCTATATAACATAACGCTATGACCAATATAAGTGGCGCACAAGTGATAAATGTATCAAAAACGGGAAAAAAATATTCCTTTTGAGCGCTTCCGTTGCGTGCGCTGCGTAAACGGTTAAAGTTATGCAAAAATATTGTATGACGGAAATCTTCCGCTTGAAAGGTTCTAAAAAAAAGTCCGCAACAGCATAGGTCTATCTTTTAAGGTTGACTTAATAATACCCTTTTATGGTAACCAAATTTGTTCCAAAATAATGCATTATTTCCGAAGGTGTTTTCACAAACATAATATTAATCCATATTCAAATAAATACGTAATTCATCACAAGTATTCAATTTCGAACAAAATTGCCCTCGACATCATTTAATTTAAATGAATAAATATCTCAGGAGAAATCATAGTTTTTAAAAATATATCTTTAACTTTACACGGACTATGCGCACGGAGCGCGCTCTCAACCCGATGCAAGGCGAGGGCGGGGCGGTCATGAGGGGGAGGGCGTTTTTGCGTCGGGTGTTAAAAAGTAAAAGTAAGTCCTTGAAAAATATTTTTTGTGACAACCCTAAGCTATTTTCAATGTCTAGACGATTGTCGGCATTTCGATGCAGACAAAGGAGTGCGCCCACTATTAGATTTCATTACACTATGGTATTGGTTAAGTTCTGCGTACAATAAACTAGTTTGCATTGAGCTGTCGTGTTTCATTGACGTGTCCCGATACATATCAATAAGCTATTGGTATTATCATGTATTATGCAGGAACGCATCTTGTAAGGACTGCTATGGTATATATTGAGTTCATAAGAATAAATTGACAATTTATATTGGTACCTATTTGCAAAAAGTTTAGATTTTGGCAGAAACACGTAAAAGCATTGGTATTAGTTTATTAACATAAAATAATACCCATCGACTTTATTGAAATAAAAAGTCTATACAGGGTCAGTTTTGGTATATGCGAAACACGAAACACGTGTCCAGTATTTTTAGGTAAAGAAGCTACGTACAAAATTTTAAAACTGTATCTAGAAAAATGTTAAAATTATAAGCTTTTTATGTTATCTGGGTGTCCGTCGTATCAATCTGTGACATCGACTCCAGGCGACTAAAAGGGTTGTTTTACCCCCCTGCCCTGCTATGCGCCTGCACCTAGTGCCGCTATGACCGGCAGTGACCTGTGTTGTGTGCGTATGATTGCAGATAGGCACTTAGTATAGGTACTTAAAATTTTGGGACAAATATGACATGTTGAAAAAAATATTAGAATAGATCGAGTTAATGATTCTGAACAAACTATATTTTGGTTTCGCATATGCTAGAAATGATGATATAAAAAAAAATAAGAATAAGTCAATTGGTACTAACAAAAACAGTTATTTTATACAGACAGTAAGAAGTAAACCGACACAGTCGGTTGGTACTTACAAAAACAATTATTTTGTTTATTCAGCAAAAAGTAAACCGACAAAGTCGGTTGGTAATTACAAAAACAATTATTTTGTTTATTCAGTAAATAGTAAACTGATGAAGTCGGTTGGTACTTACAAAAACAATCAATTTGTTAATTCAGTAAAAAGTAAACTGACGAAGTCGGTTGGTACTTACAAAAAACAATTATTTTATTTATTCAGTAAAACGTAAACTGACGAAGTCGGTTGGTACTTACAAAAACAATTATTTTGTTCATTCAGTAAAAGTAAACCGATAAGGTCGGTTGGTACTTACAAAAACAATCAATTTGTTTATGCAGTAAAAAGTAAACCGGCGAAGTCGGTTGGTACTCATAAAATCAATTATTTTGAGGTTGAGAGGAGCGTCCCCCGCGAACGCAACAATGTTGTAGTTGTCGCCGTCTCTGTTCCTCCCGATGTGAACGCGTGGCCGAGGGTTGAGACAGCGATACACTTGCGGCATTTTCGCGTGTGTTTCTTGTTCCAAAATTTGGAGATTACTCTTTTAATATAGTTATTACGTAAACTTCTTTTGGAAAGGGATATTCATTATATTATTTGGGTCCCACATGAATCAAAATGGTTCTGTATCGATACATTATCTTGAAATACTAGCGTGAAGTTGGGTCCTTTTCATCAAAATTACCAATCTTTTAGCTCGTGTAACTTTTAAACTGTGTATTGAAATAAAGTTGTTAAGTTCAAGGAACACATATTTTAATGATGAAAATTTTCGAAGACCGTCGTTGGTTAAAATTCAAGATAAGATCAAACTACTTTTAACTAAACATTAATAATATTTGTTGTAAAATTAGTAGCAAGTTGATGTAAGCTGGTGCTAAAGAATTGGTAAATTGGTTTGGTACCTACTACATACAGAAATGTATATTGTATATTACTAAAGATAATAGTTGTAAAAATCCAGAGTCAAGCCGATAATACTGGCTGGTGCTGGGCTGGCTTCAATATCCCAACAGCCGTTTATGAAACATTTGATGTTTTTGAAAAAATACTACCTCACTGCACTTAAAAGTGATGATAGTTAATGTATATCAGTATACTGGATGATCCAGGGGGTATGTTAGTGAAGTACCTACATACACAAATCCACTACTTGTGAAAAAAGAAAAAAAAATTATATTGGAAAAAAAAAATATCAAAAATACATGTGTAAAGGTATAAAATAATACAGGGTGTAAGGAGAACGCTTCCGAAGCCAGAACGTAGATTATATACAACCTAAATGCAAACGGATACCAATAACATTTCGCTTTAAATTGGTTATTTTCAAGACTTCGTATTTCGTAAGCACGCAATGGAAACCGTACAAAACGTGAGGTCACTGGCACGCGAGGCAACACGCCCCACAGCGGCAGCGCGTACGCGCGTCGCTGGCGTCGGCGCAGCGCTGAGCTTATGCGCCGAGCGCTCCGACGGCCGACTTACGGGATTTATACGGAATTTACAAAAACTAGGTACTTTCAAAATGCCTACCTACAACACTTCACAAAATTATGAATTTTAATCGCATTCGTAGCCCACTGTTTAACATTAAAGCTGACAGAGGCGTTTTACGTACCTGTCTAAATCCTTTGCGACCTTATGAGGTTTGGCTCGAACTGCGCTCCATCCATTTCGATACAAAGCCGGGCCCGTCGCTGTGTCAACCCGTGAACACGAGGCATTAGTGTAGGATCCTCAACACATTCTGCACGTAGTCTATCAAAAACGCTCACTATTCTACCCCGCATTTCATCAGCACTACCACATTGCCGATCAAACACTCTTTCTTTCACATACCCCCACAAAAATAAGTCCAAAGGCGTTTAGTCGGGTGAACGAGCCGGCCAGGCGTGCGGTCCCAGCCTTCCGATCCAGCGGTCATTAAAAAGCTCAGTGAGACGCTCGCGGACGAGGCGCGTAACATGCGGTGGAGCACCATCATGCTGGAACCATGCTCGACGAAATTCAGCCAGCGATACATTATCTAGCATATCATTTAAATCATCATCACGGATGCCGGACGTTCGGAAATCTGTCTCGGTAAATTCTCAATGCTAGAGAAGCATTGCCACGGGCTTCTCCTAAACACATCAACATGTTGCCGTATTCACGAGCACTGTACACGTACGCGTCAGGCATTGTGTAATACAACAAAAAATAATAACTAAAAAACAATAAAACAGCACTAAAAACGTAACAATAATAACTAAACACAAATTTAAAACTAACTAACAAAACAGTAAATACGATTCAATAGCTATCGATCGATTAAACGTAACGCACGTTCACTCACGAACCGAGTCGGAAAGGAACTAGATGCACTTGATGCACTAGGCATAAAGCGGTGTCTTTTGATGTGCAAAGATCAACAAATTACAGAGAAGAAATGTGAAAAGAATTTCAATTGTTAGGAAATTGTACTTATGCTTTATTTTACAAACGGTTCATTTTCTAACTTTTAAATAAGATTTAACGGGTTTCTTAGATTAAATTAATTTAATTAAGCACTTTAAATTGATTGGGTTTACTTATTAAATGAAGGATACAGTAATTGCAATAACAAGCGCGCGTCGTGTGACTCTAATTACATTGACATAAAGTTCAAATTCAATTGATTCACGCGCGCTACTTGCTTTTTTTAGCCAATCACAGCTAAAGTCGGCGATCTTTTACTTTATTTTATTCACTATCGATTATCGACTTACATACAAAACTGTTATTAAATGCACGACACAGTGCATTAATGAAAAACTGTTGACGCCTCTGTAATGTTTCTTCTTAATTATTTTGGCGGCGATTTACAAAGGTTGCCTAAGGTCACCGACATGCCGCGCCGCGCATAGCCGTGGACGCCTCTCTTTCAAACTAGGTTGCCCGGGTTCAAACCTCGACATAATACCAATGAGTTTTGTGATCATTTACCTTGATTATCAGGATTCGAACGAAAGTTATTAGTACTAACTTGAGCACGTCGTGCAGAGTGCAGACAGAACAACACGGTCACAATTATCTCTGTACTTCGCTGGAATGTGATGGCCATCTTGCTTGCAGGTCTACAGATAATGTGACCGTGATGTAGGTAGATAAACATGTCAATTTTTTTTGCTGTGCAAAATTTTAATGAACGAATTAACAAAATTGCTTGATAAGTCAATGTCTTTGCATGTAATTAATCAACTTTTTTTACTTTTCTTTCCCAATCACAGTAGGTATCTAAGTACCTCTATTAGATATGAGTCTCAAGGGTAAGCGAAGTAACTGGATTTTTCTGATTTGTAAGCAAAATTTGCGAACATTCGGATCAAAATTGTAACCCTGTTCAAGGGGAAAATCATTACGATCCTTGCATAAATGGAATCCGAAAGCAGATATCCCACAGGCCCACAACTAGGTAGAAGTGAACTGAAAAGACATTTTTAGGAGGATAGGATCATAAGGATCACATGGTACCGCCGCACGACATTTTTGTTAGCCAGCCGCCGCGCGTAGCGTCGCGTGTACTTGGGGTCGTCGACCGCGCGGCTGTCGGTGAGCGCGCTCGCACTTTGAACTCGAGGTCATGCGCGAGCGTCAGATGATTTTATTTACGAATTACATTGCGTGTTAGAGTTGTAAAGAAAAAAAAATGTGTTTAATCGCAAATAATGTTTTCAGTTAACCGTTCTCAGAGCATAGTGTACAAAAAACGCAAAAAAAATGTTCCTTTTTTTTTAGATTTTTTGATGGTATTGTATCGAGAATCACTATCACCTGTCTTCGTTTTCGGAAGCGTTTCCCTTACACCCTGTATACACACCAAGGGATAGCATACCAGATAAAAAAAAACCTACACTACCAGCAAACCACTATCACTTGACAGATCGTATATTACAAAAGGTTTTATGATACTGTGTTCATGTGTGTCCAATGTTACATAGTGGGTAGTGGTTATGGGTACAATTTCAAGTAGGTACTATATAAAACTGGGAAGGCAAACATTACATACTGTTTATGTTGGCTATGAATCACAGAACATCCACAATCATTTGGAAATGATCACTAGGTACATGAATCAAATCGCCATCTATTGAACATTTATATGATCCTAATAGAGCTCTTATTACATGACGGCCTAATGCTTAGAGGGAGTAAAATGGTCATACCACCAAGTATTGGAGGTAAGCTATCCATAAGTCATCCAGGGAACGTTGCAATGAAGGCACGTTTGTGTGCGAAGTTATCGTAACTCAAAAGCACTGCTGATGCTGAAAACATATTTAATTCACTGATGCATGTAGTGTCCTTATGATGAGAAAACAATAGGATTTTGCATTGTGTCTACAATATGGTGCTTGACAGGTTAAAGTTATATGCTGTTTTGACAAAACGCAGCACGCCCAGTTTTATAAAGGTAGATTTAGATTGGCGAAGTAATCGACTGGTCTCACTACAGTGTTTATTTATTATAGTTGATTTAAACTGCAAAGACCGCGGTTGAAACAATTTTGATATGAAGGAAGATTTCTCCAGATGTCGTGAAGCATCATTATTATAACTATCGCTATGCAGTGAGTGATCACAAGTTCATATCTACTCCTTACTACAAATGAAACGAGAATTAAGTCTGAATACGAAAAAAAAACATCGAATTGACCTAAAAGATAAAACAATGAAGAAGAAAAGGATATAGAGATAGAAAAACTAAGGCTGAGGTAATTGATTAAAAAAAAAATATTATAATAATAATATAATTAGAAAATTTCTGAATCCAGATTAACCTAATCAGCTCTCGTGCTTGGCTAAGGCCCGCACGAAAGTGTAATACCCCTTCTGGGAGAAACAAAAATGTCAAAAATAAATGATAATAATAAAAAAAATGAAAAAGATAGATACAATAGATACGGACACAGAAAACAAAGATATATAATTATATCTTAAGAGAGTCGAGGGCCAATGAAAAGTAAATACCCACGACTAGAATGTTAATCCGATTCAGACATTAGTGATTCCATGAATCACAATAATATATAAAGCTTCTGTTTATAGAATATTATAACGAAGCGGGCACTATAGATTTACCATGATAATTATGTTTAATTACAGAAGAGATAATTCATTGGTAATCCGTATGTAAATATTTATAATATCTATATATTTATTTTTTATCAAATTGTGATTGCCTATACAAAATGTTGTATTCATATTATACATTATCGAAATATAAATAAATAATGTATAGGTATTTATTGTGACTCGGAATCTTTGTGTATTATGCCGAATTAGATACCTAAGTTGAAACAGTTTTATTACACTATTCCACTTTAAAACCATGGTTACTAACAACTACTGAATAACATTAAATTCATTTCAAACTTCATGCTAAAATCAAGTTGATTAAAACTAATTTTAGATGAGTTAATTATTTGATGTTAACTATATATACTGTGATTTAAATATTAAGATAATAATCTGATTTTGTTAAAAGGGGAGAGATGTGACGTACCATAAACAATATAATAAATAGTTATAGTTGTTGTCTATGGACGAGCAAGGTGTGGGTGACAAATTATCTTTTGTCAGTCAGTCAGACCTAGCGCGGCCGTGCGACCGGAGCTATAATAAAATACCAATTTGTTTTTTTATTTACATTACCCTTTGTGCCGATTGGACGGCACAATATCAATACAACAAAAAATCTAATATTAATAAATTTTAATAAATATACTAATTACCATAGATACAAAATATTTAAGAGATAAATAATAGTTAAAATAAAAAAATAATAATAATCCAATGTAAATAAAACGACTAATATAAATAAATATTACTTAGATATATTATTTAATTATAATAAATACTACTCACGTACAGCGAAGCGAATTAATAATAATGCAATAGCAATAATACAGAATAAATAAATAAACAAAATATTTACTATGTAATTGAGATTAATAAAACAAAATATCTAAAGAGCTCCTCTCCTCTCTCCTACTTCAAAAAAAAAAATATGTTGCTGTGCCCGACAGGGTCCATATTGTGTCTATCTATTATAATAACCACCTGTATGTGTACATTATGGAATGCAATAAATATATGAATATGAATACCTATACGTATATTGCAAAGAAGAACTTAAAGGTAAAGAGAAGGAAAAGGAAATCGCACATACAACACATACAATCTAAACTATCTAAATCCACCTATGCATAATTTCCATTTAAAATATAATACAGACTTAAAAACAGCACTATCAGCATACCACGCATATGCTTACCCATGGCTAAGATATGGAGTGATGCTATGGGGAAATAGTGTTGACGCCGGTGAATTATTCATAATGCAGAAAAAATGTGTTAGGATTCTGGCTCATATTGATAATACAGAAAGCTGTAAGCCACACTTCATAAAATTAAATCTTTTATCTTTACCATCCATCTATTTTCATGACATCTGTACATTTGTATTCAAAAACCTAAACATTTTTCCAAAAGTCAAAGATACCCATAATTTAAACACGCGCCATAAAAATAGACTTTATCTCCCACAATCCCGAATAAAAACGTTAAATCATAGCCCATACTATATGGCAGTTAAAATCTACAATAAACTTCCACTACAAATTAAACAAGAAACCAAATTTATTCTATTTAATAAAACAACTTAAACTATATTTAATACAAAATTGTTTTTACTCCATCTCAGAATATTTAGAAAGTTGACCAACTTAAAATAAATTTTGAATGTAGCAACAAAATTTGTTTCAATGTGTTTTGTTGTGATAAGATCACAATTTATATATTTATTTTTTAGTACTAGTTTAATCCATATATAAATGTTCAATATTATAAAATAAACTTACTAGTAATACCTAAGTACCTATAATGTAAAACTTTTTATGATACCTACTATATGACGAGAGAAACGTAAAGTTTAAATTAGCTATAAGTACCTATTATTTGTTACATAATGTTGCAGTGCCCTTACGGGGTTTCATGTTGTACCTGTCCATATAAATATAACACCTATTGTAACACATGAAAGCAACAAAGAACTTGAAACTTGAAAAAAAAAGAAGAAGAAGCAGAAGACGGAGAAGATCTCGAGAACTCAATTTAGGAAGTGATGCGGTCTTTTTTAAAGTATTTTTTTATTGAGTAGTTTTCTGATTGTGTTGGCACTAGTTGTAAATAGGTCTATATCGACAGGGAGGTTGTTGAAACTAACTGCACTACGACGAATGAAGGCGTTTTTTCCTATAGTTAGTGTTGCAAAGGGAACATGTAAAAGAGGACATCGTCTAAAGCCTACTTGGTTTGTACGGAGTGTTATTTTTGAGAGAAGCTCACAACTATCAATGGAACAATTAGCAATGTTTGTGAGAAAGGTGATGTCGTTTATGCGGCGTCTGTATTCTAACGGCAAGAAATGATATCTTTTGCATCGATGGGTATAATCAACAGAACTTTGATGAGCTTTGTAATCTAGATATCTTAAGAATTTCTTCTGTATTGTCTCAATTCGCGTCTTGTATATTTCGTATTGGGGGTATATTGGATATCTTACAAAACCCGCTGCTTCCAAAGCCCCAAATGATACAAAAGCAAAAACAAACTTTTTTCCCTTGAAACAAAGTCCTCATTTCTTCACACACACACACTAGGGTAGTTTACAGTGGCTTTCAATTGATTTGGCCAGAAGCAATCTTTCCTGATTCTTTGAGAGTACATTTCTTTCTTTCCCAAGTATTTGCATTTACTTGAGTTTATACAAAAGGGGGAATTTGCTTGTGTTTGTTAGAATTTGAATAAGATACTCAGTGGAATAGAAACGTATTGGTTTTATTGTCTCTCTTATGTCTAATGACCGTTCTGATTGTTTTAAAAACTATAAAGGTACTTGCAACATTTTTATCCGACTGAGAAGAAGTGAGTGAGAGAACACCTGAGACGCATATTCCAAATGAGAGCGGACATATTATGAACAATACAAAACCTTGACTGGTTTTAACGAATTAAAACATGCTGTGGATCTCATTATGAAACCTAAGGACTTAGTTGCTTTTTTTGCTATAATATCGACATGTTTATCAAACATCATTTTATTATCGTGGATAACACCTAGGTCTCTGATGTTGTTTACTTTAGTAATATTATTGTTCATAATATGTCCGCTCTCATTTGGAATATGCGTCTCAGGTGTGGAACCCCCAAAACGAAATATACAAGACGCGAATTGAGACAATACAGAAGAAATTCTTAAGATATTTAGATTACAAAGCTCATCAAAGTTCTGTTGATTATACCCATCGATGCAAAAGATATCATTTCTTGCCGTTAGAATACAGACGCCGCATAAACGACATCACCTTTCTCACAAACATTGCTAATTGTTCCATCCAAATAATACTCCGTACAAACTAATTGGGCTTTAGACGATGTCCTCTTTTACATGTTCCCTTTGCAACCACTAACTATAGGAAAAACGCCTTCATTCTTCGTAGTGCAGTTAGTTTCAACAACCTCCCTATCGATATAGACCTATTTACAACTAGTGCCCACACAATCAGAAAATTACTCAATAAAAAATACTTTGAAAAAGACCGTATCACTTCCTAAATTGAGTTCTCGAGATCTTCTCCTTCTCCTCCTTCTTCTTTTTCCTTCTCTTTACCTTTAAGTTCTTCTTTGCAATATACATATAGGTACTAAGTTTTAAAAATGTGGAAGCTTGTTATTAGCAATTTAAGTAAAAATATTGTTCTTTAGCTATAAGTGTTTTTAGTCTATTAGCTTTCCTAAAAATAAATAAATAAATAGTAATGATAATATGTCAAAATAATTAATTAATGAGCACTAATATAAATTGACTGCCTCACCAATCTAGTGGTTGCAAGCGGGCCGGCTGATGGTCAGGGCCTGGCTTCGATTCCTGGGTCGAGCAATGTTATTGGGTACCTTATGCAATGCGCAGTAGCACGTCGAAATTTGGATTTATGCTTAGTCGATGGCAAGAAGCCTACACCCTATTAATATTGTAGAACTTAAAATATACTGGTGAACTGGAGTACTGTATAGTAGATATGAAAAGAAATACACCCGTGACGCTGTGTATAGGTAAATTCACGGAAGAGATATTTTTATCTCTTCCGTGGGTAAATTAAGCAACAGTAACAGGTATTTAATATTAAAAATGTAATACTGTAGTAATATTACAACTTATTCTTTAGTAGCCCTGGTCAGTCGAAACTCAGCTCGGTTCCCTTCAGATGCTGTTGAGTCCACTCGTCAAATCTTCGTGACACCTCGTCTGACATATGATTCTTCCAATCGCCGATTTCCCCTTTCCTAATAAACCTGACACCTGTCGACTCCAAATAATTGTCTCCGTATGACTTTTCCAATGTGGCTTCGTAGTTCACAGCTCGATTTTCTTTCATCTTTTTGAATGAGAGGTGCTCACATAGCTCGTTCACTTGGGTGTCGGTTAGTTCTTTGTTGAGGAATTGAGCAGTTCTCCTGATCATAGAAGGGAGGTCACGCTTCATATCTTCGTATTTTATAAAAAGAATATTAGGATCGTTGCGCCGGCACCAAAAACCTGAATCAAGGATAATGGCAGAAAGTTAGTATATAAAAAATAAAAAGCACTATGAAAATCCGACGATGGATGTCCCTATTCGAATATAAAATTTACGAAAAAACCCATAACCTTATTTTAAACTGTTCAGAGAATAGGAATCGTTACAATCTCAATATCTGTATAGTTCCGTATGCAAATGAGTCAACCGAGCAGATCAAATAAAAAGTTAAGATGGAACTTTGCGAACAAAGAAGTGAGGCCGGCTAAAACTACGCCTAGAGGTTTACAAACACAATTTTACACTATATAACTGACTATGTGGCCTATTACCGGCTTCCCCGAACTCCTTGAACTTCCTCAGCCCTTGTGACCTGCACAGCTAGCTTCTCAATCACTATAGCTCATCGAACACTAGTAATGCTATTAAGTGGATTGTGGAAGAGTAAAACGGTTGACCTCAGATTAAATAAAAACTTAAGATGGAACTTTGCCAACAAAGAAGTGAAATCGGTTAAAACTACGCCTAGCCGTTTACAAACACAATTTTACACTATATGACAATATCGAAACTACGCCTTATCTTGTCAGTCGAGTCGATATCAAGCTATCGAAAGTTTGACTGACAAGATGAGGCGTAGTTTCGGTATTGTTATTAATGGTTATTCCCAGTTGGTCCCACTGTCCACGCCACCACTGATGACAAATGACAGTCAATTCCCTTTCGTCACCAGTGGTGTGGTGACATCACCAGGAGTGTCAATTGAAGATGTCTATTCCTTTTGTTCCCAGTTGCCTCCAACGAAAACAGACGGGAAAATGACGTAATGGAGGTGTGCAATCACCTTTGCTAGTAAGATTTTTTTATAAAAAAAAAAGACAACATTTGAACGAGCGGAAAATGTTTTGCTGCCTCTTAGTGCGTAACTACCATCTAAGTATCCCTATATGCCTAAGGCCCATTGAATTTTTAGGATTTCTATTATAAAATCTACAACTACAAGAAATTAAAAATATACAACTGTTATTGGAGAGAAACTTCGAAAAATAGCACGTGATAAGACTCAGGTGAGACAGTTCATGTTTTGAAATTAATTACATAAAACATGTAAGCGAGCTCTAAGCCATTAACCTTAGATAATTATACAAATTCACTAAATGTTGATTAACACATGCATGCATTACTAACTAATTAATATGAAAGTAGAATTATTGGATAATATTTTAGTATATTGGGCGAATCCTCTATTTTACAACAAAATTTTTAATGAACAGTTTTATACCCAACTGTGTAAGTTTTGAATTTGACGCCCAAAGCTAAACGTTTAGACTAAAGAATTAAATAATAACTTTATTGCATTCCATGTTGTTTAATGTTGGTTAATATACCCAACACCTTGGTGTTGGGTACATTGTTAGGGCACAGCAATATTAATTTCTCATATCTAATAGCTTTATAGAATTAATTAACAAATTAAATATTCAATTATAATCTTATTATATCTAAATAGATATAATATGTATGTATTACTTATGTGTATTTTACATTTATTTTTCAGTCATATATACTTTAATAACTTTTAAGGTTTAAGTTTATTTTAAGTTAATTCATGAATTCCCTGTAGATTTAATTTAATTAGTGACATTTAATTTGATTAGTGGCAGTTTTTATTTTTTAAGCTTACTTTAAGACTGCTTCGTTAGTTTAGTAGTCCCAAGCACGACGGCTACGCTAGAGGTCCTGGGTTCGATTCTCAGGTCGAGCAAAGTGTTATTGTGATTTTCTATGAAATTCTCTGCAGCAGCTCATAGACTGGATTTGTGCCCGGTGTACATTGGTATACCTCTGCCTAACCCTTCGGGAAATACAAGCGTGGTGGCATGTCTATGTTAAGCTTACTTTCTTATTTAACTGAGGCAGTTCGTCACGCCCTGGGCGCACATTTTAATATTTTTTGGTTTACACAAATTGTACGTCATTTGTCAATATTTGTTGTAGTAGTGTCTCGTTGGCACGTCTACATGCCAGCCTGAATGAGTCGGCACGACCGGGGGAAGTACTACATTCCCACACAGAATATCGACGTGAAGTAGCAGCACGTATACTGTTACTGAGTTTCGTGCGGTGAGTGTAGTAAGTACCTAGAGAATGTAAGTATTAAAAACTTTTGCTTAAAAATCCTTATCCGGCAGACAGTAGAGTAAATTGAATTTTTGCCATAATCCTTAATTTACACTGCAACGATAAATTTATTACCATTATTATCATTTTAACGTTTTGTTAAATATGTAAATCTTCATGGAGCGTCTACCGGGGAGATGGCAGAGTATATCGAACTGGTTCCGCCTATCAAATGCACTTCCCTTCCCTTGTTTTAATAGTCACGGCCATGCGATTCATGACATTGGCCATCAGTATTTTTTGTCCCGCTATTAACTCCAACATAAGGCACCGCTTCTAGGAAAAAGTAACAATTTAACTTACCAAGTAAATGTTTCCAAAAGGAACCATACAGCACACAGTCTCTCATGAAAAGGTCGCAGAACTCCTCGAAGGTGCCGTTGAGATTATAAACCAGAGATAAACAGTGGTAGTATGATACCACCACGTCCTTTGGATTGCGGTACGTGTAAATAACCTGTTGGATAATAAAAATCTTACGAGTACTACAATAGTTATTACAAAAAAATAAAATTTAACAGTCTGTTTGTAATGTTAAACATACAATCTCAAACACAGTACCTAAACGAACATTATGGGAACCACGACTTTACCTTAGGTTTAATCGAGCCGTCATCATTCTCAATATCTACAGGCAGAAGGTCCCAAGGAAGATGAGTGCGTACGTAGCGAGGGTTCGGCAGACTTTTCACTACATCCACTGAGGTATCCTTAGTAAACTCCATATTAAGTCTATACTGGACGCAAGACATTTCCAATCGAGGACATCTTATCTAAAAGTGCACAAGAAACTTAGGTAACCGTTACCCAATATTCATTGATCAAAAGCGGCGGTAGCGTTAATCTTAATGTTTACATCTTACATTTTCATCATCATCACATTTGACAACATCATACATTTCATCATCATCACATTTACGAAGTTAAGTTAAGAGAAAATAAATATAAAATTGGTAACTTGCTTGTTGCAATGGCTTCTTACTGCCTTCATAGTCTAAGTCGTTTCCGATAAGCCAGATCATCTCCTGAGCCCAAGTCGAACCTAAACATAAAAAAAAGAAAACCTTAAGTAGACCACTTAATTGTATTTATAACACATTTGCTCGTAAAGGGTTTGTTATTTCACCAATTTCAATATCCTAATGTATCTCATTACGTACTTGAACGTTATTGTAATGTAAAACGCACGGTTTATCAAGATGCTCTGTCTTAAACGAACGGTACTTTTTTAGATCTTAGCAAAGAGTTTTTATATCAGAAAAGTGATGAACATTTTATGAATAAAATTAACTTTGGGAGATAAAATATAATAAAAAAACATTTAATTCAATTAATGTTGACCATAGATTACAACCGTAAATTACAATCTGTAAAAAAACACAAAAATATTTATTTACTTTATTAGTAATGGATGTTTTTGTGCCTTTGCCTTTAAAAAAAAGCTGATGCGCGCGCATCGCTAATTTGTGACAAGTAATAATATTTTTTACAAATTGTTTAAAATATTTCTAACTGCTTTAACAAGTGATTTATTCGTTTAACCTTTTGAACGCCAGAGTATAAACGTATCGCCGTACCCCTGACGCCAGGCCACTTTTTCTGTCAAATTACACAAGGTAGTGAAAACACACTAAAGTAATGATTTAATTGTTTATTTAAATTACGGTGCACCATATTAATGGTGCGACGTATATTTGTCATATATTTGTGACGTTGGCGTTCAGGGTAAGATTTCGTTTGTCACATATATGTGACAATGGCGTCCAAAAGGTTAAGAAAGTCCGAGTTATAAAACGTCGTATGACATACGTGCGCTTTGATAATTACAGCCTCTGCTTTCTTGTAGCCCTCGCTTGCGGCTCGGGCTAGCAATATCGCCTCGGCTGTAATTTTCTACTTACCGCACTTATATCATAATGTACTATTAGAATGTGTTGAGATGTTTCCTATGCTAATCTAACTAATCATAGCATGTTTGTCAACGAAATTTATGATCTATGGTACTTTACAGAACCAGCCCCAGGCAAGATTTAGTAGGGTGGGGCGAGAAGAAAAAACAAAAGAGATATACTTATTATATCACCTCACCGTATTTTTGTTTTGTAAACTGCCGAAATATTGTGAACAATGGCAATCAAAATCATACACAGAGTAGGTAGTTACACTACTTAAGTTGGTGTATAAAAATAATGCATACAATACGGTTTTACTTCTTATAAAAATAAAACAAAATATCGATAAAGAATGATCGAGACACTTACCTGTTCTGGGGTATGAGCACAACCAGACATCAGAATCCCGGACTTCCATGTCCAAAATATCCTGTCCCATAGTTTTGTAGGAGTCTGACAGAATCGCCCCACTTGGGTTGATCTTAACATGGCCACCCTTATGATAGTTAAACATTCTGGTAAACAAATCGTCCGTTTCAGAGTTCAACTTTGAAAATGTCAGTACTGGCATCGTCTTCATTTTCAAAGAAAATAGGATATTCTTTAGTCTTGACTGACTACCACTAGGATTTGGCAGCAACTACCACCATGCTATACCTATTTATACTTTTCAACCTACAAGAACCCGCTACTTATCGTAGAGGGTCCTGTCAGTCGTCTCTATACTTACCGCGATAAGTACTACTTATACAGCGCACGGCAACTTAGGTACAATTTATTGTAATTTTCAACCAGTCGGAAAATTATTCTAGTACTGAGAACCGGCGTGTTGCTGATACACGCCACAAAATTTTTCATGGTCTGCTTACTGTGCCGCCAAATCGAGTGCAAAACAAGCGATGTCGTATTTCCTGAAAGCATTTCGGCTGATTTAATATGTAATTAATAAATTTGAAAATTCCAAAAACAAAATAAAATTGTTCTATGTGCAACAAGAAAACACCCGATATATTATTGCCAGTAATTTCTTAATTCTAACGCATAGAATCGTGATTTATCACGTACAATAAATTGAATTCTTGTTAACCCCTCGTACTAAGCTAAAAGCCTTACAATACTAGTAATGTGTGACCCCCTTTGCTAAAAAAACAAGCTAAGCCGCAAGTAAGCTTTAAAAAAAACAATCCACCTACACACATTCCGCCCTCGAAGAATTTCACTATTACAAAGCTATCTTATTCCTGAGTGACATAGGCTTTTTAATGGTACTCGTAAACAGTCGAATTTGCATGTAAATCGGAGGAAAAACGGTGAACAAAAATGTGTCTTTCGAGGGCTGCCTTAACTATGAGATCGGTAGGATTGAATTTGTTCAATAAAATAATTGACTGGTATTTTATATTTTGTTGTAACTAATCTCTAATTTTCTAATATGCATTAGAAAATTAGAATCTATTTAGATAGAACTAAATTTAAATTAACCTAGACTAACAGCTAAACTATATTAATAAATAAAAGAAAAAATAAAAAAGGGCATCAAAGAACTCCTCCGCATCGCTATCAGCCGGGAGGGTACCCAAAAGGCTGGCTGCATTGCCACGTTGTATGGCAATGCTGATTCTTTGAACAAAGTATAGGCCAGCCTTTGGGTCACGTGAAGCCTCGTTCAGTCGTTTGGCAATTCCCTTAAAAAGGGGAAGTGCGAGCGATCCGGAAAGTCGAGTCTTCCACCATGGTACCTATGCTGGAAGACGGAAGCGCCAAAAATAAAATAATTGTAGAGCTTAATAATACTTACAAAAAGGTCAATGACAGCATAATGTCTAACAAAAATATTTTAATCGTTCGGCGATGTTTAGTGGTTAGTTATCAACGATTATGAATCCTTTGGTTATAGAGATAATAGGTACGACATAGATAAGTAACTGCGACCGCGTCGTAATCTATTGAGTATTGTATTTCTATTAAATTTTTAAATACAAGCTTTTACATATATAAATGCGCTAAAAATAATAAAATAAACTTTTTTTTACTATCAATACACTCGTATGTATAACGTCATTACACAAGTAAATTAAATAGCTTGATTTTGAAATTTCCAAATGTAAATACGAGTACTTAATCTCGCGATAAGGGTTTAGTTACCACTGAAATCTATCTCGATCTTTCGACTTTCGAGTCGATTTTCAACTCGACCTTCGACTTCGACTTTCGACTTGACCTTCAACTTCCGACTTCCGACTTCCAACTTGCGACTTCCAATTTGGACTTGGACTTTGGGCCTTTGACCTTCGACTCTCGACTCGATTTTCGGAGACTTTCGACTTCGACTTCCGACTTCGACTTCCGACTTCCGACTTCCGACTTCCGACTTCCGACTTCTTACTTCCAACTTCCGACTTCCGACTTGAACTTGGACTTTTGTACTTTGGGGCCTTTGACCTTCGACTCTCGACTTTCGACTTTCGACTTTCGACTTTCAACTTTCGACTTTCGACTTCCGACTTCCAACTTGCGACTTCCAACTTGGACTTGGACTTTGGGACTTTGGACTTTGGACTTTCGACTTCCAACTTCCGACTTCCGTCTACCGACTTCCGACTTCCGACTTGGACTTCGGGACTTTGTATTTTGGGCCTTTGACTCTCGACTCGATTTTCGGAGACTTTCCACTTCGACTTCCGACTTCCGACTTCCAACTTCTTACTTCCGACTTCCGACTTCCAACTTCCAACTTCCGTCTACCGACTTTCGACTTTCAAGTTTCGAGTTTCGAGTTTCGACTTTCGACTTTTGACTTTCGACTTTCGACTTTCGACTTTCGACTCGACTTTCGACTTCCGACTTCTGACTTCTAACTTCTTACTTCCGACTTCCAACTTCCAACTTCCGTCTACCGACTTTCGACTTTCGAGTTTCGAGTTTCGACTTTTGACTTTCGACTTCCAACTTCCAACGTTTTACTTCCGACTTCCGACCTCCGACTTCGACTTTGGGACTTTGGGGCCTTAGACTCTCGACTCGACTTCCGCCTTTCGACTTCCGACTTGGACTTTGGGCCTTTGACCTTTGACTCTCGACACGACTTTCGATTTGACTTTTGACTTCGACTTCCGACTTTCAACTTTCAACTTCCAAAATTTTACTTCCGACTTCCAACTTTTTACTTCCGACTTCCAACTTCCAACGTTTTACTTCCGACTTCCGACCTCCGACTTCGACTTTGGGACTTTGGGGCCTTAGACTCTCGACTCGACTTCCGACTTTCGAATTCCTACTTCCGACTTCCGACTTCCAAATTTTTATTTCCCACTTCCAACTACCTACTTCCGACTTCCGACTTGGACTTGGACTTTGGGACTTTGGACTTTGACCTTCGACTCTCGACTCCACTTTCGATTTGGCTTTCGACTTGACTTTGACTTCCTACTTCTGACTTCCGACTTCCAACTTCCAAATTTTCCTTCCGACTTCCGTCTACCGACTTCCAACTTCTGACATCCGACTTCCAACTTTTTACTTCCGACTTCCAACTTCCAACTTTTGACTACCATCATCTTCCGACTGTAGAGAGGCGAGGTGTGTTGCCCCTCCAACCAAAGGGAGGATCCTCCAACCAGGCAGGTGTTTGTCAGGCGGTTGTATACAGGGTGGAAGGGACATCGACGCACATCCGCTTACCACAAATTCAGAACATGATTCTGGACCCCCTAGCGTTGATATTTTTCGTCAGTTGTTTTACAAAATCAGCTGTTCCATACATTTGGATCGTGTAGGTATTGCACTTTTGTATGAAAAATCGGTTTTTTTTTTCATATTTCATAATTAAATTTCAAGTTATTTTGTTAATAAACAATTAATTTCCCATACAAAATTTAACACCCCTATTTACCCATTTAAGGGAAGAAATTTAAAAAATCTTTAGTGTGATTATTTTTTATTTAGAGGCTAAATACCAAATTTCATTCATTTCAAATTAAAAATGACAGAGTTTCATACTAACTTTAAACCCCTATTTCACCCCTTTAGGAGATGAATTTTGAATAATCCTTAAATATGACGCCTAGCGCCTACAGTATAATATAAATATCTCTCCAAAATCCTTCTATCATTAGTGGTTTCGGTTGGGTGATGATATGTCAGTCGGGACATTGCCTTTTATATATATAGATATAGATAGATAATTAAAACGACATAGCTAATGCTTAATTATAATGGTGTCAGAGTAGGAAGTCATCAAATGTAAGCATTTCCAAATTTTGTACTTTTTTGAAAGTTCAGCCACTGAAAGTGAGGTCTGGCTTACCGTGTTTGGTTCCATATCTTTCTGGGTTGGTCGTCCGTTGTCATAGGTGTGATTATTTCAGTGCCTCCAGTGAAAAGAGGCATAAGTCGAGTTATGCCCTTTTGTTTTTATTGCACCATTGTAATCCCCGTGTTCTGTTACACAACATATCAAAAGGACATAATTCTAGCTCAATCGTAACCTGGTTTTTTTAATTGCATCAAGGACATAACTCGCCGTTTTTTAAGGCATATCCACTGATATCAAGTAAATTTCACAGCTAAAAAGATACAACTGCAATAAATCCGAAAACACAAACCAACAAAAAGACATAATGTCAGTTAATTGAACTACTGACATGACAGAAAAGACACAAACCATTTTGTTCCGAAGCGATTTAAATGTAGAAAGAAATAAATGCAGATAATACCTTTAAGTGAGCATGTGTATAAGGGAACAACTCGATTTGTATCGTTTGATTCGCGTAATTTCAAATGTTTATCCCCACTTAGCGCTATCGCTATTGGTGGATTGGCACGTGTATAATGAATAAGTCGTTTCATTATTTATTTTATAATTTCTATTTTGTTTATTTTTCTTTTTAAAGTAAATACTGTTTTGTGTGTTTGTTTTAAATAATATATATATTGCAGTCAAAACTAGCAAAATCAGTTAAAAGTAGTTTTAACCGTATGATTTAGACAATTATACTTTTGACTAAATAACAGTCAAAAGTAGTTTTTCCCAATGGACCTGGTTAAAAGTGCTTTTGACTAACTGAATCCGTCAAAAGTGGTTTTGGTTCCGTGGTCACAGTTCTAACCTAACCTAACCGATATGTGTATTTAGAATTTCGCCGCGAATTTTTCGCTTCTATAATGGAAATAAATGAATTGACTGCAACATATACAAACATTTAAAATTCATTTCATATTTTTTGAGCTAAAATTTAATTAAAGCCAATTATTAAGACTTGTAACTGTTTAATGCAGTTTTGTTGTTGTACTCGACGCTAGGAGCCGTGGTAAGTTCAGTCAAAACCGTAGTGTGATTTGTGTGTTTCCTTCAAAACTAGGGAAAACTGACACGCAGTCAAAAATTACTGAATTTGTGTTAAAACCGGCTAGAATTGTAAGTACCTATTTTATTTATGTAATTACTTTGACTTTGATTTTTACTAAGACATTTGGTAGAAATAGGTATACCAGGCCACTCAGAATGTTTTGTGACAAAAAGTTTATTTTGGAAACTTCGATTACTATTTAAAGTAAAAATACCACTGTTCGATTTCCAAACTTCCCTCCGCATTTTTTTGAGAGCCAATGCAAAATGGATCTGCGTCGAGAACAATATCGTTCAATGATTTCAAATGTGGCTTAAAACCTGATGAGTAATTTGATCGACTTTAAATTGCTTTTATGGATGAAGGACCTTCAAAAGCAACCATCTACCGCTGGTATAGCGGTCGTCTTACTTTGGCGAATGAACAAAGGAGTGGTCGCCCTACGACGGCTGTCATCGAAGAAAGTGTGTTGGCAGTAAAAAAAATAATTCAAGAAAAGAGACGAATTACGTACGGAGAGATTCAGCATACTCTGCTGATTGGTTCAGGAAGTGTTCACAAGATTTTGCACGAGCACCTACGCGTAAGGAGGACAGTTCCCCGCTGGATAACGCACAACCTCACCGAAGCTCAGAAGCAGGCCCACGTGGATTGGTGCCGTGATATGATACAAATTCAAAAATTTGATGCAGGCTCGTCACGGCGCGTTTACGACATTGTGACAAGTGACGAATCCTGTATTTATCAATAAGTTCCAGAAACAAAGCGTCAGTCGAAAGTTTGACTGTTTCAAAATTTACCAACGCCTACGAAAGTGAAGCGATCGAGCGCAGGAAAAGTTTTGTTCGCTAGTTTCTTCACTTTGATGGGGTACCTAGTTTCAATTCCACTTCGAGACCACAGCAGCATCAACGCCGAATGGTATAGCACAAAATACCTGCCAGAAGTTTTTTCTGTAATGAGCAACAAGCGCCCGAACACCGGGCTCCACGGGGTCGTTCTTCACCACGACAACGCGCCCGCGCACTAAAAACGAAGGACTTCCTGGACTCCACACCGGTCATAGTATTGAGACACCCTCCTTACAATCCTGATTTGGCTCCGTGTGACTTCTTTTTATTCCCTAAAATTAAAAATCAGCTCAAAGGGATACAGTTTTAATCGCCGGAAGACGCGCTAGCAGCGTTTGAGAAGGCCGTGGAAGAGGTGTCTGCGGAGGATTGTATTTTTTTTTTAAATTAGGTCAGACACATGAAACTTTCTATAGAGGCTGGTGGAGAGTTACTTGAAAATATTTAATAAAAAAAAACATAGAAGTTAGTTTTTTAGTTTCTCAAAACTTTCTGAGTGTCCCACGTATTTTATATTTATCCTGTATTCAGACACTTGCGGCGGCCAAAATAAAAAATCATTTGTAAGTAAGTGATGTAAATTCATTTTTTTTATGTTGATTCCTCGTTTTTTATGTTGATTATTTCAATAAATATAAGTATTTAATAGTCTATTTATTTTATTATAATATTAGATAAGTTTATCATGTATGTTTGTTATTGATAGCAGAAAGACATTAAGTCGTATAATCGTCTTAAAAATTGATAAAATAAGGGAATAAGTCGTAATATTCCTTTACAAACGAACAAAATTACAAGAACAAAAGACGTTATACCATTAATGCTTCGTTAATAAGGGCACAACTCAACAAAAAGTAAAAAAAAAATAGAAGGAGTGGTTGAATGGGTAAGTTATTTACGTTAAATAAAAGAACTATTTATTATCTAGAATGTGCAAACAAAAAATATAATAATTTAATCCCGAAATACTAAAAAACATCAAAAGTATGGTTTTTTGGCTCTCCTGAAAAGTGCCCATTTTGAGTTGTGCCCTTTTTCACTGGAGACACTGATTTTATGAAATAGGTTGATTCCCTAACGATATAACCCATCATTGTATTTTTTTATTATAATCTATTTATTATAGCGTCTGACATGTATTGGTACTAAATAATCCCTGTTTGTCCCAGTACTCGTCAAAATTAATACTTTTTTTATGGAAATTGGGACACGTTTGGAGAAACGTATCTAATATCCACATGTTTTGTTAATTTAATGCAAAAGTGAATATTGTTACATAAAATCAAAATAATTAATTAATGAGCTCTAATATAAATTGACTGCCTCAACAGTCTAGTGGTTGCAAGCTGGCTGCTGATAGATAAATGTAGATATTTTGAGGAATACACGCCTGACGCTTTTTATAAATAAAACAACAGATAAAGATACATAATATTTAAAATGTTAATATGATATGAGTATGTATGTAAAGTAATATTACAACCAATTCTTTAGTACCCCTGATCTTACTGACCCTATCTTTTCTGACCTAGTCTCACTCAAAACTCAGCTCAGATCCCTTCAGATGCTGTTCAGTCCACTCGTCAAATCTTCGTGACAAGTCGTCTGACATATAATTCTTCCAATCACCGATTTCCCCTTTCCTTATAAACCTCAGATCTGTAGAAACCAAATAGTCGTCTCCGTATGACATTTTCAAAGTGGCTTCGTAGTTCACAGCTGGATTTTCTTTCATGTTTTTGAATGAGAGGTGCTCGCATAGCTCGTTCATTTGGGTGTCGGTTAGTTCTTTGTTGAGAAATTGAGCAGTTCTCCTGACCATAGAAGGGAGATCACGCTTCATATCTTCGTATTTCATAAAAAGAACGTTCGGATCGTTGCGTCGGCGCCAAAATCCTGAGTCAAGCATAATGACAGAAAAATAGTATATAAAAAGCGAAAAGAACTTTGAAAATCCGACGGTTGATGTACCTATTCGAATACAAAATTAAAGGGAAAACCCCTAACCTTATAGATTTATTAAACTATTTAGTTTTTATTTTTTATTTACATATTTATTTGATCAAGAACAATGTACATTGTGTTTGATTTGTGTAACATGCATGCATACATAAAATTTAGTTACATATTATGTTAAAACAATTATTATTAGAAAAAAAAAATCTTATAATGATATTTCGTGATTATTAGTACTGACAATAATTAAAATACTAATTCTAGATTATAATATAAACAATAATTCAAATACTAATTCTAGATTATATTATAAACAATTGTCATTCAGATATTATCAATCATAGTGTTCATCAATGGAGTACAAGCATTTATTCTTATAGGAAATCTTTTTTTTTTTATTAAACGAGCTTTTCCCTGTTAGGCTTTTTAAGTCAGCTGGCAACTTGTTATATGTACATCAAGCGGCATATTGTAGACACAATGCAAAATCTATTGTTATGTCCTCATGAGGAAACTGTATGCATTGACGGGTTAATGTATATTTGTACGTCTTGATACTGAGGACTATGCTTAACAATATTAAATTTTGGATTAATTTTATTTTTGATGTCTTTTCTACGAGTACTTTCTCTGGTTATTCTTTCTTCCTCAGTTTCATATTCATGTAAATATTTTTTTAAAGTAGTTAATAACAAGAATATATAAGCTAGACACTGTTAAAATACTTAATTCCTTATAATGAGTTCGTCAGCTTTCTCTTTGTGTGATTCGGACTATGGTACATATGGCCCTTTTTTGAAGGATGAAAGCTCTCTGGCAATTGTACCCTGTACACTTCTGGCTGTTGTTGTTGTTGTTGGCAGTTGTAGTTTTTGTAGTGAATAGGAATTTTTAACAGTCTAAATAACCGTACCAATAATAATATGAATTTGCGTGTTAAAATCAATCAAACCGTTTTAAGTACTCTTCCAAAACCCACATACTCGTGATAGCGTAGCGTTGGAATAGTTCGAGCGACTGAGATGCAAGGTGTGGGGGTAACAGGGACCGAGGAAATTCCAGGAAGCCGATGATAGGCCACATAGTCAGTTACTATTGATCCCCCCCCCCTACTTTCCACGCCACTGATGAACTGGATGGACAATAGGTTTATCAGATTTTTATTTCAAACACCAAAGCTTTTACAAGCGTTTTTAAAAAGTTATTGACACTAGTTGCTCGGTTCCAAAAAGTTGCAAATCTCATTTCAAGGTTGATTTCATTGGCTGCCAAATTAATGTTTTTTTGTTTTTTCCCAAATAGTGCTTTTATATCACACTAGCTGGCCGCCCGCGGCTTCACCCGCGTGGAGTTCATCATAGCGTCTGGTGTACTTAACCAGAAGACGCAGGTTCGAATCCTGCCCGCGGTCGTATTTTCCTTTACTAAAATAGCTTTACTATCTTTGCATGGAAAATGCCAAAAAAATACAAAAAGAGACCTAAGAAGATGTATTAAAAATAAAGTGATCCTAAATTCACCAAAGAGTTTAAAATTGAAAACACTGTCTGCCACGAAGCCTAGAAAAATGACAGTTTCATATCGCAAGTCACTTAGGATTTTCTATACCAAATTTATTTATTCTTTTCAAGTGTTCTTTCAAGATTTTCCTTATTATTTTTCTTCTTAAATCACCCCTGTATTATGACAAACAAAACACAAAATGAATTATTCTAATTTAAGGTTATTTAAGGTTAGGCGAGACTAACGAACGGCGATTGATTTTTATACCTATATATAGATAGATAGATAGATATACTATATACCAACTAAGGCAACAGTGACTAAGTAAGTAAATAAGTAATAATAAGTGAGTACATAAAAATATTCAACTTGAATATTTATTGTTGAATTATTCAACTACCTAGAGAGCAGCCTAACTTTGAAAAATAAAACATAATTAGAGTCAGGTTTTTTAGTTAATTACATGAAACAACTAGGCGAGTTCGAAGCCATTAACCTTAGATAATTATACAAATTTACTAATTTGTTGATAATAAATTAACACATGCATATTAAACTAATTACCTATCCACTAGTAGTACCAAAAACGTTATAAACTGGAATAGATAAGTTTCAATTAATTCGTTTATTGGCCACATTTGACGAATAAAAATATTGCTTATAATATTGACATATAACGTGTCTACGCTTGAGACACTGAAGCTTGATGCTCAATGAAACGATGTACGTTACGTAAATAATAGTTTAATACTTTGCTTTAGCACTATTCACAATAATAAAATTTAGTTTTTAAAAAGGCGGACGGAACACGTCCTTCTGCTGCGATTAAAAAGCAAGTCATTATACATTATTAAAATTAGGAGGTAGATAATTTTAGTTTTATAAACGAATTTGAATGCAGCTACCGACATTAAGAAATAAAAATAAATGATGATGGCAAAATGTTGGATCCACTTGTTATAGTATGAATTCTGTCAGGCGTAGACATCTTCCCCGCCGTTAAAAGTCTCCGACTTTTAAGCTTCTATTAGGTTTTCCGTCGCTGGCAGCGGGCAGAGACGCGTGAAGGACCTCCGGTAGCACCCTTGAGCAGTTTGAACGTCTGCTACGCGACACACTCCATCAGGACCAGGAAATAGCTTGCTGATTCGACCCATGCGCCAGCATAATGGTGGTACATTCTCCTCCTGTAGCAGCACAACGTCTCCAATTTTCAAAGAGGTATCCTTGGTGCGCCATTTTGACCTCTGTTGTAGCTCAGCCAGGTACTCCTTTTGCCACCTTCGCCAAAAATGCTGGCGGATTTGTTCAAGCCTTTGATGGCGTTTCAACTGACTTGACGTACAGTCTTCAAGGCTCGGTGAAGGCAGCGCAGTCAGCGGCCGACCAAGTAGGAAGTGGCCTGGAGTGAGGAAAAATAAGTCATTGGGAGAGGACGACAAAGGACATAGTGGGCGACTGTTCAAAATGGCTTCTACTTGAGCGAATAGTGTGGATATCTCTTCGAACGTCAAGTGCGTGTTGCCCATTACACGTCTTATGTGGTATTTGGCCGATTTCACTCCGGCCTCCCAGACACCACCAAAATGGGGAGCGTAAGCGGGAGAAAATAAAAATTTAATTTCTTCGTCATTTGAAAATTCTGTAATAGCGTTACGATTATTTTTTAAGAAGTCACCTATTTCTTTAGCCGCGGCAACAAAATTGCGGCCATTATCACTGAAAATTTCAGTGGGCCTACCACGGCGGGATATGAACCTACGCAAGGTAAGAATGAAAGCATCCTTTGAAAGGTCGCTTACTGCTTCCAGGTGGACACACTTAAACCTCAGGCATATAAATATACACAAATAACATTTTGTGATTTTTGAGCCGCGACCTTTCCTGTTTAAGACAAAGAAGGGTCCAGCAAAATCGATGCCCACACTTTGAAACGGGAAGTCCACCGTAACACGCTGAGAAGGCAAGTTACCCATTAGGGGTGATAAAGTCTTGCCCCGCACTTTCCTACATTTGATGCAGTTGTGCACCGTCCGCCTGGCGAGGTTTCGGCCATTGATTGGCCATATGTACTCCCTAACGCTAGCGAGGAGAAGCTGTGGTCCAGCGTGTAATTTACGTAGGTGTTCACGCTCAAAAATAAGCTTGGTAAGGTGATGAGAAGAATGTAAGAGGATAGGGTGCTTACTATTATATGGTATTGCTGAAGCATCCAAACGGCCTCCTACTCGGATTAAAGCATTTGCGTCCATAAAGGGTGTAAGTGCTATTATGCTAGATTTTGGACTAAGAGGCTTATTTCCTTTTAGTAGTTCATAATCCACAGGAAAGGATTCCTGCTGTGCCTTACGGCATAAAAGATAAAAGGATCCTTGTAACTCTTCTAAACTGAGTTCATTAAAACGCCTTGAATTAGGATTTCGAAGATTATGTATGAACCTCAATACATAAGCAAACACTCGCCGTAGCTTTAAGAATTTACTAAAGTTTTGAAAGGGAATTATTGAAGAATAATTATTGACATTAATATTAATATTTGATTTTATTTCCGGAACTTGGCACTCTTGCTGAGATTTAGGGGATAAAGTAGGCCAAGAAGATTCTTCTTGAAGTAAAAATTTGGGCCCCTTCCACCATAGATCACAGTCCTTAAGTTCATCAGGATAGACTCCACGAGAGACGAGATCAGCGGGATTGTCGGATGTAGGTACATAACGCCAACAAGAGAGACTTGACAGTTCCAAGATCTCCGCGACTCTATTCGCCACGAAGGTCTTCAACCTTCTAGAGCTAGTATGCAGCCAGGCAAGGACGACGCTGGAGTCACACCAAAAACACTTAGGTTCTATTGGGAACCTCAGAGAATCGACGACGGCCCTGCATAATCTAGCGGCTAGTAACGCAGCACATAGCTCTAGACGAGGAATTGTACACGCTTTAATAGGTGCCACCTTAGACTTGGAACACAAAAGGTTAACGTACACATTGCCTGCTATATCAATAGACCTTATAAAAATACAAGCGCCATATGCCTTCTCAGAGGCGTCGCTGAAGACATGCAGCTCCGTTACCACAGGTGAGTGACATAAAATCTGCCTTGGCAGTGTAATTAAGGATATATGAGACAAGCTATTTGAAAACTTATTCCAAGACCTTACTATGTCTCCTGAAAGAGGCTCATCCCAACCAACCTTGTCAAGCCATAACTGCTGCATCATTAATTTAGGTATAACAATGCAGGGGCTAACAAAACCAAGTGGGTCGAAAATTTTAAATGAAGTAGATAAAATATGGCGCTTTGTAATTTTATCACTAGTGGGATTAAGTTCGAACTCATAATGTAAACGATCTGTCTTAGAGTTCCACCCTAATCCTAAAGCGTTTGAGGATTCACTAATGATTAATGTATCTGTTGAACTTTCAGATATGGTTTCAAGAACCTTACAAGAATTGGACTTATACTTTCGTAAATGAAAACACCCTGCTCTCAGGGCCTTTGATATGGACTCTCGAATGTTTTGCAACTCATTTTCAGAGTCACATCCCGTGATCAGATCGTCAACGTAAAGATCCCTTTGTATTATAGTTTTAATGAGTGGATCGTCACACTCCTCTCCCAGCTGCCAAAGACACCTAGTAGACAAATAGCTTGCACTTGCGAAGCCGTAAGTCACAGTGTTTAAACGCAAGATCTTGAGGGGCTGGTGCTCATCTTCTCTCCATAGAATAAGCTGAAGATTTCGATCAGACTCGTTCATCACACATTGGCGGTACATTTTCTCTATGTCCGCTGTTAAAAGGTATTTATAGAAGCGAGCTCGAATTAAAATGGAGAAAAGAGAGTCTTGAATTTGAGGGCCAACCATCTGTATATCATTGACAGACAGGCCAGAGGATGTGCGAGCTGATGCGTCGAAGACCACTCTAATTTTAGTTGACTCACTGTTTTGTTTAAATACAGGATGATGAGGCAAAAAATAACATAAGTTAGAAGTTAAATTGATTGATAAAATTTCAGTAAGGTGACCTAATTCTGCATACTCCCTAATAAACTGTATGTATTGTGACTTAATTTTGGGCTGTCTCCTAAATCGTTTTTCTAAATTATAAAACCTTTTCTTAGCTATGTTATAGGAGTTCCCAAGACAGTCAGGTGAGTCGACGAGAGGTAACCTCACACAAAACTTTCCATTTGCTAAGCGGTAGGTGTGTTGCAAAAAATGCATTTCACATGCCTTCTCGCTTTCAGTATGATGAGATTTTGTTGGGATTTCTTCAAGTTCCCAGAACCTGTTTAAATTACAATCCAAGTCCCTGTTATGAGAAGAATGAGTAAGTATATGATTACAGTTAATACTATTTTTAGGTTGCAGGTACAGTGGCAAGGGGCCTCCAATCAACCAGCCTAACTTGGAGCTGTGTAGCTTAGGGCAATTTGGCCCTAATGACCGCTGCTCACCACCTATAATGTCCCAAAATAAATCTGAGCCTATGAGTACGTCTATGAAACAAGGCTGATTAAAATTAGGGTCTGCAAGGATTATGTTACTGGGGATATTAAAGGATCTAATATCAATAAATGTATTTGGTATGGAACCTGTTAAGTCCTTCATTACAAAGAAGTTGGACACAACATTGAATGCTGAATTATTCGATTTTAATTGGGCAATGCAATATTCAGATATAGTGGCTGAATGATTGTTACCAAAACCGATAATTCTAGTAGCATCAATAGGACAATCTTCTAATGATAATTTTTGTTTCAGATTTAGACTGATAAAAGAGGACTGGCTGCCACAATCAAGTAGGGCTCGCACTATTTCAGATTCACACGTCTTAGGATTGACTACTTCAATTAGAGCAGTAGATAGAAGAGCTTGTCTATTACCATGGTTGTTACAAGTGACTAACGTTTCAGTCATATTTTCACCACTAGGCGTATTGCTATCTGAACCAGTAGGAAGATGTAAAATTGTATTATGTCGCTTGTTGCATTCGCGGCAACGGGCAAGACGACATTTAAAAGCAGGATGACCTGACCTCAAACAATTAAGGCACAATTTCAACTTAGTAGCCTCGGCTATACGTTCGCTTACACTCATTGCCTTGAATGAAGTACAATCATAAATTCTATGGTCAGCATTGCAGTAAGGACACAGGAAAGACGAAGATGATGGAATTTTTGGTTGGCTACTACTACTGGTATATGCATGAAACTTAGTGTGTGTGTGGGCAGATTTATTAGAATGGCTTGAAGGATGTTGTTGACCATGAGTGGCCTTAGGAGCATTGTCTGATTTGTTGCGGTGCAAGGACTCAAGAACAGCGGCGCGATCGTTTAGAAATTTATGAAAATCTTTAAGTGTGGGTATATCAGTTGACAACGCATTACGGTGTTCCTCCCATTTCGTAAAAGTGTGATTGTCCAGCTTGGAAGAGACTAAGTGGATTATAATGACATCCCAATGCTCAGTGGCTAGTCCTAAACTGGAAAGGGCACGTAAATTCTTAGTGACGTGGTCAACCAAAAAACGCAACGACCTCTCAGACTCCTTGTTTATAGAATGAATGTTGATTAATGCACTGAGGTGATGACTTATTAATAAACGTTTATTGTCATAACGATCAAGTAAAAGGTTCCAAGCTTCCTCATAGTTATCAGAGGATATCTCCAAGTTTGACACTATTCGTGCTGCTTCTCCTTCTAAATATGAATTTAAATAATGAAACTTATTAACTGGACTTATCCTCTTATTTTCGTGAACTAAAGATCGAAATGTATCACGAAATTCCATCCAACGGAAATATGACCCATCGAACTTGGCTATTTGAATTAAAGGTAGCTTGAATCCCATATCATTATGTTCAATAGCGCAATGAGTCATATTATGAGGACTACTCGAGTCGTGGACGCTGTCATCCCTACTATGCAATTGCAATAAATTTTGAGCCGTTACAATGTTGCTAATAAACTCCTGTTCAATGATTTCGCGCTCCTCAAGCTCAGCCTTTAACCCACTAGAATTATAAATTTCAATTTGACTTTGTAAATCATCAAATCTCGATGATAAAGTTTCAAATTTAGTTAGTTTCAGTGTAAGTTCCGCCCTCTGTGTGGTAGTAAATGTATCTAACTGTGATATTTTTTCTAAGTAATTTTTAAATTTTGTTACTTGACCTTTGACGGAACTACGCCTAACATTTAACTCAGTCAAAGTCTTAGCATCTTCCCTTAAACTCATCGTGATTGTAGTTAAAACAAATTAATAAATGCCTACCTACTTGTATCAAAGAAATTTCAAACGAAAAAGAAATCAGTTATAAATACGTAAACGAAAGTTGAATTTAAAGAAATAAATAAAATGAAAAAAAAAAAAACTTAATGCTCACGCCCCTCGTTATGGTGGTATCTGCCGCACGGGAGGCCGAAGTCACGGCTCAGGCCGGCTGGACAGCAGCCGCAGGCCGTGGGCGTTAGACGTGGCCGGCGCTCAACCAAGCACGGGCACCCGGGCACAAGCCTGAAATGTTTGGCGGAATAATCACTAAAATGAAATAAATACAAGGCACGGCAGCCTTATGCTATGATTTTCCTAGAATATAAGATAATAATTGTGAAATGAATTTATGTATGTAGGTAGGTACTTTGTTCAACGAAATCGTGTTAATAACGCTCGAAAATGGTTTAAATTCTACGTATGAATCACTAATATCATTTCTCGTTGTATATTTACAACGTAGAATAACGGAACAATGAAAATAAACACGATTAAAATGATGATGCAATGTTAAACTTAAGAATGGACTTTGACCCTTGAATTTGCGCAAGCAGAAACCATTAAGAAAATGGATAGGCGAATAGGCTATGCGGTTTAAAGGATGTTTAAGGAAGAAAGGAAGGCCACTTAGCTGCAAGAATCCTGCTGCGCTGCGGTTTGACGATATTACAGTCACGTCAATGACCGGCGGTACTAATAAGGTTCCTCCTGGTGTCTTCCTCCGATAAATATCGCTTGTATTCGAAGGCTGGTAGTGATGCGGTGCTGACCGGCTGATGGCTGCGGCGCTGTGCTGACCAATTCCAGCTAGACTTCGATACGTTAGATTTCTCCACAGGTTTTCGTCCTGTCACGGTCGCCAATTATGTCTACGCTTGAGACACTGAAGCTTGATGCTCAATGAAACGATGTACGTTACGTAAATAATAGTTTAATACTTTGCTTTAGCACTATTCACAATAATAAAATTTAGTTTTTAAAAAGGCGGACGGAACACGTCCTTCTGCTGCGATTAAAAAGCAAGTCATTATACATTATTAAAATTAGGAGGTAGATAATTTTAGTTTTATAAACGAATTTGAATGCAGCTACCGACATTAAGAAATAAAAATAAATGATGATGGCAAAATGTTGGATCCACTTGTTATAGTATGAATTCTGTCAGGCGTAGACATAACGATTTATGACATTCGCCACAGCCAGTCATTTTTAGCCCCGTTGTTAACTGCAACATTAGGCACCACTTCTAGGACAAAATACATTTTAACTTACCAAGTAAATGCTTCCAAAAGGAACCATATATTATGCTGTCTCTCATGAAGAGATCACAGAACTCCTCGAAGGTGCCGTTGAGTTTTTGCATCAGAGAACAATAGTGGTAGTATGATACCACCATTTGGATTGCGGTACGTGTAAATAACCTGTTGGCAAATAAAAATCTACAACAAAGTGTCTGTTATGTCAAAATAAACCGCTATTTTACATAATGTAGGTACGTACAAGAATATGCAATGATGTATGGTACTTATGAAATTTTATTTTATTTGTTTGAAGTGGATAGTCAAACGTCTGTTTGTACCTACTAATCTCCGAAAGCTAGTGGTGGATTTAAATATTTGCCGCCAGTAGGCTGATAGATTTTTTCCACAATAATTGCCACCACTGCCTTCAATCTCAGATCAAATAAAAAGTTAAGATGGAACTTTGCGAACAAAAAAGTGAGGCCGGTTTAAACTATGCCTAGCCGTTTACAACTAACAAACTACACCTTTTCATGTCAGTCGAGCTTTCGATAGCTTGATAGCTCGACTGACAAGATAAGGCGTAGTGTCGGTATTGTTATATAGTGTAAAATTGTGTTTGTAAACGGCTAGGCGTAGTTTTAACCGGCCTCACTTCTTTGTTCGCAAAGTTCCATCTTAACTTTTTAATTGATCTGAGCCTTCAATGACAACCATTTTTTAGAATTGTACAAGTTACAGTTGTAACCAACCGTATGATTTGTGGACTCTCAGCCTAATTATTCCACCCTTTTCCCGTAATAGTATGATTTTGAACAAAGGGATCAGGGTCAGTTCCGAAATTATTTTTATAAGAAATCGTTTTTGTGTATATTTTAAAGCAAATAAAAGCTCAATCAATACTACTAACAAGGCTGGGTAAGGTGCCTTAAATATTAGTAATACAATAATGTACGTACATAAAAAACGTACACTGAGAAAATGAACAATAACATTTATAAACCATTTGTGGCCCGTTTGCCGCCCCTAAAATCTGCCGCCCTATGCTACAGCCTGCTGGTAAATCCGCCACTGCCGAGACGGCTGGACAATCTGACAATTTTGACAGGACTCACTTCACTTGGAGATAGCGAAGTAATACCTAATATATAAGAAATAGCTTTTTATTTATTTATTTATTAATAAGGTACATCAACAATATACATACGATACATTTTTTAAATATATGACTGAGACAGAGATCTTGTATGTAGATCTCTAACAGATGTACACAACGTTCACTGCATGTAAACTTAAACCAAAGAAAAGAAAAAAAATGAAATAGACGGAACTAAATGGGTAGGTACAAACCAAATAAAATCAACATATTATCAGATCAGATTTTAGCTATTTAACATCACGATACGAACCGGCGTGAAATAAACGGCGTGAGAAACTACTGATGTTCTAAAAGAGGAACACCTTAGAAAATAATGTTACTACTTATAGGATTACTGCTTCTGATATAGCCAAGCACAATACTGCGAGACCGAAGGATACGGTGAGCTCATTCTGTGTGACCGGATCAAACAATTATTAACCAAAATGTAGGGTAGCTGTTAGTAATTTTGACATAAGGCCAACCAACACCTCAGTCCACCCGTGACCATGGATGCTGTAAAGGATCCGAAACGTCGGGAATTAAATAATATCAATATAACGCGATAAAATCCATAAAAAAGTAGTTTTATAGTATTTAGTATACATATAGGATGTTTGTCATCTTACCTCCGAACATCCTTATCGTTAGAAATTTAGATTTATAATGTTGATACCCCAGTGCATTCTTACCGTAGGTACCTATTTATAACTAAAATACAATGCAATCTTAAACAAAGAAAGTGTTATGGGAACCACGACTTTACCTTAGGTTTAAACGAGCCGTCATCATTCTCAATATCCACAGGCAGAAGGTCCCAAGGAAGATGAGTGCACACACAGCGAGGGTTCGGCAGACTTTTCACTACATCCACTGAGGTATCCTTAGAAAAATCCATATTAAGTCTGTGCTGGATGCAAGACATTTCCAATCGAGGACATCTTATCTAAAAGTGCACAAGAAATACGTAACCATTAGCCAATATTCATTCATTAGTAGTGAGTTTTGAACCTTTCAGAATTATGAAAAGTGGCTTTTTGAAACTCGTATTTGTGACCGTCGGAATAAATGTGTTCGTATTTATGTAAGGGAGTTAAATATAAATATGTAAATACAAATGGTAACTTGCTTGCTGCAATGGCTTCTTACTGTCTTCATAGTCTAAGTCATTTCGGATCATCTCCTGAGCCCAAGTCGAACCTAAAGACATAAAACATGATCTATCAACGAGCACCTTTATAAGTACCTAAGTCATTACAGAAATACATAAATCAAGAAACAAGAGAGATTTACCTTGAAATTACTAGAATTAGATTCAATTGACACCTTAGGTATACCTAATGGTAAGAACCGTCTCTTTGTAAATATGGAATCGGGTGAGATTTTAAACTGACGAAAAATTGTGAACAAAGGCAATCAAAATTATTCATTCATACTTAATACCAAAACTATGCATACCTACAATACGTGTATATTTTCCGATAGTTCATAAACCAACGGTGGTTGGCCTTCAGATTGTGAACCAATATACAGCTAGTTCTCTAAATATGGACCACCACGCGCAAAAGACGCTCTTAGTCGTTTAGTTGCGGAAAATAGCCCTGTATACCTTAAGGACCACCGACTACGCTATCGACTTTTAAAAATAAACCTCAAAATTTAGTTGTGATCCAATTAAACCAATTAGAGTGCTTCTTCCGTTTCGTTCTCGACCGACTTACAATCTGACGGCCGTCCACGGTTAAATTGTAAACTATCGAAAAAAATTTAATGCCTCATGTTGTAATGCCAATTCCTGATCAAAATCATTCGTCAGTTTACAATTTTCCATTGACATAATATATACAACATATCGTGACAAACGCAAAATAGGAAAGAAAACCCAATTCCATAAAAACAAAATTTCCTCAGGAAACTTTGTTTTTATGGAATGTATCTTGTTATAAATAAGTAGGTAGACACCTTTTGTTCTTCAGAGCCGGCAATTCCTGTGAGCGTATATCACTATTACTTTTCAAAATATTTTGAAAAGGCGGCTCAGATAAGACATACCTATCTACCTCTAATGCATCAACTACATTTTTGGGCGATATAAACTACATATAATATTATAAAAAAATTAATAACGTTGTTTAACTGTTTGTTACGTTTTCACACCTACACTGCTGAACCTCTTTTGATGAATAATAATAATAATTTATTTTCAAAAATAAGATTTACAGGTGTATACAATCATTTAGAATGTAGGTATCTATGAAATTCTCAATAGCAGCTCGGTGTTTTGACATGTGCCCCGGTGAATTGCAATAGGCTCGCCCACTTACTTGGGACCTAAACATACCGGCGAACTTAGGTGTATAGTACACCTCTGCCCAGCCCTTCGGGGAATAAAGGCATGATGGTATGTGTGTATTTCTTTTTATAATAAACAAAACAAAATATCAATAACACATGGTCGATTTACTCACCAGTTCTGGGGTATGAGCACAACCAGACATCAGAATCCCGGACTTCCATGTCCAAAATATCCTGTCCCATAGTTTTGTAGGAGTCTGACAGAATCGCCCCACTTGGGTTGATCTGCAGAATTTGACCCTTACCACAGTCAAACATTCTGGTAAGCCAATCCTCCGTTTCGGAGTCCAACTTTGAAAATGACAGTACTGGCATCGTCTTCATTTTAAAAGAAAAAAGGATATTGTTCTATCTTTGGACTCGAGTGACTACCGTTTGGAGTTGGAAGCAATGAGCATTCGATAGGTATGTTGCGGCTGGTATAGTAACTTGTTTGTTTTAAATAACACGTACGTACGATTTTAAAGCCGGTTACATATCATAAAGAGTTTTTCACTTGTCTCATTAACTACCATGATAAGCTCTATACAGCGCGCGGCAACTTTACTGCAATTTTTCATTTTTCGAACCAGTCGGGATGGCTTACTGAGAAACCATTCTGGTACTCAAAGCCGGCGCGATCTGCACCGCGCAATTTGATATGATCTGTTGAGTTGACCGTGCCCCCGCCAAGTCGAGAAAGCAAGCATTGTCCCACGAGTATCTGTTCTCGAAGCATTTCGGCCGAGAACGAGAAAGAATAGGCCACCACACTACCCTACTACGGATTGGCAGACTTCACACGCCTTGGATTCAAACTCCAGACCTTTGACTTTGCAGTCCAATGGTCATATCACTAGTCTATCACTGCATTATTATTGCCCCATATATCATCGTAATCCATATCTGTGATCATACTTCTTTTAATTGAGGCTTTAACTCTCTGACTTTTACTTCTTATTACCTATTAGGTACTCTTTGAGTTTTACATGAGGAACTATATAAAATATTGGAGACTACAGACACGCCCCGGCTTGGCACGATTAAACATAAGCTGCAGATCAAATAAAAAGTTATGATGGAACTTTGCGAACAAAGAAGTGAGGCCGGCTAAAACTACGCCGTTTACAAACACAATTTTACACTATATAACAATACCGAAACTACGCCTTATCTTGTCAGTCGAGCTATCAAGCTATCGAAAGCTCGACTCACTTCTTTGTTCGCAAAGTAAGTATAAAGTAGGGTGGAGTAACACATTTTGGTTTTAAAGTTTTAAGAGGAGTGTCCCTCGCGAACGCAACAATGTTGCACAGTTGTCGCTGTCTCTATCCCTCGCGATGCGAACGCGTGCCCGAGAGGAGAAACAACAACATTTTCACGCGTATTTCGTATGTTCCGAATTTTGGAGATTACTCCTATAATATTGCTAATATGTAAAAAAAAAATCTTGTAAAAAAATATTCACTATATTATCTGGGTTTCCTTCGAATCAGAATGTTTCTGTATTGATACATTGTCGAGAAATACTAGCATAAAGTTGGGCCGTTTTTCAACGAAAATTGCCAATCTTTGAGCTCGTGTAACTTTTTAACCGTATATTGAAATGAAATTTTATATTACAGAAACACGTATATTAATGATAAGATTGTTACTGCAAAATTTCAATGACTTTCATTGTTTAAAATTCAAGCAAGGGCCAAACTGCGTTTGTATGGGGCGCGAAGCGGATACTATCCTCTTAAGATTCCTGTATTATCAATCGATGATACGTAGGTAAAAGTGTATTAAGGTGGCACATTAGGTTTGAAGTTTCGAAAAAACATAAATTTTTGGCTTACAACATTATCGGCCTAAAATGTTCTCTCTGCAATCTCTTGGTAAGAGGGAGTGAGCCGTAATCCATCACGCGGGCCAAGTGCTGTTTGTTTTATGGCTTACAATTAGATCTTTACTATAATATATTACGACTACATTACCAACTTTACTGAGATATTGGTACTTAAAAATACTTAAGGAATTAATAACTAACGTTCTTAGGTATATAACACAACAAAACAAACTAAATCGGAAGTTAGGGCACTATATTGTTATGAAAATATTGCGATTTTGTGTCAGAATGTGGCATCTTTTGCCTGGATTTTATCCTCGTTTACTTGTATGAAACCATCCATTCCTTCTACGATCCGCAAACATTGTAGTGAAGCTTCGGTTATGATGAACTTCACGTAGGTATTTCTCTACTGCTTGAGTGTGGCAAGGATACTTTTCAATTTCAAGCAAAACTACCAAATTAGGAAATTTCTATGTCGCTCGGTTGCATATCTAAATAGGTGCATCAACCTTAAGTTTCAGAAAGGGATAAGCAAACTTTCTTTCCCATTTTACTGATTTCATGCGTTTAAAACTATCTGACAATTCCCTTACGTGTGGTGTGACTATAAAACATAGCCAGAAGGCATTTTTTTATAGTTTTCTAAGATGATGCTTTTCAGGTAAAACCACAAATACCTTCTATCTAACTAACTACCTACCTACCCAACCACTACTACTACCTACCTACTAAACTTATAATAATACGACATCAACTTTGCAACAGCTTGCTGCTGTCTTATTGTAGGAATGGATGCATTAATTCATAATTTTTTTACCGCGGTCGCAATAATTTAAACTCTTAATTAATTGAAAGCCTATTTCAGATTTTTTTAATTTTTTGTATGAATAAAGCTTTCCTAACGTGTCATCGATTAACGATACTAAATATTGTTTAGATAGTTTTACTCCACCCTGTTGAAGTGTCTGTGTAAAATTCTAGGTTTGTCTAGACTACCTACTTACAATATGCATGTACTCTTATCACTACTTACATAATAATAAAATTACTTTTAACAAAAAAGTTAAACCGCCTTCAAAAAATAATAAAATAATTTTGTCTAAAACAGTTTGGGAAGTCGGTGACTTCTATTTGAGTGGGTCTTTTATTTTCGCCACCGACTTCCCAAACTGTTTTAGACAAAATTATTTTATTATTTTTTGAAGGCGGTTTAACTTTTTTGTTAAAAGTAATTTTATTTTGTAATTTTTAGTGGAAAGTTTTATTTAGAAATACTTGTTAGCCAACTAAACGCACTGCTCCAATAAGACAGCGATGTTTCGGAGTAAACGATAATATCATCGATGTAAACAATTTTTAGATTTTTGTTGATATTTTCAAAACTGCTCAACCGGTACGGCGGTACCCATTGCACTACCGACGTGAACCCACTCGTAACACAAGCATTTAGCTTAGCACGAGGGGTTAACAAGATTGTGAGACTAGCAATGTGACCCACATTGCTAGTCAGCTTTAAAAAAAAAACCCGCAACCAATCCCAACACAACCTTCGGCACGAATTCAAGTCACGACCCGGGATTAAGAAACGCTGCTGTAAACGTTGTGGGGAGGCTGATGAAACGCTACTTCACCTTCTGGAGGAATGAGGATCGCTATTAAGTACACACGGCTACAGGTCAACCTATACAAATCCGATCCGATAATATCATCGATGTAAACAATTTTTAGATTTTTGTTGATATTTTCAAAACTGCTCAACCGATTTCGATACAATTTAAACGGGACCACCTCTGAAGTATAATCTTCCAAACAAAAAAACAATAATTAAAATCGGTCCACAACTGGCGGAGATATCGCGTAACAAACATACAAAAAAAAAAAAAACATACAGACGAATTGAGAACCTCCTCCTTTTTGAAGTCGGTTGAAAACAAAGTCCGCGTCACGTCTACACGTTTGTTAGTGATAAACTCAAAAGCTACTGAACGAGTTTTCATGCTGTTTTGCTTCTTTTTTCGTTTGATGTCATATTTCAACCAATTGGTTGAAATATGTCATATTTCAACCAATTGGTTGAAATATGACAATAATTCAAAACAAAAAAGCCAAGTCACCTTTCATCGCAAAAATAGCCGCTTCCTAATTATACGCTTTTTTATAACAAAACAACATACAATTATTTGAAATAGCTCTGCCTGTCTGAAGTTAGCCATTGCGAACGACCGCGCAGGTAAAATTATTTAATTAGGTAAGTGTACCTACATAAATATCGAAATTTGTAAAGAAAATAGTCACAAATGTGAAACGTATGCCGCCTTTTCTTTACACCGACTCATTCGATTAAAATTTATCACTCGGATCACGGATCGTTAGTATACACATTAATCTTGCGGAAAACTCTCTTAATGATAGTGAAAATACAAATAAATAAATAAATAAATAATAAATAAAATCGTATTAGAATCTGTTGCGTGGTTTTTAAGAAGTTAGCGAAGAAACAGACAGACGGAAAGAGTGACTTTGCTTTTACTATGTTGTGATAATAAGAAATGCCGCCAACGAAAGTTGTTCATTGTGATGGGCATGTCCTGTGAACTTATAAAAATGTAAGCTGAAGCCTACATAATCTGATCTGTAAGCTGAATATTAATGCTACAAGACAAGATACAATCTGCAATAGCCGTTTAGGTGGCGATCCAAAGTATAAATATCATAATTATAATCATCAGCACCGGCCTGTCCCGTATTCAATACTAATAGGATTACCTAAAAGCTCGTAATTTGCTTACCGTCATTATAAAATATTGAAATATTTTATCTTTATCCAAATCAAAGTTAAACAAGCATAGGTACTACGACGACAATATCGGCATTTATTGTAGACCTGGTACCGAAGTTATGAAGCGGCGGTACCCATTGCACTACCGACGTGAACCCACTCGTAACACAAGCATTTAGCTTAGCACGAGGGGTTAACAAGATTGTGAGACTAGCAATGTGACCCACATTGCTAGTCAGCTTTAAAAAAAAAACCCGCAACCAATCCCAACACAACCTTCGGCACGAATTCAAGTCACGACCCGGGATTAAGAAACGCTGCTGTAAACGTTGTGGGGAGGCTGATGAAACGCTACTTCACCTTCTGGAGGAATGAGGATCGCTATTAAGTACACACGGCTACAGGTCAACCTATACAAATCCAGTTTAAGCTGATCTCGCATTGTATAGGCTCCCCATACAATTAGAGGAGAGTTAAAACTGGTTGTGTATAGCTTAATGTGTAGCCGTGCGTACATAAACACAGTGCACATTTTCAGAAAATCCTGCAGTTTATAGTAGCCGCATGGTTTAGCGGTGAAATCAAACTCAGCGACTGGTGATTACAATATGTTTTGGATTTACACATTTAAAAGAGCAGGGGGGGGGGGAGTTTGGGAGTACTCCGTTTAAAAAAATAGGAGCTTCAAAAGTATACAGCAGTATTTTTTTTATTAATTATTTATATTTATACAAATTCCTGTTAAGATAGACTTAAAAATATGGAAAACCTTTTTATAGTAATTGTAAATTAAAAGTGTCGTATACTTAGATCTACAAGACGTGACGTAAGAGCTCTGCCTCTCACAGTGGATGATACCGGGCCTCTGATAATACTAACTTATGTAATTCGTGATATGTATTAAATCGGACTGAACGGGACTAGTAGTCTAGTCGTGGTTCTCCCTAATTTATTTCACAAAGATGTTTCGTTCATATCAATATTAATATAATTTTTAAATAAGTACCAAGATATTTCAATAACTCTTCAGCACCCCTAATCTTAGCTGACCCTATCTTCCCTGCATTACTCGAAACTCAGCTCGGTTCCCTTCAGATGCTGTTCAGCCCACTCGTCAAATCTTCGTGACAAGTCGTCCGACATATAATTCTTCCAATCTCCGATTTCTCCTTTCCTTATAAACCTCAGATCTGTAGACTCCAAATAGCTTACTCCGAAAGACTTTTCCAAAATGGCTTCCAAGTTGACAGCTCGATTTGTTTTCATGTTTTGGAAGGAGAGATGGTCGCAAAGCTTGTCCACTTGGGTGTCGGTTAGTTCTTTATTGAGAAATTCAGCAGTTCTTCTGACCACAGAAGGAAGGTCATGCTTCATCTCTTCGAATTTTATAAAAAGTACGTTCGGATCATTGCGTCGATTCCAAAAACCTGGATAAAGGGTAAAAAAAATAATCTATAAAATAAAACTAGAATAATATCAGGTGCCTAGATGTACACAGTAACTATCCAGTTGTTTAGTAGTTAATTGAGAGAGCCAGGAATTTAATCGACTGATTAAGGGATAGGCTTGGTCCATATTACATGGGACTTAAATATTCGGCGAACTGTGGATGTACGAGATGGTATATGTTAAGTTAGGTTAATATGCATTTTTGGCTTCCCTCTTACAAAATGTATCCTTCTGCACTGTAGGTAACCTCTGCATCTCTATATCAGTTGATCAACATTATGAAATGTTTATTCCCAAAATGATCAAGCACAATTTTGCGATACTGGAGAGAATACAATGTCATACTGAACTCACCGAGTATGTGGTTCCAAACGGGACCAAATGGCGCACGGTCTCTCATAAAGAGGTCACAGAACTCCTCGAAGGTGCCCTTGAGTCCATGCACCAGAGTGCAATAGTGGTAGTATGATACCACCATATCCTTAGGATTCCGGGACGTGTAAATTACCTGCAGAGAAATCAAACCGTTATAGGTACAAACGTATGGTACTTGTAAGAATGTCGGTTTTGCCCAGGAATTTTCGCAAAGGTCTGATGGCAATCGCTTCATGTAAAGTACTGATATTCAGCTTGCGTCTTTTTACACTGGGTACCGACCGAAAGATAGTTGGCTAGAAGTATTATGACAACTTATTTAAGGGATGCCATGAATAAAAACAGTAAAGAAAGAAAGAAATGGTGAATGATTACTAGAATTTTGCGGACGTAAAATGTGGATGTTGTTGTGGAACAACAACATCGTTGGCAAAAGCGTCCGGTATATGAAGCCGGAAGGACGCAGCTCCGAATTCTGCTTGAAGTTCAAGGTTTCTTTCGGGGTAATAATTTTACCTTTAATTAAACAAATGTTGTGATGTCGGCTCAATGGAAGGAAGGGACACGCTGGATCGACCTTAAGTAAATTGAAAACGGGACAAGCCGATGCTGATGATTAATTAAATTATAAAGTATTTACAGGTAAAGATTAATAGATAAATAGGTATATAATCCTATTGATCCTCAGTATAGAGAAGAACTTTACCTTAGGTTTTGCTGAGCCATCGTCATTCTCAATATCTACAGGCAGGAGGTCCCAAGGGAGATGGCTGCGGATGTAGCGAGGATACGGCAGACGATGCTTCACCAGGTCTACAGAGGTTCCCTGCACCGACTCCTTGTGCCAGGTCGAGTGGCCAGCCACCATGATACAAGAGAGCTCCACTAGAGGACATCTTATCTAGAAATGTAGATACGAGAAACTGTCGTTAATTTATGTTACGGAATGATGTAGGGGAACCTGTTGTACCTTGGACAGTTTTTTAGTAATATATTTTTTATTGTGATTTGACGTACAGCACACAAATCATATTTGCATATTTCGAAATTTCAATTATCTGGATACTCACCACCAAAATATCAGAAATGTATATTTCATACTTACAGTTTGTTCGAAATAAGTAAGCCGATCGGAAGTTGTCTGCAAGTGGTTTAGAAGTGGTAAATTTTAATAGAAAGAGTCGGTGTAAAGATAATTAGAGTCGTATATGTTTCACATTTCTAATTATTTTGTTTACTCATTTCGATATTTATGTATTAAAACACTTAATTATACGATTTTATCACCGCGGTAGTTCGGAACGGCTAACTTCCGATCGGCTTACTTACTTCGAACAAACTGTACAGAGATTTTAAAATTTAAAAAAAAAGGTAAATAAGGCCAAGGTACAACATACCCTATGTACCTGGGCCAGTACTACGGTGTACCTAGGACACATGGAGAATTTGGGGGTAATTTAAGCAAATTATTAAGTTTTCTTAAATACGACACCAACTACCTTTCCGACAAAATAGGAACCTTCATATACAAATATAAACCTTGGCCACTGACCAAGGAACAACTGATCGACAGTGACCGAGGTACAACACTACTCCAACTTCAACAAAACGGTGGATTTTAAATAGTTTAGAGGTTATGTATCTCTTCAGTTTTTTATTGTGTTGACATTTGTTGAATAAAAGAACCGATAGCATATAACAGTTAAGTGACTATTATAAAACGTTTAAAACTATCAGACTTTAAAATATATTAGAAATACTTACTTTTTTGCCAAAAAAAGTTTTAACGTCGATAACACCAAACACCGGCAGTAGTGACGTACCGAATACCATAAACAGTAGAATTTAGTATCGCGCGAATATTAGTGCCAAGGTTCAACAGGTTCCCCTACATATTAATTATGTGTTATCACGAGTTCAGGCAAAAAGTATTTTTGCCTAATGAATTAACTAGTACCTACCTACAGTCGTTCACCGGCTAAGTATTTTTACATACATAGCATACCTATTGACAGTCATGTCATGTCAGGAGAGCGTAAAAGGCATTATTGGACGAATCACCTGAAATCAATACTTGTCTACAGTTTGCACCAGATCTGGGTAGCAAATTGCACTCACAATTACATATTATGATTCTTCTTTACATAATATAAAATGAAGTCGCTTCTGCTGTCTGTCCGCTTAGATTGTTTAAACTACTCAAATAATTTTAATGCAGTTATCAGTAAAAGATAGAGTGATTCAAGAGGAAGGTTTATATGTATAATAAATACATATTATACCTAGTACAGAAAAGCCAAGAAACCACGCGGGCAAAGCCGTGGGCGGAAAGCTAGTAATCAATAAAATTTTAAAGCCGCCTTTTTTGCACTTATTTTATGGTGCGGAAAACTACCATGGATCATCCGGAACCACAAGGATAATAGTGGGCTTCTGTCGGACTCATACCGACAAAAATCGCATTTAAGTTCCCGTGCCCTTCGGTCGGTCACATTCGCCATGATCGACATACTGTGGTTCAATAATCGCAGCAACCCCAAGGACTCTTTATAACCTTGCAGGTTTTGGTTATAGAGGACCCATTGCGGGTCAGCAAAGTTTCATTATTTTCTGACATATTAATACGTCAAGAAAAATCTGTATACCCCTTTTTAATCACATTGAGTGCGTGTGAGATATCGCATATTCCTACACATCTGTATGTGAATTGTGAAATGTCTAATTCCAACCACTGGGCGACGAATAAGACAGCATTAGGCACAGATAATTGAAATAATACCACTTTTTACATTCATATTAATTTGTTAATTGTATCCTATCCTTTCGGACCGTTAAAGCGTCCAAGCTTCTTCCAAACTTTGCGAAGAGTACAGGCCAGAGAATGTCCCTTCCACCCTGTATATATGTATATGAATATCACATCAGTAGAGATATTAGATACAATAATAAGAAATAATCACTTACTTGTTGCAATGACTTGGCGCCTTCATAGTCTAAGTCGTGCCCGATTAGCCAGACCATCTCCTGAGCCCAAGTTGAACCTGAACACCAAAAACAAACCCTCAAATAAGTATAAACTTACACAATTTTTAACCACAGGTTTGAAACGAATGTTTAAAACTTACTTAAAAGGTTTTTAAAGGTTTCTATTTGGAATACTTATACTACCTAGGGTTACAGTAAGTGCGTTTTTAAGTTTGAGTGTCCTTATTTAGTCATTCCGCACAGGTAAAATCACTTAATTATTTTTGTATTTAAATATCAAATTTTGCAAAAAAAATGACGGATCCAATTGTCGTAACACCGAGTGCATAACATTACAATTTATCACAGCGCACTCACGCACAACTTTTCCGCAATTTTGCGTAAAGCGTTTCCTTTCGATTAGTATTACCTACCTACATTATTTTATATAGAGAAAAAGCAGTCACTCACCAGTTCTGGGATAAGAGCACATCCAGACATCAGAATCTCGGACTTCCATATCCAAAATATCCTGTCCAATAGTCATGTAATCAGCTGGCAGAATCACCCTTCCAGGGTTTATCTCCGCCATGCAATCTTTTTTATCAAACATTCTGTCAAGCAATTCACCCGTTTCAGGGTCCAATTTCGAAAATGTCAACACTGGCTTTATCTTCATTTTGGGAGTTTTTTTTTGTAAACAGTTTTTACATTAGACTTCCCGGGCGACGTCCAGTGCCTAACCTCAACGGAAATGTTGTGATTTCGTGTTGCATCGGCGTTTCCCTCACTCGTTGCAGAAAGTTGTTGACTTTCTACAACTAGTAGAACCACCAATTACCTATTATATTTTCCACGAATCAAATAAGTCTTTAAAATGGCTACAATTTTGACATACGAGTGATGATATTATATACTTAGTTATCATTGCCCTTAGCCATCTAAGGGTGACAAAAAAATATGTGTATACTATTGTCAGATTCGTACTTAAATAATACTGTTGCACATATAGAGGAAAGCTCATATTTTGAAATAAGAAAGAAATGTGTAGTTCGTGATATATACTTCATCATCAACCCACTACATCGTCCCGCTGGGCACGGGTCTCCTCTGAGAACGAGAGGGATTAGGCTATAGTCCACTACGCTAGCCTACTGCAGGTTGGCAGACTTCACACGCCGTCAAGAAAATCTTTTAGTCATGCTGGTTTTCTCACAATGTTGTATATTTAATTTTATTAATACGCATACGACTTCGAAAAGTCTGAAATGCGTGCTTTGGATTTGAAGACGTTTGACTTAGCAGTCCAATGGTTTTATCACTAGGCTATCACTGGACTTATACATACTTACATACATAAATATATAAACTAGATACTTATCTACGCCTTTTTCCCACGGGGGTTGGTTGGCACTTCGGCAGAATCTAGTCAGGCTTCTTGCTACGATTCTTTCATACTTCCTTCGCTGCTTCCACATTCATACATCTTATCATACACATTACACTTAAATGGTTGATTGGATATAATTACCTCCTTTTCGGGATTAAAATTTAATAAGCTTTCAGTCGCTTCGCTATAAGCCATGGCCACCCTATGAATGCACAACGGACAAAACCCGCCAAGCCAGTTACGTTTTATCAGCTTTTATTTTGATCTGAACTTACCACTATGCATTTATTAAACCAACATCAAAAGGGAGAGGTTCCCAATTCATGTGATTAAAATTTTCTCGACTATCCTTTATAAGTACTATTTCTTCTACTACTACATATAAATATGATTAAGAATTTAATAATATTACGGCCGCATTTCGCATCTCTCAGCAAGAAGAGAGGTAAACGCTTGTCTCCGAATATATTCAAACATATAATATAATTTGAATAAAATAAGTTCTACCGAGTAATTTGAGGGGATTCAGAGTTGTTGAAATCCGGTTCATTTGTCAATTACTTATTCATAGGAAGATCAGTTTTACATCTTAGTCTTAGTAGCTACTTTTTATTATTGTCTACCTAAACTGTTTTTATTTAGGAATAACTGAGACTTCCCTTTAAAACTCGGATACAATCAACGGCAATAAAGTAGGCAGGTACCTACATACATAAATAGAAATTGGTGCCGTTGCCGCGAAGCCGCATATCAGCATTATTTCCGTATTCCTCTTCCTGCAAGGTAACTTTCCGTTTCCATCCATGCACCGTACATTAACGTTTGATAGCGCATTTACTGCACATGTTGCATAACGAACGCAACCGAGCGTGTACGCACGCAATGGAGTGCGTAAACGAAGCGGTGAAAGAGTTTGCAGTAGGTAATGAATGGAACTGTTGTAGAAATTAAATGAGGAAGTAGGTAGGTAAATCATGGGTAATTATTTTATAACGTAGACTACCTACAGGGCCGTCTTTAGGTACTTGGTTTGGGGCACCCAAGCGCAAGGTTCAAAGGGGGCACATAAATTAATCTTTTTTTTAATATAAATTATGTATACAATATAATATGTATATAACAGTGGGGGCAAACGAACATGCGGCTCACCTGATGGTAAGTGACTACCGCCGCCCATGGACATCAGCGACATTGTAGCTGTCACTAATGCGTTGCCGGCCTTTTAAATGTGTGTAAGTATGCTCTTTTCTTGAAGGCCACCATGTCGTACTGGTTCGGGAATACTGCTGCAGGGAGGTTATTCGGTTATTCCATAGTTTACAGGTTCTCTGTAGGAAGCTTCGTGTAAACCGGACCGTGGTGAATTGCCAACCACCGAGGTGGTGACGATGGAACTTACTTTTATAGCGTGCGGTGCGATGATAAAATTCAGCGGCTGGTATTTGCTTGAACAATTCCTCAGAGCACTCCCCACAATAAATTCAGTAAAAGACGCATAGAGACGCAATGTCTCTCCGTAAGGCCAAAGGATCTAGTCAACCAGAAATCCTGGGTTCACCGACGATCCGAGCTGCTCTAAACAGTAACAATTTAGATAATTATTAGATGTAAATACGTAGGTACAGGGCCGTTATTAGGCACCAGCTTTGGGGCACCCGTCCTCAATATTCAAAGGGGAAATTACGCAAAAATTTTTTGTGGTTAAGAGCACGACGTACCCGTACGTGGAAAAGTAGATTGGTAAAAACACTTAATTACTCTATTCTACCGGTGCGGCAGTTCGGAACGGCTAACTTCAGACAAGCGCATTTCTATAAATTAACCTCAGACTCGTAAATCTGTGAAATTAACGAACAAGTCCTACCTACATGCGAGTTGCAGGATCATTTAAATAAACTGGTATTACCCGCCTGGCGTCTGGAAATTAGTCATCGCAAAAAGGAAGTATGGAAAGGGAGGGATCATATTTATGTAGTTTCCCAAAACTAAGTTTTTTATAAACATGACAAAGTTTCCAAAGATAGTTCATACAAATTGTTCGATTTCGGTACCTACATATTAAACACAAAATCGATACAGGCGCGCGCAATCCTCAATAGTTCAACTGACAATTTGACAATAGCGTTACGTCACTTCTTGTAAACTAAATCCCCACCCCGTTGTCAGGGCGGCCGATAGAAATAAACAAAAGTCATCAACAAAAGTAAACAAAACATTCATCATTGATTCATTCAGGAAAATGTCTAAAGTAACAAACGTTAATTCCAGTTTAGCATATGAGATACTACTTTATTTAAATAGTTTTTATCTTGGGATGTTTTTTGTGTGTGAAGTGGCCATGGGCATCTTGAAAGCTATCAATGTTTCATACCCCGAGAACGCATTGTTGACAGAAGCCGGTATATTTAGTGCTTTATGCCTTGTAGAAGTTATTCGTATATTCTTGGGAAGAAGAGGAAATTTAGCTAGCAAGAGTAAGTTGATATTTTATAAGTAAGTAAATATTCTGTCCTCTTCGGCCACTGAGCTGGGCCACGCCAGGGATTTTTTTTTTTAATATTAATTTAACAAAACTTTTTTTACAGAAGTGCCAGTATTTTTCTCTGTGCTGCTGACAATACCATCAGCGGTTGGTGTGTGCTATTTCCTGATATACCAGACTTACATACTCCGTTTGGAGTATATTTGGTGTGCTGTAATGCTGATGTTCCATGCTCTAGAACTGGCCTTTGCCATTCTCTTCATCGTCACTGTGTGCAAGCACCAACAATATGAATAGAACATAAGGACATCACTGCCAACGAGATATTGATGCCAAATATACCTATAAACTGAGTGTTACTAATATTAAGGTAGTGAATTATTTACTGCCAAAATGTATAACTTTATTTTACCTACTCATGACTTCATACCTAAAAATTATAATACTGTTGGTGTGCCTCATTAAAAAAAATGCTTCTTAGAATGAGAATATTTTGTATATCTAAAATAATTATTCATTATCTTAGCCTGTATATTTATAGGATTGGTTGTACATATTGTTATTAGACAAGTAGGCATTTAAGAAATTCAATGAAAAATATTTTTTAACCTAGTCACTTTTTATTTTAAATAGGTAAGTACATCAATTTAAAAATAAGGCCCTAAACTACGAATAAATAAGTATTATTTATTCGTAGGCCCTAAAGTATTTTTTTAGATCTTAAGCAATAATATGTAAATAACTTTTTACCTTCAAGCCTATAAAAGCTCAATTTTGTAGTTATTACAAATTATTATTGAAATAAAATCAAATAAATTAATTTTAATTGTTTTTATTCTAATTCTACATTAAAAGCATAATTTTATTCAGTAGCTGGTGGTGTTATATGTTCTGGAAGCTTCTGGCATTCAATCTTTGTAACCTTTAGGGCACAGCCTTCTGGAAGATTCCTCTCTATATACTCTAAGTATGTGTCACATGTTGATCCCGTAAGCCTCTGAAGATGTATGAACCGGAAGTATGTTCTAATTTCATATTGGACTCTGTGTTTTTTGTAGATATGGACACATCGGAGAAGAGTGTGTCTTTCTTTTTCCGCTTTTCTTAATGCCCAACTGAAATAGGAGATATTTTATAGCATATCTTGCTCATTCTACAATTCATAAAACCAAGAAAAGTATATTTTGAACTTATAAACATTCAGACTGTGAATACTCAGATTTCTGTACTGGAAACTGAACTATAATACAGTCCTTACTTTTTTCTAGATTAGCTTGGCGATGCGAGTGACAGATGCCTTTAAAGAGTTCATAATAACTTCGAAAATTACCTTTTTGTGACTTCGATGCCCAAGTGCGAAGCAGCCGCAACGCAGAACCAGGAGTAACTCAACAGAACCGCAGGGTCCACTCCTCGCATTTCAAGCTCAACTCTTTTATATAACTTATCTAGCTCTACTTCTGTAGTCGGTATTTGTTCGATGGGTTTTTGTATGGGAGCCACTGTAGCTATGCAAAGAGGACGTACTGTGTAATTAGACGCTATGGCGCTACGTACCACAGGCGTTGAACGCCACAAACCCTGAAATTTGAGAATTTACCATTGCTTAAAATTTGGTGCATGGAATCAATGGATATGTATTAACAGTTTCTTTTCTTACCCTAAAGGCGTTCATTGTTGTATATTTAATAATGTTAACGTTAAAATAAGATAACTCCGATTATTAATTTAATTTTAATAACATAACCTCAATCCATCGATGTCAATTTGTCAGTTGTCATTGTCAATGTCATTTTTTTTTTTTATTGGTTTTGGCTTGGATGCAGAGTCCTTTAAGCCAAGTCAATGTCATTGTCAGTTCATTGGTTGGCTGTAAGGTTGTTAAAATTAACTAATAAAAAAAAACGATTATTATTTCATTAAAATCGATGTTTATGGATTAATGGATTTTTTTATTTTAAGCGTCCATTTTTTCGATTTATTTCTACTATGAAACCTATGGCACCTATTGGAAAATTTTAAGAAACCGCTACCCAGTCCATTTGACGGGGGGGAGGGACATGGTATAGGCATGGGCGTTTTCGGATTTTTTCACAAACCGATACAAATCCGATTTCAGATTTTGAAATCGATTTCAAAAACAGTTTTTACCATACAAAGGGTATGAATATATATGAATGTAGCAATAATTGTAAACGTATTGAAGTACACCGAGATAAAAAAAAATGACCTTAAGGAGTTATTATGAGAAAGCGTGTAGTTAGAGTGATTTTATTTCGGACCTTATTTTGCACAAAAACTGAAGAAAAATATTCGCCACCAAAATTGACAAAAAATGGATGTCGTTGATATTCACCCATACCCTTTGGGGTATTGTTTCAAGAGCTTACTTGCTTATTGCTTGTGGTGGCTTGTTCAGATTTACAGAAGTAGATACTACTTCTGTAAATCGTGAGATAAAAAATGTAACTTCTGTAAATAAATGTAAGATAGTGAGACTGGTAATAAAAAACAGAGTGGATAAGTATTGTGAGTAGTTTGTATATGTGAGTGCTGTGACTCTACATCAAGATGATAAAGTAATACCAGTAGAAGTATTTGATGTTGATTTTTAGCTTACGTTGTGTTTATTTTCAGTAATTATTTTTACAATTAACCTACCTTGTAATTTCATTTTAAACTATTTAGTGAATTCTAGGGATTTATTTTGATAAAATATCCCAAAATCTGGAGAAATAAATCAAAACTAGTAAAAATGTTTTCGGCAAGGTGTCAGCACTGTGGTGGTCACCTTTGTGACCACCACACATTTTTGCCATGCCAAAAAAATATTACATTTTTCACACTGACATAGTGACATGACAGATGCCAAACAATGCTAAGCCAAGCGATTCAAGCGAGTAAGCGATACATGGAAAGTGAGAAAATTCAAACAATTCGCAACAAAACAAAAAGTGCATTTAGTCAAAAGCAAAAAATTATCAGATAAACTCCGTTGTTTTCCTTGCGATTCTGCTTTTTGTAGTTGATATACAAAAATGGTACGTCGTTTAGTGCTACTAAAAATGTTACATTGTAAAAAAAGTAATGGAAAAAGCGAATCCAGCCCAAAGAGGGAAACAACCGGCGAAGGTGCCTCACACAACGTAAGCTCCCGAGAAATTATTACTATTAAGAAGGAAGACGGTGACGATAATCTATTATGCAGGGTTTGTTTAAAAGATGGATGTATACCAATTCATGGGAACCACACCTTTGACGATATTTCTGAAACAGTGATGACTTTTGGCGGTATCGAAGTAAGAATAGAAGATCCGTACCCTAAGTTTATATGCGAGCTATGTAACACACTCTTGCAAAGTGCCATTCTGTTTCGAAAAACTGCCCAACAGTCGGATGAATTACTCAAACATCCTATTGAAAAAAATTGGTCAGAGAGTAGCCTTAGGGGCAGAGTAAAAAAGCTAGTTGCTGATAACAACGACACTATGGACTATGTTGATGCGGATACCTCTTCAGAGTATGAAGAATGTAAGGTTAAACAACAGACATATCATTGTAAGAAATGTGAAATAAAATTTGACACATTCAAAGAGTTCAATGAACATAAAATATCAGAGGAGCATGAAAATATGAGGGCTGTTTGCCCCATATGTAATAAATCATACAATACTATGTATTTAAAAAAGCATTTAGCACTACATAAGCAGGAGGCCCCATACATGTGTGATATTTGTGGCAAGAATTTCATAATGCAGGGTCATTTCACTCGTCACCGACTTACACATTTTTATAAACTACCTTTTAAATGTTCCCTCTGCCCATACAAGGGGAGGTTTAGTGAATCTCTTAAAATGCACATGCGCTCCCACACAGGGGAGAAACCATATCAATGTGCTGAATGCCCCTCAAGATTCGTAAGTAAAAGTAATTTAAATAAACATACCTTAACCCATAAAAGTGAACATGACTTTAAGTGTGAATTTTGTGGCAGAGGCTTCTATAAAAAACGGGAATTGGAGTTACACTTCAAAGTTGATCATACAGGTATTAAAGACCATGTGTGCAACATTTGTGGCAAGGCATTTGGTTACAGAAAGCAAATGATGAAACATCAGCTTAAAGTTCATAAACGAGCTAAACTCAAAAGTGGTAGAATGCCTTTATACTTGAAGGTGGAAGCTATGAAACAGCAGGGGAAAAATATTTCTATTGAGAGCTAAAGAGATTCTTTAGGGTTTAATACCTTAAAATGTGGTAAAGGAAGCTGTCATGTGATCACTTCAATGTCTGTTTGTAAAAATGTTTATAAACCAATATCACTAAGGATTGCAGAGCTTAAGTTCTATCTTCTAATAGTTCATGAAACTGGACACAGGGGCTGGATATACTCGTTGGTCTTCTATAAAAGTTCAGCGCTATGTGGATGTGCTGACCTCTATCCATCCGTGGGTAAATCATTGGTAAATGACCTACAAGAAATTAAGTAATCAATTTATTACGATAATGGTAGGAACCATGTTTATTGTTGCTTGATTATTCAAAGAACTGCAAAGTTTGCATGTAATGCAAATCGGGACTTTTATACTTATAAGAAAGTTGTCCACACTGACTATTCAAATTTAAACTTCGTAAGGCGAGGAAGTAGCAGTGTAAATTATGGCTAACGACAAACCTCTTGCTGCACTCTTTCTTACGACCGTTATTGTTATTTTATTTTAAACTACCTTCTTTTAGAGGGCGCTGACTTCGCGCGTCTCAATAATCGGACGTTGCTAACTTCGTAAGCAGGGCAACTAGGAATGTAAACATAAACATCCCATTTCGCACATAATTACCATAATTGTATGTTAATAAAATCTTAGTATTATCATCAAACAGTGCGACTTTGTGGTAGTCTGATTTAATTCTATAAAATTTAATAAATAATTATTCCTTGTTTTACGTAGGTACTGGTTATTCGAAAAATAATAGAAATTATTTAAAATTCGAATTTCTGGTTTGACAATGTCAGATTTGTTACAAGTAGTTTGAAATTATTTTATGGATTGAAATAGCGTGAATTTTATTTTGGAACTCGTTATAACGCCGACGCTGATAATTTTTCTAGTTCTAATTACCCAAAACCATGGCTAACGAGGCTGAAGAGACAGTGCGCAAGCTAGCTATGCACAAAGGTGTGGCAGGAGTTATAGTCGTGAATGGGGAAGGCATACCGATTAAAACAACTCTAGACAACCACATTTCTGTCCAATATGCGGGACTTATGAGTTCTTTGGTGGACAAAGCGAAGGCAGTGGTGAGAGATCTTGATCCTACTAATGATCTGACATTCTTGAGGATACGCAGTAAGAAAAGTGAAGTGATGGTGGCACCTGATAAAGACTTTATACTTATTGTTGTCCAAAACCCGGTTGAATGACGAAGGCTCTGGCTCGTGAGCCAGCTTTTTTTACTACAGCCTTGCAAGTTGCGTCAATTTCGTTGCTTATTTATTTTTTTCTATTATTTTTCTCGTTCCTCCAATCATGGAGTAGTAGCAGAGTGAATGATTATTGTTTATTCTTGCAACCCTTTTTCTTTATGTCAAAGGAGTTTTATCAATATGGACCTATTATAGATATAATGTATGGTTGTCTGAATGTTTCTCAAGAATATATTCCTCACTGACGATGAAGATTGTTGGTTTGACTAATAAAAATAATTAAATATCTTAGATTTAAATTATTCTTTTCATTGGCTATTTATTTTTATTAAATTGTTATATGAACTTTAAGTATAATTTCTTATAAAATTCGTAATAGTGCTATTATGTAAACGAACACTGTTTTCAGCAATAAACAGAATAAAACAATAATATATTTTTTTTTGTTTATTACTTAAACCAAGTTAGTCGGAAGTTATAAAATAATTATCACAACAAAAATGCTAGGAATGATCACCAATTTCCACGTCTTCCTCTGCCTCTACCGAAACCGCGAGGTCCGGAACCCCCTCGGTTGCCGAAACCACTACCACGGCCTCTGAAACCGCTACCATTGTCAACGCCGCCGTAGCCGCCTTGGTTGCTGCCGAAACCGCCTTGATTTCCACTAAATCCGCCTTGGTTACCGCCGAAGCCGCCTTGGTTTCCGGCGAAGCCTGGGTTACCGCCGAAACCTGGGTTACCGCCGCTGAATCCGCCTCGATTTCCGCCGAATCCGCCTCGATTGCCGCCGAATCCGCCTCGATTGCCGCCGAAGCCCCCGCGATTGCCACCGAAACCTCCAAACCCTCCGCCGCCGCCGCCGCGAGGTCCGGTAGTGCCCCACCCTCTGTTACCTCTCTTGGCTCCATCCGGCCTGAAGTTCGGCGTGCCGGCTTCGCGTTGGATATTATAATCACCAGCGTCGATGACGCACAGTGATTTAAGGCAGTTTATGACCTGTAAAAAATCAATAGATATTTGTATTAATAAATTAAGACGACATTGATATTGGTTACTCTGGTTTCAGACAGCCTCATTAGTCTAGTGGTCCGATCCGGTCTCGATCCCCAGGTCGAGCAAAGTGTTATTGGGTTTTTTTCAGTAGCAGCTCGGAGTCTGGATCTGAGCCCGGTTAATGGCAACAGGCCCGCCCCCTATTACGTGGGATCTAAACATATCTGCCTAACCCTTCGGGGAATACAGGCGTGATGGTATATTACTCTGATTTCAATAAAAAATAATTGAAAGACTTCATTCAACATTGAAAAACATCTAAACATACCAAACACACGGAATTAAAACCTTATGTACGCACGGCTACATATCAAGCTACAAACCAGTTTACAGTTTGTTCGAAATAAGTAAGCCGATCGGAAGTTAGCCGTTCCGAACTACCGCGGTGATAAAATCGTTTAATTGTTTAAATACATAAATATCAGAATTAGTAAACAAAATAATTAGAAATGTGAAACATATACGACTCCAATCATCTTTACACCGATTCTTTCTATTAAAATTTACCACTTCTAAACCACTTGCAGACAACTTCCGATCGGCTTACTTATTTCGAACAAACTGTACGCTGGTCTCTTATTGTATCTGAAGACTGTACAATGCGAGATGAGCTTAAACTGGTTTTGTCAAGGTTGACCTGTAGCCGTAAAAAAAAATAGCTACCTTTTGCTCTGATGGAGTGAAGTCGAGTGCCGCGTCGGGTTCTGAGGCGGCTCTCTCTACAAGCTTCTCAACGGCGGGACGCAGCGCGGTCACCAGCGCGGCGGAGCGAGGGTTCATGTCGAAGTTCAGCCAGTTGTCCAGGCGGACCACGTTGTCAATCTAGGCGATACATTATAATAAATTAATGAAAAACATTGACTTGTGTTTTAAAGAGATCTATTAACCGAAATAAATATCATTTAATTACACGTTACAAATTTTAAAATTCAAATCGCCTGTCTCCCTTCGGGGTAGGCAGAGACTACAGATTTCCTATAGACTATAGACTTTTCTAATGTAACCCACTTAGGAGATATCTGCTATAGGCATTGTACATACCCACTCGACCTTCCTGCTGGCGAGCAGCAGCAGGTGCAGCGGCGCCACCATGGTGGTTTGCTTGCAGCTGATGGCGCGCGTGCGCACCTTCTCGCCGAACACGAACAGGGGCGACGGGAACCGCTGCTCCTGGTTGCTGCAGTTCACCGATGTTTTGTGAATTAGCGCCGGCTTTCCCTCCGTAGTGAGTACCTGGGCAACGAGATTTTTTTTAAATAAAGCTTTTGGTAGAACATTACTAGTATTTTTGTTAACCCCTCGCACTAAGCTAAATGCTTGTATTACGAGTGGTTGGTGGGAGTGCTACTACATGATCGCAAGTACGATCCCTAGCCGCAGTTTCATGAAAGTTGTTATCTTTATTTAACAAAACTAGCGACCGCCCCGGCTTCGCACGGTTGTATACAATTATCGTCACATTTCAGCCTATTTCACACAAAACCTTAACAAATTATACACCTAAACTGACCTCATGAATCATGCTGTCAATTGGTGAAAACCGCATGACAATCTGTTCAGTAGATTTTGAATTTTTCACGAACAGGCAGATAAACGCGGCAGGGGACTATTTTTTATTATATGTAAGGATAAGAAGATAGGAGTATATAAAGTGACAACAAAACATCTTGACTCAATATGTTGCGAGGCACCCCGTTTATTCGTAAACACACAGTTGACATGCGAGTCTTAGAAGAAACAAACCTACCTATTTGCCAGCAGATAATTTAAACCATTTGTAAGAATCAGGAAAACTGTCTCCAAGCCCGTTTTGCTCAAAAACTAATGTTTCTTCATATACAAAGTTGTACTAAAGATCTGTTCTGAACTGTTAATCTAATCAATATTTTATCGCTCACCTTCCTCTTCCCCTGGTGCAGACACACGTTGGGGTAAAGCCCCATGCACATAAGTGCGATAACCAGGTCGAGCGTGGGGTCGGACCCCGTGGGGTGCCAGCGTTGGGGCACACAGCACTCCTCAGGGAAACCAATCGATGTTGTCAGAATATCTGGAAGATATATAATGTTGACTCCCAGGTAATCGGCGCAAATCCTCCTACAATAGCAGGAAAAAGACCATAGCAACATTGAAAAACAGAGTCTCTTGCCAGGAACTAAGGTTGTTTTTGCTCCTACACCGCGTTTATAAATCATAAAATAAATATAATTAATTAAGGCTAAACTTTGCCTTGCCTAGCCTTGGGTGCCAAATTCAATCATTTCTTGATTTTTTATAACACATTCTAGGTACCTACATGGCACTCGAAATTGCAACATCAACAGTAACTTATTTACAATTGAGTATTAAACTTTTAATAAAAAATAAACGTTATCGTAAAAGATTTTGGTGTAGGTAATATAGAGGATTCGGTCAAAAATTACAATTTAGATACATCTAAATGTCCTACGATAATGATTTTGACACGGTGTCGTTTTGATTAAAATATTGTCATAATACATTGTACTAAAATAGAAAGAAATTAAAGGAAATAAACTCATAAAAAATAAGATTCACACTAACTGGTAAGCTGGTACTTGGCTTCGGAGGTGACTCTCATGGTGGTCTGCTGCAGCCCCTTCCACTCGCACCATCGAATCTCTTCCTCTTCACCCTTTGCGTGTTCTCTTTCCCACATCTGGAACATGCAGAAGGTAATAACTGATGTTTCATTTATTACAAATAACAGGCCTAAATATTATTCGTAAATACATATAATAAATATCGTATTAATTAAATGAACAATGTCTTTATTATTCTAAGAAATACACCACACTAGAATTTCCTGTGTCGTGGGATCTAGTCTTCTCCTTGCTGAGACTAATGTATAAAATAGGCATGATGACAGTAAGCAAGAATTACTAAAATAATATGTTCATATACTGAAATATAATTAATATGTTTAGAAAAGAATATTTATTTTTATTTATAAGACGGGATTATTAATTTATTTGATAAAATAAAACTACAAAATACACTAGTCCGCCATGTTCAGTTTCCAGTCAGAACCAATCAGATTCAATTACGTCACATCTATGTTGAACTGTCGCTGTCACGTAAATTTCGTACGAATTTCGACGATCTCCGCGCTTAAAATTGTTTATTATGTATTTCCTAATTGTATATTACTTAGCTTTTGTCCTACAACTTGTGTAAGAACTTATTAAGTAATGGAACAAGGGTTTACCAAGGCAAACAGCTCTAATTTGCCCAGAATTGATTTGTTAATGCTGGGACAGTTCCTGGTATTAAACAAAGAGTTCTGTTCAGCAGAATTTAGAAATGTTAAAACTACAATGTATATGTATTATTTATTATTATTTGTATTATACCTACTATAATTAAAAAAATAAAATCACTTTTAAAAAGCACAGCTTCGAATATTTAGTTTTAATAATGTTTTGATTTTATAAAATATGCTTTCCTATCGATTTCTTTATTTTAGATCCTCCAGGCCATCTTTTGGGGACGACGCGATTAGCTACGTTCAGTTAAAACGCGATGGAAATCTATGTACTTATAGTTAAATCAAAAATCTGCCCAGAACACAAGGTCCACGCGAAGTTTCATGCAGTGACGTTAATAGTTGACGAAGTAAAGGAAGAACTTATATCGGTAGAATGCCATGACTGCGTTGCCTCACAAGGAGGCTGCAAACATGCCATTGCATTTCTCATGTGGGTCCATCGTAGGAGTGAAGAACCGATTATTCAAGTAGGTAATTTACGATCCATTCGGCGAGGCTCAGGCTCAGTCAGTGTCTCGCCTCGTAAGTTACTTGAATAATTGATTAAAAATTTAATGTAATAAAAAAAATCTATCGAGCTATCTATGAACTTTATTTTAGTAAATAAAACATGATGTCAAATCATTTTCGGTTTTATTATTTTAAGAATAAAACCGAAAATGGAAGATAAAATTACAAAAAAAGAGGTACCTTTGTGAATTTATTCTTTCGAGCCATTATCAAATCGTGTTTCCCTTGTATGTGTTCCCTAGAATATATACTCAACAATATCAATTTATTTTTTCAGATTTTAATTTTACTATTTACTACTTAAAAAAAACATTTTTATGTGGGCTTTGCAGTACCACCCGGCCTTAATCTCCTATTGTATACGATGTCAAAACATAGAAGTGACGTCATAAGCAGACGCCATGACACCAGGGACCGTTTTCGCGCTAATTTAAAAACATTGAATTAAAATCGCATTTTTGTATCAAAAACCTTTTTTAATTGCAGAATAAAATTATTTTTCGGAAATAGTATATACATAAGAATATTTTAGATCAGTTTTTGAAAATCAGTCATCATGCCTATTATAATGACATTTTGAAAAGTGACATGTGTTGAAAAGCATATTTTCAACAATTTCAACAGATGTCACCAACGTCACCTCAAAGACGAAAATAAATATGTTAAGGCAAATTTCGACTAGGCGGGTAAGACTCGCGGTGGCTTAGCGGTCACAGCGTCTGGTGTACTTAACAATTTCTTGTCTTTCTAAGGGAGGTAGCAGACTCAAAATTTACAATAGATACCGTGATGTGAACTATACAAAATACTGCCTGACACCTAGGTCTAGACATCTACTATGGTGTAGTTACCTGGAAGGCATTAAGCATAGCGACATGGTCGGAGGCCCTTTCTCCGGCCAGCGCGCGCTGGTGGTTGGACAGGCGGCGCCGGCCCTCCACCACGAAGATCTCCGGGAACGTCGTGGAGTTGGCCGCCATCGTTGTTAGGGCATCGCCCACGCCCAGCACGAAGCCTAACACCATCATCTTGCCGAGGCGAGGCTCTACGGAATATCAAGTTAAATGAAATTGAGCCTAATAATAATGAAACTGTGGCTCTTTGTAGGCTGCACGGTAGTAAATTTTACGGTATTAAGTATTGGCATGTACGCAATCGGAGGAGAGCGATCGCGTATGTGTGAGAGCACGCTATAAGTAGTATAAGTATGGTATAATATAATATTGCGCTTATTCCTTGTAATATTATTTTTAATCTAAAAATTTACAGTTTCTTTAACATAACCATAAGAAATAAATTTTACATGTTCACAATATTTTTATAGAAAAATTAATATATTTTGAACAGCTGTATTTTATCTAAGCAACCTATCATAAATACATACAACGGCTGGCCCTTGGGAGTAAAAGTAAATAGAGTAATATAAAAATACACACTTCACGCATATGTTTTATCATAAATACATACAACGGCTGGCCCTTGGGAGTAAAAGTAAATAGAGGAATATAAAAATACACACTTCACGCATATGTTTAGGTTTCGTGTAATGGAAAGCAAGCACAAATTGCTACTGAGAAATTTATCATAAAAAAATATATTTAATATGCTTTTATTAGATATACTTAGTTAAGTTTAACATACCTATAGGTAGTTTTGCCAATATGGTGCCGAGCGGCGTGAGATTGTCCTCTCCGTCCAAACAGCCGAGCTCCCTAAGCAGCGCCTCGGCCTCGATCACCGCGTCTAATGGCGGCGGCTCCGGAGCCTTCGACAAGAACAGACCGATGCTGCCCAGGCGCAGGAGTTTGATGCTGCAAACATGGATAAATCCATTTTATATCATCCCGCCAAGAAATGCTTCGAAAAGCTCAAACTTAACGAAGTTATCAAGACAACTCTTATAATATTGTATCGTTATTTATATTGAAATGAAATGGAGAACTGCGCAAATGGAATAAAGAAACGTTTCATTAATGTAGTACAAGGTTCTCCATGTCGCAAAACCGGTGTTGCCACTTAAAATACAGAGTACATATATCAGATAATATTAACAGACAATAAATATTAGACAACTTTTATTACAATAAAAAATATGACTCAACTTGCCTATTGTATAGCTTTATGTGAACACCACATGAGTATGTTTCGGGTTAGTCAGGTAGAAATAGAACTTGCGACGAATTCTCCCAGAATACATACCGTCACGCCTGTATTCCCCGAAGGGTAGGCAGAGGTGTACTTACTTAAGTACACCCACATTTCACCGGTATGTTTATTAGGTCCCATGGAATAGGGGCGAGCCTATTGCCACTAACCGGGCACAAATCCAGACTCCGAACTGCTACTGGGAATTTCATATCAACGTAGGGGATCGAACCCAGGACCTCTAACGTAGCAGTCGCGCTTAAGACCACTAGACTTATGAGGCAGGAAGGTTTATATGTATAATACAAACATATTATAGTACAGAAAAGTCGAGAAACCACGCGGGCGAAGCCGTGGGCAGAAAGCTAGTTTTACAATAAAACTTGTGTGGATAAGGGAGTTATTTACCTGAGAGCCAGCTCGTGCAGCGGCGTGCGGAACATCTCGGCTGTCTGATGCTCGTCCAGCTTGTCGAAGCGCGCGCGGGAACACAACGTGAAGCACACGCCCGGACGGACACGACCAGCTCTACCTTTACGCTGAACAAACAGTTTCAACAATAGGGAATATGCACTTGAAACAGATGAGGGTAATTTTTTTTTTGGGTACTATTTTGATTCCTCATTACGTCTCTATCAATATTTCCTAATTTTATTTCTTTTTCGATGTGAAAATAATTATTGAAAAGTGCAAAACAAATGTGGGAAATTCAAAGCTGTTGAAACGGAGTGTTATTGGTCAGACGATTTGACCAATGGCGTCAGTAGAGTGTGACGTCAAAGTCTATGAGTGTGTCACTGTCAAAAGCGCTTGTTCTGTTCGTAACGACTGTGAAGTTCTGAAATTGTATTGTATTCTGAAGTTGTCATAGACTTTGACGTCACGCGCCAAGCGCTGTAATGCGGCGATTCAAACGCCTGACAAATATACTACATTTTACATTTTTGGTGCTGAATATTATTTAACAGTAATAAAACAATATAAGCTATCATAAAAATAATCAGTCGCTATTATTAATCATCATCATCACCAACCCATATATTGTCCCACTGCTGGGCATGGATCTCCTCTTAGAATGAGAGAGATTAGGCTGAAGTTCACCACGCTAGCCTACTGCGGGTTGGTAGACTTCACACGCCATCGAGAAAATCTCTCAGGCATGCAGGTTTCCTCACAATGTTTTCCTTCAACGTTTAAACGTGTGATAATTAAGTATTCGTGTCATGTGCGTATGCACATGACATCGAAAAGTTAGAGAACCCTTGGATTTGAACTCACAGGGTCCCAGCAGTCGGAACATTATAGGCTGTTTATATTCAGCCTAGGGCGCCAAATTATTATTTTTTTCGGTATTTTTTTTTAATTGTTTGGCTATAACCTAGCTATAACACATAACTTCTTCACAATATATTAATATTTTATTTCATATTGCGCTTCATCAAAAGTAGCCATTTTCGCCTTTATCATGGATACTAAGAATGTCGATATATGTTTGAGTGTCAAGCTCCAGTTGTGTTACTGGGGGTCTCGACTAGTAATTGAAACGATTAAACTTCAATAATAATGTACTGTATTTCGATAGGCGCTGATTTATATATAAAAAGGGAAGATGACCGGTGCGTGCGCGCGGTTCGGTGACGGTGAGTGAAGTCGACGGCGGTGGTAGCTTGAATGTGGGGCCGCTGTTGAATGAATGAGTCGGTCCCATTCGACTGGTCGGCACGGCTCGATGTGACGTCAGGAACAATATACTATAAGGCCTCGAAACTTTTAATTTGGCAGATGGGATCCCATCTCATCAACTCTATAAGGATCTAATCTACTGTGAGAGCACTTTGCGAAACTTACCTGTTCCAGATTGGTCCTGCTGGCCCACACAGTCGCGTACGAGGTCATGTTGTTGTGCGAGGTGAACAGCTTCATCTTGGCCTTGCACGAGTCGATCACGTACACTACGTCGTTGATAGTAATCGACGTCTCTGCTATGTTCGTTGAGAGAATCACCTAAAGATGGCGCAAGAAATTTAAATTGGCCATTCTGGCGATGATTTATTTCCAAAATACGAAACGTGTTAAAATATCTTATACTAGCTTCTGCCCGCGACTTCATCCGCGTAGAATAGATTTTTCCCAATCCCGTGGGAATTTCCCAAAATATCGTTGCAAAATTGAAGCCTATATGTTATTCTGATGTATAAACAATAATACTGTAAAGTTTCATCAAAATCCGTTCGGTAGTTTTTGCGTGAAAGAGTAACAAACATCCATCCATCCATCCTCACAAACTTTCACATTTATAATATTAAGTAGGATAGGATGTAAGTACACACAGCTACAGGTCAAGCTATAAAATACCAGTTTAAGCTGCTCTCGCAATGTATAGGCTTCCTATACAATAAGAGGCCTAATAAAACTATTTTTATCGCGTTGTATTGACAATATTTAATTCCATTATTTAAACCCGTGACCATGGATGCTGTAAAGGATCCGAACGTCAGGAATTAAATAATATCAATACAACACGATAAAATCCATAAAAAGTAGTTACATAACATACCATCACGCCTGTATTCCTCGAAAAGTTAGGCAGAGGAGTACTAATGTACACCCACATTTCGCAGGTATGTTTAGGTCCCATGTAATAGGGGGCGAGCCTATTGGCATTAAACGGGCACAAAAACCAGTCTCCGAGCTGCTACTGGGAATTTCATGGAAAAACCAAATAACACTTTGCTCGACCTGGGGATTGAACCCAGGACCTCTAGCGTATCAGTCGCGCTAAGGACCACTAGACTAATGAGGCAGGCAAAAAGTAGTTTTATTTAAATATTCTATTCTTACCTTGATCATGCCAGGAGGTGGTGTAACAAATACTTTCTTCTGATCTTCTCTAGGTATCTGACTGTGCAGCGGCAGTATGACGTATTGTGACGTATCACCGAACACGCGGTGTTGGGACAAATGTTTGGCCAACGCGAAGATTAGGTTCCAGCCAGGCAAGAAGATCAGTACGGCGCCGTCGCTGTTCAGCTCGCGGATGTATTGGAGAATGCTCTCGATCAACTCGAAACTTAACTGAAATAAAGATAATTTTATGGTATTGCTTACCAATTGATTGAATACAACAGATGAGCATCTGTTCTTAATAATTAGTACGACATTCTTCTTCTTCCACTCTTATCTTCATCATCATACAAGAAATCTACCGGTGATTCGATTGAAAGGTCGGTTCGTAAGTATTCAGTTGTAAGTATTTGTTTTTTAATTTTTATATTTATACTGTAAGTTATGTATTACAACCGACTCTCCAGAGATCGTCTCAGTGTTTGCAATAAACTATAAAATTTTCAAAAAAAAAGTACGTAATATAGCACTTTCTAAGTTTATGGCAGTATAAATTGCGACCAAAAACTGATGATGAAAAAATCATTATTGTAGCAGGTAGTTAATATCAAGTGGTAAATTGTACGTTTTGCCAGAATCCCCTATTTTGCACCACAGAAAAAATTTCGTAACGCACGTTACGATAAAAATCTTTAAACAAAAGTTTTTGTACTTATTTGTTAATACACTATAGTTGGTAGCAATTTACACTGTCATGAACCTAGAATGTGTTAAAGACGAATAATTTGCGAAAAAACTAGCAACAAATTGAATTAGACGCCCAAGATGAAGCGAATAAGTATACTCACATCTTTCTCGGGTAGCCTCGCCATAGCCTCAGCAGTTTGCGGTGAATACGTGTTGGCTAGCTTACAGTTCTTATTCAAGTCCTCATCCTGTTCGTCAGCCCCACCTGGACAAAACAAACCAACAGATAATATACTGAAAACTAGAAACCATTGTTTTATGAGTTGGTCCTTGGAAACAATGTGGAAATTGCAGCAATTTTATGAAACCAGGTTTGGGCATGTTGAGAGAATGAATGAAAGACAATTAACAAATGGAATTTATAATGCGAATGTTAGCGGCAGCGTCGGGAGAGGTCTCCCTAGAAGGACGTACACCGATCTTATCGGCGAGATTCTCTATAAAAGTCAGGTGCGTTGTAGTTATCTACTGTTCATAATTATCTGAACAATTAAAGAAATTAAACCATATCTCAGCGACACAAAGTATGTTTTAGAATGAACACTACACACAGCAGCTGTCATTCTGACATGTATTTTGTCCCATTGAGATAACGTTTAATTTCTGTAGTTGCTCAGATGATTATGAACAGTCTGTTCGCCCCGATATATTTGATGGTTACTGTACTCACAACCGGCACGTGTGTATGAAAAGATGTATGAATGAGGAAGAGCGAAAGAGATATGCAAGAGTCGTAGCAAGTGGCAGTCTATAGTTTCTGCCTACCCCTGTGGGAAAAAGGCGTGAGTGTATGTTTGTTTACGAAACCAGTTCTAAACCTGCCCGCGGTCGTATTTTTCCTTCACTAAAATAACTTAATAATCTTAGCATAGAAAATACATAGAAAATGCCAAAAAAATATAAAAAAACAGTTCTAAACCTCCTTGAAAAATAACTTACCTTCATCGTCATCCTCCTCGTCATCCCGCGAGTTCGCTTTCTTGCCAGAAGCCTTGCGCTTGCGCATATCCACCGGCGGCGTGAACTTGGTGAGCTCTATACAATCTTCTAAGAAGTACTGTTGCACCGGATACGTTCGGCCTGGTACCTACGTTACATTAAAGGATACAGTATTTGCATATTCGGTAAGACAAGGGCACAATTTGGACATCTATGCGTTTCAACTGTCACATTTATGCGTTTTTTTAAATATATTAGAGGTATTAAAAATATTCGGAATGCCTCATGGTGCTAGTGATCCGCGGCTGCTCCGCTAGAGGTCTTGGGGTCGATCCCCAGGTCGAGCAAAGTGTTATTGGGCTTTTCTATTAAATTATCAGTACATAGCCGCTCAGAGTCTGGATGTGTGCTCAGTTAATGGCAATGGGCTCACCCCCTATTACATAGGACCTAAAGATACCAGCGAAGTGTGGATGTATCTACATTAGCACATCTCTGAATATAAGCATAAATAAATATGCATAAAGAAAATATGCATAAATGGGACAAAGGCAGTATGGCCCTCTGGCGAAATGAGACGGAACTTAATTTCCCAGTTTCCCAACCCAACTTAATTTTCCAGTGTACCAACCACCCAGTACCATCGCATTTCGAAATAGTTCTCAAAAAGTTAAAAACTTACTTCAATGACAGGACAGTTGCCGAAGTAGTTGGTGAAGAGCGTGGTATCGACGGTAGCAGACATGAGTATGATGCGCAGGTCTGGGTACGTGTGGGCCATGTCTCTCAGCAGGATCAACGCGAAGTCCGTGTCCGCATCGCGTTCGTGTACCTGCAGAATAATGGGATTGTACTGGTTCCGAACGTTGCCGACAAAAACCGAGGATTGCCGAAGAATAAGCGTTTAAATAATTGTGACGTAATAACATTTGACAATTTACACCAGAGGAATTCTCCATTTAACGGAAAAAAGCAATAAAGGTCAAATATTACCTAGTTTCCCGTGGATGTGTAATGCTTTTGTTATTTTATTTTATTCGGAAAACTTACAGCTAGCACAACTATAACATTCGTTACAATACAATATTAAAAGCCATCTACAAGTTTATCACGTGTAAACACTCGAACATAAACGAAAGGTCGGTAGAATAATAAAGAAAAAAAATGTAAAAATGTAACAAATTAAACAATAACCGATTTCTATTCTATTCTATCTATGAAGGGGCAAAAAGTTATGTTGCAAAATTGATCCATTTTTAAACTGAAACATTTAAAACGTTTTAACCATTTTTATACTGAAAAATATATACCGTACACTAAAGAAGTCATAATTTCCTTTGAACCATGGAAAAATAATTTATTACAAGTTAATCAAATGATTCTTCAACATTTGTTTTTCTTTGCAGTTGTAATTTTCCATAGGTAAGTACATAATTAAATAACAGAACATGCATCCTCTAGTTTGTTCCATTAGATGATTTACGCTTTAGCCAATGAAGCACGAGAAATGATATTTTCTTATAATGCTGTAGTGATATCTAGCGGGCTACATGGAATTACGTCGCAACAAATCCTGAATCACGCAAGCAACATTTACTGAGCGACATGTACAACTGTCCGATATCAGCCATCCATGGAGGATCCTGCCTGTGGATGAAAGAGCAACAAACCTCTCCTATTCACACTGCGTTTAAATACTAACCTCATCCACAAGTACATGACTAACACCTCGTAGACCGCCCTCCAGCTTCCTCAGCAGAACGCCCACAGTACAGAACATTATAGACCCATACGGACGAGGCAGCATCGACTCGAAACGGACAGAGTATCTACAACAACAAGAAAGCGTAGTTTACAATTACCAATTTATCAAATAAATATTATTTATTCACGTCTTTTTTTTTGCAATAATAGTATTTATGATCGTTTCGACGAGATTAATTTAGCGTGGTCTTTATCGTGTCCTGTAATTTGTGTAAAAAGACACTTAATTAAGCGATTTTACCAGCGCGGTAGTTCAGAACGCCTAACTTTAGACGAGCACACTTATTTCCAACCTGTAGGTAGCAGTGATAGCTTAGGGATATGACCATTGGACTGCCAAGTCAAAAGTCCGAGTTCGAATCACTATACCTCTGACTATTCAGTCATGTGGTGTCTATCGCTGAAAGAAAACATCTTGAAATCTGCCAATCCGCATTACCATTAACTATAGCCTAATCCATTGCAGCAGTGGCTTGATGATGATGAACTAGGTTTATAACTAACTAATAATAACTTGGACCTGCAAAATACTTAAATCTTACATTACACTCGGCTACACATCAAGCTATACAAAACCAGTATTGTCTGGCCTTGAATTGTGCGGAAAACCTTTACAATGGTAAAATGGTGAGGTTAGTTTAATCTGGTTTTTTATATTATGGCTTGATGTGTAGCCGTGTACCTTTAGCCATGGTCTATATTACGTAATCTTGTTTCTGTGTCATTCTCTGTTATTTCTATGGTGAAAATAAACTTTATTATTTATTAAGAGGTAGTTTGCCAAGAGGTTTTTGTAGAGGTAGTATATAACCAGCTTTACATAAGAGTACATACCCGATACTGTTAGCGAGATCCTCGCAGCGCTCGCTGGCGACCCTCTCGGCGACGCTGACGGCGGAAATACGACGAGGTTGGGTTACGCAAATATTGGCCCAGGCACCCTGACCGCTTGCTATATAGTCATCTAATATAAACTGACACACCTGACAACAAAATACTGATGTGAATATTGGCTAAGATACAAAAAAAATATTAAAAGACGTCTTCTTCTGTCCATAGGATCTATTCATAACATACCATCACGCCTGTATTCCCCCAAAAGGATAGGCAGAGGTGTACTAATGTACACCCACACTTCGCCGGTATGCTTAGGTCCCATGTAATATGCCTGCCTGCAGTGGCGTGCACTCCATACAAGCAAATAAGCTCTGCATACCCTGTAGTCCCTAAATGTATTTTATTAATAATAAATTTATTCCCCTCTAATGATAAATAAATGTAATTAAAAAATGGTAATTTAGCTTGCGCACCATCAATTTTTTTTTTAAGAACTAATTCGTTGAAGCGTCGATAACTTGCGCGCGCCGCGTCATTGAGCTCCGCGCTGGTGGCGCGCTCTGCTGAGATAAGCAGTGCACCTCGCTGCTTATTCTTCATACAATGCATTTGGACGCATCTCGTGTAGTACACGGCAAAAGTGTGACTGTGTGCGTGTAAATATGAGCGTGTGTGACAGATTTAGAAGCACTGCTTATTTGCTTTGCGCCCAAATTAAGAACCCGTAAAAGCAGCGCATATTGTTTATTGCAGAGGGTCAACGTTTTTAGTCGGATTGACCAATTGATCGACTATATTTTTATTAATTCCAAATTTTTTCGCCATATTGTTTTTCTTGGCGCAAGTGATTGTTTGTCGAGTAATTTTTAATAAGTTTATTATTGTAAAAAAGTAATATTAAACTCGTAAAAATTGAAAAATATACCTGTGAGACCTGTGTAGGTGAAGTGTGTTTAAATAAATTAAAATCTGGCGCGTTTTCGACATTATTTTTCCTGAGGAAAAAGCTAAATAGATTTCAAAGTTAAGGTCAGTACTCAGTTTGGATTTAACTCAAAGAAAGGGTAATATTACTCGTCATTTTAATAAAAAGTTTTATGATAATCATTACTGGTTAACTGGTTGTGTACATACAAACAAATTGTATTTTTTCCATTGTATTTTGTTTACTTATCGCGATAGTAAGAATATTTGCGGTAAGAGACAGGTAGGTGGGGAAGATACCTACAAAAAGCTGAAACTGGTCAGTTTTTTATTGCATACCCTGTCTGAAATCTCTGTGCACGCCACTGCCTGCCTGCTATGCGTGCCTATTGCCATTAACCGGACAAAAATCTAGACTCCGAGCTGCTACTGAGAATTTCATAGAAAAATCCAATAACACTGCTTGACCTAGGGATCGAACCCAGGATCTCTAGTGTAGCAGTCGCGCTAGACTAATGAGACAGTCATCTCAGGATCTATTCAAAAATAGTTAATATCTTTTAGTCTAAGGGAGTAACTATATGCCTGTTTGCCGCGAAAGCTAAATATACGCGGAAAGCTGAACGAATGCATATGCATCTCTTTATAAATCTGGTGTTTTCTATGGGCAAAAGCTGAATAGAGCTGAAGAAGTGTGTGTTAGTCCTTAATGATGGCTCTTCATACAGAGACAAGCAAATTCCATCAAAAAGTAATGAAACTCAGCTAAGCTGATTTTTTATGTGATCTACGCAAGTTTTTTGCCGATCTGTTATCGGCGTGTGACGGGATTTTGAGCTCCCTATAATATTTATTTATATACTCTTTATTGTACACCGAAAACATAAGATAGACAGGACATAACTTAAAAACATACAATGGGCGGCCTTATCGCGACCAGAGATCTCTTCCAGGCAACCATAATATTAAATGGAACAGGTGCACAATGACTAATGTATGTGTTTAGGTCTAAATCGCATATTAAAAAAAATTGATATCGTCAGACCATTCGAACTCCGATTTAAGTCCAATTGTAATAGTACCTGTGTGGTTTTACCGCAGCCAGTGTTGCCCCTAATGATGATGACAGGGTTCTCATTAATAGCCTCCATGATTTGCGACTTCATTGCGTACACTGGTAACTGTTCTCTTTCCCGGAGACTTTCCTGCAAATGCCACGAAAATTTAGACCGCAATATTAAAGAAATAATTTCGAATCGTCAACCCATTACATTGTCCCACTGCTGGGCACGGGTCTCCTCTCAGTAAGAGAGGGATTAGGCTAAAGTCTGCCACGCTAGCCTACTGCGGGTTGGCAGACTTCACACGCCGTCAAAAAATCTCTCAGGTATGCAGGTTTCCTCACGATGTTTTCCTTCACCGTTTAAGCGCGTGATAATTAATACGCACATGACTTCGAAAAGTCAGAGGTGCGTGCCTTGGATTCGAACTCGAGACCTTTGACTTGGCAGTCCAATGGTCATATCACTAGGCCATCACCAATTTCGAAAATAACGCTACAATTATGGTCATATAAAAAAATATAACTATAGTGTTAAACTCAAATTTATTTGTACATATATATTTTTATTATAAATATACGATTAGGCTTATCTATAACCTCCGTCTTGATAGTAACTAACTATTGGCTCTGTGAGCTGTGCAAGTCGTGTCTTTCGAAAGCTTTTGAAATTCCCTTGACATTTAATGTGACACAAAAAAATGCGATGTTTTTCATTATTTGATGCTTTTTGCATTTTTTAAATTCTGTTTTTAAGGGTGCACTGGTATATTTTGGTTGCGAATACTAACCTGGTACAAAGTACTGTTCTGACACATGTCCCTGTTATGTTTCTCGAGGTCAGCACTGATGTCATCCAGACTAGTTGTGGCTAGTGGTCCCTCATCTGTAAACAAACAGATGTGGTGAACCGACCGATAACTTAACTTAGTTCAAATACATGGGAAACGTTCATTCATGACGACTTTATTAACGTTCATTCATGACGACTTCATAAATCTGTAGTTGTAGTGTCTCGCTGGCATGTTTACGTGCCAGCATGAATGGGTCGGCACGACCGGGGAAGTACTACCCTCCGCACTGTTGTGATTCGTACGATGAGTGTGGAGCGCCGGAGGCCCAATTCCTCCCTCAGTCTCCGTTCTTCTCCTTTTCTCATTCCCCTTCCTTTTCCTTGGCTCGGCAACACATCTGCAACTCCTTTGGTATTGCAGATGACTACTTTCCATCAGGTGGTTCGCCTACTCGTTTGCTGAGTTAACATCGTCGAGTTCCGATTATTAATAATTTGGTATACAGTCGCTAGCACATTAGGTTATACAAAACTGTCAAATTTCTCCAAACGATTTTAAACTTTAAAACCCTGATGATTAAGTTGCTTGATAGCTGCTATCAAGCAACTTAATCGCACAGCTATACATCAAGCTATACAAAACCAGTTTAGGCTGGCCTTGAATTGTACGGAAAAGCTTTACAATAAGAGGTCAGTCTAAACTGGATATGAATAACTTGACGCGTAGTCATGTGTACCTACCTGTTCTTACCTATATTTTTAAGTCTTTAATCGCAAGACAGCGCACCATCTATTGTTATTTAAGATGTGCTTAACAAATAATTCTATTAAAAAAAACGGGGCCTTACCAATATTACAGCCAGTCCAGGCGTTCCAGTTAGCCTGAGGAGGAGACCAGGAGACTACTCCTCCAGGAGTGGGGCGCGCCTCCCGCATGGCCCTGGCGCGGTCCACTTGCAGCAGCGTCAGCCCTGACTGACCCTCCTCGCTTGTATAACTCGTAATTGATTGATCTACGTTTACTGGCTCGATTTCCAGTTCTGAGAAAAATAATATACATAGCATACATAACATACCATCACGCTTGTATTCCCCGAAGGGTTAGGCAGAAGTGTATTAATGTACACCCACATTTCGCCGGCATGTTTAGGTCCAATGTAATACGGGGGAGCCTATTGACATTAACCGGGCACAAATCCCGAGCTGCTACTGGGAATTTCATAGAAAAACCCAATAACACTTTGCTCGATCTGGGAATAGAACCCAGGCGGAATACATAGCATACAGTGGCGTGCACAGAGATTTGAGACAGGGTATGCAATAAAAAACTGACCAGTTTCAGCTTTTTGTAGGTATCTTCCCCACCTACCTGTCTCTTACCGCAAACATTCTTAGTATCGCGATAAGAAAACTAAATACAATGGAAACAATACAATTTGTTTGTGTGTACACAACCAGTTAACCAGTAATGATTATCAATGACGAGTAATATTACCCTTTCTTTGAGTTAAATCCAAACTGAGTACCTACTGACCTTAACTTTGAAATCAATTTAGCTTTTTCCTCAGAAAAATAATGTCGAAAACGCGCCAGATTTTAATGTATTTAAACACACTTCACCTACACAGGTCTTACAGGTATATTTTACAATTTTTACGAGTTTAATATTACTTTTTTACAATAATAAACTTACTAAAATTTACTCGACAAACAATCACTTGCGCCAAGAAAAACAATATGGCGAAAAAATTTGGAATGAATAAAAATATAGTCGATCAATTGGTCAATCCGACTAAAAACGTTGACCCTCTGCAATAAACAATATGCGCTGCTTTTGCGGGTTCTTAATTTGGGCGGAAAGCAAATAAGCAGTGCTTCTAAATCTGTCACACACGCTCATATTTACACGCACACAGTCACACTTTTGCCGTGTACTAACACGAGATGCGTCCAAATGCATTGTATGAAGAATAAGCAGCGAGGTGCACTGCTTATCTCAGCAGAGCGCGCCACCAGCGCGGAGCTTAATGACGCGGCGCGCGCAAGTTATCGACGCTTCAACGAATTAGTTCTAAAAAAAAGTAATAGATGGCGCGCAAGCTAAATTACCATTTTTTAATTACATTTATTTATCATTAGAGGGGAATAAATTTAGTATTAATTAAATACATTTAGGGACTACAGGGTATGCAGAGCTTATTTGCTTGTATGGAGTGCACGCCACTGATAGCATAACATACATACATATCTGTCTATAATGTTCCCACTGATGGGCCACACAGGTCTCTTCTAGGTGAGAGAGAGTGGGCCGTAACGGTCCACGCGGACCCAGTTGGGGTTAAAAAAACAGAAAAAATAATATAAAATAATCGAATGAATTTTCGGGTCTAAAACACTTTTTCGTGTTAGGAACATGTTTGATCCTACTTATTTTTTTAATGGGACCCCCCCCCCTCCTATTTTGTAAGTGATAGCTTACCTTGTAATGTTTCTATAATATGTTGTTCCAGTTCAGGGCTGATAGCCACGGGATACGGCTTCATAATGCCTTCCGACGACCTAATAAAAAAGGTTGGTATTTTATATTTAAGCTTCCTCTATGTAAACAGTTTTTGAAATAAAACTAGTTTTTACGGATTTTATCGCGTTATAATGATATTATTTAATTCCCGACGTTGCGGATCCTTTACAGTATCCATGGTCACGGGTGGAGGTGTTGGGCGTTCTAATGTCAAATTACTAACAGCTACCTACCCTACATTTTTGTTAATGATTATTTGATCCGGACACGCAGAACGAGCTATCCGTATCCGTCTCGCAGTATTGTCCTTGGATTTAGTTTTAATGGAATCTGTCTATCTATATATATAAAAATCAATGCCACTTTTCGTTGTAATTTTATAATTCAAGAACGGCTCACCTATCCAAACCAGTTTAGGCTTTGTTCGGACTATTTAGTAGATGGTTTATGTGAAGTTTGCACAAAATCGGTCAAGCGGTTCTTCATTTATCACATTTTTTTACATACATATTATTGTACAGGAAAGTCAAGAAAACACGCGGGCGAAGCCGTGCGCGGAAAGCTAGTTATATATAATTATTATAAGTGATTGGTGTTTCTCTCGTATCTCGTTCAGTATACAGAGTGGAAGCTACGAATCACTACATAGTATAAGACAAAGTCGCTTCCCGCTGTCTGTCTGTCCCTATGTATGCTTAGATCTTTAAAATTACGCAATTGATTTTGATACGGTTTTTTTAATAGATCGAGTGATTCAAAAAGAAGATTTATATGTAGGTCATGCATATTGTAGTACAGACAAGTCGAGAAAACACGCGGGCGAAGCCGTGGTCGGAAAGCTAGTAAATAATAATTCCATACCTGTCTTTTTTAAGTGTCCCACTGAAGGCCTCAATCACACCGAGATGGTACAACTGTCTCACTATTGATAACGCACATGATTTGCTAGCGGTCTGCTTGTTCGACGCGGTCTCACGGCCGGTCACGTTGCGGCCCAATTGGCGAACGAAAATCGACATCTCACAACAGAAACTCCTGTAAATTAATTAATATAAGTACAAAATCAAGTAAAGAAATCATTTATAATATTTAAACCAGACTAGGGTGTAGGGTAGGCGTCGAATATCTTTACAAGAAATCTAAAAATGCAAGCCATACTACGAGCTTCTACTGAGAATTCCATTGAAAACTCAATAACATTTTGCTCAACCTGTGATTCAAACCCAGGACCTCTATCGTAGCACCCGCGCTTGTAAGCACTAGACTAATGAGGCAGTCATTGTCTTAAAATAATTATTATTCTAATAAAGGTCAGCATTTTAATATCATCCTTACATTATAAAGTTGAAAATATATTTACATTTCTTTGTTCATAATTTTAACTCTTTCTACGAAATAAAGACGATATATTATAATTCATCAAACAGTTTTCGGCTTGTTAAAAAATGTTACTTGCATAAAAATATTCTAGAATATTTTTATGCAAGTAAATTTTTTCTGTTGTGGTATTCCTATTTATTCCTATTGAGATGGTATATGGTTGAAGTTCTATATGTAAAATAACTCCCGCAATGCGTGTTCTCTTGTTTAAATTTAAGGTTGGCTTACAAACTAAAACTTACCTCTTCATTGATTACGTCACGCAAGGGATACATTCTGGAAATGTCGCCAAGTACAGTACTGTCAGTTTAAAGAGTTCACACCTGTATTCAGAACAAAATCCAAGACTGTCATATTCATTCAGAAAAAAAAAACAATTGATTTATTTACTTGGTAGGTAACAATTGTGAATAATAGTAACGAAAAATTCAGGGAAGCAGAGCAATAGAACCTTGTTTGAAGTCGGTTAAAATGCACTATATCTTTTCAAAATCGTGTTATCCAATTAGTTAAGGCGAGTCGCCTCTCCTTGGGCGCCAAATTAAAATCATTTTTAGTTTTTCGCAAATAGTTAAGTTTTAACATATTCTAAGGGCAGTAAGAATAGCGACATCTATTAGAACTTTTTCATAGCTTAATATTGAAACTTTTGCTTAAAAATCGTTATTAGTGCAGATCGTAGTCTAAATATAGTCTGTGCGTAGTCGTAGTAGTCTAAATAAAATTTACAAATTTTGCAGAATCTTATATTTTACATTACTATCAGTTACGATAAAGATTTTTAAGCAACAGTTTTAGTACTCAGTTGAATATAAGTTAAAGTCCGTGTCGCAATTTCTGCTGCACTGAACCTACAATGTTTTAAAAGACATACCTATTGCGAAAAAACAAAAGTACGGCAACCAAGGAAAGATAATCCGCCTCAATGTTTGAACATGATGTTAGGTTGATACCAAATAAACATGGGGCCCATATAAATGCCTTTTTGATCGGCCAAAAATAATCATTGTATTAAAAAAATCACATACAGACAACATTTTTGAAATCCTCTGTGAAGCTCTCTTTTTTTAATCTGTTAAGATGTTTAAAAAAATGGGGAGTTACTTTATTATCGTTTTATTGTCTTGCTTTCCTGACTTAGCTATTATACACCACTATTGTTCACAGCTGTTTATAATCATAATAGAGAGATTAATTCTCATGCATGGTATTATGTATTATAGGCGTGGTTTTATTTATATTTCATTAAGGTTACTTTTGTCTTGGACATGTTCTGCGTGGTTGGATATTCTTAGCTCTTGAAACCAACATCATGAATCATTTGAAGCAACCTTTGCTAGTAGCATTGCAAAGACAGCATCAATAGTTCTATTAAAAGTAAATTATATCTTGCTGGCAACACTCATTTTAATAAAGATTACTAGTGTCTGTATGTTTGTTTTTCTTATAGCCAAGTTCGTAATGAGTTGCTTAGGCAAATAGCATGTGAAGAGGTGTGGAGTTGCCTAACTTGACTGTCTGCTGTCAAGCAGATTAAAATGTCACCAGTATGTATGACATCTAGATAATATTGCAGCATATTGACACATAACTCTGTTAGTTATTTGCCTAAGCTCTGAATCAGAAAACATGCTTTGAGCAACCTGGGAACATCCAGTAACTCAAATATTTATATAGCTCATAAAACTCTTGACAAAAGTTAACCATGAGTATTGCCAGCCATAAAAAGTAATCTAACATGAATAACTTGACAACATTTCCAGATTTTCTACATTTTATCATTAGCCAATGATTTTTCAATTATACAATATGAATAATCAGTGGCTTGTAAAAGCATTTTTTTTAAATCAGCTAGGTATTTAGAAATAAAATAAAGAAATTTAAAAATATTTAAATTATTATGGAAAATGTATGAGCACTATGTTAGCACTGCACAAGCAAATTAAATTATAATAATAAAGTTTTAAGAAGGTACTCTAGTCCTGAGGAATTTGAAAAATAGGTATTTGAAGAAACTATTGCCGTCGCGCTGCACCTCCAGTCTCTCCCGGTATAGTGCGAAAAGGACAACTGCAGCTTAGGATGATTTTACCTACAAAAACATTGACCAAAAGACGTTTCGTATTCTGCTGTTTTCTTCTTCAAAAGTGGATTGATCTAAACAATTTATATATCAAAATTTAGAGGAAAAGCATGTCTATGCTTCCATTATTTTATGTTTTATTAAAAACTTTTCAAATTTGTCTGATAGTCGCCTGAACATGAAGGTAAAAACGGGATTTTTTTCGAGTTTTTGAATTGTCATATTTTCTTGTGAATTTCTTTTTTGGAAAAAATGAAATAATAGGGGCCTGTATGAATCAGATCTAGATTTTTTGGAAAAATATCATTGCTCTAGAGTCATTATCTACGGCGAAAACAGCAGAATGTGTTTGTATGGAGAAAGGCTCACTAGAGTACCCTCTTAAGTCGTCCAATAAACTAAAACTTATGATCAATAATTGTAAGAGAAACAAAATCTGGTATGATGGTATATTTTTTTATGAATAATTGCGATAGCAATGATTTTTAAAATGTAAAGCAATTAGTGTTATCTACAGATAGGCTAAAAGAGTGCTAAAAATTCAAAATCAAGCATAACTTTTTTTTGAAATCTAAATGAACAAGCATAACAATAATAAATAGTAACTAGATTAGGCCCTACTTTATTCATAGTGTTTTGCTAGATTATTGCATGGAATACGCTACAATAATCTTTCAAATCAGTCAGGATAAATATAAAAAAATATATTAAAATAATAAAGTACCAAACCCCATATTATAGACAGAATAAAAAATCGATTGTTTGTTTAATTTTGTGAATTAATAGCAAGAATTAATCCTGTAAATAAAAAAATAAAAATATACAAACCGAGTATGATCCGGACCAACAGCTTTATACATGTAGTCAGTATTAATCTTGTTTACTTGTAAGAACTGATGAAGTTTCGACTTAGCATTCTCCATTGTCCAGTTGCCATGGAGGCTGGCATTAACATCCAGGTCCTCAGCTTCTTCCACATTCTTCTGTTGTTGCATGCGATCCATGTATGTAAAGCCAGACTGATTTTGGCTTTGACCACCGTAAGCTTGGTATGCTTGACCCATGCTTTGCGGTCCCATGCCTTCCTAGAATAGTAAATAGAATAAAATTAATTTACAGATTAGAATTTAAATGTAGATCTCTCAAGTTTTTCTTTTTATTTATTTATTCCTTACGTATAACCATCATTACAGAAATTCCCAATTCAATAGTTAGCTTCATAATATAAAAAAAAAAATCTAAACATCACAAGAACTGGCATTTGACAGCTTTGGCTTAAGAACTGCAAACTAAACCGACTGCATCTGGGCGCAAGAGTAACATTTTGGTAAAAATCTGTACTAATGTTAAGTAAAGTTTGTAAGTTTTTAAGGTGATAAATCTCTGGATCTACTGAACCGATTTTGAAAATCTTTCGCCATTAGAAAGCTACATTATGCCTCAGTTACAGGCTAAAAATATTATCACGTAAAATGAAAAGAAACATATAGTCGACGCGCACGAGGCCGCGAGTGTATAGCGAGTAACATACCAACCTGAAAAACAGATCTTTGGTTCTGCTGATACTGCTGTTGTAGGTCGCCATTTCCTTGTCCTTGACGAGGCTCTGGTCCCTGAGTATCATCTTCCTCCTTGACAGCAACTCTCGTGTCTTCTGGCACTTCAGATGCAGCCACCTGACCGGCTCTGACCAGGTAATTGACGAAGTCTTTAGAAGCATTCATCTGAGCTTCCTTCTTCGTCGTTGAATTTCCCGCGCCGACATAGGAGATTGAGTCGACGCGAACTTCGCATAAAAAACGCTGCCGATGTTTGGGACCTGGGGTAAGATGTGTACTGGTAATTAAATTGTGTGCACTTAAAGAGTAGGAAAGAAGCTTTTAGATGTTTTCAAAATGCAATTCTAGTCAATTACATATGAGTATCGGGTTAGGAAGTTACTGATCATTTTAAAGCAGTAAAGCAGCCAGTAATTTTCCATTCCTACCTGTAGCACGAATATCATAAATTGGTGTAAGTCCTTTCTTTGCGCACCAAGAGTAAAGGAATGATTTTCCATCCATTTTGGACTGTTTAGAGATTTTATTCTATTATTAATACACTTTTAATCTTTAAAATAACTCTAAATAAACGACACAGCTTCCGTTCAATAAAAAATAAATTATAACCCCAAAGAGTTATCCTTCCTTAACAAAGAGTAGAATAATATACTAGTTCCTTATCCCGGTGCTTAGTGTTGCCAGAACATGAGCCACTATTCCGTATTAATTTCCAAATTGCTATGAGAAATTTTTATTATTAGGTCCGTATGAAATAGCGATGGGTACCTAGCTCGCGAATGAGAGATATAAATGAGCTAGCTCTTTGCTTCAAATATAGCTCTTACTCGCCCACTCGCTAAGAGACTATATCTCCGGCTCAATTAGCTCAATGAATCTTCATTGTAAATCGATCTTTATCTATATGGAGAGAAAGTAGAAAATGTTTTATCATATTTACATATCTAGCTCTCCGGGTCAATTAGCTCAATAGATCTTCATTGTAAATTGATCTTTATATTTATCAGAACAAAGTAGAAAACGCTTTGTCATATTTACATATCTAGCTCTTCGTCTCAATTAGCTCAATGGATCTTCAATGTAAATTGATCTTTATTTTAATGGAGACAAACTAGGAAATGCTTTATCATATTTACATATCTAGCTCTCCGGATCAATTAGCTCAATGGATCTTTATTGTAAATTGATCTTTATTCTTATCGAAACAAAGTAGAAAATGCTTTGTCATATTTACATATCTAGCTCTCCGGCTCAGTTAGCTCAATGGATGCTGAATGTTCTTTTTAGTAGTAATTTAACTAAAACTACTACTAAAAAGGGGAGGCCTATACCCAGCAGTGGGTGAAATCAGTCTGTGGATGATGATGATGACTACAAAACAAATTAACACTTTTCAACAATTAGTAGTAGTTAGAGCAGAGCAATCATACAAACACTCACGTCACGAGTTAAGTACAAAATAAGGCTTTTTTTTACTATTTTAGAATATTTGTGGTTGTAACATTGTTTTTCTGCTAGTAACTGTTTGGTTTATAAATTCATCAAACACATCTTATAAATTTAAAATATCATCACATCAGTATTTCCCGAAAGATAAATTATTTTTTTTCTGAAAATTACGTTTATGAACTCGTTCGCACTCATTGTCCGGTTTGAACAGTGAAGTTCCGTATAAATTCGGACCAATTCGTATATTTGGCAACTCTGCGGCTGTGTCTTTTTTTACAGTGACAGGTGTCGTCTGTCAAAAAAGAGGCAGCGAAACCGGCTGTCCGGCGCGAAACCACAGACTAGCAAATCTCCAGAATTTAGCCAGGCCCAGAGTATGAGAGCTATTCATTATTCGGAAGTAGCTGTACGCACGGCTACACGTTGAGCTATACAAATCCAGTTTACGGTGACCTCTAGCCGTATACAGCAACCATTGACTAAAAGATATGATAGCCACTGATCACTATGTGCCTATAGTGTATAGATACATTTCTTCGGGGTTATTGTTTAACTTTTCATAGATTACAGGCGTGCAGGAATGTGCCCCATAACCCGTGGCGCAGAAACCAATATTAAAATATGTATCATCATCCTCCTTGGAGTTGTGATGGGGTCGGCATCCAGTCAGATGTGACTGAATATCAGTATTTTAAACGAAGCGAACTCTCCGGTTCTCAGGCTCAATCGGCAAAATAATTATGCAATGAAAAGTTTATAAATCTTTTTATTAAATACACACAACACTCATTCACATAATGATAACGTTACATTTGAACGATTTTCAACACTGGCTTATATTTCATCAGGAACTAAATTAAATAATAAGGAATAAATACATTTTTTTTTTTCATAATTTCCATTATTATGAATTATTCTGGTAAAATCGTTCAAGTATAACGAGACTTAACGATTACATTTATTAATATAACAAAACTCAATTATGCGTGGTCTTACAGAAAAACAGAAAGATTTTTAAAACATAATGCAGTTTCTTCCAAGGTAAACATTACTCTAATGAGTTTGCAATAAACTGATATAATACAATTATGTTTAATATTAGTTTAAATGAGGTTTAATTTCATTTTATTCTCTAGAAACCTTTCGATTAGTTTAGTTTTACGAAAATTACTATGAATAGCAAGTATCATTTACAAAAAATCCAGTTTAACAGAATCTTTAGTTTACTTTGCGTTGTTAATCAACCCTTTATTAATTTAGGAAATTATATAACTTGTGATGGTTAAGGAAGTGATTCTTGTAAATTATGTATGATTGCAATATTTATGAAGCATTCATCCAATCATAGACAACTAAGAAACTTAATATCTTCGGTAAATTAGAAGAATGCAATACAGGAAAGCGTTGGTATTATGAATTGCTGAAGCCATTGTGTATATGAAAGAGATAAAACTATATGGCTGTCTCATTTCAAATCATATTGAAAGAATCTGAATGACATAAACTTCCGATGTACTCACATCTTGTTATCGCCATAACGTAAAATCTTTTATTTTAAAAGAGTGAACATGGAGTTTCTTGTCGGATTCTTCTCCATAGGATCAACTTTTTGGAACCGTGCAACTAGAGTCAATAACGTTTCATAAACGCTTGTTTAGCGTTTGAAAGCTTATTTGAAATAAAAACATTTGATTTGATTTGAAAGTTGGCAAGATTTTTGCAATGAAACGGTTTAGTCATAAGTGTCCCTTACTGGATTATGAAATGAGACAGCCGTGTAGCGTCGTCACTCTCTTACTTTATATTTTTACTATTGCAAATCCAGAAAGGCTCCAACTTTTTTACATGTTAGCAAGTCTGCAAATAAAACATAACATAAAAATAATATCTCACAGCATTCTCTTATAACTTATAAAGAAATATAATAAATTGTAAATGGATACTTAGTTGCTTATATAATGAGCAAGAAACAGAAATATGTATGTATTTTATAATAAAATAGTGACTATACATAATGATATTAATGTACTCAAGTTTATGTAACGACTATTTTATGTCAAATATTTGACTGCATTTTAAGAGCTGCATGAATGAAGTTTTATATAATGAAATACAAATGATTAAATTGAGTATCTGAATAAAATAAGTAATTAAAATCTGATTACTACTTTTTAGTAAATGCTGACGCCATCTTATTTAAAAAAAAAACATTAACTCGTTCAGTATCTTTATAAGATCTATTTACAGAATATATATATATATATATATATATATATATATATATACCGACACAAAAAAAAGATTTTAAAATATGTAGTCTCATCTCTTTTTGTGGGACTTTAGAAAGTGATATGAAGATCGTCAGTGAGATAAAATCACAATTATGAGCATAATTTAAAATCCAGTCAAATATATGTTTTTTTTTATTATTACAACATGGACACGGGGCTAATGACTAATTACCCTTTAAGCCTAACAAGTGACCACAAAACAACCATAGAAAAAAGAGAGTTGTCATGAGATTATAATATATAAACCAAAATGATCCTTATTCCAATAATAATAAAGTCATATAATTATATATTATAGATGAAAATGTCATATAGCGTCTTTAGGTTAACGTAATTCTAGTAAAAATATTTGTAAAATTTTCCGAATGGGTGATGTTTAAGGAGGCGGGAAGCAGGATAGTGTTTATTCAAATAAGAGGCAGACACGCATTTGCGTCTCTTTTCAACGCTCAGCTGTCGTATAGTGATGTCTCACTCTGGTGTCATCACATTACTCTATGAATTCCATCACAATTTGTTGCTGTGTATGTTTGTATTCAGATCAGAAAAGCGCTGTTATCAAATTTAGGAAAATTAAATTAGACCTTTTAATAAAAAAATAGGGAACATTATTCTAAATCACATACGCCCCGCTTATTTCGAAAAGAAAGTAAAGTAATTCGAGATTTCAATACCTTTGCCATTACTAGTTTTTTGAGATAAAAATATGTTTTAAATACAATATTTAATTAAAGTCGATAAAGACTAATCTAACACAGAATATAGGTAACATATAATATGTTAAGGACGTATTATTTGAAGTAAAATATCTTTAAAAATTAGTCTTTTAGGTCTCATATTAGTAATTTGGTCTTGGTAAATATAAGAAAAATTATTGTTACACAATTATATTGCTGCTCATTCTTAATTTTTACTGTTCTAGCACTAATTGGCTGAACATTTATTTAAAAAAGTAAGATAATTATTCTTCATATTAAAAAAAATAAATAGGTAGAATATTTTAGCGATGATGATTATAAAGGGCTGGATAACGTTCCCTTTGACATTTGCGTGACAGCTATCATTATAGTCTCTGAAATAATAATAGTATCATCGCTGATCAATCGATCTCTTTAGACTTTACTCTTCAGACATTCCCATAAACCTGTAATTAGAAAATAACAAACCAACTAATTAGAAAAACCTGAATTTGAAAAAGGAATGTCTTGAAACACCAAATGAATATCCGAACGCATCTTGGCGTAATCAATACAACCTCTTTCTGTTTTGTTCCTGTCGTTTTTGGTAGTACATGATGCCGAGAACGACGAGTACAATGATGACGATGGCTATGCACATCATGTAGAGGAAGGTTTTTACGCCCGACATGGCGGGTTTGGTGTCCTCGTGCCTTTCGCGAGGAGCTTCGAACGTAGCCGCGGAAGGAATGATATGGGACCGGTCTTCGTCTTTGTTTTGCTGAAAAGGGATGGTAAATTAAAACATAAAGACTAAAAATTCTCGTGGATGTCCGTGGTATGTCATAACATACCATCACGCCTGTATTCCCCGAAGGGTTAGACAGAGGTGTACTTAATGTACACCCACAGTTCGCCGGTATGTTCGGGTCCCATGTAATAGGGGGCGAGCTATTGCCATTCACCGGGCACAAATCCAGACTCCGAGCTGCTACTGAGAATTTCATAGAAAAACTCAATAACACTTTGCTCGACCTGGGGATCGAACCCAAGACCGCTAGTGTAGCAGTCGCGATTGGGACCACTAGACCAACGAGGCAGTCTACAAACGTGGTATGTCAGACGTCTACAAACTGAACATCCTATAACTATAGCCATGGAATAAAAAAAAGGCTTGCTGCCTCATTAGTCTAGTGGTCCTAACCGCAACTGCTGCGCTACTAGGTCGAATCTGGATTCCGATTAATGGCAATAGGGTCGCTCCCTATTACATGGGACCTAAGGATATCGTCAATGTATGGATGTAAACATTGGTACATCTCTGTCTAACCCTTCGGGAAATGCAGGCGTGATGGTATATTATGTTACTTTTCCATGTTTTTTTTTTTACAATGTGTCCTACTGTCTAAACTTCGGGAGAAGCCTTTGATACTCTTTGAAGTAATTAATGGACATGATGTCACTAAAATACTATCATTTGATTGGTCAGTAGATTTGATATATTGTTCAGTAAAAAGTATTTTATAAGATTCTGCAGTTACTTACAGCTTCCAGCAGGTCGAGTTCGAACATCTTGATGGCTATAATGTCGTGGTTATCGCTCAAGTCGCCGGTGGTCGCCGACGCGCCGTAGAAGTACCCAGTCGGTAGTAACACGTTCTCCACTTTGAAGCACTCTTTCCACGCGTTCTTGCCTTCTAAGTCCGTAGACACTGCAAGAAAAAGTTAGTTTGGATAATTTGTGAGGGTTTTTTCAATTCAATTCAATTCTTTATTGCATTCCATAATGTACATATAAATTAAAACAGATAGAATGCTTTTTTGCTTAAAACTAAGGATCAATTATGGACCCTGATGGACACAGTACAGTACGAAGGAAGAAGTTAGAAGGTTTTTTATTCGATTCGAAACATTCAAATACAATAGATTTCATAGTTCTCTCTGTAACTTGGTGCAGGACAGTAGCTTATACAAAACGGTTTCAGAAGTCGGTGGCAAAAAAAAAATCCAACCAAATTAAAGGCCAGACTTCCGAAACTGTTTTGGACATAACATTGTTATGGTTTGAAGGCAGTTTTACTTTTTTGGTAAAAACAATATATAAATATTGTAGAATAATATATGCAGGTATAATATATTATGATTATGTGTGTATTTTATGGTATATTTAGTCCTACTTTAAATACATGACAACCCACTTATTTGTTTTGTACTGATATGTCCATCCCAAGGTTGTCTGGAAGAAATCGCAGTCCACGATAAGGCCGCGATAAAGTAAATACACTTTTATGTTGCAATTCTACTACCATTAACCTACTCGTAGAATGCGTTATAGACAATTTGGAAAAAAAAATTTGGCGCCCGAGGAGTGACAATGAGCCGTAACATTGAGCTAGACTTGCTACAGAGTGGAGCCCACAAGGCGTTAGACGACGCGGGAGGACCAGGCGGAGAGGGCAGGACGAACTGGATTCCTATTTAAGAGATTGGGCCGTAAAAGCTTTAAGCCGTGAGGAATGGAAGGAGGCCTTACCCCAGCAGTGGGATCAACCGGGCTGATAAAAAAAATGATAACATTCGTACCAGTGAGTGTGTCGTCCATGTAGGTGATAGATATGTGCGTGTCTTGATTGAAGTTGCGGAACTTGGCCTCGCAGCCAGAGACCTGCGTGTGGGTGCCGTCGCGATCATGGTCGTAATGCAGCGACCCGTTGTTTATCATCGCTGATATGTACGGGTGCTGGTGCTGCAATTAAATTTATTACATAACATACCATCACGTCTGTATTCCCAAAAGGGTAAGGCAGAGGTGTACTAATGTAGACCCACATTTCGCCGGTATGTTTAGGTCCCATATAATAGGGGGCGAGCCTATTGCCATTAACCGGGCACAAATCCAGACTACGAGCTGCTACTGGTATTTTTTTAAATCCCAATAACACTTTGCTCGACCCGGGGATCGAACCCAGGACCTCTAGCGTAGCAGTCGCGCTTAGGACCACTAGACTAATGAGGCAGACCATTAAATTTATTAACTAATTTATAATTATTTTATTGGCTAAAAAGTTGGTTTGGGTTCGATTGGATTGGATGGATACCGATTATCTAAGAGCTGTCTGTGACTTTCGGTGTCTTGCCGCCCCTTTTCGTATGAAGTCCGGGCAATGCCCTACCCACGCTACTGACTGTACATCCAAAGATTGCCTGTTTAGGTCTCTACAATTTCCGAGCTGCTTCTGATAAGTTCGTAGGAAAAACCTATAATACTTGGGAACTTGAACTATAAGCGCAACCGCCTTTCTCACCACCTCAGCATAAAACGTAAAAGCACTTATTAATTATTTTTTTGTATTATCTCTAGCCTAAACAAGAGGAAAACAAATCAAGGCTATCTAGACAAATCATCCCACCCGTGACCATGGATGCTGTAGTGTAGAGGATCCGAAACGTCGGAAATTAAAATAATCAATATAACCGTAAAAACTAGTTTTGTTTCAAAATCAAGGCTTTTGTATTTTTATGCATTTTCCAGACGTCACCTCAAAGACGTAAATTCAAAATGTGAAGGTGAATTTTTCCTTCACTGAATAAATCAACGCTACTCACATTATGAGCACCATTATGATTGCTGTACGTGTCAAGTATGATCGCGAGTCCCTGGAAGTAGTCCTTGCTGCCGAACACTGGTCCATTCTGCATGCGGTCGCGCACATACCATATCGCGAACCCGTCCCCAAAGAGGTCCTTACCGCGGCCGTGGACCTTAAACTGGACCTGGAGCTCCCAGTTGCGTGTTTGACATGGCTGGAACAGAAAATTATAGTTAGAAATATTTTAATATAAATTTTAGGCACATTACCCGTCACGCCAGTTATCTCTGAAGGCTCAGATCAAATGAAAAGTTAAGATGGAACTTTGCGAACAAAGATCTGAGGCCGGGTAAAACTACGCCTTATCTTGTCAATCGAGCTAGGGCGTAGTTAAATAATGATCTGAGTCTGAAGGGTAGAAGTTGCTGTAGGAATAGCGATATCAACTTTAATAAGCTATATATGCGTGACGATCCGCCTTTAAAAGACCTTTGCTTGTGGCTTTTACCCCACTTTCAGTAGGTTTTTTAATGGCTTCACAAAGGATTTTAGAAAGCATTGTATGCATGGCTAAAGAAAAGTTTTATAAAATAGCTTTCTCATACTGTTGTACTGGTTCTACGCGAGATAGAGATGCCCTGGGATGGGAAGTCACGACGACCTCGGGAAGTTAGAACTTTTCTTTATAAACAACTCACTCATCCTTTCAAAGCTTCGAGCAACAAGGGACTTCCGAAGTTTCAAACCAAAGAACAAACATTAAATCGAAAGTGAGATGACTCATAATGACAACATACAGATACATTGTAAGCATGTATTTATTATTGTTACAAGTGACTGTTGTTAGGAACCAGGATGTAAATAAAGATCGTCTACATCGATACACGAGGACTGTTTTGGCCACTAGAATATAATGTTGTTGCCAATCTGCCAAATAAATAGTTTCTAATGCATACTTCTTATGAGCGATATTTTGCTGTATCTAATGTGTAACTCATTACCCTAAAACTTATACGTCGTAGTAGGTCGTATAATAAAATTATAGAATTTACCTTCCGAAAATAAATGCCTAAATGATAGTGAAAACCGTAACAAAATCCGTTGCGTAGTTTAGAAGAAGTTAGCAGAGAAACAGACAGACGAAAACAGTAACTTTGCTTCATTCCGATTCACTTTTGGTACTTCAAGAATGTCATAGTAAAAAACGTATATCCTAGTATGACCATTGATTAAAGGGATAAATGAATATTTGCATTGGGTTTATTCTATCAACTAAATATATTATAGGATGTTGGATAAACCTTTGTTTAGCGTCAGTAATTAACAGCTCATAAATAACTACTTTAAGTGTAAATGTTTGATAAGGAAACCTTGCGATTGAATATTGCGACTGACGAGTCACTAACAAATCAACATTGATAAGGTGTGTACAATGTGTGCATGTCTCAATAGCTTTGTAACGATTTCTTTGTTTTTAACCCACCTGACCAGAAATAACAAAGTATTTCGTGTTTAACCTAATAATCTTAAATGGCTAAAACGATTTTCATAAAACAGCAATACTGATAACAGAATTGCCAAATAAAAAAAAAACAGGCGTGATAGTGGATGATCTGCTTAGGAGTAGATCTTCATGGAACCCTTATTTGAGAGGAAGAGTTAGAGATATTTGTGACTGGATATGACGTAACTGGATATGCAAGGCTAATACAAGGCTACCTCCTGTAACCCCAGAAAATAGTGGAGAGGAAACACCCATTTGGTTTTAGTTAGTAGTCAGTTTCACTCTGGGTGGAGTCCGACACGCCCCATCATAAGGGTTTCCACATGCAAAAAAAAGGATCATTAAGGTCAAGGGTTGCTTAAATGAGACATGGTCATTTTTTACATATCATTATTACAGTAAAAAATTCGCAAGAGCAGCTTTGGGTTGAGTTGTCAACTTTTTAACAAAATTATGTACTGACTTGACATAGTTTGGATATTACAACAAAAATTAATGATGCATGAAACATTTTGTTTGGCATTGAAAGTGAAATTGACTATTAAATTAGATTCGCCTATTATTGAAATTTAAACTCTATACCGCAGCAGAACATGAGGTGTAATTGTGTACTTTATGTCATTGTAATAGGGTACTGTTTACCATACTGTTCTTTATATAACCTTGCACTAGATGTTTGCCTTTATTGTTATTTTAAAAGTTACTGTTATGATATTGTTTGTGTAAGTACAACTATTTTTAGCAACATCACAAGTTCTTTTTAAAAAGGAGGATTTAGTAAATTTTTTTAAATACATATGACATAACTTTTACTAAAAACTTTGTTATTGTTATGAACTCAGGCAACTAAAGGCAACCACTGATTGGGAGCAGCCTTTTCCTTATGGCCATTTGCTTAAAAAACAAATTAAGATCTCTACACTACATTTTATGTACTGTGCAGCCCAACATGACAATCTTTTTTTCTTCTTTATTTAACGACCTTGGTCGCCAAAGCAATCACGCCACTCGGTAACAGTAAAATTACAATCTTACAGGCAGATTATGTGATTGTTTCTACACAATTTCGTTTCTTTAAAGTTTATTTATTTCCATTATTTCATTAAAACATACCATCACACCTGCATTCCCCCTTAACGGTGAGGCGACAGCTATGGAATTTTAGAATGATAATTTTGTTTATGGATTGATCGGCTTGGAAAGAGGGAAGGGAGGCTTTTGCCCAGCAGTGGGACGAAATGGGCTTGAATAAAAAAAAATGCTATGGAATGTGAAAAATAATTTCTCGATTATACCCGCATGGCAGTAAAATGAAACTCATAAAGATAACAAAACTTTTCAGTTTTATTATCTGCATTATCATAACAATACCACAACTACGTATTAGTCACAAAACTAACAAAAAAATATTCATATCAATGAATAAATGAATAAAGAGAGACTTTTTAATGAGATTATATAATTTTAATGAGAAGTATAGTAATTAAAATTTAACTTTTAAATATAAAATAACAAAAAAAGAATGTGGTTTTATAATTGTAACATATAACATCTGGGTAAACAATGTTTTATTGCGAAAATGGTAACTTGTATGTGTGGCTTGGCTTATTACAGAACTAGCTTCTGCCCGCGACTTCGTCCACGTAGTAGGCAAACTATCAATTAATGTAGCTTATCTTTCACACAGGCTAGGGTTGTCTCCTTATCGTGCATTTATTTATAAGACGTGATAATCATTGTATGCTTACCACTGTGTTCCAAATAGCTCCAGACTTCGACTGCAAGTCAGGAGTTAAACGTACGTAGTTTGACGTCACTATCGTGCTACCTAAGAAGTCCCAGTAAGGCACCGACATTCCACTCCCTGTAGTTGATTGATAAATTTTATTGTTAGCACTAATTCGAGGTAAGACCAAAGTCACCGGGCAGGGGTCACTCACCTTGGTAAGGTTTTGTGAGAGAGTGCTCTCGTCTGATGTAATCCCTTGTGTTCCATTCTGCCAGAATGGAACTAATTAGTATGGATACTAAGAACACTTGCAACCAATATAGTTTTTCATAAAACATTTCCGTAATTTTCTAGACGATGCACTAATAAATGACAATTTGACAATGAAATTGGATGACAAGACAAGACAAACGCCAAATCATGGCAGTCACTGCTTAGTGTTGCCAAGTTATGATGTACATTATCTACACTTTGGAAGTAAAATATTACATTATTTTAATTAAAGCTTTATTTTATAGAACTCAGAATAATGTTTGGTTTCAAATCTTTCTTATTATTGTTATATAATATACTTAATAATATTCAAAATGCACAATACGTTGCTGACTGCCTCATTTGTCGAGTGGTCCTAATCGCGACTGCTACGGTAGAGGTCCTGGGTTCGATCCCCGGTTCGAGCAGTGTTATTGGGTTTTTCGATCAAATTCCCAGTAGCAGCTCGGAGTCTGGATTTGTGCCCGGTTAATGGCAATAGGCTCGCCCCCTATAACATGGGACCTAAAACATACTGGCGAAATGTGGGTGTACGGTGGCCAGCACATCAAGTTACCACAAAATGTCAAATTTTGTCAGTTGATTTTGAACTTTATCTTCAACAATATAAGGTTTAAAATCATTTAGAGAAATTTGACAGTTTTGTATACCTTGACCTGCTGGCGACTGTACATTGGTACACCTCTGCCTAACCCTTCGGGGAATACAGGCGTGATGGTATGATGTGATCATAATTTATAAAATGAAAAAAATAAAACAGTATTCGTTGACCTCGCATTGTAACAGACTTATAGGTACACACGGCTATACATCGAGCTGTACAAATCCAGTTTAAGCCGATCTCCCATTGTAAAGGCTTTCCGTAAAATTGAAGGCCAATCTATACTGGATTTTAGAAGTTGATGTGTAGCAGTGCGTACGCACGGCTACACATCAACAATAAAATCATTAAAATAACAAAAATGTATCAACGAAATTGCATAAAAAACAAATCACTATGCACGTTATTTCAGGAGTTTCATATGTTATTATTAACTAAATTACAGTTGACTACGTAAATAGTTAAGATTTTAAATACTGCATATTTCTAAACTACAGAAGTCAAGAGAAATGTTAAATTTTTCAACTCAGCACACTTCACTCTGCTGCTACATTCATATCATTTCCACTTGCTACACTAGCGCTAGTTCGGTGAGTTTTCGAACCATAATTTGCTGTATACAAGTGGACACTTTTTCGACTAATCCCCCATACAAGACGGTCCTCCTTTTTTTCTACCCTCCATAATAGCGGCACGGACAGCGGTGTACAGTTTGTTCGAAATAAGTAAGCCGATCAGAAGTTGTCTGCAAGTGGTATAGAAGTGGTAAATTTTAATAGAAAGAGTCGGTGTAAAGATAATAAGAGTCGTTTAAGTTTCACATTTTTAATGATTTTGTACTAGTATTAAAACACTTAATTAAACGATTTTATCACCGCGGTAGTTCGGAACGGCTAACTTATTTTGAACAAACTGTAGGAGGGACGGACTCAGCGGCGAAATGTAAAACAAAATATTTTAGACGATTTTGTGGCGGTAATGAATACAGAGACATTCATCACTGAAATTTTAAATCGATCACTTAAACGGATGTAAAAATATCCTCAAAATAAATATAAAACGTAATTAACCTGTCAAGCGGCAGATTGTAAACACAATGCAAAATCTATTGTTATGTGCTCAAAAGAGGAACTGTACCGCTTGCCAGGTTAAAGAGTTGTGGGAGGAAATAAATTCACCATTTAAATAGCTATATTTATTCAGTTCGTGCACTCATTCCCTCATATTAAGAATGTCTTATTTAAAAAACATAATTACGGACAAATTTAGACCATGGTTCTGCAGATAAGCCACGACTTGATAGTTCAGGTTTAAACCAAGGATTTTCTAGTTTTTTGTAATAAGACTGAATGTATTCAAAACGGAGAAGGGAAAACTTAGATAACGTCATAATTTTGGGCACGTTTCGAATATTCAAGTACGTCCACCTCGGCCGCCGCCGCTCACCACAGTCTATGCTCACCACTACTGAGGGTTCGTGGCGTGCACAACGCTCCAACGCCCAGCCCGCCCCGTGAACTCGTGAACGGGCCGTAACGCCACAATGTTTGGTAGTAAAAAATAAATTACTACTACTACTTACACAATAGTTTATCGTGGCAACATTGTTAAATAAACGTCAAAATTGTATGGCTGTCGGTCAAACAGTGGCCAGATAATTTTAAAAGTTGTGTATGGTGTTTCTATAAGATGGCGCTGTAAATTAATATTTTCTATTTAGACTGTTGAAGCGCCATCTAGCGAATTTTTTGCAGAGGTTACAATAAAGGTAAAACATTTTCATGATAATTATTCCTTTCTTATTTACACATAATTAAAAAATGCAACGCGTCAACGTCAATACGCATGGCAGATTGTACTGATTGCACCTTTAGCCAGTAGCAAAATATTTTATGTAATTAGAATAACGTGAACAGGCAGCCGTGACAAATAAATTGCCGTTATCAATCAGATTATGACCTGTTTGCTTCTGTGAAATGGTAGGTAAACCATGTCTCTTCTTGGCCTCTCAATTTCCACTACTGCGAGCGGCGGGTTTCCAATAAAAAGGATGACAATGTTTGTAATAATCTTCTGCATAGTCAATGCAAAAAGAGTGACTATCACTAACAGCTTGTCACGAATTATTGTAAGCATACGTAAAATATTGCATTCAATCCTTCATGTACAAAAAATCTTATAGATTTAACATTCTTTTTTAAATATAAACTTTTTCATAATCATCACGTTCATGGTAAATATTAAGTGCTAGGTCTTCCCTTCTGTATGTAGGTAAAACCTATCGTCTCCCTTTTGAAGTAAAAAGGGAGACGATTATAATATCTGTAAAAAAAATGCAGATTTCAACTGTACCGCAAACGCAGACCATGGAACTGTAAAGAGTATTCTTTAGTTAATTATTTTTATGGGAAAACTCGGAGAGCAGGCGAGCTACCTGATCGTAAATAGTCATCGCCGGCCATGAACATCTGCAAAACCAAAGGAGATGCAGATGTGTTGCCGAGCCTATTAAAGGAAAAGGGAGAGGGAGGAGAAAAGGAGATGGAAGGGGACTGAGGGAGAAATCGTGCTTTGTATAAAGTAACTCTCAGAATTATAGATTTCAGAACATAGTCCTGTAAACCTACAGGGCCGTCTTAGGTTATCCACGGGCCCTAGGGCATAACAGAGTTTGGGGCCATTTTAGAAAGTATATTTTTTATGCTTAAAAGCCTAGTGGCCTGGGCACAACCCTTGAGAAAAAGACGGAATGAAAATGCGTCTGAAGTAAATATTTTGTATTATTACCGTGTTATTACTTACCTACTTTAGGAAAGCGGTAACTTGTAAAAATTATAAATATAAATAATTCAGCCAGTAGTTGTCCCGCTCTTGGGCCCACCGATTAGAGCTCCAGACAGAGCAGTGCCGGATTAAGCGAGCGCGGGGCCCGTAGCATAATCTATAGAAGGGCCCTCGATCTACTGTAGATTCTCAAGTACCTATAAAGTAGTTAATATTACCCCATGTTTTATGTATTTGACAAGGGATCATCCACTTTGACGACTTTTTAGTGTATTCATGATCTTTTAGTGTCTTAATAAGTAAAAAATAATTAAGCTCGAAATGCTGGGTTGGAACCTGCCTCAATCTGATTAAGTAAAAGCTTCCGGTTTACTTCACTTGAGGGGGGTTCGAGTCCAGCCTGAGGCCGAATTTTTCGGTTAGTCCCTCTATGCTCTAGTCCCGCTATGCCACACTTATAAAATACCTACTAAAAAGTTCCGCTATGCACGAAATAATATTCGCGGGCGGGATATATGAAGAAAACTGTTACAGTGAAATATTTTATTTGACCAATCCTAAAGGATATTAGGAAAACTTAGTATGCAAATATGTAAGTTATCTTATTTTCAATCATCATTAAAAATATAAAAACAGGTCAAGCTTTGCGCTTGTAATACATGTGTCGAACTGTTTTTTTTTGAGGATAACAATAACAATAAAGCCTTTTTCGAATGGGTCCTGGTCCTTTCGCTATTATGTAGATATTATGATTGCATTTTTTTTAGCTGCAACTTACTGATAGGGTGGCTAGATTAGTTATTGGTTAGTTCTTCTATTACAACGTCGAGTGAAAGTTCTTCAAGTGGTTTGGTTAATAAATAACTACAATATACTACAATAACTACAATATAATAATAACTAACTAAAATAAAAATATGTGTTTATGCAATTTGCAACAAAATTATTATCAATATCGATCAACACCGCCCTACAAGTTTGTTATTTAGCGTGATCATCGAAGGGTGGCCACTTTCCCCGCACGCTGATGGATGCACCCACTTTCACTCGGTTTGCTACATAAACTTCTGTTAAGGTCAAAACCGCACATGCCGTGGGTCATTGACATTTGCTTGGCAACTTTTACCATACAAGTCTTGATTTTCGGGGGCCCACACGCAACGTTAACTCGTCCACGGTACTTGCAATTGCAAGTCTTATAGACTGTGTAGGTATGTTATAGTCTGTGTACGTAATGTTCTTAAAGTTTAAAAAGTTTTTCTTCAGTCACTAAAATGACAGGAGGATGATGATGATGTTTTCCTTTGCCTAAATTCTGATTCTATTAAAATTTGTAGATAGATTGAAAATCTTAGGTCAAATGAGTTCAATGATCTTTGCTTGAGAAGTAGTTGCAAATATTGTGTTTTCTCTATGTACATAGAGAAAGATAATGTTTTATGAAAGTTGAAACTGGCTAGAAGTGGGATTATGCTAAACTCTTAAAGGCGAAATTGCTCCTAGTGTTTCGACTACCTGGAAAATTACGTTACCGCGTGAAAAAGTTGAAAGTTGAAAACCTTAGAAATTAACTTTTATTTAAATGACCCCCACTTACCTGTCGCATCAATCTGTGGTATATGGTACGAATTCTTGAATTTGCGCCTTAATTTATTCGCCTTAATTCTTGATATGCATGAGCAAATTCTATAGTAACACGTCAAACCCACCTATTAATCAGTTTTCATTTCTAATCCAAGATTACCATTAATATGAAATAGTATAATTCTATTTTAACTTTCTCTAAAAAGTTTTCTAAATCTGGTTCGCTGAAGAATGCAGTTTCCAGAGTCGTTTACATACGTCATAACATGTTTCCCTGTTCTCTCATAAATCAATTTCCTAAAACCTGCACCACTTCTACACTTTACAACTTTGTAGTTAAATTCAAATTCTACCTACAAATACAAACTACAATTAATATAATATGTTACCTAATTACGGAGAATGTAGACATCAAATTGCTAGGAAATATCGACCTAGGAATATAGGAAATGACTGGAGCTTAAATACTGGGATATAGTTGTACCCAACTTAAGCTTCAGTCATTTTTTCAGTTTACGAGATATACAAACAATAAAGTCCTTGAGAGAGACACTACATGATGCAACAATTTTTTATAACATAAAAAAAATTACCCTATAAAAATTTGGAATAGAAATGAACCATTACCATAATTCCTGTTTTCCCCGAAGAGCTAAGCTAAGTACACTTTAGCACTTATGTAATAGAAGGCGAGCCTATTGCCATTAACCGGGTCCAAACTCAAACTCCGAGCTGCTACTGAGAATGTCATAGAAAAACCCAATAACACTGCTCAACCCGGGAACCTAACACAGGACCTCTAGCGTAGCAGTCGTGCCTGGTACAACTAGCCTAATGAGGCAGTCTGCAGTCAGCAAATATTGTTCCGTTCAATTACTTAGGAACAACTGATTTAGACTGAATTGCTGAATGTTGCCATATTAGCTCCCGGGCCTTATTAAGCAAATAATGTAAATCTATTCATAGCAACTATGCGTTTATTATTATCAAGTCATACACGTCCATCGCTGGGCGTAGGCCTCTTCGAGTGAACGCTATAGAGCCCGATCTTCGGCTTTCCTCATCCAGCCACTGCCAGCTGCCTTCCGCAGGTCGTCATTCCATCTGGCCGGCGGGCGCCCTACACTACGGTTGCCTTGACGTGGTCTCCACTTGAGATCTCGTTTGTTTTGCTTCGTTTAGAGGAATAATAAAATATGTTATCTATTACGCTTACCATGAATCCATGTTTGTACATGTATAAAAAAAAACTGCCGCAGGAAAAAAAAAACAAACGCGTATTATAAGTGAAGTAGGCACCTTAGTGTTTTCTGCTTTTCTAAAATGTGAAATCTTAGGGCGAGTCTCATGCGTGGGTTAACAATAATAATTATGATGGGAAAATCTTATTTTAGCCGGGGACAGTTGTTTTGCTTCTGCCGTTAAAAACTTTCGCTTAGGAAGTTAATTATCACATAATTAAGGTCTGTTATCCATAAAAATCAAAATTAATTAGTAAAATAATCATGGAGGCGAAATATGTACCACACTAATTGTTTTTTATCGAGTTTTTATATTAAAACTTATCTATCAATGGAAAACCACTTGCGCACAACTTCAGAAGTGCGTAGGCGTTACACTGAAACTGTTCAGCTTTACATTCACTTGCATAGCTGTATTGTTCTGTTAATGAGATGTAACTACATTTGGTATAAATTTTGTCATTTTGGATTAAATAATTACATAAGTAAAAAATTAAATCAATTTTCAGTTGGGCTAATAAGGCCATAATATAAATCCTAATAAGATTCATATTAGAAACGTGTTGAGGATCTATATAATATAGAGCTCTATAATAATTTTATTTACAATTCTAGAGGAATTGGTCAATAAGGCCTTTTAAGACACTTCGTTTGTTTAAGTAACATTGGTTTGGTCTATAAAATGCAACATAATTTGCGATGCGACTCCGTGCGAAAAAGAGATCTACTAGTTGAACTCATTCAGCGTTTGATTTCATGTTGTTTAAACGTGGTCAAACACGAGCTTATACGATATAAAAAAGATCTAAATGTATATTACTACGACAGAAAGAAACGTAGTACGAAATACATATTTGTTTTCTTTTTGTGCATACAGTCACCACTCGAGTTGAGAACTTTCTAGAAACATAATTAAAAGCAATTAAAGGGCATTTACATGAATACCGTATTTAGAAGCACTATAAGAGTAGTTACACATCAAGATCTACGTATACCAGTATATGTTGGCCTCGCGTTGTACCGAAAGTCTTTTCAATGCGAGCTCAATTACATATTGTATACCTATACAGCTGTGTGTGAATGAGAAACTTTTCATAAACAATGCAACAATTTTCCATAGTCATAGAAAGTTTGTTTGGAAACATGTAAATTGAATGTTTTATGCATTTTAAAGAATATTTGTATGTATGTACCATTAAGATGTGAAAATGCATTTGATTATCATTCGTATACATGACATGCTCTTTGCCTGGTTTCACTTAAGTTACAAAATTGCTAGCATTAGACAAGCCTAAAAGCCCGTTCCATTTGATTTTCCATCGGAGTACAAAAGATCGCTGTCTTTAGGTCTCATTTAAAATTGAACCAGTTTCATTAGGTTCAGAATCTCATCTAGCTGTGTCTAGATTGATTTAGAACACTAATGGATCAATAAAAAAAACGTAGACTTAATTATGTCTACATTTGCTTTTAATTTTTCTTACTAGCCTAGTTTTGCAAAACTATCATCACAATTCTATGTTACCTCACCTGTGTGTATGTGAAGTGTCTTTTGACCTAATTCTCGTCTCTCCTCTGGTACTTTTACCTTCGGCGCCCCAAAATTCTACGTCACAACTTTCTACAGGCATAGGTTAATGAAAGTGACGGATAAAAACTAAAAGTGGTGGCACCCCGAAGGCCGACCACTCGACCTACGACAATGCACACATTTAGGTCGGAGAAAGTAGTGAAAGTCTATATTTGACCGTGATCTACTCTTCATACTCTCCCTAGATATTTTTATCGTGTTCTTGACATTAACCATTCACTTTTTTTTCTGATGCTGTGCCGTAATTTCAACTCTAATGCTCTTAATCTTGATATCAGAATCGCGTGCCTTGAATGTAGGTCACAAGCAACAATGTTCTTATGATTGTGTTTTAATGATGATTTCTTCTTGTTTTTTTTTAATGAGACTAACAGCTAAAGTTACTCGTACAATCGTACGGACGTGGCTGCAAGCAATAAAAATGGCTTTATGAGTGGATTGGAAATAGAGATAGATTGTATTGCTGACGAAGATGGATTAGAATTCAGCGGTTGTCGATTTCACATTTCACCGTCTCCTGTCTGGATCGTAAAACGTAGGAACAATACTTCGGTAAGAAGTGCATAGGCGTTGCATTTGTCTAGAGTGTTCGGAAAGATCGTGCGCCCGTTGAGATTTTCACCGCTTTCTATACACTTTCACTTCCGAGGCACACAGACAGGCAGACAGACAAAACGACTATAACACGGGCTATTTATCGAAACTGTGTCGGTGACTCAGTACGTGTTTACAAACTAATGTTGGTTTAGAAGGAAAAAGCTGTTGATGAATGTACATGCTTAATATTAACGCGTACGATGAGAGGAATAGCTGCAGCGTCTCTGTTTGTGCTACTCTGTGTTTGTTTTTGTTGTGTTAATGTTTGGACTAGTGTTCCACGATAATTGGTGTTGTTATATCGGCACTATTGATTACCGGCATTTGAAAAGATGCAACATTGATCTCTTGGTTTGAGAAAGGTGGGAGAAAATTTATCAGAGAAGACTCACCATTAAGTTAAAAAGTTGGTGAGAGGGCTAAAAGTGCAACATTTAGTAATTCTTCTGGAATTATTTAAGTAAAAGAAAAATACGACTGCGGGCAGGATTAGAACCTGCATCTAGCTATGACCGCTAATCCACCGCGAGTCCCGCCCGCCAGGTCGAAATTTGCCCTCACATTTTTAAATTTACGTCTTTGAGGTGTCGTCAGTCGTATTTTTCCTTCACTAAAATAACTTTATAATTTTGGATGGGAAATGCCAATGCAAAAGATAATTATTCTGGAATTTAATCATATTTAGCCCACCAGCCTATCCCAGCCCATCCAAACCATATCCAGCCAATATATCTCAGCGGAGGGCTTATAAGGCCACATTTTGGAATTCTTCTAAAATCAAATCATTATTAGAATTCGTAGCAGAGTCCTACGTCCAGCAGTGGACTAGTTTAGGCTGATGATGATAGCAGATAGCTTAGCTTAGCTTACCTGCTATCTTTGCTAGCGTATTATTATTCGAAAGTGGCCTATTTGGCCTTATTGAACGTGACCGGTGTTAATCCATACTAATCTACACATCCACACCCACACTAATATCCTAAATGCTAAAGTAACTTTGTCTGTTTGTTTGTTTCGTTTTCACCGGTTTCTTATACCGCTGAACGAATATTGATGAGTTTGCTACAGTATTGGAGAAGGACATGGCTACCTTTTGTCTCAAAAAGACTGTAAATCTCTAGTTCGTTCAGCTCCTCTTATCTCTCTCTCAATTAAGCGAGTTCCAGCTGTGAAAAAAACACCATTATGTCTGTATTCCCCGAAAGGTTAAGCAGAGGTTTACCAATGTATACAGTTTGGGTTATTACGTTATCTTTAGGGCGTATGTAACAGCGGGCGTGCTATTAACAGGGGCACAAATCCGTACTCAGAGCTGCTACTGAGATATTTTTAGTACTTATAACTCAATAATACTTTGCTCGACCGGGGATTCGAACCCAGGATCTATAGTGTACCAGTCGCGCTAAGGACCACTAGACTAACGAAGCAGCAGGGGGCCTAGACAATGTTACATTTCCATATCGAAAACGAAGTTAGAATAATCTGAAATGTATGGAATTGGCATAATCTTTCGATATGTCACGTAATGAAATTATGTCAAATCCATACATTTCGGATAACTAACTTCGTCATCGATAATGAAGATGTGACATTGTCTAGGGGCCTAGGTACTTTATGCGAGTATATTGAGAGAATCTGCGTAAAAGTAAAAAAAGTTAAAAGAGGATACATCTAACAGCTGATTTAAGTCGATCGACTTCTACGAATACTGATTACTTGTAATTAAAGTATATTTAGAAATTAAAGTCTAAATTCAATCAGATCTCGTGATGCTGGTCATTGAACTCCAGCGAGATGCAAAGTGCGGTTTCTTTTAATATTTTATGCGCACGCGTTCTACATTCAACACTTTTCTCTTTAACTTAATAAATGTTTACATTATTTTTTCCAAGAATTCACAAGAAATAGAGGTCTCGTTGAGAGATCTCTTCTAAAGACAGACAATAGAGCAGAAGGCACACAGTAAATAAATTGAATAGTTCAAAAATGTAGCTGATAGTAATAATTGTTTTTGTGCATGTTTATTTTTCTTTTTTAAGCGTGAAAATTCTTCATGGATACTTCTGGTGTTAGAAACAAAAAACTCACTTCTCTCTAGAGTGGTCACAATAAGCATAATAATGATTTCAAATTTCAATAAATATAATTAATAACCATATTTTTGTCGTTACTAAAGTTTTATTTAAATAAAACTATCAAACATGCTTCAATTACAATCTTCTTTAAAATCTCGAATGAGTATATAAAAACGCTTTTCTATCCATTCTTCCAATATGTCATGGTGTATAGTGGAAATCGATGTGAACACTTATTTCTATGTATTTATTGATGACACAATATACTATTTTTAGTTTTGTTTTGATAGCATTGTGGGCGAATTTCGTGTGACATACCTACACGTAAAAGTGGGTTGTTGATGATGTAATTTAAAAAATATATTAAGTCGTGATTCTGTCACTCCTTTCTGTCGCCTTAAAACCATACTTAAATTTGGTAATTTAAACAGCGCAGATGTCTATCGTTCTTGAATTCATTCATTCGTAATGGGCTGTAAAAGCCTACGTACTGTATAAAAAGGTCCTTTATACGAGGCGTTTGAAGAGTCATTATAATCTCCCCAAGAGTGCGCCTTTTCACCCTGTCCTCCCCTTTTCGCTTCCAGCTTCTGCCAGCCACCTTTCCGGATCTTGCTGGAGGGCGTCCTACACTACGTTTGCCGAGTCGCGGTCTCCACTCGAGAAGACGTCTACCTGCTTTGAAGGGTCCCATAGTGAAATGCGAAAACGAAGAGAAATAAAGAGAAGTAGAAGCTACAAAATGCTTACTACATGCAGTAATAATGACTGTTCAAAATGGAAGCCGGTACAAATCGATTCGTATGGAGTCTTCGCCTCTGGTAGAGTTCATTAAACGGAACAACGTCCGACAAATATCTTTTGGAGATAAGATAAACTAATACACTAACAAGTTTTGAATTTAGATCAGCTGATTCAATTAGTCCTGTCAACAAAGAAAATACATTAAAGTTTATAACCAACCTTATGATATTGCCGAATTAAAGGCATTTTATTGAGTGGTGGATCTGTTCATTGCGGAAACGTTCATAATGTTAACGATGAAGGTTGATGGTGCCGTCGGTCGCCATTAGTCGGCGCGGTATTTAGCCAGTTCTGTACGTGAATATATGCGGGGGTTATTGAACTTTTTAGTTGGATTCAAACCGTAGTTTTCTAAAGTCCTGTGAAGACTTAACAAGGGAGCAGTAGAGGAAGCACATAGTGTTAAAAAAAACGTTAAAGATAAAGATATTATTATTTTTTTATAAAAACTAGCTTTCCGCCCACGGCTTCGCCCGCGTGGTTTCTCGGCTTTTCTGCATTTAATTTTTTCCCGTTTTTGCAACATTTTTCATGTATGCTCCGCTCATATTGGTCTTAGCGTGATGATATATATGAAAGAATTTTTCAAATCGGGCCCGTAGTTCCTAAAATTAGCGCGTTCAAGTAAACAAACAAACAAACTCTTCAGCTTTATAATATTAATATAGTATATAGTATAGATGAATTGCTGTTCGTTAGCCTGGATGAATCTTTAGAACGGCTTGACCGATTTGGCTACTTTTGGTTTGAAATATTTGCGAAAGTCCAGGGAATGTTTAAACGGTGAGAAAATATTAAAAAATTGAACCCGGTAGATGGCGCTGCGAACTAGTTCAGGCAAAACAACGTCAGTCTGGTCCAGTAGCTTTGATATAAAGTAGCTTATAATAATCGTTAAGCTACATGGTAGTCAAGTCTTAGGATATTTGTCGGTATTGCCCACAAATTGGGTTGTAGAAGTCTGATGGAAGTCGTTTCGTGCAAAAGTCAGATATTAGAACCAACAACATTGAGGTCCAGTGTAACCAGATGTGGCTAAATCCCAACTCCACACTGCCTCATTAGTCTAGCGGTTCTAAACGCTTCTACTACGCTAGGGGTCCTGGGTTCGATCCCCAGTCCGAGCAAAGTGTTTATAGGTTTTTCGATGAAATTCTCGGTAGCAGCTCGGAGTTTGGGTTTGTGTCCGGTTAATGGCAATAGGCTCGCCTCCTATTACATGGGACCTAAACATACTGGCGAACTGTGGGTGTACATTAGTAAGCCTCTGCTTAACCCTTCGGGAAATACAGGCGTGATGGTATGTATGTAGATTTATTATTAGATTAGTGTGGAAATTATACTCACTAACAATTAAAATAATAAATTATTATTAGCTCCTTTACAGTTTCATGAATTCTGCAGTTGGATCTGAGGTCAACGCCCTGCATCAGATGGTCAGCTTTTAAAATTTATTTTTTACTCGCTGTTGGTCGCGTTTGCGCTGGCATCCAAAGGACTTTTTGAAATAAAAAGCAGCCTAGGTCCTTCCTCAAGTTTTAATCTATCTCCTTTGTTTTATCGAAATCAGTTTAGCGAAAGGTCTCAAACAGACAGACAGTATTTGAATTATTTAACGGGAAGCGCCGGAAGCCCAATTCCTCCCTCAGTCCCCTTCCTTCTACTTTTCTCCTTCCCCTCCCTTTCCCTTAAATAGGCTTGGCAATGCATCTGCAACTCCTTTGGTATAGCAGATGTGCATAGGCGGCGATGACTACTTACTAACCATCGGGTAGCACGCCTGCTTGTTTTCCGAGTTATCCCATAAAAAAAGTTAAGTTTTTCCAGCGAACAGCCCATTTGCAAAACACATCTTCTTTACACAGTATAAAACAAAGTAGCTATTTTAGTAGGTATATCATTATATCCCCCTTTCTTCTGTCCATCCCTTTAAGGATTAAAGTCATGACGTCAATTATAATATGTTACTGTATTACCATCCTGGTTTTCAGTCTAACTAGGATAAGGGACATAATAAATCAATGTATTAGTATTAGTTTCATGTCATCCTACGCATATTAATAGTCAGGATATTGTCGATAGGAAATCGATGGTAGGAAGTCCAATGCTGTTACAGATCTAAAGATAGTTATCTTATATATAAAAATTTCGTGTTTTTTATCAAACTTTTCCGAAACGGCTTGACAGATTTTTATGAAATTTTTTGTGTATAGTACCTATATGGTAGGTCTGAGAATAACCCCCCGGAAAGATAGATTATATATTTATTTTAGATACTTTGTTTGAAGGCTCTTATTTAATCTCTGGAACTACCAGTCGGATGAGGAAGGCTATGGGCTATCTATCACGCTATGATCATTAGGAGCTGGGCAAAGCGGGTGAAGCTGCGGGGCACAACTATAGAAAATAAAACCAAATTTGACGATATAGGTAATGAATTTATCCGACAGAATCCGAAAAACCACGCTGCGCTCCAAAACGGGCATAATAGAAGTAGGCAAAAAGGCGGCTAGGCTGAAAGGGGAGTGGGCGGGTCATGTCAGTCACATGCATAATGACCGCTGGGCAAGGGTCTCCACACAATGGGTGCCTGAAGATGGAAGGCGCCGTCGAGGTCGGCCCAGAAAAAGGTGGCGGGATGATTTGGATGCGTACCGCGAGGGCTGGTTTGAAGTGGCGCAAGAAAAGAGCACCTGGAAGGAATTGGAGTAGGCCTTTGCCCACCAGTGGGACAGCAACGACTAGAGAAAAAAAATGAATTTAGATTTAAAGTTAATAATATTTATCTGGTTTTTATTCATCCTCTTAGCCTTTTCCCAATTATTTTAGATTCAGTTTCCAGTCTAACAGATCCGACTGAATATCAGTATTTTACAGAAAGCGACCTCCATCAGATATCATACATATGAATTCCTGTAAATTAATGGTCCGCCTAAAGTTCAATACCTACAATAGTTTTCGAAAAACTTCAACACATGTGAAGACAAGACAAGACAAAGCTAAAAACAACGTATTAAAAACAGAAGTGTTTCAATTATTTCTGAAATGGCGTGAAGACGGCATAATGATAGCTACACTTGTTGAGTGGGTTTCTAAAGAATTCAGGCAGATGTAGCATTGTTTTTTGAAGCAGGTGTCCTAACTCATTTAGCGTCTATTTAATACACTTTCGATTTCATTGCGTTTTTCTTACAGTAATCCCTCACCGAAGACAAATTAACAGTCATTGTAAACAATATTTACGACTGTAATCGCACATCGTTAGAAATATACATTGCGCTCGACATCACCTCTGAAAACAATTTCATATGTCAAGTTACGTTGGTTTATTTTGATAATATATAACATATAGCTATGTTACATGGGCTCGCGCATAGATATAAATAACTAGGCGCACAACACAGACAGGTGGTTCAGGTTATATGAACCCGCCGGCTTGGTGTGACCGCGAAATTATTTTCAAGACTACACCAACCTCGAGCGCACACAAACATACAACAACTCCCATCTGCACACACGTCTCACTACTAACGTGCGAATGTAGTGGTAGTCGTGAGAAACTTGCTGTTCTATTCCGAAACGCCATACGCAAAACCTTCATGCGAAAGAAAATCAACTCTAATTACAGGATTTACTGATTAAATTTGCCGTCACACGAAAACGTGTTCGCGTCATTTCATTGACACGATGCGTATGGTAAAGTTGCTATCTTGTTCGTAATGTCCGCGAACGGAGGTACATTCAACTTTTAGCCCAGTAAACTCTCGAAGTTCGTTCACCCACTGCTTGTCAACTGACGTAAAGAGAGAGAGACGGGAGAAGCTGCAGATAGCGGCATCCCTTTCCCGCGGTATGTTCAAGTTTAGAAGTTTTTATTGAGCGTACGGCTGTCGAAATAGTTTACTTTTGTTTTGGCTATGCTTGCCTGGTACTTTTGACGGTTTACGTTGGCTATATCGATAGATAACGTGACTATGATGTGTTTGCGTCACGTTTCAGTTATCGATGATTGGGAATTCATACAAAAGGAGGGCTTACAAAAAAAATCAGGTGGAAACAGTGTTGTTTATCAGGAAGATAATGTTCGTCACGAAATGATTAGCAAGGTAAAGAAGAAAGATAAGGTTGCAAGCGCATTGTATTTCATGACCAAAGGCGAATTCAGGCTACGTCGTCAACATAAAACCAACAGGCCCACGTAAAATTACGAAATGCAATCTCATTACATAAACAAACCACGAATAGTTTATCAACTTAACTTTAAACATGTGTCCCCATAGGACCAAATATTCATTAGTCTGATTTTTGGAACTGCTGAATGTGCAGCTCTTGAATGTGTTTCTGGGTTCAGTCCAGCTTAGTAAAATTAGTTAGTGCTTTTTAAAACTGGGTGGAGTGTGGTTTACATAGGACAACAGACATTATGGCAAATTGGCAAACGCAGGTATACTGGCAAATCTCGACAGTGTAAGTCCTCGGCTTCTATAAGGTGTGGTGTAAGTAGTAAATTCCTTATGGATTCCTATCCTTTGAGGGAGACCAAGGGGCAGGTTTTAATTCTACCAACTTTAAATCACGCCATTTCGCAATGGTTGATGCCGTGGTATTTTGAGCAAAAATAGTCTCTTCCATGATCGTGGATCACCAAAACTCTTTGAGACTGAAAATCTTCCTCATCATCATAATCTTTTTTTCTTTCCATTCCAGTCGTGATTAATGATGATTTGTGGATTTTACATGTAAGTGCATTGTAAGATCTTGAATAGAGTAACAAGTACGATGAGAAATGCCAACCTATTCCCTAACCTATTCGATTTTCAAATTTCAGAGAATATTATAGTAATTACAAATCCGAAAAGACAGTTCGATTTTCAAAAATGATCGAACAGGGTTTGTTATTGTCAATGAACAACCGCACGTACCAAAAAGGTTGAGTACATTACAGCTAAAGAGGTTCACACGTTCAAAGGAATACCGAATTGAGAAATGTTGCCCACGTGAAATCATGACTTCGACCACTACTGCGGAATGACCACCCTTGTTTTCCGCATTGCATTAGAAATTGGTACTTTTAGGGACGGAAGTGTGTAAACCTGGGGTTCAAAGTAATCTGGTTGTGTAAATACCTCATTGTCTATGTTTACTAGGTGGGTGTACCGGTTTTTTATTGTAAATGTGAGGTGTGGTTCATTCAAGCATTGTGGTTTGGACAACTTCCATGGTGTAAGGTGATGTTGTAGAATTTAACTTATACGTACCTACCTTGTCCTGTACCTACTGAAGAAAACGAACCGCCTTATCGCAAATGTTGAGGTGTTGCAAGTTACAAATATTGATGGGTTGGGAAGGTTGGCTAATAACACGTCCAGGTTCAATTAATAGATATAAAAGATATATACCAAGTAAACAATTAAGATCAACGTGAAGCATAAAACCAAATCCATTCTTAGTTTTGTAATGAATTCATTTGACGTTCGAGTCATAAAATGCCGCCATAAACTCGGTACCTAATGTCAGATAATTAATAAACGTGATTTCGCGGAGGCGCTACGCACTTCGTTACACCTCTTTCTATCTTCTATTTTCCTAGTACCTTGCTGGTTAATGTTGGTCTCTGCTTTCTTTTACAATCGACATCGATATCGTCTCGGTTAGTTTTCTCGATTAAAAATAACTTTTATTGTGTACAGCTAGAATTCAAATTGGTGTTTGTAAACGGATATTATGCAGAGTTATGACGTGCGTGTCTGAAATTAAATGTTGATAGGATTTGGTTCTGTGTGTGGGAGATTTGACGGTAAATATAAGTTTGTTTTCGAAGCAAGCTTATGACGGCTTTACACATAAGGGTTTGCGGATGCTGCGGTGGCTGTCCGCGTAATTGTTGGTTTTTGCGATTAAGTGTTAAAGTGCTTTCGCGCAAATAAAACAGTACTTGTCTAAGAAATAATATAGGTGTGCAGAAATAAAGACTTGTTTTATTTTTATGTTTGTAATTGGAAAATTTTTTACTCTCTCAGAAACTTACCTTATGACATTTTGTAGACTTACCTAATAGAAAATACACTGATCTGCACTGGATCTTAGAGGTTTCTTCTTTACTATAAATACTGGTTCTTAGTAATGTCAATAAACAAAATATAACAGAAATATAGCAGTTCCATCTCCATCATCTAGATGGCAAATGATTGGCAATTTGGCAGTCCTGAACGGTGCGTTTTTCTAGAAACTTTATGGCTCGCTCTAGAACTACTGGAACCACGTTCTCCATCTTGGCCTCTGCTTGTGCTTTCCAAGAGGCAACAGTGAGATTTTTATTGTAATAATATGACAAACAAAGCAATCTGGCCGCCTGATGGTAAACGGAAACCGCAGCTCGTAATCTCTAGCAGTAGTAACTCCAGTAGTATCACTAGCGATTAGTCATGTGCACAACAATATTTTTTTGCCACTGAGCTACTGTCAAATATTGTTAGCACAATATTGTTAGCACAATATTTGACGGTACCAACGGCTACGCGTCGAGCTATAAAATTCAGTTTACACTGGCCTTTTAACATAACATATAACATACCATCACCCCTGAATTCCGAATTCAAATGGTTAGGCAGAGGTGTACTAAAGTACACCCACATTTCGCTGGTTTGTTTAAGTCCCATGTAATAGGGGGCGAGCCTATTGCCTTTAACCGGGCAAAAATCCAGACTCCGAGCTGCTGCTGAGAATTTTATAGAAAAACCCAATAACACTTTGCTCGACCTGGGGATCGAACCAGGGATCTCTACCATAGCGGTCGTGCTTAGGATCATTAGACTAATGAGGCAGACTGGCCTTTTATTGTATACTCGTAGAAAGCCTATACAATGGGAGATCAGCTTAAACTTAGTAGTAGTACCTAGTGTCTCGCTGGCATGTCTACATGCCAGCATGAATGGGTCAGCACAACCGGGGAAGTACTACCCTCCTACGGAATATAGACGTCAAGTAGCAGTATGGATACCGCTGCGTTTCGTACGGTGAATATGGAGCGTCGAAGGCCCCATTCCTCACTCAGTCCCCTACCTTTTCCTTTTCTCCAACCCCTCCCTTTTCCTTGGCTCGGCAACGCATCTGCAACTCCTTTGGTATAGATGTCCATGGGCGGCGATGACTACTTACCATCAGGGAGCTCGCCTGCTCGTTTGCCGAGTTATCCTATAAAAAAAGGCATTCGAATCGACAATAAAAAAAAAACTTGTACGTCAGTCTTAACTGTCAGTACATGCCAATATGAAAGACACATAGTGTTGCACAAGTTCCATGGTCGACTCGTAAAAGAAACGCGATAAACATCATGTCACCACTTGAACGGTCATTAAACTTTTAGCCCAGTGCTGGCAGACGCGCGAGTTAGACGGGTGCAGGAATTACTTGTTTAGAAGTATGCGCTCCTGGTAGGGTTGGGAGTGAAGTATCAGTGTGGAGTGCATAAAATAAAGGATGTGGATGGAAAATGAGAGTTTTTTTTTGTAATTCAGTTCAGAACCGTGAACCTCCGAGAGCTATCACAATTATTTTTCTATTGGTTCTGCTAATTTGATTGTTCTTGACAGGTTATTAATTATTACTAGATTATTTTTGGTTTATTTTGTTGTTCAATATTTTGCACGATAAGAAAAAATAACAATGTCTGAAAGAAAAATAAGTGGGGGTTACATACCGCTATTGACGTTACTGGCGAGCCTATTGAAAGGCTAGTAACTATCTACATTTCATTATCATCATTATACATATTGTCACACCTGTCTCATGAGGGTAGACAGACACTATAGATTTCCACTTGCTACGATCCTGGCAGACCACTTTCGCTTCATCTACGTTCATTAACCTCCTCATACATGATCGTCGGGTGATCGTTTTTAGGGTGCTCTTAACCTGGGTTTTTTTAAGAACGTCCGCAATTTGTTGAGGTATGTTTGCCGAGGTCGCCAGTTCGGCCCGTACCAACTTGTCCATTCGTACTCGCCACGTATACTAGTTTCGTCAATCTCCGTTTAAATCATAATAGACTATTTAACTTTCGTAGTTTGCCATCCCTGAAGACGGGAGTATCGAACGCAGAGAATCACGCGCAAAAGTATCGATAAAGTTTAACGATCGCCACTCGATATCATCGGATACATCCTGCTCCCCTGATTACTTATGTCCATCAATAATGAAAGAATTGAGTTTGAATTAGAATTAGCTTGCATTTACTTATCTTTGATTCAATTTGATACCTGGGGCTTAAGTCTGCTATTAAAATTATATTAAATGGATTTCTTTGCCGGCTCTTCGCCTTAATTATTTAAATTCAGAAACGTGCAACTCGTTTTTGACATTTTAAAAGTGGTTGTCAGAATAAGTCTATAAAGCATTAGAATTTCGACTTTGACTGGAGTTGTATCTTAATGCTCGTCGAATGACAATGATTTAGTTGAGAACACTGCCAAAAATCATCAATTCCGAAGATATTGAATGTCGGCTAGTTGTAGACTTGGCTCCCTAGAATCCAGCATGAGAGACTTCACAAAATCGTCAATCATCTACGTTGCTTTGAGACGTTTGCCTAGGATTTGATCTAAGATCAGCTTCCATGGTGTAATATCATCACTCGAACGTTTCAATTGCCAACAGGTAGAAGCTAGCTTAAGGTAGAGCTATAATAAAATATTTCATGTATGTATTATGTTCTAAAATATTGTTTTTGTTTAACAGTCTTTCTGTATAACCAATAGTAAATTCATGATCACTTAAAAATTATATCTCTGTCAGTATTAAATTTGATGTTCATATCACGAATGAAACAAAACGGCAACGTAGGTATAGGTGTTGTTAATCCTAATGAACGCTCTGAACATGATTTGACAGAGCAAAACTTACCTTATTCCTTTGTAATAGGTACTGTATTTGTATTCAACTTCAGAGCGTTCATATAGGTAGTTTGTTTATATCTCTACCTCGTAAAACTTTAAAACACTGATTTACAGACAACGCAAAACTTACAGTTGGGTCTGTAAAAACTTGAAATTTTGGCATCATCGCGGAAAATATCATGAATTGAAGATTTTTATATGGTTTTTCCCAAATTGTAGATCTATTACAAATTTTGCGAAAAACAGCTAAGAACATTGTCGATTTAAAAACATTCAATAAAAAAGAACGAAATCAAAATCGGTTCATCCTTTTGGTTGATATGCTGCCGCAGACAGACACACATTTTTCAGTTTTTCCACCAGTCTTAAACAAATTTTTGCTACTAAGATGCTATAAAGGGCAATATAATTATAAATTGTCAACTTCCCCATTCCTGAGGTAAGTAAAACGGTTTTAAACATGAAACACTTCAAGCAGAATTATGTATCGACAAGTAACTTAACTGGCTACAGGATCGTAATAACCATTAATATGTAATATCTTGATCAAATAGAACATACATTCTCAGGCCGTGGGGTCAAAAGCTTGCATTGGAAGCTCATGAAGAATAAATGAAGAGGAATATTTTAAAGGAGTTCTAATACATTCCACGAATAACAAATTTATAAATGAAGGAAAATTGTAAAAAGTTTGGTATGTACTTTTGACAGTTGCTCTATAGAAAGAACGATTGTCTATGGTATGCGGTACAGCCCTAAGTCACATTTTTAAGCCTGTCTAGTAGTAGGCACAGACGAGTTTGTATCATAGTACGGTAATTACTGCTTCAATAGAAGGCATTACAAGATGTGTCGTGATTTACAACATCCGGAGTAGAGCCCGATTGGAAGAGATATTTCGCGTCTTGAATAAATTTTACTTTATTAAGCGGAAGTGTCAGGAACTGTCAATTTTAACAGGTTTCTGTTTTTTTTTGTGGCAATGATAGTTGTATCACTTGTAAAGTGACCGTTGGACTGCCAAATCGCAGGTCTTGAGTTCGAATCCAAGGCACATACCTCTGAACTTTCGTAATCATATGCGTATTAATAATTTTAATTATTACTCTCTTAAACGGTGACGGAAAACAACGTGAGTAAACCAGCATGTCTAAGAGATTTTCTCGACACCGTGTGATGTCTGCCAACCCGCAGTAGGCTAGCGTGGTGGACTGCAGCCTAACCCCTCTCACTTTAAGAGGATACCCGTGCCCTGCAGTAGGACAGTAAACAGGTTGATGATATTGATAATGATGTTTTAGGTTTTCAACGGACCTCAAAACGTTTTTTATAGAGATAGTTTGTTATTTGTTTTATAAGATCATCAATATAGTCGGAGCACGTAGAATTTTTTCAAGTTTCCTTATAGTTTGAAAAAGCACACACAAACATGAAACAGGCCCGTATTAAGTCATACAATTATTTTTTTCGTGGGAGAAGTGATTCTTTACTTACATTTGTTCATTATTTAACTCATATAAATATCCAATAATCATGCTTATTTTATTTACTCATCTATACAACAATACAAGCAACAATGTAAATACCAATAAAAAGTAACATGTTGTCTATGTATACTTGTAATAATTTTCGATTTTCTCGCAGTTTTCCCAGCGGGCTCGCATTAATTGTCGCTGAACGGGTTCCGCATTTGCATCTGTAGTCATTCACCCCGGAACACCGCATGTGGTGGCCAGCAGTGCATCATGAACACCGAGACAGCTTTTACTGAATGGAAGAAGATGTGAAGATAATATATTATACAAACTACATAATGTACTGGTTTCTGACTCTTACGCGAATATTAAATATTGATTTAAAACTACTTTTTACGGATTTTACATACATACAGTCAAGCCGTATCGCAATAAAATCCGTAAAAAGTAGTTGTATTTCAATGGTGGAACAAAAATTACAGAATTCAAAAACCATGTTCAAATGAGTTACTGTATTATTTTCAAACCGAAAAACTATGACTAATTGACTATAGTCCTATAAGTAATTTGAGCGCGAGAAAAAAATAAAATAAATCAATAACCATATTTTATTTAAATGAGTTATTAAAAGCGCAAACGTTAGTAATCCCGCGCGTACGCGCCACATACTTTCGTAGCGCTACGAATCGTCGTAGGCTCTACGCATACAATACACTTCGGTCTACAAAAAGTGCAATGAAGCGAATTCAATAATTTATTAGTTATTCTTAAAGCAAAGGCAAGATAATTTTTAGCTATGAAATTATGACCTTTGCATGATATGATTTTATCCGGAAAATTGCAATAATTTTCTCGTAAGTAGTGGTTTTGTTACGAATTGTGATTGTCTCTTGTCATGATATAAACCTCATACTAGCCATTATTTGTCTATTTTAGTTATATATATCAAAATTCAGCCTTCGTATGTTTGAGTTCACAAAACTTGAAAAGTAGTCGATCGATTTACTCGGAATTTTGACATACCATTACATACGTATACCCGCGTGTTTTATAAAACAAACAATAGACTGAGCCCTGAGCCTCAGTAAATTATAGAGGATTTATGAAGTTATCTCATTAAAAAGATGGCTTCCAATAATACCTATTCACGTTTCTAATATCGATGTCGTTTGAAGCGCTGCGCTCCTAGTAGAGGAAAATCAGCGTGAAAATGTCGCCTAGGTTATTCAATATAACTCGTCAAATACATAATATAGAAAACTTTATTAATGTGCTTGGGCGCTGCACCGGGACCCTATAATGATTAAGTTATTTCATAACATACCATCACGCCTCTACTCCCCGGAGAGTTATGCAGAGGTGTACCAATGTACACCCACAGCCTATTGCCATACACCGGGCACAAATCCAGACTCCGAGCTGCTACTGTCTATTCATTGAAAACCCAATAACACTTTGCTCGACTTGGGGATCGAACCTAGGACTTTTAGCGTAGCAGTCGCGCTTAGGACTACTAGACTAATAAGGCAGTCAAAGTTTAGTTTTTTTTTATATAGGTATATAGTTTTTTTTTTCTTTATTTAATTTGGGGTTTCTATCCACACAGATATGTCAACCCCAGCGTAGGTACCTTATATGAAAACTATCTATGTCAAATTAAATTCTGACTGAGTCCATTAATAAGTAGATGATTATTTAAAGATTTTACCTGACAAACGATATCCTAAGGATAAATTAACAACCATATTATGATCCTTCGGATTTCGGTATTACCCCAAAATTGTGATGCGAATGTCTGATGGCAGTGGCGCATGGCGTGTCATGTACTTTCCGTTATAAGTCGCGTCTAGTTTTACTGGACACCGATCTGGGCATGGTGGGCAAAGAGATAAAATTGTGTATGTAAAGAAAGAAAGAAAGAAAATATATTTTATTTAAAAAAACACAAAACCACACAAAAAAAATTAATCAATACCTAGGAAGCTAATACGAAATAAAATTAATTAATGGTGTACTGAGGGCATACGCCTATAAGTGCCCACCCACAGAAAGCCAATGTATGTACCTACGTTTTTACTGAAGAAATTTTTATGCAAAAAATATGTTTCTTCTGTATGTTGTAATAACTTTGTATTAATAGTTTTTTTATATACTTATCGGAAGTAGTTAGTTAATAGTTTAGTTTTTCAGGCAAATACATAATTAAGAGTTCGTGAAAGTTTTAGTTTTTGGTTATTGATATTGTAGGTGTCTACTACAGAAATAATCAAAACTTCATAATATCAACAATAACTCTGTTTTTTAACGTTGTTTATTTATATATTAAGAGGATAATTTGTAAGTTTAAGTTTATACTTATACTTTTTGGACATTATAAATTACTTATTAGAATTGGTATCGTTGTTGTTGGTTACTACATAGAATAGATCTCAATGAATTGACCGTCAGAGGCGACAAGTCATTACGGTTTTATTGAAGAAGCTCGCATACAAAGCCTTTTGTTGCTCGCAGACGACAATGAGTTCAAATTGAATACTATAATCATAGACAGCTTCAATAAAATATTGTGCATATAGATTACACAGGTAGGTACGTAATTATGTAACTTTTATATTGACATTTAAGAAAATATCCTGAGATTTTTAATAAGGCAAGCTTGAATTGGTATCTCGGAGTTTATAAAAACATAATATCTAAATTAATTGATATTATAAAGAGGAAAGATTTTATTGTATGTTTGTTTGTTTGCATTGAACAGGCTCATAAGGTACTGGACCGATTTGAAAAATTCTTTCACCAATAGAAAGCTACATTATTCCTGAGTGACAGAGGCTATAATATATTATCCCGTAAAGTGACAAGAAACATAATTACACTCCACGCGGGCAAAGCCGCGAACGGAAAGCTAGTAGGAATACTAAGTATGCAAACTACGTCACGGATCTTGTAATATATATTTTAATTCATATCTCTAATATCATAATTAGGTACCTAAATATCTTTAATCAACAGATTGTAACAATGTTGTCCGTCAATGAAGAATTTCACAAAGACCGTGTGTCATGCTGCTTGCAGCGTGTTTAAAAGATGGAATTATTTTTTAGGCGCGAATGCCCTTTTTACTTTTCCCAACGCGGAAATGCAACGACATTTTTAAGAAACGGCCCCGTCAAGCCGGTTGTGTTTATTTTAAACTGCAAGTAACAAAAAACCCGTACTAAAATGTATGCGCAAACGAGATCCAAGTTACCAGGCTTACATACGTTGATGGAGTTTGCCCAGTCATACGAGTCGCAACTACACCCGTGCCTCATTAAACATATCGCCTACGCGCTCACTCACACCACAGGTCTAATATTAATTGCCACCCCATCTCTTTCTAATTTAACTTATAAATTTTCATATACGCAGGTGTCTCAGATCAAATGATAAATGATAAATTTTTATCATCAATTTGTCGTCGCTTCGATTCCGAGCAAACGTGTCATGAATTCATTGCGGTTGATTAGGTATGTCTGTCTCTGTCTGTCCCGAAAACTTACGCACACAAACAAAAAGTTCGTTCACACGTTAAAAATTTAAACAAAGATATTTGATTTTCGAAAAGCGTTTCGTTTCTATACTAAGTCGGAAGTGACGATCGGGCTCACTAACGCGAGTGAGTTATCAACATTTCTCACGGTTAGTTTCCATCGGTGTGTGTCGAGTCCATCTTTGTTTCTTCGCGTGTATGTATGCTATCTGAGTGTCGGTGTGTGTGAGAGCTGAGAGCAATGAGACGCAAGCGCTTCCTAGGTTCGTTCAACTTTTAGCCCAGTAAACTCTGTGCGAGTGGCTATACTTAGCTGTGCTTGTGTAGCCTGTATCTATGGTGTACAATGGGGTAGGCTGCATAGTGGCGCGCATTAAATGCCCTGTTTACACTGTCCTTTTGTTCTGAACGCTTTACGCTGTCATTTGCAATTCTATATTGTTTAAACATACGATCATTTACACTATAATAAATTATTTTTCAGTAGAAAATGTATTTGCATCTGATTAGACTGGAAGCTCCAACATAGTTAGGAAAAGGATAGGCGGATAGCGCGTTATAAATATGAAAATACATTGAAAAAAGATACCATCACGCCAGCTTATATTTACCGAAGGGTTAGTAGGTACCTACAGTTCGCCTGTATATTTAGGTTCCATGCAATAGGGGGGAGCCTATTGCCCACAACAGGGCACAAATCCATACTCCGAGAATTGAGAATTTCATAGAAAAACCCAATATCACTATTCGACTAGAATCAAAACTAGAGGTCCCAGGTTCGATTCGAGTCGAGCAGTGTTATTCGGTTTTTAGCAGGACTTCTCATTCATGTATGAGGCAGTTTAGTATACAGATTGACCGGTGACACTAACGACACTCGAGGACGTGATATTTGGCGATCATATATAAAGAAAAAAATAACTTAAAAAATAAATATTAATTGACTACTAAAACTGCGTAAACTTATCCGAAAGTTAAGTAATTAATTCCGTAACGCATGGACACTGCGCCGATACACCGTGTGCGTGCAGCGCTATCAACACACAATAGGTACCTATATTTACTTAAACTGAATCAACATTCTCAGCATCGCGCGTCAGGAATGTATCCACACTTCATTCATTTAAAGGGAAATTTGTTCAAACATTAAGTAAATAACGCCTATTATCATTAAATAATTAGAACGAGAATCAAATACTGACTATTCTCCTTAAGTATCGTTAGTGTCTCAATCTCAACAGTCACCCTGTATATTGTATAGAATCTTGAAAATATAACGACATGCAATAGTTGACTAATAGGCTTAGGATTATATCAAGTTATCGGTACATCTCCAATCTTAATAATTCTCGGTTCGATTAGCATGTCTTAAGGACCGATATTATCGGCAGTCATAAACATGACTTTTTATTTTTATTCCTATTTGTCCCGGCAATACTGTTTGCTCTGCTATACTAAAATCGCGATAAAAAATGGGGGGGTGAGGGTAGGGGTATAAAAATAGCCTACGACCTATTTTCAGACCTACCAAATACACACAAAAGATCATAAAAATCGGTCAAGCAGTTTCGGAGGAGTTCTATAAGAAATACTTTGACACGAGTTTTATTTATAAGATTTAATTTTTGAGACTACCTCATTAGTCTAGTGCTCCTAAGCGCGACTGCTACGCTAAAGGTCCTGGGTTCAATTCCCAATTCGTGCAGTGTTATTGAGTAAGTATTTATATGAAATTCTCAGTAGCAGCTCGGAGTGTAGTTTTGTGCCCGGTTATTAAAACCTCCTTTTTTTAAATTACTTATAAATAAAAAGTCGTCCTTTATTTTTGGAAGGTATGCTATAAATGCAGTGTTTAAATGTGGACTGGTAACTGATGAGTGTGCCAGTGTCAGCTAATTTTGTGTGCGAGTTCTTTGAATGCGCGTGCGATTCGGATCACGTGCGCAAGTGTTTTGGAAATCAACCGACACTTTATTGAAGTGATCAACCTTTTTTTTGGTTTTAGTTTGAATTCTTGATTGATGCAAATTGTTGGAGATGTTTAGAATACTATTAGTCATGGAGGCTTCACATAATATAAAATAAAACATACCTAAACGTACCGGCGAAGTGTGGGTACGTAAGTACTCTCCCCTTAACACTTCGGGGAATACAGGCTTGATGGTATGTTATGCTGGTTTCATATCATAATCGTGACATTATAGTCTGATAACCAAAAGCTTGTTTTAATACTGATTATTTTAAACAATTTCTACTGTGTGACCAACCCTAAAATAACGAAAAAAATACAGCTATTCCCTACATTTCATGAACACTTTTCTATGAAAAAGCTGACTTTTTTTTCATGATTTTAGGGTTCGCCTTTTAGCGAAAATTGATTATTTTTATTTTTTGTATAAGATGACTAAAATTGCACGCTGTGTTTGCACTTTGTCTTAGGCTGAAAATAGACGATACTAAAGTATTCGTGCGATGTCCGTGCAGGCCTCGGGTGGCCGAAAATAAATCGTGTGTATAGTGTCGATGAAATCGGCCAGGATGTTTTCTGTCTTCTGTCAGCAGTGGTGTCTAAGATGTTGGCAAAGACTGCTGATTGGAGGGCGGTGGCCTTTTTCTTCAGCTTCTTCCTCTCTTTCAGCAAGACCGTTATCATCCAAAACCAGGCCGCCGAGCGGGATCGTGAAAGGGCTGATCCCGCTCAGAGAAGAAGACGCTGAGGCGGTAACCGCAATGTGTCTAGCCCATCAGGGGTACTGCGAAACCCCCTGCCTATTATTACTAACGACGAGCGGGGGGCCTTTGGGGTCGTAGGTGCCTGGAGTGGGGGCCCTGAGCCACGATGACGGTTAAATAAAATAATCTTTTCTATTTAGTTAGGTACCAAATAAAGTAAAAAGAGATATCGCTGTTACAGTGTATCTTAGAACAATAAAATAGAGAAAAAAAATACAAAAACAAATGTAAGTTATTATATTGGAAAATTTGGAAATAAGTTAATGATGTTGGTATGATATTGACTAAGTATTTTCCGTACTATTACAAAAAAAGAGTTCTGACACGGGTAAGTATATCTGATACTCACTTTTAATGATACGAATTTCAAAGATAATCTACGTTAACTTAAGTTTACTCGCATAACAACATTTCCTACGCAATTCCACACGCAATTGCGTGAATTATACGATGTAGATAATATAATCTATAAAAAAGTTAATAAACTTATCGATTGTCAGTTGACACGAGAATTCGATTCGTATTCTTTACGTGGATTGTTGGAATTAGTGTTGTAAAAAGTGTTTAATCTATTCGCAGCTGCGGAAGGAATATCGAATGATCTCGTAATCGATTACCTTTATGTGTTGTTTTACTTCATGCTATATAATACATGTTAATGCGAATGTTTAAACGGAAAATACCTAAATAGTGTTGATATATTTATATATTGTAAAAAAATATGTAAAGTTTGTCTGTTTTGTAAACTAGAAAAGTGTGAAAATCACTGTGATGATAAAATAAAAGGTCAAATCAAATATTTGCTGATAATTCAAGTAAATTTTTTCCCACTGCGACTTGGAATGCACGCCATCTATCGACGAGTAGTAGCATTAACGCGCAACAAAATTCGTCATTCCCACAGTGTCTAATCTTGGACAAGTAATAAAGCAATTAACTTGCTAAAGTTAAGAGGAAGGCAATAACATGACAAGTTTATTAGATGGTCTTCAATCTCATTATAAATCGTTCACCTTTATTCTGATTTGATGCAAAGTAGTCATGTTTCGGGTTTCACACCGTACTTATTATGTAGGAATGATTTTGGATAAATTACTTACTTACCTGATTCAAATTCATATGATATTTATTTTGTGAATAAACTACTTATCCGTAGGTATTGGCTCGGTATTATGTCTTAGTAGGGAGGAGCTCAGTGCTTTAAGGACGTCTAAGCTTGTAGAAGATTTAAAATCAACTGATAATATTGTTTGCTGTAGAAGTTTAACGTTTACATAATATGTACTTACTACGAAACTTTAATAGAACATCTAAAAATATTTAAAAAACTTACAAGAAATAACAATGTGTTATAAAGGTGAAAGGTGATACCTATAATAAGAAGATGCTACTATCTATCGTTATAAGTGTAGAAAGACGCTGTAATATTTCACGCCTGTATTCCCCGGAAGATTCGGCAGAGGTGTGCCAATGTACACCCACACTTCACCGGTATATTAAGGTGTAGTAGGAGACAAGCCTAGTGCCATTAACCGGGCACACAGACTTCGATCTGCTGCTGAGAATTTCAAAGAAAAACTCAATAACACTTCGCTCGACCGTTAGCGTAGCAGTCGCGAAAACTTACAATAATTGTATAGTAGTTATTGTTAGTTATGTAAATAATCTTTATCTGATTGCTAAAACAATAGTCGAATCCGCTTGCCAGAAACCGATTGGCGATCACAGATAGGAACGATATTAATTAACAGAATAGGGGTGTCGAGGTCGACGACCCGAGTTTTGGTGATCGGACGACATTCGCATCGATAATCGAACAGTGTCTAGACTGACTATAGACAAACTGATTTATATTGTATTAATTTCCTGTCATTTACCTACGCTAAAATACCTATAAATACAAGTAATTAATAGTTTGGGAAACAGCTAATTACCGTATCCGTATTTGGACACAAGGATTCATGGTTCCCATATTGCTAATGGTAGCTACCTAAAGGCTAACACTAAATGATTTATATCAATCATGATCGATTAATCGATCATCTTCAATTAATTGATAGTCCCACTGCTGGGCACGGGTCTCCTCTCATTATGAGAGGGATTGGAAATAGAAATATTATGATTTATTCGCTAGAGATATGGTTTTACACAGTTGTCACATTTTTAAAGGTACAAAGACAGAAAGTTACATGCTTTGTTAATAGCTTTACCTAACATTTTTTTGGTTATTAAAATGAAGTTAATTATAATTTATTAGAATGTCACATGATTATAACACGGTATCGAGAAAATGTCAAAATTAAATAATGTAAGACTGCAATATTAAAATAATCAATATTTGGTAAGTATATCATGCAAGCCTACTGCGGGTTGGTATAATTTACAATCCGTTGAGAAAATCTTTCAGGTATGCTGGTTTCCTCTCAATGTTTTCCTTCATCGTTTTAAGCGAGGGATGTGCAATATTGTTGTCCATTTTCAAGTCTAGTAAGTATTCGTACATAGGTAATAGTGAGTGTTAAAGTTGTTATTATATTTATGAACATAAGAATCACGCCTGTATCCGGAAGGGTTAGGTAGAGGTGTACTATTCCACCACCACCATCACGTCCGCCGGTATGTTTAGGTCCCAATTAATAGTGGCCGAGCCTTTTGGCAAGAGTTTAATCTATACCATAGACCAAGAAGATATAAATATTAAGAGAACATTTTTGTTTGTAATCGATAAACTTTTAAACTACTTTCTACTCGAACTAACGTTCTTTTACATTAGAAAGCTACATTATTCCAGATTCATATAGGTGATTTATGATCCCGTGGGATAACATAAACAAAATTATTTATTTCGATCTTTTTTTTTTGCAAATTACGATAGCCCTATTTTTATAAGATTGCGAAAATTTGTTGAGTTGCTGACTGAAAGAGTGACCGTGAGTTAATTATGTATGACGACGCCTATAAGAAATAAAATTCAGCAAATGAAATGAATATATAATTTAAAAATATCTTTTGAAGGACACGTCTTTACCGTTGTATTTATATTAGCTTGATAATACAAATGTCAATAAATTTAACACCGTTTCCTAAAGCTGTTTATATTTATCCTTTCTTAATAATTGCCAAAAGTATTTTTTCTTGTCATTATAATATTCACAAGGAGACGTTTGACGCATTTCGTTGGTAAATATAGATAACACTTGTGCAAATCTAATAACCACCTAAACAGCCCGAATAAAGAATTATTTCCGACCGCCTAAGAAGAACTTGGCATCAATAAAGACTTAATCATTTCCTCTAATAGAAGATCTCGATAATTAGACATTTTTTATTATAAATTACCAAAAGCAGCCGTCTTGCATGGGAGGGGGGCTAGGACGGCCGTTGAACTTCGCCGTCGCGAGATAAATCTGCCACAGAGAACAGCTTAAATCGCAACTTTCGCTGCAAGAAAATTTGCACTATAAAAACCACTCACAGAGTTGAATTTTCATTGCATACGGAAGCGGGATCATTGAGCTTTGTTGCAATTTATTTTGCTAAATCAAAACGTCGGAAGGGCTGCTAGCTCTCACGGCCGAATTCCAACTTTAAATCAAGGATATAAGATTGTAACTTCATAATCTAGTGAAAGTGGTAAGGTCGATTGTAGTGTCTTCCTGGTACATATCATATCAATTAAGCGTATTTGTTTGCTAATTTATTAAGTAATCAGGGCAGTCCACTCACGCTTCTTGAATAATGCGTTGATTAAAATGGTAATATTAACACTTTCCTCTTAGGAAGGAAGTTAAATATTATAATAAATTATTCATTTGTTAAAATTGACTATTGTGAAGATATTTGATTTGGTGCAGCAGTGAGTTGCTACTCCCTCCTTAGTTTAGCAGGTATCAGCGTGACTACTTCGCTGGAGGACCTGGGTTCCATTTTCAGGCTGAGTGGTGTTATCGGTTTTTCTATGAAATAGGTAGGTTTGCAGTCTTTACACTCTGTCGGGAAAATCTTTCAGTGATAATAAAATCAGAGACCGACTTGGTAGTCAAATGGTCACCTATCATTAGACTACCTATTGCCAATAACCGCGCCCAAATCCAAATTAAGAGATGCTGAACTTTGTTCGACCTGAGAATCGAACTCTGGCCCTCTAGCCGCCGACCACTAGACTAATACTACTCAGTTAAAAATCAATAAAAGAAACAAATTGCGTAATTTTCCACTAGTTAGTGATGTATTGAGAACAAAACAAATCTTTCTCTCAGCAGGGCTCCGCCGAACACAATACATTAAACATAAAACTTATTTGTAAATTAAGATGAGCTGCAGACCAATGCACATGTCAACACGTGCTAAGTACCAACGTAACGGTAAAACTATGAAATCCTCATGTGGATTACAACGTGACTGATTGTCGCAATAAGGGAGACGGTACTTACATATTGAGTTACGAACTGACTTAAATGATGGCTTTCGGTATGAGCATGTTGGTATTATAATGTTAATGATCGAAGTTGCGGGGCTTATGAAGTGTTCTAATTTGCTATCAGTCATATATACTAACTATTGGCTAAGTTTTAACTGCACTGATTAACAGATCTGTAAGATCAAGCTACTCATGCCACGGTCAGTCTGTGGATAGGTCACCATTCTTACATTCTGACCCCGATTCTTAGATAGTTGTGCAATAAAAAAAGGTTATAAAAACAAATTAATTAATTAAACACTAGAAAGTTCAATCACACCTAATGTAAATCATTACTGTAAACAAGAGCGTCCTGAAAACGTCAAATTTAAACAATCTTGTAATCAGAAAGGCAAAGTTCAATTAATATTAATGTTTTGTATTCTAGAACATCCTATTTATGCAGAAATATTCAGGTGCAATCGTTTTGCAGGCGCCATCATGCGCCTGCGTCGGGAATGGTTCATTGACCTTTATCTCTGTCAAAAAACAAGTAATTTTCTTTTTTGCAACATTGGAAACACAGTACACATACACGCCTGTATTGCCCGAAAGGCTAGGCAGAGTTATAGGTATTAATATACGCTCACACTTCGCCAGTATGTGTAGTGTATAATGCGATTGCGAGAAAAACCCAATAAAACTTTGCTTTACCAGGGAATCGAACAAAGAACCACTAACGTAGCAGTTACCTTTACGGCCACTAGACCAATGAAGCGATAATAAGTATTACTGCCAAAAAATTGTCATATTTTTTTATAAATATTTTTTTTTCCTATGCAAGAAAAGCATTTATGCCCGAAAACTTTTGATAAGTGATAAAATTCTACCGATATAGTTTAAGGAGAAGATATCATAACCTCATTAATTTGATCCCACTGAAACCGGAAACAGTTGACATTCGACATAAATTCAAACTTTTTCGTCAAAACACCAATATATCCATCGTAAATGAATCCATTCTCTTTCAACAACATAATTTATATGCAGGCTGAATTAAAAAGTATTCAATGAAAATCCATCAAAGTGAGCGAGAATCATCTGGACAAATAAATGAAAGGTACGATCTGTAACACTTCAGTGTACTAGCTATCTCTTTCTATCTTTGTTTGCTAGGCTCTATAAAATATATCAGGGACGTAGGGTAAACCCGAGTTGCGATTCAAGGTAACATGAAATTAATGTGAAAAACTTTCACTTAAAAGAAATGCAAATTGGGTTTTTTTATATTGTAAACACTAGTCAGGTTTATTCAGAAATATGAATAACTTTTGGAAATACCTAAAGATTTTTTGTTGCTCTCTTATAGATATACAACGTTAATTTTTGTTTACCATAAAACCGAAATACCCTACCGTTAATTTGATTTCAAAAGTAAAATAAAGTACAAAATATTTTTTTTATTAAAATTCGAGCGGTGAAGAGCTTAAAATTTTGTCATTATTTACCTATTTACCTAATTTGCGCGGGTTGGTACAAAGAGCTTAGGGCGCCGAACGGCGCAGGCAAGTAATTGACCTCGCCGTTCGGTGTTTCTAGCGCTGATTTTCGTAATAGAAATGGGTGTCCAACTTATATATTTTTTTAAATGTAAAAGTATGCATACTGTTGCGTTTCGTACGGTGAATGTGGAGTCCCCTTCGTTCTCCTTTTCCTTTCGCCTCCCTTTTGTTTGGATCGGAAACGCATTTGCAACTACTTATATATTTCAGATGTCCATGGGCGGGGATGACTACTGATGGTATCAGGTTGCTCGCCTGTTCTATTGCCGAGTTATCCCATAAAAAAACGGTGAAGGAAAACAGTGTGAGGAGGCTTGCATGCCTGAGTTGTTTTTGACGGCATGTGAAGTCTGCTAAAGCGCAGTAGCGTAGTGGACTATAGCCTAATCCTACTTGTTCTGAGAAGAGACCCATGCCCAGCATTGGGAGACTCCTATTACATGGGACCTTTGGCCCCTGTGAGGAATACAGGCGTAATCGTATGCTATGTTATTGTAACAATTCGCCTTTGATTCACGTGTTCAAAATGTGGCAATATTGTTTTACCTAATACAGTGATGTGCCCAATTTCGTGCGTATGAATTAAAAATTTCAGTGTCATGTGTCACTACACGTGGATTTAAACACGTGTAGTGTGGACTAGATACAACTTACTTCACATTACATAAACTTTACGTAACGCTTTTTGAACAAAGCGAAGAGATAGGGTATAGTTTTCAGTTGTTGATGAACATTTAAACTAGGTACAACTGTTGTTGTTTGTAAAAGGATTACATAATGCAAATTATGGGCTTAGGAGCGGCGGTAGCCTAATGACTAGGGCATCGGACTTGCGATCATGTGGTTGCCGGTTCGAGCCCACCATTGCACTACCGACGTGAACCCACTCGTAACACAAGCTTTTAGCTTAGTACGAGGGGTTAACAAGATGACTAGTAATGTGAGACCCACATTGCTAATAAGCTTTTTTTTAAAAAAAAAAAAAATATTGTAAATTGAATTAAGCAGCGGTAGCCTAATGGCTAGAGCGTCGGACTTGCGATCACGTGGTTGCCGGTTCGAAACCCATCCATTGCACTATTGACGTGAACCCACTCGTAATACACGCATTTAGCTTAGTAAGAGGGGTTAAGAAGAATACTAGTAATGTGCCGCCCACATTGCTTAAGCGTTGTTAAAAAAAATACATGTAAGGACAGTCAAGGGCCATGATCATTGAACATAAACTGTTAAGGTATGATCATTTAATACCGGACTGTTGGGTACAAGTCTCCTTCCAGTATTAGAGAGATTAGGCTATAGTCCTCGCTGGACTAGACTGTGCGAACTTCACAAGCCATTGAGAAAATTCAGAAGTCATGCAGGTCTCCTCATTATGTTTTCCTTCAAATTTCATCAAATCATTGAAGTATTTTTAAATCATTTAAGTTCTTCCCTTCTTTTGCTGAACTACCTTCGCGAGTGATACAATTAATAATCCTTACAGATCGTAAAAAAATTACGCAATTTTTTTCAGGAACGCCTAAATAATAATTAAAAAAAATAAGCATTTGTAGGGGACACCCGGATTTGAACCGGGGACCTATCGATCTGCAGTCGATTGCTCTACCACTGAGCTATATCCCCGATGAAAGAATGCACCATATTTACAAATACTTCAAATAAACAAACATTCTTCTAATCTTTGTGTAAATATATCTTTCTACTAACTACGACTATTTTTTATGCCATTAAAAATCCACGTTTTAACAGATAAAGTTGCCTTAGATTCAAGATGAATTATATACTCTCACATGCATTGTAACATTCTTGAAACAGTAACTCCGATCTCAAGAATACTAAATCAAATGCAATTTAAAAAAGGTAACCAATTAAAAAAACCTTTTTACTTTCGTTATTTTGTATCTGGAATGCGGATACGGTTCTTATTTTTCACAATTCAGCTGAACCGGTCTGATGCGGATGTAACCAGTAACAAAGGAGGAATTTCCATTTGTATATGGTCCCAGGTGAAAACCAAGAGGGCGTAATTTTTATGGACCAATGAGGAAAAACATTAAAGGGGTTACAACGTGGGATAGATTTTGACATTTGCGGTATCGTTCAAGTTGTTTTATGTGCACGTAATTTCTTGAGTCAGGCTGAATGGACATTTCCTGTGCCTATGTTTAGATAGTGGAGGAAGATTACTTAATAGCTAGACGATGCTTTTATCAGGGGGGCTAAATTGGCCTCAACAAAAAGGGCTATTTTAGACCCCCAGGTCAAGATTATATTTTGATTATTTTATCTATCGCACTCTGGTTAAAATTTAGTAAATGTTTCTTCAATATAGGCTCACATAGTGCATATTTATTTATTTATAATTGCCAACAGTTATTACAATATTCTTAGACGAAGAAAAAAAAGATTCCAAGCTAGCAGAATTTATGAGCTTATCGGCAAACACATGTTTGTATTATAAAAAGTAAAGTTTGTGCGAAATAATTATTGTGTTCTTTTTTAAGCAATATTTATTAGTCTCCTTATTTAGTTTCAAGAAGTGTTTTATAATACTATAGCGAAATTAGAATAGGATTTATGATTGAAATAAGGTGGTGGAGATTGTGCAAATTGGCCCTGTGTAAATATTGTTGTGGTAGGGCCACGCTGTTCGCAGCATGAATGGGCCGGCTTGACCGGGGAAGTACCACACCAATTCCTCCCCCTATCCCCTTCCTTCTCCTTTTCTCCTTCCACTGCCTTTCCCTAAATAGGCTCGGCAACGCATCTGCAACTCCTTTGGTTTTGCAGATGTCCATGGGCGGCGATGACTACTTACCATCAGGTAGCTAGCACCTGCTCGTTTGCCGAGTTATCCCATAAAAAAAAAATAAGTATGGTTGCTGAAATGGCTTTTGCCAAATTTTTTAATGAAATTATACCTGTTTCTGGACTGCTACCAGGATCTCAGAAACGAGAAGCGTATCTCCTTAAGGATAAAATCTAAAAATAGCGTTCAGTAAAAACTGGTTGAGCTTCGATACGGAACCTTTCCAGTTGGTTCTGTAGGGGGTCCGCCATTTCGTATGAGCTATCACAGGCGCGCTTTAATTACTCTTAATAATTATAAGGGCCTCATTAGGCTAGTGGTCCTAAGCTCGACTGCTACGCTAGAGGTCTTGGGTTGGATTTTCAGGCAAAGTTTTATTGGACTAAAAAGGTAAAAAACATAACATACCATCACGCCTGTATTACCCGAAGGGTTAGGCAGAGGTGTACTAATGTACACCCAAATTTCGCCGGTATGATTAGATCCCATATCATAGGGGGTGAGTATTATATTATTATTAGTCCATTTCGTGCCACTGCTGGGCACAGGCCACCCTTCTCTCTTTACAAGCATCTGACGTTTCAGCGAAAGATTAAAAATACCATAATATACAATATACGGGGCAGTATTATCTAATCAAATGGTCATACATCTTTCATCAACTCCTAGGATTCATAAACTTCTAGTTCGTGACGTCACTGAATATTTTTTCAGGTTATTGGCAGGATAAATATTTTATGTAGTCGCTGAAACGTTCCAATTTACTGGGTATTATTAAAAAGTGTTTTAAATCAAGGGTGTCGAATGTAGCTGGAACTGGCAATCATGTTCGAGAACTTTCCATGAGTGCAAGAGTTTTATTAGTTTCATTATTACTTACCGTGTAAACCACGCCCTCTGCTGGGCAATAACCTACCATCACGTCTGTATTTCCCGAAGGGTTGCAGAGGTGTACTAATGTACACCAACACTTCGCTGGTATGTTTAGGTCCCATGTAATTGGGGGCGAGTCTATTGCCATTAACCGGGCACAAATGTAGACTCCTAGCTGCTGTCGAAACCAGGACCTCTAGCGTAGCAGTCGCGCTAAGGACCACTAGACTAATGAGGCAGTCTACCTACTGGGCAGTATTGGGGCAGAATATTAAATTGATTATAAAATCTGTTAATCTATACCTAGGTATCGACTAGGTAAGATATCACTAGTCATATCTGCCCTACTAGCTTCTTTGACAGTCCGGACAAAAAGAACACTATCGAAAACCCTTGGTACGAAATCATTTTGAATCGATGAAACCGATTTCCATCAAACATTGTATTTCTTATTTGAAAGAGTATCTTTTAAGTTTCCTCGGTTCATCTCCATAATACGCACTATTTGGAACTGTGTAGTTTTTCACAATTCAAAAGTAAATATTGGTCTATTGGACTATAAAACAAACCCTATTTGGACCATCGTTACTTCAGAATCGGTATATCACCTAATGAGATGAAATGCCACAGAGAAACAAACACATATTGGTGAACATAAAAAAAACATTGGTCTTTCACTTACAAAAAACTATATTTGAACCATCCGAACTTCAAAATCGGGCTAACATCTTAGGAGATAAAAATGCCCCAGAAAGACACTTATACGTATGTAAACAGCAAACCAAAAAGACAATCACACGGATAGACAGGCAAACAAAAACAAAAACACAGTTAAACAAAAATTCTAATAGACAAAAGCTTTCGACTAGACTTTTACCAGGGCCCCTAGGCCCTAGACAATGTCACATCTTCATTATCGATAACGAAGTTAGATACCCGAAATGTATGGATTTGACATAATTTCATCACGTGACATATAGAAAGATTATGACAATTCCATACATTTCAGATTAATCTAACTTCGTTTTCAATATGGAAATGTAACATTATCTAGGCCCCCAGGGATGAAAATTAGACAGATTTATAATATTCTTGAAAAATATAACCATTGTCTGATAACCCTGGATAATATTATTGGGCTCGAGACGTAGGTTATACTGCTATATGTCTTTCCTGTGTGTCTGGATCTGAGATTTAGGTGAAAAAATATGCATTATCCAACAAATGGTCAGTCGAATTGGACTGTATTGTAATAATTGAATAATTTATGTCTTTTTTTTACATATACACGCTGATTTCAACTTGGGGCGGTCCGCAAAAGAAAAATATTGTGGGTAAGTTTAGTCAGTAAAGTGTATTTAACCCTTCATACTTCGGGTTTGGTTTTTTTCAAGTCTTCGGCATATATTCATGGGTCGTCTGCCACCTGGGGAATGGCATCGGCATTCTCTTGCTTCACTTCTTGTAACACAAGCATTTAGCTTAGCACACATTGCTAGAAAGCTTTTAAAAAAAAACCTAAATGAATTGTCTTATACACTGTGGGTCCTTACGGGCTTTGCTGAAAAAAATCTAAAATAAGGCAGAAAAAATATATATTTCTGAATTTCATAACCCTTGTTGCATACATATAAATAGGCTATCATAGTTCATATAATGTGTACGTATGACTAAAACAAAAATTCGAAGGGCCATAGTTAAAATAATACATTGTTTCGCAAGGAATTGTTTATATTCAGCCTTCTCCCGCAAATTATTCTCATGTGTCTGTAAAACATGAGAATAATCTGTCCTCATCAATAAATCCAAAGTACTAACTACATAATGTTTAGTTAATTTCAGGTAAATGTTTTTGGGAAGTTGACGTCAAGTTTGGCGAAGTGGCCGAACGATCGTATTCTGCTCCACTGGTTGTGGGTTCGATCCTCGCACAGAATTAACATTTGTATGATCTACAGGTTAAAGCATGATCTATGAAAAAATCATAACCACATTTTTTAAATAAAAAAAAATGTTAAGTTAATGTGTATGCAAAGATTTAGCACAATATTTGAGGATAAATAACTGCTTTAAAATTCAGTAGCAAGATTTGAAAAGTCAAATAAAAGCTTGTAAATCAAAAAGATTTTAGGTCATTGATGATGATACTTAATGTAACCGATTCTATCACTGCTTGTATATATTTTAATAATATTTATCTAAGCCGGCCAAAATGCTATATAAACAATTGTTAATGCGAAGGTAATATGTTAAGAATGCTCTTTGAGGGTGACAAGTTTTTACTGACTAAACCCTCTATAATAAAAACACCTTCCGTAACATGATCAAGTTAAAACAGACATTATGTCGACGAAAAAGTTGTCAAAATGATATACGTCAATTACATCAATTTCAAAATCCTTAAAATCTATTCTCTCCTTGTCATATTGTATCGAATTCTGTTCAGCGGTTTAGGCGTGATAGGTCACAGATAAACAGAAATACTTTTGCATGTAGTATGTTGCATGGATTATGTAATGTCAAAATCTTAAAAATTTAACACTTGATAAATGTCGTCTGTATAAATAGGGAAGCCAAAACGTGTGTAAACAAACCTACTTTCACGTGCTAAGCCTATATCAGAATGTAGGTAACATGCATTATGGAAATATATGCACTAATATTATAATAAAGGAACATTCATTGTTGCGAAACAAACCTTCATGGAGTCATATTTATTCAGTTCTGTGTCCACTAGCCGACAAAGAGGCCATAGAGATAGTAAACAATTGAAATAGGTCTAACGTGATTTTGGTCGCGCAACCTATGTATCGTCAGATCTAAGATATTTTATTGGCACTACTATGGTGCCGCCAAGGGCGTCGCTGCTTATTTTTAAAGTATACTTTATATAGATTCGTGGAAAATAAGCAGTCCTTATTACCTGACTTTAAAATATACCGGTGAAATATAGGTGTACTTTAGTATAGTTCTGCCTAATTTTCTGGGGATACAGGCGTGATGGTATGTCATGGCAAAAATTCATCTCACACTCTTGTCATTGGTCTAATGATCGATGCTGATTGACAAATATTTGTGCTGAGTGTATGCCGAATCTGAGACGACAACTCGAGTGGATAATATTGTCAAAAATATTGTTAAAAAGAAATCGGATTTCGAGCAACACAATTATTGCTAAAACATTTTACAATAACAAATCAGTTGTCAACAACGCCCATGCTTCCATGCGTAATTCATATTAAAAAAAAAAACGTTACATTAAGTTGCGCATTTGTTTGTGTGACTGACTTTCAAAACAGAAGGGGAATTTCGTGTTTATTGTCCGCCAATTAATAATGTAACACCACTTTTTGTGATAATGTTAGATAACACTATAAATTTGGGTACATTTTGATATTTTGTGTAATTTAAATACTTACATTATCCAGCTTCCGTTCGCAACTGTGATATGGGATTTTTCACCTCTTTTTATATGTCTTTTTGTCAATGGATTTATTCCATGTTACAATAAATGGTCTTTGACATAACCACCATTTTTTTTCTTAAAATGTTCACTACCAATTTGGGTCGCACATTGCTAGTATTCTTGTTAACCCCTCGTGCTAAGCTAAATGCTTGTGTTACGAGTGGGTTCACTTCGGTAGTGCAATGGGTGAGTTTCGAGCAGGCAACCACATGATCGCAAGTCCGAGGCCAAGTCGTTAGGCTTCCGCCACTTCATTGCCCTTCATCCCTTTAACTTCTCTTCTCTCTTCTTCAACCATGTTGGGGTCAGCTTCCAGTCTAACTAAATTCGGCTGAATGTTAGGTAGTATGCCATCAGCGTAGTGTAGGGTGATGGAGTGATGACTTGCGGAAGACAGCTGGCAGTGACTGGATGAGGAAAGCCGAAGATCGGGCTCTGTGGCGTTCACTAAGGGGCCTACGTCCAGCAGTGAGTGTAGGCTTATGACGATGATGATGAATGCCATAAGACCAGTCCTCCACAACGCAATTTCTGGGCAATATTGTTTTTCCAAGGATAAACGCTTTCTTTCTTTCTCTCTTTCTTTCTAAAAGGCTTTCGTAAGTAAGTAAGGCGATTGTCATTGATTCGTATGAGAATCAGGACCGATGACTTTCGCCACTTTGAAACCGTATTCATGTATTAGGGTTAAAAGTGAAGATACGAGAATATCTCTTAAATCTGGACACAATTTCAGTTTGCATTTTAGGATCGCCCCGTTTTACACGGGATCTAATCATACCGGCGAATTGTAGGGAGCACAGGCGTGATTGTATGCATTTTAGGCTAGTTATGGGTTTTATTGCAGCTCGGAGTCTGGATTTGTGCCCGGCTAATGGCAATAGGCTCGCCCCCTATTACATGGGACCTAAACATACCGGCAAAATGTGGGTGTACTTTCATTAGTAGGTACACCTCTGCCTAACCCTTTGGGGAATACAGGCGTGATGGTATGTATTCCTCTATCAATTTTTCATCGATTTTCAATCAGTTTTGACAACATATTAAAAATAAACTTCTGAAGTATCATTAATATTATCTACAACGATTTGTGGGCATGTAATACACATTTGGTCTATTGTGGGCTATTGTTGGCTATTGTTGGTGTAATCCTTTTGTGATTAGTTAATAAAGTGTGGATTTTCAAGCGGTCTGCGTTTTGCGATTGTCGGAAGACAAGGTGCAAAAAAATATGCTCGGACATGAATGACCGATGTGTTTGTGTACAGGGTGTTGAGAAAATGTATTTTTAGAATTTTGGAATAGAATTCTGTTGTTGACGGAGAATTGACGGAGAATTGACGGAAACTTTGACTGCAAAGGTTGTTGAAGGTGAGTGAAGTCTGTGGTCTTTCTGGTCCTGTCAGGAGACTCTCCCGAGAAGTAGATCAGTTAGGAGTTAAAGAAAATTGGCCACATACCTCAATTTCTCTGCAATCAGTTTATATTTCGTAGCAGGGCAGAAATCAGTGCTGTTATGTTTTGGTCACATAAAACATAACATTACATACCATCACGCCTGTATTCCACGAAGGGTTAGGCAGAGGTGTACTAATGTACACCCACATTTCGCCGGTATATTTAGGTCCCATGTAACCCTATTACATTGCGAGCCTATTGCCATTAATTTTCATTTTTAAATTAATTTTGGGCACATAATTACCCTAATGCAGGGTGTAGTGATAGCCTAGTGATATGTATTAATAATTATTATCACGCGCTTAAACGGTGAAGGAAAACATCGTGAGGAAACCTGCATGCCTGAGAGATTTTCTTGATGGCGTGTGAAGTCTGCCAACCCGCAGTAGGCTAGCGTGGCGGACAATAGCCTAATCCCTCTTGTACCGAGAGGAGACCCGTGCCCAGTAGTGGGACAATGTTGATGATGATGATGATAATTACTCCAAATATGCCTACAAACATCATGCTGTGTGTGTTGTGTCGTGGCAGCGGGCGGTGCAAGGCTGGTCACTAAAGCTGCGGACATAATACAAGGACTGCTCGTAATTCGCACGTCTGCACCAGACCGCACGAGGCGAACATGTATGGCTGGAAGAAAGTGATACGATGATGACAGATGAGCTTGGTTGGACTTTGTTTTGATGTTCATGACCAGATAAGGTTATTAGAATTATTTGGAATTTTATAAATATGTCTGCTTCACTTTGTCAAAATAAACAAATATTAAGTTTATATTTGCATATAGGTAATAATGATTACTTCCAGTGGCGAAATTTGATCTCGGCAAGTTAAATTTTGCGCGGCCCTCTGATGGCGCTAGAAGCAATTTATTTCATATTAAAATATATTTTAAGGCAATTAAAAAATAAATAAACGAAGACATGAATTTCTCATTTCAGAAAACCACTGGCAGTGCTCTAAAGGAAGCGCTAAGTATCTGGATATAGACAACACTTTCGTGCTACCATACCATAGCTATCTCACCGATCTGTCAACCTTCAATAACCGCACTGTGGGCAAGTCGTCCACATTGTCCAGTACCGAAAAAAATAAGGATTATAATCTTGTAATACATTCTCTAACAAAACATTTGGACGCCGCGTGAACATGTTTTTTTCTATATGAAAATTATCAATAAGTGGGCTTGATTTGCTAGTAGGTAAGGGTTAGAGTAGTAGTGTTGTACCTAAAAATATCGATACGAGATTTAAATTGAATTAAAATTCCCTAGAAGAATAAGTATTTGTAGTCGTGATTGAGACTGTGGTTTTTTTAAGTATAAAATCACTAATATGATAATATCACTTAATATGTTCATTTGTCTTGTATTGTATTGTGAAACTGAAAATTTCGATATTTAATATCCAATTCTGATAGTAGGTACCTAAGCAATTAGGCTGAATTTAATATTCAGTGACTTGAGATTACAGCTGTGAAAAATATAGAATAACTAGGTATAATATTTTCCATTTCTTTCGGCAAAGTAATGGAAATACATGAAATAATAAATGGATCTATTGAATTAAATTAAAAAACCCAATTTTATAATAAAAAAGATCGACAAACTAGAGCACATCCCTAGTTCACAAAAACTGCGGATGTGTCGCAAAATATTGGGAAGCAGCAAGGTGCTTGCTGACCACCGGTAGATCGGTGAAAAAAAAAGCGCAGCAGACAAAAATGTACACAATTGCATCCCATGATGGATTGCCCATGTGCTCCCCAACGAATGGCTATGAGCTGGACTAGGGTTAAGTCAGAGGGGAAGAGAAATTTGTGTTTTTTGAAGTTACATGACTAGGTATGTCCCGACGTTAGTACCAAGGCTGGACCGAAATCTGACATTGTAATAACTAATAAATATAAAATATTATTTTATCTTTGCATATATATTTTTTAAGATACGAAACACTTAGAATGCTTAAGCATTAATTTTAGCAACTACTAGTTTAATAGATATAAAATATTTCGATTATTATGAAAATGAAAAAAAGAACAATTGATTTTCTTGTTTATTTTAAAATTATTCTTGAGGTAAAGTTGTGATTGACATATCAACAAAAATGTTACAAAAGTTTTACGAGAAGCAATTTACTTAAGTAACCGTATATTATTAGAATATTAAAATTATCGTTCCAGGTAGAAAAATTAAATAGTGCCATCAATTAAAACTTTTATATTTACAAATACATATATAATTATAATTTATACAAAACAGGTAAATAAATTACAATATAATAATTAAATTTAACCGTTAGATACCTACTTAAAGTAGTCATTTTGTTCATTGACGCAATTTTGCGGTTTGGACATTACGTTTTTGCGTCAGTGAAAATCTGATGATAAAAGTGCATACGATAACTTAGATCAAACCGTCCGTAAATAACAACTTTGTATACCTATTCAAAATGTTATGTTTCGACATTTCTTCTCAGAGGTCGTCAGATAGGAAATGTCGATGCCATCTAGTTTAAAAAAGAAATATGTAAAACAAAACGACTTGTAAAAGTGTCTTCAATAGATCTATTTACAGAAATAAATATCATTTCATTTCATTTCAAAAACTAAGACCTTTATCAAACTGATTCTGTATCTAATTATCAACATTTTTCAATCATTAGCTCACAAAAAATGAAAAGCATTTTCCATTTTTTATTGTAGTCCTGCTAAAAAAATAATTAAAAAGTAGGTATTTATTTTTTAAACTCTTTCTAAAGTTGTAACATATGTTTTTTTTAAATTTCGAAGTGTTCCATATTTAAAAGCGGGGAGCCCTTTCCGTATAAATCTAACCCAATACCAGAACTGTTGGCGCGCATGCTTGCCGCGATTAAGACCTACAATTTGTACATTGTTACGTTGATATAAGATTCATATTTCGTTGTTGGTTGTGGAAATATTTCGCTAAGTGCTTGTATTGTCATTTATTATGTCTTCCGCACGTGTCCAGCGAGGCGTATGTTTATCGAATCTTTGAAGCGATGTCTGACTCGATACAAAACATCATTTATTATTTTTTGAATGAATTCTTCCACCTTTTTATTTGGTTAATGTTAAAACGATGTTATTTTTTGCAAATTATGAGGCAAACTGTTTTTTTATTGATATAAACTTTGGGAATATGTTGATTTTATTAACTTTTGTCTCGTGAAAAATTCCCTTAAGTCCCATATCTATTTGAATGCATCTACTCTACCCAGGAAGGTTTCTTTCATAAGCGGAATTGCTTCATAGGTTCAATATTTTCATTCCTAGGTCAGAAAACCAAATTTATATGGAATTTTTCCAAGACGAAATCTTTCTGAGACATTATAAGTAGTAAGCTGATGAATTCGACAAATCTTTAAGCAGCTCATTCCTCTATTTTTTTCTAGTAGATAGCTCGGCCACATTCACAGAGCCAATGTCCTCAATATACAATTCATCAAGATTTTGAAAATATCTTTTCATTTCACCGACTTAAGAATGTGCGTGTATTGTAATTGCATAATGCTAATTATCCAAAAAGATTTAAGTAGTAATCGCTACTTCACTTCGAGTACCGCACATTGGTCAAAACCATATTGATGCCGGACACAATTGACAATAAAAATGCCACCCAAAAATAATTATTTACGCAGCATTAAACTTGACGATTGTCGTCAATTTTGGAAAAAGGATTTAGTGCAATATTGGGTGAATGTATTAGAATTAGTATTCTTTCTTGGGTGGTAAGCCAAGAAGTGGAATAAGACGTATTCAAGTGGCCATTTTGAGTATTTATTTAAAGGATTACGCACATTACGACAACTGTAGGACCTTGTTCGTCTTTTGTTGGACTTGTTTTGTTACCAGAAAGCTTCCTCTTCACATTTATTTACTTACGATATGGAGGCTCAAATATTTGAACCAAATTTTGAATGATAATGTACATAATAACTCGACGTACTTACTCTACCTATATATATCAATCAAATCGATTTATGTTCTCTAAAAAATACTAATGGCAATCTTCAGATTGTTAGCCCAGCGAGTGATCCTGAGAAATTTTATGGCGATCGGATAAAAACAAATTGCGGGTAAAACCACGGGACACAGCTAGATAAAAACTTCTTTCTTTTTCTGAATTCAATTCATTAGTTTTGAAACCATTTTTCTTTTGTTTACATATTTTAAAACGAATTGTTACTCTCAGGTATTCTAAGATAGTTAAACACAAACACATTTATATTTCTTAAAGAAAATCCACCGGGAACCTAAATCCTTTAAAAAATTTACACTAATATTGTTAATAGAAACCCTTCATATTTCTTTTCGTGTCGTAACGAAGATTAATGTTAGGATGCAACTATTGTAGATACAGGACATCCAAAAAAATTAAAGAAAGCGGCGCCAACTTCTAGAAACGATAATCCCGAAGGAATCGCAACCCTTCTGTGGTGTCTGTGGCCATTTTTTGTCCAGATAAGTGTTGAATGGAAGCATTGTGCGTGCTTCATGTACAGGAAGCTATTGAGTTCAATTGTCCACGCTTCACTGGTCAATTCGTATACATATTAATATAAGAAAGTAGCAGATAATAACGTGCTACAAGGGAATTAATGTATTTCGAGGTAGGAATTTAAGGACTACATATTTAATTATGTAATGTAATGTTAAACGTTTCAAGTATAAATTTTGACAAAAGAAGAGGGAGATCAACGAACGCATGATATCATCATCGACCTATATCCTGTCCTACTGCTGGGCATGGGTCTCCTTTCAGAGAGGGAGGGGTTAGGCTATAGCCCACCACGCTAGTCTACTGCGGGTTTGCAGATTTCACAGGCCGCGAAGAAAATCTCTCGGGCATGCATCTCCACGATGTTTTCCTTCACCAAAAGGTACGATGTGGTAGCTAGTAGGTAGAAAGTAAGTGATGTAAGTGATGGCCATTAAAGATTTATGGAAGAATAAAATTTTTAAACTTAGTATAAATTTATCAGAAATTAACATTTACAAATAAGAAATGTTACATAGTGCCACTTAAACCTCTTGCGTTGTGGGTCACACATTACTAGTATTCTTGTTAACCCCTTGTGCTCAGCTAAATGCTTGTATTACGAGTGAGTTCACGTTGGTAGAGCAATGGGTGGGATTCGAACCGGCAACCACATGATCACAATTCCAACAACCTAGTCATTAGGTTACTGCAGCTTTTATTCAGAGATATTTGGGCGGTTGTACATCATGAAAAAAAAACAAGAACAGTTTCTTCTCAAAAAAACGGGAACAAACCACATAACGAAATCACAATACAAATGTATGAATAAGCCAAAGAATACAAAAACATTGTCGACTCAGGTCGTCGGCACACTTATTTCTCACTGATTCATACACTAATTCGCATCTCTTTTGATGCAAATTAGCAGGGGCGATATTTTCCGGCTTAACTTGTTAAGTGTGTCAGTGTTCGGTGGCCAACAAGTTACAACAAAATGTCAAATTTTCTCAGTTGACTTTGAACTTAGTTATCAACTATTTAAGGTTCAAAATCATTTGGAGAAATGTGTCAGTTTTGTAGAACTTGATGTGCTGACCACCGCACAAAAGAATTGTATTTTTACTCTATGAACGGGGTTACCAGTGTTTGGGTCATTGTCTTAGTAATGTCTAATGTTACGATTGATTAGTATTCTTTTGTATTTTTAAACGTTGTTAGTATTTCTTTTGCTAGGCGCCATGAGATAATTGTTGTCGTAAAACAATGCAATACAATAATTACTGAATTCAATAGTGGCATAAGTCTAAATATTGGCATTTAAGTTCTGCAAATTCCTTTAAATTCACGAAATATTGTTCTTGAGCGTCGGAGCCTTACGCGATTTGCTGAATTAAAGAATCAAATTCAAATTTAAATAATTTAGGTATTACAAACTTAGTGAACATTTAGGTTTTACATAATTTTATTTGGTATTTATAACTTAGAGCCTTGCAATTTTTCATAATATTTTGACTTGTGCTTTGTGTGTGAAAACGATGAAAAAACTATTTTTTTCCTGTTTGGCTTAAGTATATTGATTTCAAGAAATCGGATACAAACAAATATGTTAGTAAACTAATATATGTATATAAAAATGAGTCCCTATTTCCCTTTGTCACATAATAACTTGAGAATGACTTTACTGATTTCATTCATTTTCACAAAAATTAAAAAATTGTGCACAAAATTTGTAAGGCAGGACAACCAGTGGCGGATGAACTATATAGCAGGAGTAGCATATGCAACAGGGCCCGCGCAAAAGGGCGCCCCGCGTAACCAAATCCGGCAACCTTAACGAGCGAGCTCATTTTTTTTTTATAAAACTTATTAAAACACTAAAAGACAATTAAAAAGTCGTCGAACTATCCATATCAGGGTACACCTACCGTTCACCGGTATATTTAGGTCCCACGTAAGGGGGCCAGCCTATTGTCATTCTTCTTCTTCTTCTTCAACCTGTTGCCATCCAATGCTGGATGTAGGTCTCTTCATACGCACGCCATCTTGAACGGTCTTGTGCCTTCCGCATCCAATCCTTTCCGGCCACCTTCGTTAGATCATCGTGCCATCGCATTATCTGCCTACCGACGCTTCTGCGCCCAATTCGAGGCCTCCACTGCAGGACTTTTGGTCCCCACCGGCATCTCTTCGGCATATTATTATGTGACCTGCCCACTTCCACTTCTATTGTATTCATTAACCGGGTAAAAACTACGAGCTGTTGTTTTTGTTAAAATCAGATTTGACGATTATTAAAGATTTGCTAGGCTGATTTTCACCGCACCTTGATATACTAGAAAGTCAACCCATACTTGCGAAAAGGCGAAGATATTAATGAGTTATCATTATTCAAGTCCTAACCTATAATTGTGTCTACTTCATCAAACAAACAAGTTAGTAACTACAAGCTATTACCAACGCAGTTCACCGAGTGAAAGGGGAAACGCGCCGGGTTCGGTGCCCGGCGTGATCACCGCTTCCTAGTTCCGACTGGGTAATACAAACTTCCTACAGACGTTTGTACTTAAGTGTCACTGTGCCTTCTAATATTTGAACTCAGATCAAATAAAAAGTTAAGATGGAACTTTGCGAACAAAGAAATGAGGCCGGCTAAAACTACAGGCACAACTACAGGGTCACACGTATACCGAAACTACGCCTTATCTTGTCAGTGGAGCTATCAAGCTAACGAAAGGTCGACTGACAAGATAAGGCGTAGTTTCCGTATTGTTATATAGTGTCAAATTGTGTTTGTACACGGCAAGGCGTAGTTTTAGCCGGCCTCACTTCTTTGTTCGCAAAGTTCCACCTTAACTTTTTATTTGATCTGAGTATTTGAAATGGATTATTATAATTAACATAACATATACATAATCGACGGAATAATGTTCCCACTGCTGGGACACAGGCCTCCTCTCGCTGAGAGGAAGTGGGCCCAGTGCGGGCTGGTAGATGTCACATGTCTTCGAATTTTTGGTTCTAGGACATGCCGGTTTCCTCTCGATGTTTTCCTTCACCTATTGGGAGCAGCGGTATAGAAATAATTTACACAAAGTTAAGCGCCATTCTGGGTTCGAACCTACGACCTACAATTCGTAAGTCGCGGCCGTTTCCACTGGCCACCGTCGCTCGTCGTTCATCATCGTTTTATGAATATTTTTTTTTACCTAGATGGCGCCGGTATTTCCTAGCTGACGACCTCTAAGAAGAAATGCGGAAATAAACTCAGACAATCATGGTCTCTTTTAAAGTGCAGACAAATGTTTTGTTGGTCAATAAATTTAGCTTGAACATTAACTGCGGGTTTATAATCTCGCAACTATTCCCGGCATCTGCCATTACCGATCCCGGACCGGAAGTGGCTCGGCAGCCATGCCGGCTTTCACTTCCGTGCGGTAGAAAAGTGCATGCTTCCCGGACAGCGGCCATTTTCCACAAATAATAACTAGTTTTAATCAAATAAAGTGGATTACGAATCATATTGAGATTGGTCGGACGAATTGATTACTTTCGATTATATTTCCAGTTTGATTCTCTTGGAAGTAACATACCTTTACTCCTGTATTCCCCGAGGGTTAGGCCGAGGCGTACTAATGTACACTCACACTTCGCCGGTATGTTTTAGTTCCCATATAATAGGGGGCGAGCCTATTGCCATTAACCGGGCACAAATCCAGACTCCGAGCTGTTACTGAGAATTTCATAGAAAAACCCAATAACTCTGTGCTAGACCTGGGAAGAACCCAGAACCTCTAGCGTAGCAGTCGCGCTTGGGCCCACTTGGGTCAAAAACCGTACAATTAAACTGTCAAGAGTTGACAGTGCGCCCTCTTTGCGTTGGGTTTACAAAGTTGTCAGTCTTAATGTTAATTAACAGAAGCCTAATAACTGCTACTATTTTAACAAGTTAATCTATAATTTGGTCTCGTGGGTGCTGTAACAACTCGGCTTAACTCGTCTATCCCTGCACTTGTTTTATGGCGAGTACAGTCGACCTAAAAAGTGACTGACAGGAAATTTGTTAATCATGACAGGAATTGTGTTTGTGGGATTGCCGAGTTAACGTGCTCTCCAAGGCACGGAGGATTCTCGGTGTGCTACGAAATGTAATATCAATAATCTAATCGCGGCACGGACAGGCCAGCCTTGAAGTTCGATTGATAAGTGTAGTTATAACATAGTCTTCAGCTCTCACTGCATTAGAATGAACCGGACAGGTTCTGAGAATAAGAATACGAGGGTTAAATTAAATTATGATATTTTTATCTTTTTCGTTAGTGGTCGTAAGCATGACTGCTATGTTTGACGCCCTGGGTTTGATTTCCAGGTCGAGCAAAGTATTATTGAGTTCTTCTATGAAATTTTCAGTAGCAACTCGGGAGTTTGGTTATGTACCATACCAGCGACAGTACCTACACACCTTCTTCTTGAATGTAAATAAGAACATTAATTGTGCTTTACCCTTCTGGAATTACAGGCGTAGAATATGTGCTATTTTTATGTGTATTCACCCAGAATTCGCTATAAATTACTATTTCGTTCTAACACTTACTTCGAGCAACACGGGACTTCCGCCGTGTGTTGCTCGAAAAACACTTAGAACACTTTTTTGCGCGACTGTACCTATTCGGCATGTAACCTTAATGTGGCCTAGGCATAAGAAAGTGACTAACACTATATAGTTACGACCGGCTATATCACCCTCTTTGGGCTATAAACATTTTACGATCACTCTTCAGTGCAAGCGCTAGTTTCTAAGTGTAAATGTTCGACCATTTACTAAGTAGGACAGGATGCACTCTCTGTACGTTTAGTTTTATTGTAACTACTTTAACTATTGTTCCTGGATGAATTAAGTTTTTTTTTCTTAAAACGTGTTGATATTATTGATTTATACAGGGTGTCCTGAATCGTTTATTATGCTTTTTTTAATAACCACAAAAATAACAAAATAAACGATTCATCCTGAAGACGACCGGGATTTCATGTTATCTTACAATAACAGTCTAGTACAGCGGTTGCTAACCTTTTTCAGCCGCGGACCCCCAAGGAAATCAAGCATAATGCCAAGGACCCCTGAGTGAAATTTTTGGACAATATTATATTTTAGTATTGGGACTGCGGACCCCCAAACATATGCTCGCGAACCCCCAGGGGTCCTCGGACTACAGGTTAGGAAACAATGGTCTAGTAGAATGGACACTGTTTTCTGTCTTTCTGTTTGTTATATTCTCATGCCTAAACCGCTGCGCATACGCATTTTTATTTCACCTTTTTAAAAATCGAATTTGAATTATACTTTGAAGGTTCATAAAATGACTGCCAAGTGAGCCACGAATGAAGCCGCGGGCAGCTGGTACCTAATAAATTTTAAAAAAAAACAGTCGTGCATAGTACAATTTTACCAGTGAAATATAGGTTTGGACGTGCAATAGTGGTTGTGAACTATTCCTGACTATAGATAGAAAGTGGGACAGGATGTACCTCCTGCACATTCCAATGTCACCTATTAGATATTCCAGGCAGTATCTAGACTTGGCGATGACTAATGTTCTAATGTTTATTACAAGGACAACGCTATTAATATGCTAAACCATTATTTCTATTGCACTTTCTTCCAATTGTTAACGTGTGTTTAAGTAAGTTTTTTTTTGTTATAATGAAATGATATTTATTTCTGTAAATAGATCTTTTAAGACACTTTTACAAGTCGTTTTTTTACATATTTTTTTTAACTAGATGGCGTCGACGTTTCCTATCTGACGACCTCTGAGAAGAAACGTCGAAACAAACTCAGAGAATCATGGTCTCTTTTAAAGTCCAGACAATAGTTATATTATATGCGAGTTCAATGTAGGGCAAAATCTGAACAGGCCTTTTGAAGAAAGAACCATACCAGCTTTGAGTTGACCTGTCCTAACTGACGGAACGCATACATCAGTCATCGTGTAGCTCAACCATTTTTTAGGGAGCCCAACGACCCGACGCACAACGATACCAGATCAGCAAGACATTTGCGTAGGTCATGGGAAATACTCAAAACTTTCAGAAATCTTTAATATAAATAAATGTTATACAAGTTAAAACCGACATAGTACTCACATTTACATTTTGTATGGTACAGTGTACATTAATAATAATACTATGCATGATAACTATGACCTACAAGGCAACTCAGTCAACTCGTGAAAGGAAAAAAATAATAATAATAATATTTGAGACACGATAGCCAGCAAGTCGACCAGTCACCACAAGCAGCACCCGTTCACGAGTATAACGCACGGATCAGCCATCACCTCCCTCGCCATTTTAGAGGGAAGGGGGTGACCCGACCAATGACGCTACCGCAAGCAATGACATCTAAGGGAGCATGACGACAATGCAGCCAGGTGTAAATTATGTTACAAAAACATGTTGTACTGAGGACCGAGGTCACTAGTAACTGCATTACACATAAATGTTCACAAATAAAATTAAATAGTAAATAAGAAAATAATATGTAATAATCAAATTAATTGGGTATATGTCAAACGTATAAAGATATGTCAATTATCAATTACAAATTAAAATAATTAATAAAAGAATAATCAAATTCAATGTCAGAGTACATTTGGCATTATACAATCAATAGCCTGGTTCATTAGAACAGTTCAATTCAATCCCAAGCATTTTTGTCATCCATATAATCTTTCACACTATAGAAACCTTTCAAACACAGTTTCTGCTTAACAATTGATTTAAATTTATTGATGCTCAGGTTTTGAATGTTGCTTGGGATTTTATTGTACAAGCGTATACATTGGCATTTGAACGAGTTACTTATTTTCTGGAGCCTGGTAGCAGGAACAATGAATTTATTTTTATTCCTGGTATTAACATTATGCGTATCACTACGTTTTTTAAAGAGATTAATATTCCTATGAGCATACAATACATTTTCATAAATATAATGTGATGGAACAGTCATAACATTAATCTCCTTAAATTTATCCCTCAGTGAATATCTGGGACTTAAATTATAAATTGACCGAATTGCTCGTTTCTGCAACACAAAAATAGATTGTATGTCGGCCGCATTCCCCCACAACAGAATACCGTACGACATCACACTATGAAAATAACTGAAATAAACTAGGCGAGCTGTATCCTCGTCAGTTAAGCTACGTATCTTTTTAACGGCGTATGCCGCAGAGCTGAGCTTTTTCGACAATTGATCTATATGTGGGCCCCACTGAAGTTTAGAATCTAAAGTGATGCCCAGAAATACAGTGGTGTCCACAAGGTCCAACTCTTCGTCATTAATAAGTACACTGGTTTTCACCTGTCTTACGTTAGGTGTTGTAAACTTAATACATTTAGTCTTCTTTTCATTCAAAAGTAGATTATTAGCATTAAACCAGTGCACAACTTCTGAGAGGGCGCTGTTTACATCGTCAGAACACATTTGTTGACGTTTAAGTTTAAATAATAGTGACGTATCATCTGCAAACAGCACTATTTCGTGATTATCCCTTATTAGATGAGGTAAGTCGTTAATATAAATTAAAAATAAGAATGGACCAAGAATCGAGCCCTGCGGAACGCCCATTGTAACTACGGACCCCGAAGATCTCTTTCCATTGACGTCCACCTTCTGAATCCTGTTACTCAGGTACGAAATAATAAGATTCAGAGAAGTGTTTTTAACACCATAGTGGTATAACTTCCTGGTCAATGTTTCATGAACAACACAATCAAAGGCCTTGGATAAATCGCAGAAAATACCCAAAGCATCGTATGATTCCTCCCATGCGTCAAAAATATGTCCTAACAGTTCAACACCGGCATCGGTTGTTGAACGACCCCTTGTAAAGCCAAACTGTTTTAAATGTAAGAGTTTATGTCTATTAAAAAACCTTTGCATTTGGTCTAACATAAGTCTTTCAAAAATTTTACTAAATGTAGGTAGCACGGATATCGGTCTAAAATTTGTGGGGTCAGACGTGCAACCTGATTTAAACAAAGGTGTAATCTTACTATTTTTCATTAGATCAGGAAATTTCCCACAGTCAATACAATCATTAAAAATAACAGCTAAGGTAGGTGCTACAATGTCAATTATCGATTTAGCAACGTCAACAGAATTACCCCATAGGTCCACAGTTTTTTTCACATTTAACATATTGAAGGTCTTTATAATATCTCTATAATTAATATGATTAAATAGGAAATCAGTAACGCTAGCTTTTACATTATCTTTAAGTAAAGATTCTGCAACAGTGGGTGATGAGTTTAAACATTTTGTAGTTGAAACAGGAATGTCAGAGAAAAAGTTCTGAAATGCTGTGGCTACTTCTAAATCTGATTTAATTAGCTTATTATCAATATTAATTCTATAATCACCATTTCGTCTACGAACCCTTCCTGTTTCACTGTTGATAATATTCCATGTACTTTTGATAACATTATTACTATTTTTTATTTTTTGACTTATATAACGTGTCTTGGCCACCCAACAAATCTTTTTAAATAATTTTGAGTAATTTTTAACATAGGTATTGAACTCTGTGGTGTTGACATATAATCGTTCATTATAAAGTTCAAATAGTCTTTTCCTGCTTTTATGAATACCAACAGTAGCCCATTCACTGAAGGATGCGTTACCATTAACTGTAATCGTCTTGGGTATAAAAGTGGAATCAAACTCTTCACAGTAAGAATTAAAAAAAAAATCATAAAGTTTATTTGGGTCATTGTTGTATGATAAAAAAATTAGTTTACTAATAAGTTTAGTTTTAAATAATTCCAAGCGACTTGCAGTTTTTGGGTTTACAGTGATATCTTTTTTAGCCACAATTTTATCTTTATTGCAAATGGTAATCAGCTGTCCACAGTGGTCAGAATCCATCACATTAATAACTTCCTTATGGTGCGGTGTTATGTCAGTGAAAATATTATCTAAACATGTGGCCGTTGAAGCAGTTATTCTAGTAGGCTCCAGAAATAAGTGTGCCAGATTATTAGACAAGAAATAAAAATAATACAACAAATTATGTATGACATAAAATCTGATATTGTAGAAGTGCGTTACTTATGGATGAAAAGAGTTCACTTATGATGATATCCGAATAAATAAAGAAAATTTGTACTTATATTTGAATATAAATGCAAACTGCGAGCTACTAAGTAGGTACTGAAAATTTTATCAAAAATCCAAATGACACAGCTTGGGAATCGTACCCAGGACCGCTACCGTAGCAGCCGAGGCAGTCTGAAGTTCAATAAAAAACCATTATAATGTTTCCAAACGTATCTTTCTTCCTGGGTTCTCTGGGTGAACCACTTATGAGTATAACGTGTGAGGTCAAGAGACCACGACTGTGAATAATGGAGATAATAATGGAGATGACAACCCAGGAACTATGGCGCCACTTACGCTCAACTCAATGCAATCCCATTGGCAGAAACCTCTTTGACATAATTGCTTATGTCAATGTAACACGTTTTGATTGGCTGTCGTAAGAAAACTCTCAGGTGCTGACATCTGTTTAAGATTTGAATTACCGTTTCTATTGTTACGGCACATAATTTTCTTTTTTTCTTATTGAACAATTAAGAAGTCACTGATAAAAATAAGTTACCAATTATTATTGTCTGGAGAGCTATTCACAGCTATGCCTGCATAGGATTCCGGTGATCCTATAGGGTACCTAATACTTAGCCTATATTAATCAGGTCTATATCAAATGGAGAAAGAATTATTTAGATCGGTTCAGTAGTTCCTGAGATTTCCAATTACAAACAAACTGTCTTTGTTTTGAGAGTTCTTTATAATATTAGTATAGATTGCTTTTGAAAATATTTATTATATTTTTTTTTTAAAAAAAGCTTACCTACTTGTTATGATTGTGGGTAACACATTACTAGTATTCTTGTTAACCCCTCATGCTAAGCTAAATGCTTGTGTTACGAGTGGGTTCACGTCGATAGTGCAATGGGTGAGGTTCGAACCGACAACCACATGATCGCAAGTCCGACCCCCTATTCATTAGGCTACAGCCGCTTCGATATATTTCAATATATTTCATTGTAAGTAACAAGTGCTTGATGAACTTCAAAGTACGTAGTAATAAAAGTAATTTGATTACCGACTCTTTTACCGGTTCTCAGGTTTGTACTGGGCTGGTACTCGAAACTCATCACGCATTTCCGGTGGTGATAGAATAAGGTAATCAGGATGTGAGAATTGTTCGGACAAACTGGTGACCACATCTAAGAAGCGGCCACATGGATTTAAGACAGATTTTGTCCAATGGGACATAGGTTCAAATACATTTCTATATCTATACCAATAATGAAATTAAACAGTCTGTCTGAGATTTCAAAATAAGATGCCTAATCATAAGAGACCGTTTTCAGAATTTTGTTAATTTTTTTTATCTCGTTTGTATTCCAAAATGGCTTCACGGATTTCAATGAATATTTTAGAGATTATAACTGAAATTATCGTGTATGCTTAATTGTGATATCTTCCAAAGTTTAAGGATATTAATGAATTTAAAATATGAGCCACAGAATGGATGTATACCTACAGCTAGATTCAAACCTTTCTTAGTGGATGCCTACACCTATCCTATACTTGAACCTACTTATTTGTTAAATTTAAAGTTTTTAGGCCTTAGTTTCTGAGATTTTGCGACTAATCATCACTGACGGAGTGATGCTTCAGCAAACGGCCCTTACGTTAAAAATAGAAAATTTTGTAGTGTAATCAAAAATGTAGGTATTTCGTTTTACCGATTTTCTTGAATTGGGTTAGTTTGTTGAAATAAAACTACTTTTTACGGATATTATCGCGTTATATTGATATTTTTAAATTCCCGACGTTTCGGATCCTTTACAGCATCCATGGTCACGGGTGGACTGTGGTGTTGGTCGTCCTAATGTCAAAAATATCAACAGTAGTTTTATTTCAATGTGACCAGTAAAGAAGTAAGAAACCAGTATTGTGTTAGTTTGGATATAGTTGTTATAGCTGGATGGATTATTTACTAACATACTATATTTTAAGTGTTTCTCATAAGGAATGGATGATAAGGCACGTCCACCTCATCTAAATATCGTCATGTGTAACTAGTAGAAATGTAATCTAATCAATATTTAACTATTTCCTTTAGTGAATAGTCATTATAATGATGTGTTTACAATGTAAATACACGTATGATTCGAATATGAATCGTCATTAAAACTTGAGCTCATTTACACTTATGAGTGTGGGGTATGCTAATTTATGTTATTTCTGTAACAATGTTTCAATGTCATTGGTTGATGAACTTTTTTAATTTTGTTTTATCAACCAGACTTGATATAAAGCTTAATATTATAAATAACACTGCCTGCCCTGTCTGGATTTGTGCCCGGTTAATGGCAATAGGCTCGCCCCCTATTACATGGACCTAAACATACCGGCGAAGTTTGGGTGTACATTGGTACACTTCTGCCTAACCCTTCGGGAATACAGGCGGTATGAATGTTATTATAAATAACACATAATTTGATTTTGACTATGACAATCAAAAAGGAAAATTGGTTGACCTATTTTAAAACATTCATGCGTAAGTGTTCTGATAAAATTATTATATTTAATTACCTAGGTATAATTTAACTATTCATTATAATTTAATAAGGACAATTATGGATTAATAAGTATTTAAAATAAGAAGCATTTCATGAAATTGGCAACAGGATAACGTTTAAGTTACTAATCTATAAATTTGTTGCGGGCAATCGTGACATTTACATAAATGTTTTCCTTCTTCACTTTACTAATTTATTCTCTTTTAGTTTTAAGCAATAATTAAACATTGCCAGGTCGCCCCTATAATTAATTAAACACTTCCAAGTTGACCGATACAGCTGGAGTGATAGCGAGAAGGAAGGCGAAGTGGGCAGATCATATAATTATGGGAGACGAAAGCCGAGGACCGAAATTACTACAACGTAGACCACTAAACTACCAGGGAAGGATTTGGCATACTTTTTGAGCCGCCATACAATTTAATAACTTAATTTGTTCATTAACTTCCAGATAATAGGGGAAGTGCTAATAAATATAGGTGAATTAGTATCGAGCGTCATTCTCACGAGGTAGAGAATGGCGGAGTATTCAGCACACGTCGGGCAGACGTGGGACATCCGTTTGAAGTAATGCTGCCAGCTATTGTGAACTTTGCAGGACAAGGGCGTCGAGGTACGGCTAGACAGGCCCGATTTTTGAAGCTAAGTTGTGAGCATATTAGTGATTCATCGGATAGATTTCGGCGAGAGAGCGTTGGAATAGGCTAATTGTTATTTTATTCATGGTATCATAAAAATTTTTCGGCTTGTAACATCACAAACCGATACCTATACAATAAAAATTCTACACTAACACTCACTTTGCGAAAAAGGGACAAAACATCCCTTCTCAATCTCACCAAAAACTCAAAACGCTTATATCTTAGAACTTTATTGGCTGATGTCAGTTTTTTTTTTGCATACGTTTATATTTAATTATATTTCACGGTAGGCCTTTTATTTTATTTTTCAATAAATCAACTCATGCTCAGACTGCCTCATTAGTCTAGTGGTCCTAAGCGCGACTGCTACGCTTGAGGTCCTGGGTTCGATCCCCAGGTCGAGCAAAGTGTTATTGGGGTTTTCTATGAAATTCCCAGTAGCAGCTCGGAGTCTGGATTTGTGCCCGGTTAATGGCAATAGGCTCGCCCCCTATTACATGGGACCTAAACATACCGGCGAAATGTGGGTGTACATAAGTACACCTCTGCCTAACCCTTCGGGGAATACAGGCGTGATGGTATGTTTTGTTATGTAATAAATCGACTCCAGTCTACTACCCTATTGTAGGGCAGAATTTCCTTGAGTCTTTTACACCATTAGACAACCAAACAGAACGCACGGCGCCACTGTTATATGATCGTTATACCAACAAAGAAATTTGCTTCTTATTTTTACCTAGGTACTACCGTACGTTCTTTAAGAGGTGGAATATGTGAAATTTTCGAAATGTGATAAATTTGCCTATTTTAGGCAGTGATAGCCTTGGCATACCTATGACTATTGGACTGCTTAGTCATAGGTCTCAAAATTGAATCCACACACCTCTGACTTTTCATAATCACTTGCGTTTTATTAATTTAATTTAATTATCACTCGCTAAGGATTCAAAGTAAGATTTTCTCAACGGCGGCGGAGTGTGAATTCCACCAATCCGCGGGATGGCTAGCTTCGTAAACTACAGCCTCACCCATCTCACCCTGAGAGGTGATTCATGCCCAGCAGTGGGGGAGTAAGCGTTGATGATGATAACTGGCTACTAGATTCCAAATACCTGATAAACTAAGTTTTTGGCACATGACTCACATGGTAGCGCTTTGTAAAATACCTACTATCAATGCAATTCAAATTGGTGCATTTCAAATTGGTGCATTTCAAATTGGTGCGCTAAATGGCATGTATCCAGGACTGTCTGCATTTTCCTCGATAGATGGTAGTCTTAGCTATGTTGTAACTATTTAAAACAATTTGCAAGTCTCATGGGCTTATGTGTGGAAGGGAAATACCCAGGCGCATGACGTTACCTACAAAATAGTAGAAAGTATTAATGTGCATACTATTAAACACTATAATTATTTAATTTTATTTTTAACGGTTGATTTGGGTCAAGGATTGTCATAATAAACTTTTTAAAGGTAAAATTTGTTCAATGAAAACGTAGGAGAAAAATCCGACAGGAAATGATCTCAGTAGGTAAGTTAGCAAAGCGTCCGGTGGTATCAAACTGAAGGACACAGTTTCAAATCCTGCCTGAGGTAGAAATTTTTCCTTCCAACGCCTTCCTTACCTTCATATAATTATAGAAAATTTCCCAAAACTAAAAAAAAATAATGATGAGATTGAAGAGGGAATCTATTGATCTTCTTGTTTTAAAACTATTTGGAATCGATACATAGATACCAATACTTATTGCTGATAACCTACCTTAAATAAGGCACTGAACTTTATAATTATGCTGATAACAATAAATCTGATGTTTGAAACAAATCTATAGATTATCAAGATAATAAAACAATTAATGTCTACTACTAATGGGCTTTCTAATAGAAAAGATAACGAATAGAATTTATAATCACAACAGATTGTCAGATAAACATTTTTGTTTTCTTTTTAAAAAGTATTTTATATCTGAATCGTCTTCGCGATATCGGCGTTCGAAATGCTTTCCCGCAGTTTAAAACAAATGACATTTTAATAGGTTTTCTCACCTCCTATTGCTCTCGGCTGTTTACAAAATATTTTTGTACCTACTCGCAGAATTGGGTGCATTGTGGACCAAACTTATAGTATTTGTAGGAAGTCGTAACAATTAAATAATACGTCGAACTGGTATTAAACTATGACCGGATCGATTTGCCGGAAACTTGATTTGCCGGATATAAGATAACTATGAATAAATTTGTTTTAGATGACGAGTTAAAAGTAACTTATAAATTGATCTCGTTGTCAATTAGAATACAAACTGCGCCACTACCATAACGTATCAAAGCGATCATTTTGGTGTAACGTATCAATCTCTCATTCGCAAAACGATCGCAATAACACGTGAGGCCTTTGTAGGCTTCCCTTCTAGCCCTGTCATGGATTGTTTTTGCCAGGGTACTTATTTTACTTGACAAACTTGATGAACTTTGCAACATCAGCATGTCAATCCTCAATAAGGCCAATTTCTGAACTCTCCATAATCATCATTGTATGTATGTATGTATGTATCTTTATTAAACTTTTAAAAATTACATTTTTAAACAAGGCCCCACAAAACCGGGTACCTATCATTCATTGAAATAGACATCATCCTCCTGCCCCTATCTACAATTTATGTAAGGTTTGTGTACGTCTCTATCAGTCATCATCTCATATCTTAGTTCCGTACGTGCTATATCGTCATTCACAATGAAGAAAGCAGTATGAATAAAAAAACATAATTCCTCAGACTTTCTTACATCACCTAGAAACATATTACCATAATCTAGATTATGTCATGGGATTACTGGAACTTGAATAATCGCATTTCACTCGAGGTCATCATTGCGCATGCGTGGTGCTACTGTCGGCCAATCAGCGCTTAGCAGGCGGTGCACGTTCAGCCGTCATTGGCTATGCTGCCCGTTCCCTCTGCGCTCGCGCATAGTTACTGACTATGTAGGTGCACTATGATTGTCCCAATGTGTTTGTAGTACAATTGTTTATTTTCTACTTCCTCCATAATTCAATAAAATTTATTTATAGATTAATTTTCAATACAATGTTTGGTTTTCTTTGAGTTAACGATGGGTAGAAGGAGCGGCAATTATTCCTTCATGCATACATGTTTCCTGTTTATGCAAAATTCAAATGAGAACTGGACAGAAATTGATGTCGCGTCTACATTTACATATCACGAAAAAGTAAAAATGAAAATATTGAAATCTGAATACATAGATGCTAAAGAAACAATTGAATTGCGCACTTTTAAAAATGTCTGCGCATTTACTCAGAATCTACATAAAATACCTACCCCTTTTGCATATCATTCTTTTCGAAGAGCTTACATCTTGCATGAGATGTCTTCTATAAAAAGGAAAGATACACTAACAAAATTACCTACCGATACTATAAGAACTAAATCCTTCAAATAAATTGATTAATTAGGAAGACAGGCCACAATTCCTTTAAAATTAATTAATTTTCATGATGAATATCACATCCTTAGCAATTCCTAATATGAATTCTGTTTCTTTTATTTTTTATCGGTCTTTTTATGCATTTTTAAAAAAATACGTCTGCAAATGAGCCTTCGAGCCATTTGATGGTAAGTGTTCATCGTCATCAGCACTTTAGAGGTAGTGGCTGATGCATTTCTGGACCTGAAGAGACCCGTAAAGGCACCGTTCTCAGGATTATGACATTGCGCAATGATATGTCGAGCTTGCAAAGTAATGGAAAGCTTATTTTTTTATTATATTTTATCAGTAAATAATGCGAAATGTTCGAGTGAAAGAAATGTCATGTTGCCGACGTCACCAGGGGCCGTATTACCACGTATTAATGCCATCATTTTTAGGTTGTGAGAGAGGGATGCCGCTCTACAGGTTAAATAGTGGCGTCCCTCTTTCACAACCTAAAAAATGATGGCATTAATGCGTGGTAATACGGCCCCTGAAGACGGAAAATGTGGAACAGAAATTCGAAATCACAGGTAGTGGTCTCAGTAGCTTAGTTGGTAAAGCGTCTGGTGTACTTAACCAGAGGGAGTCAGGTTCAAACCCTGCCTAAGGCCGAATTTTTCTTTCAATAGAAAATTCATATCTAAGTAATGGAAAGATACAACTTAGAGCTGTTTGGGAGAAAACTACGCGACGCTACTTACATTTCCCAAGGACACTTTCTTGATTTGGCTAAGGTCCATAGGTTGAGGATATTTATAGTCTGGCAAGTTCGTATGGGTATATCGGTTAATACAACCATCTGCAACCAGCTGGGGTTTCTGGTGCCTCATAGCTACCCTACGCGGTTCGGGTCAATGGTGCAGTGGACTAAGTCGCGTCCGCCTGTCGGCACCACGCCAACTGCTAATGCATAGACCACAGAGCAGATGTAACGGTTAGAGGCAGCAAGGAGTATTTATTATGATGATGTGGTGATATTTTTAGAGATTAAACTTCAAAATGTTCATGTCGCTTTTGTCATATTTTTTTTTATTTGTAGTTTTTATAGCCGGATATTTGCTACTCATGCTGTTTTTTTCCTTTTTTGTATCGGTATTCCTCATGGGTTACCTGAGGAGGCGGCCTCGTATCAACTAAAACCCGCATTTGACTTCCCATTGCCTTAAAATCACAGCCACGGGATTCGTGACATTCGCCACTAGCATGACAAACTTATCGATAACAATTTTCAGTATTATTAAAATTAATTGTTAACGTTACATTAAAACCAAAGCAAATAACAAATGCAAATAGTTTCATTTCAATTACACAATACGTTAAAGTACAATCTTTGGAAATTACCTTTTAAGCAAGGGATTGCTTGGCTTAGGAGACTCCGCGCTTCGTTAACTGTAAAAAAATCTGTCATACTTACTCCAAATTCGTCAAGAAAATACTCGCCAGTGTTTCATGGCTTAAGCTATTTCCCAATTAATCATATTAATCATAGTTACGAAAGTCTCTGTGCATAACTGCTCTATCTCGTATGTGCTATCCCGATCACGCGTGTGCATAGTAAAAGTACTTTCGTTCGAGGCCGCATTGTCATTCATGTTGGTTTTATCGCAGCGACGGGCAAACTATCTATCTACTGTCACCGCCTACTTTAGAATCGACATTGTCAATAGTACTTGGTAGACTTCAATGTTTTGTTATAACGTTTTATGCGGCCCTGGTACTATTTTTTCAAAAGTCCTAGTGCGATAATATTTTTTTTTATAACGTTTTATGCGGCCCTGGTACTATTTTTTCAAAAGTCCTAGTGCGATAATGTTTTTTTTTTTAATTGGTCATCTGTTTTAATAATTCTTACTGTTTAAAATGACATTTGTATAAACGTCATTGACAAGGCAATGTGTTTTTTTTAATACTTAATATTCTGATAAAACAGTTTTTAATTTTTCTTTTCTCTTTACTACTGGATGACTGACTAGCTTTATTCATATATCATGGATAAGAAAACTATGTGTACCTATGGAATTTTATACTTGTGTCCTATATTGGTTATTTTGAATAACAAAGACGTTTGATTTGACGCTTTACTGTATTTTTGGCTGGAGATCGGGCTTTGTGGCGGTTACTTAAGATCCTATATCCAGCAGTGGAGCGAGCAATACGGATTACTGATGCTGACGATTTTATTTGAAGGGGCACTGCTGACGCATTAGATTTAAATTGTACTAGCTTAGCAACTTTGCCCTGCCCGGCGTGGCGGTCGTCTCCCCGCACCTAGCTAGTTCGTTATGTAATTAAGTTGATTTATGTATTAATACCTTGTCTCAGTAAGTTAAATTTTAAATAATATATGACGATCTTCATTTAGAAACCATCTCACTAACCTTAACATATTATACGCATCTTCAAAACAGAGAAATACATAAAGAAATTCGAATACATACAATATAATTGCTTTAGCGACAGGTTCATACAGGGCCATACATATTATAAACATGAATAAAACCAAGCAAGCTCTAAGAATAAAAAATCATAATTTATAAACACTTATATCAACTTTCGTCATAAATATCTAGAACCATATAAACCTTCCTCGAGAACCACGCTATCCATTGGAAAATATAATTTATAAGTTGTGAAAGCAGCGCGAAAATCGGTGCAGTAGTTTTTGAATTTATCGCGAACAGACAGACGGACGGTGGAGTACTTTTTTTATAATAATTATGTAGTGCTAGTGATAATATCTAATTGCCCCCTGCTATCTTCGTTCAACACCTCGAAGAATAATTGAACGCAAATTATCAAGCCGTGTCGCTGTACTAGGAATTATTTACACTTTGCCTTGCGTTGTAAGAATGTCACAATACGTACATAAATACACACTTCCTTTACATAACATCACGCTAACACGCGTAATGAGGTAAGCAGAACACAATTTGAACTGGAGAATCATTTGAAACAATGTTGGGTTGCGTATTGAAAAAACATCGGAAAGTTTATAGTTCCTAAAACTTATTTATAATTTTTGTATTGTATTAATTACCGGATATCTATCTGTATAAATTGAATTACAACAACTAATACTTATTTCTTCTGTTAAACAAATATCCAACCGGCTTATGCAGAAACAAGCTGTAGAATCCAGCACAATTGGTTAGGTAAGAGCAATTTCCAAGCTATTCGCTGTGAATTCGAAGCATTTCATCTGGCTATACTTTGTGGCTTCCTAACTCATTGACTAATCTTATTAAAGTAATGCTAATGTAGGTATTTACTTTGCCTACAACGTAATAGATTGGTTACCGTGTACTGTTGATACAATGTTTTGTGAGGAAAGTCATTGACATTGTTTTTCTTCTTCTTTGTTCAAGATGAGTTGAGTATGTTATCATATCGTCCACTGCTGAACGAAGAACGCATAGACTTCCACATTGACCAGTGATATGCTGCCTGTATCCATCGACACTCAGCGACTTTTACCAGGTTGTCAGTGCATCTCGTTGGAGAGCGTCCTACACTGAGCAGTTTGGAAGAAATTATTCTGTAAGAAGATTTTTTATGAGATTTTTATTTGAATTCAAGATAATTCAAATTTCGACAGACTAATCGTCTGTTAAGTCAGCAGTTGTCAATCAATAGATGCAATCAAAATTCTAATCTAATTTTCAAGTAAGTAAAATCTACCTACTAAACACTTTTTCTTTTGGAGGTTTCGGCGAACGCCGAACACAAAATAGTTTTAGTTTTGAATTTTCCCACTCATAACTTATGTGTGACAGAAATTGGATTAAATAGCGTAATAAATGTAAGAAATAGCGTAATGTTTAATAATATTTTAGCATAACCAAATTTCATATCTTTGTAGATAATGAAAGAGTTATAGCTTATTACCTACTATATAAGATTTTCTATCAAAAACCATTGTTAATAAATATGCACGTTATTTGTCAGTTTGGGACAAACAAGATGTAATCTTACTCCACTCATTTGCCAGTTTAATTAGTATACATTAATGACAGCGTCAATTCAATATGTTCGGCGGCAATCTTAGGAATGCTGGCTATAGTTTACATGCCCCATATGTTTTACGGATCGAGAGGAATTATATTTTTTAAAGAATGTTTTAGGTTATTGAGCTTATAATATACAAGGAGGAAGGGACATTGACGCACATCCGCTTACCACGAATTCAGTAGGTACATGATTTTGGACCCCCTTGCGTAGATATATTTCGTCGGTTATGAAAAAAAAAAATCAGCTGTTCCATACATTTTGATCGTGTAGATAGGTATTGTACTTTTGTATGAAAAATCAGCTTTTTTTTTTCATAACCGACAAAAAATATCTACGCAAGGGGGTCCAGAATCATGTACTGAATTCGTGGTAAGCGGATATTCGTCGATGTCCCTTCCACCCTGTATATGTAGTTTGTATAGCATCATTATCCTCCTAACCTTTTCCCTTCCAGTCTAACCAGATCCGGCTCAATATCAGCATTTTAAAAAGCGACTGCCATCTAACCACCGCAACTAAATTTCTTCTACCGCAACACCTATATTCGAAACATAGACTGGTTGTCGGGCTTTTTAACGTACAGTTTGTTCGAAATAGAACCACCGCGCTGGTCGTTGATAATAATAATCGTTTAGTAAGTGTTTTTATACATAAATATCAAAATTAGTAAAGCAAATAATCAGAAATGTGAAACATACATGACCCGAACTATCTTTACAACGACTCTTTCTATTAGAATTTACCAATTGCTTCAGACAGGCTTCGTTTCTTCGCTTCGATCAGTGTTGTTAGGTTGTTTTATGATACTATAGCAACTTAGAGTTTATATTTACGCCCGAGAAATTCACTCTCAGAAAACTTCTGACGAGCATTTATTTCGAACAAATTGTAATAAGTATGTCCTCTACGAAGTTGTCTATTGGTTATAGTACAAGGTATAGTACACACTTAAAAGACGATGTGTCTAGTGTCCACGTCGGAACTCCACGTCCATACGTAATGTTTGTCGCTGTCAAGACTACTCCATATATAGGTACGTATAGTGCGCATGTGTGTACATTCCCTTATATTTCCTTCTATCAAATTTATATGGTTATCAGTGGAAAATTCAGAAGGTACTTCAATTTTGGTATTAGTGGGTAAGAATCCCACACAACCCAGTCAAACAAAGGGTTAGGCAGAGGTGTACTAGTGTACACCCACTTTTCATCGGTATGTTTAGGTCCCATGTAATAGGGGGCGAGCCTTTTGCCATTAACCGGGCACAAGTCCAGACTCCAAACTGCTACTGAGAATTTCATAGAAAACCCCAATCACACTGCTCGACCTGGGGATCGAACCCAGGCCTCTAGCGTAGCAGCCACTCTTAGGACCACTAGACTAATGAGCAGTGATGCTGTTTGTAGGTATTTCATAAAAGGTACCGAAACACCTTGAACAACTCCATTTTTAATTGGTAAATAAATATTGGTAATTTATACTGACGATGACGAAACAATGTCGGTATCTTTAATATAAAATTAAAAATGGAGGCTGGTGAAATTGCAACAAAGTTATTGATATCAGTTATATTATTATAGAGATCAGAAATAAGTAATACAGGTTCCTGCAAAAAAAATAAATGAAAGAAAACACAATAAATCACATTGAAGGTAGCCAATCGTGTTTGTTTATTTTTATGTAAGTATATAGAATTCTAGAGATATTTAATCTAAAGTGATACCACTGAGTACTTGCATAAAACTACTTGCTACCGTATTGTTTACACTTTACATGTTATTTTCAAGTTAATTCTAGTAATAACGATCGTTATAATTATAATTGAACCGCGTTAGACAGACAATGTGTTTCCTATTCTCATTACATAAATACTATTAATTAGCCGACGAGCCGTATACTTTAGGGCTGTCTAAAAGGCAACGAGAAAAATAATAGTTTTTTTACAGAATATGAATTCATATATTTTTTTTAAATAAACTATTTTTTGGATCGTTTATCACCGGTTAGAGGTAAAGGGAGTATAGTTAACAGAGAAAAAGATTAATAAAAACCCTCTGTGTGTTTTTCCTTTTCGAAGAATGAGTGAAAGAGAGGGATTGTACAAGGATGATAGGTATAGATAGAGATACATAGAGATTTTCCGGGGGTCTTTCCTGAATGTAAATTTTTTAGCTCACAGGTGCAGGATTAAACATTGGTGAGTGTTTTTTCAGGATTTCAATAAACACAATAGCATACATAGATTTGATGATAATATAAATTATCGCGTAAAATGACAAGAAAAGTATACTACACGCGGGCGAAGCTGCGAGCAGAAAGCGAGTGTTATATAATGATATATAAAGGAACAATTCAACAGAAGCACAAGATAAACCAAACAAAAGGCACTCATTTTCAATCAAAAAAAGTTATTAAGTAATTCTTTTGTACATAAGATTTAAAGTCGATAAGTGGCAAGTCACGACACTTGGAGATATTAGTATGATGTCATCTCTCTTCTAACAGGTGGATGGTATTGTCATAATCTCATATTGCTTCTCAGGGCTACCACGTGGTTGAATTATACGCGAATCGAAATGAACCTTTGAAAAGTGCTTTTTTATTAGGCTAAAACTCGTCATAGATCGATAAGAGTATGTCGGACTCTAATCGACTGAAAGCAGTCTTTGCTGTCTCCTGCCCTATAGTTTCAGCTATGGGACCTTTTCATAAAGACTGGCAACCCAAACATTCTATATTTAAATAATAAAAGCATAGTTATCTTTATTTAAATGAAAAATAATTAATTAATTTGGTGTTAATGATGGTAATAAGTCGTATGACACATACGGGCAAAATACGCACGGCTACACGAGTTATAAAATCCAGTTTACGTTGGCCTCTTAATGTATAGAAACCCTATATAATGCGAGATCAGCTTAAACTGGAAAGTTATAGGTACCCGTATGTGCATGAATGTTCTGCAGAATAATATATTACTACGATGTAGAAATATAAAGAATAGAAAATAAAGTCCATTAATTGAATCGAATAGAAACACGTAATCTTAATCTAGTGTCGTGACAACCCTACATCCGCCGTCGGATGGCAGTGATTCAGTGTTGTGTTCCCTGTGTTTTTGCGAGCGGTCGGGGTGTTGCGCTCGCCACGTGCTCCCGGCCATCGAACCCGGCACACATCTCCTAAAGGAATACTATGCGCCCGCGCACGGTAGAGGAAATGTTGACGTCCGCGTGATGGAGAACATACGAGGGCTATTTAGTTTGTCAGACTTGAAAGGATGGACCAGAGCCTGTACCTAATACCTAGATTATAGCACATATATAATATTCATCACGCCTGTGATCCCGGAAGGGTTAGGCAGAAGAGTGCTTTTGTAGGTACATCCACAATTCGCTATCTTTAGGTCCCATGTAATAGGAGGCCAGCCTATTGCCCTTAGATTTTTGAAAATATCCTCAGCAATAACATTTTAGGTATGGTTAGTAATTTTCTTTAGTAGAATTGTTTCTCATCATAAAATTAAAGCATTAGCTATGTAGTAGTATTGTGAATATTATATGTAAGACTCACTATAAACAAATATAGTAATTTTGAAAGATTATTTTATTTGAACTAATCTTTAGTTTTGCTTTTCTACTATGTATAAATAGCGAAAATTCGGAGAGATTTGCTTGAAATTGCTTGGACAACAACGTGTGTCTTCACCCCATAAAAACGTAGGAAAAGCACGTTCTATCATAGTTTTTTATATATAAACTGTCTAATAAGGCATAGGGCACGTCAAGTTCAAATTAAGAGCCACTTGACGGCCCCATAGGATCCAAAGAAATGCCGTTTTTACTGCACTTTACGCACATACTATGTGCTGAAGATATTTACATTAAAATTGTTTCGATATCTAATGTCACTTTAGATAAGTGATTAATTGCAAGATGTGTTATTTCTTTAACGTTTCCCACACATTAAACCTGGTATATAAATTATTGAGCAAACAATACATAATCATAAATCTTAACAGGAGGCTCCAAACCATTGTATAAAATGCTGCCTCGTTAGTCTAGTGGTCCCAATCGAGACTGCTACGCTAGAGGTCTTGGGTTCCCCAAGTCGAGCAAAGTGTTTTTCTATGAAATTTTCAGTAGCAGCTCGGAGTCTGGGTTTGTGCCCGGTGAATGGCAATAGCCATATAGCCTATTACTAAACATACCGGCGAACTGTGGGTGTACACCTCTACCTAACCCTTTGGGAATATAGGCATGATGATATGTGTATTGTATAAATAAAGAATAAATAAATATTAAAGATAATTACTTGCCATAAGACCAAAATGAATTTCATTACACTATGGTTTTAGATTCTACTTACCTACACAATTTTCCTTATGTTATGTAAATTTTATATATTGTAGGTATATCATATTCTGCATAGGATTTCAAAGGCATTTCCATAAAAGTGATACTTTTTTCTCATACCTACTGATTCAATTCATTGTGTCTGCAAATTAGGCATTATATTTATATCCTTATTCATCAAAAAAATATAATACTGTGTTTTTCCTATTGATTAGGTTGCAGATGTGTCCTTAATATCTATTCAAAGGTAATTGGACATTGAATGAGTCCCTGGTTCTATTAATCAAAGTGGTTTTCCTAAATGTATGGTTTTCGTGCTTAAAATTTCCTTTTTCAAATTTCAAAATAACTCGAAATAAATAACTCGCGACGCTTGTCACGATATTTAGGTATAACCAGAAAAAAAAATTGCCAATATTAACAAAATTATTGTCAAATAAAGCGAAAGCACTTTTTAAAAAAAACATCAATTTCCCGCGTTCAAATATAAACAACGCGCACGTGGTCGACCATAGACTAGTCACTCGCCGGCAAACTTTTTACGCGGCGGACGTTGACCCCGTACGATAATTACGACGATATCACTTCTGATATCAATCGTTTGTATTTGTAAACGAACGTGTGAACTGTTTGTGTGAGATTGTGAATGATGAATGTGAGTTTAGGAGTGAATGTGGAATGGATGCGGAAGGAGTGTGTTGCGAATGTTACGATGGTGTTTGAAAAAGGTTTTGTAATAGTTGATTGGAAAACAGTGTTTGATATTTTAGGAGATTAAATAATAGCGGTTGTTATTCTTTTACTCTATCTGATAATTAGGGCATAGTTATTTTTTTATCTTCCTTAAATTAATAAGACTTATAAGACTATATCTATACTTATTGAAGAATTTACTTGGGTTGTGTACTTAAACTTTTACACCGAAGTATTAATCATTAATATAAAATGTACAAACATTAATCACAGATTAATTGATTTTTAAATCATGTTATTTTTTTCAGCTCAAAGCAAATGTATACCCAACAAATATCTCTATTAGCAAACATGACAGATTTCACATTATTTAGATTATTATTTGTTATTCCAATTTAGTAATACCAGTTTTCGTATGGCAAGCTATAATTAAAAACCAATTGGCATGCCAAATATTAACGTGAGTGTCAAATATAATTAGAACTGCGGAAAAATAGCGAACTAAAGTAATATACTGAAATAAACATCATCATTACTCGTTGTCTTAGCTAGTAGCGCCAACGTAAACTGTCAAAATATACTGGTACTTTAAGAAAAAGCGTGGTATTAGATTTAATTTGGTAGATTAATTGTCGCCATAATAAATTTGGCAAATAAATCGGAGTCAAACAGTAAAGGAAACGGCGATACATGATATAGGATATAATAACTATCTTTTAAAAGATTAATTTGTTTTAAAAGTACTATCTACTACTCAAGAGAGTTCCTGATTTTTTTTCTGTCCAATTACCTGATGTGGGTTCAACCATCTTGCTGACAGCCTAAATACCCCGGGTAGCAGCGTCACCGATGCGAGATGAGTGGCCCAGCGGTCACCAACCTATTCGCCCAACGTGGTGGCTGCGGGCATTACCTCCCTCACTGAGGCCCACGTCTGCCATGGGTTTTGTAACATTAGTTCAGCGTCGCAGGAGTTGATGTTACCGCAGCGTGTACTCACGTTAATTTTCAAGGATAATGTGGCCCTTCGTACCTTTTTTGGGTACAAATGGTGACAACGGGGAGACGGTAAAACATATATTATGTTATATTTTACACTTGAGAGACAGTAAAACATATATTATGTTACATATTACACTTGAGAGACGGTAAAACATATATTATGTTACATATTACACTTAAGAGACGGTAAAACAATCATGTCCGTAGCGACATCAAGAATAGATAATTAGAGCAAAGGGTTCTAGGAGTTCAAGGAACTGATGTCTACGGGAAAAACATGAAAAAATAGTGTTCTTAAAATTTTTGACACTTCGTGCATTCCATAGATTAGAATGCATATTTTTTTAATAGTTTTTAAAACAAAAAAGCAGCATTCCAATTACGTATCCAATGACATAAGAACTAAAAACAAAACAATAAAAAATAGTTCAAGACATTTCATTGTCGTACGTGCAGACAAACAAGGCTGAATATAATTAATACGTTTGCCACACAAGTGACGGAGAAATCGCGAGTATTCACGACGCGGGGGAATGAACGTTAAATTGGAGCGACCACGGAACTAAGAAACTAGGAAGAAAATGTTCCATCCGCTGCTTTGCTGCTTGTAAACAGTGATTTGTTGGTTTCTTATGGAATCTGCATTACTTTTTACTTGGTATTTCATTCTGATTACACTGACAAGATACAGACCTATCAATCAAGCAATCCATGTTTACTCTAAATAAAAAAACATAAAATACAAGAAGTATTTTTTCAAAAGGGATTCTTTGCTATTGCCTTATTCATCTTTTACTTTTTAATTATTGCCGAGCAGAGCATCTACACCGGAATACGTCACTGAAATTAATAACAACGCCTGATAGTTATAAATGTCGTTCAAATTAACTAATATAATACATATTATTAAAAAGTATTTACGTACCTATCAACAATTTCCCTCCAATAAAATCTGAACGGGAATATACTGACCCGCCATATTGGATTCGTGTAAAATTTATCAAAATATTCCTACATTAGTTATGTTTTCTATGTGTCAGTAACATTTATAGGTGGTAATGAACCCGATATATTAAGAATAATTAAGACTAAAGGTAGACTACCTGTTAAATTAGGTACTTAGCGACTAGTACCAAAATACCTAAGTTCAATGACCTGTAACAATTAGTTGGTAGGTAGATGGCGCCCCTTTGGATGCTACTATTTAGTAACCATGTTGGTACGTTTTTATTGATTTAAATACGTAAGAGTATGATTCATCTTGATATTTTCCACGTGAGGGTAGGTTGATGTACAGGTGGTTGCTCCACGACAAGCAATTATTTTGTAAGGCGTTGAACTCTGAAGTCTGTTCTTCAGCGCTGTATGTTTATAATAATGTGAGTATCGGTCCTAAAATGTGGAACCTTGGAAAATGATGATCATTAACATATTACAGGCTAGTAACATCGTAAATTAGATATCGTATTTGTTGGTTATGGTAAGAACACATTGCAACGATCCTATGATGCGGATTTTTACGTTATCATTAAGTTTAACCTTGAAAAAAATCTGTGCAAAATTTGTCGGAAATAGGGATTGGGCTAGATAGCCACCACGCTGAAGGTTATAAACCTGCGATTGGGTAATCGCAGGTTTGTAACCTTCACAATTCATATACCTTCAAGAACTTTGTAGCGCTTTCTGAACTGTACAGGTTCCAAGTTATGAAGACAAGTGATACTATTAAGACAAGTAGGTATGTAGAAAATAATTTTGATTTCGGATAATGGGTTTTAGCTTTTGGGAGAGAATTTATGAGCATAATATGGTTAAAAAAACCGCACGTGGTTTCAAAATTACCTATCTATACCCACAAAACCGCATGGTTAACCTTCTGATCATAAAATCTCAGAACTAGAATTCATTATTTTCAGAGCGCAATTTTCATAGAATATATTTATTTATTAAATGATTTTTAGAGGAAGTTAAAGAGATTAATAAGGTAAATAACTCAATTGGCGGGTTGACGGCCTCGTAAACATCGCAGGAAATACAAAAAAAAAACATGAATGTAATTGGCGTGGAACAGGTTACTATGCCACAAAGAGAAAGAAACCCACCACAGGAATAGCCTGCCACTTAAAAATAGAAAATCGTCTTATATAATCTGTGAGTTTAACCAGTCTGTATTTTAGAGCACTTTGTTTCCGCTTAGTAACAATAGTAACGTATATTTAATTTCTAAGTTATCTGCAGGATTTGGACTTACCTAACACGTAGAAATATATTCAGTAATGTTACCAATTTTTTGTTTAAATTGGTAATATTTCTGGATTTTTTCAAATCAATTCCAATTTCAAACAACACTATAGTAGTGCTAATGTTAATGTCATTTGGTCATGGAATTATACCATAAAACTCTTAAACGTGCAGTAGATGGGCCTTCCCTTATCACGTAGTCCACAATTATCATTCGCTACACGTCACAAATAGGTACATTTCGTCACATTTCGTCACAAGTGGCTCCGTGGTCAGGGTCGCTGGCTACGTAGAGTTCGTTGCCCGGTCAAATATTTTCGGAGACTATAAAAAATCTGCAACTCCTATTATGATGTCACGGCCAGTTTGGCCAGTTTTGCAAGGACTTTTTTTGCGTTGTAATTATTTTTTATAAGTAGGTATACGTTCATCAACTTAGTTTGCATAACAATTCAATAATTTAATACCTATTTCTTCGAATAGCAGTTGTAAACACTTTATGGTTCTATTTTTGTATAACAAGTATTATGTAAGCTGATAAAAAATATTTTAAGAATAAGCAAGGAAAACTATTGTAAAATAAAATATTGAGTAGGTACATTAATTAGTTCATTTAATTTTAGTCCCAAAATACATAATAATCAATTCAAATACCTGTTATATTTAACTTAATCGACGTTGACAAGCCGCCACTGACACTGAGAAACATTGCGAAATACGAAAAACAAGATGGCGCCGCTTTTTTGTGCGATGCGCGCCAAAATACACTCGCGGTCGTTCGTTGACCTCAGCGTGTTGACCCGGTGTGACGTCACGTGACGTGGTGGCTGTGACGTCAGGAGCGCGCACGCCGCCCGCGACCTCGCGCCTGCGCGATTATTTAATACAATCGTTCAAGGTTCCTTTTTGTTACTGTACGGATATTGTCCTATATTATTTCAAAGAAACGTGTGCATTGGTATTAGAATAAGTATTTATAATGAAGTATTTTAATTCTTGGTATTCAATGAATCGTTTAAAGGATGTAGTAACTAAAAACAGCATGGTATTGAGAAAAATAAGTACACTATGACTAGCTTGATTTTGATTTGTAGTTAAATGATACCTAGATTTCAGTTAAACCATAATATTTTGAGATGGTATGTTGACTGGGAATAGACGGAAGAATCGTCCCTCCTATCCAAATTAATTATGTACGTGTAATAAGCAGGAGAGTGACGTTTCATGGATCATGTAAGACCAACAGGAACATAGTGCTACCATCATTCTAACTGCCCAAAAGGTAACAGTTTAAAAAAATATATTATAATCCATAGACTTCCTATTTTAAATGCGACATATATTTTAAATGTGAAAGTCAGTATGTAGATTTTTCTATTGCCTTCCACGTCTAAACTGGACAATTTCAATTTCGAATATAGATCACATCCCGAGGAAGGTAGGCATACCTTTTGTCTTATAAGAAACGCAGCCGCAGACGAGGTCGCGGGTATTTCCTATATTTTGTAAGGTTCATCTGTCACATTAGATCTCTCGATATTTGTTTTTTTTTTCATGGTCTATCTCACGGATATCCTCCATAAAAATATTATTTAGATATTAAATTCAAACAATTTACATTGGGGTTATAAGTTATCCGTATAATTTTTTTATGTTATCAATCTAAATTATGGAAAAACCGAATCAAGAAGGCATCCATGTAGTTTTGTCCAATACTCCATAAAAGAATATTATTGCAGTATCAATTTTTCCTGAAGGAAGCTGTTGGCAACGAAATTCAATACTTCTTTCTTCATATTATGCAGTATTTTGGTGAATGTAAAAAACTCATGCTTGCAAAGAATAGGAAACCCGTTTTCAAATTTATTTTTCTACATTGTAAAGGTAGGCGCTATATTTTATTTTTTGAATTTAGATAAATCCTAATCACAGTCGCAATAATTATAATTTCTGCGTGTAATTTTAACCGAGAACTTAAATTAAATAAAAGAAATCACAAGCAGAACGACACACATCCAAAGATAAAAGCTTACAATACAAAGCATCATTGTCCCACTCACACATTATTCACGCAAAAATACAAAAGAAAATTGAGAACATTTACCAAACAATAGTTCGTCCAATGTTGCCTACTTTTTTAATGGCAGCCTAAGTTCAAGGAACTAATATGAAAGGTGTGACCCACTTAAGAAGGCGGTACTATGTATGCTCTACTAGACACTAATTTCTGAAAACTTACTAAATGGTATTCAAACTGTCAAAATGTCTTTCCGTGCGTAAAACCTGCTTGGCAGCCGTATTCTGGAATTAATATTAATAAAACAATAGAATAATGTTAAAATACTTATTTACTTACTTAATTTTGGACTTTGTAAATAATATTCCAAACAAAATCAAAATAGGTACTACATTGTAAGATTTGGAGTTTAAAATTAAAATCTTATCAGTATCTATCAGTAAATAAGAGTGATTACTTAGAATCAACATACATACCATCACACCTGTATTGTCTAAAGGGTTTGGCGAAAGTGTGCTTATGTAGTACCTACAACCACACTTCGCCTGTATGTTAAGGTTCTATGTAATAGGGAGCGAGCCTATTGTCATTAACCGGGCACAAGTCAAGACTCTGAGTTGCTACTGGGAATGCCATAAAAAAACTTAAAAACACTGCTCGACCTGGGGATCGAATCCAGGACCTCTAGCGTAGCAGTCGCAGTCGCAGGTTAACACATTACTAAACCTCTGCCTAACCTTTCGGGGAATACAGGCGTGATGGTATGTTTTGTTATGTTAATACTTATATAGACAAACCTGTGTACGTATCTAGTTTTTATTATGACTTGTGTACCTGCGTAGTGGTATCCTGTGGTTAAAAGACGTCAGTTACGTAAACGACGTAAACCCCATAAAAGACGTAAATTATCTTCAGTGACGTTCGAGTATACATTATTTTTATATCGTACGCATTATACCCTTCCTTCTGATTTGCCTTTTCCTTTTTCTCTGACGTGTGAGAGTAATTTAAAAAATTACAATACTAAACCACGTCACGAATTTGCGTAAGTTTATTTTCTATTAGCCATTACAGGAAAATGACCATTATTCAAAAAATCTTTATGCTTTTAGACCTTGTTTTACGAGTAGGTTCACGATAGGTACTGCAATTGGTGGGTTTAGAACCGGCAACCACATGATCGCAAGTCCGAAACCCTAGCCCTTAGGCTACCGCCACTTTAAATTGAATTTTAAATTTATTGAATGTCATAAGCTTCAAAATACGATTAGTCAGCGTAACCTAAAGATAGAAGACGGCGTCGAGGTCGGCTCAGAAGATTTGGGGTGTACCGCAAGGGCTTGCATGGGGGAGGCCTTTGCCCAGCAGTGGGGCAGTTACGGCTAGAAAAAAAAAAGTTACGGGTATATCGACTCAATATTAATCATGATAGAGTCAAAATTCGCTCACAGGTTGCTTTTGACTCGGAAAGAGTCATAGTACATCAATGTCCATCAATTGATGTTTAATATACAATACCATTACGCCTGTATTCCCAAGGTATTAGGAAGAGGAGTAGTCTAGATTCACAGTTCGCTTGGATGCTTAGATCCCATGTAAGCCAAGCAAGCCTGTAGCCATTCACCGGGGATGTTTAAAATTTTGATATTTTTTAAACCTTATTTAAATACGACGAAGACTTAGTTAGAGTCTTGTATTGCCTAAGCAGTAGGTACCGGAAACAACATAGAATTGAAATTTGAAGAATTGTAAGTTTATTTATTATTTTTGGACCTCCAACAAAGAATACACACAGCACAATCTTATAACGAGAATACATAATTATTTAGTATGTGTACTCCTTCAATTATAGAAGGGTCATGCATGGGAGGGTCATGCATGCATCCTTTTGTTCTATTAATAATTGACCAATCAATAAGACGTAATAAATAAACGAATGTCAGTATCCGCATCAGAATAGGCTCGCGGCTGCGATGTGCGTCTGCGCACAGTACAGCGAACGGTCGACCTACATACCGGCCGGGGCTCGACCTCCTCAAGTTTATTGCCAATCTTACACCATAATATATACTTCAGCGGATAGACAAAACATTTTCTTCGATCACTTTGTTTATAAGGATGTGCTTAACAGGGATAGCTCTTATATCAATATTAATAAAAGATATTCTATTGCTTTGTCTGTCTTGTAACTACAAATTCGGGACATGCGCTATCTTTTTTAACATGTAAACGCATCAATAGGTCTTTTCAATTCTATATATAGACTTAGATAAAACATTTTCTTCAATTCTGTGTTTATAAGGATGAGCTTCACAGAGCTTAGCTCTTACATAAATAGCCATACTTCTTAAGACATATTCCATTGCGTTGGAATTTGAAAAATAAGCGCTTGTCAGTCTTGTAACTGCAAATCCGGGAAATGTAAACGCATCAATAGATTTTGAGAATTCCTTATCTACTCTGCCTCATTAGTTTATTGGTCCTAAACGCGAGTGCTACGCTAGAGGTCCTGGGTTCGAGCAAAGTGTTAATGGTTTTTCTTTAAAATTCTCAGTAACAGCTCGGAATTTGGGTTTGTGGACGGTTAATAGGCTCGTCCCTATAACATGTCCCTAAACATACCGGAAAACTGTGTGTACCTAAACATAAGCACATCTCTGCCTTCGAGGTGAGCAGGCGTGATAGTATGTTCTTATCGAAGCTCATGGACACCTAAATAGTTCGTGTCAGCTAAATGTGTAATAAATATGTTAATTTCTGTAAATGGTGTCAAGTAAAATGTGACTAAAACCACACGGCTGTTTCGACTCACCACTACCACTCGCCACCCTAAAGCGAGAATAGTCAGGATATTCTTTTTTTAAGGCTTACTAGCAATATTAACTTTCCTAAGCGGTGGTTGCCTAATGCCTAGGGCGTCGGACTTGCAATCATGTGGTCGCCGGTTTGAAACCCTAATTCAAATCACTATTATAATTTTAAATTCTTATAATACCAATATTTAAATCATTAATTAATAACATTTTTTTTTTCCATTTAATAACATCAATATTTACCATTTTATTATATATCTAAAAAAAAGAGAGAAGTATGGTTTAGGTATAGGTGAAGAGTGGGTAGGTAATTAATTTATCGTTGTTTACCCAATGTATTTTGGGAACAAGTTTTGCAGTTTGTGCAGTTTGTGCAGTGTTGTGTTGTGTTTGTGCAGTTTCTCGCCACCAAAATTCATTGATTCCCTGTTCCATATATTGTGATTACATAATGACTAATGTATGCATAATTGCGTACCTCAGTTAGGAACTTAGGAAAGGTCAACTCATAGCTGGCAATGGCTCCTTCTTCAAAAGGCCTATTCAGATTTTGCCCTACCTGCATTGTACAAGGTAGATATCTAGTCTGGACTTTAAAAGAGACTATGATACTCAGAATTTGTTTCAGTATTTCTTCTCAGAGGTGGTCAGATAGGAAATGCCAATGCAAAAAATATTATACCATTGACTTGTAATAGTGTCTTGATAGGATTAATATGCAGGAATAAAATATAATTTACCTACACAAATACATAATGTAGAAAGTCTTAGTGTATTCAGCGAATAATAGACCTTGGAATACATCAATGTAAAACCATACACGGGTTCTTTACTCCCTAATCGCGTGCATGCTTACCATCACTCACATTCCTGACGTCACTTCCAGCTTTTATTTGTAGTATAATAAACAGCAGTAGACTAGACTCCGTTTATTACGCGCCCCCTGGTGAACAAACTGTGAACCTAATTGTATTGTAGTCTGTACTTTTCTACTTTGTACACGAGGCTATACTTATCCAGCTATACAAATCCAGTTTAGACTGACCTCTTATTACTTTATACTATATTCTTGTTAACCCCTCGTACTACTAAATGCTTGTATTACGAGTGGGTCCACGTCAGGACTGAAATGAGTGGGTTTCAAACCGGCAACCAAATGATCACAAGTCCGACGCCTAAGCCATTAGGCTACCACCGCTTAAATTGACGATCATTAACACCTAAATTATTAAAGTTATCTTTTTATACTCTTGGGGGTTTACAAATCGCAAACTACGCACACACTATTACGTCACAATTTGATTTCCTTGTCTTACATCCTATTTTTTTATCTAAATTAATTTTGACACATTTGTCAGTCGTGTTTAACCTAGTTGGAGACGGAACTCGCATGAGTCAGACGACGGATCTTATGACGCTGGAAGCAAACTTGTTTTGTTTACCTCTTAGAAAGCCTTGCTAAGGTTAGAATGGTGGAGTTATTCATAGGCTGAGATCGCTTCACATGTCGCTATGTGGCCTTGGTTAGATGTCACGATGATTCAAAATGAATTCTGCCTTAGTGATAAATAACAACATACCATCACGTTTGCGTTTGAACAGTTAGGCAGAGATGTAGCACTGTCCACTCATAGTTTTCCAGTAAATTTAAGTCCCATGTAATTTTATGAAAAAACCCAATAAAACTTTGCTCGACCTGGGAATTGAAACCAGGACCAGGACCAGTAGCATAGTAACAGCAGTCGCGCACACGGCCACTAGACTAATTAATGAGGCTTTTTAACTTATTTGTTTTATATTTTGTTACTGTAAAATGCCGAACTACGGTGAACTGTAAGATTTTCCAACAAAACCATATTCTTCTTTCTTTTCGAACTTTACGTGAAATGTAAACTATTTATTCACTCCTAGACAAACATACGTACCTACTATCACCCCTCAGTAAATAAACTGAGGATATAGGCAGAAATTTACTTACTATGTACATGTACACCCCCATTTTGCCGGTATGTTTAGGTCCCATGTAATAGAGAGCGACCTATTGCCATTAACCGGGCACAAATCTTAGAGCTACTATTGTCAATTTTACAGAAAAACCTGATAACACTTAACATCTATCGTAGCAGTCGCAATTTAGATAAGACTAATGAGGCAGTTAGAAATCAACTTGACTTGCAATAGTGTCTTTAAAAGACATATTTATTTATAAATATAATTTATCATTTCATCATCATCATATCATCAGCCATCATCATAGGCTATAATGTTCCACGATAGTCTTCTGCGGGTTGGCAGACTTCACACGCCATTGAGAAAATCTCTCACGATATTTTCCATCCCCTTTTTTTTAAGCACGCGATAACAAAGTATTAAAACTGACATGACTTTGAAAAGTCAGAACTTTTCGTTAGATTTATTAATTCGTTAATAATCGTTAGGTTAGATTGGATTCGATCTCGAGACTTTTGACTTTGCAGTCGTATGGTCATATCACTAGGCTATCACTGCATTTATTACATACATACCATCACGCCTGTATTCCCCGAAGGGTTAGGCAGAGGTGTACTACTGTACACCCACACTTCGCCGGTATGTTTAGGTCCCATGTAATAGGGGGCGAGCCTATTGCCATTAACCGGGCACAAATCCAGACTCCGAGCTGCTACTGAGAATTTCATAGAAGGGCCAAAATACTTTTTAATGCCTAATCCGAGCATACAAATTTCGATAAAAAATAAAAATAAAATATTAAATTTCTTTGTTTTTTTAGGTAAATATAGATTAGTTATAGTTCGATTTATAATATACATACCTCTGCAGCGATAGTTTTAATGAGTTTATTATATTTCTGGCAACTAATATATCAAGGTGTCAAGAAATTAAACAACAGCGTTACTTTTTTACAAAATTAACTTTTTTAATTAAAATTGCACAATCAGACTTTTCAATATGCCAGTTTTAAACTGTAACGGTTACATTTAGCTCTTAGTAAGTTAAATCACAGAAATAATCAGTTTCATGGAGTATTCTTAATAATTAAGATTACTGCGTTACCAAAGTGTCATTTTAAAACATAAACTTTCCTATTAATAACAAAAAACAAACTTATATTTAATACCACCTAATGGCATAACCTTCCACTTTTGATTAATAATACGTACGTAAGAGGTTCAGGCATTTAAGATCACTAGAAGCCCATGTATTACTGAGATTACTACAATAATCAAAGGGACACAAAAGTAACGCAGTAGTAAGCTTAGTAACACAGTAGTATTTTCTTACATACTATACTTTGTACTTTCTATAGAGATCTGTTATAATGATAAAACAAAACAAAACTTTACTTCTTATGACGTGATATAGTATCAAGTAACTCAAATAACTTCAAAAACAATAAACTTAGCAAATTAAATACAAATAATTCAGTCTTACTTTTCATATACGTTAATTGCTTCATCGTAATGAAAATATACCCTTTTACCTTTTACGATAACTTTAGGGTTAGGAACAATTTCCAAGATGTTATCGTAAGGCTCGTAAGAAATATCAGTCTCCACTGCTTTGAATCTTTTGCCAGTTTTATCTACCATCTTGTAAAACATAATTTTTACGTCTCCTTCTTCATCGACTTCACTTTTAGCAACGCCGAGGTAAGTGTAGTGTTTGTCTTTGACAGAAGACACTTTTATTAAAACATGGACACCGTCAGATATTTTTGAAGGATGAACATTTTCCTTTTCAATTAGCTGCATTTCGTTTATATTAGAAACCGATGGTTGGCTAAAGCTTGCTAAAGGTTCGTCGCCAGAGTTGGAAGATGAGGAATAAACCGTATTATAATATGATCTTCTAGGTAAGGCAACGACATTAGAAATGTCATCTAGGACTGATTCCTCATCCAATTCAAACGAAAGAATATCTTCTCTAAGTGTATTAATGACAGGAACAGGAACAGGCTGATATGTTTTTGGATTCATGCAACGGCAAAAACCCCTTTCGCAAAAGCAACTGAGGTCTCTGTATTGAAGTTCACCGGGAGTGTCAGTAAAACTTGATGTACTTCCATAGTACCCTGGAGTGGCACTAGGTTTTTAGGTAGTGCTTTTTCAACGATTTGAATGTCGCTTTCAGTCAGTAAGTACATTTGAACCTTGCTCAAATCCTTCAAAGTGTAATAAAGAGCTTCTGCATCAGAAATATCGGAACCAGCAGCTACTTTTTCATCTGCGGTGCGTTTGAGGTAGCCACCAACGCCATCAGCAGCTCCTTTTCCATGACCAGCTTCAAAGAAATTCCATGTAACGCGGATGAAATTGTATTCGCTGAATAGTCTGTGACTAGTAGTAGTAACGCAGTGTAGCAGTTACGCAGTTGTAAATATTTGACTTCGTTGTAAATATTCACTAAAAAGAATAACAAAATGCAAATATTCTAACACTGATAGAAACAAAACATGACTAGCTGCGTATTAAAATAACAATAATGTAAATATCGTCAGTACGTACCTTTCGACAGCGGTAACTCAGCGGCCACGCAATAAACACACGGACCTCTCTCAACGACTGTGACGCGACTGATCCGGCTAGCGGTCTCCCCCCCGCGCAGTTGCTATCATTCGTTCTAATAGTTACAATAAGTCGAACCAAATGAAGTGAAATAAAATGTAACATACTCACTTTAAGGTTTATTTTCATATAGCAACGCAAGGTAGTTACGATTTTGTTCTTTGTTGGGGACACAGACAAAATATTTTTTTATTCCATGAAATATTTAACGTAAAAAATATCTATTGGCGTTGTAATAAGGTTCAAATGTTAAATTTTCATAGGGACATTTAAGATTCAACGCCACCTAGGAAATATTGGGAGAAATAGCTAAGTACATCTTGGCACAGTGCTCAAGGACAGCAATATTTTGTACTAAGAACGACTGCGTTACCAAAAATTACAACGTTGTTACTGCAATTTTAGGATAAATAACATATTTTCCCGGTCAAATCTTGTTTTCTGCGTTAGAAAATAATGTTATATTTCGATATAAGTATACTTTTTGCGCAATTTTGTACTGATATCCCATAAAAATAATTATTTTTTCGGAGGGACCAGTTTTTAGGCATCAAAAAGTATTTTGGCCCAGAAAACCCAATAACACTTTGCTCGACCTGGGAATCGAACCCAGGACCTATAGCGTAGCAGTCGCGCTTAGGACCACTAGACTAATGAGGCAGTGCATTTATTACTATTTACCAATATTTATGCTGTCTTCGTCAGTACCCGATCAAGTATCTAACTATATTGAGAACACAACTCTAACGCAGTATCACTTCCCCATAGCTGCGAATACAACAGGCATACACGACAGGTCATAACGGTCGCCCTACATACAGCCTTTGATCCCTCAATGCGAGACGTAACTGTCTCGTGACGGACATACAGACAAGACACAGTATTTAAATGTTGTTTGTTATTCTTGCCAGCTTGTTTAAGGAGTTTCTGTAAACAAACATTGTGTTTTTATGTAACTTTTAACATACCATCATCACTATCTTTTTTAATGTTTTATGCATTTTCCATGCTAAGATTTTAACGTGTCATTTTCGTATTTACTTTGATACTTCGAATTATATTCATTATTGAATATAGGCCAAACGCTTTACGTAACTGGGAATTTAATTTAATACATATGGCAACACTTAAAGGTCAACTCAGTATTCGACGAAAGATGAAGTCAATAATTGTGGTTGGTCCTTCCAGGACCTCTAGATTAGCAGTCACGGTTAGTACCATTAGACTACGCAGTCTAAGTTTTATCACCTTAATAACATAACAAAAAAAAAGTTAAGTACTTACGAACATCGCAAGTTACATGAAAGTTTTTAAATTTCGTTTAAAAATTACTATCTAGTTGTCTATCTTAAATAAATAATGTTGACCTTGACTTTGTTGTATCCTAGAAAATGTAGGTAATAGATTTTAAATTAGGTGGGCTTTTTGTCTTTTTTGTGAAAGGAGGAAAATGATGCTATGTCCGTCTTCGCAGGTACATTCTAAAAGGCCCAACCAACATTTTATTATAAGTTATTTAAATTTAGAAAGGTCCGGTTTGATAGTAAAATAAAAAACAATGATGATGGATAGTTCAAATTAAGAAACTCCTTTTTTATATCACTAAGGTGGTAAGTAAGCATACCGTTACTTTTGCAACACCAGGGGTATCACTCGTGTGTTGTCATAATGTTGACATAAGGTTTATACAAGTAATGTCAAATTCCTATATCTCTATAAGCAAATCTAGTCACACTTTTGTTACTGAAATCGGCCGTTAGTGACGGTAAATAAAAACTTAACGATCAGAAGATCAATGCGTGTTCCCCTTTTTTTTACAGGGTTGGTAATACGCGAGCGATACCTCTGGTGTTGCAAGGTAACCGTAACCGCTTACCATCAGGTGGGTAGTATGCTTGTTTGCTACCCTAGAGCTATAAAACAAACCAATATTGTAAAACTCGCGTATCTGATATTACTACCATTAATGAGCATGAAATTCCTGAATTTGTTTCTTTTCAGAAGTCATCAGTGATAAAATGACTGCGCTATGTAGTTAAAAAAGAACCTGTAATAAAAAATCCTTAAAGATCTGTTTACAGAAGTAAATACCATTTATAATTAACTAGCTTTTCGTCCGCGGCTTCGCCCGCGTAAACTATACGTTTCTTGGCATTTTACGGGATATTACATAGCCTATGTCAATTAAGAATAATATACATAGCTTTCTAATGGTGAAAGATTTTTTCAAATCAGTCCAGTAGTTCAGAGCTTATACAATGCAAACAAACAATCAAATCTTTCCTCTTTATAATATTAGTTTAGATTTAACATAACATAACATAACATACCATCACGCCTGTATTCCCCGAAGGGTTAGGCAGAGGTGTACTTAATGTACACCCACAGTTCGCCGGTATGTTTGGGTCCCATGTAATAGGGGCCGAGCCTATTGCCAGTCACCGGGCACAAATCCAGACTCCGAGCTGCTACGGAGAATTTCATAGAAAAACTCAATAACACTTTGCTCGACCTGGGGATCGAACCCAAGACCTCTAGCGTTGCAGTCGTGATTGGGAACACTAGACCAACGAGGCAGTCTAGATTTAGTTACTAATAAACGTAGGAGTGTCTCTAAAATCCGTTCATCCAATAGCTAAGTAAAGCTTTCAATTTAAATGCACCCGACCATTACCTCCAACTATATATTATCGAATGTACGCTTAACAGGCCCGCCCTAACTACAGTTGCCATAACTTCAAGCTATCAGTAACGGTTGACCCACATAGGGTTAACGAGAGAACTCACAGTTACATCCTGATATGGCTGCTCTAAGAACTAGGATGGTGAGATAACTGTCCAGCGGCTTATTATGTAGATCCTGTTGTACTAGATGTGCTAAAGATGTGTTTGAATGGCTTGTCATATTTGTCAATACATAACATACCATTACAGTGTGATAATACAGAAATACTTACATCAAGTATGTCTGTATTCTCGAAACGTTAGGCAGAAGTGTAATCACTGCTCATGTACAATCAACAAAAGAGTTAGGTATATAGACAGCTACCGAACATTTGTCTTTTTATAAATTTTGTTATAAATAATTATACGCCAAAGCGTGTCATATAAAGGTTGCTAATTAAACCAGCATTAACTGACGAAAAGCTGGTTATACGAATTTTGTCAAAACCCATAAGATATATACTTAGTTAGCTACTTTTACTATACTAGTACTGAAATAGTATGAATTCGGCTGTTATGTTTTCAGATGCCAATGGTTTTGGGGATGACGTTAATACAGCTATTACGAAATAATGTGACGCATACAAGTTAAGCTATTGGACCTTCAAGTATGAATGATTCGATGAAGATTTTTATTGATCTAGTGTTCGGTGCGAAACTACGCCTTCTTAAATTTTCCCATCCAATTTTTCACTTTTCTGATTAAAAACTTTCTTCCATACGTTACAAAAAAAACGCACACACACAAAACAATTGTTTTTTTATTCATTATACGTATATATACGGTTTTTATACATGTCACTTTTACAGAACAGCCATTCTATGCTCCTTTGTTAGTAAATCAGAAGACTGGCATTATTTTTGCAAATACATTTCGTCACCACACGAACGCCTCTTGTGCCTATAATAATACATATAATAATAAATAAATCATTTAGGTACTGATTTTCAGTCATCAATCAGTCATCTATATCATCGCCTGGATGAGTTCATGTTTAACTAATCATTAAGTAGACGGTCGACATAACAATCTTTTAAGAATATTTAAAATTTAATAAGAGACTATGTGTGTATCTTTATCTATCATGGATATTAAGTGGAATTGGGCACTGATGGCCAAGCGTGGTGATGATAAGTGGAGCAAGACATTGACTGAGTGGTGGCGAAGAGGAGGTAAACCGTCCTGTAGCAAAATGGGTCGACGATATTGTAAAAAGTGTGTGACTAACCTGAATGCGTGTTGTGCATGCAAATAGCATAGTTTGAAGGAGGTGTTTTCCCAGCTATGAGATATTGAAAGATATTTATGATGATGACGTGTACTTATCTTTGAGGAAAGCCAAATCCGCGATGTCCTCTATTCCCAATCGCGTGGAAATCTCCCAAAACACCATCACCGTTGTTTAAGGAACTTCAGAAGGGTACATAAACATGATTCCAATCTAGTCTTCTTCTTAATGTCTTTTAATTACCAATCAGCGTTTACATGAACAGTTAAGTTACAAAATTGAATCTGATCCATTTACATCATTGAGATCTTTTTCAAATTTGGAACCTTTTACTATACTTAATAATAATTTACTTTTATACTTTTTTTATAACTGTTTTATTTTATGTCACTGTTCTTTCCAGCCAGTTTATATATCAACCAAACGCAGTATTATCCGTTTACTGGAAGTGTTTGCGGATCTTACACCAACATGGCGATATATTTTCTTTAGCTGTAAGCTAATTACAGCCGCCGACCCCAAGGACTTTATATAGACGCCTATTAGACAACGATTGTGTTCGAAACCTAATACGTATCAACTATATATGCGGCTTGATACGGGACTTAGGCACCTGATGTGGAAATATTATGTATAAATAATGTCTGACAGGCCTTCAGAGAAACGGAAATAATCGGACAGCGAAATACTTAGACAAAATTTTGAATGGGGCACTTAGCTGCAATTTCCGAAAGATTTTTAGTTTTATTTATTTAACATAACATACCATCACGCCTGTATTCCCCGAAGGGTTAGGCAGAGGTGTACTTAATGTACACCCACAGTTCGCCAGTATGTTTTAGGTCCCATGTAATAGGGGGCGAGCCTATTGACATTCACCGGGCACAAATCCAGACTCCGAGCTGCTACTGAGAATTTCATAGAAAAACCCAATAACACTTTGCTCGACCTGGGGATCAAACCCAAGACCTCTAGCGTAGCAGTCGCGCTTAGGACCACTAGACCAACGAGGCAGTTTATTTATTTATGTTATTCTTTATTGACTGCCTCATTAGTCTAGTGGTCCTAAGCGCGACTGCTACGCTAGAGGCCCTGGGTTCGATCCCCAGGTCGAGCAAAATGTTATTGGGATTTTCTATGAAATTCTCAGTAGCAGCTTGGAGTCTGGATTTGTAGCCTGGTAATAGGCTCGCCCCCTATTACATGGGACCTAAACATACCGGCGAAGTGTGGGTGTACATTGGTACACCTCTGCCTACCTCTTCGGGGAATATAGGCGTGATGGTATGTTATGCTTTATTGTATACCAAAAATACAATCTAAGAAATATATAATAACAACAAAATAATTATGTACAATGATAAGGTCGCCATATCGCTTAAGGCGAGCTTAAGACCTTTCTTGAAAATCGTTTCTTCATCCAGGTCATTTATTGTTAGTCACCCAATGGTACAAAGGTTCAAAGGCTTTCAGATATAATAACATTCGGGATATTCAACTTAAAGTATTTTTATAATTATAACGAATTGACGATCACCAACCAAAAATTACCTTCTGAGAACTATCAAATGATTACAAATACCCACATAATTCTGAATCATTTATTACCTCACAATAAATACTGTCTGTACTGACACAATAATTTATTTGAATCTCTCATTATTTCCTGCTATGCTTAGCTTGTTAACACTGTGCAAAAAATAATATCATTTATAATCACAAATATAAACCACTCACGTACAGTTACGTTATTGAGCCCAGTGTGTCAAACACCGCATAACGGGACAAAAAATCGTTGAGGTATCCAGTTTGGATGACCCGAATTTGAATAAAGCTAAAATTACATAAAACCTTTTTTGATTTTGGCAGTTAAATGTTTCTGAATCGGGTCAAGTAACGGTACAAGGATGTGAGGTATTTCCTTTATGAGTCAGAATAAAATTGGTATCTTCAATTTCTTACTGCATAATATTTTGTTCATTATTCAATGCAATGAAGCGGTCATTATTGGTGGATTGCAGATGGAAAAATTTCATTGGTGGAGAGCTAGGAGCTTAGTCAGCTATTTAAGTTTCGAACTTTTAAATGTCTTCCATAACATGGATATTCCATTTCATTCCATTCATAGATTACAGACAGGTTTAATAAGGAAGTTTCTAAAGAGTTGGTATTTTTTACGTGAAATATGTAAAGAGGTTAAAGTATTGCAATATTATACAACTATTCAACAGCTTAGCAGAGGTTGTACATACACCCACAGTACACAGGTGCATTACTAAACTTCGAGCTGCTACTAATTCTCGTAGGAAAACCCAATTTAACGGAACCAATCTCAGTTCAAAGGAAAACGTTTTGGGAGTTGAACGAATGAAAGTTTAATCCTTTCGCTCAGCAGCTGTGGTTGCGAATTCTAAATCAATGAAGTCGCCATATTTTTTTATTTTTTCAACCGACTTCAAAAAGAGGGATGTTGTTTTTTTTGTATGTTTGTTACGCGATTCCTTTGCCAATTGTGGATCGATTTTAATGATTGTTTGTTTTTTTGGGAGGTACTACAGAGGTGGTCCCGTTTAAATTTTATAGAAACCAGTTGCGCAGTTTTAGAAATATCAACAAAAATCTAAAAATTGTTTAAATCTATAATATTAGTATCGTTTACTCCGAAACATCGCTGTCTTATTGGAGCAGTGCGTTTATTGGCTAACAAGTACTTATAAACAAAACTTTCCACAAAAAATTCAAAAATAAAATTACTTTTATCAAAAAAGTAAAACCGCCTTCAAAAAATAATAATAATGTTTTCGCCACCGACTTCCTAAAATGTTTTAGACAACATTATTTTTTGAAAGTGGTTTTACTTTTTTGTTAAAAGTAATTTTATTTTTATTCAAGAATTTTTATTATTATAAGAAGTCTACAAGACTACGTTTTCCTTTTATAAGAATACTAGCTTTCCGCCCACGGTTTCGCCCGCGTGGTTCCCGGCTTTTTTTCATTTGAATTTCCCGTTTTTGCAACATTTTTCATTTTTGCTCCACTCCTATTGGTCTTAGCATGATGATATATAGCCTATAGCCTTCCTCGATAAATGGGCTATCTAACACTGAAATAATTTTTCAATTCGGACCCTGAGATTAGCGCGTTCAAGTAAACAAACAAACAAACTCTTCAGCTTTATAATATTAGTATAGATAAGATTTAATGTACTAGAGAGTTCCCAGGGATACGCCCACATAGGATGCCGGTGATCCCGCGGGATACTTAATATCCTATGTTAATTAGGAATATATGGCTTTCAAATGGTGAAAGAAGTATCAAAGTCAGTTCAGTAGTTTCAGAGTTTATTAATAACAAACAAAATCTTTATAATATTATAAATAAGTTATTCCACTGTATTTCCCGAAGGGTTAGTCAGAGACGTACACTGTAGGTACACCCACAGTTCATTGTAGTTTAGGGCCCATGTAATAGGGGATGAGCCTAACCATTAACCGGATACAAATCCAAACTCCGGGGTGCTACTAGGAAAACCCAAAGTTACTCACTAGATCTGAGAACCGAAATACAGGGCCTCTAGCGTACTCACACTAATGAGGCAGTAGATATTCTACCCAAGGCTTAAAGCCTGTTATTATCAAACAAACATAAAACTACACTTTATAACTGTATGCAACTTTTTGCTTTTAAATTGTAGCCATTATCTAAGAATTATGGACGTAACCGAACCGACCTGCCTTAATTCCGCAGTGTTCCGCATAAATGTCACACTTGGGGTGCGGGTTCGATGTCCGGTAACGGTACACATTTATCTGGGTCACAAGGCTTCGCTAATATCATCGCAACGGTATACCGTTACTGCCAAGATCATACTACATTAGTTCGAGAGCCAGTGTAAGTTGATCCGAACTAAGTGCAGATATTGTAAACTGTTGTTCAGCATGCTTAGGTCAAGTTGTCTGGTATTTGATCTGAGAAGGTTGTCCGAATGGGGTTATATAACTGTGAGCGACACGTGTTTTGTGGTTCGTGGGAGTATATTATGTTATAGTACAGCTAAATGATCCGATGAAGAAATGTTGTAGGAAGTAACGCAACCTACACTTAATCGAGTCGTAAGCCAAAATCCAATCTTTTGTAGAAGAAATTAATCGTCAAAAAAACTTTGATAGAAAGTCGGAAAGTATTCCCCGAGTTTTCCAACACAAGGGATCCTTTAAACAGGATAAATTTGTTGATTGTGTTAGGGTTGTTCTCAAAAAAGCTTTAGAAATTTTCTTTTTCAGTATTTCGAATTCTTACTAAATATCCCGTTTAAAGAGGAATTCGAGTGACTTTGGAAGGAAATCTGCTGGTTTGCGAGTGCCTTGGTCAGTCTGTAGATGGTTGACCATCACACGGTTGTCATAACCTATGAAAATGGTTGTTAGAAGCTAAAAAAGCCTTTTTTTATAGAAGAGGGAGGCAAACGAGCAAGAGTCACCTGAAGGTAAGTGATCATCGCCGCCCATGGACACCTACAACACCAGGGGGGTTGCAAATGCGTTGCCGGCCTTTAAGATACGAATAGGCTCGCTTCTTGAAGGTTGCCATGTCGTACCGGATCGGAAATACATCCGCTGGTAATTGATTCTACAGAGTAGTCGTGCGTGGTAGGAAGTTTTTTGAGAAACGCACGGTGGTGGACACCCACTCATCCAGGTGGAATGGATGAAATTTCCATCGCTGGCGAGTGGATCTATGGCGGAACGCAGCGGGAGGTAGATAGACAACAAGTCTATCCTCCGAATATCGGTATTGCCCAGAAATATTTTACGAAGGTTTGATGGCAGTCGATATTTAGCCGTATAAAATGGTTTAACTGAAGACTGCGACTTCAACATAGTTGGAAAAAGGTTAGGACGCTGATGATCAACTTTTAAGAGCACGTTAAAGGGCGTCCGTGCTAGCCTTATCGTTTTATGCTACCATCATTACGCCTGTATTTCTCTGCTTAACAGAAGTGTTCTAATGTACATCCATTTTTTTTAAAGCAACTAGCAATGTGGGTCTCACATTACTAGTAATCTTGTTAGCCCCTCGTACTAAGCTAAATGCTTGTATTCAAGTTGGATCACGTCGATAGTGCAATGGGTGAGTTTCGAACCGGCAACCACATGATGGCAATTCCGACGCCCTAGCCATTAGGCTACCGCCGCTTCGTTTCGCTGGTATATTTAGGTTCATATGTAATAGGGGGCGAGCCTATTGCTATTAACCGTGCAAAAATACAGACTCCGAGCTGCTACTGGGAATTTCACGGAAAAACCCAATAACATTTTGCTCGACCTGGGGATCGAACCCAGGACCTCTAGCGTAGCAGTCGCGCTTAAGACCACTAGACAAATGAGGCAGGCAGTCAGTTCGTTTGATGCTAAATCATTATTATCAGTTGTTACTAATCCGTTACAACGCTATTACGTTGCATCGCTGTGGGTTCCAAGATAGCCGAATAAACGGCCTGGTTCAAGAAAGAGAATCAGGGGGCCTAGACAATGTTACGTTTCCATATCGGTAACGAAGTTAGATGAATCTGAAATGTATTGAATCGGCATACCATTCGATATGTCATGTGATGAAGTTATCTCAAATCCATACACTTCGGATATCTAACTACGTTATCGAAAATGAAAATGTGATATTGTTTAGGCCCCCTGAAGTAATAAACCTGCAACAGAGAAGTTGCTGGTGCATTACTGGGCCCTTATGAACTGCACACTACCGAACGAACAGAAGGGGAACTGACTCTCACGCGCAAATGTCAAGGCAAGGAAAACACAAAGTTGCTTTACGTCAGACTCTGACGTAAGGATGCTCGCAGCCAGTTAGACTCCAATAGCTAAATTAAAGCTAAAGCTTATCAATTAAGGACAATTTTATTAATATTAACTAGGTGGACTACAGGAAAATGTTATCACCTTAGCTTCATGAAAATAATTTGCAAATTATTCATTAAAATTTAAATGAATAATTTTAATACAGCGGGCATAGTTACAAATGCGAGTATCCTTTTATTTCATCATCCAGTTATGACAAGATTCCAGAAATTTATTAAGTTAGCCCTTAGCCATTAAATTTGCGTTGCTACCTGACAAAATTATTTTTGTTTTTTTTAAATAATTTTAATAAAATATGTATACTACTTTTTTATGTAGCCTCTTTTAAGTCCCAGTGCTTTTTTTTTGTTTTCACAAAAAGGAATGCCTTCTAACTGCTCTAGGCCATTAAAGAATCGTAACTTTCCAGGGTCATAACATCATTCGACAGACGGTCGTCAGTCGAGACGTTCCTTGACAAGTTTATTGCAAAATTTTACATAATTTAAAATATATATAAGCCATCTTTTTGGTGTCAATGTAGTGGGGCTTAGGTACTAGAGAAATAACCGACTTTTTCTAATTTACTGAATTAATCGCTACCAATTATTTTTTTTAAATTATAAATTACACATTGAAAGTAATTCTACTAATGTCAATATACAATTACGAGAGTATCATAAATTGTAAACAATGAAATGTGCTTGTTATATATTACTGTTTACTCTTTTCAGCGCCATAAGCATAAAGATATAAGTAATAATTATGTTATCAGTAAAATAATTAAATTACTTATATTAATTATACATTATAAAAATAATTGTATAAAGTACCAGGGACGCATAAGCGTGAAAAGATTTATCACGAGTCCATTCAAACAATAAAAGGGGATGTTTTTTTATCAAAAATTGATAATTAGTGGATTGGCCATTGTATCAAGATTAATAACTGTTTGTTTAGAGATATGAAACGAACTATTTATGTTTTGCCAGTTACTAACTACATTTACTCGGGTATCATAAACGTAAATAATAATTTTACAGAACTAATCACCTGAAAAGTAGGTATTGATTAGATTAGGAATAATATCAATTGATAATTTCAGTGAATGTTGTTTATGTACGAGTGAGTATGTATCTAAAATACAGACTTTTCTCATTTGAAAAAGTTAGAGCGTGTACCTAATATTTTTTTGCCAGTTAATTTTGATATGCGGTCGAGCATTTTTTCTTATTAAAACGCTGTTGTTTACTTCACTTGTAACTAACAAACAAAAAATGACATAAAATCCTAGAAGTAAATTTTAACTAATTTATAATTTGTCGTATTGGAATAAAACTGAATGTTCGTGTAGCTAGGAGCGCCGGAGGCCCAATTTCTCCCATAGTCCCATTCCTCCCCCTTTTCTCTTTTCCTCCCTTTTCCTTAAAAAGGCTCGCCGACGCATCTGCAACTCCTTTGGTATTGCAGATGTCCATGGGCGGCGATGACTACTTACCATCAGGTAGCTCTTCCGCTCGTTTACCGAGTTAATAACATAAAAAAAGTATTGTAAAAAAAAGAAATGCAGATGACAATACTATAATTTGATTTGATGATGGAGACAGGAACAGTTTCTTTATTTTTTAATTTTACTCTATCCATGTAAACTTGACTGAAGTTATAATATACTCATTCAAGTGAGATATACTATTTTACTATGCATGACGAGAAAGCATCTAATTTGTTTATAGTTGTTTTCATTCCGGCATTATAACCAGATAGGTCAGTTTTTCCTATTCCACATTTACATATTCATTCGTTGATTGTTATCAATGACTAATTGATAAGGTATGTGCTGTATAGAAAATTGTAAATGCTTGGTGTAATAATAATAATATATTATATTCGTTTTTTTTTCGATGTTAGCGCAAAAACTCGTTGGTGATTTCCAAACCTCATAAATAAATGATATATTATAGACTTCCAACAATATTAAAAAATGCAATAAATTTAAATGTTTTTAACTAATAAAAAATATGTTTTTAATATTACCTTAGCACATCATTAATAATGGTGCTGAAACACCAGGGGGTTTAAAATGACAACATTTGTTTAATCACAATATGATTTATGGCCACATATCTACATTGTTATGCTATATAGTACCAATATAAGCTAATCTGTTAGTGTACAGGATTTTCGTACACTTAAAGATCAACTTAAACTGGTCGTGTACCCATGTACGTTGACATTTTAGCCCCCTGATCACTTTTTCAGTGATTTTTTATTTCTCTAGTACGGTTACAAACAAAAAGGTCGTATGTCAGAATATTATATGAAAAATATGGTATGCTATGTATAGCATAGTATATCTATTACTGGTGCGAGATCTATTACAGGTATGTAGTATAATGTATGCATCGCGATCGCTGTCCACAAGCGATGCGCGGCGAGTATCATCCGCATTGCATAGAAAACAAAAGCAAGCAGTGGAAAACATTGCCAAGACAGAGTCGACAGTATAAGAAAATATATTATTTGTTACTATAACTTTTGCGTACGACTATTTTTTAGTGATTGCCTGTAAATGCTATACGTACCTAATCGGTTATAAAACCTTAGCTAATAAAGGAATAATTTATACGTTAAATAAACTTGGGTAAATACAAAAAAAACAACATAACATTTTTTTTTTCTAGATTCGTTTAAAGTCATTGTTCCAAATGCAACCTGCCTAGTAATTTAACTCTAGAAGCCTCAAAATACTTATTTATAAAAGTGACACTACAAAAACTAATCTTAAAAAGAATGTTTCACATTTTGGCGATTAGTTATGTACTCTGTTAACCTCATGATTACCTGTTTCAAAGAGATGAAATCTCGTTTAATAATGTTTTTTTGTGCTATTCCTTCCCGTAAAAATGCTGTTGGGCTTAAAAAGGCAGGTTAGGATAAAATTAAAAAAATGACTAAACGCGGCTAACCCAAATTAAATCTTGCTATCGAAATATTTGTTAAAAACAATTTTATAGTTTCTTAGTAATTTGATAATACCCACGTGGAACACCATATCTATAAAAATATAATCAAAAATATTTTAAAAAACGATAAATGTAGTAAACAGCTTTCAAATAAATCAAAGTTGTTTTATTGCCTACGTTCCGGAACCCAAGTAAAGAAAACCGTCGGCCATCTTTCTTTTTCCGGCGCGCATGCGTGAACGTTTTCTCAGCGTAGCACTTGGACCCGCGTACGCCTCTAGAAATATGAAGGCATAAAATGTTTTTTACATTTTTTTCACAAAAGTTGGTTTTCATGAAGATTTCTGTCCGTGATATAAATGTGAACAAAATGACAAATAATTATTAAGTGAAAAAAAAAATTCGACTTCGGGCAAGTTTCCAAGCATTTAAAACCAGACTTTTTTCTGTTGATGTAAAACTCTCGAGACTTGCGGTGGCTTAGTTGGCCGCAGTCGAATTTTCCTTCACTACAATAACTTCATAATCTTCGTATGGAAAATGCAAGATATTTTTTTAAATGCCCCTCAGGCGCTGGTTCGCTATATTTTACAATATTGAAGTGTGTTTTAAACTAACCAATGCTCATTAAAATTTGGCCAGCACGGGCCGTATACATCGAGCGCGACTTTCGTTCTACGCAACGCATGATTATTTGGTACGCATGCAAACGTCACGTGGTGAGCATTCAAATAAACGCACGCACACATACGCACAGTATGTGTGTGCTTACATTTTGGATGACCCCCTAACGGCTATGCTGCCCTGGTACTATGTTAGATGGGTGTTAGTTTTTTTATCGTTTTGCAATGATAAATCAATGAAAGGATTATGAATGAGCTGTCTCATTCATAATCTTTCATTTAGTAACGTATTTTGTGAGGATATTGTTCAGTTTTTTTAATGTCCCGGAGTTTTCTTCTCGCAGCTCTTTCTGTCGTGACCATGACTATGGTCGCGACAGAAAGAGCTATGGTAGGCAGGAAGGTGTGGGTATTTTGTCGGTACAAGTCCAACATACCTGACCGCCTCCCCAGGTAACAGACGATCCTTCAGGATTTCCCATAGGAACTATACGGGTTCCGGAGTTTCCAGTACGGCCGTAAGGCTATACGTCTAGCAGCTAAGGAACCAGTTGAAGCTGATCTCTCATTGTACGAAAAGCCTATAAGCCTAATTGCGGGTATGTCCGCATCATATCTAGTTTGATCTATCTGTAGTCTGTAGCCGTGTTAACCCTTATATTTATAGTTTGATCTATCTGTAGTCTGTAGCCGTGTTAACCCTTATATTTATAGTTTGATCTATCTGTAGTCTGTAGCCGTGTTAACCCTTATGTTTATAGTTTGATCTATCTGTAGTCTGTAGCCGTGTTAACCCTTATGTTTATAGTTTGATCTATCTGTAGTCTGTAGCCGTGTTAACCCTTATATTTATAGTTTGATCTATCTGTAGTCTGTAGCCGTGTTAACCCTTATGTTTATAGTTTGATCTATCTGTAGTCTGTAGCCGTGTTAACCCTTATGTTTATAGTTTGATCTATCTGTAGTCTGTAGCCGTGTTTATTTTACCTGCGACGCGATGGACCGACGATTTGAAGAAGGAGGCTGGCAGCGGGTGGATGCGAGCTGCCCAAGACCGGGATGGTTGGCGCTCTTTGGGGGAGGCCTATGTTCAGCAGTGGACGGCGATAGGCTGATATGAAGCAATTTTCAAATTCATTTTTGCTTAAAAAGGTCAGTTGCGTACGTTTGTGTTAAAATCATTTTCAAATAGGTAAATATTTGAAAATGATTTCCTAGATAGGCCTCTATTCTTAGATAGGCCTCCCCCAAAGAGCGCCAACCATCCCGGTCTTGGGCAGCTCGCATCCACCCGCTGCCAGCCTTTTTTTATTTTGTTAAATTAGATTAATATTTTATGAAAAACTATAACTATCGTTATGTGACAAATGACTACGTAGCTATATAGGTACGTAATTTTTAAAATATTATCCTCTTAACTGAAGGCCAATTGATTAAACATTAATAATCATCATCCTCATCAGAATCTATTACAGGATTCCATCCAGTCTAATTATGAGGAACAGGCATCGATAGAAACCCAATTACTGACTAAAACCGATATTGTATCGCCCGATATATTCTTAGTAGGTAGGTTTGGGAACATTTTCTCCTCAACTAAAGTTACTTTATTAAATAATCTTATCGTAGAAAATTCACAAAAAAAAAATAGGTTGGTACTCATTTTATAAGCGATGCTAAGGTAGGATTTAGGAAAATTCCCACGAAAATAGCGGGTTTTGCTAGTTGCCAGACATGGGCTATCTGATTAGCTAGCGAAAGACGAACAGTTTTTATAATAAAAATATTTATATAAAAATTAAACAACAATAACGGTTCTTTTCAATTTAGGAGACATCACTGTGTGTCGTCAGTTTTTTTTACAAATAGGTTTTTAATATTGTGCGTCATCTCCAACATGTCATTGCATGAATAACCCTTACGAGGAAAACAGTTATAGATAATACGAATAGTAATTATAACATAAACGTAATATTAGGCAAGAAAATCGATATTCGATGACGATTTTATAACTAATGAAACGGGAAGAAAGTTGGAAAAGTGTTGATAGTGAGAATTAGCTAATATTTATTACAACATTCAGGTTGAGGTTGTCATTCGTCTTACTCATCACAGACATCATCACACCTATATTACTCCAAGGGTTAGGTAGCGATGTACTAATCTACCCCCCGAATTCGCAATTATGCCTGTCAGGCCAGTTAGGCCTGCTAACATTACGTAGGCACAAATTTCTTCGAAATTCTCAGGAGTTTGGTCCTATTACATTGGATCTAAATATACCGGCGAACTGTTGGCATATAGTACAATTCTGCCTTCCCCTTCGGGGAATACAGGCGTGATGGAATGTTATTTTTCTTTCGATTACAGATCATGCAAAAGTGGCTTTCGACTGGTTAAGTTACTGAGTGTTACTGGGTATTTATTTGTTACTTCCAAAAGAAAATGTAAACGTCGATTCACACTTTTAGTGCAGTTTCTCTACACTTAAGGTTTCGTGAATGTATTTGCCGGATCGACCTACATTCACTAGTACTAAATATATTATAGTATCACCGTTTCACTCTTTTTTTAAATAGCAAATGTAAACAAACGTTCACTGAGCTTTCTACTACGACGCGACTACAATGACTGACGCACACAAGCGCAAACAGACGTCAACACGCATACACACATGCAAATAGTCGAAAATCAACCTTTCTCTAGTTCATTTTCCCCTGGTACCGCCGGTGGCGATATTTTTTTTTTCACCGCGAGTCCAAATGCCAAATTGGTCGGTCGTTGTTCCACTTTCAGAGTTCATTGTCGGATACCGTTTACCGACCTACCTTCACATTTCGCTGGTATTTATTTTGGACAGACAGTTAGGTTTTATGCGGCATTAAAATGCTGTGCAAGATGAGATCGCCGTTACGATAAAGGCGTCGCTTATTGATTGGTGGCGACATGACGTGACGTGGGACGTGACTCCAAAGTTACGTGGTGCACATTCATTCATAAACGTAATATTTCCTAATATAACAAAAGCCAGTGACAAACAGAAATTAAAGCATTTTTTGCACAACACTAACGTGCAGACTCGCTCAGCGAATAACAACATTGTTTAAATTACAATATTACGTAGGGAAATAATCATATTGTTTAGTATTCCAAAAGTTTTCATGTTACCTAGAAATAGCAAATTAAATCTATAAATTTCATCATTCGCGTCAAAGCAATCTTGCAGTGTCAATAATTCAGATTCATATAATTCCCCCTTATTTTAGGCAGTGTTGCAAAAATAGAATTAATCTCGGCAAAAAATCTGATACAAGAATATACAACATGGAATTATAATGAGCAGCAGCATAACCTCAGATAAAGTTTGTTTTAACGAAGCACAAAAGCTTTTTTTGCCCACTGCACTGCTACATCCCATAGACAACAATTACGCGTTGTTATACGTCACTCTCTGACACATACTGTACAAAAACTATGGAAAATTTCTTCAACCGAAAAATGTAGTATAAGTAGTCCAAGTATGTTTTTGTATATCATACTACAGATTATACGCTGACAATTTGTAATGTATACATTTACTATATGACATTGGTCGCGATACAGTGCCAACTATTCTCGGTCGTTGTGTATTTAGGCAAATTGGGTGAAAGGTGAGTGAACCTCGCAGTAATTTCACCGGGCGTTGACTCATCGCGGTGCGATTACAGCGCTATCATTACTGGCCGAATTTGCGTTCGACATTCAAAATTTAACGTTCGAAATGTGGTCCCATAATTAATTTTCCTATCGGAATGTTGCCAATTTGGATAATCTATGCACATAATTAAAAAGGTAAAGTTCAGGGAACTAACGACGAACAGTTTTTAGACGATTTTAGAACACGAATCGATTTTAGATTTTAATTAGCTTCTAGTTGTACGTGAACTACGTAAAACATAATTACTCGTACAAAGGTAAAATATTTTACAGGATAACTTACTTAAATAATTAGAATGTATAACAATTTTAGGTGCGTGTACTAGGATAAACCTGTGTCACAGGCGGTAAAAAGTAAGTAACTATTGGGTTTTTACGCACTTTACTTGGAATTTAAAAAATAAATTAAGGAATAGTGATATTTTGTGTAGTTAATCAGTTAGAAACTATTCTGAGCACGTTAGCTTAGCCGCAGGCACAAATTTAAGTTAACATTTATCTTTTTTGTTTGATAAATCAAACAAAAAAGATAAATGTTAACTTAAATTGCTTAATTATTTAAACATCATATCATTTAATTTACATTATGCAAGCATTTATAATTTATGTATTACATTTGAATTCTCATTATAATTAGCATTCGCTCGTCTTTAACAAACTAGTGAAAAGTATTGTTTTTCTTCCTTTGTATTAATTTGTTACCGATTCTGTCATAAGCTAGCTTTCGCCTGCAACTTCGCGTTAATATCATCACAATAAGACATATCCGAAATATTTCACTCGCGAAATATTAACGTTAATAAAATGTTTCTTAAACTGGCTGGCTCTTTTGTCAAGACACTACGAAAAGATAAATAAATATTTTAAAATTTTGAAATTCGAAGCATGCTTGCTAGCACAACATTAAGTCTGAAACGCCAGTTTAAGTTGGCCCATGTTCGCGACTCGACAAGTGTGTGACTACTTTCATCGGAACTTTGGAACACGTAGAAAGTTAGGGAATCGACTATTTGACGCGGCGAAAGCTCCGAGCTTTGTGTCGTCGAAGTACAAATTATGTGCCAATTAGGCTTGCCAGATGACTGGGAATTCTAGGAATGTCCTGGAATTTTGTGTCGTGTCCCGTGTCCGATTCCGAATTCCGAAAACCTACTTCTTTATTTTTGTATTGTTTAAAAATAGTATGTAGATATTTTAGTGAAGGAAAAACTAGGCTGCGGGCAGGTTTTGAACCTGTGTTTTCTAGCTCGATACACCAGACGCTATGACCAACCAAACCAACGCAGATCCCAGCCACCAAGTCGAAATTTGCCTTCACATTCTGAATTTGTGTCTTTAAGGTGTCAGTTTTTTTTCGTTTAATTTATTTAAAAAGCTTGCATTTTTTCCCTAGAAATACAACACCAAATATCAAGGCGTGATTTGATACCCATTGTGGTCGTGGTAAATGCGTTTAGAATTCCCATGGATTTAAGGTTTGAGAAATCTAGTGTGCTTTTAAGTCAGTACTGGTCTGGTCATTGCCGCCGCCTTCTTGGCGACGAACCCTGAGGATTATCCATGCTACAATAACGTAGTTTTCCTACCTTACCGAAGAAAAACCTCTGAAAAATACAGAACTTACGTAAAACTCTTAAAGAACAACAAGTCATGCAAGGGGATGAGGAAGATGTGAAAATCTTTTGAGGAGGCTTTTGTCGGAGGATAAACTGGTTCTAAAAAGAAAGCACCACTCACCGGTAGCTAAGAAGAGGGAGATACTATTTTAAATACCAAATAAATTGCTAGTGGAAAAAATATTTGTTAAAAGCTTATTTCATTTATTAATTGGCAATCTGGTGGTCCTATCATAGATAAACTCCACCTTCAGCGTCATTCTGATAGGAGTTCTACAATCAGGCTGAATATTGGTATTGCAATATATTCGCTGTATGGTGTGGATGACTCAAAAGGTGTGTTCAAATCTGGGTCGTCGGACTGGTCAACGACCAGATTGGCGGCCCACCGGTGGCGGTGATAGTCTAGAAAGATCCATTGAACTTCAGCGAACTCTCTTTGTGTGGCTAGTTGTCATGGGTGGCATGAGACGGACGACCTAAATGATGTCGAGATATCATAGAATAATGTGGTTTCCTAGAAGCAGTTTTTTTAAATGTCGACTTAATTTTTCGAAGTTGGAAAAAAACAGCTTAGTGTAAGGCTATTATTTATTATTTATTTCCATCCGTCACATGATTTTGTATCCTGATAAAATATAGTCCCGAGATGGTCACCATCAGTTCTGAAGATACCCCCAACATACTGGAAGTCAAGTTTAAGGCTATAAAGTGAACGAACAAACTATTCACAAATTCTACCATGTGACAGGATTTGTGGATACTTGGTTCGTTCATTTCCGTAAGGAAATTGTTGCATTTAAGTTTACATATTACATATACTGAAGTGCAGTGATAGCCTAGTGATATGACAATTGGACTGCCATGTCAAAGGTCTCGAGTTCGAATCCAAGGCACGCACCTCTAACTTTTCGAAGTCATGTGCATATAAATAATTAATTATCATGCGCTTAAACGGTGAAGGAAAACATCGTGAGGAAACCTGCGTGCCTGAGAGATTTTCCTGACGGCGTGTGAAGTCTGCCAACCCGCAGCAGGCTAGCGTGTCGGACTATAGCCTAATCCCTCTCGTACTGAGAGGAGACCCGTGACCGGCAGTGGGACAATGTAATGGGTTGATGATGGATTACATAATATACTATAAATACCTCAGTCCCTACAAACTACTGCAGTGTTTTAAAAAAAGAGAATATTAGCTATGTGTTCTCAAATCAAAAATGACGAACTTTCTTTTTTTTTTGAAATCTAGAAAAGGAAATCCGTATTGATCGAGATAAGAGAAATAATTAAATGTCATTTACATGTAAAATGGACGAGATTTTTGGACCATCGACCTGCCGGTTGTAAAAATGCAGACGTTTGTTTCAACATCGAAAACGGGTGGCGGGAAAGCTCACCAGAAAGGTATTTCTGATAAATAAAAATTATAATTTAAATCTAATTACAGTGTCGTAAATTGTAACATTTTAATTTAATTACAATGAAGAAGTTTTCGACATTTATTATGCATTGAATGAATTAATGAATCTTTGATTACGATAAGTGTATTGCGATAATTATTGTTAGCGATTCAGAAACTATAATTACCCTTCTGATTTTCCGCGAATTGGTTAATTGATGAATGAATGAAACGGTTAATTGATTTCGAAAATGGAGCGTTCCTTTTATATTATTTTATTCTTTAAAAAAAAATAGAATTCTACGTTAAACGGGGTCTATTTTTACACAATGTTGTAGATAATCTATTAGTATCTTTATAATTTTAATTTGATACAATGCATAACGTCGTCATTTTATTAGTTTCATTTAACATTGTCCAACTAGGTAATCCTTATTAATATGGCCGCGTAATAATACCGTGCTTCTTTAATACATAAAGTTGAGCAACTCCCATTAACATCTAGTAATTATTTATGATATGTTGATGGCCTGATTTGATTTACGGGCTCTTAAATGGTACTAAAACAAAATGTATGACTAGCTCATTGAGGTAATAATACATAAGAGATGACTGCGAAACGAGTCGAGAACGCAGTCCAAGATAACGAGAACACAGTCCAAGATAACGTTATTAATCCAATTTTAATAAATAATTACCACTTAGATAAAAATAAACATGTTGGATGTCCTGCATAATTACATTTAAGGTAAAGTAAGAAACCGTCTTCGAAAAATTTAGACTACCTATTGTATACGGTACTTCATAAGTAAAAGTCATAATATGGAAACCGACAGTAAAGTAGGGTCAAAACCAGCTACATATATATAAACAACAAAGTTATTCGTGAAAATACATACAAACCAGACAAGAACTAAACTGTTATAAAAACAAAATAGAGTCTAGAAGTATTTCCACCGTTAAGTAAAACTCATTTAATTATATTTTAAATTTAGTTTTATAATACTTATTAACTCAATGAACTACTAATATATTATCAGCTGAAAACGAGGATGTTTACAATACAGTATGTTATGAAACTGTTTGGCTCTTGTTCCCCTACGTAATACCATAGTGTAATGATAATACCACGGTTTGAGTCATCGTGTTTAGAGGGTTTCCCATTAAGCAGCATCGACTACATGCGGTGCTAATAATGCAATGGGTACAAGTATATATATATATATCTTTACAGTCTTATTTTTTTTTACAAAGTTTTTAATGTACGACAGCCTCATTAGTTTAGTGGTGTTAAGTGCTACGGTACAGGTCTTGGGTTCGATTACCAGATCGAGCATCGTCACCATCACGCCTGTATTCCATGAAGGGTTAGGCAGAGGTGTACTAATGTACCTACACCCAGAGTTCGCCAGTATGTTTAGTATGTAATATGGGACGAGCCTATTGCTATTAACCGGGTACAATCCAAACTCCGAGCTGTTAGCGATAATTTCATAGAAAAACGCAGTAAGACTGCTCGACCTGGGAATGGAACCCAAGATCTTTATCGTAGTAGTCGCGCTTAGGACCACCTAGACCAATGAGTCATGATGATTAATATTGTAACATGCATTGCTTCAATAATATCAAAATTGACAATGAAACCAACACAGTCACATTTCAAGGTCTCATTTTAGTTTGTAGGTCACATCTCAAAGCGCTGACAAAACTATTCCGTATCAATGAATGGCAGATTCAAGGAAAGGTCTGACTCAGTTAATTTGTACTCGCAAACTTTCGCAAGACGTAACGTAAACAATATCGTTTGTAATATCGTAACGTTTACGTCTGATGATTCAATGATGACGTTGAAAGTCGGAGTTACAGAAGAAACGTTGCAAGTTCGAAATCAACTTAATCTATTGAGTATGATATATGAACTCATTTCTAACACGAAATCTTATTAAATTAGTTTTCCGCCCACGGCTTCGCCCGCGTGTTTTCTCGGCTTTTCTGTGCTATACTATGTATGTATAAATACATATAAACCTTTCTCTTGAATCTCTATCTATTAAAAAACCCGTATCAAAATCCGTTGCGTAGTTTTAAAGATCTAAGCATACATAGGGGCAGACAGACAGCGGGAAGCGACTTTGTTTTATACTATGTAGTGATGGAAAACTAGTAAAACATTGTATAAGCATAAGCATAGCATAGCAGAATCGGCTTATAATGTTCCCAGTACTGGGAGACAGGCCTTCTCTCGGTGAGGGGGAGTGGACCGTAAGTCACCACGCCGGCCCAGTGCGGATTGGTAGATTTTACATGTCTTCGATTTTTGGTTGTAGGTTATGCCGGTTACCTCACTATGTTTTCCTTCACCATTTTTGAAAGATGAGGTGATGAAATAATTTACAAAAAGTGAAGCCCCTGTCTGGGTTCGAACCTACGATCTACAATTCGTATGTCGCGGCAGTTACCACTGAGCCACCACCACTCCACTAACAACATTCCATAAGATTTCATGAAATTAGAGCTACTACGAAAAAAAACCAGGAACATACATTTGCGGTTAATGTTTTTACTAGAATAACCCTTCGGATGAGTCATTTTTTAACTTTTGTATTTTTTTAGTTTGTTAATTTTATCCTAAAATCTGTTTCTTTATTATCCATGTAGATGTTAGGTACCAATTACGTGGATAATATAAAATGTTAGTTTTCACTGTCAGTCCTTATGATATTTATAGCGAGATTGGTCGTCTAAACTGCAATAAACTTTACGGAAGACCATATTCTGGCATGCAATTAAAAAAACCTGGATTATGTAACAATAATAGCAATAATTTTAATCAGGCTTGTGATGGTAGGTCATCGCCGCCCATGGACATCTGCAAAACCACAGGAGTTGCAGATGCGTTACCGAGCCTATTAAAGGTAAAGGTAGGGAAAAGAGAGAAGGAGAAGACTGAGGGCGGGAAGTCCACACCCACCGTACGAAACGCAATAGTATGCATACTGCTACTTAACTTCGATATTCTGTGGGAGGGTAGTACTTTCCCGGTCGAGCCGACCCAATCATGCTGGCATGCAGACATCCACGCGACACTACAACTACTAAACTATAAACACTCAGTGTCTTTAAATATCTACACCACTCAATATCAAGGATTCGTTCTATTGAAATTGCTATGGCCAGTAAGTATGCAGTCATCTCGTTAGATGCACATTTCGGCAGTTAGTACCACAGGTCAACGACCCTCCTCCATCCATCGCCAATGCGAGTCGTTAACGTTTCTGCATTGTCTATGGACTTCGAGATGTGGTCAATCGAAATATCAGGAGTCGATGACCTGTAACACATGATACCGAGAGATAGCTACTGATAAGCAACGCACAATTATTTTTATAAAAAAATATCTAGCATTTCATCTTTCTTCTGTTTTTACGTTATAAATAAAATAGATTTTGTTGTGTGTAACACACACACAGAACAAATGCAAAAGTCGATGGCCTCCAACAAAAATAATTCATCAAAATATAATTTAATCCCTTGTTTTCAAATTGTAAATTCTACGGAAATTAACTAACTTAAGAAATTAAAGTATTTTTTATTTACACCACATTATTGATTACATTTTAAATAAATATTGATGTAATTACAAATATACATTTGTTCACTATTTTTAAAGTGAGTTTTATCCTACAAAGTCATCTCGGTCTCGCAGTCGATCGATTGGAAGGTGTATGACTCTTTAGACACAGGCGATAGGTTATCAACCTATCACTTCCTATGTACTCTCCAATTTATACCCCAAACTATCAACGAGACGTTCCAAACACAACGTGTGCGTAAAAAAGATTAATTTAACAAATTACTTTTTAGAAATAGAAGAACCGAATTAAACTTTTTTCTTAACTTTTTCTCCAACCAATTTTTGGAGCAGCTTCTTTCTTAACTTACAGTACCTAATCCAATTTGATAAAATAAACTTTTTTATTTAAGCCTTTATATACTTTGTAGATTTATATACCTGTCTCCCCAATAAGATATTTAAGACCAGTCGGGAACTACTTCTAAATCCTCACCTTAAATTAGGTAAAAATAAAGGAGTTAGTGTAGCAAAAAACATCAAGGGTTCTCATCGTTCAATGACTTCATTTAGAAAATAGATAGCATTATCGTCGTGTTATATGCTACTAAACTTGACTGTTTTGCAGTCCCACACTTGACTTTTGTTTTACTCTGGGCGAAAAACGTAGATTTTACATATACCTATTACCAATCGCCTTTGCAGATAATTATTTGTTTTGTAGGAACCCTCAAAGCAACATGAAATGAATCACAAAAGCCAGATTGACCTGTTAAAAGTTAATCAATGGACACATTTGTTCACTCCAAATAGTCCACCGTGGAAATCCATGACTACTAAGGAAAACAGAAAAAAAAATGTATAGTCATGTTTCGCAGAATATGATTTTACTTTTGATAGTAGGTAGCGCGTCTAAACGTACAATTTTCAGGTGTTAACGACCTCCGAGTGTGCCGATCGGAAGTTCATATTCACTATTGATATAATCCGAAAACCGAACACCGAAATATTATTGTAAGAATCCGAAATAATATTGTCGTATTTTACTTACCATTGATTATTAACAAAATTGGGGGACTATTTAACAGCCTCATTTCTAAATATAAGGACTTGATTTCGATTCCTAATTCCAGGTTTACCCAGTGACAATAAGATTTATATTGAAATAAAACTAAATTTTACGGATTTTATCGCGTTATATCGATATTATTTAGTTAAATTGATATAATTTAATGGTTCGAAATTTTGATTTATGCTCACTTCATGGCAATAGATAGGCTCATCTTACATGGGATATAAGGATCTTGGTTAACATCAGTAGATACCTTACCCATTGGGAATACACGCGTGATGGTATATTAATTTACACTGTGTTGTTTAAAGCGATGGAGTTGCTGGATGTTGAGTGTCCATGGAGTTGCTTGCCGGATTTTTCTGTATAGGATCAACTTTTTGGAACCGAGCAACCAGAGTCAATAAGATTTCATAAACGCTTGTAAAAGCTCATTTGGAATAAAAAACTTATAATATGATTTGATTTGATACTCGATGGAGCAGGCAACTTTTAGAGTGGAGACGTGTAGGACGCCCTGCAACACGATGGATCGAGTATTTGAAGAAGGTGGCTGGCAGCGGATGTATTCGAGCTGCCCAAGATCGGGATGATAGGCACTATGTGGGGGAGCCCTACGTTCAGCAGTAGCCGCCGACAGGCTGATTTGATTGTTTAAACCGCTCAAAGAGTTTTTGCAGCAACCTTCCAAGTCTGCTGTAAAAGATTCTAAAAATGACAAAGATGGAAGAGATGAGAGAGATCAACACGGTTAGTTGCATCGAACAGAGACGCTTTCGCCGTATGTTTTATTTATTATAATAATATTATGTGCAGACGCAGCGAACTAAACTACAATTATATGTCTGGGCCCATGATTTATGTTTTGGATATGCGGAGTTTTTTTATAGTTTTGTTCGACTAAGTAGTTTTGATTTGAAAGTTGAAGAAAAAGTGTAAGTTGTTTATTTATAGCTACTTTGTTTTTATTGTTAATCTTTCCACTTTTTTTTCTGTAAAATATTTACCTATGTATGTAACAGTCAAAACTCATAACCGGTTAAAATAATATTTATTGCGATAATCCGACCAAATTAGTTTTGACCGAATATGACCTGTAACATACATTAAACAGGTAAATTTGAAAAACTAGTATGTTATTGTCTGAATTGGTGTTAAATATATGATTTAAATCTTGAAAAGAAGTCGGTCGATTATAATGAAATGTTGACATAACCATGTAGTTATAGAAAGTCATACTTTTTTTATAAAAAAAGTTTTCTTAATGAAGTAATTTATTAAACAACTGCTTCAATAGTCTAGTGGTACTTAGGTTATCAAATTAAAAATAGATCAATGTTTCACAACTTTTTAACTAGATGGCGTCGGCATCTCTCGACTGACGACCTTTGAGAAGAAACACCGAAACAAACTCACAGAATTATGGTCTCTTTTCAGGCCCAGACAGTAGTAGTATTATTAGATTTGTGAATTGAATAATGTAGGGCAATATCTCAACCGGCCTTTTGAAGAAAAGACACTGTTCATGATCATTATAAATGATCGTAACTTACCTATGTAAATTTATATAGCCAACGTTTGATAGATCTTAGGTTTTACAGTGCACACCTGAAATCTACAGATGGCGCTACCGCTGCACATAAACACACCTCTTTTCCTCAATACATCCCCCACTCATTTCAAAATCGATGTTTGCAGTGCAGGTCATTGAACCTGCGCGAGAGCATCCACACTTTTGGCTAGCTCTCATACATTACGTGACGGAATTTTTTAATTGCCTCCCGTTCTCACTTTAGTCTATTTAAACTAGTACGAAAGAGATAGGCGATAAGTATTTAATATATATGTAAAATACGTTGAGATTAAAAATTGATTCTTCACAATGGAGAGGTCGTTATCGGGTGGGATATCATGGACCGGATGTGACGTTGACCAATCAATCACTGTTATGGTGTCATTATGGAAATGTCACTATAGCTATTGGATTGTAACGATCTTTAGATGACCTCATTAGTGTTTTTATAGTGTAGCGGTTGTGTACGCATGGGCACCAGCTAAATCTGAAGTCCTGAGTTCGATTTTCAAATCAAGAAAGGCGACTGAGGTTTTTTACACCAAATTCTCAGTATAAGCCTGAGGTTTGTGTCCAAGTTATGGCTATAGGATCCCTTATTATTCATAATATTTTTATTACCTATATTAAAAAAATATTTCATAATATTTTTTTAATATAGGTAATAATATATATTTTTTAAATTAAATCTATTTTTTTATCGAATTACATTTATTTGTAAACACCAACCACTATTTTTCTGAATGCGCAATATAGACGTAGATTATATGAGTGTAGAATATAGAATATAGATTATTCATGTAATTTCAATTCACCTAAATAGCACATATACATTCTCTTTTCAACAAAACTATGAAACCAGAATCAATTATAAAAAAAACATAGCAAAACGCGCTGGAACTTGCCCATTCTAAAAAAAATATTCAAATTAAATGCCGCACACTTACGCAACGGATCATTTCGAAGTCAATAATGTCATAATTTACTTGTATTAAACCGAAATGACCGTTCCTTGAACCATGTTGGTATTCAAGAGTCGTTTTCTACTTACCAATGGTAATCATCGCTAAGACTTCAACACACGAGTATGTATAAGAAGTTACATTTATATAATTTTGTTAAAGCGTGACTGTTTTTGTACCATCACGCATGTATTCTCCGAAGGGTTAGGCAGAGGTGTACTAATATACACCCACATTTCACCGGTATGTTTAGGTTCCGCGTAATAGGGGGTGAGCCTATTGCCATTAACTGGCCACAAATCCATGCTCCGAGCTGCTACTGAGGATTACATAAAAATACCCATTAACCCTTTGCAAGCCCTGGGGATCGAAGCCAGAAACTCTAGCGTCTAATCGCGCTCAGGACCACTAGACTAATGAGACAGTTTGCTTAAGACGATGCGTAGCAGCTGCGCTAACAACCGCTAGACTCTCAATAGTCTAGCGATTGTCAGCGCAGCTGCTACGCTAGAGGTCCTTGTTTCGATTCCCAGCTCGAGCAGTGTTTGATAGAGTTCATCTATTAAATTCTCAGTAGCACCTAGGGTTGTACTCCCCATATAACTCTGCTTAACCCTTCTGGGAATACAGGTATCTTATGTTATGTTGAAAGAAAGCGGTTTGGAGTTTCCTTTTTGAAATTCTTAGAAGCAGCCAGGAGTTTGATGATTTCAAATATTTCGTGGGATCTAAAGAATATATTAGTTACTGGCAAAATAAATGGGAAGAAAATAATTTTATTAGCGGATTCAATCTCTGCATGAAACAAAAAAAATGTTTCCAGAACAACTTCTTCTTCTTCTATGAATTCTCAGTAGCAGCTCGGAGTAAAAACTTTTTATAGTAGGTATGTAAGTACTTCTTTCAGCATTTCATTTCAGCAACGCATCGTGTCACTTAGCTTTGTTTCCTAATTATGTTTTTTCCTTCACGTGCAATACGGGAAAATATCATTCACATATACTGGTTTCTAACACACGCGAATATCGCGTTATTTTGTAAAGGATCCGAAACGTCGGGATTTTAAAATAATCAACATAACGCGATAAAATCCGTAAAAAGTAGTTTTATTTCAATATCATTCACATAATTAATTTGCTCCGTTTTATATTACTAAAAGGATTCCAGTTTAGAAATTATTTTTCTAAACAAATTGTTTTCATAATAATAATTTGTATGAACCGATACTTATACATGCCTGTTTATAGGTATCTGTTGGTTACCTAGTCTTAGGACTAAAAGGGGGGAGAAGGGCTGAATAGTGGAAAAGCCTTTACAATGCAAGGTTAGCCAAAAACTAAACTAAACTGGAATTGTATGGCTCCTGACTTTGGGAATCCGATCTAATAAGATTAAAATGTATAAAATATGATGTCTTATTCGATTGATGTCTTATAAGAATTTAGCATTACAGGAGCCCAACAAGCCTGAAAATCAGTATATCCTTCGAATATCGGTATTTCACCAATAATGGGTTGCGGAGGTCTGATGGCAGCCGCTTTCAGTCGAATCTGGGTCGACTGAAAGGCGAATCGAACATAGTTGGGGAAATTAGGTATTTCTATGAAATTCTCAGTAGCAGCTCGGAGTTTGGGCAATAGGCTCGCTTCGTATTACATTGGACATAAACATACCGGCGACCTGTGTGTATAATGTGTAACATTAGTAAGTACCCTAACCCTTCACGGAATACTGGCATGAAAGTATGCTACGTTATGTTAAACTCATCCTCGATATATAAGAAAATCTTAGCAAGCACTTAAAAAAAATGGCGTTAAGCAATTTAACAGAAAACTTTGTAACAAAAAGAAGCAGATTTTTAAAAACGGATACAATTTGTTTTTTTTTTATACTGAAAACAGTGTTCTTTGTTTGTCTTCATTCATAAATATTTCTTCAGCAACAGACGTCGATTCGTATGAAAAATTAATGGGTTCAACCAATTATAATTCCGAACGAAAGAATATATCACCAATAAAATAAACCAATCAAATATTCATTCGCTCGCTGAAGCTGAAACATTATCATATTGACATTGGGGTTTTCAACTGACAAAACCGTCTTTAAAAAAAATCTTACAGACGCAACCATATTATTTTAACGTTCGGAAAATCATCATGGTTTTTTCGAAGGGGACGGCGGAATATAACAAAGTCATTGCGTCATCGGCGGATCCAGGAGCGGCTAAGGTAGGCTTACAAGGCGCGCTAATCTCGATTCTTAGACACTGAAGAATCGAGTCTCATTACTAGACTCAAATTTTAACATCGAGCCCTATATCCATTGCAAAGCCATTAAAGCCAAGTTCAACCTTCTAGGCTGCACACCGGTTCAGTAAATTTTTATTGTATTTATCTTGTACCCACAAGCAAAATACGCTCTTTGTCGTTAAGTTGTGGAAAATAGCCCGCTATACCACCATATTTAACTTGTATGAAATGAAATAAAAAAATCTAAAGAACAACAATACATTTTATGAAAATTAAAACGACAAAGTAAACGAAGCTCGAGCTTCGCCTTGAGTGTTCCGTTTAAGGCTTGAACCCTTACAGCTCGAACCCTTAGACTTCGACCTTTACAAAAAGGGCTTAAGTCTACTTCCGTATGCTATGGTCGTGGTATATACATTCGCCCTATAAAAAGCACATTGGTGAACTATTGAGTTTAAATGCCAGGAAGACTATGACTAAGCTTTCAGGGATTCAAAAAAAAATTTATGATAAGGAACTAATATTTTTTGCACTTAAAATCTGCATAAAATATCACAGTTGAGGACGTTTAATTTTTTGTCGCAATTGTTATGTTATGATATGAAGCTCCCAGCTATTCTATACAAAGGATAATGATATTCAAAACTCAAAAGATTTTTCAGAAATAGCCACCGTCAAAATTTCACGCAATAAAAGTTTCCAAAGATTTGTGTTGTTTTACGAAAAAATCGTCAAAAACTTTTTTCTACCATGAGCGCCGTTTGGACCACTGTTCAATAGCGGTGTTTGTTTGAGATACCGTTGACACAGTGGGCCCGCAGCATCGTAAATTAGACAAAAATATAATGAACGGGAACGTTTGTAAAACTGTACTTGGGTAATTTTTTTTGGTGACATGTCCATTTGGTTGATGACGTTGCAATTGCTGGTTAACTGTTGGCGGTACAAAGGTGCTGAACGATTTTTGACTTTATACCTTTTTGAATAAGATTCTGTGAAACAAATTAGTTGTAATGTTGGACATTTGTCATTTTTGGTCAAGTCAACAGGCTATTCCGCTAGACAGGCTTTTGTTGTTACATAGTGTGACAATATTTTAGTCACAAACAAGCCGAGGGTGCAATGCGGTGAGTCACGTAATGTATTTTTAATAGGAATGTGGTGGTGGTTTTTTTTTTTTTATGATTACGCCTATTTTACCTATCTAAATGTTATGATAGCCTAGTGATATGACCAGTTTCTTACCAAAGTCAAAGTCAAAGTTCTCGAGTTCGTATCCAGGCACGCACCTCTGACTTTTTCGAAGTCATGTATTAATACAGAGTTATCATGCCGTTAGACGGTGAAGAAAAACAACGTGAGGAAACCTGCATGCTTGAGAGATTTTCCTGACAGCGTGTGAAGTCTGCCTACCCACAGAAGACTAGCGTGGTGGACTACAGCCTAATCCCTCTCGTTCTGAGAGGAGACCCATGCCCAGCATTGGGACAATATGTGGGTTGATAATGATGATGACGCCTATTTTCACTAACCGTTACAATGTTAAACTATGATTACAGACAGAATTCAAAATATATTGCTTCTTGTGCCCTGGGTTGAATGTATTCAATTATAATTATTTTAACTAACCGTATAATTAATTAAATTGACAACAACCGCTACTTCAACACGATTTTTTCTAGGTATTTTAAAGATGAAATTAATCCTACATTAATATATGACCCTTAACCCTTTACACATCACGTAACACGTCTTTAATTTTGAATAACGTTAACGCATAAATTTTGATTAGCAAAGGTTAGCAAGATTAAACTAATTAGCTATATGAGTAATTAATTAATACTTATTACTTATCATTAACGCACAATTAGGCTACGAATTATAAATTAGACAGTAAAAACTACAAGTAAAAAAAAAAATGACAAAGCGTAGTGGATCGATCTATCCAAATTGTGTGATGATCGCAGGATCAACTCATTAAAGCCAAAGCATTAAAGGGTTAAAGTTATCCTCCCGATGATCATAGGTCAATCACTGGCTTTCTCTCAGAGCGGAAGGAGATTTTTTGCAATGCTTTTCACGCCTTTTTTCCCTGAATCTGATGCATAATTAAAAAAAAATACATGATCACCATCTTATTCATAAAAATATTAATAAGCCTCTTAGAAATACATATATTGTTTTGATTTGTAATATTTTGTGACAGAGAAAAGAATACAAAACATGGTATGCAAAGGAAAATTGGTCATTTTATAACACTGTTTGAACAACACGGTTAACTTTATTATAAAAGTTTGTATTATGCAACCAATTTTATTCCTAGACGATGTATAAACCTCAGATCAAATAAAACTGTTGTAAAAACTACATAGTTTAAGCAAGTAACGGAGTAAGATAATTAATTTACACGAATAATATGACACTGATAACCCATAGTCAAACTTAATAGAACATTGAAGTACTTTCGAGCAATTTCTTTCTAATAAAACTATCTCAATAAACAGTAGCACTGACAACGAAGGACAAAGAATCGGTCTAGTTTGTGAAAGGTATCATGTACAATGCAGTTTTAAAACAAAACCAGGGTTTTACAATAGTGTTCGGTAGCTAAACATTGTCACACAGACGAACAATGAAATAACGTCTAATGTTCACGTTCATGAATATTATAATTAATCCTTTCACGAAGTAACGGTGCCAGCCCTTGTAAAGGTACAGGGTTGGCAGTAAAACAGTAAATCATGTGAAAGGGGCCAACGGTATAGTGGCCAAATTTTATACTTAGTGGTATTTTTAGGAGATATTTTACTACACAATAAATAACAAATAAATTTAGGGTTACATAAATATCGAGTAATAGTTTTAGAGATAAAGGAATTTACTGGTTAATAAATTTTGGTAAGGTATATAATAGTGAAGATTTCCCAACAAAATATTTATAACCTAGTGATATAACTATGACTTGGTAGTCTTGAATTCAGTTCCTTACACGGTGAAGAAAAATGTCATAAAGAAGCAACATAGTTATATATTTACAAGCCTACACAGATAACTATACAGTTTTAAAACTAATACGTTGCAGCGTTCGAATACACAAAGTCAAAATTACAAGCAAAAGAAAAGATAAAAAGATAAAAAAATGCATGCTTGATAGATGCTTGAGAAATTGTCTCAACGGTATGTGAAGCTTGCCTATTATTGGTAGTTTTGTATCCCTAGCCGAAAGGAGACCGCAATGTGACAATTAATGGGTTGATGATAGATTCGACGTCCTTAGGAAAAATATTGATTGGTGGGTGACGAATAAACATTAAATTTGTTGTTACTATATTAATACGTTACGAACAATCTTTTGCGGGCACGGAGGCAATGAAAATTACCTAAAAATTATAAAAAGGAGTGCAGAAAAGTATTATGTTCGAATTTTTTATTTTTTTTTATGGGATAACTCTGCAAACGAGCAGGCGAGCTACCTGATGGTAAGTAGTCATCGCCGCCCATGGACATCTGCAAAACCAAAGGAGTTGCAGATGCGTTGCCGAGCCTATTTTGGGAAAGGGAGGGGAAGGAGAAAAGGAGAAGGAAGGGGATTGGGGGAGGAATTGGGCCTTCGAATTTCGACTTTCGGAATTAGGAATTAGGAATTTCGACCACTAGTTTATATAAATATTTGAACAAGATTATAATGTAGTCCGGTTGTAGAACTCTGGCTATTGACATCGTCTGGATCGGTACCACCACAATGACAAATATTTTTGTGAGATGCAGATGTTTTTAATTTATATAAATGTTTGCAAAGTCCCCGCGACACAGAACGTGATTCCTTTAAATTTAAAAAACGAATTAGAAACATTTTTTTAATTAAATCCAGTTTTGATCTGTCAAAATTATACTGCCAATATCAGTATATAGTTATAAATTGAAGGCTAGTAAATTAGGTTATTAAAAATAAATTGAGAAGTTATAAGCCGCCGTTGCTTTCAATCCGTAGAAAGTCTTTAGAAGATCTTGTCAATATGAATTCGTTGAATTGTTCCAATAATTAGATTTTCCTTCTCAGCACAGTATGGGTCTTAACACGGAGAAACAGTACCGAGAAATTAGAAAGTTGTTCTATGGTATTAGCGACTTTATCATCATGTAGTATGATGCTATTGATGGTTTTCCTCTTACAACACTTCTCCTATGTACCTAATCATTACAAGGAGCGTCATAGGTGATCAAGAAGGCGGTTGCCAGGAGTACAGATACAACTCTCAGGATAAGGAGGGCGCGTCTGAAGTTCTAGCCGTTCTGAACTGCCGCGCTGGTGAAATCACGTCATGAAGTATTTTATACATAAATAACCCTAGCCTAATGTGGGTGGACAGACTTCACACAATCTCCTGGGTTTGCAGGTCTCCTTGCGATGCTTTCCTTATCCGATCTTTTACGAAGACTATGTAAATGCGCGATGGGACGAATTGCGAAAATCAAAGACATATTATTTTACTGTGTTTCGTCGTATCTATGTGAGCGCCAGAGCCAGAAAAAATGTATGGGGATTTATTTACTTGGATTGTGTGTTCATATTTGTGCTTGTGGTAAGCAAACGAAAACTAAGCTCAAAAGTATTCAAATTAACAGTAAAAAAAGTATTTTAATTTTATAATAGACCCCGGACCGGAAGATTTATCCCGATATTTAATTTACCATAATGCAACTTTCATAAGACTATTATGTATATTTATTTATATGTATTATGTCGGCTTTTTGCATATATAATACGATTTGAGTTCTGTGTCAACGGTCGCCGATCGTTCTGACAGAAACCGCGGCCGGAAGCGAACAGACTCTTATATCGTTCATCACGTTTTTCATACACGTTTCACATCGTTGTATTAAAATATTTCTTCGAGTGGTCTATTCTGCTAGTTTTTTTTCGTTTATGTTGAGTATAGTGTTATATTTGTTTATTTAATTCTTCAATAAACTGTCAACCTACTTACTGTTCCAGTGAATGACAAAGATCTTCTCTTAATTTTAATTAAACTGAAGCTTATCAGTTAGGTATAGTTAAATTACATTGAATTATATAAAACGGTATTTTTTATTTGGATTTTTTCTTTAGAACACTTATTGTAACTTGTAATGTTGATTAATGGATACTTACTTTTAATCATTTAAGGAAAATCCTCTTCAATTTTAATCTGAAGCTTTCAATCTAAGTGAAATCGAGCTTTTGAAAATTTCCGATTATAATCAGGATTCCGATGAAAATCCCATAGAAGTAAGTAATGTTTGCTTTTATAAATAGCAATAACATTGAACTCTATAACCTATATAAACGCAAAAAAATTAAGTCGAAGGTTATAGAAATAAACCGTAGAAACAAAACGGAATTTCACTCAAATTTCGAATGCGGAATTAATTCAGAAACTTTTTAAAAACAGACGCAAGTCGTGTGAATGAATAATATCAATTATAATTTATAAACAGATCGGAGTGGTCACTAATGGGGTCAAATAAGTCTATTCAGATCTTAATGGCATTATACGTACATTCATTTTTTTTTTATTAAATTACTAATGTATGTATGTACATACATGTATATGTAATTAAATGAAAAGATCTTGAAAAAATATTTTTTTATCCAGTAACGGGTTAACCTTAAAAAAGTCTCGACTTTTTTATAAGATAGAGAGTTTTTAAGAGTATCGGTTGCATGAATACTCATTACCTAAATACGAGTCTGTCATGAAACTTTAGGATAGTATCTGGAGGTGGGGTGTTACCCTCCGGCATTTCCAGGTTACGTTCTCTGATAGTGGGTTATTTATATTTCGTAACTTACTCATAAAATATCCAATATATGACCCGTCAATGCATACAGTTTCCTCATGAGGACATAACAATAGATTTTGCATTGTGTCTACAATATGCCGCTTGACGGGTTAATTAAGTATCATTTTCTGAAAACTTGTGTACATTCGTAACGCTCATTAATAAGAAATAAGGTATGATTGTATCTCTATATTATAGATGATATTTAAATATCAATATTATGGGCCTGAATTTTCTTATTCTATTCGGTTTTGAACAAACAACATAATATTTCTACAATGACCCCAAAACTAGTTATTGAACTGTTTTCAGAGATGACCTAGTTCAATCGTCTAGACTGCCTGGAATTTTGAAAAGTATTAAGTACTCTGCAGAAGGTGGAAAATTGAAAATTAATCATGAATAAATGACAAAAATTTGGATATAAAAAAGTATTTACAAGTGCCAACTTAAAAAAACACAATTTTTTTAACGTGTCAAAATTCAAAATATCTTCGTCTTTACTTTAGTTACCCATTTAAGAAACTTTAGTAGAAAAAAACAAAAAATCATCCCTTGGGACCGCAATAAAAATAGGTAAAACGTACCGCCAAAGATTGATAAAAAAATGTGGCCGGTTAACATAAAGAAGAAAAATGTACCTATTTTCTTTCATATTGTAATTATTGCGTTTGCATAACATTATTTTTTTTACGTAATTATGAAGCTTCGAGACCTTGAATATTAGTTAAAACGACCCAATTATGTTTTTTATTTGTTTAGTTCGATCAATAATATTGTCAGTAAAGGGTTGTTTGTATATGTCCTGCTAAAATATGACAAATTACTTTTGTATTTTGTAAATGTTTTTGTGTGTTTTATTAGTGTAGTATACACATAAAAAATATTTACAGGGAATGTCTGTCTCTCTTGAGATACTTCATCTAAAAAACATACTAAATGTAGCACGGAATATGATACTAACATAAAAACCGTTTAATAAAAGTACAAAAAAGGATACGCACTTTCTAGTCGTAAAATTATTCCATAAAGTCGCAATTTTAGCAATACCCCGGATTTTTGTGCCTGGCAATAAAAAAAAACAGTTTACTTGCAGTAAAAAACATATCTTTTTAAGAATGCGCGTTGAAATGTTTTGCAATGTTACGGTTAGGTACTGTTCGAGTTAAAAAATATGGTGTGAGTACAATTTTCACCTTTTTAATTGCTCAGTAGGTACCTAATAGTGGTTTCCATCAAAAACCAATAATGACTAGAGTCATTATTAATAAACGCATTTATGTTGACCACATCATCACCGCGCCCACCGCATGTTACAACGACAAATAACTTATTTTTTTTTTTTTAAACACGTGGGGCTCGTGGCTAAATACTAAATACGCTGATTAATCGCAAGGTTAAGCTGACCTTGTTGCGGCCACTCCGTCGATAGGGTTACTATTCATAACTCATAGAGATTCGTAACTCAAAATAATACCGGGACTTCTTAAAACTTGGTCTTTGTCTAAACAAAAAAATACTTATATTTTATTATTTTTTAGCATTAAATATTGCGAAATTTTCACAAAGAACTGAATTTTCTAATTAAAGAAAATTTCTAGTGAAAGAAAAATTCGATCTCAGGCAGACGTCGCCTCAAGACGTAGAATGTGGAAGAGAAATTCGACATCACAGGTAGTGGTCTCGGTAGCTTAGTTGGCAAAGCGTCTGGTGTACTTAACCAGAGAGACGCAGGTTCAAACCCTGCCTGAGATCGAATTTTTCTTTCACTAGAAATTTTCTTTAATTAGAAAATTCAGTTCTTTGTGAAAAAAATACTTCCTTATTATGTAATTAATTTTTTGATCAGCCATGTCATAAACGTCTCAAATTCATTACTAATTTTAAAATAATAGTCATTTCTGGTATATTTCCTATTATTTGCTTTAATATCTAAGAGAATAAACTATTGTTATTTTACATCATGTGCCCACTAAGGAAAACTAAAAACATTGTAAAAAAAACTTTATGGCTGAGAGATTTTCTCGACTAATTCACCTCGTACTGAGATAAACCCAGCAGTGGGCAATAAATTGTTTATTGATGATGCGAATTTTATTTTATTATTTTATGTAACCTTAAAACCGCTGCTATATTGGTATACCCTGTGCTATTTCAAAGGAAAAAAATCAATGAATGATCCATCCTAATGGAAAATCACTCCTGACAAGTCCTGACACGAATGGGATCGTGAAGTGGACCTTTTTATTTCTAAACGTAATACAATTTCTGTTAATAATAAAAATAAATGTCTTGTTTAATATTGTTGTCGGTAGCCTAACAGATTAGATTTTTTGAAGTAGCTGCCATCAAAGAATCCCTACTAACTAATCTTTTCGGAGGCTATTATTCAATTATAAGTAATCTGTGACGCGGAGGCTTATAGTAATCCATGGTTTCTCCATTACTATCTTAATCCATGACCTGCTTGTGATTTCTAAAAGATTACTATTGTTTTATAAATCTGAGAAAATATTGTACCGCAAGGGTTTTTCAGCGGTCTTACTTTTATAGGCTTAAAGATGTTTAAGAGATAAAATACTGTCATCGCCGGCTGTTTTAAGTTTTGGATAAAAATATTGGGATTCTATTAAGTTCCTAATTTGCGCTTACGTGTATTTTTGATAAATTATTAAAAATTGTATATTGTAGAGTACATTCAATTAATCATTATAGTTGTAGTTATTACAAGGAAAACGCGAGGACAATCGTTTTTACTATTTAAATTAGCTATTTTAGTATATAACATAAATGAATTGGAATTAAAAATTTAGTTAAATAAATTATTACTTGATACTGTATCATTTTGAATGCGGTTGGGGTCTTCCTCGAACCAAATAAAAGCTAATTAAACATTATTATAAATAAATTTATTACGTGGTAATAATATAAGTAATACTTTAGTAAATTTTCTGTTTTCCTTATATTGTTGCTAAGTACTAAAACTTATCCGTTCAGATGACAATAAGATTTATGATGCGAAGTAAATTGTTGCTTAAATAAATATTTTAAAGAAGGAATTTAAATTAATAGTTTAAATAATATTTTATTAACTTAGTAAATTATTATAAAATAAGAAATATTAATTTAAATTTAAGAAATATTATTTTTATTATTAATTTAATATAATAAAAAAATAAAATCTTTTTTTTTCTGGAAATAAAAGATTGTATTATTATTATTAATTATTAATATTCGTGTAGGGTGTACCTACACAAAATATATATTTATTTTCTTCATAATAAGTATGAATTACTTAAATTGAGTATCGTAGATGTATTTGTAAATGGCATCCACGAGGCCATTGTTACGTGTCAGCCAGTCAAGAGTTCAAGATACGGGAAAACGATGCGCTCCAAGTTTTCCAACAGTTACCTACTATGAACTCGAGAAAAACAATATTATTCTTTTTTCAAACACGTAAATTTTGTACTTGGACATTTTTTTATACTCTTCATGACTGCTGTTATCCTAGTACCTATTCTGGTATCTATCATATTTTATATTCAACTTATTTCTTATGAAGTGTTTTTGATATTTTTACTGTTGAAAATAATTTTACTCAAAGGGCTTAAGTAACATTTGAGTTAACTGCCTCGTTAGTTTAGTGGTCCGAAGCGTAGTGCTACCCTAGAGATCCTGGGATCCCATTTTTCAATAAAATTCTCAGTATTTGTGAATGGCTTTGTGAATGGCCGACACAGTTTTGGTGTACATTAGTACACTTCTGCCTAGCCTTCCGGGGAATAAAAGCCTGGTGATATGTTATGTTAAATATTTGAGCGTCTCCATGCTTTCATCGGTTGTGAGTTGACCTGATTTCAAGTCATGAACTTACTGTAGGTGTGTTGGCTGTTTGAAGCCACATGCAATGAATGTGTTGAGTTTAGTGGTCGTAACAGTGCAATGACAAGTTTCCGGCTTAAAGACAATTTATCTTTTTTTCTCTTGAAAAAATTAGCCAACAACTTGTATAAGTATTGATATGTCCAAAATAGTATTTAGATTATGTTGTATTAAATCAGCTATTTATTATTAGACTAAAACCTAAAACATTACTATTACTATATCTATTAAACTCGTATTACTATTGTCTGGACTTTAAAAGAGGCCATGATTCTCTTCATTTCTTCTCAGAGGTCGTCAGATAGGAAATGCCGGCGCCAACTAGTTTTTTCATCATTTTCATTATATTAGCTAGTTCGCAATTACTTGTTCAACAGTTTCTCCTAAAGATAACTTGGATAGTAGCAATTGTTTAATTACTGACCCTAGTCGCATGGCAGTCTTAGTTCATTGACTTTGACATTTCTAATTTAGGCCTCGTATAACTTATACAAATTAAAAAGAATGGTCGTATTACACTTAGTATAACTTAAAAGGGGACTACGCAAATTGGTAGGGTTATCCGCGAAAAACGTTCTCCACTCGAGTTCACGTCTGCTTTCTTTTATTCAAATTTGTCCACAGTGAAACCAATAATTGTATATTAAGTTGGCAGACATTTAAATTATCAGTATATTGTGTAGTTTTTATCAATGATGCTATCGGTTAAATAATATTAAGTGGTAGTAGGTATTAATATTAAAATGTAATTATTTTAAATTGAATTTTAAACGATTTTATTATGATAAACCATTGTTCAACATTTCTCTTCTAGCATTATGATAATGCAATGCAGTTTAATTAACTTTATCAAAATATTTTGTTGATAATATAGGTGTTCACAACAGGTGTTCTAAGAAGTTTTGTATATTTATGAGAAACTATGCACTAAAATTTCAAAACCACAATTCAAATTTACGCTCAAATAAACAATGCTTCCCACCTCTAGTTTCCGTCACCAAGATTTGCAAAAAATCGCAAGTAATTCGCGTTATTGTTACCATTTCAACTGCTACCACAGACAATTGGGGCATTCAGACAGGCTTATTATTTAAAACAATTCATCCAGTAGTCTGACAAATAATTGAGCCATAGAATTGGAACAGAAAGTAGATAAAAAAACTAAACTGGTCATAAAAGAAAAGGTACAGCAAAGATAGGGTTATATTGGTACAGTGGGCAGTTAGGGGAGGAAACGTATAACGATATAATTACCACAGAATAAAAGTTTGATATTCTATAAATTACATATGGCATCCTAAAATAAAAATGGCCAGTATCATGACGTTGATATTGGCAATGTATTTAAGGCTGCCATCAAACCATATTTAAAGAAACTACGAATTATTAAGTCATAATATTTTTTTAAATAGATAATGTAGGTACCTAAGACTTGTTTCATTAGCGTCATCATTATAATAATTCATCTTATTTTATAATCACACGTATAACAGGAAGGAAGGTAGCATGCAACGTGGTATTTATTTGTTGGCGGATGACGTACTGATACACGTCAGTTCTTGGGTGTTGTCTTATAAATGTTGAAATATATCTTTCCAACATCATTGCACAATAAATAGGGTAACATAGAATAAAAAAAACGTAATTCTTTGCAATAAAGTTGTAAACATCAAAATGATTAAAATATTAATACACGTGCTATATACGTCTCTTAAAAACTCTCATCACAGGTCTGCTGAAAGAGTGAGAAGCAGTACCAATGTGCCTTTTACTCCTATATAATTGATCATTATGGTGTCTGTTGTATACCCATTATATTAATAAGAAAAAACGTAACTATAAAACTTAATAGTACCTTATGGTATAGTAATAAGGTTCATGTTTTTATACCTACTTTTTTATTAAAGCTTACTAGCAATGTGGGTCGCACATTACTAAAATTCTAAGCTAAATGCTTGTGTTACGAGTAAGTTCACGTAGGTAGTGTAATGGGTGGGTTTCAAACCGGCAACCATGCTCCCAAGACCGACGCCCTAGCCCTTAGGCTACCGCCTTAAAACATTCATATAAAAATCCAAAAATCTAGCCTTGTTTTTTTATGATATTGTTTTGATTGGTAATTATTTAAAATAGAGAATCGCAACATGTGTTAGCGCACTGGTCCCAACCCAAAACATTAAAATATGACTGCAACTATTTCTCAGGGTACTTAGCCTCTCCGGTAAAAGCTTGGTGGTATCTTTCCTAGAAACCAAAGAAAGTTAGCCCTTACGCACTTTCTAATTTAAAAAAAAAACCTTAAAAAGTTGCAATTTTTTGCACAACAATGATTACAAAAGATATTTGTATTGGCAATAAAATAGCAATTAAAATTCGTTGTTGGAAACAATTCGAATGTTTTTAAAATGGCGACCTTGAAAACATTTGCACAATGCGATTATGGGGTTATAAAACTATTCAAAAATGCACAAAGCATGACGCAAGAGTGCTATCAGGAGGTATAAAAAGTAATAAAAATTTTGGGTATACAAACTATTTGCGCAAGTTTTGTAACTCATTAAAAAGTTAATGGTTACTTTGATCCTTTTTAGTATTGTTTATTTACATCGCATTTCCGAATATCTAAGCTTTACCAGTTATCTATAAAACTCGGCAACTAAACTGTTTAGCAGCCTCTGTATATATTAGGTATATTTCCTGCCTACATGCGGTACAATGTAGGTATGTTATAAGTAGCTTGCCTAAAATGCAGTCAATGCAATGACACACTGGCAATCCCAAATACTTAGGGAAAATTCTAAAAACATAAAAAAAAAATGTTTATAATTGAGGTTACGCTTGGCAGAACACAGAAGTTCCAATTCGCAAAACGTGCTAGAAAATTGTTGATTTGCTCTCTCTTGAAATTCTTTTTAGCATCAAAATTCGGAACACGCCGCATTTTATTATATTTTTCTTAGAACTTTTGCCGTCGACTGTGGTGCCGGCCAGGCATAATTTTAGACATGGAAAAAATATATTTGTGAACATGACAAAAGTACACATATAATTTGACATGCAACACGATTACTGGCGGTGGCACGATGCCGAGTAGGGTTAACTCAAATATTTAGGCTGTAACATTCTTATGTTCAGTTAGTTTTTATGTATGCCAGACTACTATAGTACAATCTTGAGTGCATACAAAGATTGTATGTATTAGAGAATCTGAGCAAATCAGACCTCCCGTTGTACATATGATTTACAAATATTATTTCTATATAAGATCAACTTTTTGGAACCGTGCAACTAGAGTCACGTTTTATAAATGCTTGTAAAAGCTTATGGTAATAAAAACATTTGAACTTGAACTTGATATCTCCTGCCTACGCAATTTCCTGCACATTGGTATCATTAAGGTGGGGTTGTTGTATATCCTACAATATGGCAGATCTACACGATGATTGATTCATTATCGCCTCTCGGAATAGAAGAATTTAGTTACTAGAGATCTTTCTACAAAATACTGTTCCAGACATAGCTATACTTTAAAATACACCATGTTTCTCTGAGTTTATATCGGCGTATCTTCCGAGATCGTCTTTCAAAGCTAGCTCCATCAAATATTAAACATATTATCTGTTAGAGATGCATTTAAAGAAATAAATATTTATCATTTACGATTTATCAGACATCTACCAATTAGTTTTATATACTTAACAATTAAGAAATTAGTAAGCCTACCGGTTTGATGCTCTTCATCAAACCGAGATAACCAATGAGTTGAGGTAAATTTTACAGTAACAATCAAATGTTTTTAAATGACATGATTAATTGTTACAAATATCTTATTCATCTGATGCTCGTAAACTACGTCAGAGGTCCTTGATTGGATTCTGTGGTATATTATTATATGTATTTTTATTTATTTTTTTAATTATTTGTGCCCGAATGGCAATTGGCTCACCTCTTATTACATGGGATCAAAACATGCGGCTAACTGAAGCTGTCTAAATAATATGGGAATACAATCGTGATGGTATGTTACAATGTATGTTCAATCTTTACCTACATAGTATAAAATAATGTCGCTTCCGCTGTCTGTTCGCTTGGATTTTTTAAACTACTCTATGGATTTTAATGCAATTTTCAGCAATAGATAAAGTGGTTCAAGGTATCGTTTATATGTATAAAACATACATATTATATTACAGAAAAGCCGAGAAACCACGCGGGCGAAGCTGTGGGCGGAAAGCTAGTGTGTAATAAAATACAAATATTACAGATGCCTTATAGTATTTATATATAGTATGCAAGTACATATTACAGAAACCTAGTTCAGGTAGAATTATAATACAACGCCCTCGACGGCAAGCTATGCCACCTATATGGTATATTACAAATGTTATAACAAGACATTTGAAACATTGATAAGACATCAATAATTCCCTAATTTTTACTAGCTATGCTGCTTATACTAAAAAATAATTCACATTTCACTATTGTTTTGTACTGTATTGGTCTAATGAATTTTTCTCGGCATTTGTAATGTCACGATCTAATAAGTAGCCAAAAGTTTGGGTAATAAATCCGGATCAAATTAGGCTTTTACCTCATTTTCTTCCATTTTTGAATTTATTCAGAGATTAGCGGCTATTCTGACATTGTGATATGCGATCTTAGACTATCGTCTCTAAATCTTAGCCTAAAAGTCTTGTTTGTTGATAATAATTTAATTGGCTAAACAAATATTAATATTTCAAAATAGTTTCATTGTGTGTTATTTAAGTTGAACAAAGCGTTGTGTTGACGCATTCAAAGAAAATCCCCTGAATAAACAAACTTACATTATTATTTAAACGTGTTCAGTGTACGATCAATCACAGAAATACAAAGAGATATCAACATTTTATGGTAACAAAGTATACAAACAACATTGGGAGATCATACTGCAGACGGCACCAAACCAAGTTTCTACAATATGCGTTGCGGATACAGAGCCACAACTGATCACGAATTCGTTTGTAATCTATTTAAATCACTGCTAGAAAAATGCAAGTATTTAAAAAATACTCTAATAACCGGACTTTGGGTAAGGTATTACTTTTTTTTCGGCCTAGCAGTTGTTTATTGTTGATTTACAGCGGTTTTGGGGCAATTATTTCTAATATACATCTTGTCCACTCTATTACAGCAATGTTTTATATTTCAATGTCAACAAATTACACATTGTCTACAACATTTTTATCGACACATTGTTGGATAAGAACATGCAATCTCAACCACAAATTGATGACCCAATAATGTTTTACATATTAATGACTACTATACGTCAAAAACCGGAACTGGGTCAGTGATATATTATAGTTTTTACATAATGTTTTTTTTAAGTTCAAAAAGGTAAGGAGGGAATGGAGAACATTCAACAGCTATTGCTCTGTATTTTGTATCATTTTATTTGCCGTCTCACTTTGGGAGAGATTTTTTAATCCAATCGCAGTGTCTTCTCTAGTTCACAATAATTCAATGATGAACAATATCTTATTTAAGCAAATATAGTCCGAACGGGACTGATGTTACCTGTAGGTAAGTGTACATATCTGCCTATCCCTTTGGGAGTTTATATGTCGTGCCAAACTACCCCCCCCGTATTACCTCGATTACAGATACAATTAATTTTCTAATTTAATTAACCATTTATTAAATTCTTGTTTAAACTCATTAATGTTTGATTGAATTCGTTAAATGGGTTAATATGTTCATCAATATAGTTCGTTTGTCTGATTGGAAAATTCCTTTAATATATGGATTTTCCATAAAAACATTAAGAGCAATCGTAACCATCAATGAATGCTGCAAACTCATGATATATCTCAATTAATGCCTAAACCAATATTAATATTATGATTTGTAAAATTGTTGCAAAATTTGCTATGATACATGGAATTATGTACCAAAAATTTGGATATACTTATTCCACGAGAACATGAAAAATTTAATAATTAATTAATGCCTGTGTGGAAGCGACGGTGGCCCAGTAGTAACGGCTGCGACTAACGAGTTGGACATCGTAGGTTCAAACCCAGACAGGCGCTTTACTTTGTGTTAAATATTTCATCATCACTGCTCTCAAAATGCTGAAAGAAAACATCGTGAAGGAACCGGCATGTCTTAGAACCAAAATTCGAAGACATGTGACATCTACCAACCCGCACTGGGCCCGCGTGGTGGATTACGGCCCACTCCCTCTCACCGAGAAGAGGCTTGTGCCCCAGCAGTGGGTATGTTACAGGCTGATTATTTTATGTTATATGTAATGCCTACAACTAATTTTTTGCATCACATTACTCCAAACGCGTTCAATCGACTTAACACTAAACCAAATGCAAAATTGTTTCTTAAATCCAACATGGCAACACCGAAAAGTTACTTTAAAATAATCCTCTTAGATTTGCAAATTTTTCATGTGCTTTTCCTAAAGTTTATAACCACCCGCATACCATAAAAAGAACCGACTCGGATTAAAAATTACGCCGTCGGCAAGCAATAGTGTCGTTAAGAATCAAATCTTTTGTTCGGAGCGTAGCCTATTATGTAATCTTTTAATCCAACGCCAATTTTAATCCCACTAAACACTAACTTAATCCTGCGACGGATTAAAAAAATATCCTAATTTTTGGTACATAATTCCGTAAATATAGAATATTTGCCTTTGAATATTGTCTTTATATTGCAAACGGTTAAACAAAAGCGGTATCGTTTGCGGGATTATGAATGATGGTATTATTTTATATTGGTTGCGGGATTTGCGGAGAGAACCGGTGGCAGCTGGGAACAGGATTTAAGGGTTTGTGTACAACCTGGTTACTAGAAACAAAGTTGTTGAGTTTTTTGCCGTCGTATTTTGAAAAGAAGTCACATAATCTTTAGGTGGATATTCCCGTCCTTTATTCTATGTACACTGATGAAACTTATCTGCGAATTTCAAGCAAGAAACGATTTTGTTATTTTTTTTTCATTTAGGTATCGTTGGGACTAATGGCCTTTTTAACTACCTATATATTACCATAGTAATCCAACAGTAACTGCATCATTAGTCTAGTGTTAGAAGATGCCACTCTAGAGGTCCCGGGTTCAATTCCCAGGTCAAGTGGTGTTATTGAGTATTTCTTTAAAATTCTCATTAGCAGCTCGGAGTCTGTATTTGTGCCCGGTTAATGGCAAGAGGCACGCCCCCTATTACCTGGGACCTAAACATACCGGCGAAGTGTTACTATAAATTAGTACACCTCTGCCTAACCCTTCGGGGACTACAGGCGTGATGGTATGGTATCGTAAATTATATTAAATTAACAATAAGTGATTGCAATTCAAAAAATACATATGTAATTATATCGATACTGTACGGCCAAGAGCATCCACCTCAAATTAGAAATGCTAATACACTAGAAGTATGTCACTATGAGAAGATAGTTTGTTAGTGAATAATCGGCAAAGGCCAATATTGATGTATCACGACTTGTATAACGATTTCTCTCTAGACAAGTTCAAAGTCCCCGAGAGCGAACATCTCTACAACCGACGTCGCGCCAAGTGTGAAGGATCGCACTTGTCACTTCCGAGGTGGTACCTATTATTTACCTATTTAAATATTATTTTTTGCAAAGCAATCTATCGTTATCTTTGTTAAAAAATATTATAATTTATTTTTCATATTAATTTTTGACTGCCTCATTAGTCTAGTGGTCCCAAGCGCAAACTGCTACGCTGGAGGTCCGCGGTTCGATCAAGGTCGAGCAAAGTGTTTTTGGGTTTTCTATGAAATTCTCCGTAGAAGCTCGGAGTCTGGATTTGTGCCCGGTTAATGGCAATAGGCTCTAGGCAATATGGCTCGCCCCCTATTACATGGGACCAAAACATACCGGCCAGTTTAGGCGCACATTAGTACACCTCTGCCTAACCCTTCGGGGATACGGGCGTGATGGTATGCTATGTTATTTTTTTGTTGAAACAAAATTTTTATATTTTACTAGCTGTCCCGGCAAACGTTATTCTACCATACTAAAATCGCAATAAAAAAAAGGTTTAAAAAAATAACCTACGACCTATTTTCAGAGCTCCAAAATATACACTAAAAATTTAATTATCATAGGTCAAGCCGTTTCGGAGGAGTTCGATAACAAACACTGTGAAACGAGGTTTTTATGTATAAGATTAGATAAAATAATATGACATTTATAAAATTGACAACCCCTAAAAACAAACCACCACCTACGGCTTACTAGTGTTTTGACAATAATTGCTGGTTATAATAATAATAAAGCCTTATTTATTCCATAATAAAAATTACATAATTTTGTATTGGTTTGGTACAGTTCGAGAATTTAAATTACAGCAATAAAAAAATCATGAATAAAATAATAAAATAAATAAAAATTAAATTTAAAAAATTAAAATCAAAATCAAAATAAAAAATTAAATAATTGCTGGTTTCAATTCAATTCAAAAATATATAATTTATAACATAATTAATTAAGTTTTTTTTTTTGTAAAATATGTAAATAGTGTAAGTAAATCCATTTTAATTATTTTATGTAATACAAATTTAAAGGTTAATCATTAAGTAATGTATAATAAGTAAACATGTTTCATTCATACATTTTCCTCAATGAATCTCTAGTAAACATAATTATGTTTTTAAGGCTATCACAATTCTTACGCCCTCAGTAATGTAACAAACATATATGAAACATACATTGGTGTATGTCATCTGGTATTATATCAACAGGAAAACCCAATAATCAGTCATTCATACCATAATTTACCCAAGTTTATTAGAAAATTTATTAAATTTAATATTATTTAATATATTGCAATTAATAAGTATTTTTATGCGTCTGTTTTTTTATGTAAAAAGATTTAATAATAACATTAAATTATTCTGTTTCGACATAGTAAAATCATTACATTATTTTCTAATTATTATTATAATTATTGTAGAATTGCAAAAAATATAGAAATATGTTCCTACGTGGGCGTTCTTAACAAAAATTTTAAACGTAGACATTTTTAAACACGTCTGTGAGAAAACCAATGTCGATTAATCAAAACAATTGCATTGTTTGTACATATTTAATTTATCTCATTGATCACGTACGATTGAATAGTTAGGTATAACGCAGAAATTACAAAGATAATTATATTTATATACCTATAAACAATAAGTATCATTAGATACATTAAAAAACTGTTCTTGACCTAATTTTTTTCGTAAAACAATACTTTTTACCTATTTGTTTAATTAATTAAAATAACATAAAAAATATGTTAATAAATGAGAGATTCTTGAAAACACAAAACAAATGAATTTCTAAACGCCCCATAAAACTAAGGGCGATATCAGATTGTAGTTTAAACTAATGAATAGTTGAAATGTGTATCCTATCTGTTTGAGCATGTGCTAACTAGCATTAAGATAAAAAAAAATATTGTAAGGGCGGGGGCGCATAGTCGCCCACCCGGCTGAAAGCTTCCAAATTTGAACCGCAAAAAAAGCGCGAGTGCGCACGAGAGCGCGTTATAAAAGCAAGGCACGTGGTCGCGTTGCCACAGTCGTGAGACATTCACAGAAGCGATCGCACGTCACTCTATTCCGCGCGCGCTCCGCCATCGTAAATAAGATCGATATTTTCAAGTTCAAGAATAATTTAATATGGATATCAAAGTTTTGGATCCCACTGGCATCTATTGAAGAATCCAAAATTCAACAATCAAGTTGAATTGAATTGTAATTTGAAGAAAAATCTGCAAAAATGTTCGGTTTAGACCCTACTGGTGTTTACTGAATTTCTGAAGAAAAACATTTTAATTTTGAAGAAAATTATTGTGATCAAGATGTTTGTTCTGGATCCCACTGGTGTCTACTGATTTGAGATATTCATCTCGAATATCCAGAAATTATTTTTTCAAATACTCTTCATCCTGCTCATCAAAATGTTCGGGCTCGATCCTACGGGAGTTTACTGAAGAAATTTTTGTTTCGGTGTAAAAAAACATTATAGTGCTTCAAAATGGGCTTGGACCCCACGGGAGTGTACTGAAGAAAAACTGTTTTAGTGTTAAGTGTTGTTAGTTAACAATCAAAATGGTCGCACTTGACCCCACTAATGTGTACTAGGTTTAAGTTCTGTTTTTATTTTCGTCTTATTGTTAATTCTTCAAAATGGCTTTGGGTCTAGATCCTACGGAAGTGTATTAGGTTAGTTCAGCACAATGACGCATTCAATGTCATATCAGATAATTTAATCATTTCAAAATATTTTTAAAGTAAAATGTCAGTAATATGTTGTTCATCAATTCGCCACAAATTAATATCGTTCAGCAGAAATGCTTTCTCATCGAACAGGAAAAAAAGGAAACTCATCAATGTAAAAGTGAAATAAATTTTGTAATTATGTGAATAGGGAACCAAAGACTGTTTGTTACTGCCTATCTGAAGATAAACTGTTTGTTTATAAGTCTGGTCGAAGACTAGGAACGGATGTTCTTTAATTTATTGAAGTTACCTTAGAGTAAGTGATTATTTATTGATTAACATTAGGTAAGTAGATTAATTTAGTTGAAATATCAGGAGTTGGTGCGACAACTCTGTTATCATTTATGTTATGTTTCTGATGTTCTTCAGTTGTCAGCCAAGTTAATGGTATTTCTTGCATTTCTGTGTACCCATTGCATTTCTTTTCGACTATGGCAGTGATTTTATACTCTTGTAAAATAATAAGACTGTTAGATGAATACTCTAGCTAATTGTTGCTGAATAAGCATTGAAAAATGTAGAAAATATACAAATTGAATTTTTAAATCGTTGTTGATTTTTTGATAAACCCTTACACACTTTTATGAACACAATCATTATTTAACTCAATAATCTGAAATCTTTTTTTTTGTTTTCAGTTTATTATATTATTAATATTAATTTGCAAGACTATTTTTTCAATTCACTCTCAAAAGACATTAAAATTTCGAAAACATGAAATAGCTACTTTAAGAAAATCTTTAAAAAATATTTATGTAAGATATTACACGAACATTACTATGGTTGCATCAGCTACCAGGCGATTGCAACCAAACACCAACACCTCTACCACGACCACTTAAAGAGCGGTAGTCCTCCATAACAAACGACATTGAAAACGAAATAAAAATCACAAGATATATCAAATATTTTAAAAGCTATAAAATTGACAAAGTGTCTGTCTAAATCAGGCAAAAACTGGCTAATGCTATGACTCACATCATTAGAGCAAATCATGAATAGATAGAGCCGGTTGAGAAACATCATAATAGATAAGATTCAGGGCAGCGTTGTAATCTGCTTCGAAATCATCTAGACTGGCTGATATTTTTTTAGGGACATGAACATACAAGCGACATAAATCAGCGTGAGAGACAGCGAACTATCAAAGGCAAATAAGTAAGTACTCAATGTTGTAAATAATAACTTCCATCTTATTAAAAACACTAAAAACAGTTGCATTTCCTTTTTAATAACGTCAGAGATTTTGACAATTTAGTATGCTTAATAATGTAAAAACAAGATGTTCCAAAGACAAGATTAAGAATAAATTCTGGATCATTGGAATAATAATTGTGGTTTATAAAATATTTGCGAATTAAATTGTAACTGAACTAACTTTATTGAATACTTCCTAAGAAGAAAATAATGAGGCATATCAAGTTACAGCTGCACCCTACAAGAATGTTGAAAGCGTTGAAATTCCGACCTTGTTAATGAAACTGTCGAAAATATTGTATTCTCGTGCAACAAAATAATAACATTACATCAGATAATATCAGAGGAAGGTGAGTAGTGGACGTCCATGGTTTGATCGTACCAACTTAGTATACAGTCCTGTAAATGATGCCTATTCGTATTAGAAAGGCACATAAGTGCTGTATTTATTTGAACTGACAATGTCAGGGGCCGTATTACCACGTATTAATGCCATAATTTTTACGTTGTGAAAGAGGGGCGCCACTATTTAACCTGTAGAGCGGTATCCCTCTCTCAACCTAAAAATGATGGCATTAATACGCGGTAATACGCCCCCTGATCTGTGAAATAAAGGTATTTGAAGGAATCATCGTTCTCCCATACTTGTACCACTTTGTTTACTTGGACAAGGCGCAGGAGCTTCATCTTTTGGGACATTGAGATGATTTCTTATGCGCCTTGTGTATGAAAAGAGCAAAAGCCATCGTATTGGTAAAAAATATTGGGCTATTGTAAAAAAAGGCCTGGGTTTTCGTACTCATTTAGCGCGTCTGCGTCTAACCCTAACAATCTAATAAAAAGAAAAGGAGGGTGGGATGTGGAACTGTTCTACCGTACATCGATGATCTAGTTATAAATGTAAGACATATCTAGACTTCTAAAGGTTAAGTAATCTCCTACTCTTTCACTCTACTTTAGGCCAGTTGGGTGGATTTGCTACTGCCTCTGCTTCTTCTTTGCCATTGCCTGGATCTGAAAGACCTATGCTCAGCTCTAAGGTAGTAATGGACTAGATTATTTGTCAACCAAGATTAAATTTCTACATAAGATTCAAGTAAGTAATACAGGGTTATTCGAAAAGGGCACCAATTCGAAAGGGTTAAAGTAACCAAAACGATTCGAAAAGAGTCTAAATGATAAAAAAACCGTTCAAACTATATACTATTTTTATATTTTTTTTTTAAAGAAAGCACAAGACTATAACATTTACCAAAACTCGATTCGTCTTAAGATCAAAAATGACACTAGATGGCGCTAAGATATTGTGGCTATTGCGATAAACGAAATCTGTTCGAGCAAAACTGGTTTGGATAATTAATAATTGTTTGTATATAATTAAATTCATATAAGTTATGTAAAGCATAAGTTTGGGTTAACTACTGCAAAATACCTTGTTAAAACCTTAGCTTCGGTTAGTTTGCATCGTGTTAAACAGTGTATACTAATGTATGTTTCCTTGTGACAATAAACTTTTTATTATTATTATTATATTAAAGATAATTTATTTCTCAAAGAACATTACATAGTTCACTTAAAGAGAAACTTAACTAAATTACATTTATTAAAATTTATTTCCTGGCGCTCAAACGATTTGGTCTTAGTATTAGTAGTATTAGTACTAACAAGTAACAACAGGTACTATTCTTCATTACAATGACTTAGTTTATTTAAGTAGGGATATATGATCTCTTAACCTTTTCTTAACCTTTTGCGCGCCAGAGTATAAACGTATCGCCGTACCCCTGACGCCAGGCCACTTTTTCGGTCAAATTACACAAGGTAGTGAAAACACACTAAAGTAATGATTAAATTGTTTATTTCATAAAATGGGTGACGTATATTTTGTCATCTATTTGTGACGTTGGCGTTCAGGGTAAGATTTCGTTTGTCACATATATGTGACAATGGCGTCCAAAAGGTTAAATATAGGTATGCTTAGAGATTCTTTTACATTTTTAGGTAGACTGTTGTATAGCCGAACTAGGCTGGCTTACAACTGAAACAATGAATCAATCAAACGATCTGTTAAGTCAAGGCTAGTAAACCGAAGAGTAAGGCAATGGGTGGGAGAGAATAGAGAAAATTAAAAAAAAACACCTAAACTCGACGGCCTGCGTCAGGCAATAAATCTATATAGAAAACACAAAAATAAATAAATAAATATTTAATTTGACACCAAGCAAGTTATAGGGTATACTTAAATCTTAACTTAATTAAGTTACAGGCTACTTGAAACTTAAAACGAATATTACGATAGCATCTTATCTTAAGAGTTTACGTAAATTTCCTTGCCCTTATCTTATACAATTTAGCTGGACAATGGGAGTAAAGTACAGAATTTAGCTTTGTATGTGGGAGGGTCTAGTTCTCTAAATAAGGATAATTGTGAATAGTAGATTTTGTTACAAAGCGTGTCTATAAACTCATACGTACTTATTGCTGTATCAAAACATATTTTTTTAAATTATCCATTTATGATTTTTTTAAATAATAATTTGCGTATGTATTTCCTAAGGATGCAATCATTTTCCGTGTCAAGTTTTTAGCATTTATACTATTAGTAAGACATACCATCCTGCCTTAGGCAGAGGTGTACCTACACCCACGCTTTGCCGGTATGTTTTTGATCCCATGTTATGGAGGGCGAGCCATTAATCGAGCACAAATCCAGACTCCGAGCTGCTACAGGGGATTTCATAGAAAATCTCTCTAGCATAGCAGTCGTGCTTGGGACGACTAGACTAACGAGGCAGTCAAGTTAGCATTTATACTATTAGCAATACAACCGATAATAAATTTGTGAACCGCGCAAAGTTAGGAAAATTACTAATATAGGGTCAGGGACGGCCAAGGTGAACATACTTATAGACGATATATAACCAATTAATACCAGGTGCAAAGACAGTATTATGGATTCAAACAAAAATTCACATGACTGCCTCATAAGTCTAGTGGCCCCAAGCGCGACTGCTACGCTACAGGTCCTGGATTTGATTCACAGATCAAGGAAAGTGTTATTAGGTTTTTCTATGAAATTATTAGTAGTCGCTCCGGAGTTTGGATTCATATCCAGTTAATGGCAATAGGCTCGCCCCCTATTACATGGAACCTAAACATACCGGCGAAAAACAGTGGACTAGTACACCACTGCCTAACCTTTCTGGGAATACAGGCGTGAATGTGAATGTATAAAAATACAACCGCTTTTTACAAAAATACTGTGTTGTTTTACCCCATGTTGAAACACCCGTGACTTATAAGTAATAAAATACGATTGGCAGCCAAAAAACTATAATAGATAATTATGCTAATCATTCAAAATACTATAGTATTTTCAAGTGTATAAGATCGTCTACCTACCTATATTGTTAATAAAGGGGCAATGAACCTATATTGCCAAGAATTTTATTGACCCCCTTATCACAATTAGCGAACACCATGCCTTAAAAACACCATTGATTAGAACAAAAACCCATCGAATCAGCTATGGTTTCTTATGTACAGTCGCCAGCACATATATAATACAAAACTGTCAAATTTCTCCAAAAGATTTCAAGCATTAAAATGTTGTTGACTAAGTTCAAAATCAACTGAGCAAATTTGAAATTTTGTGGCAACTTTATGTGCTGGCCGTACAATCAAATGGTTGCCAAGGTCACCGACTCGTTTTGTAAAATTAAATATACATGATGACACCGCCCAAGGTCACACGAATGACGATTGCCCTTTACATAAATACATCTAAGATCGTGTATATAAAATACTTAGTTATAGCACAAATATAGGTATCTGTTGTAGAATCTTAATGCTGATATATTTTATTACAGGTCTAAAAAAAACTTGGTAAACTATTTTGAAAGGTAATAAATAAATCTATATTATTAATATGACAGAATTGACAGATTATAATAAAACTATATATACAATTATATATAAATCATGTAATGGCGTGGGAAGTCAACCTTAATATCCATCAGCTTGTAATTAGTAGTTTTAAAAACAAAAGTAATAGAATGGAAGAAGAAAATGTGAAGCAATGAAAACCGTTCACTAATATAAACATTATTTCTCGGTAACTAAGAATGCTAGCTAATTCAAATAAAATTCAAACTTTACCTAATTGATTTTTTCATTCTATTTAAAACAATCTTAGCTTTTCTTAGGTTCTGAGATATTGTAGTACTTACTTATCTACGGAGCAAAGTTTTAAAATTCAATTGTAGGTATACAAATATTATGTAATAAGTATACTACAGAGTTTCATGAGGCTTCGTCTGCATAGGATCCCCGTAATCCCGCGGGATAATAAATAGCCTATATTAATCGGGAATAACGCAGCATTCTAATAGGGAAATAATGATTTAAAACAAGTGGACCCGACAGACGATGTCCTGCCCGAACTCGATCGCAGCGGCATCTACCGGGTCCAATTTTTCCATATTTTCTATTTCAATAACTTCGTAAATATTCCCTGGATCACCACAAATATTTCTAAACTAAAATGAGCCAAATCCGCCAAACTAGTTTAAAGTTTTAGCAAGACTAACAGACATCAATTGATTTCTATACATCAGAAGAAGAAAGAAGATGTTACAGTAGTTTTTAATTACAAATAAATAAATCTTACCTCTTTATAGTATAAGGATAGATTCTTATTATGAAGAGTTAAAAATAAATGTGTTGCGAATTTATGTTAATTTAATGTGCTAATAATCTGATTCTATAAATTCTTTCACTGATAGACTTAGCTACATATACCCGAGTCTAAAAGGCTAAGTAATTTTTGTGTGACCTACGCGAAAGAAAGTTAGTATTTGTTCAAGTGATCCTCTCTCAAACCCATGATAGTGAAACAACTTGATTAGCTGGAGACAGCGAGGCGCCCGCGCCGGAGACAGACACTTCATTACGTAACAACTCGGACTTCGCCAAGGGCCTTGATGGGCAGCTCTCGTATCCGCGAGTCAGTACCGGCTGACTGTCGTGGGCGTGTCTTCTCAGAAATACAATCGTTTGACCGAGACATAGCTCATTTATAGTTCAGAGGCTAATCTCATTTAAATAACATCTAATGAATAAAAAAAAAAAATATCATCATGCGTCGGGAAAAATAAATAAAATATTATTTCGCAATCGGTATCAAAAATATTTGCACGAAATTACTAACTACTATTATATTGATATATAGATTTGAAAATCTCATCCAATTTCGTGGTCGTTTTTGCGAGATGCGTATACAAACAGACAGACAACAATTCTTAAAATTGCAATTTTTGTCTGTCTCTGTTGCTATAATAAAGACGCCTCATATTAGTTTATTTTTTCAATATCTACAATACACTTTTATAATTTTATTATAGGTATGTATAGAAAATACACTAGTGCTTATTGTTACAATAAAAAATCACTAGATTAAAATAAAACTACTTTTTACGGATTTTATCGCATTATATTGATATTTTTAAACTAATAACTAGATTAAGTTATTCTTACAATCACATGTTAAACGGGGTGTTAACGGACAGAATTCGTCACAATTAAATCGATGAACTGAAGCTTTAAGGATAAACCTATACAATCGACTCGTTACGACGCAAGTCAAGTAGGTAATAATGCACAAGAAGTATTAATTGGGCATTAATAAATTTATTTCCTCGCTTACCTCATGTAACATACATCAATCATCATAATTATATCAATATCGTTACATGACTTACGGGGGAAAATCGTTCGATCAAGTATTATTACTAATTAATTGAAAAGGTAACTGCTCAGTGGGACCAAATTGGCAGGCACATTTTTTTTGCGTGTGGAAATCCTCCTGTACTTTCGCCGCCCAGGGAAGGCGACTGGGCGTTTCGGACTCCACCTAGAGTGGGTGACCTATCGACTAAAACAACACGGTGTTCCCTCTCGCACCTACGTCGGGGCCACGGACGGTAGGCACATAGCCCAACTTCGAGCTACTGAGAAAATATAACCATAATTGAATCCAGGCCCTTAGCTCAACAGGTATGCTGATCACCAACCAATGTGGACCAATCAACAGTGTTCTTTATTTGAATTCAAATACAGGGTGGAAGGGACATCGACGCACAAACGCTTACCATGAATTCAGTTCATGATTCTAGACCCCTAGGCATTGATATTTTTCGTCGGCTATTAAAAAAAATGCTTTTTCCTACAAAAGTGCAATACCTACACGGTCGAAATGGAACAGCTGATTTTAAAAAAAATAAACGACGAATAATTTGAACGCAAGGGTGTCCAGACTCATGAACTGAATTCAAGCGTTTGTGCGTCGATTTCCCTTCCACCCTGTATATATCCGTTCCAATAAAGAAGAGAGATGCAACGACCATATATCTCGTGTGATCTCTCTCGCGCGATACTTTACCGACTGTGTATAGTGTGAACCAAGCTTAAAAAATAATGAACAAATAAATACATACTTAAAGCTAACTGTCTTATTTGTTGTAAATGCGACTGGCTGTCAAGGGTTCGAATTCCAGGTCGAACAAAGATTTATTAGAGGTTTTAGAAATTCACAATAGCAGCTCGGAGTTTAGATAGTAATAAATTTGCCCCTTATTCCATAGGAACTAAGCCAGAGAACTGTATATGACGATTAGTACACCTCTGCTGAACCCTTCAGAAAATACAGCCGTATTGATATGTTAAATTACTAAAAGGTAAAAGTTACTGGGCTTTTTGTTACGTCATATTCATTATGAATGAAAACCCTCAATGGTCAATTGGTCATGTATACCCATAAATAAGGAAGTTTATAACTTGAAATACAGTTTTCCATAATAATAACAATCAAAATAAGTTTTATTGTTATTTAGGTTAAATACTTAATGTAAATATTGAAGGAAAATAGTTGTTTATACTGTTATTGTATAATAGTTGCCTCTACGTCACAGAGGGAAATACAGAAAATTGAAATATTTGCGTTGGTTAAGGGAAGGAAGAATCCAAGAAAACTGGACACCTGCTTAAATGGATTAAGGTAAATACTATTTTTGTTATGGAATACTCGTAACTCTGCAAACGAGCAGGCGAGCTACCTGATAGTAAGTAGTCATCACCGCCCATGGACATCTGCAAAACCAAAGGAGATGGAGGGAAGGGGAAGAAGAAAAGAAAAAGGAAGGGGACTGAGGGAGGAATTGGGTCTCCGGCGCTCTACACTCACCGTACAAAATGCAACTGTATACACACTGCTACTGGACGTCGATATTCTGTGGGAGTACTACCAAATCCTATCCATATAAATTATATATATTTCAAAGTGAACTATAACCGTTTAAAGTTATGAGTATTATCATCATAAAGCATTTGGAACGATCTTTTTTGATTTAACTGCATTTCAATTAATCAAAGAATAAGTTCAAGGTTGGTTGTATAGTTAACATTATTTATAATGAATATGACGAGACCCTTTCGCGTGGAAGACGAATAAAATACCATGGAGTATTTGATCAAGTGTTCCGTTTTCATGGACATCCTTGTAATTTATGTCATTAGTTTAGTAGTCTCAAACAACTGCTAGGCTAAAGGTAGGTACTGGTCGAGCAAAGTGTTATTTGGTTTTTCTCTTAAATTATTTGTCGAAGCTTGGAGTTTGGATACGTTTTCGCCCTTTGGGTACAGAACCCTAAAATCCCTTAAAATGATTATTAGTGAAATTCTATTACACATATTACCGATTACGTCATGTTTCTTATTAAATATACTTTCAGACATGTATTTATGTACAAACACAAATTCCTATGAATCAACTTTATACGCCCAAATGTAGGTTTTCCACAACATCACCCGATCGTAGATTTATTTTTGCGTTTCATCATCATTTCAGCCAATATAAATCTATTTGTATAAAGCCTTCACCTCTCCTACTTACTCGTAAGGATACGAGTACATACATATATAACACAAGCCAGCTTGTACTCGTTGCCAATAGAAAAAAGTCGTGAGCGATACATATTGAACTTAATTCAAAGAAAACATTACGTATACATTCGTTCTTGCAAGCAAATGTGAGAATTAGCTTTTAGGAAATTTCTCTAGCTGCTTAGAAGAATTACAGTTAGCAATGAAAGTAGCTGAATGTGGGAGAAAATTTAAAACAGTACCAAAAACAGTCTCAATAATAAAGATGAAAAAGAAATTTTATGATTGCATCGTGTAAAGCGACTTTTGTTTATGACTGTACTAGTAGGGGTAAATGTGTAGTAAAACATTGTACTGCCTCATTAGTCTAGTGGTCCTAAGTACGACTGCTACGCTAGAAGTCCCGGCTTCGATCCCTAGTTCGGGCAGTGTCTGCAGCCCGCAGTCTGTATTTGTGCCGGTTAATGGCAATAGGTTCGCTCCCTATTACATGGGACCTAAACATACCGGCGAAGTGTAGGTGAAGATTAGTACACCTCTGCCTAACCTTTCGGGGAATACAGGCGTTAGGTTATGTTAAAACATTGGCGGTTCGACTTTGTTCTTTTTTTAACCACGACCATTATTACCTCTAATAGATATAACTGTATAGCTGCACGATGGATTATAAAGATTCCGTTTTCTTCTAAAAATGTTCAACGACACATCATTTTGTGGCGACATCTATCGCGTTATATAAAAAGTACGCACAAATTGGCGTTATGTTAAATTTTACCGTGAAATTTAAGTCAATAGGTAATCTACAAAGGCGTGGCTTGAACAGCCACGAGGCATTTCCTAAAATAGGTACTGGAAGTTCATGAAATAGTCCGTGAATACGTCTTACTTATGATGCATTATAGTGGTTTATACAAAACCACTATACAAATAACAACATATAAAATAACAAAGGAAAAATATGTTTAATTAAATTTTACCATCATAAATCTTTTAGTTTATCCACCTTCTTTTATACGAAATCATGGTGATAATGCTGACAATTTTAAACGGTTTCAGCTCTAAAATGTACTTAGGTGTTTTAATAAGTAGGTATGCCCTTGTATTAATTTATGCAATTTTTCCGTTTTCATATACCTCCCTCCATAACCATACAGGGTGTAGATTCATCATCATCATCAACCCATTACATTGTCCCACTGCTGGGTACGGGTCTCCTCTCATTACGGGAGGGTGTAGATTCGTATCCGGAAAATATTTTTAGGTAGCATTTATTAAATTTATGACACTGTAGAATATTATTATAAACATTTTTTAAATACAGGAATTGGCTTCCTCATATTTACTTACATGTAAGTAAAGAAAGAAAAAAGAAAGAAAGAAAGTGTTGAACAGACAAAATACTCAATAGAACGTAATATAAATTCTTAATTATAAATTGTATGTATAGATTATTAGTAGTATACTAACACTATATAAATTAAAGTCTGAAATAAATTATTTTTATGTTATTTAAAATTGGTCGCATTTATTGTAAACGTAAACAGTTTTTTTTAAATCCTATCTAAAAGTATTATATCTTAAAAGTATTATTCTTTATATAATTAGATTTGATTATGGTTTTTGGATTTTATGTTGATTTTATTTTTGATTTAATTTATATTCTATTCTATTATTATATTTGATTGTAAATGTATGGACTCTGTCTGAAATAAATGAAAAATAAAATGAAAAATTAATCACAGTTTACTCCGTATAAATTTCAACATTAGGCAGATTAAAATGTTAAGCTCGTGTCTCAAGCCCAGACTGTTAGATACTAAATCTTTTGCGGCAAGTCGATCAATGTCTACAACAGAAGCTTTCGCTGCGACAAAAACGTCGTGATGAGTGCAACTGTCAGTCAGTTTCTAAGAACGTATTCTAATATAGGTTTGACGTAAGCGCACGAGTAATTGTGGCGGTGGCGTTAAGCCGGAGAGAGTCGCACTTAAGATGCGCCACCTAGCTTTGTTTAGATGCATTTTTGGATAAAGAAAACTGTGGAGCTGGTTCTTTATGTTGTTTTTTTAGATAAAAAATGCTTAGAAAAAAATCGTTTTCTGACACCAAGACATACTTGTAGTAGGTACCTTAAAAAGGTTAGAAAAGAATAGAATAGACTCGAATATTCTATTTTAAAGAATTTATTATATCTAGAAGAAATATAGCTTCGATTTTATAAGAGGTCTTAATGCGGTTTTTTACTTGAATTCTGATACACCTTAAGCCCAGGTATTTTGCATAGGCAAAGTTAGGGTCACATGCATTCCATAATATAAAATGTATTGCTGATTTAATAGACAACTGGAGATCCCAAACAGCAATTAGTACTTTTTCTGGAAAAAATCAGTTTAATGAGAACATATCTATGTGCTAAATTGCACTGGACTTTCCGATGAACGATATATAAAACGAGCGAATAATAAATAAATAAAATAATTTTGATTCATAACACTGAATTTAAACATAATAAGTCGTATACAAATATTGTCATACTTGGAATCCCCGGAAAATCAAACGTAGTTACTCATAACTAAACGAGGTTGAATAAATGTAATGTTGCAAACATACTGTCATTTAAAATGCGAGCCTGACATTCCCATAACACAAGTTCATTCTTAGCTTGGGTGTCAGAGTTCAATATATGTGCAAATTGTAAATTCTTTGACAATAAACTATTCTAAACTATTCTATTCTAATGAAAAAACTTCTATAAAACCAGGGGCCAGGAGGTATTAATGATACGGGGCCCACAGACTCTAAGGACCCTGTTGTGTGTAAGCAAAAATTCATCCTCCATTTTTGTGGTTCTTTACAATCAGGTAGAAGGACTTCTTGCCATAATATTGATATTGGACTCGTCTAGGGAAAACTACGTCAATGTAGAAACAGATCAGAACAGTGACGAAGGCTATACAACATGATTCCTAGATTCCTTAGCTTTTGAGCAGTCACTTAGAAACACAGAACAGAAAAACAGGTTCTTATCAAAGATGAGGAATAACAGCGTGTTCAAATAATCGCCTCCGTATAATCGCTTCCGTCAGTGTGAGAACAAACTCAGAAAGATGATTCTGATAAGGTAAAATAATCTTATCTCAATGTGCTAATATGAATTAATTTCAATATCTTTAAATATTTAAATAGTTCACATAAGACGTTGTTTGATATTTTAGAATAATATTCGACATTTACGATTTAGACTAGATTGAAATTATATTTTGGATGGTTTTTAAGTTCTAGAATTACCCATTTAATGAACCTTATTCCCAATCTGGCATAAAAACAGAGAAACAAATTAAAAAAAGTTCCACGAAGCTTGCAAGCTAGGCGTCTCTGTGCTAAAAGTGGGTTAGCGCAAGAAAGCGTCGCGCCACACAGCGCATGCGCGAAGTGCGCCCACCTGCTCGAGCGCACCTCGCGTACACTTTTTATTCTTTTGTTTTGACTTTTAACTTACTAGTTTGAATATAGAATGTTGTAAAATATGTGTAACGTATAGTTTTTGAAGTCGACTATAATAACATAAATATAAATTTCTCAATTGTTTTAAATAGTTCAACTTTTGACATGATTTAAAAAATAATAATACAAATAGGTAATGCTTGATCTATGTACAGTCGCCAGCACATCAGGTTATACAAACTGTCAAATTTCTCCAAATGATTTTAAACCTCAAAATGTTGACGATTAAGTTAAAGTAACTGAGGAAATTTGTCATTTTCTGGTAGGTTGTTGTGCTGGTCACCGTACGATTCAGGTAATAAAAATTAAATTAAAGAAATATTATAAACAGCTCCTAGTAATTTACCTAATCTATAATAAATTAAAGCTCACTAGATACCTACCTGGTCAAATCTATGAAACCATGAAAGGACACTCATCCTCTGTGATTACATCAATAGTGACATTACATATTTGTAAACATGTGGCTTTGTATTTTCCTAGTTACGTAGACCTGAAAAACACATGACCACAAATCCACTCACCTACTAAAATTAACTTATTAAACACGGAATGAATAATAGACAAAAAAACACACATTTTTCAGGCAACATCACCTCAAAGACTTAAATTAAATATATGAAGGACAGTCGGACAGAAGGACCCCTTGACGAAATGTTGATATTGGGCTCCTCTAGAGAAAACTACGTCACTGTAGAGACAGATCACACTATATATGAAGGCAAATTTCAACCTGGCGGGTGGGACTCTCAGTGGCTTAGTGGTCATAACGTCTGGTATTCCTAACCAGAAAACGCAGTATTGAATCCTGCCCGCAGTCTAATTTTTCCTTCACTATTTTTTTATCATATTGAAGGCGACGGGGCGTGTCGGACTCCTCCCATGGTGGGTGACCTACCGACTAAAACTACGCGGGTGTTTCGCCTCACAACTTTTTGCAGGGGCTACAGGAACTAACGTCATCGATAATGAAGATGTGACATTGTCTAGGGGCCCAGGATTTTAGAAAATTTTATACAAACTAATAAGTAAGTACTGTATTGAATCTACACTATGCTAAAGTACCTCTGTATTTTCCTCTATTACCTTTTCACGCTTAAACCGCTGAACAGTTTTCGATAAAATTTAGCAAGAGGATAGATTGTATCCTAGAAAGGACATACAATCGTTACGTACGACCCTTCGTCTCAAAGTAAATGATACCATTTTGTACACGAGACAATAGCAGGCAATAGCGAGTGATTTAGAATACTTTATTATTTTAGGGAAGTTTCATTATTTATGAAGACGTGGCTATATTGTCAGCGATTTAGGTTTTTTTTTAGAAATCACTACATATTATAAAACAACTAGCTTTCCGCCCACGGCTTCGCCCGTGTTTTTATTTCGGACTTTTTTTTGCTATAAACCTCACGGAGCCCGAGACCTTTCCAACGAATGCAAAACCGTGGAAATCGGTTCGTGCGTTCTGGAGTTATAGCGTCAGGAAGGAAAACCCGCCTTTTTTTATATAGTAGATATCCCCGGCCGCATCTGTCTGTTAGCGATAAACACAAAATAATATTTTTTAATAATCGTAATATAAAATTTATCAGATTTTAATCACCAAGAAAAATTTGAAATGTTGTCTGGATAATTAGAAAATTGGGAGTAACTTGAAAGTGCTTTTTTCCACGAACACAAATTGGCCAGGACAACGCATCGTCTGACCAATCAAGCTAGTCGAGATTAAATATTGAAATAAATAGAAAGATAATTTAGCATTTATAATAAATTAGCACTTTTATGTTTTAAACTTTCTAATTTTAATTGAATCAAACATGACTAGCGTATCGAACGACCAATAAAAACAAAATAATATCATCAAGAAATATTATTGAGACGTGAAAGTGTAATAATATTACTTGTATATTAACATTAATCTGAACTAACATTATTACTTACTGTGAAAGTAACCCTGTCTGTCCGTTTGTTACGATTTCAAGCCCAAACTGATAAATCAATTTTGCTATAATGATAGATTGGACCTTGTAGAAGGGCATAGGTTATTGGCCTTTGGGTTATGAGTGCATTGTATGATGATTAGAATTTGTGTATCACAGCAACAACTTTAAGTAGTAAGTAAGACTTCTCCTGCAGATCTCAGAGAAATTATGAAATACGTCAACTTCAATAGAAAATATTTTTTAAAGATTGTTTACATTAATGATGTCCGCTATAATTTTATTTTTAGGTATATATAACTTCCTTAATGCTCCAGTGGTTAATAGATGCTGCTACTGAGCTATAGGTCTTGGGATCGATCATTTTTTTGTATGAAATTCTTGGAGTTTGGAGTTGTATTCGGTTTTTGGCAATAATAGATAGGCATGAAATTAATTTTCTTCTAGATCACATCCCTCAATGACATTCATACACTCACACTTTTGCCCATAGACTTAAATTAAAACTACAGAATGCAAGTAGCTCCGATTTTTACATACTTCTTCTGCTTCGTCAAACTTCATTCAACTTGCCATTCATACGCACGCGCCAGTGCGTAGTAACTACGCACCTGACCTTTTCGAAGGACCTCACAAATAAGGTCGGTGTATGTCCTTCTAGGGTCGTTAGCAGACCCAGCACCTCCATGGACATTCCCTCAATTATTGCAATTAATAAAAGCCAACAAATGCCTATTGAATTCCACAACTTTGAAATTTGGCACGTGACAACCAAATTATTCCCAAAAAAAAAATGTAAATACACAAAAAAGCCTGTGGTGAATCTATCGGTAATTGTAGAATGGATATCAGACCATTGCGCAAGAGTGGCAACGCGCGGTGCATGGCAAATCAAGTGCATTACTATACGGTGCGCGTACGCAGCGCAGTGAAAACGCACCGCGCACAGTCTATGTATGTACCACCTCGCTAATACTAGAGCCTTTTTTTATTTATTAACAAAAAAAATACATTATATAGTATAATGTACAACTTAACCAGTAATGGTTTTGTATTGGTACTCACATTCGATATAAAGACACTGATATAAAATTAATAACAAACTATTTGATACAGCATTCCCAACCCTATTATGTAAGCAATAAGCACCTATTTCTTGATTTACGTGTTCCTTTCCAATTACTGACGCGACATTTGAATAGAGTACAACATTATTTGTAAAGCCAGGAGACGAGCCACCTAATGGTAAGTTGTCATCGCCACCCATCACTACGCAAAACGAGTCGCTGATGTCTTACCGAGCCAACGAGCCATAAGAACCCCTAAAAACTGCAGACTGCAAATGTCGCGGCTACTGAGGGAACTCTCATGCGCAAGTCGAAACACATCAAGGTGTTTTACGACAAACTCACTCACGAAGACGTAAGACGACGAATAAGTAATAACATTCATAGCTAAAGAACAATATTGATACAACATTGCTAATTAAAAGCCTCCACATTTAATTAAACTTAGTACCTATATGTATAATTGTATATTGCAAAGAAGAACTTAAACATAAAGAGAAGGGGGAAAATAAGATAAGAAGACGAAGATAGCATAGAAGAAGTTTTTTTTTTTATTCAAAATATTTTTATTGAGTAATTTTGTGATTCTGTTGGAACTAGTTGTAAACAGGTCTATATCGAAAGGGAGGTTTCTATTAATAATGTAATTATTAGTTTTAAGAAAATCATTAATTATTTCTCCTACATAGGTACGTCTGAGATACACTTTGCACAGCTTCTCTATAATTTGCACTTTGGACAACCCGCTAAAGAATTTTATTTTTGAATGAAAGTGTTGTCAACTAAATAAAGTCTTGAATATTATGGTGTAAGTCTAGTGTTCGTTAGTTAATCTTTCAATATTTTCAATAAATCACATATGTCCACCAGTTCACTACCCTGTTTAATAATTAACACGTCAGCATTCATAATAAGTTCGGTTTAAGTGGAGACTTCCATAAAAAGGTACATTTCATAGATTAGAAAACTAGGAACTAGAAATCTAATAGTATAGACTTGTTTTCTAATAACATTGGTATCTACAGTCGCGCACAATAGCGTTTAAATGGAAACTGTAAAATCGAATAAATGTTATAAATGTAACAAACTAACTTTATAGTCAAGGAGCTTGTAAGCTGAGATACTCAATGACAATCAGTCCTTAGTATATTTTTTTTTATAGGATAACTCGGCAAACGAACATGCGAGCTACCTGATGGTAAGTAGTTGTCGCCCACCATGGATATCAGTAATACCAAAGCGGTTGCAGATGCGTTGCCGAGCCGAGCGAGAAAATGAAGGGGAAAGCAGAAAAGGAGAAGGAAGGAGACTGAGGGAAGAATTGGGTCTCCGTACAAAACGCAACAGTATGCATTGCATACTGCTACTTGACGTCGATATTCTGTGGGAGGGTAGTATTTCCCCGGTCATGCCGACCTATACATGCTGGCAGGTAGACATGCCAGCGAAGCATTACCACTACACAATTAATCTGGAAGAATCACTAAGCATAAAAAGTAATTTTAATTATTATAAATTTTAAGCTCGCTTGTATGGTTAGAAGGAATATCAAGCTACATAACATTATGAAATAAAGTCACAGTTTTGAAACAAAATATTACAGGTACAAAGCTAAAGCAATATAACTTAAAAAGCTTCTAAAAACAACTCACTTGAATAATCAATGGGAACCTCAGAGCACAGGACTAAATGAATATCATTGACTTTTATTTTTGACATTTGAGCATAAAATATCCCAAATACAGGAGGGGTTCTACATCATTCAAATTTATTCGAGGCAGATTGACGTCAAAGAGCATTTAAATTTCTTCATGGGCGTCCCTAAGTGCGCTTCTGTAGGACACGACACTTTTTTATTGTAATAAGATGACAAAGAAGTACACAGGCCACCTGAGGGTAGGCAGCAACTGCAGCCTGTAGATGCCAACAACGCCAGTGGTATCAGTCGCGCGTTGTCACACTGAGACCTTAATTGTTGAGTCTCATTTGCCCAGTAATGCATTGGCTACATTCCCTTCCGAAAAGAAACAAGATATAATTATTAATTAGCGCCACCAAGCCAATAAAACTCGCCAAAAGAATGTTATCATTTCAAAAACGGCACTCGATCCCTATTTACAAAACAATCTTTGTTGGTGGTTTCTAACACTTACGCGAATATTAGACATTGAAATAAAACTACTTTTTACGGATTTTATCTTCTATCTTTTTTATGCTGTAAAGGATCCGAAACGTCGTGAATTAAAAATATCTATATAACGCGATAAAATCCGTAAAACGTAGTTTTATTTCAAGTCTTTGTTGGTTAAGTTAATTCGATATTTAAAAAGCTGCAGTGATAGCATAGTGTGGTGCGAGTTTGGATCCAGATATATATATAACATAATGTACCATCCCGCCTATAACTATGAAGGGTCAGACAGAGATGTACTGCAGTAACCCCCTGTTTGCCAATTAACCAGAAACGAATCAAAACTCCGAGCTGCTACTGGCCCACAACAATTTTCTAGACATGGAAATTAAACGCAGGACCTCCCGCTCAGCAGCCGCACGTGAGTCCACTAGTCTTATATATGCAGCCCCCACTTCTAATCTAAATTAAAATTATCATCATTAACATCATAATCGGTATCAGCATCATCATCAGTAGTATCATCATCGTTAGTATCTTTGTCAAGATCATCATCATCAAAACCATCATCAATATCCCACGCCTTCTTCAATTTTTATCATCAATTTATGTGCTCTTCAATACGCTTGCATTAAAGGTTAAATACATATAAACCAAAAAAACATCGTGAGGAATCCTGCAAATCCGATGAAGGGAGAATATGCTCTTCCTTGGATTTTTTACGTAGCTCTTTTCGGAATTTCGACGTCAGTTCGCTTGTCCACTCATTCACAAATCTTTAACGTTTAACGAAACAATCTAATTTCAATGTTATAAATATGTAATGTAGCCGGGCATGACACTTCGAACGCGTGGAAATGTATATAATGTTACTTACGTAAGCGTCTGTACCTACGGATTGGATATCGCCAGATAAGAAAGCAGTTTTCTCTCGCATGGGGAAAAGGAAACGTCTCGCTCCCGACCCGGCTGATAGCTGCCGGCATGTGAAGTGACCACGCTGCTAGTTTATTGTAAGATAAATCTGAAAATGCTGCTAAAGACTGCCTCATTAGTCTCTTGGTACAAAGTGCGACTGCTGCTGCTGCGTGGTTGTACATAAGTACACCTCTGCCTAACCCTTCGGGGAATATAGGCGTGATGGTATGTTAAATCGAAAACATCCTCCTCCGTCAGTCGTTTGCTTACTGCAAAGCGTTGTTGGGCCAAACTTTTTAATTATCTCCCTCTGTTTGTGGCGATCTTTTGTCTATAGTATTGCGTCTGATATCTTCGTGTCCAAGTGTTGACTAAATCTAAAACATACATCACAGCTTATTCATGATGTAGTAGCTTTGCTGGGAATCAACCTTTGATCTTTATTATCATAGCCATATCAAGCAGAAGAGATCCGCTGTTGAGACAAAAGGTAGCTTCTGTTCTATTCCAAGTTCCAATTTATCTTCATGCAAAATCTCATTAAAATTGGCCGGCGAAATGTGGGCGTACATTCGTACACCTCTGGCAAACCCTTCGGGGAATACAGGCGTGTTGGTGTGTATGTATGTAAAAAATCTTTAATTTTGCCTTACGTGTATTCGGTATTATCCAGAATTAAAGTCATGTTTCCTGAATTTAAAATCGAGGTCTCCAAAAAAACCTGAAAAGATTTAAGTACTTAACCTGTGGACTTATACATAAGTTTGTCCCAAGCGCAACTGCTACGCAAGAGGTCCTGAAGTGTAATTGGGTTATTCTCTGAAATTCCCAGTAGCAGCTCGGAGTCTCGATTTGTGCTCGGTAAATGGCAATAGGCTCGCCCCCTATTACATGAGACCTAATGACCTAAGGTAGGTGTACATTAGTACAGCCTGCCTAACACTTCGAGGAATACAGGCGTGATGGTATGTACATAATATCAACATTCATGGTGCTCCTAGCAGTTCGGTTTCCCCCTCATTTCCCGCACATCTGTCTACATATATATATTATATTAGTTTGCCGACCATTACACAAGCGGATCTATCGACATTATAATATATCGAAGGACATCACTACGTAAGTTCACGTGGGGTGCCGCCATATAAATATACATGTGTTTTCAATTATTTTTGCGATTGATATTTAAATTTCGTGTATTTTTGGTTGGAACTAGATTTATTTTATTAGTTTTTTTGTAAATCGTGCAGTCATAATAGTTTTTATGCGCCTGATATACCTAAATGTATGTACATAATTTATGTAATATATCATGTGACTGCCGCATCAGTCTAGTGGTCCTAAGCGCGACTGCTATACTAGAGGTCTTGGGTTCGATCCCCAGTCAGAGGTGCGTGCCTTGAATTCGTACTCGAGACCTTTGACTTGGTAGTCCAATGGTCATATCACTAGGCTATCACTGCAATGACGTTATATAGTACCTAATAAAAAAAATATTACTATTTACGTAATACTCTAATCGTATCTTTATTCAAATTTTATAACTTCTTAACAAAGTATATTAACTTATTGACTTTTAATATTAGTTAAACAATATAATAAAATTAACAAAGTTTATTACTATATTCTAACAAGCGTTTTGAACTAAACGTTTAAGTTTTTTAGTAAGTAAACATTTTAGGGACTCGATTGAAGCCGCGGGCAGCAGCTATAATACCTTAAGTAAATAGTACCTTTAGTATTTACCTCGTAATATATAGTGCCTTTTTAGGGTTCCATAGCCAAATGGCAAAAAACGGAACCCTTATAGATTCGTCATGTCTGTCTGTCTGTCTGTCTGTCTGAATATTTTGCGCGAGAGACACTTCCAAAGTGGTAAAATGTGTGTCCCCCCCCCCCTGTAACTTCTAAAATAAGAGGACGATAAAACTAAAAAAAAATATTTGATGTAGATTACCATGTAAACTCCCACCGAAAATTGGTTTGGACGAGATCTAGTAAATAGTTTTTTTATAATCCTACTAATATTATAAATGTGAAAGTTCGTGACGTGATGTACGTGTAATTGTGTTTTTACACGGTAAGGCGTAGTTTTAGCCGGCCTCACTTCTTTGTTCGCAAAGTTCCATATTAACTTTTTATTTGATCTGGGGGGTGCAGTAAAAACTTCAGAGAACTTAGGTACAAGTGCGACCATCTTACTGTGCTATGCGGTACAAATCTTTTTTCTTTGCAATCCCACTACATTCCAATCAGTGCTGCGATTTTTCATAAATATTTAATCTACGAGGCATCAACAGCAATGATACTTTGTGTTGTATTATTAATTTACAACAAAGTATCATTTTTTTATGACTGCCTCATTAGTCTAGTGGTCCTAAGCGCGACTGCTACGCTAGAGGTCCTGGGTTCGATTCCCTGCCCTACACTCACCGTACGAAACGCAACATAATGCATACTTTTCTTTTATAAAGACAAAATAATATCAATATTAAACTTGTGGAAGATAAAGGGCGAACTATATATATTTTTAACTTTGTCGCTATAAAGTGTTTCAAGGAACTTGGGAACAAAGTCATAAGGTGTTAACATACGTTCACATTTTAAAAAATCCCCTCCTTGGTCGGAAAACCACAATATTCATGTGTCTTAACGCAATCAATAATCAACCTTATAATTGGGTTTATAAAGTGCATTCTTACAATAATGACGCGTTGAACTCTTTCTTATGTAAATGACTCACTCGCAGGCGGTAGAATCAAATTTGAATGAATATATGTTATTTTTAATTATATGTATATGACTGCCACATAAGTCTAGTGGTCCTTAGCACGACTGCTACGCTAGAGGTCCCTGGTTCACTCCCCAGGTCGAGCAGTGTTATTAGGTTTTTCTATGAAATTCTCAGTAGCAGCTCGGAGTCTGGATTTGTGCCCGGTTAATGGCAATAGGCTTGCCCTCTATTACATGCGACCTAAACATGTATGGGTGTACGTTAGTACTCCTCTGCCTAACTCTTCGGGGACTACAGGCGTGATGGTATCTTATGTTTTTTAATTACTTATAAGTATAAGGTTTTTTTAATATATTTTTTTCGCGTCGCACAATTCTAGTATTCTTTTCAACCCCTCGTGCTAAGCTAGTGCAATGGGTGGGTTTCGAACAGGTTACCACATGACAAGTAAGTCCGACATCGCAAGTCCGACGCCCTAGCCATTAGGCTACCGCCGCTTAATTTTTGAATTATAAAATCCAACTGATAACCAGTCTATCAGTCTATAGAAATGGGGTTGCGGAGGTCGGACGGCAGTCACTTTATATAAAATACTGATATTATATACAGAATCATCTGGTGAGACTGGAACCTGACCCCAACATAATTTGGAAATGACTAGGATGACGATGATAAACATACATACAGTCACGCCATTTTCCCTTGTGGGTACCCAGGAAGAAACTGTAGACCACCACTTCGCTACGAACAGCGTTGCCAGCCGTCCGGAAAAAGCCGGATATAGTCAGGCTTTTTGATTGCGTGTCCGACCTAAATAAACGGTGTCCGGCTTGTCCGGCTTTTGTTAGGTTTTTTTTTTAAATTAATTTTGACTGATTACTTTATGTCACTGATTAATACGAGTATCATCATCAACCCATTACATTGTCCCACTGCTGGGCACGGGTCTCCTCTCAATACGAGAGGGATTAGGCTATAGTCCGAGTAATACGAGTATAATAAATATAAATAAAATCGAATACCAAATCAGTCTAAGTACTTAGATTGATTTATATTTCATATTTTTAACAAGATTTATAGTTATAATAAAAAAATCTTGATTTTACATGTAATTTTTTTGGCGTTTCTATTAATATTGAGTCACAAAATCCTCAAGAATGTGTCCGGCCTTTTTAGCCATATGTCCGGCCAAACTGGCTAGTCTGTGCGGCTATTAGGTTTGGCGACCTGGCAACCCTAGCTACGAACACTGCATACCTTTTTCGCTTCTTCCACATTTATACATACATACCATCACGCCTGTATTCCCCGAAGGGTTAGGCAGAGGTGTACTTAATGTACACCCACAGTTCGCCGGTATGTTTTAGGTCCCATGTAATAGGGGGCGAGCCTATTGCCATTCACCGGGCACAAATCCAGACTCCGAGCTGCTATTGAGAATTTCATAGAAAAACCCAATAACACTTTGCTCGACCTGGGGATCGAACCCAAGACCTCTAGCGTAGCAGTCGCGATTGAGACCACTAGACCAACGAGGCAGTCAACATATATATATTTATACATCTTTTCATAAACACGCGCCATTTGCTATAATATAATTATAGTACTACGTAGGTATCTGATCTTTCTGAATGACCTCAACAATAAGGTGTTCCTATGTATATTTCACAAAAATCTTGCGACCAATAGACTGTACTTCCATAAGTCTGTTGTAGACTGTCTCGTCTATCTACATTCCATATAATATCAAAAATGTCTTAATGCCCCTACAAGTTGGACAAGTGTCGCCACGCTAAAGTTCCAAGGTACCAGAGAAGAATGACCTCGTTTGAATATCACAGTATATTTTCGCGTAAAAGATTCTCATCGTAACTAAACTGTTTCACTTACCGATACCTAATTGAAACGTCTGTCTCGAAATTAAACTGCAACTTAAAATTAAACATTAAACAAAATCAAGCCAACCAATAGGTACCTACTAATAAATTTAAATCGAATGCGACCTCGTTTAAATCATAATTAACATACGACGTCGTTATTTAAAAATATTCGCGCAATCTATAATGTATTTTGCTGAATAGATGTTTAATAGTCATTTAGGTACTCAATCTTCATTACAAAATCTAAAACACAGACTTATATGTAACAATGTAGCATTTACTAATTAAATGAGTTATTCTTTAGTTACATACCTGCATGTGCCGATACATTTACACGTTACAAGTTTTTGCTTTAGGTACTTTAGAAAATTATAATTTAATGTGGCTTTATTGATTCACCCGTACGAACATTCATCTAATATTTTTTTAGGAGATACCCTAGAAAGACAAGCACCTATATTATCGACGAGGACGTGTTTCTCGCAAGCGTTGTGTGGCTCAATATTATCGTGGCCAAAGTAATAAAAGTATACAACAATCAGTGAAATTCTATAGATTCTTCCCTACAACTATGCTAAAAAAAGGCGACAGTATGTTACATAATGTATATTTTAATTCCTAGCTTAGCCTGATATTCTGAGATTTTTACGACAGGTTTTCTAGTGGTTGCAGAAAAATGCGCTCAAGAGTCCGTTGCTCCAAACATTATACTTATTCTCTTTTCCCGTCATGTTCCACTCTTTCCCCAACATAGCTTTTATTTTCCGGAACGTGGAAACCTTTATTGTACTAGGTAAATGTAGTTTCAAAAAGGTCGTGAAAAACGCTTTTTTATTTTTTTCTTTTACTAGGCATCACACTTCTTCAGCATACCTATATAAATTGCACTTGAAGGATCTTACAGCATCCTTCCACAATCTGAATAGTTTTATGCAGGAATTATTGGTATCATGTATATTTAAGTAAATGTGTCAGATAGTGATAAGAAAATATTCTATGAAAAAAAATTACATCATAAAACTATAGATATGTTTCGATATATTCTGAATATGTATTTTTTTTAAATAATCACGTTATTAATATGTACTAGTAACATAACAATTGTAATCTAACGCCGCCGTTCGGAAAATTATATTTCCACGTTTCGTCCACTCACCACCAGATGTCGGCTACATAGCGCGCTTCTATCTTATAAGCGCGCAGGCGCAGCGCTCGTCTCATTGGCCGGCACGACGCACGCGCGATCACTCCAGTGCCCCGAACCAAACTCGCGACCGTGCACTTAACGAACTGTTGTGTTGACTGTGCTAACATGGATATACTTACCCTGGACCCAACTGGACTATATTAAAAAAAACGATCAAGATGGACACCACTCTGGACCCCACTGGTCAGTACTAACTTCTAAAACCCTACATTAATCGAATCCAACAAGAATATTGAATTTAAAAAAATGGACACAAAAGTACTTGATCCTACTGGGCAATACTAAAGTGACAATGATCGGTTTAGACCCCACGGAAATATATTAAACCCCATCTCCGATGAGACAAGATGTGTTGCGGAAGACGCAGGATATTCACAGGCACCAGTCCGCGGGAGACATCCTCGTGTAGAAAAAGAAGGTTTAACTTCAACCGCATCCAGTGAACGATAAACAACTCATAGCCTGTAAATAGTATGAATAAAATGAAGGGAGGACGTGTTCGCAAGGTCATTGGATGGAAATCAGCTGACTCGCGCGCCGCGTGCAATCCGGAAAAGAACACCCATAGAAACAATATCAACATTACGAAGAGGACATTTTGCAAATCGCTGTTTAAGTTTGGACAACCTCAAATTCAATTTTAAGTGAGTATTTTTTTCTATTTCTAATTTTCATAACCAATGAAGGCGCCTGTCAAACTTGCGATTACCAATTATAAATAAAAAAAATATTGGTCCTATTTTACTTGACAGGCGTCTCGATTTTTAAGGTTTGGTCAAAATTAGGATTCAGTCATGGGTGCTGAGAGACAAAGGGCGAAACGGACAGCTGTCGTCGTGGCCGACACGAGAGCTGCACGCTGCATATTAAAGTTCGTTGCACAGCTGTAATCCTTCCTATTCCCCGGCCGCCTTATTCGGACTTTTTGGACATCGAATTAAGTTCATTTTGTATTTAGAACACATGCTATACCAGTAAGCCTGTAACATAAAGTTTATATTTTTAAATCAATTATAAGGTTGAATTTTGGGGTTTCTGTCCGAATTTCGGCCAGTATCGCGATTTTTATGGCACCGACCGCGAGTTCATTGACCGGACATATTTTATTTCATCGCGCGCTTCCACGTACACACACAGAGACTACACACCCACACTAGTAGAGCGTCGCACCCACACAGCTGCGACCCATCTCTGCATGTTTGCGTCCACTTCGCGTAAACACAACACACCACTCATTTGTATTGCAAATGTAATCGTTGGTATAATTAATTATCATTATTGTGTCATATTAATCGAGAACACAAAAAACAACTTTTAAAAACAAGGTTTAAATATTTGTATTCCTATATTCAATTATCTGATACAAATCTGTGGTTAATATCGTTTCAGTATCACTAACTGCAAGACAGTTAATTACTTTTGGTGTAATAAAATATATTACAGATATCAAGTCTGTAGACGAGTACGCGGAAAGGTATTTTATAATCGGCACACGGCCCAACAGCCCAACACGTATCGTAATATCATGAGATTAACAAGCGCGTAATGTGCCTGTGTTTGCCGAATTATTCCAGTTCAACAACCGGGCGACCGTCCGATCGGGAGTTCAAAATAGACGCGACCACGATTCCACCACGCTCCTCAGCGATATCAAAAATGGTTTCTTACATATTCATACCAATTAAGGACCAAAAAAAAATATTTTTTACAGCATACTTAATAATATAATGGAATTGCAACACTAAACTCAATATTCGACAATTGCAACACGGAAGTATCGATTAAACTTCAAATTTGGAAACTGATTTAGTTTTAAATTGGGTGCCTGGGTGACACGGTGATTCATATGTATGTACGTAATATTTAGATTCGCACATGTCTGTATCAGATTGAGCAAATTTCCGCGATGAACCTCCTTGACCCCTCTTCGACAGCGAGCCTCTGTCGGCTGCAGTGTGGCCTGTTTTTGGGATTGCGTCATCATAGGTCACTACCACCCTAGTCCGCCATATTTTTTGCTCATAATATTCTCGGCACGTTGGTTTCTTCCTTTGTTAGTCCATTTAAACTCATGCCATCTATTTTGGTAACTTAATATAGTCAAGACTGGTCGCGCCGTAACTTAATGTGGCGTAATTTGATTGTGATAAAACTTGAACCAGAAAAAGATATATAATTTCTCTTTTTAGGGCAAGTCGGAGTAATAAAACACGGTATATGGTCAGGTCAAAGACTCGGATACAAGTTTCCTAAAAAAGATGATTCATGAATAGATTAACGATCATAGTTTAACAAAAACAAACCTACACGGTTTTGGTGCGATAAAAATGAAACTAGTGATGTTATGCATTGCTGTCCATAGACAATTTATTGCGCGTCCTTTACCGACATTACGTGTGCATAAATTATTGTCATTGAAGAGTGAATCAATTCTTTCGCAAAGTCGGTTGACCCGAACCAATCAATTCTTGAAACTTTACACACACTGGGTAAAAATGCATTTATTTTTAAGTACTTGCCTCAGATATTTGCTACAGACTTCACAACATTATGTAAAAACATGAAATCAGGTACGACACACATACTTAACAATCAATGTTGCGACAGACGGTCAGGAATTTGCAATGTAGCTGTAGTGACGAAATAAAATGCATTATTTGTAAAAATGCTTTAACAACATTTTAATACGCAAATTGCAGGGTCGAAACCTAAAATTACCAGTTTTTGCTTTGAACTTTTATATAAAGAATCGACTGTCGAGGTTAATCTGTGGTTAATATAATGATCGTCAGTCACTTGTTAAAATATTTGCCCAAGGATTTTTTACTAAAAAGTATTGCCTACTTTATCACAATTACTTACTTGCTTCCATTTCCTTTCTAGCCCAATATTCCTCCCCTTCTGTAAAAATTGTAACTGACAAACATAAAACTATTTAAAGAAGAAACATTAATTCTTGTTCAAATGGACAGCATGTGCCCTAAAAGTAGTCGAAACAACTCCCCTCGGACATACAGGTGACCATTGACCATAGCTGACGTACACGCACAACGCTAAAACTCAAACAGAAGCTAATGTTAGACCCCAGACAAATGAAGCAGATGCATCTAGCCAACTTCGTGGACTAATTATTCTGTTTAACATGCAAATTAGACCAATAATGTTATCGATTCTTAAAATATCAACAAAGAACGTCAAGAGATGGCCATTTTTTCTGCAACAAATAAAAACACCGCATGAATTGAAGTTAAAAATGCATACTTTTTGCGATGCAAAATACTGCTTGTCGTATTACAAAGGTGCAATACAAGGTCACAAGGCAGCTGGTAGGTCTAATTAAAGGTTTTATGTTTAAATAATTAAGTGGGCAGTGCCGAGCCACGTTGTCCGCTAGAGCAGGTGTCGCGTTATTTATGCAAGTATAAAATCATTATTTAGGGACATGCCAAATTACGTGCATTAATAACACGCTCTTGATGGTATTATTGCCTGAGCACACATACGATAAATTGTTCGAAACGCTCATTTAAATACGTGTACAATAGTTTTAGCTGTCAGCTCAAAATGATATCTGGATGTTTGCATGTTCGAATTTATGAGGCTTCTGTAGACAGATGTGAGCTTTTATTGGATCTTGGTGTTGATTATGATTTAATTTCCAACTTAAATGCTACATTTCTGTCTATAATAAATCTTCGTCAATCTTTATTTCAAACACATTTCAGAGATTTATCCATAATTGGCAAGCTTCTTCCAATTTACTTAATAATAAAAAAGATAAGCAAATGACTACTCCAAACCCACAGTAGAACTGGTTTTTTTGACTTAGTAAAAATTTATAATGCTCTTATAAATAATAATAATTACATAAACATTCACACATCGCAAAAATTAACCTGACCGAGAATAGAAACATCTTGAAAAGTTATATGACTAAGGAGTCACGCAAGCTAACGAGGAAACAAAAAAAGGTCTACACAGACACCCAGTGTTTTTAATTTTCTATCAAAAAATATGAGACAAGGAATGTATGGTAGAATTTTAGTGGAGTCAATAAACTTCAAAGAACCAGTTCCTATTTGTTTGAACACAAATATCTTTGACCAAACATTAGAAAAAAGATAATACAATATTGTCGACAGATCTCCACGAAGCTTAATTAGTTATCAATGTATTTATTGAGTAATTTAACATAATTGGACGTTTTATTTTGATTAACGGAAGCTCCAGATTTATATTTCCATGATATCTTTAGTATTTTTTGATCTGGACTTTGATAATTTATAGCAATGGCAACCTAATTTTCTTCATTATCTATTCCTACTAAGTTTTGCTTAAAAGTGTTCACAAGATCTTCAAATGCCCATATTTCTTTTAGATTACTATGAACTGAAACAGCATGATTCCTTTCACTTGAACCATCCAACATTGTAGAATTGAAAGGATTGACAGATCAGTTTGAAATAAAATGTGAAATAAGTAATTTCACAATTGTATGACCTCGAGTGCTTGTGTTATCATGTGCAATTTCGAACGTTCGGCATTTTTAAAGGTACTAATTTGACCTGTAAATATAATTTCCTACTTGTCAATTCGAAGTATCAAAAGGTATTGTAAAATGTATGGCTAAAGCTTATTTAACAAAACTCTCATCTAGAAAATGAAGCATTACATTGTTGAGCCGCTTTTTTTTATTTTTTTAAGTATTTCTTAGCATGCTTGCACGCGATCTGTTCTTAAGCTGTCATTACATTATCTTCTAAGACGTTTACAATATATTTACTTGGTTCATTTAGTTTCATTAAAATCTTTTGTAGTTTTCATCGAAATGATTTGCAATACATTCCGTTTACACTACGTCTTGGATTTCTGCGCTAAGAAATACGAATTCCCTGAAATAAATCTTCTTACGGGTTTTATCGTTTTATAAGGATGTTATTAAATTGCGAAGTTTTTGGACCCTTACAGCGTCTATGGTTATGGGTAGACATGGTGAGGTACGTCTACCTGCGACCCGTATTTATAATATTTCAATTTTTAATACCTTTTCCTATTAGTATCAAACATCAGTATACCAGTTTACTAAATAGTTTTTCTTTATAATTCGACATTTATCGCATTCGTGCCGAATGAACATCAAACTGGCGGTCAGTAAATGCAGTCAGTGGGTCAAATATTGGCCACAGACACCTAAAATTAAATATTAATCTGCAACCTTACTCGCTACAATACAAGTTTAGTTACATCACAGTTTGCATAACATATTGCTTGGCGTAATATCCGCGTGAGCGTTCCTTTTTCAACCGATCAATTTTGAACTGAAATTTTATATTTGGCTGGCAATATTTTTAAAACTAAGGTAGACAACCTAATCCTCTAAATGGTCTATTCCTGCTTTGCTATTTTTAAAACGGATTTAAATTATAACATGCCTGGCTGCCTGTGTTGCATCTTCATTCAACATCGAATTTTATAAAATCTTTACTTAGTTCGTTTAAATTCAAAACTGTTTTAATCAAGTATAATATAAATTATTATTAATTTCTAAGAATAAGTTTATTTTAACATGTTTCCGCGAAATAAGCGAAATATTATTTATTTATTTTCCAAATAGAATTCGAGTGTTTTTGTCTCATAATCGTATCGAGTCAATCAATCTACAATGGCCACATGCGAGGAACCTGTATAATTTCCATAATTATAATATCTGAATAATGTAGACAGCTATCAACAATTTAATGTCAGGAATCATAAACTAATAGAAGAGAAGACAAACAATAGGGATTCTTTTTATAATGTCACCAAGTTTTCATTGAAGATTAATTACAAGATAAAAAATATGCGGATGATCATTCTAATTTACTGATGATAGCTTTCCTTGTACCTTTTTTATGTCATAGCAACTGGCTGATGGATTCGTCATCGATCAAGTCATTGACACGACTGCACTGAACGTCAATATACTAGGATATGATGAGATCGCAGGCGTTCAATCAACTCTTGAGGTGCATCCACCTTATCTAGACCGCCCAACATGCTATTCCGAAAACAATAACGTAATTGCACCACGTTTTGAACAATTTTTAAATTTGTAATCTAATCAAAACACCAATGATGAGTTAGTCGTGTCTATTAGATAAGAGCTGTATTTTGATAACACACACAGCAACAAAAACGATAGCACGCGTATGGGTGTGTGTGAAAAACTCCTCAGAGCTCCTAGTCCCCTAGTACCCGAAACATAGAAACTGCTCACGAACGAATCTGAAAATACAACATGAACACAACTTTCACATGTGGAAAATCGTACACAAATGTAAAATCTACATGCGTACACGGCGCATGCTCTCATTCTACTTGGACGGATGCCTGTGTGTTGTAGTGAAAACGCTTTCCTCGTACAACACGTATATAAATACGTATGTATGTACGTGCATAAGTGGCAGTATCTCATAGTAAAGGAACGCGTGTTAATAGCAAAGTTGTGTTTCCGCATAGGCAGTTCGTAGAGGCAACGAACACGAACGTGTGAAGGCTTGCCCCCGTGTGAACACGAGAGCGTCAACCTTACGAATTAGAAAAAAGTCACTTTACGCCTCGCCTTGACGCAGTGCTCGGATTTAAAATTCAAAGCTATTCGAATTAAGAATTATTTCAAAATGAAAAGATAATTTTTGGGATAAACTATTTTACTACTTTTTAAAAATCTTATAAAAAGTATATTGTGGTCCAAACGCTTGTACAAGAGTATTGATAAAACAAAAAGCACCTATTTTTAAGAAGAAAAGTAGGTAAAAATGTCGTCAGACGCTGCGATTGTGACGCGCCTACACGCGCTCACGCACACCTCCAAACGCGCTCATGTACGTAACGTCTGTGTATATAACTACAACATTGAAACTACGTACGTCACAAGTTGGCCTCCCGCAATCTCTGTGAGCCTAGTACCTCGTCTCCCCGTAATAAGCTGAAGATAACTCGCTTTTCTTGATCTTACAATAAAGGAAGGCATTATTTTAGCTTCCGTGTTTCTGTATCGATAAGGATTAAGAAAATAAATTAATATTTTTTTCAATTTGTGCCCGGTTCTACTAAGTTTTAATAATAAAGAATCAAATTAAATATAGTTACATACCTATATCAGTAACTTTTTGTTATTTATTCAATAATTATTTTAATATTAAATCCAAGATTTAAGCGAAATCCCAGTCCCTCGATCTTGACAGGTTGAGCTAACCTGCAAGTCCTTTCATATGACTTACACTTGTACTCGGTAATCAGAAATGATAAGAAGGCGTTACCTTGTAATGTTACAAACCGAACAACCTCTTTATAACCTCTGCTATCCTAGTACTAAGTGTTCTAGTTGACGATCCGAGCAGTCACAAGATGACGGTCGTAATTGGAGAACTTTAATCGATTCCATACTAAGTTTTAATGAGATGAGATGAGTAATATTTTTATTGTAAAAAAATAAACTCTTGTAACATGTAAGCAAACTGAAACTGAATTTAAACACTCAGCCAATGTACCGCCATCTGTTATCGACTAGTGTCAAACAACAGAATTTCATAAACAGACAAGATAGAAAAAACATTTATTTAGAAAAATACTCGTGCAGTGTAGGCGAAGTGTATAATTTAAGAAATTATTTAAGGCTGTGTCGCCAGGTTTAATTGAATAATGACAGGTGCATGCAGCCTGGCCCGATCAAGGATGACTACTGGCGGCCGGTGCACACTGGGACAACTGACGCAAATATTGGCTAGTTTTTTGCTCTAGGACATGAGCAGGACACGCTGTGCACTTCTATTATAATTAGTGTCTTTATCAGTAGATTGTAATTGGATGCGTCGCGTTAAAAACTAGATCCTTTGTGTCCAGAATGTGTAGCAATTGCGAATTTAAAACGTAGCGCCTGCCAACTGCCACGGCTATTAATGTACACAGTTAATTAAACGCTTGTTTGTTGTTGAACTGAATTATATAAATATAAGACTGACACAATATTTGTATATAATGTATTTAGACATCAATTCAATTCAGTAACTATTGTGCTAATTAAGAGGCTATGTAGCATCTAGATTTTTTTTTAATAGCTACTACCATTTAAATATCTTGATCATTTGAAAAATTAAAGTTCATAAAATAGGCTGACCAACCAAGTTTTAGTTAAAACTCAGTGCAACAGCATGTAATTTCGCGGTACTACGGGGTGCTTTAAAAGCAAACCCGATCATTAAAAACTTTTTTGTAACAAAGACCTAAAACCATTCGCCAGCGCAAATAGATGTAAAAAGCCGTAGAAAACAAATGACCACTTTTTGCAAAGAGGATTGTTAAAAAATATGTTTGCCTTTGCGAAAAAAAAAGTAAAGGAAGGACCTTGCAATAAAACTATACGCAATGCCTTCGGGGTGATCTAGGTGGTCGGCTAAATGTTTGCAAAAAATCTTTTTATGATTATTGTTCAATTGTGTTATGGATATCAAAGAAGTCCCCGCCTATTGTTACGTTTTAGTGAGATCGGTGACAGACGGCATCTTTCAGTATTTTTAAGTTTTTTAAAACTACACTAGTTATTTATGTCAGTAAATTATATGTTCGGACTGATGTTTTACTTTATATTAAATTGAAACCACACTAGCAAAACCTTACATTCAGTCTGCAACTAAACCAATGACGAACAACTGAATTACACGGGACATTTTTTTAATACCCATTACAAAAAATATTACACCAATACTGGTCGCTAAAGTATGATTATAAATAAAAGAAGTTGTTCCCAAGGCGACCATCTGACGGCTTGTGCTTATATGTTAGCCAATATGGAACAAATCGAGTTTAGACTGTATTACCTTACAACAGGTATTTAAGGCTAAATGGACGCAACGGGGTGTTGCCGGCTCAGTGTGCCAAATTGTAAAATATCGTTTAAAATAAGAACATATTGAGCTGTAGTCAAAGACATTGGCAAGACTAAATTCGTTACAGTAATTTCCTTATTACACAATACAGACTGATTATAATAATAGGATAAGGTTAATAAGCACTTACAACTGGGTTAAGAATACGCCAATTTATTTTCTTAACTCCTATAAAATTAATGTCATAAAAAGAAGTTCCTTTTTAAAAAAAAACTAGATTCGAATAGAAATTACTTTGGTAAAATACCGACGACGTAATTAAATTCTATAATTATACCGTTTATCATCTTTGGGTATTTAAACGCATTTAATATTCGCTTCCAATATTTAAAAAGAGTCTATACATTTTTGTGCCAGCAACCATCACGTATATTTCTACCATTTGTAGCGATTATTTGACTATTAATATTAACGTTTACCTTTTCTTCTGTTACAGATGTTATTGCGACTACATCGGCGTTCGGCTTCACATCGCATCGTTCATCACTTCAATCATCATCTTCATCATCACCCCCTCCATGTTCGTTATTCTACTTCATTATGATTAATACTCATTAGTGAATAAGATGTTATACGACTGATATTATTTTCTCAAGAAATAATTGCACATATCCTTCATGCATTTGTATTTTTATATAAATTATTATAACTTTATTATAAGACGATGTTATTTTGTTGATAGAAATTTATTTCTACTTCTAAGGTGTGAAGTTTAGTTCATAGACGAATTCAGGTAACAAAAATATACAAAATATAGTTCTAGCACGTTAAAATTGCAATTTACCCAAAAGGTGACATTTACGAAACTGAAAGTACGGAACTATATTTCGATCGAATTTTAAGAACAAGAATTAGCCTTCTGAACTTGTTTGTGTCAATAAAGTAACATCACTATGGAATAGGTTAAGAAAATTTGAATGACAAGCAAAAAGAGGCAAAGGGTTTTTGAACGGTTTTCTTCACTACGACTGTACATTATTTTGAGAAACCTTCAAAAATTTTCCGCATTCTAAATATAGAAAACATTAGCTATAAGTTCTAGTTTTAAATGATATTTCGGCTCCTTGAATACGTAACTTCCAACATAATTCGAGTTACCATTTTATAAACTTCCGCTTGATAAAATGTAAATAAAGTTGCAACGCTTTTCCAGTGCTGCTTGTTGGCCCTAGATTTTTACTTATAATTATTTTGACTTTAAATATTAGTATATTCTATTATTATGTAGATACAGTAGATAAGACTGCGTTAAAGATAAGCGGCTATTTTTAAAAATTCAGTGTTGCCAATAAAGACTGAATTATTAAAATTAATGAATTTAACCTCTTTCGTCCTTCTTTCGGTACACAGGCCCAGAAAGGATCCCACCCTAGCATATTTGAAAATTATATCATTGTAAGCGAAAGTAAAGGCATAATATAAGGGATAATAAAGATGTTTATATTTTGGAATTGGTTTTTTATTTATTTCTATTCAGATAAATTCGTTTACACATATGGACGATGGCAACAATTTATCTAAAAATCCCAAATAACACAGTAACAATTTTTAATTTTAAATGCTATTTTCAGTAAGTTATTTAATATAGATGAGAAAAATTTACTTTGAGTACAGAATTCAAATATAATTTTAAGTCATACTTACACAGTATCTGAACTTGTAGAATTTGATAAAGATCATACCGCCCAACGCGTACCATCTTCCAAAAAAGAAAACAATAGTCGGTAAAGACAACAAAGTAGGTAACTATGCCCATTATATGTATGAATGGGCTAAAACACAAAGCAATCGGCACATATTCGCAAACAGAGAACATTTCTAAAGACCATAATTGTTATCATAAACTTAGAAGTTCGACCTCTTTGCAGGTAGGTGTGAATATTGCAATTATTATTGACGCGTGTAACTTTGCACAATTTACACAAGAGGCAAAACAAAAGAAACCTGCATTACCACTTACTATAAAACATGACATTTTTAGTAGAACTTTACTATGAAAGGCTTGATCTTATTTTGACTTCAGTGAAGCGCCCGGAAGGGGCGTGTATCCATTATAATAGTTTGCTAATCTAGAAACAACTGCTGAATGTGCTGCTTAAAGTGCAATCAGTATCCTATGATGGAGCAATTGTCATAGCAATTATTGAAAATAACTTCTATTATAACGCCATCTTGAGTGCAGTGATAGGCTAGTGACCATTGGACTGCCAAGTCAAATGACTCCAGTTCCAATCCAAGGCACGCACCTCTGACTTTTCGAAGTCATGTGCGTATAAACAATCACGGTGAAGGAAAACATGGTGAGGAAACCTGCATGGCTGAGAGTTCGTCTTGACGGCGTGTGAAGTGAGAATCTGCCAAGCCGCCGTAGGCTAGCGCGGCGGGCATTACCTTATCCCTCTCGCTTTGAGAGGAGACCCGTGCCCAACAGAGGGACAATGTAATTTGTTGATGATGATGGAGCCATCTTTATTGGCTATCTCCTGTAGTTATAGAATTGATTATAGCTTGTGATAGAGTATATTCTCAGCAGGTGATGCAGTGACATCAAAAGATTCTTCTTAAATAGGATTCTGACTAAAATGTGACCTATACTTGAGTAATTTTATAGTAAGTAAATATACTGTTGATTTGGTTCCTGTTCATTGAACGTAAGCTCTTTTGCAAACGCTTTTTTCCAAAATAAAATGAAGTAAATTTTCTTGGTTTTTCTTTTTGTAGCTGAGATTGTGGCGTTACAAGAATGTTTGGAACCGCAAATCCAAGTGGTATTTTAGGCTGTACTATATAATACACTGGATTGAAGCGTACTCACTGACCTCTACGAAAAGCTTATACTGGAACACTTGCTTGCATTTTCTGGACAAAAATAATAAGATTATAAAGAGGAAAGATTAAATTGTTTGTTTGTATTGAGCAAACAATCAAATCTTTCCTATTTATAATCTTATTATTATAGGCTCTGAAACTACTGGACTGATTTGAAAAATTATTTCACCAGTAGAAAGCTACATTATATTATCTTCACGCGGGCAAAATCGCGGGCGGGAAGCTGGTATTGAATAAAATTTCACCAACATACTCTTATTTCTCGCACATAAGTGTTGTTTAAACAAATTCATTGATAAGTCCTTGAGATTTAAAACCTAACCTAGGACAACAACAGGTTAGTTGTAACAAGTTACTTAAACAACTCCCATTGATATATTAGTTCTTTTTACACGTCAAAGTAATGACTATGGCTTCTATTCTGCTAATACAATGCCTAAACGAATAGCTGTCAGACTGTTTATTGAACTAGAGAAAAAAAATGTTGTACTTGCTTTGATGTGTGTGTTAGCAGAATGATAGCAAACGCAGCTGCTGAGCGTGCGGTCCTGGGTTCGATTCCCTCATCAAGCAAAGTATTATTGGGTTTTATATTCGTAATAGTCGTTCGAAGTTAAGATTTGTGAATGGTTTTTAATAGCCTTGCCACTATACTATTACATGAGATCATAAAATATACAGACCGTGGGTGTATATACCTACTTAAGTAGGTACAATATTTCTGATATTGAAGAATTTTGGTATAGAGATAAGTTTGTTAAAGGTCCAATCGGACCTAAACAATGAGACAGACAAACAGTTAATCATTTATATTAAGTAAGTTTTTTGGATTAATTCTAGGGGCATTGCTATATATATCGGTATTTTTCGGTTCTCAGGATTGGGACTTAAGTATAATAGGAGAACCGTCTAACAGTAACGATTACTATTATTTGTTAATTTCTAGCCCGAACTGTCCCAAAATTGGTCTAAATAAAAATTTATCAAAACTGTCCCAGAATTGAGCAAAGGGATCTAACGATATGAAAACAAGTAGTATTGAAAGTTACAATATATTATATTATTATTGGCATAATAATCCGCAGCCGTTAACACCGGCAATTAACAATAGGAACAAGGCGATGTCAGTTTATCACACAGGAGCAATTGTAAGTCATGATCAAAGCCTCAATATGACGTAACACAGAGTTCAGGGCAAGCACCGTGCTCCGAGGACCAAAGGAAATGCTACAAAATGTCAAGTGCACTCAAATTTATTATCACAAAACAGTATAAATCTTTTTTTTTATAAAATGTTTTGGAACTTTATGGTTGGCACAATGTGATGTGATGTCATATCGACATGAGCCCATAATATTATGATGTTCACCAGAGGTTCGAAATAACTTTTCTGTTGCTAATATAATTAATCCTTCATAAGAAAATGGCATCATTCATGGAGACTCAATACTCAATACTCAATATTTATTGCATTCCACAATGTAGTTTACATGGATGGTAAGTTTTACAATTTTGTTCATTATGGACCCTGTCGGGCACAGCAATGTAGGAGAGAGGAAGCAAACTCCAAGCAAATCAAATTGGGTACAGACTTCAAGACTAACCTATGCAGGATAGATGGGATGGGATGGCGCTTGAATCACGTACGTTGACGGGAAGTCAGCCTATGCTGGATTTGTATAGCTTGATGTGTGGCCGTGTTTACAATATGCATTGACAGGGTCAAATCTACGCTTCAGATGGTTATTGGTTCTTTCTCATTCATTCTCGAATACAAAACAACCAAAACCAAACAAAATGTATAAGTAACATGGCCAGGAGCGTATAAATCATAGGAGATCGATAAAGGCCAACCGTTAGTCCTAAATTCCGAGCCCGCCACGGCATAATCGCGACCACTTACGAGATAGAAGCGACTATAATAAGCTATTACCGAAGTACTAACCTTTGATGTATCGTTTAGCGGTATCCATGTAAGCTAGCCGACTATGTAGGGTTGGGACCCGTTAAACAGTGTATCTAGTGATGGCGTTGGCAGTAGCAGTACTATTATCGATGTTTTTTGAACGGTAATATCGGTGAGCAGTTTTTTTATATGTGATTATTAAAATAAATAATTTTCTTAAAATAAGAAATAAATTTATATTGTTTAGTTCAACACACTAACCGTTATTTTAATTTAATTAAAAATAGCAAAGTAAATCAATAAATAATGAAACACGGAATCATTTTTTCATTCATGCAAAATATGCTATAAAGATAATGCAATTTCACTTCTTATAACAAAATTAGAGTAAAAAAAACCTACTCCTATTTTCATCGACAATCGATAGTTCGCCAGCGCAGCCCGTGGCAGGATCAGGGATACGCGGCCAGTGGCGCACTGGGTCGGCGGCCGCTCGGAATGCGGAAGGGCGTCATCCGAGCTACACACCGCACGACCATAAGATTTGTCCAACTCACGATAGCTTTGCAATTGATCGCGATGATTAGGTACTCCGTGTGTCTTCTGATACCCTGGTACTTTGATTGCAAATCAACAAGTGACTTACTTTGTGTTTAACCGTGTGCAAGAAAACAGTTCTATTTGAAAGTTAACTCCAGGAAGTTAACGCGATCAACCAGTACACAATAAAATTTAAATAACATTAAAAAGAGTAGCTACTGAAAAATTAACATCACATAAATTTTAATTAACGAATATCTTGTGACTTGAGTTCAAAAGGTGAAGTACGAATTGGAACTTTCGACCGTCATACAGTTGTTTAAAGTTTTAAGTACCTACAGATACATACTTATAATTATATTTCGTGAAACGGTTTAAATGCTGTATAAGGTAAGTATGTGATTTAATGTCAGAACAGTTGAATGTCGTTGTCAATACCGGGCAGGTGCCATTTGACCTTTAATTGTTTTTAAAGATTTTAAATCGAGGCATTGATTTTTTGTAATAGCCCTTGTGATCGAATTTTTATTGACAGTTTCATTAAAAATATTATAATTTATTATGCATTTACATTATTTATTATGATTAACAAACATTGCATTATACTTGTATCTTAGTAGTAAGCGCAGTAATTCGTTGTAATTTTAAAATACATGTACGTACAAACAATTGAATAACAAAAATTAAACCTATCTGACGTAAAGTTTGTATACATTTTCGATGGTACTAGGAATAGTTGAAGATTTATCTTGAGATTTATCTCGGAGGATAGCTCTCTCGTGCGTCCGTCTTTAACGGTACATGCACAACTAAAATCATTCGTAGGGCGGTCGATAAAAAATGGAGCCTGTCCATCCTATCGCCCAAAAAACCATAGTCCTGTTAGCCAAGGGTACTGACCCTATGGGGTGGAATGACCTACTTAGATTGAATGGTGTCATTATGGACCGACATGGTCTTTAAGATGTACGAGTTAAATCTGTGTACTTCATTGAAGTGATTGAATATAAATAATTTAATATTTTATTTTCAGATATTTTTCTTTGGATATTATTTTGTGGGATTTGTGGCCTTTCATAATTTGTCTAGTCATCTAGTAGTTTGAGTTAAGAAATTGTAACTAAAAACCTAGAAAGTTAGGAAATATTAGTTAAATTTGAACTCAAATATACTATAAGATATAAAATAGTTTGTAATTATGTAAGTACCTATGTTATTTGTAAACAACTTGTGAGTTTACAAAAATATACTACCCTGTTTGTTAGCACATAAAATGTTCATGAATAGTCGACCAACTGGAGAAGCTGCAAGGTAGGACTGATGCCGGCTAAAAATTGAACTTGTCTTTCCTTCCCTTGTCCTGTTGACAAGGCCATAAGATTCGTGACATTCGCCAAGACGCCCGCGACCATGACAGGCAAAAAAGCGACCCAGCCTAACCCATCAGAGAATATCTGATGTAATATTTTTACTGTCTACCTAGAGAATGCTCGTGCTTGGATCTTCCTGGCTAGCTGTAAGACTGCCAAACAAAATTTTATGCGCTTGTATGTATACGTAAAAGGATGTAAAAATCATTCAGGATGATAACAGAAAAAAATATGATCACATGTTACGATACTCTTTGAATTATTTGATTAAAACCTTCGTTTACAGCAACAGAGGTTTCATATTCAGATTTATGGATGATGATGTAAATGGCATGTTTTTATTTATTTATCTCTTTTTCTACCTTATTTTCTCTTGATTTTTCTCTGGTCTAAAATTCTTAAAAAATATTCTAGATTATAATTTAGGACATTATTTAATTCTTTATGTGAAATCAAAATTAAAATTTCTACGTAAAAATTGAAAACAAGGTCGTAATTACCAATCATATTTCCATTGCGTCTTATCTCCAAAGTTATTATAGTTGAAATGTTATAACTCTTGGTATGTTAGTATTATTAAAATCTAGTAAACCGTAGAAATAATGAATTCATAAGTCAGATATTGTAGCAGTAATGTAATAGTCACCACTATCAAATACACAATCTTAATTAAATAATCAAAATATTAAATAAACCGTTTATTTAATAGGGCATATACAAAGGCACGACTCCTGAGTTGGATTTGTTTGTCGCACCGATGTTGTCTATGAATTTTGTCTAGTTATTAGGTTTCAGTTTTGTACACCATCGATTGGGGATGATGTCATGTTACCCACATATTTTTTTATATTATAGCTTTTTAGTGACGCTGGGAAAATCCATACTGTTAAAAATCGATTTATTACTAATATATAAGAAATTGCTTTGGAAACACAACACACAGGTTGTGCACCGATTTAGTAGATTTTCGTGATAGATACTAAGATAGAGAGAGACAGAGAGAGATATTTGAAAGATATTGAGATGGATATTTAACAAGTTACGGCTCTACATTACCATTAGCTAGCTTTTATTAAATATGCATATTGGCAAAAAAAATATTTATATATACCTACTTGGAATTGATTTCCTAAGGGGTTTTTTTTTTCTAAGTACTTCATCATTCATATCACCTTCTTTGCGATATGCTGTTATTAAATACAACTTTTCAATACAAAGCGAATACAGACGTAATCACCATTTAAATAATTATAATTAAACAGAAATGATCGCAATTACTTATTCACATAAAATATAGACTCGATACAATGTGTTCTTAGTCCTCAGACAAGTTGTTACTAAAATTAGTTTCCACCTGCCCTTTAAAAGTCGAGTTATGTAAGATAAAGATATTTTATTTATCTATATTTTGTTTGTTGTTATCAACAGATATTTTTTCCTTTGCCTGCAAAAAGAACATTCAAGTTTTTTTCATTACAATTTCGAATTTAGAACTTAAAAAAATGCAAGAAGGTATTATACCTACCATACTATTTTGATTTCTATAAACCACGTGGTTTATTCCGAAAGTTATTCAAATTATCTTTATTTTATTAAAAATATAATGGCATCCAATATAATCAAACTATATATATAAAACATAATATGTTGATGAAAGTCGCATAATTTACGGAGCCAATCATTATACTACTTAACAAATGAACCGAATTAAAAATAGCAAATGGCAATTAGCAAAGACAAATGAATATGCGATCCATAGACTATTAAAGTGACGTATTGCTTTCAGGTGAGAATTTGCGCGGGAAATAGATGACAGTTCGATTTGGTCCAATAAATTTACATTCCTTGTAGACTTAATTACTGATTAACGTAGTTTATTATGTGGATTTTGCACTAGCGACTAAACCAGCGTACCTACCTACTATTTTAAAACTTTTAAGTAAGTCTGGCTAACTTAAAAATAGATTCTCAACCTGAGTGTACAGAAAAAAGGTCTTACTTATGCAATTCAATTCCTGGACTATGCCATTATCCCAACTATGTATTAACTGGTTGTAAGGCTTTTCGAGGACTTCTCCCTTACGACTAACGATATGTCATAGGTGTTCGTATGACAGCCGGGACCAAACGATAGCTTTAAGCATAGTCACCCATCCATACATAGCATTTACTTCAAGGGTTTAGTCTGCACGTTTGGTCTCAAGGTCATCTCGCCTCTGCCGGTTGCTTTGCGTGTCGTGGCTTCGATTTCCACCTATGGCACGTATCTCGGATAATAATATGTTTGTGAAGGAATAGTTCCTTAGTGCGGCGCATAACATCGTTAAAAAAAATATTAAAAATGTAAAGGCCACTCAATTTTCTTTTATGGCAAACGATGTCGATGTTCCGAAAAGGCGTGTATAGAATATGAGAGTGAAACACGAATAACAATGAATAAATAAAATTATAAGAGCGACAGCACTAATTTTTTTTTTTTTTTTGTAGTGTTGTCAAGCTAGTGCCATACACTAGCTTGACAACACTAATTAATACAGAACCAAATTAAACACATTATTGAGTAAAGAGTTTTTATGCTTCCAACTGCCAAGTGACGTCATTCTGCTATATTATGCAGTGGGTCTCTAAGTGCAGACTTAAGTCTTAAAATAAGTAAACCATTTAATTAATTAAATAAGATCGGTAATTAACAGAGGCAAGATGTTTGATAATTTTATTTAATACTACGTAAAATGTTTAAACAACTCTACTGAAGTAATAAAATAAAGAAACCCACACCATTTTACTCAGTGTTATTATTTCTTGATAAATTAAGTATTATACCATAACGACTCTTTTCCCCGAGGGGTAAGACAGAGGTGTACTAATATACACCCACAGTCCAACAATATGTTTAGGTCCCATTTAATAGGGGGTGAACCACGGAAGAGATAAATAAGATTTTATCTCTTCCGTGGGGTGAACCTATATCCATTAACCGGGCACTCCGAGCTGCTACTGAGAAAATCATAGAAAAACCTAATAACACTTTGTTCGACCTGAAAATCGAACTCGCTAGTGTAGCAGTCGCGCTTAGGACCACTAGAATAATAAGGCAGTCCTAATTAACAAAAAATAGTATTCAAGGAGTATTTCACTCATAAAGTCATAAGCCGTGACAAGATAATCAAGTGACAGGAGCTTGTCATGTTGACATATACCTTTGACCTATAGGTTTTAACAGAAAATCAAAAGCGTAAACAATGGAATAGGGTCTAAAAGGACATTGTAAAGGTAGTGGTCAGCTCTGACTTATTAAGGGCATCCTTTTTATGTACCTACAGTCGCCGGCACATCAGGTTATACAAAACTGCAAATTTTCCCCAAATGATTTTAAACCTTAAACTGTTGTTGATTACGTTCAAAATCAACTGAGAAAACTTGTCATTTCGTAGTAACTTGAGGCCACCGTACATTTGTTATATTTAAAAGAACCTTACCCATAAAACAACATTCAACTTAACATATTTTACTACGTAATCATATTTTTAATGAAGCCTCTATGGAGTTTCTTCTATATTTAGCAAGTCTCCCTTTTATATTTTTTTATATAATAATATATACCTTTTTATTAATACACTTAGTTGATATAAAACCATTTCACTTGAAATAAAACAGACTGACCTTCTTGTTATCATTATGAGAGTCACAAAATATTAAGTTATTTTAGTGAAGGAAAAATACGACCGCGGGCAGGATTCGAACCTGCGTCTTCTGGTTAAGTACACCAGACGCTATGACCGCTAAGCCACCGCGACTCCCACCCGCCATGTCGAAATTTGCCTTCACGACGTAAGTTATTTTAAAAATAACTTAATAATCTTTGCATGGAAAATGCCTAAAAAATACAAAAAGATAGTTAAAAGGTAAGGTAGCATCGTACGACATCGTCCTTGCTGTAATGCACGACATGTCGGTTGAGAAGCATATTTGCAACAGATGTCACTAACGTCGCCTCAAAGACGTAAATCAAAAATGTGAAGGCAAATTTCGACATGGCGGATGGAAGTCGCGGTGGCTTAGCGGTCATAGCGTCTGGTGTACTTAACCAGAAGACGCAGGTTCGAATCCTACCCGCGGCCGTATTTTTCCTTCACTAAAATAACTTAATAATCTTTGCATGGAAAATGCCTAAAAAATACAAAAAGATAGTCACAATAACACACATAAAATATGATAATTAAAATAATTAGTTTCTAAAGTTAGGGCCTTCCAAATATATTCTGTACAAAAAAGTAAACAAATAGGTACAAGTAAATTTACATACAATGTTTTGAGTACATTCCTATAACAAGCGCATTGCGATGAAATGTTCCCGAAATAATACTATTGAACGCATCTCTAGCTCGATCAAACGCTTTTAGTCCTTTACCGGTCCAATAAAAACTCCTATTAATTGCGTAAGCACATGTAATAAACTTTTGGATTGGTTAAAAATAACCGAGGCAGCGCACCACCGGTCGTCTCAGTATAAATTCTTAAAAAACATAAACTTCACAAGCGCACACAGCGCCCAAACAGCTATAAATGATCCGCCCGATTTTTAAGTTCCGAACTATTCACTGTCCAATAGGAATCAAATTAGAATTACCGCCAAATTTGACGTAAGACTTTTCTAGTTCGGATGCACATCCTGAAATCTATGATTAGAACTCGATTCTAATACACAAAAAATAGAGTTTAGTATAGTAGTCGAGTGTTCGTGTAGTTGGATCGTTATACTGCGTGTGTACTCCGGCTAGGATATAGGTCATTGCTCCCCTAAACCTGCGGAGTAGTCAGGGCAGTTCATAAGTACTTCCATGTTTAAATTGCCCAACTTGTATGTACTCTCGGTACAGGATACTGCCTCGGACATTACTTACTTGCTCGGCCTCGGACGAATGACCATCCTGCCGTGTTGATAACATCTAGTTTTAAACCATTCCTCTCTGGAATGAGGACTATAATTCTAAGAAGGATAAGGTTTTAAATTAAAGGACATTACATATTTTTAGATGTGTATCCAAACTATGGTTGTAGAATACAAGTGTTTTGATAGAGTCATGGCTAAAGTTTTACTGGAACTTGTCAGCTTAGGTTAGGTCTTGGTGCACGTTAGTTATTCTAGAATTTATTCACTACTTCAACTTTTTGGTTGTTGGCTTTACTGGTAAATTGAAATGATCTTGAATCAACTCAGTTGCTGATTTAAATATTTTACCTTAGAAAGCCATTTAAAATGTAAGGCATTTCTACATAGCCACAGGTACAACATTTAAGGCAATTAACATTTTTCTTGTAGGAATTACTTGTAATTGCCATAAATAACAAAATTATCTTCTTCAAAAGTTCTTAATTTAAAGATAATTTTGTTTGTTTCACTTTTTTATCTGAATTTCCGCGTGGGTTGAATAGAAAAAGCTCTTCGTCAGATAACATAATGTACTACTACAATCTGGTACACTGATCTGCATTAAAAGTAAAACAAAGCAACATTTACGAATTACGCTAGATAAAATTTAAACGCTCACGCTAAACAGTACTGGCTGGCTATAAATCTCCAGTCGTCACATCCTTTGAGAATAGAGGTTTGATATTGTTGAAGAAGGACATAATATAAGACTGGTTTACCCAATTCTCAATAGATTTAATGCACTACACAATGTAAAATAGTATAGCGTAGAGATAGGTTACCATTAACACGTATGCCGTAGATACTCATATCATGCAACAATAAATTTCACGGTAGGTAAAGTCAAATTAGTCAATAGATATTTGCGTAGATCATTGAAAATACTTCAAACTGTTGTGCAATCATCGCTAAATCAATGCAGAAATGCATCCGTTATAATAAAATGCAAAATAGTTAACTGTAAAATTTACCTCGCTTCTAAATGATGGAGACATTCGATTTTTAAAATTAAAGGCAAAGAAGGTTTGCCGCAAAAAGTTTAGATCTGTTTCCGGGTGTGAAATGTGGTCGAACCATTTGGTTTCTGAACGCATTTGGCGGATAGAAAAAATAAATTGGGATAAGCCCGAAACATGACTTGAAGCGGATTCCGTAACATTAAGGTTACAAAGTGGGATTTCAATACAGGACACCGCATAGGCGTATAAAACAAGATATACCTAAGTATACATTTTATTGTTTAGATCCCATATAATAGGGGGAGAATTTCATAGAAAAACTCAAAAACATCTTCCTGGACCTAGGAATCGGACCCAAGACCTATTAGGCAGTAAATAAGTTTTTCCATTTAAAAAAAATGTGTTATAATCATGATGATTCATAAAGTTACTTAAAACTAACTACATTTTGCTCGAGTTGCAAAATGCATCACCTTATGCAACTTGTTAACATTAACAGTTGTAAACAATGGTCGGTGTTTATAAGCTCTTCCGAATGTAGGGCTGCTCAAAATTTAGCTGATTTTTTCTCATAGTCTGACCGAATAAAGAATAATTACATGCACTTTGCTCAACATAATTAGAAGCGACGGTAGCCTAATGCCTAGAGCGCTGGACTGGCAATCATGTGGTTGCCTGTTCGAAAGCAACCCATTGTACTACCGACGTGAACCCACTCGTAACTCAAGCATTTAATTTAGCACGAGGGGTTTACAAGAAGAAGAAGAGACTGCCTCCTTGGTCTAGTGGTCCCAATCGCGACTGCTACTCTAGAGGTCTTGGGTTCGATCCCCAGGTCGAGCAAAGTGTTATTGAGTTTTTCTATGAAATTCTCAGTAGCAGCTCGGAGTCTGGATTTGTGCCCGGTGAATGGCAATAGGCTCGCCCCCTATTACATGGGACCCAAACATACCGGCTAACTGTGGGTGTACTTATATTAAGTAGGTACACCTCTGCCTAACCCTTCGGGGAATACAGGCGTGATGGTATGTTATGTTATGTTTACAAGAATACTAGTAGGTAATTTGCGACCCATATTGCTAGAAAGGTTTTTTTTACTTTTTTTTAATCCCATGGCTGTGACTACAGTGCAAGAGAAAGCAAGTGAAGTTTTTAGTTGATACGAGTCCGACACACCTCCCCAGGTAGCAGACAATTCGTGAAGATTTTCCGCAATCCAAAGAAGGGATGTTAACTTCTAGCTAACTCTTTTTCTCAACATAAATTCTCAGAAAACAGCCCCTAATACCATAATTATCATATCTGTTGTTTAAACCGCACGGCTCTGTTCTTCCATGATTATGGCTATATTATATTTCTATATAATATACCCACAATCATGGAAGCACATGTGTTCAGGTATTCTTACCTGAACACATTCACTAAGTACTACAGCACCATCGCCAAATTCATACGAAGTTTGTACTTAATTCTTTCGGATTGGATCACATAATTATCTAACTGAAATCCAAGGCGGCACTCGGATTTAACAATATGACACTCGAATATGATTTAAACGGAAATCTATCTTTCGTTTGTTCTTATTTTAAAACGTTACTTTGGATGTTCCTATGCGCGTACGCAACCCTAAAGCGGTTTCGTAATCATAAACGTTTCCGTGTAACATGACTGTTTTTGCCACTAAGATCACGTGTTGGGGGGACGCGTGAGAAATGCATCTTGTATTCTAATAAGGTTGTTGCTTCCTACCACTGAACAATATAGCGTTATGTAACTGTGCGTGAACTGTAGAACGTCTAAAAAAGCCTGCTGAGATTTATTTAGGTCATAGATTACCTACGACCTAGGTTCACCCCATCCAACCCTTAAGTAAACCTACAAAGGTGGCAGTAAATTGCGTTATTGGAATATGAATACGATGATATCTGGATGCTGTAAATCTAACGCCTCATTATCTAGGGAGGCCCTAGATAATGAGGCGTTAGATTCAATGCAGACGAGACTGGTCTACAAGGTTTCGCCAAAACTGCTGCAAACAAAAGTCCTTCAGTTGTGAGGATCCTAAAGGTCAGAGGCTCCACGAACTGCAATTTGGTTGAAAGCACTTGTCTTAACCCCTTTCAGGGATTGGACGGCAGAATATCTTTAGAAGATGGGAAGATTGCCTTCCATTTCGAATCGACAAGCAAACTTTACCTCCAAGATCAGTGCCTCCTGCTCAGATCAAACAAAAACTTAAGATGGAACTTTGCGAACTACATTATATAACAATACCGAAACTACGCCTTATCTTGTCAGTAGAGCTTACGATAGCTGGATAGCTCGACTGACAAGTTAAGGCGTAGTTTCGGTATTGTTATATAGTGTAAAATTGTGTTTGTACACGGCTAGGCGTAGTTTTAGCCGGCCTTACTTCTTTGTTCGCAAAGTTCCATCTTAACTTTTTATTTGATCTGAGGCCTTTTGTTCAAATAAACATATACCATAATCGTTAAAATTGTATATTGTTGTGATCCTTTAATGTATTTAAGATAAGGATTCAGTTACAGGCTGTAAGTAAATCTAAGTAAAAAAAACCGTCACGTTTCATTCGTAAACCTATTTTTTAACCAAAAATATCATCTGCTACTCGAAAATCGTTAATCATTGAGTTTTTAAACGCATCCCGCACCGATAAACATCTTGTCTATGGCTAACGCGAAAAATTAAAAAGATCGTGTGTATCCGTTAAAAATGATTTATTGAAACGCATGCAAACTGCAGAGAAAAGGTGGCATCTGATAAAAAAAATCTTTATTGTTGATATTGATCTCATGATAGAGTCAAAATATGTGTTTTAGTCATAATTGATATATTGAGTAAAAAATACCATTAAGAGAATATTAGCGAAGAATATGATTGAACCAATGTATTAAAAAAAACTAATTCTAATTTCAAACTCGGGTCGAATGTTTAATTGGTTTTATAAATACTGTCTGCAAGACAAGTGTATCAACCAACCTAATTGGTGCTTTACCAATGTTTTTTAAAAACGTACCTAAAACATTAATCCCATTGGTGAAAGCCGCAAAATTCATCATTACCCTAACTAACTCAAGGGGTTTCACAGTGACAGCAGACGTCGTTTAAATTTCGGAACAGCGCAAAAAGTCGTTTTGAATTACATACCTTTAAAGCCAAGGTGTATCGGTATATAACACCTAGGCTATCTAGATCGAATCTACATCTAGACACTGACTATCAACAGTAACATACAAGCTGCAAATACCTAAGTAATGTATTTACATTATGTTTTAAGTTTTAATAAGACGTCAATTATTTTTTAAACGTATTAGGCTACGAAGGACCGCATATTGGGTATAATTTTTTTTAAAGAATAATAACAAGGAGGATTGTTACATTTATATCATTTTTTTATAATTCTTTTGCACACCGTTAAGCCCTGTTCGTTACACACTGTATGCTGGGATGGTGCTCTGAATTTCAGATATTATATAACTTAAGTTTAAGTCTTAGGATAAAATTACTTTGATTCAAAATAGAATCTATGAAAATGTGACATAACGGTTACTTACCCTAGTTTTAATCACGACTTCAGTATTTGGTTAAATATATAGGTACGTACTTCTTACCGAAGTCCAACACATCAATCTACCTTGATTGAAAGACAATTATTTTTTAATTCACTTAGTCCGTTCGAACAGACTAAAACCAATCCGCCATCACTGCCAAAGCAACAAAAAGATAGCCAGGACCCGGATTACCAATACAATTGGAAAACAGCCTCCCCTAATTTACTCAATGGGGAAATTAGAAAATGGGGAAATCTTAAATCAATTATTAATTAAATAACAACAAGTGAAAAGAGTGACGCATAAAAATACGATAATAAATAATAATAAATTGTCACATCGAGATTAAACGGCAATTAGCTGCTTAATAAATCTTCTCATCCCATTAAACCCGGATTAAGCCGTCTTAACTACAGTCTCGTGTACCAGGATCGCATGACCGCACAGAAGTGGCCGTGACGCAACCACGTGGCGTATTAGGAAAATCGATAACATTTTCTTATGTCACCGTAATTCCTATTGCCATTAGTGGTCATCAATTATTTTATCATTATAATTTAGTTTTGTATAAAGAGATAAATACATAAGGACGGTACGTAAGTGGATATGGTAAGGTTTGATTGTTTTTCTTTTGTAAAAAAATGTAGTAGAGTTACTAACTGAAACAATAAGTAAAATATAATAATTAATTGATTTTGCCTATTAAGTACAACAGATTAACTAACCGGTATCACTAGGTATTTGTCTTTATCTGGATTTGTGCCCGGTGAATGGCAATAGGCTCGCCCCCTATTACATGGGACCTAAACATACCGGCGAACTGTGGGTGTACATTAAGTGCACCTCTGCCTAACCCTTCGGGGATTACAGGCGTGATGGTATGTTATGTTGTTATGTTAAGTTTATCACTACGTATGTGTAGAGTATGTCCATATTTCGCCTATCCCCAAAGAGAATACATACTTTATTATTATTCTTTAGTGGCTTTGGCCACTTCATAAGTAAGATCAATATCATATCTTTCTTTTATACTACTTACTACATAACATACACTACTATATACTAATGTAATTGAGTTTGGGTGTTAATCGCAATTAAAAACGTTACACTTTTCATTAGAGCAAAACTAAATTCAAATTACTTTTTTCATTATTTTTCTCATTATTTTTTATCGAAGTAAAACTTCATTTTACTTTTACGTAGTTTGCAGGAATTCGTTCATTATAGTTACACAACTTCTTGATTGGGTGCTAGGCAGGTATGTTTAGGTCATCACCTTACCTATGTCGATAAAGACACCGAAAAAGTTGATAAAAATTACATTTGCTATACATCTAAAATGGTTATGTCGACTGAAGAGTCGACTTGTACACACGGCTACAGGTCAACCTATACAAATCCAGTTTAAGCTGGTCTCACATTGAACAGGCTTCCCAAACAGTAAGAGGCCTGCCTAAACTGGTTTTGTATAGCTTGATGTGTAGCCGTGCGTACGCCAGCTCAAAGTGATGGACGTCCCAATAGACTAAGCCATAAGTTGTTAAGAAGATATCGTTTATATGAGATCTTTTATATATCTTAGGTACTTACATAGCGAATGCAGCTCAGGATCTGAAAATAAAATATAAATATATTAACATCAAGTTGACTGGCAGGAGAAAACGATACACAGGAGCACGTGGAATGGTTTGTGACCTTTGCCCAGCAGTGGCATTACAGGTTATTAAAAAAAAACATCAAGTTTGGACACGTAGGGTATAGGAAAGGTCACAAATCCCATTGCCGTGACTATAGGGTTAGGGAAGAAAAGTGTGGTTTTAGATCGGTACGAGTGCGAAATACCCTGGCGGCTCCCCAGGTTGCAGATAATTGATAGGTAAGGAATTTCCGTACTATAATAAAGGTAGGTACTATAAACTAAAGGTAATATAGTTCCTGCCCCCGGCTTCACTCGAGTACGCACGGCTACACATCAAGCTATACAAAGACAGTTTACGCTGGCCTCTTAAACTCGCATATCTAACAACAACTATTGTCTGGACTTTAAAAGAGACCATGATTCTCTGAGTTTGTTTCGACGTTTCTTCTCAGAGGTCGTCAGATAGGAAACGTCGGCGCCATCTATTTAAAAAAAAAATGTAAAAATCGACTTGTAAAAGTGTCCTGAAAAGATCTATTTACAGAAATAAATATCATTTCATTTCTCTTCACTACATAGTATAAAACAAAGTCGCTTTCTCTGTCCCTATGTCCCTTTGTATGCTTAAATCTTTGAAACTACGCAACGGATTTTGATGCGGTTTTTTTTAATAGATAAAGTGATTCAAGAGGAAGGTTTATATGTATAATACATACATATTTTAGTATAGAAAAGCCAATAAACCACGCGGGCGAAGCCGTGGGCGGAAAGCTTATCGTATAAGAATCATGCTAGATCAGCTTAAACTGGTTTTGTATAACTTGACCTGTAGCCATGTGTACCAATAATATTTGCTTATAGTTATTATTATTATTCCATTTCGTCTATGTTCGTGTATGTATATTAGTTTTTCTTCCATTACTAGATATAATGTACAGACATCAGCCTGTTACAAGTTAATACTTTAAAAATTATAGTATGGTACACTCAATACTCGTTTGTTTTTAAATTTAGTTTACTTGCTGCCATTCCTGTTTCGACTAGTGGCACGTGCCTCAAGGCATATGTTCCTTAATAATTGCAGAACTACTAACCATATGCCTTGAGTTCACACATCAAAATACATAAAGCGCCATACTTATTACAAGGGGATAAGGCTTTGTTTTACTTGAGGAATATTGGAATAAATTTTGTCACCACATAAAATAACTGGATACTAGATCACCTGTTCGAATATTGTGTCTTATGAGGCTTTAGTATCATTAACAGTAGGTAGTATACTAGTATTAAATTTGCATATCTAATCGCTTGTGGTAATGAGAATAATTGGAATACATACCTACCTATTTAATGTGTTTGTAAATTGCTTGTGTTTTTTTTTTTATTAAATAACGCGTTATTGTTAAATCTTTTAACTTTTTAAAAGCTTGTTTCATAAAGTATAGACATATTTTTTGTATTATTGCCTGTATTCCCTAAAGAATTAGGTAGAAGTGTAATATGAATACCTTTGCTTAACATTTGGAACCTAACCCTTATGTATGTATGTTTAGGTCCTATATAATAGGACGCAAGCTTACTGCGATTAACCGGGCACAAACCTCCGAGCAGCTACTGAGAATTTCATAGGAAAAATCCAATAAGACTTTGCGCTACTTGGGAATCGAACTCAGATCTATACCGTAGCCGCACTTGGGATCACTAGCCTAATGAGGTAGTCCTGTTTGTGGTGTAATAAAGAATTAGCATCCTATCTATAAGGTTTAGCACAGGTGTACATTAGTACCTACACCTCTGCTTAAGCTTTCGGGGAATACAAGCATGGTGGTATGTTACTCAACAAAAAACTAAGGACAAGTTGAATTGATTCTTTTTTTTTAAAAAAAAAAAGCTTACTAGCAATGTGGGTTACACATTACTAGTATTCTTGTTAACCCCTCGAGCTAAGCTAAATGCTTGTGATACGAGTGGGTTCACGTCGGTAGTGCAATGGGTGGGGTTCGAACCGGCAACCATATGATCGCAAGTCCGACGCCCTAGCCATTAGGCTACCGACGCTTCAATTATAAAATCATTTTATCATCAGATTTCAACTATTTCAAAATAGCAAATTTTTTTAATAGTTTTGTTTTATTATCATCGCCTTTCTTTACATGATACACTAATTTCGTAAGCAAATTCTACATACTGAAAAAGTGAAAACCTGTTTTCACGAATGCTACTTTGCAGTCGTAACTCGTAACTCTAGGAATGATTACTGCCAATAAAACTCTATTGGATCCATTTTATTTTTTATTTTATTTTTTATTTAACTTTGAGCTTTTATGCTTGTAGTACATAGTCGAATATATACTAATTGTTTGACGTCTGTGGTCTAGTGGTTTATGTTCGGACTGCTAATCACGAGGTCGTGGGTTGTATTCCCACAGGACATAAATATTTATGTGATGATGAACATACTTGTGTTTGTGTTTGTCTATAAGTAGGTAAATAAAAAATATAAGTAGGTACCTATATAAAGGGAGACCAAAGAAAAGATGGATGGATTATGTGAAGTCAGATGATGGAAAGGGAAGAGCAGGGATGAATGGAAGAAAAGGACAGGCTGTGCCGACCCCAAATAAATTGGGAAAAGGGTCGGGAAGATAGTGATATAAGTATTATATCCAATGTCTAGTACTCATAATACAAGCTCTGATTAGTTTGGGACTAAATGCCAAAAAATACTCCAAAACATAGTTATAAATTCAGTACTTAATCGTAATATTCCTAACGCGCTGATAAAGTCGACCGTGACATTTGCGATGCAGTTAACACAGGCGTCAACCGCGGCGATATGTATCCATAACCTTATTTCAAAAGTAATGTCGCCGACAACAGAGTTTCGGCAATAAAAAAGGACATAATTTAATTCATTAAAGTCTGTAAAAGATTTATTTTTATTGAAAAGCTTACTAGCTATGTAGGTCGCACATTACTAGTATTCTTGTTAACCCCTCGTACCTGTATACCTAAATGCTTGTATTACGAGTGGGTTCACGTCGGTAGTGCAATGGGTGGGTTTCAAATCGGCAAATGACAGGTCCGCGACACTCTAGTCATTAGGGTACCGCTTCAAATTGGTTATATTGTCAAATCGCATCGGTTTGCTATGATTTACTATTAGTTTTTTACTTACTTTACGTTTGTTCGAAATAACTATGCGCATCTGAAGTTGTCAGCAAGTGGTTTAGCAGTGGTAAGTTTAAATATAAAGAGTCGGTGCAAAAGACCATTCGGATCGTAGGAATATGTTTTGCAGCTGTGATTATTTTCTTTACTAATTTTGATTTGTGTGTACCAAAACACTTAATTAAACCGTATTGGGTGTGTGTCTTACTTCGAACGTATTGTAGAATCTTTATTATTACATATATTAATGTAGCCGTAGTTATCCCTATTGCTAGACAAAAGCTTCCGCAGATCTTTTTAGATAATAGGAGGAATAAGAGGGATTTTTCAAAAATGAAAACTTTACATAGCGTTAGGTAGACTAGTTTTATGAGTCTTTAGTTCTCCAAAACGTTTCAGAATTCCAGTTTGTTTACAAAGTCATTTACAAACAGTAATGTAGAGGAAATTCAACATTGCTATCTCGGAAAACAATTGCCGGAAACCAGTTAGATTTGGTTTTAACTATTTTATTACTAAAAAGTCAAACTGTTAGCAAATTTCTAGACAATTATTTTAGACTTGCATAAAGTTAGCAATATACCTTTTTTTATAAAATTAAATACATAAATTCACAATTTAATGGTATCAAAACAATATATGCAATGAAGGTATATATTTAATACCTACAACAATAATGTTTAATATCAATTAGGATCAAAAATGTGTTCTCGAGCCCCTAGGACACGGGTTTTCCATGCAAAACAATGTACTTATCTCTGCATATTCAGCATAGGATAAGATTAACCGTATTATTACATCATTGGGTGAAAAATATTCATAAACAGTTTACATTACATAAGTCATTACCATTATTATAAAATATTATTTCAGCCTTTATTACAGACTTAAATAACAAACAAGTGCTAACAACGCATTGTAACAAGTCAATGAACCGATTTTTAATCGTTTTTTTTCGATATATTTGCTAGTTCGTACAGTTGATTACAGGGTATTCAACTTTACACTACATAGCACAAAAGATAAGGACTAAACCAGCTTCTACAGCATTGCTTTAAATTAAATTAAATGACTTTAATTTCCCACAGACTTACATAAATTAATTATGTAAATAAATTTATCATCGTGCGATAGACAAAGTTTCAAAACGTTAAACTATTTTATGCACACAGAATATTTTGATGAATAATTCGTTTTGTTTTAAGAAATTTACATTTCCTGAAGTCTCTATGCAGTGAAGATATGTGGCCTAGAGACGCGTTCACTCAACACTGGCCTCATAGGACAGCTAAGGGTCATGGGTAGGGCTTATCAGGGAAAGAAGAAAGTATTGGAAGCCCCACAAAATTGGCAGAACGGATTCCCGCTGAGGCAGAAAGGATCTCGAGAGGAGACCACGCAGACAGACATTCGTCTGTCTATTTTGTTGGAAACTTCCTTTACCAGTAGGTAAGGGACGCTAAGAGTTCTTGTATGTAGGCAGCATATAACCTGGCCTTGTGGAAAACAATGAGAGAAGCTTTTTCAGCAGTGGACGTCTTTCGGCTGATATGATAATGCCAAATTATCCATTACAGATGCACTTTTTTATTGCATCAACTCCAAAAGTAATAAACTTTTGTCTAACAATACCAAAAGAGAAGTTAGAATTCTTTTAGTAGGTACCTAATCAGACTGCCTCAAAAGTGTAGTGGTCCTAAGCGAGACTGCTACGCTACAAGTCCTGGGTTCGATCCCCAGGTCGAGCAAAGTGTTATTGGGTTTTCTATGAAATTCCGCAGCAGCTCGGAGTAAGGATTTGTACCCGGTTAATGGCAATAGGCTCGCCACCTATTCCATGGGACCTATATATACCGGCAAAATGTGGGTGTACATTAGTACACCTCTGCCTAACCCTTTGAGGAATACAGGCGTGATGGTAGGTGTACCTATCGTCATAGTTAATTTAAACACGATTTACTTTATTTTGGAATTAATTATAAAGGTTATTCACCTGATGTAAATTTTGAACAAGCAGTATACTTAACCAATTACAATTTATTCTAAGTAAGACTTAAGTAGATATTGATTCAAATATATGCTGTTTCAGTAAACACCTATAGACATGTATTACAGAAGAATAAGGATTATTATTATTGAGTTGGACTTTTTTGTTTATAAAAATACCCATTATCACGTGGCATATTAAAACGCCTATGTTAATCGGGAATAATGTAGCTTTCTTATAGTGAAAGAATTATGAAAATCAGTTCATTAGTTTCAGACAAATAAAAAAACAAATATTTCCTCTTTATAACATTATAATTAACTAGGACCACTAGACTGCCTCATTAGTCTAGTGGTCCTAAGCGCGACTGCTACGCTAGAGGTCCTGGGTTCGATCCCCAGGTCGAGTAAAGTGTTATTGGGTTTTTCTATGAATTCCCAGTAGCAGCTCGGAGTCTGGATTTGTTCCCGGTTACTGGCAATAGGCTCGCCCCCTATTACATGGGACCTAAACATACCGGCGAAATGTGGGTGTACATTAGTACGCCTCTGGCTAACCCTTCGGGGAATACAGGCGTGGTGGTATGTTATGTTTATTAACTAGTAAAGATATAGATATTGTTCATATCTTTGCGAAATATTTACAAACAACATGAGTGAGAAAGCAGGATAAAAAAAATGTGTAAAATACTACCAATATATCTGTTCTATAAATGTACCCATGTATGTAGTTATATTATGTCCAAATACATTGAGAGTAATGTTTCATAATAACTGAATACAAAATATAGTAATTAAAATTTAAAATAAAATGTCAGATCAAACATTACATCAGGTTATGAAACTGGGGTTTCGGGTCAATCTTATCAATATTCTTTTAAAAAGTTTCTTTGCCCAATTTTCAGTTTTTCTGGTTTTAAATTTTAAATCGTACAATTGTACATACTTTATAAAAAAGTTTTGGATGGAGGGAATATACTGCTCAAGATACAAGATTATGCTAAAATTTACGTGTATTATTGAAATAATAATTGTCCGTGCGATTTAGCTGTTTTTTGAAAAAAATCTCATGATAGTTTTCATATAAAATAACAATTTAACCCTTCAAGTCACATACTAGACGCAGTGCAAAACCTATTGTTTCGGTCTTGAGTTGATGAATTAACTTTGACCGACCTCCTTTTAGATTTAAAGAATTAAAAGTTTACTTACCAACATAACTGTTAGCGCACCCCAAGAATATACGATCAGCGCTATCTAGTGACGCTTTAAGAACATTTTCACAAATTCTTCCAAAAAAAACAAGTACTTACTTCTCAAGATGAAAACTCTCAAAAATCAAGATTCAAGCAATCGTAACTCAAAGAGATCTAGATATATGTATTCGAATTTTGAATGGATACGGACATAAAGTATTTATGATTTTACTTATATCGTAGCACTTAAGTAATCTGTCGCTGAATGTACTAGGAAACGCAAATTTAAATCAAGACAAGTCAATGCTAAATTGGTAAACGTTTTAAAAATTGGCACTTGTAAAATATATATTATTCTATCAATCATGAAGTAGGTACATCAATACTTATATTGAATAGATGGAAAATATGTTTTTTTTTAATGATAACTAATTTTATTTCACCAGATATATAATATAAACCCTTACTTAAACTCTAAAATATATCTGTCTCCAAACAAATTATATCCGAATTTAATTTGCTGATAATAAAATTAAATTATTCCGTTCCTAATTCAAATTCCTATTTCGAACCATTCAACTGCAACGATTCAAATTAACCGATTAATTTGTACACTTAATCGATTTTGCACATCGTTCGATGCTGGCCTTGTTAGTCTAAGCTTCGTCTATATAAGGCTAAGGCAAAGATTCCACACATCCTGCCAATGCATTTTTGAACGCACGACATGGCGACGGATGGCAGGATTCACCGGTACATACCTTTATTTTGAAGCGAACCGCTTAAAATACAATAGGGATTTGAAATGTATATTGACGATTTTATTTTGGATTTTTTTCAGGTTACTTTGTGATTTATAAGGTATTTTCTGGGTGTCTTTAAATTTTGAGAAACCGCTTTGAGTCATCAAAGGAATCCTCTCATCAATCAAGGAAAATATACATACATTTTCTGCATTTTATTTATACCCAAGTATTTTCTGATTTGTATTTCGCGCCCCTTATCTAAAATATAGCCAACAACTACACGAAATAAAGGAATTTTTAAAGGTTATTCTCAAGTTTTAGAGAGATAATTAAATCTCTACAAAATTCCAAATTACCTACGATAAAATCCATAGAGCCGATGTTTTTCAGAAGCATAAATACCGAAACATTTATTTCGAAGCCGAGGGCTTTCCCTTTCATCTCCATACAAGGTAACCCTCAAGATAGAATTTACGTCGCGTGCCATAGTAAAGAATTACCAGACGTTTTGACCTCGCTGGTAACTGGCTAGAATATTGTAAACCCTATTCGAACAAAGCTAAAGTTCTAAATGATACAGCAGTTAGTATGCAGGGATCTTTTATTACTGGCCGGACAGCCGATCGAACGTATGAAGGTTTTGATCAGTTTTTGTGGTGGGAAGGGTATTTTCTTCGTAAACTCGATAATAGGGCTGTTTGTATTATAGTCAATTACAACTTTGTTACATGTATGTTTCGTCGTATTTGTTACAACTATGTCTGGACTTTAAAAGAAACCATGATTCTCTGAGTTTGTTACAGATTTTTTTCTCAGAAGTCGTCAGGTAGATAATGCACCGTCTAATAATAATAAAAAATGAAACAGTGACATTCAAAAGTGTCTTTAAAATATATATTTACAGAAAAAATACTTATAATTGATAATTTTATAGATTTTCTTAAGTTAAAATTTTAAGTTTTCATTAGAAGTCTCCGCCAATCTTTTTGTGAATGACAATATGATTCTCAGATGCAATATTATAAGCTGACCTCAAAACAATCATTAAAATCGGTCCACAACTGGCGGAGATATCGCGTAACAAAAATACACAAAAAAAAAACATATAGACGAATTGAGAACCTTCTCCTTTTTGAAGTCGGTTGTCGGTTATAAAATATGAATTACTTTATCTAATATTGAAACATCATCATCAATACAATAACCATTACCCGACTAGACAATACGTGAGCAAAATTCGGAATCACGCAAAAATGACGCAACAAAGGTGAAGAAGTATAAATCGTTATTGCGGAGAGAAAGAAAGCCAAAAACGTGGGTTTGTACTAAGTCTAAGCTACTTTGTTTGAATCCCAATGAAGTATGGCGTCAGACCATTTTGGGCGTTAGACATTGCCCAAAAAAAATGTGGCCATATTCTGAATCCGTCCGTTGTAGGTGTTGGGAGACTTTATTAGAAAACTAGCTTTCCGCCCACGGCTTCGCCAGCGTGGTTTCTCGGCTTTGTTGCATTTAAATTTTTCCCGTTCTTGCAACATTTTTCATTTATGCTCCACGCCTATTGGTCTTAGCGTAATTATATGTAGCCTACAGTCTTCCTCGATAAATGGGCTATCTAACACTGAAAGAATTTTTCAAATCGAACCTGTAGCTCCTGAGATTAGTGCGTTCAAGCAAGCAAACAAACAAACAAACTCTTCAGCTTGTTCACGCGCATCGTTATGTGTGCGTATCCGAACAGCAAAGCGACGAGTACGAAGCTGGCTACGGACGTCGACCAATGGGAGGCCTCCCCCGCCGCCGGCACTCGCAACAACTTCATTCGATGACACTCGCAAATTCATAAATTCATACGACTAACTGATCCGTAAAAATCTCGTTAAAATGTTCATGTATTTATCTCTTATTCAAGAATAAACGTTATTTTTGTTACAATTATAATAAATTCGTTCATTGAGTTGGTATACGTTCCTGCCTGACCTGCTTCAGACGTCTAAAAACCTACAACGCGCATCAAAGCGCAAACATTGGTCCTTCGAGCCGGATCGTCAGAAAACCGTCTCCACACAGAAGACGGAAGTCAATAGCCACATCAAGGATCAGCAGAAGTCGGTCAGGCCTATCATTTCTATCCTAACTCCCCTATCCGTATCCAGATTGTGCTAACTTAGTGCTGTGTTTTTTATTACAGTCACCATTCAAATTTGACCGTGTCATTGTACCTGCTCGTCGCTGGTGGTGTGAACCGTGAGTAATTTTTGTTTCTTATAGGCCTTCGAAATGAGCGAGTATGAGGATAGTGAAACTGGAAATAGATTAAATTTAAATGATCTTAAAAAACAAAGGGGTTCTCTCAAGGGTAGATTAACGGCTTTTGAAAAATATTTGTCAAAGTATGAGAATGTTAGCTTATCTGAAAGGCAATATACAGAACTTCAATTACGTGTTGAATCTACAACTAGTTTGTTTAATTCTTTTAACAAAGTACAAGATAAGATAGAACAGTTTTTAGATGATGCTGAAATTGGCAAACAAATTGAGTATAGAGAATTGTTTGAGGATCAGTATTTCAATTTAATATCTAGAGCAAAATGTTTAATTGGAGATGCTAAAGTTGTGTGTGATAACAGTGCTAACTCTCAATCGTCAAATTCACGAACAGTGTCAATAAAATTGCCAGAAATTAAGCTCCCATCCTTTGACGGCTCATATGATAAGTGGCTGGAGTATAGGAACTCATATTTATCTATGATCCATAAGCGTGGTGATTTAGACACAATACAGAAATTCCATTATTTGAAATCCTCACTTAGTGGCACAGCGTTGCAAGTCATTAGTGCACTTGAGTTTACAGCCGTTAACTATACCCACGCATGGGAATTATTAGAAAACAGGTACCATAATAATCGTTTATTGATACATAATCATGTCAAATCGTTGTTTACTGCACAATCATTGAACAAAGAATCACCGTTGCAAATTCGAAAATTGATTGATGTTGTTTTGCGTAATTTACGTGCACTAAAATCATTGGATGAGCCCACTGAATACTGGGACACCCTTGTTATTTACATTATAGTGTCAAAGCTAGATTCCTGTACAGAACGCGAATGGGAAAATTATAAGGGTTCTTTGTCCATTGATTCGCATAAGGAAAAAATTAAATTAGATAATTTACTCACTTTCCTCCGCAATCGTGCCGATATGTTAGATATGATTCATAGCAATAATTCCCGTATTACACAAAACCAAAAGCCAAACAATTCATCAGAACATAAAAGGCACGTTAATAACTCGCAAACTCATCAGACACACACTTTTGTGTCAACACGTAATAATAAAAATTATAATGTACGTCAATGTATATTGTGCGGTGGTCATCATGCGTTGTATTCGTGTTTTAATTTTCTTAATTTGTCAGTTCAAGACAGAATTAAGTTTATAAGTGACAAAAATTTATGCAATAATTGTTTGCGCGGAGGGCATGTAATTTCCGAATGTACATTCGGGCCTTGCAAACAATGCCAGAAAAAACATAATAGTTTGTTGCACATAGATAACCACAGTCATACGTTAGCATCGGCTCCGCCGGCAGCGAGTGCGCATCATTCACAGCTGATCGATAGGGAACCGGTTTCCGTAGTGTCATGTGCTACGAATTCTATTGAAAATATTTCTAATGAGTTGCTGGTCAACAGTATGTCTTATAAATCGTTGCCACACGTTCTATTATCCACTGCCTTAATCGAAGTCATGGATATTAACTGCAAATATCATACAGCTCGTGCACTGTTAGATAACGGCAGTCAAAATAGTTTTATTACAGAAAAATTATGTAAGCGTTTAAACATAAAGGTAATACAGTCCACAATCCGTATTTCAGGCGTGGGACAATCAGTCTCACAGTCTAATAAATTCGTTAATATTAATATGCGTTCAAAATTAACTAATTTCGATGCGAAACTTCGATGTTTCGTTTTACCATGCATTACTTCAAAACTGCCTTCAGCAGTATACGATAAGCATTCGTTTGATGTACCTAACAACATTAATTTAGCTGATCCCACATTTAGTGTACCATCTGAAATCGACATATTGATAGGTGCAGATTTGTTTTGGGACTTATTAAATAATCAGCGATTTAGATTAGGTAATGGGCCTTATTTACAGGATTCCAAATTAGGCTGGTTACTTTCTGGTCCATTTTATACTAATAATTCTAGCGAAAATAATAGGAGTTGTAATTTTGTGCAGCTATCGAGCATTGAGACGCAATTACGTAAATTTTGGGAGCTAGAGGAAGTAACCGGGTCCGGATCCACTCTCACCGAAGACGACCGTGTCTGTGAGGAGTCGTTTATCCAAACCACGACGCGTGATAGTAGTGGAAGATTTTCGGTGAGGATCCCATTGAAAGAATCCCCCGACGTCCTCGGCAATTCTTACGAAAGGGCGAAATCTCGGTTTTTAACATTAGAACGTAAATTAGATCGTTCACCTACTTATAAAAAAATGTACTGCGACTTTATGAAAGAGTATCGGGACTTAGGTCATATGACTCTTGTGTCTGAATATGCGTCACCATACTATTTTCTCCCTCATCATGGAGTGTTTAGGGAACATAGCACTACTACAAAATTGCGTGTAGTATTTGACGCTAGTGCTGTTACCACTTCACACAAGTCATTCAATGATATTCAGTACATAGGGCCACCTCTGCAGAACGACATCTTTTCCATTCTACTTAGATTTCGACAGTACAAATACGTAGCCTGTGCTGACGTGGAAAAGATGTACAGGCAGATTGAAGTACATCCAGACCAACGCAATCTCCAACTAATATTATGGAGAGAAAATCCGAATGATGACTTAGGCGTTTATCAACTTAACACGGTCACATACGGTACCGCGTCTGCTCCGTATTTGAGTATGCGTTGTTTGCGTCAACTAGCACAAGAGACAGATGATAAAATTGTCGCTAGGGCTATCAACGAAGATTTCTTCGTTGATGATTTGATTCTAGGGGAAAATGATCCCGTAGTATTAGCTAATTTGTGTTCAAAAATTTCCCAAGCGTTAAGTTCAGGTTGTTTTAACTTGCGTAAATGGATTTTCAATTTTGACGTAGCTTCCCAATTATTTAAAGAAATTGCAATTGGTAATAACTGTCAAAACAAAACATTGGGTCTAGGATGGCAGGTTGATAAAGACGAGCTTTATTTCACGTCTAATATTCAAAGCAAGTCAACAAATGCAACTAAACGTATTATTATGTCCGTTGTATCACAAATCTATGACCCATTGGGCTTGTTGTCCCCGGCTATAATTATAGCAAAATTAATGCTTCAAAAGTTATGGCTTAATAAACTCGATTGGGACGACCCTGTTCCTCCCAACATAGAAAGTGAATGGAAAACATTTATTCAAACGTTGTCAAACTTAAATAACCTCCGAATTTCTCGTTATGTCATGAATAGTTGTACAGATAATCGAGAACTGCATATATTCACAGATGCGTCACAAGATGCATACGGTGCCTGTGCCTATATACGTACTTATAACGATAATGATACACATGCATGTGTTAGATTATTGTGTGCAAAAAGTAAGGTCTCCCCGGTTAAGATTATCTGTACAATTCCGCGACTTGAATTATGCGGTGCAATGCTGGGTGCTCGACTGTTTAAGAAAATAATTCAATCACTCAGATTAACATTTAATAAGGTATTTTTCTGGACGGATTCCACTATTGTCATGGGTTGGATAAGAATGTCACCGCACCGTTTGAAAACATTCGTACAAAATCGTGTGTCACAAATAAATGAATTAACCGGTGACGCGTTATGGTTACATGTCAATAGTGAGAATAACCCAGCAGACATTGTATCGCGGGGACTCCATTTAAGTGAACTACAGTACAATGATATGTGGTGGAATGGACCTACATTTTTACGTAATCGAGAATTTCAATATACGAATGAATTTCATATAGATGAGAATAAATTATCGGAACTAAAGCCTAATAATGTAGTTTTAGTAAGTACTGCTAACAATAATAATTATTTAAATAATATCATAGATTTTAATAGATTCTCGTCATTCCTAAGATTGAGGCGAGCGACGGCATATTTTTTGCGGTTTATAAACAATACGCGTACTCGGGAACATCGCATAACCGGTTCCTTATCAGTGACCGAACTGAATGCCGCCGACTCATTGCTTGCACGGATTTCGCAACAACAATCTTTTTATGAGGAATATAATAATTTGTTAAAAGGGTCAATTATAAACTCGAAAAGAGTAACAGGTTTAAATGTTTTTCTAGACGAACATAAATTAATTCGTGTAGGGGGAAGACTTCAGAACTCAAGTAATTTTGATGTAAATAAGAAACATCCGGTACTATTGTGTAGTAAACATCGATTCACAACATTACTTTTTCAAAACGAACATAAGCGATTATTTCATGGTGGCCCTCAACTACTTTTGGCTTGCATTCGTGAAGCTTGGTGGCCTATAGGCGGTCGGAATTTGGCTAGGAAAACAGTGCACGATTGCGTTAAGTGCGTGCGCTTCAAAGGTGTCACAGCAAGGCCTCAGATGGGTAACCTTCCGGCCAAGCGTTTAGAACCCGGGTTCCCTTTTATGTATTGTGGCGTTGATTACGCTGGACCCATTATGATTTTGAGCCGTAAAGGGAGGGGAGCCGTACTTAAGAAATCTTATATATGTTTATTCGTTTGTTTAAGTACTCGTTCTATACATTTAGAGTTAGTCACTAGTTTATCAACACATGACTATTTGTTAGCATTAAAACGTTTTATATCACGCCGTGGTAAACCGGCTGAGATCCTTTCAGATAACGCAAAAAATTTTGTAGGTGCCGAAAAAGAAATTGCATCTTTTATTCAAAGTAATAAAGAGGAAATCATTAATTTTGCTGCCAGTAATAATATAAAGTTCAGTTTCATTCCTCCATATGCTCCTCATTTTGGAGGTTTGTGGGAGGCGGGAGTGCGATCGTGCAAACACCACTTGCGGCGAGTTGCAGGTAGCACTAACCTTACTTATGAGGAGTTCAGTACGTTGTTGGCACAAGTGGAAGCCATTCTGAATTCCCGACCCTTAACCGCTTTGTCACCAGATCCCAACGACCTTCAGCCTCTTACACCCTCTCACTTCCTCATAGGCCGACCACTTACCGCTCCAATCTGCCAAGACTTGACTACGGCACCAAGTCACCGCCTGCTGCGCTACGACTGGATCGAGCAGATGAGACAAAACTTTTGGAAGCGATGGACGAGAGAATACGTTATGGAACTGCAGACCCGGACAAGATGGAAGACGCATCGAACTGATCTACAGATCAACCGCCTTGTCCTAATAAAAGATGACAACATGCCTCCGTTGAAATGGAAACTGGGCCGAGTGGTACGTGTTTATCCTGGAACCGATGGCATTTCAAGAGTTGCTGATCTTCTTACTACATCTGGCGTGACCCGCAGAGCCTTCTCGAAGATATGCCCGTTGCCAGTATCCACAGAAGAAAATGAAGAAAATGAGAACTCTTCTGATATTGCTCCTGTTGGAACCAGCTGATTCCAAGGCCGGGCCCATGTTCACGCGCATCGTTATGTGTGCGTATCCGAACAGCAAAGCGACGAGTACGAAGCTGGCTACGGACGTCGACCAATGGGAGGCCTCCCCCGCCGCCGGCACTCGCAACAACTTCATTCGATGACACTCGCAAATTCATAAATTCATACGACTAACTGATCCGTAAAAATCTCGTTAAAATGTTCATGTATTTATCTCTTATTCAAGAATAAACGTTATTTTTGTTACAATTATAATAAATTCGTTCATTGAGTTGGTATACGTTCCTGCCTGACCTGCTTCAGACGTCTAAAAACCTACAACGCGCATCAAAGCGCAAACACAGCTTTATAATATTTCAGCTTTATTAGTATAGATAGATAAATAGGTAATATTATACAGTTACAGCTTATACTGTATGTCGGACACTAAATGGATTGATGAAGATTATATTAATTATGACGAGATTCTGATATTTTTTTTCCTAACAAATGTGTTGGAAAGCAGCATCCCACTAGCCATATAGTCGAGGTAGTGGGCGTTTGTAAACGGGGCCCTAGCCTGCGCAGGCCTCCTACGGGCCTGGCTTGCAGTGCTTGGCACAAGCCAAGCGGGAGGCAGGGTTGGGCCCGTGTGAGCTAGCCGAAGGCTTGTGTGGGAGCCATCAGGGCCCTTCCAGCCCAGTCCAACCCTGTCGGAAAAAGTAATACAGGTTGGTAGGTGATATATTGGCAGATTTAGAATAAAATTTTAAATACCTTTGCTATTAACGTACGTTAGATACATATGATTATTTTTTTGCTAGGTGGGCTACTAGCATCTATTTGACATTTATCTATACTTATAAATATATAACCATACTATCTCTTACTACCTACTAACCTATTAAATATAAATAGTTATCATTACAATTAGCAGCATTTCTTTTTTTATTTTGTCAAAGATGATTAAACGAATAGTTAATGTTTCTTACATTCACCGTTCCTTTAATCGCAAATAGCAATAGAATATTTTAAGTTAAACATACATGAGAGCTTAAAATAATATTATTTACATTCCTAATCCTTATTAAAAGCAATTATAATAAGAACGTAATAGGGTTCCGCATTTAAAAGGTAAAAAAGAAACAAAAATGAACTTAATAACACTAGTCAGGTTTTAAAATAAAATAAGTTAACCTTGCATAATTACAACAACATTCCGTCAGTATTGAACGATTCGATGAAACAAATAGTGACATAAAAGCTGATATAAACAACCGACAATTATTCAACAACGACATGAATTTTGTTTAATATTATAAATATGTAGGTACACAGTTTTAAGTTCAAAACAACGTATAGGAAGTGTCAGTTAAGGCAGAACTTAAGCGATAAAATTGATTTAAAAAACTTTGTATACCGAACATATTTTAGCTCGGGAAGAAGTAATTAATCCATGCATCCTCCTCCGTTTAATAAAAAAAAAGTAATTACCCAATATGGAACAGAATGCAGCTATTTAACACATCAGTATAATGATCTTACTAAATAACTCTTTAGCTTTAATAATGGCGAATTTTGACAGTCGATCCATAACGGTCTAAATCCATTGTCTACAGCCGATGCGTCCGCTATTTTTTTGTTGAAAAAAACCTATCAAACCCTTTCTATTTGTGGACATCTGCCGAAATCGATTTTGCATTTTTTTCACAAAAAAGCCAGCGGGTGCAAAAAGGGTACCTACTACGTTCCGATAGTTTTTGTGATCAGCAATGTTTGGCAAAACGGCAACCCTTTGATCAAATATGGTGGTGTAATCAGATTTCGGCATGTGCTATCTTTTTTCTTTCTTTTTTTTTTCAAGAAACTCGATCTTGAGTGGAGTGTGCCAGTCTTTTGTGGCTGTCAAATGTTTGCTTTCGCCTATCGTCTTCCGTATAAAAAAAATCGGCACGAGCCTATTGTAATAGTCACTTACGTTTCTATTCAGTTCTCAACACATGCTGTGATGTAATAAAAGGGTACAAGTTTTTATTAAATGCCCTATCCTTGAATTGAATCATTTAAAAAAATGCAATTAATATTGCGAACACCTTTCGAGATAATATTGTTAAACGTAGACAAGCTATCAGATACAAAAAAAGAGTTGCCAGTTTCAATATTTTTAATTCTTATAAAATTGGTAATAAATGCAAGATTTAAGCCAGGTGATGTAGATTATTTGAAAATGAGGAAAATACATATATTTTTTTATTAAATGCTTCAGATAAGGAGACACAATTCGCAGGTATATTTAGGAAACCCAATAATACCTTTGTTCGACTTGAGAAATCGAATCCAAGACCTAAGATATCTTAAGAATAAATTGGTGTTTTTCTAACGATTGTCATAGGTGTTCATATTACACTTATCTGTGTAAAATAAAAGCGTCAAATCCTGGCATAAAGATCGCTATTCTAGCATACAACCCTAAGTTTAACATAGATTAAGTTAAATCTTGTTTAAAACGGGTAAATTAACTGCCATATATAAAGAGGAAGTAACGCATTAGTCTAATCTTAAACCTCTTTAGACTCAATTGGTCTATTATAGACAGGGGTTAATTCTAGTTCTATGTAGTCTATGAACACTAAGTATACCTAATGTTAAACGGGTTAAGGCTAAATATTCAGCCTTGGGCGCGAAATTCTTTTTGTTTATTTGTTAATTGTTCGTTTATATCACATTCTAGGTACATGGCAGTAGAAATTACGACATAAACAATAACTTATTACAATTTAGTTATAATATTTTGCTTACAAATGTTTATCGTAAAAGATTTTGGTGTCAAATAGAGGATTCCGCCTAAAATGACAATTTACACGCCCAAGGCTGAAGGAGTAGCCTTAAGATGCTCCTTTGTCTGTGTGATGTAATTCATGCAATGTAACTTACTACTAGCAATGTGGGTCGCACATTACTAGTATTATTGTTAACCCCTCGTGCTAAGCTAAATGCTTGTGTTACGAGTGGGTTCACGTCGGTGACTGTGAAGCGGTCACTAAGAATTTCATGGAAAACCCAATAACACTGCTCGCCCTGAGAATTAAAACCCAGAACTTCAAGCGTAGCACTCGCGCTTAACAACACTAGACCAATGAGGCATTTTGTTACTTTTTAACATACAATTTATATCAGTAAATAAAGTAACATATTTTTATATTTGTTTTGCAACGGTTCTAGCAATCCGATCAAATACGTTTGCAAAAAAGATTATGTGACAACATTGACGTAACATTATTTGTTTTGTTTTAACCCTTTGTACATTAATCTATTGTTTTGCCTAGATAATATTTATCATTAGGTAGGTTTAGGTAACTTTAAAGGATATTAATCAATCGTAAAATTTTTAGTGACCACAAATTTTCTGTCATTCTTCATTAGTCTACTTGCCAACAAGTGCGACTGCTGAGCAAGAGGTCCTGAGTTTTATTCCCAGGTCGAGCATTATTTACATAATTAATAAAACAATAAATTATCAGTAGCTGCTCGTAATTTGGATTAGTGCCCGGTTAACTGTAAATAGCTTGCCTTCCATTACATGGGTTCTACAAACCCGAAAAACTGTGGGTTTAAGTTCCTTCTGCAGCAATACACTTCTGCCTAACACTTCAAGAAATAGTTACAAGCGTGACAGTATGTTTTATGGTATCAAAGACAACTCAAGTTTTATTAAAAATAATTAAGTTAAGTATTATATCTACTATTTAGCTATCTCAAGTAAGTATTAACGCACAACATGGACTTCACATCTGTCTCTGCACAGTACGTATTTATTATAATTATCTATAAATACTTGCTAACAGGTGTCTGTCGTATGTAATCACCAAAAGTAGGTAGGCATCATATATGACTAAATAAATAAATCATACAACTTTGTAAGTACTTAAGTAGTCGATGTCTGGACAAAGGAATCGGTTCAGTAGATCTAGAGATTGCTACAACCTCACAAACTCGCAACTTAACCTCTTTATAATATTACTGTAGAAGTATAGACATCATACCATCACGCCAGTCCCCGAAGGGTTAGGCACAGGTGTACTAATGGACGCCCACACTTCGCCAGTATGTTTAGGTCCCATGTAATAGGGGGCGAGCCTATTGCCATTAACCGGGCACAAATCCAGACTCCGAGCTGCTACCGAGTTTCATAGAAAAACCCAATAACACTTTGCTCGACCTGGGAATCGAACCCAGGACCTCTAGCGTAGCAGTCGCGCTTAGCACCACTAGACTAATGAGGCAGTCATATAGATATCAAATTTGTCTAAATAATTATACTAAAGATATTGGTAACGAAAACGATAGACGAATTTTAGCGAAACGCTGCACAATAGATTACCTATTGAACCAATTATTGAACCCTTCTTCACGATACATACAAATGAACCCAAGTATATTAACATTATACCTAGTACTTTCAACGCCGTTGTAAAAAGCTTTAATACCTATATCTATAAACAGGTATAAATAAAACCTCATTTATAAACGTCGACACTTCCACCTAACCCACTTTCCCACTGGGTCAGCTCAAGTAATTCTATTTTAAGAAAAAAGCTACAGGCACCAAATGAATAAGGGCTTATAAATGATAGATCATCCCGCTTGCAAACTCCATTAATGGATTATTTCAATACAGTATTGGTCACCTGGTCATTTTCCCCCTCCTACCTTCACCCCCCTGGTCAGGTGTTACTCCACCTGTACTGGCAAGTCTTGTTTTGACAGGTGGAGTGGCATTGTCACATAGGATTACTGCATGCATACCTGTACGACGAAACTGCAAAGGTTTTTTGCCTATGTACTGTTTCAGTTTTTTTTTTGCGCTGGCAATACCAAGCACGTTCTATGCAAAACAGTAAATTAATGGGTAGTAATAGCGAATTTATTGGATATAGAACGTGTGTAGGGCGACTCAAATTTATTCACATGTAGTATGATATGTCATCAATAAATGATAATTTGATGATATTTTTTTTTTCTTAATTATGGATGCCTACAGCCCTTAAATTCCGTAATAATTTCAACTTGCACATATTGCAAAACGAAGAAAAAATTGCTCCCTTACTGTCTCTCCAATATTTACGATACGAGTCCCGAGTCTAACACTTATCTACCTATAGGTAATCCATAGATTATAATATACGTATGTCACAGGACTTACAGAAATCAGGTTATACGACACAATAGCGTCTGTCCTCGACGCCCTCTCAGGAATTCCTTCAAAATCTGGAAGACCTCATCAATATACGGGCAAAAACCATCACAAAAAGGGTCCTACCCGATTTTTATTTGATGGAATCCGTCGAAGCAAGTATGAGATGCGAAGAGGGCGAACGCTCGCCCGCCAAACGGACCGCAACGGCAAAAATGTGCATAATTGGCATCGAAATGGAGAAAAAACCTTTCAAAAAGCGACCTCTAAACGTTAGGAAAAAGTGCACGGATACAGGGTGTGACAGACGTAGGGTTGTTTTACACTTATAGTCGCTGAAACGACATATTTTTTTAGGGTGCCGTCAAGTGGCGTTATTATTTCTTCAAAATTCATATGACTACACTCCTACGTTATCCTATTAGAGACAGGCATAAAAATGGTGAGAAATAATTATAAGCAAATTTAAGATATGTTGTAAGAAATTATTCATATTTAGTTCTATAGAAATAAGGCTATTATTTATTTATAAGGAGTGTTTTTATTCATACAGATACGTCAACCTTATGTATTTTATCATAAAGTTACAGTGATTGTATAAATATAACTGAACTCCGTTTTTTACGAACAAAGATTTTAAGAAGATCAAATTTTAAGGGTCCAAGTTATTTAAATAATTTTGACCCTTAAAAAGTACTTAAGTAAGTAAAGCGAACTGTTCTGGTCACTGGGGGTCGTAACGAGCATTGCTCAAGTAAGATATTAATCAGTGGCATTCATTATAATGTGAATTGGCCTTTAGGTGTGATCATTGACGCGTCAAACTACTAAATTAGAAATGCTTTGTTTTATGTAGGTATTTAAGTTGGTACCTACTGATTGACTTTTTATCCGTGGAGATACCTACTGACAAAACTGTTTAATACATCATTAAAAATAAATTTTAGTCAAGAATATTTTAAGCACACGTATCTCACTATCAATACCTAACTTCCATCTCACTCTTACTCGCCCAGCAGTGGGTTAGCAAATGAGTTGTTGATGATGATGATGATGAATTGATGATGTATTCAACTACCTAGATAGATAGTTACCAATTGAGATGTACTCTGAGACTGTCACTGCAACAAATAAAATGGATACCGTTATAACAATTTTAAATACTTCGCTTTTTTGATAAAGTTGTAAGTAAAGAAAACCATAACTTTTTGCCATTAAACGCCCATGAGTCACCATCAAACTGACATCTCCTGTATATCGATGCATTTCTATAAGGGATTGATTTATTCAAATCAAGAATCTTTTGATAGTCGGCCATGCCGCAGGCAGGCACACGACTTATTTGTTTTTGAATGGCAATTATATTTTATTTTATTATAAAAGTATCTCGCATGATCCCTTAATGTCTAATTTCCGCGAAATTCGTCTCGGTTGCCAACTTAGCAACAAAAACCTGGATGAGCATCGTGCATTTTCATAAGATAATTGCGTGATTATGATAAACTAAACGCAAGTTGCTGCTACAACTTTGTGGCACGCGAATGCACCGCCTTGTTTAGATATTTCTAATATTTTTATCACGCGTACAATCGAGCTGTATACGCTACATAGCGTATAAAATTATGTAGATATTGGATTACTTACGTCATGTTTGTAAAGAGATTTTATTCGGTTCCGAACCAATCAATGTGTACAACATACTTACTTAGCTACTATTGTAATGTAAATCTTCTTATTTGGAAATAAAATAAATTTATAATTAGTATTTATTAATGTGTTATTTGCCCATAATGTAATTAACAATGAAAGATCACTGCTGGACATATTCCTCCCCTAATGCGCACCATTTCACTCTTTCAAAATAACTTATCAATATATTTCTGCCCATACGGTCGCCCCTATCACATGAAATCTAAACCAAACTGGTGGACTGGGAGTATAAGTTGTACATCAGTACACCTCTGCCTTACCTTTCGGGGATACAGGCGTGATGATACGATAATATATAATTCAGACTAAAGACTACACGTTCGCTATTCATCACCTACATTAACATTATTACCTATGCAAATTCCGTATGGAGCAGCTGATAGCGCACGCGCGTTTTTTTTTCAGCCGCTGAACCTATTAAGGACGCTATCACATTTTGAACTTGCTCAAGTTTAGGTATCTTATTTGCAACACAACAACATTACGCGCACGCACACATTGAAACCGCTGTCCGGACGATTTTATACGTAACTTAACTAATCTTGATACTTGAAGGTATTATTTTTTAATTTATTTTACTGTTGTTAATTGAGTTAAATTAGTAATAAGTTTGCAATCGATTTTGGTAACCATGTAAACATGATTATCCCTGGTAGGTACCATCTGCGTGATAATCATGTTTTCAGTTATTTTTATAGTTTATCAATACTCATTACGTACATAATGTAGGTACCCGAAATAAATGGATTAATTACCATATTCATACGAAACTAACGACCATTTTGCTATTACAAGGAAAACCTACGATCCCCATTTTGAAAAGATGTAACTACTTATCTGCTGACAATTGTTGGATCAATATATTTTCAAATATTAGCCTGGGAGTTTATACCTAGCATACTTTCGTTTTGATATTTAAAAATGATCATTCCCTTATGGAAACTGTAAGTATATTATTTACTGAGATCAGTATTTTTGATAAAAATTAAAACAAAAGTAGGTAGTAAACAGTATAATGTATTGTAAATAGGCAGGATAAAAGTCGCAAAATGTATACAGTACTGTACCGAAATGAAATGATATTTATGAACGAGCTGTATGCTCATTTACTAGAATTGTTATTGCTGTTAAGATGTTAAGGTGATTTTGACTGTTTATGAGTAGAAAAAATAACTACTATGTTTATGTTATGAGCGTTTATTGAACACTAATTAAAAATAAAAACAATAAGTATTGCTAAGCGCGCGCAGGCGCAGAATTAACACATTCAGCATAAAGTATTGTACGTACTCGTACAATTTATTTCGGTAAATAGATCTTTTAAAGACACTTTTACAAGTCAATTTATTTTTTTTAAAGTAGGTGTCGCCGATATTTTCTTCCCTACGACTAGGGATGTGACTTTACGGTAAAAATATCGATTATTTGAAAATAGATTTATATTTCTCTCAAAAAAATCTATTATATAAAAATTGATTTTTCATAAGATAATAATCGATTTAAAAAATCGTTTTTTAATAAGATTAACAAATAATCGTTTTTTTTATAAATAATAATCGTTTTTTTTAATAATACCGACGACGTCTGAGAAGAAATGTCGAAACAAACTCAGAGAACCATGGTCTTTTTTAAAGTCCAGACAATAGTAATATCATAGATATGTGAATTTTACAATTTAGGGCAAAATCAGAACAGGCCGTTTGAAGAAAGAGCCATAGCAGCTTTGAGTTGATCTGTCCTAACAGACGGCAAAGAAGTTTTTGCAAAGAAGTTCAAAATTAAAATGAAGGCCAGCCTTTTTTCAACCGAACTCAAAAAAGGAGAAGGTTCTCAATTCGTCTGTTTTTTTTTCTTTTTTTTCTATGTTTGTTACGCTATATCTCCATGAACTATTCCTGCTCCTGAAAACAAAAAGGCAACATTAGTAGATACCCAAGGAAAATCAAATAAACTTACAAGTGAAATATCATTTTGGTCATCATCACCTACGGAGACATCTAAGCTGCACTCCCCACTCCATAAAAAAACCTACTATATTTTCTAATATAAAGTATGGCATAACAAAACTCCAGAGTAGATTTCTGACTACTAACAAAGTCTCATTACTTTTTTTTATTGCTACGTGTGCAGTTTTTTTGCTCTTTGTCCAAATTTCCGAATCTATAATAACAAATATCAATATTTTAGCAATGCCAATGCACAACAAAAAAAAAGCACATTTGGTGTCAAAAGTTACAGCCATGCGCCTGTTTGATTAACAAACGCCAGCACATCAGGATATACAAAACTGTCAAATTTTTCCAAATTATTTTAAACCTTAAGCGTTGGTGATTAAGTTCACTTTCGAGTGAAAAAAAATGTCAGTTTGTGGTAACCTGATGTGCTGGCGACCGTACCAACTAAGTCGATTTATCACAAAAACATTACATCTGTCATCTTGAATCAAAAATTGGATGGTATATTCATAAACATCACATCCACAATCAATAAAAATATAGATTTTTTATAAAAAAAATAAACCCGCCATTTTGAATGAAAACATAAATGACGTACACACGGCTACAGGTCAACCTATACAAAACCAGTTTAAGCTGATCTCGCACTGTATAGGCTTTCTATACAATAAGAGGCCAGCCTACACTGGTTTTGTATAGCTTAATGTGTAGCCGTACGTACTCGTAATCACCACCCCCAAAAATACCAAAATCGACTATTAGTATATACGGTATCGCATGTCTCAAAAATATTTTTTGACGCCATTTTTTTGTACTATACATAATAATATCATTATTTATCAGTAATTTACATCCATTACTGCCTAATTAGTCTAGTGGTCCTAAGCGCGACTGCTACGCTAGAGGTCCTGGGTTCGATCCCCGGGTCGAGCAAAGTGTTATTGGGTTTTTCTATGAAATTCCCAATTGCTCGGAGTCTGGATTTGTGCCGGGTTAATGGCAATAGGCTCGCCCCCTATTACATGGGACCAAAACATACCGGCGAAATGTGGGTGTACATTAGTACACCTCTGCCTTACCTTTCGGGGAACACAGGCGTGATGGTATGTACATCTATTATACAAAAAATTACAACAATGTATTTATTTCTAAAACAAATTTCAATACTTGTACTTACTTTTATTTCGGACCGAAAAAGTATCAACATTTTCGAGACCGAGTCCAACCAGAGTATACAACAGGGCACTCACCTTTTACGAATATTACGTAAAAGGTGAGTGCCCTGTTTTTCGACAGCATGCGATACACCCGTGCTTCCGCGAGCGCGTTTGAGCGCGGAATGACGAACGGCGAGTAGAAATTGTATGGAGAAATTTGGCAGCGTTTCATATTTTCCTCATAAATTAAAAATTTATTCATTTGGCTACAAAATTTTTAGCCATTCGTATAGAGGACTATATAAGCAACATTTTTCTATTATTTTTATGTTTAAATTTGCAGTGGATTTAGCTACACTGGTACTTATTCAGACCCCTTTTTTGCGATTAGTGTGATGGTGAAATCGTATTTATGTGAAAATGTTGTATAAGGTTATACAATTTTTATGGAATCATTGTGGAGATGAATATATTATCTTTAATTTGAAACCAAGATATCCTCGGAGTTGTGCTTCTAATTCGTTAAAATGGTACCGGAAAAGCACTGATATTTGTAGAAAAATGTGATAGCGTCCTTAAACAAAAAAAATATAAATATGCAAACCATCTGCCTTCAAAAAAGTCCGATCTACCGACAAACCACTAAAAATCGCACTAAGAAATAAAAAATTGTCATCTGCATACAACATCTGGTCACTATAAAAACATTCTGTGCCTACTGATAAAAAATACTTGCTAAAAAGCGCGCGGTTTACAAAAAAGTTTAAATAAAACTAGTTTTTTAGTTGGCAACGCGGTTTTTTTGATCGCGGCATGTGCCATACTTCCGCTGTTTGAGCTGTAATTCTATAATAATCGCTTCCAGCGACTTATGTATTATAAATTAGACAATTAGCGCCTAAAGCTACCTGAGTAGATGTAATTTAGTAAGTAATAAAAGGTAAAGTGTAAAATATATGTAAGGCTTAAAAAGCTAAATTTTCACGAGTGATACTTATATTAATACGTGAAGAAAAAACTTTGTACTTCTTTGTAAGCACATTGCGCGCATAGAGAAGTGTGAGATTTGCGAGGAAATCTCTCAAATATGCAGATTCCCTCATGATGTATGCCAGATTTATGGCGAAATGTAAATTTTATCTACAAGTACACCTCTGCCTAACCCTACGAAGAAAGCAGGTGTAATAGTAGGTATTATATCTATATATTTTTATACACTTTAATTATTCACAATAATGGGGGTTATATATTTTTTTTATTAAATATGGCAAAAATTTGTAGGTAATACAAATAAACAAACAATTGATATACTTAATATCTAATGATTATTACGGATCTGCATATTAACTTATCAAAACGACTTAATTAATTCGATTTGACTGTTGACTGGCACGTTTGATAAAGCCGGTAGTTACCTAGCCTTTAAAACGCTTGTCAAGACCTCGTCGGTTCGATTCCCTCCCAAGCTACTAAGAATGTATTCCACGGATGAGGCAGATTATGAAGTCCTTCGCAACATTGGCTTTATCCATAATGCAAGAGCTATCATTTAAAAAAAAATATTTTAAACTAAAAACTATTATAAAAAGCGAAGCCATTTCAATTAGGTACCTATGTAAGGTTATGTGACTAACTACTTCTAAGTAGCCTAAGTCTGTAAGCTAAAGTTCAATGAAACTCTACTAAATGTTTATTGGCTATTTCTTCAACAACAAACGATGATTAATTTGACCATTAGAACACAGACCATTGGCAAAAAAGCCTCTAATTTTACTTTTATACTCTACACTGAGTAGAATTAAAATTTTGCATCTGTCGAACTATTCGTCTTGTCATGTAAACACATGCTACCAAAATTAATTTCACTACATTGCACGATAACACAAAGAAATAAAAAGCGAATGGCAGTCTGTGCTAAAAAAAAAACAAAAAATGGCTAAGCACGAGCCATCTTTTTTATATTTTCTCTTCTCCGAGTGTGTGTTATTATGATCTGAACAATTGTTGATCAAATTAAGAAAAAAGTTATGGTCCTTACCGAACGATAGACTAAACATGGATACGGTGCGAAATTATTGACATTTGACGATAGGTACCTATTATTTTGTAAATAAATAAGTATTCATTATATTGTTACTTTTAAATTTTAATTAAATATGTCTAGTACTTACCTTATTTGCATTTATTAATGTGTGATACAAAATAGTTGCAGGTCATTTAGTTGAAATTCATGAATATAAACATTTGTAGACAGTGCAAACACTGTGGACTTTAAACGGTCATTATTCAGTAAAAATCATACCTAAAATAAAATATAACAAAACAGTACAGTCCTGCAAGGAAAATGCCTATTACCTATAATGCAAATTTTTGAACAAATTGATTCCAACAGAAATCTGTTCTGATATTATAGACAAACATTTTATTACTCAGCTGTTTCATGAGATGAAACCATTTAAACAAACTAGGTAGGATAATTATCATACTTAAATTTCGAGGTTCTTTGAGTGTGGTCAAAGAACCTCGAAATTTAAGTATCATCATATAGGCAACATCTCAGTCTATTGGACATGGGGTACATGGGACCTAATTATACACCTCTACGTTTAACCCTTCAAGGAATACAGGTGTAAAATATGTTAAAAATTAAGAAGCTACTTACTAAGAAAAAGGTATACGTTCGATAGATATGCTCTTTAATAAATATAATCCATACTAAGATGTCGCAGCTACAAAACCACGGAAGTAGCCGCAACATGCCGCCTCTTCCTGTCTTTTTAACTTCCTTGCCAAATTGTACCTTTTTTAGGAAACTTTTTTACTTATTTTTTTTATCATCACGCTAACAATTAAGTCGGATGGCACGCTGCGAGGCTCGTGCTACGTCAGCTGCACCGACATACTTTTGCTTTCTTTGCGATTTCGCGGCACAATTCGCATAGAAAGTGCTCATTATAATATCTAAAATATAAGCATCTGTGGCTGATGACAACTGTTGTTAAGTGTAAAAAATATAGTGTAGATCGATTACACTAAATCCACTATATTAGATATGGGGTTCATATCATAACCTATGGTGTTGAATAAGCAGTTATAGCCTTGTAATATACCTTTGGAGTCCAAAGTTGTAGGCACTCATATCTGACTTTTCATAATGAAGGAAGGAAAACATTGTGAGGAAACCTGCATGTTTAGGGGATTTTCTCGATGGCGTGCGAAATCTGCCAACCCTTAGTAGGCTATGGCATGTATGTATGTCAGAATAAAGCATGCCGTAACACATTTACACAGTAAATGAAAATGAGAGTACTTCAAAAATGGACGTGGTCATGCAATTAAAAATGGGAAAAGTATTCACTACTACGGCTACTCTTCTGAAATGATGGAATAGGCTTCTTACTTTGCGTATTAGTGGGAACATTATTCTAAGTTCCAAAAATCTACGCGACCGATATCATATTTGTATCCCAGTCGCCAGAAATATATATCTTATCCGCCTCTTACTACCTAGTCGGTATACTCAACGTTTGGGTGTAAATCCACTTGTCCAGGGCTTTAGATCGCGAATCGATCACGCGTTGATCTTAAAAGTGTTGGTGAATGTCACATGTAATCAAATTTCACAACTATTTCACTCTTGGAGCACACATGGAATTATAAACATAAGTCTTTGGGGCAGGGCTAATGGAAAATGGGTACTGTACCTACCTAATATTGGTCAATATAGTGTGTAAATTCAAGAACAAGTTCATTTCTGCTCGTAAAATGCAGCCACAACTTATATCCCAAGTAAACTTTAGGATACCGTAATTGAGAATGTATATAAAAACACCGAATTAGTTAAAAATAGTTCACCTTTTCACGATGTCCATTACATCAATTTTATACAAAACTATTATAAAACAACAGATTAACTGGATAGAGATAATGTGATGTGCTGCCAAATGGCGCAGAACGTTGGACCAGGAGTCGTAAAAAATAAATATATAAAAAATTGTGCGATCTCGTGCTAGATAATTAAGGCTTTTGAGGTATTTATTACGAAAAAACGTTTTTTACCTGAGCTATCTGAATTCCGTGTGTACAGGTGGCTGTTTTACGATAACGATAAACTTAAGTTTTTGTGCTTAGAATACAGTTTAGTGTAAACATAGACAGTAGTTTGATGACTTTTGTTTGTGGTGACAAATAGACATAAAAACGTTTCCGCAGTCACATCATAATTTGCAATTCAAAATGTTAGATTGAGGGATATAAGTATAAGTTCTTACAGTAATTTCGATAAATATAGAAGCTCGTTATTGGCATTTTTTGGTAAAAAATTATTTCTTTACCTATAACTGTTTGTAAGCTTTCCCAAAATAAATTAAAAAAAAGAAATACCTAAATAAATGATGACAACATGGTTTACGTTGTTTCCATGGTACCTAGAAGTATTTTAGCAAGTAGAAATCTTTTTTTTTTAATTTTTTTTTTTTAAAGTATGATAGCATCACGCTGTATACCATAGGCCCGTCACATACGTGCACCGAATCTATCGGATGTGTGATCGCTAAAAAACAGTCGAGCCCGCGTTTTTTATTTAAACTTCAAAAGAAATTGTAGAAAAAAATCCGATTTCGCAGATGTTGGTTTTATAAATTTCTTGCACGTGTTTTGATATTTTAGAGATCCTTCTTAATAAATTGTGTCATTATGATTTTAAACATTGTAAATAGAATTCGTCATTTATTAATCATGCTTTTAACTAAGTAGTTGAGTTTCTATTATGATGACGGAATAACGTTTACAATTACCAATTTTATGAATTACATCATCATCACCATCATCATCAAGCCATAACATTGTCCCACTGCTGGGCACGGGTCTCTCAGAACGAGAGGGAATGAATGAATTACAAATTAATTTAAACATTTCGTGCCTACGAAATGTTTATAATTATGTTCCTAATGATATTACTCCGACTCAAATCGAGGAACATACAAGGAGGTGGATGTCATTACCAATCACGCCTATTTCATAACTAAGCTCTAAACTCAAATCTGAGCAAATCTAGCAAAACATACATGAGGAACCCAAACAGGTAATGGTCATACACGCTTTTCTTTAACTCAAATGTGTGGTCGAAAAATGGCTTAAGATTATGAAGTCGTCCAAAAATATAAAAATTGTCTTAATTATTAATGAATAGAGGAATGAGCTATAGTTATGATGCGAAATATAGTTTACGATTATGAGTTCATTAAATCAATTCAGTTTCATTTAAGTCGGTTTTTTATAGAACTTTCAAGAAGGTGTATTTTACGATTTGGACCATTAATGAAAGAGGGAAGGTAACATAATTTATTTATTATTCATAATTTAGTTGCGATATTAATTTCTTACAAAAATTACATACTTATAGATTTTTTGCACAGATCTCTAATGTTCGTGCCATAAGAGTTACCGTCAATATAATAATACCTACATTAAAAATATAAGTTAAAAGAGAGGGTGGCGCCAATAAAATTTACTGAAACTGACCTAGAATCAGTACTTTGTAGGGCAATGTATATGAAGAGAGGAGATAAATATCAGGTTGTGATCCCATTCGTATATTATATTGAATTCCCAGATATAAGGGATCAGTTGAGAGACAACTGGCCTAGTACAGTAAACTTTTACCTCTTCAAGATCTTTCTCAGGACATCATAAGTCTTCCTACAAGGCTACAACAAATTCCAAACTTCTCACTCGAACCATCACTCACACCACCGCAGATTAACGCTCTATCCTTGAATATTATGTACATAATTTGCTTCAATCAGAGACATCTAGCAGTTGGACAAAGAACGAATGATGAGTAACAAACATTTTGTATAACAGATGTCACTACTTGCCGCTTCTTGTTGACAAAGTTGACATTAGTTTTAATAGCATATAATAGGTGGCGCTAAGATGCTTTTTCCATTACTTCATTATACATATCAATATACATGTCGTTAAAGTTTTGTTGTCGTTTACAAGTAAATTCAGTAGTTGTCACGCAAACTGGTTCTTTTCCGTTATACTTTATACTGTTGTATTCAATTCCCATGTGTTTGACTTCTTTTAGCAAATCATTAAGGCATGCACATTGCCATGGATTCCGATCGAAGAGAAACTTCTTTAACTTTCCTCCCGAGTTCTTCAGCTCTAGGCAAAAGTTGTCCTGTAAATACGTTATCCTATTATTGGAGAGATTTAAATTTTTTAAAGGACTCCCCCTAAATGCATTAACTGGTACATCTTCAATGTAATTTCCATATAAATGTATCGTTATCAATTTTGGCATGTTACGAAATAAATTATCTGGTATAGTTTTTATCTTGTTATTTCTCAAAACTACCTTTTGCAGTTTCTTTAATGGTGATAGTATATTGCCATTAATGCTTTCAATATCATTGTAGGATAAGTCCAATTGTTCTAAGCCATCCAGATTGACGAAAATTATAGGATTATCAAGCGTTGATATTTGGTTTGTAGACAGAATCAAATGTTTCATGGTTCTTAAATTCGGTTTCGTTGCGAACTCAGGGACCTGCTTTAAAAAGCATCTGTGTAAATTTAAGATTTCCAGTGATAGAAATGCGTGCAGCAAATTTTCAGGAGCATCGATCATATCATTTCTAGAAAAATCTATAAACGTTATATGTGGACTCTGATCAAATATGTAAGGATTAAGATCTTTTCCTACAAGAGCATTGCTTGACAAGTCCAAAAACTTAAGTTTTTGCAATGTGTCAAAAACTCCCAATTCTAGTTTGTTTATTTTATTCCCCTTTATATCTAAGAGGTCTAAATTAGTTATTTGGTCAAAAATTCCTAGTGGAAATTCGGTAAGAAGGTTGTATGATATATTAAGATATGTGAGTTGCTTGGGTTCGTCTATGACACCAAGTTTCAGTCTTTGGATTTTGTTAAGCGATAAATCTAAGTATTTCAAAGAACTTAGATCGTTAAATGATTCATATTCAACATCAACTATTTTGCATGCTCTCAGTGTTATCCCGGTAGTTCTGTTATTGTCTGATACAAGACCTCTCACAAGTTGGTAATCACTCTTTCCAGCGGTGCAAACGACGTCTTTCTCGTTGAATGTTTTACATTTTGGCTTTGCTTCAATGATCACTAGTATTGATATCAATAGAACGAAGTTATTCTGATACGTAGACATGTCTGGAATCAAAGATGTAGATAGATTAAAACCTATTCAGTAGTTTTTGCGCCAAGCCCTAAGAAACAGAAAATAATTCAAAAAAAAAATTTAGGTTTGGAGATAGGTACATAAGTTATTAACTACTCTAACCCCCTTGATTAATATCTTCAATATACAGAAACAGAAACAGATATTTTTTTAAAAGAATTCAATCAATTCCATCTAAGTAATTTTATTTCAATATTCGCGTTTCAAACCGAATCAGTCACCGTCATCTTCTATCGGAGCATAGGTCAAAAAACAAATTGCACAAGTAGGTAGTCTGTAATTGCCTACTAATAATGAAAAAAATACTAATATAACTCGCTATAAGCAAAAATTAACGCAAAGCTTTTTGCATAACTTTTCCTTGTACGTTAGAACCTAATACTTACACCCACATTCAGTATTCATAAGTAATATATACAAACAAAAAATGAAAACAATATACTGTTACCTTCAATTAATCAGAACGTGCAGTCCACACCACGGAGAATTCACAAGAACTTTTATCACTTGACATGAGGTTATCACTACACATTAATATTAAATATTAATCACACTTGTCTTTAACAAATTGTTTGAAATTGTAGCGTGCAGCAAAGCCGGCCTTTGCAAGTATAATGAAGTTAGGTTTAAATATTTGTGATATCTCTTGTGGATTGGGATTTCCCAGTTTCATTCATTCACATTAGCGGTTTATCAACTGCATTTATGGTTTCTTCTTCGTTTATTGCCTTACGAAGTAATTATTAAGAGAATATCCATGACGCACGTATTTAGTATTATTTTGTAAATGGGTCAATCGAATCTAATTACATGCAATTAAAGATCGAACACCACACGTATTCATTTGTTCATAACGAGTTCTTTTAACTATGAGGCACATGAATAGTAAAACATAGTACAGTTTAGATTAGTTTTGTCTGAGGACACCCTCAGGCAAATCAACTGATGTGTATGTGGTCCATGTGGCTGTAGCCTTTCCGAAACTGGACCTGCTCCGGTGGTTGGAATTCATCGATTTTTTGGGAGAGACGAGTGAAAACAACTTGTAACATGGCTCAGGAGTGTCACGATCGTTTTTTGAAAAATAATATCCTGCTCGCCTCCTGTGTCATGCCAGTGTGAATGACGGAATTGAAGAGCTTAACAAGCTCTGTCATGACAGGTGTTCATCCCGCCTTAAGCCGCTCCGTGGTTATCCCTTCATCCCCCAGAGCTTTGTTGCTATGAAGCTGTCCGAGAGCTATTCTAATCTAATATAATCGAGATACGTCCATTACTCTTAGGTTGAAAGTGTTTATAGCCCACCTCGCGGATGACTCGTACCAGGCCATCGGTGGCAACGTTAATGTCCTCTGTGGTATCCAGCATGGCGAATCGGTTTTGTAGTTCCGACTAAAAGCTTTCAAACCAGGATCCTTGTTTTCCAAATCGTTCAATTTGACTGGATAAAAAAGATCGTAGGTATTCACCTAACAGTTCCTAAATCATACAATAATTTCCGTTATTTATGCGAGATTCGTTTTTTCTATAATATTTGGTTAAACACATGCCTCGTTGATTATTATCGAGAATGGTTCTGATAACATTTAGGTATACATATATTTTTTTTATTCATTAATATTTTTTATTTTCCCAAATTTGCCGCCCCCCAAAATCTGCCGCCCTAGGCTCCAGCCTACTCAGCCTATTGGTAAATCCGCCACTGCATGATTATTAATATTTTTTTAAATGAAACTACTTTTTACGAATTTTATCGCGTTATTATTGATATTTTTAATTCCCGACGTTTCTTTTACAGCATCCATGGTCACGGGTGGACTGTTAGAAACCAGTATATTATTTTTTTGTCAACAAAATGGGTTTTTACCTTTCCAAAATTTTAAGTCAGGTCGGTCGATTAGTAAGTATATTTATAGATCCCTATCTTATTCTAGATTTTAAGAGGGTACTCTATTGAGCCTTTCTCCATACAAACGCATTCTGCTGTTTTCTTCGTAGATAATGGCTCTAGAGCAATTATATTTTTTCAAAAAATCTATATCTAATTCATACGGGCCGCTATTATATATTTTTTTAGAAAATATGACGATTCAAAATCTCGAAAAAAAAACGTTTTTACAATCATGTTCAGGCGACTATCAGACAAATCTAAAAAGTTTTTAACAAAAAATAAAATAATAGGAGCATAGACATGCTTTTCCTCTAAATTTTGATACATAAATCGTTTAGATCAATCCACTTTTAAAGAAGAAAACAGCAGAATACGAAACGTCTTTTGGTCAAGGTTTGTGTAGGTAAAATCATCCTAAGCCGCAGTAATTTGTCCTTTTCGCACTTTACGGGGAGAGACTGGAGATGCAGCGCGACGGCAATAGTTTCTTCAAAATACCAATTTTTCAAATTCCTCAGAACTCAGGACTAGAGTCCCCTCTTGAACCTAAATAATTTGCAAATAATTCGGATTATTTAAAGAAGTAATTTACTTCTTTACATTTAATTGTAAATGGATAATTATATTATAGTATGTATAAGAATGATTTATTTGCATTAATTACATAAATACGAAACCAGTAATTTAGACTGACCTCCTATCGTAAACGATTTCCGCACAATCAAGTCCAGCATATACTGGTTTTGTTTATCTTGACGTGTAGCCGTGCGTACAATAAGAAGTGTAGATTACGATGCAAATCTAATCAGTGTCAAACATGAAAATCATAATTTTGTTTAAATTTAACTCGAACTAGCACCAAAAACTTAACAGTCATAGTCACAGTTTTTCAGTCAAAAATTCTGAAATATTTTTAACCAAGTTAATAAATATTTAGGTTTTTAATAGTCGGTGGAATGTAATTTTGTTAATGCAAGCAAAACACGTTCTTATAAATAAGATCCGTATTAGATTTTACTATACTGTACTTATTCGCATTATTGTATTCAACAAGCCAATGTAGTAATCTAAACATTTTTTTTATTGCTCAAGTGACTCTCTGACCCTTTATTGTTATTCTGCCTAGTTTTAAATGACAGCGCGGGCGTCCACCTAGCTTATTATTTTAATTGCGTTTAAACATAAATGCCTTTATTATCTGTAATAAATAAATCAATTTTATCTTCATTTTCTACACATTTATACTATGTATGTTTATTTGTTTAAGTACTTCATTTTCTCACATGATGATTGATAAAAAATATTTGATATTGTCCCACAATTTGTATTTTTTGACATTAAAAGTCAAAGAAAAGCAAGTTGCCGCCGTTGCCGGGATGAAGACAGGCGTCATTTTTTATATTGTAAAAGTTGGTAGTGCCACATTTAGGTGCGGTCATTATTATCTTTAGTTAAAACACAGTTGTTTCTTTGTAGTCATAAATATGTTTTAGTTTCTGCAGCTACAAATTCCTATTATACTTAAATTTAATATCGTTGAATAATAGAAAAAGTAGTTCAACAATATTATTTTCATTATTGTGCTAAAATCATAGAGGAAGGCATAAAGGAACGAACCTTTGCCGCGCTCTGACAGAAACCGTCTTACGTCATGTTGGTATTGCTGTCAAATATTCAAACTTCCGGTTTGAGAAAACGCTGCATTTTGTTGAGATTTTAGCTTTACTTGCAGCTAAATACGCCCTTTCTGTTACAAAATGGATTGGCAATTAACGTGTCGAGTATGTCTAGAAACCGGAGACATGGTTTCCCTCTTTGATTGGGACGAAAACAACGAACAACTGGGCGACAAGTACACGTTCTGCTGCGGCGTGGAGGTATGTAAAAATTACCACATCAAAATGGTTGCGATGGCCACCCTATTTAATTTTTTACTACAATAATGTTGCTATATTGGTTTATTTGAAACAAATTTTGGATTTTTTGCTGACATCCCAGAACTTAAAAATAATGATGTTATTGTGCGATTAGTAAATGTTACAATATTGTAAACATTATTTGCATTTTAGGTGTCGAAAAATGATAGTTTGCCAACGCTAATATGCCTGAATTGTGTCGATCGGCTAACTTACGCGTATCAATTCAAGCAGCAATGTATAACAGCAAACGATACTCTGAAAGAATGTTTGGAGGAATTCAAGAAGAGTTCGGAAGCTGTATCAGCAGGTGGCTCGTCCAAAGGTTAGACCAGAATCTATAGTCCATTTTATGCAGTAGTTATTTAACCATGACCAATTTTTTTCCCGCCAATGTGTTTTCCAAAAGTGACGTCTTGCATGTTACGAGTCTCAAATTCATAAAAATAATCTCATCTTATAGTTAGGTTTATACTGAAATCTCACGCCCTTACATCTATTTTCTACCACCAGCTTCAGAAACAGAAACAATCACAATCAAGCAGGAGAATGGATTGCTCCTGCAGTATGAGTTGCCAGTGGAACATGACCCTCAGGGTCAATGGACCCGCACCCTTGTCAAGACCCCTAGCAGTGCCGTAGTGACTAAAGCTCCTGGGCCCAGGAAGAGAGGACGGCCTAGGAAATATCCTAATGAACAAGGACAGATAGGTAACTAAGTTATCAACTATTGTTTTTGGTGTTATCAATCTTATTAACTAGACTTGATCTCGATTGTTATTAATATTGTAAGTTTGTTGTGCAATTTCAAATTGTTTGTTTGTTTTCGATGGACTGTTTTATTTTGATATCTCATCCGTAGTTTGTAAGTATTTCTTATAATTTTGCATGCATATCAGCCGAATATTTATGTCACTATATACTTACTACCATAATTTTGTACCCATATTCGCAAATAAAAGATTTGATTTGATTGATTGATATTGTTTTTGGTGATTCTTGCATAACAATGTGTCTAATTTTTTGTAATATTTCTTACATTTATATAAAAAAAACTAGCTTGCTGACCACATGGACTATATGCTTCTTTTCATTTTACAGGATAATTAAATATATAGCCTGTCACTCTGGCATAATGTAGCTTTCTGTTGGTGAAAGAATTTTCAAAATCAGTTCAGTAGATCCAGAGTTTACCGCCTACAACCTCTTAAACGCAACCTAAACAACTTAACCTCTTTATAATATTAGTATAAAAAATCGAAAACCAATGATCTCATATACAATTGTGATTCACTAATTACATTGATGTTACTATTTTGTGCATGTATTGCAACAGAACTTGACCCTAACTTTAATTTTTAGAGCTCTCACCATATCAACGCAAGAAGCCCAAGAGTCAAGAGAAGGAGCCAGAAGCACTGACTACACTGCTTGCAACTGGCTCTCTGGAGTTGAAGCAAGAGCCTGTTGACAACGAGGATGATGTATTTGGTCAAGAAGATGGTGAGCCTCAACAGTACAACATTGGTAATAACATGCTTGTTTTTTATACTCATTAATATTAATAAATTGAATCCCATACCAATACTGGTTTCTAAACAATTGATTTTTGCCTTATCCTTTGCCCGTATATTTGTATGGAGTACCCCTAAAGAGAGTTTCGCAGTTTAAGTATCTGGGTCACTGGGTCTCAGACAATCTCTCGGATGTTGTCGACATTGAGAGGGAACGGAGGGCACTGGCTGTCAGAGGGAACATGTTGGCTCGCAGGTTTGCACGTTGTACCAGTGAGGTAAAAGTGACTCTTTTTAAAGCGTATTGTCAGTCGCTTTATACGTGCAACCTGTGGGTCAGCTACTCCCAGAGGGCACTCAGTGCACTCAGAGTGCAATACAATAATGTGTTCAGAATGCTGTTGGGTTTGCCAAGGTACTGTAGTGCTTCGACCATGTTTGCTCTTGCGCATACTGATGGGTTTCATGCCATACTAAGGAAGAGAGTAGCATCATTAATGCACCGAATCCGAACAAGCAACAACAGTATTCTGAAGACACTGGCGGGCAAACTAGATAGTCCAATTATGAAACACTGGATCTCACTCCATGTGTCCGTGTGAGGGTAATTATAAATTTGTTATTAATGCACCCAGACTCAATTGTAATTAATTTATTTATTATCATCACTAATATAGTTTATAAGAAAATGTACTAACAATCTATGGATCAATTTATCTGAATTAAAATGATTATTTATTTATTTATTTATTTATGTCTATAATATGGGGCTTAATGGGTTTAAGTGTATTTACATATTGTAAGGGATAGTGCAAATCTGCATAACTACCATTGGATAATTCCGCATATCTGACAAAATATAGCCAATTTAAAATTTGCAGGCAATGCAGTAACAATATTGACGTATAACCTTTGCTTAGTCCTTTTTTGTCCATAGTGTAAGTATGAGGACAAAATAATTATTATGGTAGGTTTGCAGATTTGCTCTATCCCTGACAATATTATGTAATTAATAATACTTTCTGAGAACATCTTGTAAATATTTCTTAAATTATTGAAAAGATTTCTGGGTGCATTAGAATCATATTGTATGGAGTCCCTTATCATTAATATGCAATTCACTATGTAGTTCTTGTAATTATGTTTGAGTTACGCTTTTTTTTTAAACTCGCTCTAGACCCTGACAACCTGATAGCACTATAATAATATATCCCTTACTTTTCATCTCCAACCGAAAGTATAGTATTGGTTTACCACCTCTTCATATGCCATTTTGTGATTAACACTTAGATAATTATGTATTATGTTTTGTGTCTATTTATCACTTTTAGATCTAATCACTATACACCAACTGTTAGCTTGGATTAAACTCACTTTCACACTTTTTATTGTCACTCACAAATCTTAGATAAATTCTAGTAAAACTAAGTAAAAGTTTTGAAACTATATTTTTAGAATTTGGGAGTCCTGATGATGATCCAGACTTCGAACCTACTGGCCAAGATGACCATGAATCAGAGCCAGAGACTAAGGAGATGGTATGTATTTTTTTATAATTATACAAATGTGTATATTGCTTACTGACAAAACTGTGACTACTGGTAAAAAGTATATACTACTTCTTTTACTGCAATAATAACGATTCTGACATCTATGTCATTTATTTGACATTGCCAATCATATAAAAAAAATTAAAAAGTAAATAACTAGTTTAGAAAACTGCAGCGAGTCCATTTTGAAGAACATAGCACTACCTTGACGAAATTGGAGTTAATAGATTTCTCCAGCCTCTATTGATATTATTTAATTCCTAAAAAGAACCCAGTTTAACTATTAGCCATTTGAAATTCGTTATGTAGCTTAGTAATGTCAAGATACCTGACTGGCTTGATCCTGCTTTTTCTGTCAGATGTTACCCAAGTTTAGATGTTGCCTGTGCTTCGCCTATACAGAACCCCGATGATTCTGCAGGAAAATAAATTGCCTGTTAGTCAGGAATAATATAGCTTTCTTCTGGAGAAACAATACTATAATTGTTTCAGTAATTTCTGAATTTCTCGATTAGAAACAAGCAAACATATCATTCCTCTATATAATATTAGTATAGACTGATATAATGATTGATTTATCATTGCTAGCATCCAACGCCCCGCAAACGCGGCAGGCCTCGCAAGGCGCAACAAGAACCAAAGGTGAAGCCCAAAACTGAAGAAGGTGAGGATGTTCTCCTGAAGGAAACTATCATGGCCTTCTCGGAGCCCATACCTGAACACATCCTGAACCCCAAGCCCAAGAAAAAGTATCAAAGCAAGAAGAAATATATATATGAAAAGACGTAAGTAGTTGCATTGACTTAGTTTAGCTTCTCTGAAAGAAAAATCTAAAGACAACAATCTACTTACCTTGGGAAAAGTCTATGATTATTTTCAAGATCGAATTAATACTGTTTTTGTCTGCCTCAGTTAGTCTAGTAGTCCTAAGCGCGAATGCTACGCTAGAGGTCCTAGATTTTTCTATGGAATTCAATAGCAGCTTTAAGTCTGGATAATTATGTACCTGGTTAATGGCAATAGCCTTGCCATATAATTAGTATTTGTCTTTTTAAAAGGGCTAGTGAGGTTTCTGAGCCCGTCATATCACAGATGACGATAAAGAAAATTATGCAATACATAAAAAGCCTATGGCCATACCTTTATATGTAACTAGCCTTCCGCCCGCGGGGACTATAACTTTCTTTTCATTTTACGGAATATGTCACTCAGGAATAATGTAGATTTCTGTTGGTGAAAGAATTTTCGAAATCAGTTCAGTAGATCCAGTGATTACCCCCCTACAACCTCACAACCTTTACCGCTTAATATTATTAGTATAGATTTTTTTTTCGAAAAACCCGGGATCCGTTCGGCACTTCGCGTCGATCCTAGGGAAGCTATTCCAGCTTAGAAATAACCTTTCTAATATTGATTTGCAGGCATACTTGTGAAACTTGTGGCGCTTCGTTCACATCTAACGCGTCCCTACAAGCTCACATCAGACGCCATTTAGGAATCAAACCATTCGTTTGCAGGTAAGATGTAGTGTTATGTAACTATGAGGGCCCTTATTTCAAAATTTATCAATGCTAAGATGCTAAAGTCGATATTAGTACTGTCTTACTGCATTGTGATCAGTTTTTTTTAAACTGTCACTGATTAGTAGAGAAAAAATTCTACTAATTGTGATCAGAATGACAACGACAACCCTTTTTACTTAAATATGATGAAAAAGGGATTGAATGACGAGATGACAGTTAACAGGGATAAATCAAAGAAAAGGACAGGCTGCGCCGACCCCCAATAAATTGGGAAAAAGGGTCGTGAAGATGATTATCGATTAGTAAAGATTTTCACTAAGCATTTTTTTTTTTTATGGGATAACTTGGCAGACGAGCACGCGAGCTACCTGATGGTAAGTAGTCATCGCCGCCCATGGACATCTGCAAAACCAAAGGAGTTGCAGATGCGTTGCCGAGCCTATTTAGGGAAAGGGAGGGGAAGGAGAAAAGGAGAAGGAAGGGGATTGGGGGAGGAATTGGGCCTCCGGCCCTCTCGCTCACCGAACGAAGCGCAGTAACGAAACGCTACTACTCGGACGTCGGTCTTGTGCGAGAGTGTGGTACTTCCCCGGTCGAGCCGGCCCATTCATGCTGCGAACAGCGTGGCCCTACCACAACCAAACAAAGCATTTTGGAATAAGACCCTAACAGGCCTCGTCAGACAAAGGCTTATCCAAGAAAAGGGCGCTTGCACACAAATACGTGTTCTGTGCCTAAACGCAACAATTTTAACAAATTCGTGGATAAAGGTCCTTTGTCTGCAACTTATTGAATTCTTAATATATTATCCTCTACTTTATGTATAAAATTGTGTTCACTTTCATGTATTCTATTGAGATTTATGGGTGCGGGTGGAGTCTTTGTTTCAATGGTTTCAATTTTAACGTATTTTCCTTTAATTTTATATTTATTCATGCGAAAATTTCTATAAAAATGTTATAGTGGTTACACAAGATCTAGTTTATTGTCCGATTTACGTGAAATATGAGTTGTGATCTATGTAAACTTGATATTATAAAATACGTGTACACACGGCTACACATCAAGCTATACAAATCGAGTGACCTCGCATTGTAAGAGCTTTCCGCATAATGCGAGGCCAGCCTTTACTGGATTTGTATAGTTTGATGTGTAGTCGTTTGTACCGTAAAAAAAATAGTTGTTACAACCTTATGCAAAGTTGGACTTTTAAACTTGATCGTGCACGATTATTAATTAAAGTACAATAAAAGTACACCTGCGCCCATTTTCTGTCGGTGATTTCTGCACACGCTGTTTCTATAAATATTTTTATTGTAATAATGTACAATATTTAAATAAAACATTATTTGACTGTGACTCCATATTTCGAAGTCCATAAAAAATAATGAATGAAGAACGCACCCGCACCCGCGTCTCGTATTTTGACTCATTTTGTTTTTATGTTACTTTATATTTTAGTATTATAAACTGCTAGGCTTGACATTAATAAGTTAGAGTTTAGATAATCATAGGAGGTCTAACTTGAGACCTATGACGTGGCAGACCAGTGCTTCATGAACTGAATAGAGTTATCTTTCGAAGGCACATCATCATCATGTCCACTGCTAAATATTTGTATTTTTTATTGTCCTCGGCTTGTTGAATCCAAGGCACGCCACTGGCAACATCACTCACTATTTCTCAAACAGTGAAGAGAAACACTGAGGAATTCTGTCTGCCTGAGAGATTTTATCGACAGCATCTCTACCCTAGGCCAGAGTTAACGCACCTAAGCAGTGTAACAGTTAATGGGTTCATGATGTTGATATGATAAAGCTAATACAAAGTTATTATTTTCATGACTAATTGTTGTAAGCGGTTTTACTGAAGTCTGTTGAGACAAAGACGTAAATTGAGACAAAAAGTAGCCAAGTTTTTCTCCAAAGTCTCATCTATAAATATACCAAAATTGGTTTAGCAGTTTAGACGTGACAATGTAACAGACAGGCAGTGTTACCATTGCTTAATAATATTTGAACCTCCAAATAGCAGCTTGGGGCATGCCAAATGACTGTGGTTGCAACTTCTCCCCTTTCCGTATCTACAATAATATATTTTTGCAAATAAACCTACACTTTTATTGCGCAAAATTATCTTTGTGTCTATGCACACAGGGGTTAAATCATTTATCAACTATGTCTCCGATAAGTATTATGATTCTAAAACTGAAATGTATTCTATACAATATTGTGACGGCTGCATTTTGTGCGCAGCGTTTGCGGGTACGCGTGCGTTCTGAACATGGAGTTACGTCGACACATGATGAGGCACACCGGCGTGCGCCCGTACAAGTGCCGCGTCTGCGACAGACGGTTCGGGGACTTCGGCAGTCGGCAGAAACACGAGAGGCGAGTCCACCTCCATGCGTTGATAGGGACGTGTTTGACACTGTTTTTAGATGTTACTGCCCGAACTCGATCGCATTGCCACCTACCGGGTAAAAAAAATCCATATTTTCTCACCGTATAAACATTCTCTGGTCTTCCACTAATATTTCAAAATTATCCAAATTGGTCAAGCTGTTCTTGAGTTTTAGTGAGACTAACAAACGACAATTGTTTTTTATAGATATACTAGATAATAGTACCAAAAATCAGATCAAAATTTTACCAAATGACTAAAGATAGCGAAGCCATGTTAATTTTGCACTTATTCACAAAATTACTTTGAAATTGAAACTCGTCTGGTGGAATTAAAGACTTAAAACAGTAATGTTTGAAGCGTCGGTAGCCTAATGGCTAGGGCGTCGGACTTGCGATCATATGGTTGCCGGTTCGAACCCCAACCATTGCACTACCGACGTGAACCCACTCGTAACACAAGCATTTAGCTTAGCACGAGAGGTTAATAAGAATACTAGTAATGTGTGACCCACATTGCTAGTAAGTTTAAAAAAAAAAAAAAATGACACTTAAACAAACTTACATAATCTTAAAAAAATAACTTTTTTTTAACAAGGCAAGTAACAGATTCTTCAAAAAAGCATCAAATTATTTTTTTGTGTACAAGTGTTTGGTTACTAACTTTAATTATGTTATTGAAGTTGGCACATAAACAATTGAAAAGCATATGCATAATAGTGTAGTAATGTTAGAAATCTTTTTGATACCAATGTTACATCTGAAAACACTCTCAACCACAAATCCTATCAACCAGTAAACTTAAAATTTAGCTAGTAGAAACAGCGTGTGCAGTATCTTGATAGTCTATTATTTCGGATACCGGCAGTCTACGATAGCGACCGACAGAATCATGAAAAGGTGAACTGGTTTAAGGGAAACGGTAGGGCAAGGATGACGTCACATTGTAAATCACGGCTTTCGAAACCTTGGAGTATTTTGTTACATAGATATTGCTTGATTAAGTTAAGCTATATTCAAAAATATGTGAATCTAAATAGAACGTCATCATTGCCGAGATAAAATATGATTTAAAAAAAATGAAAAACGTTGTATTTTAAACATACAAAACAATATGTACACACGGCTCTTAAGCTACACAAATCAAGTATAGGCTGGCCTCGCATTGTGTGTAAAACGTCTACAATGCGAGGTCAGTCGATACTGGATTTGTATGGCTTGATGTGTAGCCGTGCGTACTAAATAAGATAAGATCACAAGTACTTACTTTACTTGGCTTCAAGTTGTATTTGCCATAGTCCCCACACTAGGCAATGCCTGCTTCGTGAATACATGATGTCGATTTATTCACCTGCAACAGTTAAAGGTGTGATTCTACCCGTCATACTGACAAACTTTTCCTAAAGCCAAAATAAAATACGTGAAAAAAATACGACTTTTCATACATTTAGGATATATTTATTTTTCACGAATTGAGTAGGTATGGGAAAAGATGTTACATACGACGGGTAGAATCACCCCTTTAACGAGTGCAAGTGACTAATTCGATGCCATGATGAAAACGAAATATTTTCCATATCTAACTTCACGTGAAAATCTTCCTTGCCTTACCGTTTCTACTATAAAACTATTCTGAACTGCTCGTACTGTAAAACGGTCATATATCAGCGTTTGCGGCTTTGCGAGCGTGATGCGGGAAGCTCTTAAACGTCACATGCAGCGTCACACCGGCGAGCGGCCGTACAAGTGTCGGATCTGTGACCGACGATTCGGGGACTACGGCACTCGGCAGAAGCACGAAAGGTATGACAGAGCTTTTTGAGTTGAAGGCGTTTCCTGGGCCGCCAAATAAAAAATTCCATTACTTTTTCGCAATTTGTAGAAAAAATTTCGATATAAACTATATTTTTTTTGCAAACTGAGTATGAAACCATTTGCTTAAAAATCGTTTTTGTAGTTAATAGTTCCCTAAGTTGACAATTTTATTTCTCTTTATTGTGTAGTTAATGTCGCAGTTTCTACTTTCATTTACCTAGTTTGTGTTATAAAACTACAAATTGCGAAAAACAAAACAAAAATTTTGTGCGCTAGGTGAACTAAAGCCTTAAAAATTGCATTTACATGCAATGGCACACGAAAATGTTATGGTCAGATGGTTGGGGACTTGCAGAAACACAAAACGTAAGAGGTAAGAGGAATGGAATTTTTGTCGTTTAACTAAACAAAGTAAACCCAAGCAGTATTCAGCAGCAGTTATATTCAAAGTAGGTACTTAATCAGATATGGTGCTATGGTAGGTCTTATAAACACTGATTTGTATCTGCACTATCAGAGCAGCTAAAAAATAACAAAAATATTAATTATTATATATCCGTCCATTTAATGACCATTAACCAAATCAGTTGAGTTTTATAGGTATGCAACCTAATTTGTATCTTAGCATTTAAATTTATTTTAAAGTTTTCGTTAGACTCAATAGAATAGTAAAAAAAAATACATTAGTCCATTATATTAATGATGATATTTAATAACACAGGTTGCATATGGGTGTCCGGCCGTACCAGTGCTCGTTGTGCGGCAAGTCGTTCACGTACTCCTATGTGTTGGCCAATCACATGCTTACACACACTGGCGAAAAGAAGTATTCGTAAGTATTTAGGTTTTTTTTTCAGCTCGGTTGGTCCCACTGAAGGGCTAAAGCCCAAAGTATTACAACGCACGCATTCATCACACCCGCAATTCTGCTATTGTGTTGTGGCAAAATCGTAATTCAATAACTTCAGAATTGTTGTTTTTCATACTTTTTTCTAATTTTTAAAGAGGTTTTGTAACTAACTACTAACTACCTCTAAGTCTAGTTGTAGGAAGCGTAATTACAATACCAAAGGTACTGTGCTGTCCTCCAGATCCATCAGTGTGATTGGTTTTTCTATTATTTTATATTCTCAGTATCAATCCGTAAATTGACAATAATGGCTATAAACTTGCCCCCTTGGATTCGTAAAAAACATGGCCAGCCGGCGAACTGTGGACTATATTAATACACCTCTGCCTAACCCTTCCTATATTCCAATAGACGATTGTAATTTAAACGTTTCGATCCACAGTTGCGGCCCCTGCAACAAGAAATTCACAAAAGCGCACCACTTGAAGTACCACAACAAGGTGCACCATAAAGAGCTGTACATCCAGCAGCAGCTGGAACTGGAGGCCAAGAAGATGCGCCAGCAGATCAACGTGACCGGACTGTCCGGCGTCATCTCCGGACAGATCGTGGACGGCACGCTACAACTTATCCACGCGCCGTCTGAAGGTCAGGATAAATTTAAAGTAACTTGTTACTTTCAATCTCGACATTTCACAACCGCGTAAAGGTTTTTTGGAATAGAACAGACAAAAAAAACGTGCTTTTACTGGGTTTAAAAAAAACTTACTAGTAATTCTCATTAGTAGTATTCTTGTTAACCCCTCTTACCAAGCTAAGTGCTTGTATTACGAGTGGGTTTACGTCGGTAGTGGTAGTACAACACACAATTACACATACCGAAACTACGCCTTATCTTGTCAGTCGAGGTATCGAAAGCTCGACTGACAGGATAAGGCGTAGTTAACTAATACATAATGTGCGTGTAATCGTGTGTTGTACACCGTTAGGCTTAGTTTTACCCGGATCACTTCTTTGTTCGCAAAGTTCCATCTTAACTTTTTATTTGATCTGAGCTGAGCTTTTATCGAATTTAGCAGGCTCATAAGCTTCATAAGCAGGTGCTTAAAGAATAGGATTAGCTTAGACAAGTTATGGCATCATCATCAACCTGTTACATTGTCCCACTGCTGGGCACGAGTCCCTTAGAACGATTAGGCTATAGTCCACCACGCTAGCCTAACTTGCCTACGGAGAGGCAAGTTAGAAATTAATACAAGCGACATCACTTATCAACGTGTTCTCTATCTATGCATGTCATAAATGGCAATCAGAACTTAAAATAATGTTGTCATTGTTAGATGGAGGGGAAGAAGCGCAGATGCAAGTGGTGGAAGAAACGGAAGAAGGTGGCGACGATGCCGACGACTCTGAGAAGGAGACCGACCGCGCTGTCGCTGGCATGCAAGCGGTGAGTTCATGTTTACTGGCCTACTGTTTTATGACTGTCTCCTCGATAACCTCGGATGCTGAAGAATCATGGTTTTCTCTTGAGTACATTGTCAGGTCCGGCACAGACAAATTACTAGTCTGTAGGGCCAGTAATTTTTTTTTAAAGCTTTCTAGCTATGTGGGTCACACATTACTAGTGTTCTTGTTAACCCCTCGTGATAAGCTAAATGCTTGTGCTACGAGTGAGTTCACGTCGGTAGTGCTATGGGTTGGGTTCGAACCGGCAACCACATGATCGCAAGTCCGACGCCCTAGCCATTAGATTACCTCCGCTTATTTATGCCGAAGAATCACGGTTCTCTCTTGAGTTCATCATCAGGTCCGCGCACAAACAATTTACGTCTGCAGGGCCGGAAGTTATACGAGGAACATTATATTCTGACTGCCTCAGTCTAGTGTCTAGGGCTCAGTCTGTAGTCATTACGAGTCAGACAATCCTTGCCGAGGTGGCGAACGATCCATTATACTTTAATTTTTATTATATTGTAAATTATTCAATATTGTTACAGGTTGTATTAGACGCAGAATTTTGCATGGACGAAGACGTCAAAGCACAATGAAGAAACTAAACGCTACAAATTAAATTAATTACAATTATTCAAACTAATTATGAAATAAAGGCAAGGCAACAATGTAATTCAACTTTCAAGACACGAAAACATGATATGACAATTTTAGTTTTAATATTTACCAAATTATTACAAAAAATTAAATAATTCCACGTGGCCTTTTGATATGGATGCCAATGTACTCACAGAGAAAAATGTAAAATATGCATTAGACAAGTATTGCATTGAGGACCCTCAAAAACAAGTATATGTAAATATTATTTAATAGGTTGGTAACAGTCTTCGTATAATTAAATCATGTTAGTCGGTATGAAATCCACCTTAGCAATATAAAATAAACAATATTTTCTATAAGATAATAGATTTTTATTTCTCTTTTTTTAAGAAATGTATGTTATGTCGACTGATCGAGTGGTGGTTTTGTTTTAGATATTCTTGTTTATGTGATTTAATAGGGTTGTTGACTGGTATTTGATTTAGTTAAGAATATAAGATAAAATATTATTCGTATTCTGAATAATAAAGTTCAAAGATCTAAGCTTAATAATGAACCTTTTTTGATCGGAGAATTGAGAGGGGATCTCTGTCCATTTCCCGCAAATGAGTTTGTACATAATTTTTATGGTGCATACAATGGATGTGGAAAGCCGAAGACCGGGCTCTGTGGCGTTTACTAGGGGAGGCCTACGTCCAGCAGTAAACGAGTATGGGCTGATGATGATGATGATACAAATGCAAGGTAGTTAAATTATTTTAATTTTGTGCAAGATTACAGAAGACAAATAAGATGTCTATCTTGCACAAAATTAAAATAATTTAACTACCTTGAACTTACTTATTGAACTAATAACTTTTGTTTTGTTGATCGAATCTGTCTGTTATCTGTTATGGTAAACATTTTTATCAGGAAATAAAAAAATATACGGTTAACTAATCTATTTGGGGAAACGAGAAAATGTATTATTGTTTTGTTTCGCTTCCTATTTAGTAAATAACGTTATATTTAGTTAGGTATATATATTTTCATATAATATGTACAGTCGATTATTACACATTAATAATATTTTCGCATATGGCAACATTGCCAAGCAATGCGGTTATAGTAGCCTATATAGTGTTCGTTATCTGATTGTTCAATCAGCAATATTTAAAAACTAATCAAATCCCATTATGTAAATTAATTACTGGTACAATAATAATATTTTCCCCAATATATTTAAAAATATTTCCTATTGTATATTTTACGTTTATGTACATTAAATTTATGAGTACCTTTAAACTAATGTGTTTCGTTGCTTTGCCTATTTCCTGTGCAGGTGATTGGTTGAGTTATTCATTATTAATAAAGTCTAAGACCTAGGAGGGCACGTTAAACCATCGGTCCCGGTTGTCATACGAAGATCTATGACAATCGTTATAGTCTGCCTAATCTAAGAAGTACCGTTTGACGTTTCATACTTTTCAGGTCGAAATAACTTTGCATAGGCGTACGTTCAGAAGCCCAAAAAGCCTTAAAAACCTTCTATCCTTCTCATATCGGCTTTGCCCAGATTTTTTTTGCGGAGGTCTGATGGCAGTCGCTTCGTGAAATACTTTACTGTAAATTTATTTATCAGTGCACCTGCTACCATGTTGTTTCTGCATCACCCAGAGGTAGACTAGTAGAGAATGCCTACTGGCATTATTATAAGTCCGCCGATGTACATTTGTGTATGTGCATTAAGTATTAAATAAATACTGATATTCTGCTGCATTTGGTTTCACTGGATTAGAAGCAGGTTCCAACTTAGGTCTAGAAGTATGGTTTTAAGTACTGTACCTACTATTTTATGTACTGATATTCAGCTACATCTGGTTTGATGTCTTTTACTAGTATTGTCACCAACTAGGTAGTTGGCAAAGATGAACTGTTGATCAACATTATTTGTCATAATCTTAATGTAAATAAATTCCTAAACTAAGTACCGGTATGCACCCACTCACGCCTACTCATACACACAATCTCATTATCACCGCTCAGCCTTGACATATTAATTTCATCTATACATATAAAATATTAGTTTATAACCAAATTGAGATCTATTAATATTACAAAGGAAAATTATATTTCTTATGTATTGGCTTTCTACCAAAAGGCATTGTCTGATAAAAACAATTATTATTCATTAGATATGCATATTTTTTTGAATGCAAGTTAATAATGTAAATATGCGTGGACCGCGGATTATCGAAATGTATATTATATTTACGAAATAAAAAACGTAAAAGCAATACGCTAAGTATATTTATTAATGAATAAATTAATTCTTACATATATTAGGCTTAATTACGCATCTTTGATGACATCACTATGTGTGTTCTCATCTATAACTCGCTCAATATCAGGTTCCGATATTTCTTCGATCGATTTTTCATCTTTTTCATTAAAATTTATACCAGATCCTTGTGTTTCATCAAAAGTATTAAAATCTACTGAAGTATCTCTCAAATTAGAACTGCTATCACTCCCTTCAATATCTTTACTAACATTCCTTGAAATATCTAATTCACTTTTCAACCTTTGAATTGCTTGAACGACCTCATTTTGGAAATTCATATTGAGTTTATACAACTGTTCTGAATGCTCCTTCTCTCTTCTCATTTCGTTTTTCATATGAGTGTCTTTATATTTCTCGAACTCCGTCATTATTCTCACCTTAGACTCGTAGGTGTGTTGTACCATCGAAACTAGAGCAAATAGTTTCTCAATAACTTTATCTTTAACAACTTTTGATATGTTTGCGTCCGATTCTAAGTCGGATTTTGCGTCTAGAGCCAAATCGTTGGCTGATGATGGAAACCCGAGCAAGGCTTTGGAGCCGTTTGATCCATTAGACTTTGGTGGTGTTGGGCTTTCAGCTTTCGTAGTAGCGTTTGTCGCATTCTTTGTATTGCTAGTTTTCGACGTAAAAGCACCATGAGTAACCACTTCGGTAAACACGCCAGAACTCGGCTTATTAGACTGGTACTCCGCCGCCTTTTTATTGACCTTTTGCATCAATTCATTTTGCTTCTCTTTCTGTTTTTCAAAAGTGTTCTTCTCTATGACTTCTTCGTGCACGATCTTGGTCGCATCGGGAGACTCTTTCCCTTTCTGGAAAGGGCTGCCGGTTCTCTTGCTAAAATTCGTCACGTTTAACTTAGACATATCCTTATAAGGTTCGCGGTTAAATAAGGCGAAGAAAACTCGTATCACTGAACTGATTTTTACCACTGACGCTTGTGTCCACTGTGATGACGATCATGGTACTAAGCGAGCGGTCATATGCAATGTTGAATGGCTGGCCTCACAGCACCAAGTGTGGGTTTCGCTCCTTACTTTTGGTTTGTCAGCGCTTCCTAGGCGTGGCAATGAATTTATTATAAGTAGAATTGATTGGCCGGCGTGGGTATTAAATCTTAATGCAGTTTGCATTGTAATGTTGACATTACTACGCTTTAGCAAACGCACGAGATAAGCGGTAACGGTGCTAAAGAATTTAACGGGTTGATAGATTTAGGTTTAATGTTTTCTATTATTATCTCAGTTTTTTTTTTACTTGTATTTAATTAATCTCTTAGCAGTGGATTTATATAAGGTTATGGGTTATAGTGGTTGCGAGGGTTTACCATATAAAGCATTTTAAGTAAAAAAAACTAAAATTAGAATCTCGCGCACCCCTCGCAGGTTCGTTACGCGACCACTAGACCAAAGATGCAGTTCCCTTTTTTATCCATTGGCATTTTATTATTGCGACAAAACGGAAATAATATTTGTATTTACTAAAATATGTTGGTAATTATTAAGTACCTACCTAAGCTATTTTACAAACTTTAAATTTATGTAAGTAAATATTTTGCCTGCAGATTGAAGATACCTACTCCGAACTTATGCCCGAACAAATCCTAAGATGAGCATTCATTATGTACAAATAATGGCATACCTCAATTACGTCATGAGCCATAATTTATGAACGTCAATAATATTGTGATCTAACCGAGAGTAAACGGAATTAAATTACCTTGTTATTATTATTACGTTAAAGGTTTCGACTAAAAACCGAACTAAACTTGTCTTCTGGTCCAGTCATGGCTATAGATTGACATTTACGACGACCACGACTCCAGTCAATCCCGTCGCTAGCGGTCCAACTGAGGCTTCTCACTTCCTACATAAAGGAGTATAGCTTAACCCCTTTCATTTTGAAAGGAGACCCGTGGTCAGGAATGGGTTAACCTTTTGCACGCCAGAGTATAAACGTATCGCCGTACCCCTGACGCCAGGCCACTTTTTCTGTCAAATTCCACAAAGTAGTGAAAACACACTAAAGTAATGATTAAATTGTCTATTTCATATTATGGTGCGACGTATATTTGTCATATATTTGTGACGTTGGCGTTCAGGGTAAGATTTCGTTTGTCACATATATGTGACAATGGCGTTCAAAAGGTTAATCTCTGGTTACTCGGGAAGAACAAAAAATAATATAATAAGTAGGCAAGTACCTAGGTCAAACCTCGCACTCAACATCTCTTAGGTGACTAAAGCTTAATCCGGCCCATAATGTTCCCACTGCTGAGACACATGCCTCCTCTCGGTGAAGGGATTGGTCTTCGAATTTATGGTTCTAGGACATGTCGGTTGCCTCACGATGTTTTCCTTCACCGTTTAGGGAACAGTGGTAATGAAATAATAATTTACACAAAGTAAAGCGCTTGTCTGAGTTCGAACCTACAACCTACTCGTAAGTCAAGGCCGTAACCACTGGGCTACCACCGCTCCTACGACTATAAGCCCTATGTTAATTGGACTGGGAAAAGTTATCAATGAACAGGGCCGTAAACCTGGATGCTTTGGAGGGTGGAAACCTTGCCAAAATGCCGTCCAACCCACCGTGTACTTTTGGAATCTGTGATTATAACAAATCATCACGCCTGTATTCCCCGAAGGGTTAGGCAGAGGTGCAGTAATGTACACCCATGCTTCGCAGGTATGTGTAGGTCCCATGTAGGTAAAAGGGGGCGAGCCTGTTGCCATTAACCGGGCACAAATCTAGACTCTGAGCTGCTACTGAGAATTTCATAGAAAAACTCAATAATACTTTGCTCGACCTGGGGATCGAACCTAGGACCTCTAGCGTAGCAGTCGCGCTAAGGCACACTGAGGACTAATGAGGTAGTCCTCTAGTTTAAAATGAAATTTTTACAAAGTATTTCTGGCCTAAATCTTGACCCCCCAAGTCAATGGAACGAAATAAAAATGTCCCAGGTTTGTTTACTAGTCAGTGGCGCTATCTGTCGCCATTCGTAATGCATCGCGTACCTACATTAGATGTTATCGTGATCGTGTAGCGAATATTGCCTTACACATTTCAACTCGGCCCGCAAAATTATTTATTTTGTTTTTTGTAAATTGTAGGACTTTATACAGATAAACGGTATCTATACTGTCTCTACCTACTCATCATCATCAACCCATTCTCACTGAGAACGGGTTTCCACTCAGAATGAGAGGAATTAGGCCATAGTCCACCACGCTGTCTTGATGCGTGTTGTTTCCTTTACTCGAGATTTTTGACTTGGCAGTCCAATAGTCATACCTCTAGACTATTCACTTGGCGATTGGCACGAAACCCATGAATGAATGGATTTTCCGACCCTACTATAAAAAACCTAGGTAGCAATAAGACGGAAAGTGATTTTTTTAGCCTACTAGTAATGTGGGTTGTGCGTTACTATACTCCATTTGGTTAGGTACTTAACTAAAGGTAAACAATAAAAATGGCGGCGTTCAGGGCTCTTCAACCTTTATTACAATGGTATCTTATGAATTGGGAGTGAAATTAATAACAACACGTCTAACAATCAATAAAAACAACGAACAAACAAAACTATAACTAAATAATACAATTTACGGCAAAAGAAACACAAAAACGAACGAAAGTACAAACTGTTACGAATGGCGTCTGGTTACCCGACTAAGTATAATATCGGTTAATTATTTTGCCGCGCTTCCTCGCGCTACTACTTCTGAATTTTTTCGTGTTATGAAAAGTCTATTATGGAGAAAAAGGTTTTGATTTCCTGTCTTTTTAGATTCTTTCTAGTAGGCACATTGCAATACTTTATGACATAATTATCAGATTTGATTTATTTATTGGTCGGAAGCTTAAGAATTTATAATTATCATTTAATATTAAACAAAGTAGTAAAATATGCAAGTATAGTAAAGGAAAATTATTTTGAATGATTAAATAATTTATTTTGGTTACGTTTTGTTTCAAGATGAAAAATGACCCTATAAAAGAACCTTTTTTATGATTTGTTTACCTTTAGTTAAGTACCTAACCAAATGGAGTATAGTATTCTTGTACCCCTCGTACTTAGCTAAATGCTTGTATTGCGAGTGGGTTTACGTCGGTAGAATGGGTGGTTTCGTTCGAACCGGCAACTACATGATCGCAAGTCCGAGGCCTTAGCCATTAGGCTACCGCTCGCTTCAACCTTCGCTTATAAACCTTCTATTGTCCGCTCCGTGTATCGAACCCTCAAAATTGGCAGATACGTCGGTCGTATTCCCAACAAAGGCAGCTACTAAACGCCTCCTTTTTACACTGCCAAACGCCTTCGCAATGCGACATCGAAAATTCGTAACTCATTAATATAATTAATAGTTCGTCTGTATATCTTCACTTTCACCATGGCGGAACTATGCTAGCTACACAAATGGTAACCCCATCAGTATTCAATGTTGGTGTACCACGCCGGATCAATAATAATTGGATATCACCCGTTAACTTGTACTGAAGTATTTGTGTCAGATATGGGATTACATTTTAAAATTATTGCTCATTGGAGACAAATTCATTACACTTGTCGCAATTATAAAAAAAAGTTAATTGTTTCTCTGTGTAAGTCTCACGAGACAGAGGTAATTGTAGCACAGAGAAACTGCCTAGATATAGTGTTGATAACCAAAAATTCGTAAACCTCTTAATATTTCAATTTCAATAGGAACAAAATACAAAAATAAGTAACAACAGTGATAGCTTAGTGGCTAGAGCGCTCGCCTGTGAAAATGATGGCCTAAGTTACGAACCACCTGACGAACATTTAAAATAATATATTATGCATCTAAAAAAAACCACGCATGGTAGATACCACAAGATTCTAAAAGTCGACTAAGTATATCCTGAATATCCTCTTTTATCGGGGCGATAACTGTCCCATCATTAGGATAACAGTTTTTATATTACGTACGTTTTATATTATTAGTATCGATTTCATTTCAGAATTGAGACTGAAATAAAAATTGGTTTCAAGAGCAGGAAAATGTAACTACATGACTATAATGGGGGATTTGTGTTGTGACTACTCATATAAAATTAGGTACATAATATCTGTTCACATCGTCGTTTACCGAAACCAGTGTATAATCTACGTGACTCACTGTTTGAGTTAGTTCACATGAGATACCTAATTAATCCGTAAATTAAGGTCACCTACTACCTACACGTACACCTACCCACTACTACGTAAACATATTACCTCAGGAGTCACAAACACGGCTACTGAGCGTAAGGTTCGATTTCCAGACCGAGCAATGTTATTGGGTTTGAAGTTTTATTTTAACTTCTAAATTTTCGCGAAGACTGGGTGTTCCTGCACTTCTCACAAGGAGCATGCATTCGCATAAGCCTGTCCTCCTATTAGGCACATTTTCATGGGACTTAAAACATACCTACCCTTGATCTGTGGGTGTACATTACCTACTACAAACTTCTGCCTTACCCGTCAAGAAATAAATAGTGTTGATATTAAAATACAATACGTATGTACGCGAACAATTATCTTCCGATAATATCATATCATCATGATACTAACTTCTGCTCGTACCTATTCCAATTTACTTTATACCGGTGTCTTAGTTCTTCCATAGGTAGTTGGTTAGGCGTACCTGGTCTAACCAGCCATGTTCTACTATCCTTCGCACCATAACAGACACTGCATTATAATAAACGTAATAAGTACCGGTATATTTTGGACCAGCATGGCCTACAATCATTTACAAGTAAAGAGCTTTCATTATCTCTAAACAGTTTTGCTGAATAAGCTCATATCAGTTCAAGAAGTTTTATAATATTTTGAAGTTTCCACATCGTCATATCCATACGATTATGCACACTATGCATGGGCTTTCATCGAATAGACTGCGAATGATTTGTTTTTCGAAAGAATGATTAATAGGTAATCATCAAGCTGGAGAAGAATGCTACACCACACCTCATTTTGCAGAAAAAATATCCAAATAAATAGAAAAACAACAATAAATAATGCATTTTCATTCTGGATTTGCATGAAGTACACTTTGTACCCATTTTCACTTTCAACATGTGTTTGCTGACTTGATAAACAAACGAAAGGTATTTAATTTAACTCGCAAAAAACTGCAATAAACCTATCAAAGAAGCAATCCTAACTAACTTTTTTTAAATATGAACCTAAGATATACTTGTAACTTGAGTATACTTACAATCGATGATCTTCTGATCGGACAATGTCATGATCTCCGGGACACAAGTTCAATGATATCAACTTAAACAGTATTACGTATGCAAAGGTGCGCGTGCGGGCATCTGCTCCTCCATAACAAACACCTCACTACTTCACCATTCCACCTCCCACTCACACCTTCTTCTTGGGCCATAAGACAGAAAGGAACACATGAACTGGATCATGGCTCTCCGAATCAGGGTACGGTGTCACAAACGACGGAAAAGGTGCTTCATACAAACAATTCTAAAACGTACGATAAGCGACTTACAATGTTAGAACTTAGGACGTTTTGTATTTCATATCTCAAGGAGGATTCGTATCAGATAGCTTTCCCTTACACTTGGGTCCCCTCCGCGCCAGAAGGTCACATGTGCACGCTCGATGCGTACGTTGAAAGACAATGCCTACCGGAACTGCAAACTACGTGCTGAATTTGAAATAGCTGTATAAAAACCGCTGGGTCCTTGTCGAAACTATCACAAACAATCCAACCACCGTCCAGTGAACACCAGAAGGAGCTTAGCAAAATGGTGTCCAGTAAAGTAGTGTGCTTGTTGGCCCTGGCCCTATTCGGGAGTGCAGCAGCCCAGCCTGCGAAGGACGCATTCTGGAAGGGAACACCCATGGATGGCTTGGTGGAGGAGATGAGATCTGGCTGCGCTGAAGGATCCGACCCCACCGCCTGCATCAAGTACAAGGTCATGTCGTTATTGGACTCCATTTTCAAGAAGGACACCTTCCAGGTATCCGACTTTCGATTTCACGATTTCTATTGAACTTTTCTCTTTCAAAATAATCGAAATCTTAACATTCTTGATTACTTTCTCCCCAGATCTCAGACGCCGTTGAAGTGACAAAGAATGGTGCTGCCAACGATGTGACTGGTCGCTCCTCTGGTGATTTCTTCGACAGCATTGAAAACTTCATCCAGTCCCACGATGTCACCTTCAAACTGCCGATTGCCGACACCCAGATCACTGTCAGCCCTAGGAACCTTGACAATGATGAGCTGTCCCTGAACGTTAAGTTCAACAAGGAAGGTGCCCGCTCCGTTGGTGAGGCCCGCAAGGCTAAGCTCAAGAAGATCATCGTCCCCATCCTGGTGTTCGTGCTTTTGAAGGCTATGACCCTCATCCCCCTGGCAATTGGTGTGCTCGGTCTGAAGGCTTGGAACGCGCTTCAGCTGTCTTTCTTCTCCTTCGTGGTGTCCGTAGCCCTGGCTATCTTCCAGCTTTGCAAGAAGGTGAGTTAAATTTTTACATTAATAGACTAAATCCGTATCTTGAGCAACCCTGCAAAAATCTATAAAAAAGCACTGACTTATTTTGATAAGCACAGCACTTTCTCAAAACAATTTGCACCTTTGGCGCACAATTTACTATCTTTTGGCACATTTGAAGTTAGTTAATACAATTCCCAAAAATAATTTTACCACCAATTAAATTATGTACTTACTAACTTTCTTTCACAACTCCACTACCCATAAGCCTAACATTGTAGTTTACCCAGATTGCTGCGGACAACTCGCACCCCCAGATCGCCGCCCATGGACCTTGGGACGCCGCCTACGCTGCCACGCGCCGTAGGAGAGACGCTGAGCCTGAAGAACTCGCCCAAGAACTGGCCTACAACGCTTACCATTAATGTATCCGAACGCACCCCAAACCCAACGACCTGTATCCGAAGTCCGTTTATCCCGCTGTTTTCTAATTTCGAACAGCTGATAGAGGGGCAAAGATAACATAGACCAAATAAAACGATTTCGTCGAGAAATCGAGCCTGTGTAAATACTATGTAATGCAACTTATTTATTAAAATAATGTGCTAGAGAGCGTGTGATTGTGACGTATGACTGATGTTATTTATTTATATTATTAATTATTAATAAATCATTGAAGAATTAAATATTATTTCATTTAGCAATTCCTTATCAATTTAATTAAATAAATATTCAAAATGGTTATCATAATGTTTTCATATAAACACATCAAAATAATAATCAAATAGAAAAGCACATAATTAATAATTATCATGAATCAAAGAAGCGTAGGATATAAAAGCTACACATAGGTACATTAAATGCAGGTATTCAATTATAACAAAAGCAGACCAAAGTAATTCCCTATATTTTAAATCAATTACTCACCAATAGCTAGATCATTTATACCTACAGGTAGGTATTCGTAATTCGGAAGTTCATACGAAATATTTTTCATGAACTGAAAAGTATTTCATTTAAAGAGTCTAATAATAAATAACAATAATGAAACAGGCTGCATTAACAAGGAAATAAGTACTTCTAATACAATGAAATATTACATAGATGGTTCATGAAATAAGATCAAATGACATCTACCCAAAAAAAAATATGTGGGTCAATAAAAGCAGGATGTAATAAAATACTTTCTCTGCAAGGGAGGAAAATTCGATACGAGGTGGCATTCACAGCACATTAGGTTTCCACTCGAGTGCCAATCGCTTTCTACCGACACTTCTGCTCATCCGCTATGATGATCACGTAGGAGATACTATCAACGTCACGTGCCACGCTTTACTTAGATTAAATGACAGATTTCAAACCAGCTGGCCGATTGATTTGCATTTGATTTATGTTTTTAGATTTAGGTCAACTGTAAGATGTAAAAAATAAATGAGTTACAAGATTTATTTTTCAATCATACCATCACGCCTTTATTCACCGAAGGGTTAGGCAGAGGTGTGCTAATGTACACTCACACTTCGCCCGTATGTTTAGCTCCCATGTTATTGAAGGCGACCCTGGACCTATATAGTGAAGCAATCACGCTTAGGACTCCTAGACTAAAGAGACAGTTTTTTTTTTTTAAGTATCAATAATTATTGAATCTGGAATATCGGTAACGGGTTCTATTTATGATAATAAATAAATAATCATAATTTAATTATGCCGTTTTATAGACAAGTCGCCCGATATCGTCTTTATACAAAGTAGAGCATTCAGCATACTTATCGTATAGCTGCTTGCAGAAAAAAAACAGTAAATTTGAAAAAGGAAAATATTAATATCAAAAGACTAAAAAATGGAGGTCATCAATTCTTATCGAGTCCAACTTTGTTACTTGACCCAATTTTGTTTTTTTTATTAAGTTCCTATAAAAATTAAAAATAGTATTTAATCGTCGACAAAAATACACCAAATTGTTGTATTTGGTGTATTTTCGTTGACGTCAATGTCGATGTCAATGTAATTTTCAAAAAAAAAGTAAATTGTACCGTTATTAATATTTTCCGAGTTAAGTCATTAAAGAAGGAAAACATTTAAACATAATTCAATATCCAATTATTGAGAGACAAAAAATAATTATAAGTGGCGGCCTAAAGGATGTCGCACTTGCGATCATTTAGTTGCCGGTTCGAAACCTACCCATTGCACTACCAACGTAAACCCAATCTTAACACAAGCATTTAGCTTAGCACGAGGGGTTAACAAGAATACTAGTAATGTGTGACCCACATTGCCAGCAAGCCGATTACAAAAAAAATGTTCGGAACATTTTAACTATAAATAAATACCTACAACGAAAGGTTTTCTTAGACAAAGTGTGTCAGCATGTAGGAACTTTTAGAAACTAATAAAATTATTAGTTTGAGTAATAAATATTACTCATGCAAAGTAGAGCCTAATTAACTCAACACATTACTATTTAGCTTTGACATGATCATTTTGATGACGTCAGTACACCTGGAATTCTACTCACTTGTTTATTTATTGGGTTTTTCTATGAAATTTTTAGTAGCAGCTCGGAGTCTGGATTTGTGCCCGGTGGAAATAGACTCGCCTCCCTATTACATGGGACCTAAACATACCGGCAATGTGTGGCAGTACATTACACCACTACACCTCTGCCTAACCCTTCAGGGTATACAGGCGTGATAGTATATTATGACTGCCTCGTTAGTTTAATGGTCCCAATCACGACTGCTACGCTAGAGGTCTTGGGTTCGATCCCCAGGTCGAAGCAAAGTGTTATTGGGTTTTTCTATGAAATTCTCAGTAACAGTAGCTCGGAGTCTGGATTTGTGCCCGGCAAATGGCAATGGGAAATACAGGCGTGATAGTATATTATGTTGTAATGAAAACAAATGTCCTAATATCAATCAGTCAAGTACACGAAATGACATTAACAAAGCAAACCAAATTATTGACATGATTAGAGGGGCCCACACAGGAGCCTTGCGGCACTCCTCATTATAATGCATTGTCCTCACGCAGGATGCGCCCGGCCGTCGCCTGGCATACCTGCTCTACCCTGCTGACCCACTGGACACACATTAGCACGGATTCAGAACCATAACTCGAACTATTATTAGGTTCGATAGCATACAAGTCTGATCAAACGCTCAGAACAAATCTAAATTCAGAAAATTTACAATACTCCTTGGGGATAAGGTTCACAATCGCTTAGGCTATGATTTTTCGTTTGCAAAGGTTAATTTGTCTATTTGTATGTAGAAGTGGATGATGGGGTTTTAGGCGTGTTTGTATGTTTGTCACGAACAATAATGGCAAGTGGATAGTGTTATGTCTATTACTGTTACCTAATAAGGAAGACATTTTTTTTTGAGAAAATTGTTTTTACTTTCTTACCTAGTAAAGGGCAACTTTGTTCCTCAAAAATAACAATTGTAGGTAGTGTCCTAGTTTATAATAAAAATATAATAAAAAAAACTGATCATACCTACTACCTGCTTCATTATAAATTTGAAAAATGACTGAGTTTTATGACAATGAAAATTGCACAAATCCAGACTCCCAGCTGCTACTGAGAATTTTATAGAAAAACTCAATACTTAGGTAACACTTTGCTCGACCCTGGAATGAAACCCAAGACCTCTAGCGGAGCAGTCGCCATTGGGACAACTGGACTAATGAGTCAGTCAGCCTCAAATGAACACAACGTAAAAAATATTTCATTAATATTTATGTTTATTTTAACAAATTCTTGACCATAATTATTTTATAACTATTGCAATGCTATAAAATCTTTTATCAATTTAAACTGTCAATCAACTCCACAGATAGACTAATTTACACCCCATCATTATTAGAACGGAAGTGAAACAGCAATTTCACAATCCGGACATGGCGGGGTATGGTAATGTCGGACACGGCGCGCATTCGCGATCACCAACCCTTATTGCATAACGAACATCGGTGCACGCGGACATTTTGCTAAACCGGAGCAATTTCACTTTTGTTTGTAAAACTACGCAAAATCCTTGCGTAACTTATAGTAAATTGATTTCTGGAAATCAACAAGTAGTAAATTAAGTACTTAATAAGATATTATTAAACGACAAGTTCGTAGAAAATTACAATACTTGTGATATATTTAGTATATTTTGTCTAATGCAAAAAACATAAGAGTTTGGACATGGGAGGATAATTACAATATTTGTGATACATATAATAGAATATTTTGTTAATGGTGATCAATCAATTCATTTAAAAACCGGCCAAGTGCGAGTCGGACTCGCGCACGGAGGGTTCCGTATCATTACGATTTATGACGTATTAAAAAAAACTATTTACGGAGTTTACATGGTAATCTACATCATATTTTTTTTTAGTTTTATCGTTCTCTTATTTTAGAAGTTACAGGGGGGGGACACACATTTTACCACTTTGGAAGTGTTTCTCGCGCAAACTATTCAGTTTAGAAAAAAAATGATATTAGTAACCTCAATATCATTTTTGAAGACCTATCCATAGATAAACCACACGTATGGGTTTGATGAAAAAAAAAATTTTGAGTTTCAGTTCCAAGTATGGGGAACCCCCAAAATTTATTGTTTTTTTTTCTATTTTTGTGTTAAAATCTTAATGCGGTTTATAGAATACATCTGCTTACCAAGTTTCAACAGCATACTTCTTATAGTTTCGAAAAAAAAGGCTGTGACACGATCGGACAGACAGACAGACGGACATAACAAATCTATAAGGGTTTCGTTTTTTGCCATTTGGCTACGGAACCCTAAAAAGGCGTTAAACTGAATAGTTAACAATTTTGCTATAAGGAACAGAAAAAAAAATATATTCTCGTATCCCTCAATTTACTGCAAGTGATCAATATTCCATAAGCTCACACCTACGAATAAATATATTCAGCAAACACGGCATATGCAGTATCCTAATCCCTGACACAGAGTGGAACAGAAAACTGGTAAGGTAAAAAGACAACGAAAGGACAAAGGTAAATAATGACACTTTTTTAATGCGTCAGAGCAGTGGAATCAATAGTCCAAAATTCCAAAACCATGCCATAGAGTCGGCTAGCAAAATCCGATAAACCTCACTAAACAAAACAATTGCATTACAAAAGTGACAGAACAGAACACGATTGATTTGTATGTACATAAACGTCGACGGTGAGAGCATGATCATCAACACTGCATGGCAATTGACAAACATGTTGATTAACTACCAACGGAGGTTAAAGACTTCCAAGTGAACATGTTCTATTAGGTGTTACGTAGGTGCTGTCGATGTGTGAATTCTGTTTTACATTTTTCGACATGCCGATGCTTTTTTGTATGCAAAAAACGTTGTAGTTGTGGCGGCAAATGCTTACTACAGTGTATCATACCATCAGGCATGACAAAATTGCTTCTAGTAGTGCGTCATCTTATGCATTGCATATGACTTTCTGTCTCTGTTAGATAGTGAAAGAAAAAACGTACAGTTTGTTCGAAATAAGTAAGCCGATCGGAAGTTGTCTGCAAGTGGTTTAGAATGGTTAATTTTAATAGAAACAATCGGTGTAAAGGTAATTAGAGTCGTATATGTTTCACATTTCTAATTGTTTTGTTTACTAATATCGATATTTATGTAATAAAACACTTAATTAAACGATTTTATCACCGCGGTAGTTCGGAACGGCTAACTTCCGATCGGCTTACTTATTTCGAACAAACTGTAGTTAGGGATGTTAAATTATTATATGAAATGTAGGGTAACATAAGAAAAAACTATATTTAGGTACAATTATTACCTAATAAGCATTGATTAGTCACTAGTCATTTTACTATTATCTAATCTGTACCTAGCATTGACACCTGTCAATATACTGGTCCCCTAGCCTTTTTGGCGTCAGTGTAAACTTGTAACCTGCACTGTATTTTGTTTTGTTTTGTATCCACCAAATATATTTTCTTTCTTTCTCTAAATTTCAATGTATGTAATAGGTAGAGTCCAGACTCAAATAAAACCGTTCTTCAAATGGAATCGGAAATTCAAAAAAGACAGTTCTTTCAAAACATTGATGTCTCCATTCAAAAATATATAGGCACCTTTTCTTATACCAGCGGAAAGCTCAGCTACTACTACTCTCCGTAACTCTATCTATCCCTCTATTAACGTAGTCCTCGAATCTCGATCATTAACCCTTCTACCTACAATTTATGGAACGCAATGCTGCCGCAACTATAATTATGTTCCAAAAAAATCGTAACCATAAATACTTACCCGGACGGGTAGGTAAGTATTACGCCCAAGGTGAAACAGATTTCGGCTTGGGCGTAAAATAGAGGAACAGCCAACATTGACAAAGGTCGGTACTATCTGTTACGATAACTGTGAATACGTTATAGTTGATGTCGCAATTATTACTGCCATAATCGTAGAATGTGTTATAGGCATAAAAAACAAATAGGCGAAATGATCCGCCTTAAGTGATGAGAACAACACTTACCTTTTATTTCCGCCAGATGAGGATGACATCCGGCTCCCAGGAACTTCTCCCCACATTTGTAAGAAAAATCTGACAGATGCCATAAGTAACAGTAATTCTCAACATTGAATACGAAAAAAAAATATAATATCATAGCTGGAAAAGCTATATTCTGTTAGTCATTTCACCGTCAAATTTTTCATACGCAGTAGCCCCGCTGATCACGAGCACATCACAGATCACTGGCACAATATATGACACTACAAATAATTTAAAATGTGCAATTCAGAATACACGTGTTGTCTGGTATTATTCTAAACTGGTAAAAAATCTACCCAAGAACTACCGACATAATCAGATCGAATCACAGAATTACACTATGAACATTTATTTATGTCACATTTACATGTAGTCACTTTGATCGTTACATTATATCATCACAGTGTAAGTAATAAATAATACATTGTAGTCTTTAGTCCCATAGATCTTAGGCACACAAACAGGAATCCTGATTTGAAAAATTCTGTCCGAGCGGCGACAATATCAGGGGTAGACTGAAGGTGACGGAGATCTTAGTAAAGCGGGCGTTATTTAAGTTCCTAAGTACCCTCGTAATTTTGGATTCATGTGTCATATAAATTATGCTAAAAGAAGAAATTAAAGAAGCTGCAAGAGCTTCTTCAACTTCTACTACTCTTCTGCATGTGTGCAATTTCTGTATTTATCTGATGAGCTGAAAACTACCGAATTTCCCCCTTTTTTAAATCGTTAAGATCCTTTATTCAGGGGATGCAGCGAGCTAATGCGGTTTTCTTTCGTCCTATACAATCGTTACATAAAACGACAGTCCAAATAAATTCCTGCTTGCTTTATACATATTTCCAATGACTTTATACCGATAATTCGATCTTACAGTAAACCGTTGAAGTACCTATTCTTCTAGATTACGTAAAAATCTGTAAGTAGTATAAAATGAACGTGACTAGAAAATCTCAACTTCACTTGTCGTGTCTTAAAGTCTACTATCTGTTTGTTTACCTGAGAGGTTTCATTTGTTTACATATTTTTTTTATTTTCTTATAATTAATTGTTTATGTAAGTATCTTTTTCATAGCCAAGTGGTCGTAAGCATAACTGCTATGCTAGAAGTTCTGGGTTCGGTGTAGTAATGTAGAAATGCTATTGTGTAATATCACCATTATTACTACAAGGCAAACGCCAAGTAATATAATACTAAGCACTCACTTTTGACTCTTCTTTAACTTAGCATTATTTTTTGTCTCATTTCAGTTTAGTGGTAGTTATCTCCAAAATATTATTATTAATATTTTTAATATCATCGCCAAAATACATCACTCTCACCACCAGGACTTTCTTTAAATGAAAATAAATAGTTTGCCAAGTATGAAAGCACTTCACATTCAGATCACGCGCGAGGACCGCGTGCCTTGCCGCCCAAAGGATTACACTATAAAAACCAAGCCCATTGAAAAATTAAATCATTGTTGCTCCATTAACCGGCCGGGCCCGACGTCTAATTAATCAAATCTAATGACAAAGTGAAATAAGACAAAATGAAGTGTTTGTGTTTACTCCTGGCTTCTGTCGCCATCGTGCGCGGTTACAGCATCATGGACAATGAGATTCAGGCGGCGCGGTTACGGACAAGTGATGAATTACTCCAGAGTGTGATCAGTGATTGTTTCGAAGCAGAGTCCCCCATGTCGTGTCTCAAAGTGAAAGTTCTATCGTTCCTGGACACAAAGCTAGGAGTGACCTCGGAATCTGCAAGGGCTTTCGACGAGAAAAACATTGACAAGGTGATCTTCGAACGCGTCGGAAGGTATCTGAACAACAATGAAATCAGGTTCCAGCTGCCCGAGTTCCTCTTCGAGAGTGCTGAAGTCTCCTACAGAGCTGACAGAGGTTTGGATGTCGAATTCCCCGAGACGAGCAGTGAAAACGGTGAAGGTAATTATCGGCCAATGTCAGACTTAGGAACATAGACTAGGTAACAAACTAAATTTGAATTTTCTTACAGCTCGTGGCATCTTGAAGAAGAAGCTGCTGCTGCCTGTGCTGCTGCTGCTGAAGTTGAAGATGAAGGCTCTGATGCCCATTCTGGTCTCTATCATCGGCATCAAAGCCATTAAGGCCCTGATCCTCAGCAAACTGGCCATCACTCTCGTCCTTGGATTCTTGATCTACAACCTGATTATGAAGAAAGGAGGTTGGATATTAAAACTTTTATATTCTACCAACTTTGAAATAATAAAATCGGATGTTCTAACATAATATTTTTTTTGTTACCAGCCATGCCTATGATGATGATGCCGCCTACAGAAGCTGCCCCTCCCGCACCCCAATACGGTCCCCCGGCCAATCAGTACGGACCTCCTTCGACCCCTGCGCCTTCCGCCCCTCAGGACTCATACAGCCCCGCCTGGGAGCCAGCTAGCGGAGGTCCTTACGCCAGAGTTTGGGACCCTAGTCAACTCGCCTACAGCTCGTACTACCCTGGTGACTCAAGCTCTTCGTCCGCTTCGAACCAGTCTCCAAGCTACTCCAGCGTGTCCTCCGTTTCATCATCATCATCTTCAGCCACCTATTAAACGAAATAGCTACCTCATGTAAATACGCACGGGAAACGCATTGTACATAGTGTTTTGATGCACGCACCAATGAAACGGCTAGGGTCTAGAAGAGTTATTTATTGACGATATTTATTTTTATTTATTGAGAAACAATAAAGAAACTGGCGTTTTAATAATGATTAATTTTTTTTTCAATCCCCTAATAAATAAATTTAGTCATTTGTCTGTCTTTTGTCTACAATAACCATCTCCAAAGAAAAATATCGGTGTCTTCTTTTATGAAAACGTGATTTTAAACTATCTGTTACCCCATACGAATTCCCTGGGGCTTTATTAAAACGTACGCCCCATATATCTATAAAATAAAATGAGACCTGAATTCCTATGAACTTTCACCGAGTCCGTTATAATATGCAATACAATAAATATTGTCCTGCTTTTCCTTACCGTCACGGGGAGGTCAATTGCATTTAGAGCTGTTGACATATTTGGCTAAATGGGTATGTATTATAACGAGGCTAATAAGGAAAACCTAGGTAGAAAAATAGAGTCTGTAGGTACTTAGGTCCAGCCACTTTCCCCAAGTGTCGTAACAGCAGACTAAAGCTTACAAACATTTTGTGAACACATTGATTGGATTTTTACTATCGGCCGCTAGCGTATATAAAATGTGTGTTATGTCATAGTGAATAACTGATAATAAACAACACTTCCACCAATAAATCGCCCTAATCTCCAAACAACAGGTGCCCAATATACGCCTACCCAAGGCGCATATTGGGTAGGTACCTATTGTGTGCGCATATTAGGGCCATTGGTGAACATAATTGGGTGAATACCAAAGTACTTACCTCAATACATATAAATAAAAGTCGTAATACATTATTTATTTCCCTTTATTATTTTATTCATTTGAACTCGATTAGCACAATATCAGGTGATGAATGGAAGTGTAAAAACATTTCATAATATTGTAATTACATTGTAAGATTGTGGAAAAGTGGAAAAATAGGTAGGTAGGTTATAAACATGATAATAAATTTGTTATTATTGTCACAATGGTATGGTATCGTTTCTACTTACGATAAATTCATATAAGTACTTAATTACTGAAGAGTTATGAAATTTTTTATTCATATTGATACAACAAGTACGCACGGCTACACATCAAGCTATACCTATCCAGTTTACACTGGCCTCTTACTGTATGGGAAGCCTATACATTGCCAGATCAGCAACTGGATTTGTATAAGTTGACCTGTAGCCGTGTGTACTTTTATTATTAGTGTAAAGGTAGAATAATCTTAGAAAAAGGTTTTAAGTATTGCTTTTAATGGTTTGTTGTTTCATTTAGTTAAAAACTTTTTAATCTATAAAGAGGTTGAAATAGCAGTCTAGTATTTAGTTATGTAGGTACAAACGGGTACACATCAAGCTATACAAAACCAGTTTAGACTGATCTTCCATTGTAAAGGTTCTCAGCACAATTCAAGGCCAGCATATACTGGTTTTGTATAGCTTGGTGCTTAGCCGTGAGTACTTAAGTATTAAAATGTTGTGCTTCTAAAATTAGGACCTAGGTAGGTAAATACTCGTTCAGTTACAAAATTTTATGTTACTAGCTTTGATTAAAATCGAATGAACTGAATTAAAATATGCTTAATTGTGGTTTTTATAGATTCTATAAAGTAGAGGATTGCCAAGTTAAATTAAAATATATTATATGAGTAGGTACCCTATTCACCATTGAAGTTGCATAGATATAAGGTCTACATTACAGTGACGATTTCTAAATAATAATATAACGGCCTTTAAGTTTGTTGATAGTACCTAATTAGATGCAGCATTTCAATCAGAATAGATACTTTTGGATAGACTAAATACCTAGGTAATTCCATATATAAATGTATATATATATTAGTATAAATAGGTACAGTATAGGTATTTACAGAGACACTAAAAATAATTACATTACCTACATAAAAGGGTAAAAAGTATCCAATAGCTAGTCGACAAATAAAATACTTTTGTACTCATAGTGTGATAGTGAAGATTGGAAAATCAAGTGTCCGCACGGCTACACATCAAGCTATACAAAACCAGATTACGCTGGCCTCATATTGTATGAGAAGCCTGGAAACTGAAAACTGGATTTGTATAGGTTGACCTGTAGCCGTATGTACAAAAGAAAAAAAAATAACACAAGGAGGCATTCACCTATTATAGGTACACACGATTACACACCAAGCTTATCATTTCTTGTATAGATTAGCTTGTCGCGTAGTCACGCACGCAGGCCTCAAGCTATACAAATCTAGGTTACGCTGACCGCTGATTGTATGGAAAGCATAAACAATGCGAGATTTGCATAGGTGGACCTGTAAATGTGTGTAGGTACAAATTGTCTTATTTTTTCATCTGAAATTCTGAAAAGAAATCAAGTGCGAGTGATATCTACATTGGATAGGTTAAAGCTATTAATTCACAGCCTTCGACTAAGGAGTGCTTTTAAAGGTACTCTTTAAATGATTAGCTATAAGAATATGAGGAACAGTGTTATCAATTAGGTACGAGTCTTATTTATTTATATATGTATTTTATGTTCGTTAATTAATATATTTTAAGGATAAGTTTACTTAATTTAACGGTTTGTCATGGTTTAGTGATAAAACGCGAAAATAATATATATAGATGATTATAATAATTTGTTTCATGATAAGCATTTTTAGAATACAGATTGGTAGTAGAATAGAGCAAGAATAGGTAGGTACTTAAATATATTATGTGGGACAAGACTAAAATATTATATCAACACTTAGGCAGGTGTATCTAGATGGCTTTCACTTAACTCCTTGGTTGCTCAAAACTTCAAGTTTCTGCATAGTCGATATATCTACTAGTAACTTTTGCAGAAGCTAAAAGCATAGTGAAATGAAATCTAATAGTGGGGCAACTCGCCGTCTAGACAGGTCAACGATGAGGTGGGTTGCGGGGCAGAGCGGGTCCCCCATCTATATAGTATAGTCGGTATAGTCCATTTATTAAGGAAGGATTTAGGCTATATAACATCACGCTTTGACCAATATAAGTGGAGCATGAGTGAGAAAGTTTAATGATTTCGTTAAAAAAAAAATTTGACTGTGAATCATAATGAGACGATGGCAAACCGGGGAAATGTTGAAACCTTGAGAACACCACGTAGCTTTGATTTACCAAAGCAAATTTAAAAAAGCCTTTTTTTTAACAAAAAGCTTACTAGCTATGTGGGTCACACATTACTAGTATTCTTGTTAACCCCTCGTGCTAAGCTAATTGCTTGTGTTACGAGTGGGTTCATGTCGGTAGTGCAATGGGTGGGGGTCGAACCGGCAACCACATGATTGCAAGTCCGACGCCCCAGCCATTAGGCTACCGCCGCTTTTTTATATATCTGTGGATATATATTGAGACGCTGTATACAGAAACATAGATGTCTTCATATGGTTAGATATGCTTCTTCATACACAACTCAACCGTCTTTGGCAAATTATCTGCGGGAAAGAGCTTACAATAAGACTAAGGTAATATCTTGCTAGAAATCAATACTACTACTATCACATAGATTAATTTGAACTTACAATCATTATCACCTGTAAATCGCCCTTCAAACAAAAAATAACTCAATCAAAATCTGTTCATCCGTTCGGGAGCTACGGTGGCACAGACAGACACAGAGACACGTCAAACTTATAACACCCCGTCGTTTTTGCGTCGGGGGTCAAAAAGTAAAAGTAAGTCCTTGAAAAATATTTTTGTGACATTACACAATATTTTCAATGTCTAGACGATTGTCGGCATTTCGACCCAGACAAAGGAGTGCGCCCACTATAGATTTTATTACACTATGCTAAAAGTAACCAAGATGTTAACTAACCACATTTTAGCCCTTCTGATGGGGCCTAAAATTCCCATTTGCTTTAATATGATTCAGTTTACGAACACACAGCGACACGTCAAACTATACAAATCCAGTTTACGCTGACCTCTTATTGTATGGAAAGGCTAAAGAATGCGAGATCAGCATAAACTGGATTTGTATAGCTTGACCAGTAGCCCTCTGTACAAACGGTTGCACATAATATAAATTTATTTATAAATTGATTGCACCGATGGTCTAGTGGTCCCAATCATGTGCGTGTGGTGTGAGGGCCACTTTGTTAAAACTCTTTGAAAATGGGCTTAGGATTTAGTGAACATTCCAAAAGAATTGTGAAAGTTGAAATCAGAATTTGTGAAAGTCAAATAAGCGAGTTATGGACTGTAAAGTTGGGCCCTCAGAGGATTGAGGGCCCACCTGTACCGGATAAACTATGGACACTACAGCAGAAGTCTTTATGCCAAAATCTAAGTTAATGCCAAACAAAATTTGTGAAAACAAGATATTATCCCAAAATACTATCCTGATTTGTAAATCTTCGTTCAAAATGGGCCCTCAATCCTGATACATGTCAAAGTTAATTTCGCAAATAAAATGAAACCATTAACTTACAGCTACGGTTTGATGTCCTATATGCTACTAAATAATTTGTGAAAAATTGTGAAAGTAAGAACAGGTCACCACTTCTTATATTTTTAAAGTTATGACCTTGAGAATATTCGGGCCCTCAGTCTTCCATTTTTTTTTCGTTTTCCGTTTATTACGGAAACGTTTGAAGGAGAAGGCAAACACAAAATTGACCCTTTTTGTGAAAAAAAATGTGCAACAGATTGGTGTTATTTGTTACTTATAAGAATAACGATAAAACTAAAAAAATTAATAAATACCGAAATCGACCATTTTTTGACAGTGTATGTAGGTAGGGTGACAATAATTTATTTCTACCTAGGATAACAACCTTTTAAAGTAAGTTTGGTTTGGATATGTCGAGAGAATGGATGAAAGGCGATTAACGAAAGGGATTTATAAAGCGAATGTCAGTGGAGTCGCCGGGAGGGGACGCCTTAAAAAGGCATACCACGACCTTATTGGTGAGATCCTTCAGAAAGGTCAGGTGCGTAGTACCCGCAACCGGCGCATGTGTATGACAAGATGTATGAATCTGGACGAAGCAAAAGAAGTATGCAAGAATCGTAGCAGATGGCGTTTTGTAGTTTCTGCCTACCCCTATGGGAAAAAAGCGTGAGTGTATATATGTATGTAAAGTAAGTTTGTCTTCACAACATTCTCATCTCCGCTGCACGTATTCTACTTTCATCCATCTTTTTAACGGCCCAGCACTCGGATCCATACAACACGACCGGTCTTATGACGGATTTGTATATTTTGACCATTCAGCTTGAGAGGCATCCGTGGTCCGCAAGTTGTTCCTGTGACCTGTCGCCGTTTCATCCAACCTGAGTCGATTCGATGTGTAACGTCCCGATCAATTCGAGAGGTACCGAAAGTTGGAGCAAATTGGTACAGAATCACCGCCCTATTATTGAAGATATAGACAAGCAAATTTAACTAATTTTATAAACTTACGTAATATTTATTGGAACACACTACAATAAACACAGTTTCAAAAATTGGTTTAAATATTATTATGTAGTTTAGGCTGTTCTAACCACGTCAGACTTTTTGTAGTACCGATATGTCGAGCTAGGCCGACTTTTCCTCTGATTCTTAGACTCAACGCCGTGTGCGTTGTGTGTGTGTTTGGTTTCCGAGGAACAGAAAAACAAAATAAGTGAAATAAAATGAAATGATATTTATTTCTGTAAATAGATCTTTTACAAGTAGTTTTTTTTTAATATCGTACAATTAACTTTAGTAATCAAAATAATATTATGCATGATGACTAGGACCTACAAGGCAACTCAGTTAATCTTTAGCGCGCGCTCAGGGAGGACCGATCTAATTGGCGATCTAATTGATCAGGTTTGGACAGGATGAAGATGCGGCCGGTGCCAGACCTGGTCAATGCTCGGGGGTCTTCCGGGGCGCTTGCATCGCTGAGAAATGATACAACGTTCGTCCCTAGCAAGTGCATGTGGCCAACTGTCGAATGTTAAATTTTTCACCCATAATCGGATCGGTCGGGATGCACCGTGTTTATTTCTGACCGACTTTTTGTAGGTAGTATATGCGTTGCACTATATTGCGACCAGTACGTTCTATTTAACTCCTACAAAAAATCGATCAACAATTATCGTGGACGAATGGATGTGAGCGGTCAGCCTTATATTTCAATTGTGTCATAGACAAAAAAGTATTATTTTATGCCAGTATGAAAAATAAGTCTCAATGGATCTTTAGTCGATTCGCACCGCGAGTGGTCCGAACCGCGGTGTGGACTGCACAAGAACGTTTTGTGATGGTAGATTCAGACAGGGAAGATAATTATAATAATATGGAGTTTTATAACACATCCCTTATAGTGCAACCAGGCACAAAATAACAGAAAAAGAAAACAAAATAATTTATAAGTAACATTTTGATTGTCCACTACCGAAACTTTTCGTGCTATCGAACTGTAAAATAATTAATATTTAAAAATATTAAGTATTTATAAAATTATGAATATACCTACAGTATCAAAACAAACTTACTTTAAAAGGTTGTTATCCTAGGTAGAAATAAATTATTGTCACCCTACCCACATACACTGTCAAAAAATGGTCGATTTAGGTATTTATTAAAAAAATTATGTTTTATCGTTATTCTTATAAATAACAAATAACACCAATCTGTTGCACAATTTTTTTCACAAAACGGGTCAATTTTGTGTTTGCCTTCTCCTTCAAACGTTTCCGTAATAAACGGAAAACGAAAAAAAAATGGAGGACTGAGGGCCCGAACATTATCAAGGTCATAACTTTAAAAATGCAAGAAGTGGTGACCTGTTCTTGCTTTCACAAATTTTCACAAATTATCTAGTAGCTTATAGGACATGAAACCGTAGCTGTAAGTTAATGGTTTCATTTTATTTGCGAAATTAACTTTGACATGTATGAGGATTGAGGGCCCATTTTGAACGAAGATTTACAAATCAGGACAGTATTTTGGGATAATATCTTGTTTTCACAAATGTTGTTTGGCATTAACTTAGATTTTGGCATAAAGACTTCTGCTGTAGTGTCCATAGTTTATCCGGTACAGGTGGGCGACTACTACGCTAGAGGTCTTGGGTTCGATCCCTAGGTCGAGCAAAGTGTTATTGAGTTTTTCTATGAAATTCTCAGTAGCAGCTCGGAGTCTGGATTTGTGCCCGGTGAATGGCAATAGGCTCGCCCCCTATTACATGGGACCCAAACATACCGGCGAACTGTGGGTGTACATTAAGTACACCTCTGCCTAACCCTTCCGGGAATACAGGCGTATGTTATGTTATTTATAAACTACCCTCGCTGTTCAAACTCATAAACCTATATCATGATGTGTAGTCGTGTCCGTGAATATTGTGATTCATCAAAAGTGGGCATTTTAGGCCCGTCTGTATAATTCTAAATCCATCTTATAAACAATACAACAACAATAAACTTTTTATTGGCTATTCTTCTATTTACTCAACAATAACTCGTTATTTCGCCATTATTTGTCTGATGCTATAGTAAATGAAGTATTGTTTTTATTTCTAACAGTATGTTAGTTTGTTTCGAGTAGTACACACAGCTACAAATCAATCTATTCGAATCAGTATAAGCTCACCTCTAATTGTGAGGAAAGCCTTCACAATGCGAGGTCAGCCTATATTGGAGTTGTATAGTTAGATCTGTAGCCGTGTGTAGTACCTACCGTACTTGGTTAAGTAGGTAATCTAAGGATTTTTTGTTTTGAAGCGTTATTTAAGTAGAATAGAAGATACTTAGTGGAAATATTATTATAAGCCCAAGATATTGAAATTTTTGTGAAAGAGTTCGTCGAGTTCAGTGAGTGATGGAGTATCTAATCATTTTTTTAATAACGTTCTATTAAATATTTCTTTGGTAACTTTTTCTTACACTATCTCTATGGCAGTTTTCAAAATATTATTTATATAATATATATTTTTATTGTCATCAGATTTAAAGGATTTAACATGACGTGCCTATAACATTGCAACAGAATAGCAATAACGCTATCTGGGAGAAACATATAGGTAGATAAAGTTCGCACGGCTATACATTAAGCAATTAATTTCCAATAGAAGTTGACCACTCAGTATATAGACAGTCTATACAATGCGAGGTCAGCTTATTTTGGATTTGTATAGCTCCACGTGTAGCTATAACGAAATTATACAACGTTAGTTTTAGTTTACCCGAAAGCCGAAAGTAGTTTGTTCAGAATGAGTAACAGAATCGATTGCAATGGTTTTTAGCCTATGTTATTTTTTTACATTTAATAATTACTCAAGTTGGGCACCCATTTTTATTATGAAAATCGGCGCAAGAAACACCGAACAGGGAGGTCAATCACTTGCCTGTGCCGCGCGGCGCTATTGGCTCTTCTTACTTACCCACCCGCGCAAATTAGATAAAGTGGTAAATTAGGACAATGTTTTGAGCTCGTCACCGCGTGAGTTTTAATCATTTTTTTTTCTTACTTTTCAACTCAAATTAAAGTTAGGGTGTTTCGGTTTTAGGGTAAACAAAAATTTGCGTTGTATATTTTTTGCTGTCCCATTAGGCTGTGTACTGTATAAATACTCTGATGAAATAAAAAGTTAAGATGGAACTTTGCGAAAAAAGAAGTGAGGCCGGCTAAAACTACGCCTAACGGTGTACAACATACAATTACACGAACACACGTATACTGAAACTACGCCTTATCTTGTCAATCAAGCTATCGAGGTATCGAAAGCTCGACTGACAAGATAAGGCGTAGTTTACTAATACATTTGTGCGTGTAATTGTGTGTTGTACACCGTTAGGCGTAGTTTTAGCCGGCCTCACTTCTTTGTTCGCAAAGTTCCATCTTAACTTTTTATTTGATCTGAGTATAAATAATACTAGATGAGGTAGGAATTCACTGACTTTAAGAATAAAATTGCAACATAATAGTGTCGTTACCTAGATACTTGCCACTGATAGCGTTATTACCCCAAAGTTTGCTGTAAATACTGTAACTAAATGGACTTGATCAATAACTACATAATTCCTTACTTTAAATTAATAATTTTAGCTTTACAAATAATACGCAAATAATATCCACTTCGTCTATACGGCAATAGAACCCAATGGAAGATGTACAAGGCACCAGGGTATATGATACTGATCTTCTAAGCGATGTGAACTAAAATGATTCGTTATTATATTAAAACTTTTTTAGCAGTTTTACTTTTTTAGGCTGTGAATCAAACTCAAAATGTTAGAATTCCACTACATTGATATTTGTTACAATATCACTGTGTACCTGTGTAAAACTAGTTACAATGAAACCACGGCCTATAAGAAATGGAATAAGAAAAAAATCCAAATGGGGCTGTTTTTTTTGTTATAATTAAAACTACCTACTTTTAAATGCCTCTTTAGACAAGAATAGTAATGCTGTGGTTTCATTTAATTAAAAGTAACAACATTGTACTCACCCTGCATAATTAAAAATATGTAGATTTCAAAGTTTGATACACAGCTTGCTGTAAATCCTTCAATGTGACCTACTTCTAAATATATTTAATCCTATATTTTATACATTATTTACATCTATTTATATTCACATATACAAAATCATTCATAATACATAGTATCCCGGCAACCAAATGGCCTAGCCTATTGTCCAGGACAGGAATTCCCTTCCTGTGTCGAGGATCAAGTTCATACGAGCATTAATTCTCCAGTTACTGGCTGTTTTATGAATAATGATGTGATATCAAGTATTTTCAATGGATAGAACACCAGTACGGGGGGCGAAGGTTATTTTTGAGCTTCACTCATCAAATTATTATATTTTTGAAGTACGTCGCACATCATTACCACAAAATATCAATTTTTCTCAGTTGAATTTGAACTTAATCATTAACATGTTAAGGTTTAAAATCATTTGGAGAAATTTGACAGTGCTGGCGACAGTACATTCACACCCCTAATGTTGCTAACACATGCGGCTACATATCAAGGCATAAGCTGATCTCGCTCGATCGTTTTCCGTACAATAAGGGGTCAGATTATACTTCATATGGCGCCGACTAAGTGCCAGAAGGTTTTGTACTTGTGTAAATCGTGTCATTGATTCGATAGCTCGCTTACCTACAATGCCTACAAAACAGAAAGGGACAAGGTAAACCAACCGCCATAATTATGAAGAACTTAAAATAAAAAACCAAGTTTAAAAATAACAGTTTACTTTAAAATAAATAGCGACCAACAACGCTCATGCTAGGGATGGAAATCATAAAAACCAGGGAGGTATATTGTTCTACATTTGATATTCAAATATTTGGTTTGTAATGAACACAAACAATAAGTAAAAAACTATCGTGACTATATTCTAGTATTTACTTGTATCGTGAAAAACTATGCACAACAATTTTTCGCAGTACAGTTAACGTATAAATTAGGCAAACGACCTCACATACATTTCTCCTGAATATCATTGGCTTGATTAGCTTAGAGTCTTATCACTGTTCATTTACCTAGCAATCTTGAAAAAAAACACTATACCAATTATGAGACTCCTCATAATTATTATTATCTTATGTCAAAAAGTTGTTAGTGTTTCAGTCTGTAAAACATACATTATCATAATGTTAGAATTTATCTATAATAAATACGTGAATGACGTTTAAAAAGAAAAACGTAAAGGTCAATAGTTCGTCTAAAACAAACATAATACATTTTAACAACTATATCGGTAGCAGAATTACTTTTTATACTTCCAAATATATTTAAACAACAAGTATAAAAACTGCAAGTAATCTTTTACATAATTGTTACAGGCACAAAACCGGTGGTACCTATTATTTTATTCTTTAAAAAATGTCATCCACATTCCCAGTGTTTTCAGAATTTTGTGCGTAGACAAAATAACTAGGAAGTTGTTACGAATCACTACTTAACCTAATTTTAGTCAAAAATATAATAAGCACTTTGGATTAGTGTTTAGTCACATTACTATCAGAACACAATGATTGCCTGTAATCCCAGAAGAATATGGCGTAGATAAACTTGACAAAGTTCACTTATAATAGTACTAGTAAATATGTGAAAGGAGCAAGTTCAGCACTAGCAGCATACATTTTTTGGACAATTTAAGAGATAGTATAAAATAGTATATTCAATTTTTAACGTGCAACTAAAATAATGCAAATAAAACGATACAATATTATTCTTCTTTACATATAATCTAAACATATTTCAATGTTAAAAAATAACAAATAACTTCGTAAATTCCAACCGTATTAGTACTATATATATGTAATTTTTGCGCACTTTCGTACTTTTACTAAAACTTCATAAAGCTGTATTGAAATAATAGATAAACAGGGCTCCATTAAATTCAGTGTCAGTCAGTTCCGATGAAAAGCAAATTAAATTTGCTATGGCAAAATAACATTATAGTTTTTCTAATACAATACTTATAAACAGCCTCTCTTGTTTTAACCTGAATGTAGGGCATAAGATTGCTATATTATTTTATCACTTAAATTACTCATATTTCCGACCTATTTTATGAGGCTATTACGATAATGTATTATATGATTGATAATAATCGAAGATTTTGTAGATATAAATAATATGCTCTGTAATTCATATATAGATGTTCTAAGACGCATTTTTGTTTGCAGTATTTTGATTTGACAACCCCAAGGGAGGAACAATGTACAATTAAATTGTCTAACATTATAGGATTTCACCTATTACCATTTAGCCCCTATACATATTACGTAATATTACCGAAACAGTTAATTGTAGTACTATAAGACCAAAACGTTATTATTATCTTAATAAGCACCAAAATAACTTACATTGTTATTGTAATGTCTGTCACACAAATAATAATGTCCGAGATAAAGTCAAATTATGAGAACAATATTCTAATGTTAGGTTAACTTAAACTGCAAAGTCTTACTACATGTTTACTTAAACAAGGGTGAAATAACTACTAAATGCAAAACAAATATATCTTAAAATCAGATAATTAGTCTTATAGCAATACCACACGATGGCAAGGTAAATCACCGTTACAGCAACATATAAAATAGGTAAACAAATGGATGTATTTGGCTAACTGCATCTCATTATTACCTTAAAATTTCAATCAACAAACTACAAACATTCACAACGTAAAAATGATATAACTTGCATATAATATATAATAGCTATAGAACACATTTTGTCATAATTACTTATAATGTCACTATGCATGTCACTGTTATCCCAGGCACCTTACTCTTAATTCGCACTGGACTGCTAACCTTTGCCAACTTCTGTAATTCGTATATATTTTCCTTCACACACGATCTCTTGAATAAATAATTACGAGATCACTTAAACTGATGATTTATTGGCGACCTTCCTCTTAACCCACTGATTTCCAGCACTTTCAACGTTTCAGTACACAACACTTTGCAACTAATTAGTCAAAACTAAGTCTTTTCGACTATTATTCACTGTCCGAGTCGTCGGGTGAGAACGTCCCACGCAGCGGAGACATACATGGCCGATCGCTAGATATCCATTTTAATGATAATGGGGCAGACCCGCGTGAAGGTGATGCCGACGACGATACCAGTCACCAATATGGCGCCGGCGATCATGCCGGCTATGCCCGCGTTCTCAGGTGCAACAGTACTGGTAATCATACAATCAAGTCAGATACATGATAAAATTAAGTGTGATGGTAATGTAAGTGATTTATAGCAGTATTGCAAACATTTTTTAAATTATGTAGTAAAAAATTGTGCTCTCATCAACAATGAAAAATGCCTCATTAGTCTAGTGGCACTAAGCACGACTGCTACGCTTAAGGTCCTGGATTCGATCTCCAGGTCGAGTAAAGCAAAGTGTTGTTGGGTTTTTCTATGAAATTCTCAGTTGCAGCTCGGAGTTTGGATTTGTGCCTGCTTAATGGCAATAGGCTCGCCCCCTTTTACATGGGACCTAAGCATACCGGCAAAGTAAGGGTGTACACTTTTACACCTCCGCCTAACCCTTCGGGGAGGCGTGATGGTATTAAATGATTGTTGGTGTTGGTTCTAATATTTTTTATTTTATTTTAACAACGCAAACATGATTGATAATAAACAGATACTCACCCGCCGACGTACATCATGCCCAGCGAGCTGCCGTGACCGGAGCTCCAGCCGAGGAGCACCGCCCCCACCCAGAACACCCAGTCATTGTTGATGTAGACCGGCAAGGAGCGGTCCATCGGCTTGTAGTTGCACACCAAGAAGAACGGCACGAATAACAGCCGCACCGTTGTGAACACCACCAGCCATCGAGGCGACGGCTACAAGGTGGAAAATACTTTTTAACTTACTTTGAAAAAGGAAGGTACCTTTGTGGGATTATATTGGTTTCCAACACACGAATATTAGACCTCGGATTTTATCGGACTTTTATTTTAACAAGAAGACGTCCAAAATCTCACTCTACCCGTGACTATAAATACTGTAAAGGATCCGAAACATCGGTGATAGAATTATATCAAAATATCGCGATAAAGTCCGTAAAAAGAGGTTTCATTTGTAGTATGGGAGCAACGAGAGCTTTCCTGAACATCGACAATGGTAACGAGGCAATTAATTGTAAGTATGTCCTCTATACTCTATTGCAACATATTTATACAGTTATTCAGCAAATTATGGATTCATGTCAATAGGAAATGCGCCAATAACTATTCACAACTCTTCACTAAAACATTGACAGAAACATAGTTATACGACTTACTTATGATACTTGTACAACATTCTAATCATAAAGTTGTAGAACTAATATTATCACGCTCCCAAAAACCAAATAAGTGTTGAATTTGGCGATTCAAAGGTTCGACTCAGTCTTCAGACGGATTTTCAACATGGTTGTTGCAAAACTAAGTTTTACACAAATTTATTTTAAAATTTGCGTATATTTTAGTAATGCTTTATTGTACCCACTTATAAAAGTAAGAAACAATGTAATGTTTCCACTGTTGCGTAGTGGGAGTAAAATAAGTCATAGGCTATCGTTATAATAAATTTCATGAATTTACACTGCGTTAACTGCCGTATTTAGAGACGTTTATTAATCATGAAGTAATATCGTAATTTCCAAGTATATATATATATATACTTAATATTTATTTAATATTTAATTTAATTTTAATATATTTAATTTTATTAATTATTAATATTATAAAGCTGAAGTGTTTGTTTGATTGTTTGCTTGAACGTGCTAATCTCAGGAACTACTAGTCCAATTAGAAAAAATCTTTCAGTGTTAGATAGCCCATTTTTCGAGGAAGGCTTTAGGCTAAATATCATCACGCTAAGACCAATAGGAGCGGAGCAGAAATGAAAAATGTTGCAATAACGGGAAAAAATATTCCTTTTACAAATGTAGAAAAGCCGAAAAACCATGCGGGTGAAGCCGTGGACGGAAAGCTAGTTTAATATAATATTATACTTACGAATCGCCAAAGGCTTGCGGTGATGTTGCCAATCGTGGCTGTAAGGTTGAATGTCAAGAAGCATGTGAGCCGGACGAAGTCGTTGCCCAAAAACCCTTCGGTGACCGGTGCAATGTCTGTCAAGCAAAAATAGTTATAGTTGGATATTAACAGTGAATTATGCTAGGATTTCATAATTTCTATTATTTTTGTTTCATCTACGCTTGACGGGTTATATCTTATATATAAAACTTTCGTGTCAAAATGTTAGTTACCATACTCTTCCAAAACGGAGACCAATTTTTTAAGCAATTTTTTTTTGGACAAAACTTTTATTTTTTTATAATGTGGCATTAAACAAGAAACGTATACCCCATGCATGACTTCGGTTTAGGATAATTGTTGCAAAACTAAGTTTTACACAAATTTATGAAAAAAAGATGCGTATGTTTTAGTAAAGCTTTACTGTACCCACTTATAAAAGTAAGAAACAATGTAAATGTTTCCACTGTTGCGTAGTGGGAGCAAAAAAGGGAAGCTAAGCCTATAAACAAATCTGGTTGTGTGACTATTCTAATTCTAAGGCTTAATAAGTAGCTATAATGAGGTTTTATACAACGATTTAATAAAATATAGCAGGCCTATTGTAAAATATATACACAAATTTATAATTTCAAATAATTTGTGTAATGAATAAATAATTTAAATCTGCTAATAAGTTCTAATATAGCGTTTAAAGTTTTTGGTGGAGATTGTGAGGGTGCGTTCTGTCCCTTTAAATATCATTGAATCATCTATATTATGTCACTAAAAATATAATTATAGTAAGACCTTTTTGCACACGAGTCAATTTAACTAGTTTAAAGTATAAAGTGAAACAGGAATGTGACGTAAATACCTGATATGACGGACGGGTACACGGAGAGCGTGACGAAGAACGTGATGAACACGTTGTAGAGCTGAACGAAGGCCTGCCGGCACAGCTTCAGCTTGCTGACGTGCGGCTCGTTGCTGCCACTGCCGGTGGCTTTCGTCTGCTGCATCATCGAGTCGTGGTACCGGTAAAACCTCTGCCGAAAAACTCATTAATATACTTTTACTGTTATCAATACATATTATAAAACAAGTCCTCAGCCGCGTCAGTCTGTTCGCGATAAACTCAAAAACTACAGCACCGATTTTCATGCTGTTTTCACGAATGGATAGCGTGGTTCTCGATGACCATGCTAGTCTATAATCTGTCCCTATGTATGCTTAGATCTTTAAAACCACGCAATGGATTTTGATGCGATGAGAGTGTTTCAAGAGAAATGGTTATATGTATAATCAGTGGCGTGCACAGAGATTTCAGACAGGGTATGCAATAAAAAACTGACCAGTTTCAGCTTTTTGTAGGTATCTTCCCGAAAATATTCTTACTATCGCGATAAGTAAACAAAATACAATGGAAAAAAATACAATTTGTTTGTATGTACACAACCAGTTAACCAGTAATGATTATCATAAAACTTTTTATTAAAATGACGAGTACTATAACCCTTTCTTCGAGTTAAATCCAAACTGAGTACTGACCTTAACTTTGAAATCAATTTAGCTTTTTCCTCAGAAAAATAATGTCGAAAACGCGCCAGATTTTAATTTGTTTAAACACACTTGACCTACACAGGTCTCACAGGTATATTTTTCAATTTTTACGAGTTTAATATTACTTTTTTACAATAATAAACTTATTAAAAATTACTCGACAAACAATCACTTGCGCCAAGAAAAACAATATGGCGAAAAAATTTGGAATGAATAAAAATATAGTCGATCAATTGGTCAATCCGACTAAAAACGTTGACCCTCTGCAATAAACAATATGCGCTGCTTTTGCCGGTTCTTAATTTGGTCGCAAAGCAAATAAGCAGTGCTTCTAAATCTGTCACACACGCTCATATTTACACGCACACAGTCACACTTTTGCCGTGCACTACACGAGATGCGTCCAAATGCATTGTATGAAGAATAAGCAGCGAGGTGCACTGCTTATCTCAGCAGAGCGCGCCACCAGCGCGGAGCTGAATGACGCGGCGCGCGCAAGTTATCGACGCTTCAACGAATTAGTTCTTAAAAAAAAGTAATAGATGGTGCGCAAGCTAAATTACCATTTTTTTATTACATTTATTTATCATTAGAGGGGAATAAATTTATTATTAATTAAATACATTTAGGGACTACAGGGTATGCAGAGCTTATTTGCTTGTATGGAGTGCACGCCACTGTGTATAATATATACATTATACATATAATTATAAAATATTCGACAGAAAAGTCGAGAAAACACTCAGAAAATAAATAGACTTACATTGAGCGGCAGAGCGAAGTACGTATCAAGACACACGAGCAGCACAAACATGCCACCAATGAAGTAGTAGATGGCCGCGGTCCTCTCGCTGTCGAAGAAGGCGCTGCACCAGTTGAGGAACACCACGAGGAGTCCGCAGACGTTGCTGCCCATCACCACGGCGCCCGTGTACTTGGGCGGCAGGCGCGCTGCCACGCCGAACACTGAGTTCTGGAAGATCGCGTTGAAAGCTGAAACAGTTTTTTTTGTTGTTGCAGTTGTGTGTTGTAGGAGACCGTCATAAGCTCCGCGCTGTGTTCGGAGTTGGTGATTCCATGTCATAAGATACTTAGTGATTCAGACTATAATGTGGCTTGTTTACCCGAACTTTGTCTTAAAATTGCGGATGTTCTTAAAAAAGGCCAGGTTCCGAGCACCCTAAACCGACGGTCATGCATGAAGAGATTAATGAATGTAGATGAAGCGAAAGTAATGTGCCAGGATCGTAGCAAGTAGAAATCTATAGTCTCTGCCTACCCCCATGGGAGACAGGCGTGACAATATGTATGTATGTCTTAAACCAGACCTTTTCTCCTTGGGCGACAATTTTTTTTAGTTTTTTTTAGCAAATTGTTCCTCTGTAACACATTCTAGGATCACGGCAGTAAGAATAGAGACATCAACTGTATATTATTCACAATAATTGAGTAGATAGTAGTGTAAATTGTCAACTTTGACGGAATCCTTAATTTTATACTGACTATCAGCTACGATAACGATTTTTAAACCCCCGACACAAAAACGACGGGGTGTTTAAGTTTGACGTGTGAGTGTGTGTCTCTGTCTGTGGCATCGTAGCTCCCGAACGGATTTTGTTTTTGTTTGTTTGAAAGGTGAATTAGTCCGGAGTATTCTTTGCTAAATAGATATAATGCAATAGGCATGATGACAGTAAGCAAGAATTACTAAAATAATATGTTCATATACTGAAATATAATTAATATGTTTAGAAAATAATATTTATTTTTATTTATAAGACGGGATTATTAATTTATTTAATAAAATAAAACTACAAAATACACTAGTCCGCCATGTTCAGTTGAACACCAATCAGATTCAATTACGTCACATCTATGTTGAACTGTCGCTGTCACGTAAATTTCGTACGAATTTCGACGATCTCCGCGCTTAAAATTGTTTATTATGTATTTCCTAATTGTATATTACTTAGCTTTTGTCCTACAACTTGTGTAAGAACTTATTAAGTAATGGAACAAGGGTTTACCAAGGCAAACAGCTCTAATTTGCCCAGAATTGATTTGTTAATGCTGGGACAGTTCCCGGTTTTAAACGAAGAGTTCTGTTCAGCAGAATTTAGAAATGTTAAAACTACAATGTAAGTATTATTTATTATTATTTGTATTATACCTACTATAATTAAAAAAATAAAATCATTTTTAAAAAGCACAGCTTCGTATGTTTAGTTTTAATAATGTTTTGATTTTATAAAATATGCTTTCCTATCGATTTCTTTGTTTTAGATCCTCCAGGCCATCTTATGGGGACGACGCGATTAGCTACGTTCAGTTAAAACGCGATGGAAATCTATGTACTTATAGTTAAATCAAAAATCTGCCCAGAACACAAGGTCCACGCGAAGTTATATGCAGTGACGTTAATAGTTGACGAAGTAAAGGAAGAAGTTATATCGGTAGAATGCCATGACTATAGATGCTGGCGGGAAACATTCCGAATCATTCCCGTCGAATACTTCGGAAGTATTCCGAAATATTCCGAAACTTTGGGAATATTTCAACTGTCAAAAAAATACCATAAAAATCGACCTTACTACCTATTTCGCGCTTGGAAGTTGTTAATTATATTATCTTTAGTTGTGTTGTGAGCGGTAGGTATATTAAATTTATGGTTGTGAGTTCAAACTCATAACCTCCTTTTTTTCAAGTCGGTTAATATACCAAAACCTGCTCCTTAGTATGTTTATCAAATACTTTTCTGAAAACCGCATCAAAACGTGTTCGCTTGCAAGGTTTGCCTTTATTTGTTTTATTGACTGGCTATTATACGCGTTAAGTAGGTAGGTAATGATTAATACGGTAAGTATTAATCATTACCATTACCTATGCGACTCGCGAATGCTCGCAATGCGTACAGAGCTACATACAAACTAACCAAAAACGTAGGTAACCCTTTTTCAAAAAACAAATCAAACATGCTAGGCCGGGTTTTTTATTCCACAACTGACATTAATAAAAATAGTATTCGATTTCGAAATAAATAGTTACCTATCTAAAAACAAAAGAATAAAAATGCTGTTAATCGCAGGCTAACATATCTACCTATAAAAATATTATCATAAACTTAATCAATCCCATTTACATTTACTGAACAATAACTAACTCACCCACCACACCACAAACAAACACGTTTATTCCCGATAATGAAATATTCGGGCGAAATATTCGGCGGAAACATTCGATTGCGGGGTATGAATCTTTCTCGCGCGGGCGAAAACTTCTCCGGGGAGCATCTCCCCTCTTACCGCACCCCGCACCGCCATCGCCTGCACGCAGGACTCGTGCGACTCGTGGCAGTCGGGCGCGCGCGGCGGCGGATGCGCAAGCGGTCGGCGCATAGAGGGGCTGCGGCGGCGACGATCGACGACCGATGAAAAATACAGTTTGTTCGAAAAAAGTTAGCCGTTCCGAACTACCGCGGTGATAAAATCGTTTATTAAGTATTTCAATACATAAATATTGAAATTAGTAAACAAAATAATTAGAAATGTGAAACTTAACGACCCTATTATTATCTTTACACCGACTCTTTCTATTAAAATTTACCACTTCTAAACCACTTGCAGACAACTTCCGATCGGCGTACTTATTTCGAACAAACTGTACGATTTTTCAGCAAAAATATAAAAATCTTAATTAAATTCATTTTGAATAATTCTGATTGAAAGAAACTTTCCCAGAAGTATTCCGGAATTATTCAGAATTTTTCAGAAGTTTTGCAACTATAGCCATGACTGCGTTGCCTCACAAGGAGGCTGCAAACATACCATTGCATTTCTCATGTGGGTCCATCGTAGGAGTGAAGAACCGATTATTCAAGTAGGTAATTTACGATCCATTCGGCGAGGCTCAGGCTCAGTCAGTGTCTCGCCTCGTAAGTTACTTGAATAATTGATTAAAAATTTAATGTAATAAAGAAAATCTATCGGGTAAAATCTCTCGAGCTATCTATGAACTTTATTTTAGTAAATAAAACATGATGTCAAATCATTTTCGGTTTTATTATTTTAAGAATAAAATCGAAAATGGAAGATATAATTACAAAAAAAGAGGTATCTTTGTGAATTTATTCTATCGAGCCAACTTTATCAAATCGTGTTTCCCTTGTATGTGTTCCCTAGAATATATACTCAACAATATAAAATTATTTTCTCAGATTTTAATTTTACTATTTACTACTTAAAAAAAACATTTTTATGTGGGCTTTGCAGTACCACCCGGCCTTAATCTCCTATTGTATACGATGTCAAAACATAGAAGTGACGTCATAAGCAGACGCCATGACACCAGGGACCGTTTTCGCGCTAATTTAAAAACATTGAATTAAAATCGCATTTTTGTATCAAAAACCTTTTTTAATTGCAGAAAAAAATTATTTTTCGGAAATAGTATATACATAAGAATATTTTAGATCAGTTTTTGAAAATCAGTCATCATGCCTATTGTCAGAGTTTATTTAAATCTTTAATTTAGTAGTTATTAGCCAGTTTACTACTCAATTGATGTCGCAATTCTTACTATCATGATCGTAGAATGTGTTATAGACGAACAATTTGGGAAAAAAACGGCGCCCAAAAAGAGACTATCCACTTTAAAGACGCGGTCACATTACTCACAGTGTAGCTGTCCAGCTATGTATGTTATTCGTGTAATTGTAGGATCAGTTTGGTTTAGTCTTTCGTAGTTGGCGCTTTACCAAAAAAATGTGTTTATGTTAGCCTGCGTTCCCATTGAGGGACCACATTTGAATTTTGAGCTTTTGAATGCGTCAGCCTTTAGTAAAAGTTCCCAAACAATTGTAAATTCAGCCAATAATTTGTAAAAGCAGCCACTCAAAAGTTACAATAGGCCAAAGGTGGTCCCTCAGTCGTGACCCACAGGCATCCATATCTCGTGACCTAGTGAATATTTACAACTGCTGTAAATTTCTGCTCTTAGTAAGAGATTTGTAAAACTAATTTACCAAATATGAACCCTTTCCGTTCACTGTGTAAAAATTGCTAGCATGCAGAAGGTGGTCCCTCAATCGTGCACTATAAGTTCACCTTGAGTGAAGACCACAATGGAATTAAGAATTTTCGTATGGTTCTAGCGTTAGTAAAAGTATTGAAAAGATTGTAAATTCAACCTTTAGTTTGTAAAAGTAGCCATTCAAAGAGTATACTGGATTGAAGGTGCTCCCTCAATTGAAACGCTTGTCAAAAGAAAATATCAATTTACGTACCATTCGGAAGTTTAATAGACCAATACTACAGTCTATCCTTTAGTAAAAATTTTTACTAACGATTACTATACTAAACAGTATAAAAAAACGTGTAGTTTTGTGTTAAATAATAATAACATTCCGGCGGAGAAATACTAGAGCGAGGTGACCACACAGCAGGATTTTTCTAGAGACTATTCGATTTAAACGACACCTGAAGAACCGACTAGCGAAATCCTTCGAATAGTTGGGGCTTTTGAATTTGTTAGCGCCAGCGACCTCGGCCATTATAAGTCTTACTAGCTACTTTTATTTATGGCGACTTACGTTATACCTAGGTACATTTATGAAAGTCTTCCAAACGAAAAAATAATAATATACACATTGCTACTGACTCATTTGTAATGTTTGACTGAACTCTATTAAATCCGTGCGTTATACTGGTGATCGGGTGCTGTTTGTGGTAACTGGTCGACTTAATTATATTTTTTTACACACTCATAAGTTGACCGAGTTGCCTTGTAGGTCCTATATGATATAAAAACTTGTCGCGAGATTTTTGGACCTATGTACTCGTATTTACTTAGTTTGTTTTTTTTTTTTCAATTATTATTAAATTAATTTAATTTACTTGTTTATCTACACAGGTAAATCTCGCAACAAGCTTTCATATCATATAAATTGTGTTATGACGTCATAGGTTGTAAAAAAAAATTACTAGACTAATGAGTGCCTCATTGGTCTAGTTTTTCAATTTATAATTAGTCTAGGTCATAAGCGCGATTGCTATGCTAGAGGTCCTGGGTTCGATCCCCAGATCAAGCAGTGTTATTGGGTTTTTCTATGAAATTCTCAATAGCAGCTTGGAATCTGGATTTGTGCCCGGTTGATAGGAATAGGTTCGCCCCCTAAACATACCGGTAAAGTGTAGGTGTACATAAGTACAGGTAAGTCAAATACAAATAAAGATTAAGATAAAAAACCAGTCACAAGTTTTTATTTATCCGAAAAAATACTGTTGTGTGGTCACCTCGATCCTAGTATTTTTCCGCAGGAATGTTATTGTTATTTAACACAAAACTACACGTTTTTTTATACTGTTTAGTATAGTAATCGTTAGTAAAAATTTTTACTAAAGGATAGACTGTAGCATTGGTCTATTAAACTTCCGAATGCTACGTAAATTGATATTTTCTTTTGACAAGCGTTTCAATTGAGGGACCACCTTCAATCCAGTATACTCTTTGAATGGCTACTTTTACAAACTAAAGGTTGAATTTACAATCTTTTCAATACTTTTACTAACGCTAGAACCATACGAAAATTCTTAATTCCATTGTGGTCTTCACTCAAGGTGAACTTATAGTGCACGATTGAGGGACCACCTTCTGCATGCTAGCAATTTTTACACAGTGAACGGAAAGGGTTCATATTTGGTAAATTGGTTTTACAAATCTTTTACTAAGAGTAGACATTTACAGCAGTTGTAAATTTTCACTAGGTTACGAGATATGGATGCCTGTGGGTCACGACTGAGGGACCACCTTTGGCCTATTGTAACTTTTGAGTGGCTGCTTTTACAAATTATTGGCTGAATTTACAATTGTTTGGGAACTTTTACTAAAGGCTGACGCATTCAAAAGCTCAAAATTCAAATGTGGTCCCTCAATGGGAACGCAGGCTTTATGTTACGTACCGTGCATACTTTCATATGTATTTAGTTAAAAGCTGTTATTTTGAAATTACAAACAGACACTCAATTTTATTGATTGGTATAGATATTTATCCATTATTTCACTACTAATAATAATGATGTCAGGTGCGTAGTACCCGCAACCGGCGCATGTGTATGACAAGATGTATGAATGTGGACGAAGCAAAAGAAGTATGCAAGAATCGTAGCAGATGGCGTTCTGTAGTTTCTGCCTACCCCTATGGGAAAAAGGCGTGAGTGTATGTATGTATGTATGTAATAATAATGATGACCTGTTTACTGTACATTTACTATTTGTAACTGAGATTCATATAGGTAGTTAGCCTAAAGGTGTAGTTGCTGGTTAACAAAACGAAAGAAAGAAAAGAATACTCACTGTTCAATAAGAATACGGACAACATTGTGAGCCAAAAGAACACTTCTGGCCATTTTGAGCTATCAACCATCGCCAGGACAATGGTAAACACGAATATGACCACTTCTATAATGAGCGCCCACACGATTCGGGTCGTAAGATTGCCACTGAAACAATGAATTCAAAATTATTTTTGTACAACCTTATTTCTTATACCGTAAAAAAATTAGGGGTCATTTTACTCATCATTATTATCAACTTTTCCCAAGGGACCAACCCCGATAACGCGGAAAAATAATAGCTGTTGCATACAGTTATGATTTGAACTATTTTTTTTCCGGGTGTCAGTTCACTTAACGTATTTTTTTAATTTACGTAACGTAGTACGTTGCTCGTGAAAACAAAATTGTTGAACCCTGAAATCTAAAATTTAGCATTCCTGTAGATTTTTCACATCAAAGAAAAAACATAATAAATGTGTAAATCCATCTTTTTATTATTTTTTTCATCTCGAAGCTCAATAAAATAAAGGAAACTTCGAGCCTTACAGAATGCCTTTAAGCTCAAAGCTCGCAACTTTCCTCGCTTATTACAAAAATTTACACGTGCATAGTTTTAATCATTTTAACCCTGCCGCCAGCCCGTTCCATTCCAGCTTGAAACTTGTGCAAAAATAGCAGAAAAAATGCTTGGCAAGCGGACTACTCGCAATTTTTAAACTATGCTGGGGTTAACTTTGCTTTATGTGAGTCGCTGGGATCAAAACCATTTGTTTTTTTTTTATTGTAGACGGGATTAAAGCAACAATAAATAAAATAAAAAAGATCTAAATTATTACAAAACCACGGAACTGCATAAATGCATAAAACTAGACACTTTAAATTCATTTAGTAGTAAATAGTTTTCTTTTTTTTACTTAACTATCAGCTAGAAAACAATCTAACATAACAAGAGTCCGATTCAGAACAAATTTTAATTTTATGTTGGAATATACAAAGTACATATCAATATACATCCATGAAATTGAAGAAGAGCTACTTAATTAAAAGTTTGAACAAACCTCTATGAACGTGAATTCATTAAAAGCTGGAATTAGTCGGCGGTTTGTTTTAGTTTATGATTGGGCGTTTGCCCTCGAACACACCACCCGTGTGTGTTCGAGGGCAATTGGGACTAGGCGGAGAATGTCTGAAGGACTGCCCCATTGACAATTAAAAATCAAAGTTTGATAATAATACGGAAAAAATTGATAATAACCTGCTACGTTTTAGTAACTATAAGTAAAATTATTTTTACGTATATTGATATTATTGAATTTCTGACGTTTCGGAACCTTTATGTGTCAGAAACCAGTAACTTACGCCTTTGGCACACTGACGCGTATCGCAGCGAAACAAATGCGAAATGCTGCATACAAAAGAGACAAGCATAGGTACTTACATTAAGTTAAAGTGAGAAAGAACATACTATGGCCCTAATTTCGCATTTCGCAGCGTCAGTGTACTAAAGGCATAAGTATTCAAATCGTATTAACACGATTAGGTAAGTCGGATTATGAATATGATAATTGGCATATCGAATTGAGCTTGAACCGTTGAATATTTTTACTAGTCTACTGCTGGACGTAGGCCTCCTCTATTTTGTGCCCTGTCCTCCGCTTTTCCATCTAGCTTTTGCCAGCAAACTTTCGCAAATCAAATGTTTAAAAAAAAAGTTTCCTATCAATGTGGGTCGCACACTACTAGTATTCTTATGAACTCCTCGTACACACGGCTACAGGTCAACCTATACAAATCCAGTTTAGGCTGGTCTCGCATTGAACAGACTTCCCAAACAGTAAGAGGCCAGCCTCAACTGGCTTTGTATAGCTTGACGTGTAGCCCTGCGTACTAAACTAAATGCTTGTATTACGAATGCATAGTGCAATGGGATGGGTTTCGAATCGGCAACCAGATGATCGCAAGTCCGACGCCCTAGCCATTAGGCTACCGCCGCTTCATGTTCAATACAACGTAGATACGAAATGATCACTTACGTGGTTCTGATGAAAACATTGACCCAACTGAAGAACAGGTTGGGCATCTGGCTGGCCCAGCCGACGTAGGCGAGGTAGTGCTCCGAGTAGGCCGGCGCGTTCGCCAGCTTGTACGAGACGAAGTAGTCCTTGGCCGTGATGAACATGTTCCAAGCTGTCAGTGTCCCGAGACCGTGCAGCAGGAGCGTCAGGAATATTATGCTACCTTTGTCTTTGGGAGACGCCAAGTCCATTGCTACACCTGGAAGTAATTAAGATTAACTTATTAGTTATTACCCCCATACTTATTTAGGAATATTTTTTAAATTAACAATTAACTGTGACATCCGAGCATTAAGCGGCCATGTGACGATAAGTGGCAACCGCCGCCTATAGACTGGCTATAATCTGTTAGAATTGACTAAACAATGAAAAGAAGAGTAATTGGGTCTTCAGCGCTGCACACTCACCGAAAGAAACGCAACAGTGTAAATATTCCGTGGGAGAGTGGAACTTCCTAGGCAGTGCCTACTCATACATAAATTCTAAAAGTAGTATATCCAACCCTAATAAATATATCAAATATATCAAAAAGATCGTTACAAAGAGACTAAACTAAAGAAACAAAACAAACACGCAAAAAGTTTAACCGGATTTGGGAATAGAACACACTATAGATTGAATGAAGACAGATGTGGGTTCAAATCTCAAGTCAAGGATTACTTTTTGGCATTTATCAAGTGATTTTAATGTTGTTTGGCTATTCAATAATGCTACTATAAAGTATATTATAATAATTAAAACCTTAAAAATATTTTTTTTATTTTATGTATACATTTTAAATGACAAATTATAAAAAAGTTACTGTCGCAATACTTAGGTGCACACAAATTCACTGGAACCTGCGTGTGTTTTAGTGAAGCGTCTCTTTACCCACTGTATAAGTATGTGACATACAGCTATAGGGAACTGAAGACACTGCGTTGGGTAGTGGGACAAGTCGGTCATTATAACTTTCGTCAAACTTTTGTATCTTAGCTACAAAACATGAAAACTTCACTTGCGCGATTTAGGCCTGTTTGTTTCCTTATAATTCCGGTAGGTGGCGTTTCATGCGATGAGCGCGTCTATGATGAAATTGGTAAGTTAGCTTACCTTTCAAATTGAGAGTGTCATTTGGTAGATTGTTTCCCTCCCAAGCGGGCGTCAACTTCACCGGCTCGTTGCGGAGGAACGGTGCCTTCTCGTCCGCGGCATCCCAACCTGAGAACAATAATTTTCATATAAAAAAACTTATAACATATTTGGTATAACATATTTTATAAACTAAAAAAGTAAGTATAGTCTGGTCTCGAAAATGTATCAGACATGTAACATATCCATCAAATTAATTTGGATCGAGTGTATCTTTTTAAAAATGACTTTTTTACTTCTTTTACTTCTATAAAATAATAAAGAAGTAAAAGAAGTAAAAAAGTCATTTTTATACAACATACATAGCCTTCTTTTGAACAAAAAGAGGTATGTTATGATAATCCAACCGCAAAACAACATTTTGCTGGGGCGATTCTTAGTTTTGTGTTTATTTGACTTATAAAGCATGTTTTTCAATAATAATAATTTCTGAATTTCTTAGGCCGTAAGTGTTTGTAGCTGAACTTGGATTGCTCGTAAGTTTATGGTACAAAACTGACGTGCTTTTAAGTAGAGCATTACTGTACCCACTTCAAAAAGATAGAAACAAGTGTGATGTTTCCACTGTTGCGTAGTGGGCATAAAATAATATACGAAAACATTCATAGCTAAGACAGAATATTCAATTCGAACTTAAATAATTAAGAAAAAAACGAAAACGAAACGCGTAATGTTAAGTTTTCTGACATTTTCCAGTTTCCTGTGGATTTTTTTTATTATTCTTGTTGTAAGAACCTTCTACAAAGCATCATAAAACTTAAAATAAAAATAACAAAATCGGTCCAGCCTTTAACGAGTTTTGCGCTTAGCAACACATTTGGCGATATTTTTTTTTGTATATAGAAGAAAGATGTCGTCACTCATCTTGTAGATCAAACAGTATTTATGGCGAATCGTCCCCTTGGGCGCCAAATTTTCTTTTTTTTTTGGTTTTACGAAAATTTAAGTGAGTTCTAAATAACAATGCACATAGCATACCATAGCTGATAGCATATTCGAAAAAAACTTCGATTAGAAAGCATTGAACTCTATCCAATTTTTTAATTGCGAATATCCCCAAGATTTAAATGTAGGTATGTAGAAGTTTTTGTCAAAAAAATAAGTTTATTATCTTTACAGAACACAATTATACAAGGTGAAGGCTATCTCGTATCACTAGTTTCATAATAATGATTAGGTACGGATCTGTCATACACAATAAACATATAAAAAATAATATTCTTGAATCGTTATTTCATATAAAACATAGATTATCATGCCTGTATACCCCAAAGTGATTAGGCAGAGCAGAGGTGTAGTTATTTCACACCCACATTTCACTAGTATATTATTTAGGTCCCGTTTAAGGGCCTTATATAAGACTCAGAATTTCTTGAAAAAGCAATAACTTGAGAATTAAACCCAGGACCTCAAGCGTGGCAGTCGCTCTGAGAACCAATTGACTAATGAGGCAGTGTTAACCTAAATATGTAAGTATATTCAGTGAGTTACTGAATATATGGGTAATGAAGTTAAGTCACTCAATCGGAACTTAGTAGGCACGGCGCCGTCCTACGTATCATAACATATACAAATCACGTATCCTCTAACACATACCTTACATGACGCTCCTATCATACCAACGAACGTAACCAGTAGCAGTTATAATCACTAGGTATACAAGATGTCTGAAATCGTAAGATGAAGAAAAGTAATTCAGATTCTTGTTAATAAGATTTTTTTAAATCATCACACATTTTTTATGTAGTCAATATCAAATAGATGCAACTTCAATTCAGTGTTATCTCGAATTTAAATAATGGTTAAGGTAAAACTAGCCGCTGTTTACCTAGAGAATCTTACGAATATAATAGTTACCCGACTACTTTTCGCTAGCATTAACGGGAACGAGACCAAAATATATCGGTGCTTAGCAACCTAACAAAGTTATACTTTTACAATCGATAGAGGCCGTGTTTCACTCTAATATTAGAAATACTAAAGTTTAAGTCTATTGGTTTCGCCAATATGCAGAAGCGTTTATATGGTGCCAAAACAGGATACTTAACTTAACTGTCTGATTCCGGTAAAGTTTGTGATGTTTTAGGGGTAATCTCTGGACCTACTAAACTGATGTGAATATTCTGTCACCAGAAAGCTACATTATTCGTGAATGACATAGGCTATATTATCCCGTGAAAAGAAACATATAGTCCACGCGGGCGAAGCATCGGGCGGAAAGCTAGTCATCGCATAAACTGATACAGAGCACGTCTTGCTGACGCCAAAGAAGAACTTTTATATCTCAATAATAGAGTAGATATTAACATTTCCTTTAGTGTAAGTATTCACATTTCACAAATTCATTTAATGTCACAGTGTATACATATCCAGATGACTTTGAATCCCGAAGGCTACGAGTTACCCTTGTAATCGAATACAGCATTATCTCGTGGACAAACTTGTTTGTAGTCAAAGTTACGGATGGAAACGCACACACAAACGCGAACACAGCATAAATAAATAGCGACCCGCTTCCGGGGCACGTGCCAATCGGTCTTCTACTACAATATAACTTATAGATACTGAGCCGGGAAAGGGTATTTCCAGGTGGTTAAACGCACGGAACTAGAACAACTATTCATTGTTCCATAGTTAAACGTGACGGCCAGGTATATTGATTTTTCGGTTGGAAAAGACACAAGTTTCTCTGAAAATTTACATAAACGAACGAGATAATCTGTCTCGTTCTATAAAAAAAAATAAAGATTTATTAACATTATTTGTAGAACAACATTTGGAACATTTTGCAGATACTCGTGTTAAGGGGGAGTTGATCGTCTATTTAAAAAAAATTAACGATAGTTCTTTTCATATTGTTGATTAATATCAAGTCAAATAACACTACCAATTGTTACTAGAGATACTATTATTTACAATGTGTTTTGTCTGCGTGAGTATTATAAACCATATCGATAACTACCGTTTTCGGTTAGGTACCTAGCTAATCTGCCTAAAAACCAAACATTCCAACAAAGTACAGTCGCATGCAGTTAAAGTTCGTAATAACAAACATTTAAAAACTACGAGAACGCGTGCTATTTACGACACTCAACTTATACGGAGTAGGGAGGCTGCAGTGGTCGTTTGTTCCAACCGCTCTCTAACGCGAGCCGTCTCTAGCGCAACATTTTAAATCAACGTTTAGAAAGCGATTTAAAAAGCAGTCTCTTTAATGAGAGGAGAATAAACGCTGAAGACAATAATTTAAGCATTGTGTGTTAGTAGATATGTTCTTTGTAAATAGTGATAGTAAATTGACAACATTTAAAAGTATTATAATTCAATTAAAAATATATAATACTTGTTAAAGGAGCAAATCCTGGGATAGAACAGTTTATTCTTCCCTATATTCAATGTACAAACATCAAACTATACATACCCAGTTTACCGGTTTGGTTTGGTTTGGTTTAGTTTTGTATAGCTTGATGTGTAGCCGTGTGTACAAAAAATACTTTTGCATAATGGACCTATTGATATGAAATTAATTGCAACAGGACTTGTTCTGGATATTGTTAGGCCGAGAAGTAATTTTTGACTAAGACTGTCGTGGGAGCCGAGAGAATAGAAATAGGGTTGTCAAAATAGTCTAAGAGCAACTCGAATAATAGATAAAGTACCCAAGATACTGCACTACCATAATTATAATGGTCTGGTCTGATGGTATCCATAAGTTAGATTATATCGATGGAAGTTGGAACTGAGATTGTTTTATTCAATTTGCATATTAACAGCGTATCCTATGTGAATATCCTCGGCTTATTTCACGGTTGTCAGTTTCAAAGTATTAAAATGAAAAATATTGCATTCAAACAGGGTATTATTCTTACATATATTGTTATATTGCTTGTGTTTCTATTCGACTATAAACTGTATTTTATTTAATCAGAGAAACAAAATAAGAGAAGTCAGAGAAGAAAAATCAAATCTTGACATTTGACAAGAAAATATATATTAAATCGTGAAGAAGGACAGACCTTAGATACTTTACTTACTTTGGCCTCAATAAAAGTAGTTTTCGATGCGAGTCAAAGCCGCGGCAACAGCTTATACACTCTTATATTGTCCCAATAAGTAGTATTATACAAGACAGCTCTTTTATCCTGGATTTCGAAGTGAAAATAATTATTCTCCTTCCTTCACAATTCCTTTTAAATAACTTTAGAACTTTCACAGGGAACTATCACAAAACCTAGGCAACAAGTAGGTTACAAAGTTATTATGCATTTACCGAACGTGCTGGTATAAAAAAGTTAAATACACTGCGGCACACTAATTTCGCTCACAATATGCAAGTAAGTAGAGTTGCCCACGACTCAGCGGCATCGACACGATCAGATTCATCGAACAATAGAGGCGTTATCGCTCCTTCATTTGTATTTTCATCGCTCATAAATAGGCAAGTACTATTGGATACAAATTTGATTGAGTTAGTTAAGTTTGTCTGATTTTAATTGTCAAATAATGTGGCATACTATGACGCCTGTATAACCGGTGTAACAGACAGCTATAATAGATAGTAGGAGCAAACTTGACAAGTCGTTCGGGAACAGAGATGGAAAGGAAGCTTATTTCCAGCAAAAATTGTGAATGATGATGATGACGATGTGAAAGCAGTTCGCCATTTATGGTCATATCCTTAAATGGGCATAAATCCAAACCTGCTGCTACTTTTTTTACTAATAGAAAAACATGCTGCTCGACCTGTGAAGGGATCTCAGAATCTCACGCTCAGCAGAAAAATAAATTTTTAAAAATAAAAAAATGGTAAAGAAAAAACTCATTTTCAGCTTTAAATACTAAATTGTAGGTTGACGGAGACATAAAACTTCTTCGTCAGAACGAATATTATGGAAGAGCAATACCTAACATAAAGAAGTTAGACAAAAGTTTCCAGGTTAACGTAATTTCAACAGACAACTTGGAAAATGTGCCAAATGTCTTGTCGCACACTTATTTCGTAGCCTCTATTTTATTCACCAGCGTTAATATTTAGAAAAACTAGTCTAACCATATTCGATCCGAAATCGAAATAAATATTTATGGAAAAATCTACAGCAAAAATATTCTGCCCAAGTGGACCAACATACCATTATGACGTGGGAGGGGGAGCATACCATTTGTATTTACTGTCTCCACAAAAGACACGCGAGAAAAACCTTAGAAATGTTTTAATTAGATGAACAAATACCAAATTGATCAAAGTTGTAGTTTTGAGCCCAAAAAATGTTTATTACGTATTTCTGTCAAGTAGTCAAATAAGATGAACGGAGGGCCATCTTATACATCTCTCCACAGAACGATTGCCATGGATTGCTCTATACGGGGTTCTAAATATAAAATGATTCCCAAGAAAATCTATGTGGTAGTGTGGTTGTCATCAACAATCTATTGCACTGCTAGATGAACTACTCCTTTATTTAAATATTATTTTTCTCACTTAAATCATTTATTTAAAAATATTAACTTATGCTTGTAATGTAAAATACGAATAGAGTTAAGCCGTATTTTTCTTGATTTAATTCAGCAAGATCGGTAAATATTATTACGATTTTCTATATAGTTTTCTGGTTTACATGGCTCAGTCCCGAAAGTGATTTTATATATAGAGTTAATAATCTCACTCGACGGTCTCGCCAACCAAGTTTAAGCCCGAGTTCCAATCAAGTTAGTGCCAAACTTGGCGAAATATCGATTACAGAATTGGTTTTAGGTTCTAACGTGATTATCGTACCAACTATAAAGTATCAAGTTGTCCTTTCCTCAATATATCGTTAAGAGAAAGAACACAAAGGCCAATTGAAGAACAATCGACTTTGATAGCGTGTCAAACGACCGGTTGTGGTCGTGTCAAGGAAAAAGATATTGTGCAATTTGTTGATAAAATTACACTATTCTAAATACTTATTAAGAAGACAAGAAGACGAAGTATAGACTACAATATTCAACCAAATTGCTTAAAAAATTAGATGGCAAGATAAAATGAAAAAGAACAAGAAAATAAAATGCTGAAGATTTCGACAACATTTTTACTAAAAACTAAATTCTATGAACACTGATTACATTACAAACAAGATGCAGGTCATAGGTATTAAAGTTAAATAAATATGTATATAACATAAAAACATTGTATACCGAAGTATACTAATAAAATTTTAATTTCAAATTCAATCCTAAATAGCATCGCATATATTTATAGAGAACAACAATTCACTTTTACATTAAATTTTATTACGAAATAAAGTGTAACACAAAATCATACGCACATAACGTTTCTACTGTTCCGATTGTCATTGTTCTAATTGTGTGTCGTTACGAAACAATTAGTACTGTTTTAAAAGGTAAGAAAATCGTAACTTACTCTTATCCTGATCACCAGGGAATGTTCCATAATTATCAACCATGTTAAAAACACTCAAAATTCTATAATTTACAATATTCCTTATAATCTGAGTATTCACTTTACAAATATAGACATACTGTCGCACATTTAAAACTTGTTCTTGTTTGTTGCGTATCACGAGGCAAACTAAATCAATAACACTACCTAAGCCTTGCTATTTGATATCATTAGCAATTCATATATTGATGCTGGATGTTTGAGCGTTGAATTAATACTTGAGGTAAGCGTTCTATCTTTTTGCTGTTGTACAAGTAAAGATGTTAAATGAGGTCATCAAAAAGTCATTTGACGGCACGCTATCATATTTTAATATTACAGCAAAGGCCATTTGAAGTGTTGAACAAAAACTCAGCAGTATTTTTCCAATATTAACGTCTATGAAATTGCTACCTCGATCCTATTATGAAAGAATTAAGATAAAGCAAGATCGCATTGGTTGATATGGCCTCAATAGAAGAACCGGTTATATTGATTTAAGAAACGTTGATTGGTTATTCATAAAAAGACAAAATTGTGTGTGACTCTGGCTAAGTATAGGTTTTGTTATTTAAAAAAAAGTAGGTTTGTGTGCGCCTTTATGTTGGTAATTCGATGCTGACGTCTATTTTTATGCAGGAAACAAAGATATAAAAATAATGCGGTTTAGATGATTCACAATGTAAATAAACTACTTGACAGCAATCCTCAAGATTACTGTAATATATTTATTACTAAAAAGTTTTCCGCCACGGTTTCGCCCGCGTGTTTTCTTGGCTTTTCTGCATTAATTTTTCTCCTGTTTTTGTAACATTTTTCATTTATGCTCCGCTCCTATTGGTCGTAGCGTGATGATATACATATAGCCTATAGCCTTCCCCTATAAATGGGCTATCTAACACTGAATATTTCAAATCGGACCCGTAGTTCCTGAGATTAGCGCGTTCAAGCAAACAAACAAGCAAAAAACTCTTCAGCTTTATAAAATAAAAAAAAAGTAAAAAAAGGATAGATGAATGCTGCACAAAGGTCCTTTATGTTATGGACAGCTTAGGAGAGGTTCGGAAGAGCACTGATTTCAATCAAAGTTAATGCAAGAACCAGTTTTTTTGTGTTTGGACGTCGGCAAAAGGAATAGACGAGTTATTTGATCGCCGCCCATGGACTCAAAACACCGGAGAAGTTGCTGATACGTTGCCGGCCCACTGGGGTAAATAGTAAGTACCTATTATGTAAGCCCAAGACGAGAACTAGAGAACCTACTTTTGTGCATAATTGTATAGAAATGTCAGTATTAAAATGGTTTTTGTGCCGAAAACCTAAACCACATTTAAGAAAATTGCACTATAGAAAGCACAGACTTAGTAGACCTACCTACGTCATTAATTACGTCTAAGATTGAACCAAAGATTAAATAAAAGATGATAATAAGTCCTACGACTGACTAATAAGTGCTACAAAATATTTACAATTTGATGTAAGAATGTTTTGAGAAATTATAATTACCGAATTTTAATTTTTTCTTTAAACAAACTCAACCAGGCTCCAATCTCAATAAAAACCAGCAAATACAATAGTAATAATAGGTAAAGAAAATAATCTGATCATAATTAAGTAATATGCAATCTCTAATTTGCACGCATTGATATTAGGTACGTCATCGCCGAAGACCTTGTAATCATTACATTGTTCTGTAAATTTAATCTTCACAGCAACTTTACTAATATTTTACAGTAATAATGAGAACCGTTGAAAGTTGTTTGATACGACGCTTGAAAGAATACCTCAGAAACGAAATGAAGGAATTCTTCCTTCGGCATCTTAACTTTACAAAAAAATACGGAATAAAATATTTTCAGTGGAATATTGTTTAAGATCTAAAGGCACTTCTTTTACAAAGGTCTCTCGTTAACTAAAGAATTTTCTGTTAATCTCGTAACTACTTACCATCAACGTTAATTAACATAAGTAGGGCTTACTATCGCTATTTTGTCACCGATTACCCCAGTTAGTCTCAGTTTTATCACGAGTAAATGCAGTAAGTAAACAGTGCGTATGAGCAGTTATCGCTAGAAGCACCATACGGGGCTGTAATTAGGAGACACAAGAAATTCCATCAAATTATTCCTCTCTATGAAAAAGCCAACCAGCTACGGCGTCAGGCACCGAAAAAAAAAACTATACAGAAGTAGTCAAAAGCTTTCTCCGCTCCATTTAGATACTTTTCAAAATATCGTCATTGGTGATCGTTTCATTACATTAGAAGCTCAGCAGAAAAACAGTGCCAAGCTAAAAAGCTTTAAAAAAAAACAGTAAAACGGACTAAAAATATATAATTAAGAAATCTAATATAGACGAAAATAGCAACTCCTGTTTGTGGCATTGACAGCTTTTAATAATAATCAGTTACGGATTGGCTCACGCGCTACAAAAAAAGGTGTTGTTGACCTGATAATGCGTTCACCACAATAACACGCTCAATAAAGTTATCATCATAGAGCCTATTATATTCTACTACTCGCACGTTTCCTATAAACGGTAAATTTACCACAAAGCTAGACATACTGTTGTTAGGTATGAAATAAACTCTAAAAATATTGTTGCCTGTTGCCTCGTAGCGAGATTTAAGCCTGAATCTTAGGAGCTGGAAATAGCAAGCTCTAATTTGAATTCTACCTCTTCCTTATTCTTACTTCTTATTTTTTACAAATAGGTACAGTAACAGATAACAGATTAAGTTTTACACAATATTCAATCAAACATCATAATATACAACCTGAAGTCCAATTAAAACTATACACATCATTCACACGATAATTTAAACTTTAGTGAGCTGAGAAAAGTAAATGAGAAACATAATTTATAAAAATAGTCTTCGTATTTAGTCTTCATTGTTTAGATAAATTTTCTTTAAAAGAGCTTGTTTAAACAAATTATAACTATCGTCACAGATATCTGTTTCAGAGCAAATAGAATTGTATTGTCTACACATTAGTGGAATTGGGTTGTTGTATTAAACATTATTATTAATACGGGTTAAAGTAAATAGTTGTGGCGTGCGCACAGATCGCGATGGAACCTTAAAGTGTAACATTCCAACAAGCTTTAATTTTATGGTGTCCAATTCAACGAATATGAGGACACTTGTCAATAAGCTTTTAGCACCTTTTATCCTTCATGGTTCAGTAAGCAAGGTTACTCTAGTTATCGTATATTTTAGGTCAGCGGGAAAGCGGAAACGAGCCGGTACGAGATTACTGAGATTGAATGGCTACGGGAGACTAAAGGCATATTATTTTGTGAAAGATATGCGTCCTCCTCATGCAAGAATCGGCTGTATTATTGGCATAGATGATTATATTTAGGCGATTGTCGCAGTCCATGCTTTTCGTATTTTTAATGTGTTGTATCAACAAGGCGAAAAACCCTCCATGCAAATGAACCTTTGGAACCAAACGCTGCTGAAGGGAGTAAGTATCTATCTTGCTTTTCGTCAAGGATATCGTTACTTTGAAAGTCTAAATACGTTCCTAGTAAGGTGTGAGATTACATTTCATATTCCATTCCATAAAACCCTTTTTAGGAATTGAGAATTTGAACCTTAATATAATGTATCTACTTATGAGAAATAGGACCTCGAAAATTTAATAAACGTTTAAGGCTAAAATCAGCATAGGTATACAAAATAATATCTATAGTGACGTCTTGGACTTTTTGTTACTGTTAGGAATAATTCCTCAACTAAACACTTGTTCTTGGCGAGAGCTCGATGCTAGGTGGTCAAGTTTTTGCTGGGCGTAAGCCATAATTTCCGATGTCAATAATTTTATCTAGATGTCAAAACGCGCATAGGCCAAATTTACTCCTTGCACGAGTCCTTACTCTTGCAAGTTTAGATCGGATGTTTATTATTTACATAATATAACCTACCCTCTGATACTAAAATTATCATAACAATTTATCATTTAAAAGATAAATTCATAAAAAATAGATAAATATCTTATTTTATCTTATCAATCGAAAACTTATTTGTGAACTACAACGTTCTACTTACCTGTTTATCAATCTATTTAAGCATTAAGATAAAATATCAATAAATAAATACCAGTGGCAACATTGATCTAATTTAAATTTAAAATACGCAGTCCGACTCGGTAACAAGATTACGCATTGATTTGTAGAGATAAATGTGATAAGCAGCAAAAAAATCAATACCAGGTGATAATGTAAGAGAATACGACAAAGTACCTAACCTACACCAAATTTAAAAAAAGACTAATTTAATTTATATTTTTGATAAGCACAAGAACCATTAGTCAGTGTAATTACGGGGCGAGTAGAGATGAGTGATAAGTAGTCCAGCCTATACTAGTTTTGTATAGCTTAATGTGTAGCCGTGAGTACCACTAGTTACAATGCCAATATTTGGTGTTACTAACATGCGACCCGTAGGCAGTGATAGCCTAGTGGTATGACCATTGGACTGCCAAGTCAAAGGTCTCGAGTTCGAATCCAAGGCACGCACCTCTGACTTTTCGAAGTCATGTGCGTATTAATAATTAATTAATTATCACGCGGTTAAACGGCGAAGGAAAACATCGTGAGGAAACCTGCATGACTGAGAGATTTTCTTTACGGCGTGTGAACTCTGCCAACCCGCAGTAGGCTAGCGTAGCGGACTATAGCCTAATCCCTCTCGTACTGAGAGGAGACCCGTGCCCAGCAGTGAGACAATGTAATGGGTTGATGATGATGATGATGATTGACACAAAAGAGAAGTTGCCATAAATAAAAGGAAGAATGGCCGAAGGCAGCTGCTAGAATTATTTGGAACTTCAGCGTAGTTTTCACTTCCGCTATAAAACTTTGGATGTGTGTGCCAAAGACAGGTTTTTAATAATCAACTATCATTGTACTAATCTCACGGTCGTTCGATAATTTTGTCTTATAACCTTGTTCCTATTTATTTATAAAAGCATACGCTTTACAAAATTAGGTCAATGAACACAAAATATCTGTAGCAGCCATATTATCGCGTTATTTAGATGTTTTTTGTACGATTTCATCAGTCTTTTCTCATTGTTTAATTACTTAATATAGTAGAGCTGAAGAGTTCGCTTGTTTGAACGGGCTAATCTCTGGAACTAGCAGTCGAATATGAAAAAATATGATTGCCTCGTTGGTCTAGTGGTCCCAATCGCGACTGCTACGCTAGAGGTCTTGGGTTCGATTCCCAGGTCGAGCAAAGTGTTATTGAGTTTTTCTATGAAATTCTCAGTAGCAGCTCGGAGTCTGGATGTGCCCGGTGAATGGCAATAGGCTCGCCCCCTATTACATGGGACCCAAACATACCGGCGAACTGTGGGTGTACATTAAGTGCACCTTTGCCTAACCCTTTGGGGAATACAGGCGTGATGGTATGTTATGAAAAAATATTTTTGTATATGACAGCCACATTTATTAGCTTTAGTCAAATTAATCATGCATCACGCTACAATGTTTGGGAAAGGGCCACGCAGTTAAAATCGCGGAGCACAGCTAGTCAAAATATGGTGAATGTTGTCTTCGATAGTCAAATAAAGTATTCTGGTGCTGATGATTTATTAACATTATTGCGTGCAAGTGGTACGCAGTAAATCCTAGAAACTAAGTTATATTCAGAAAAAATATACCTAGATATTTATGGACCAATGAGGGCGAAATATTAAATACGTTTGACTTTATAGTGACCTTCGAGAAATAAGGAAAAACGTCTCCAAAAATATTAAGGAAAGTGCGTTTCGCTTCTTCAGCATTCTAAAACTCGCATAACTGATAATACTACTGTCTGAACTTTAAAAGAGACCGTGATTCTCCGAGTCTGTTTTGGCGTTTAGTCTCAGACGTCGTCAGATAAGAAATACCGACATGTAGAAGTGTCTTTAAAAGATCTCAGTATTTACAGAAATAAATACCATTTGTCAACAAAGCCTAACCAAATTAGTAGATTATTGGCTAGGATTGATAATACGTTTTACGGGTTCAGTGAATGGTCACTTTTTTACAAAAATAGACCGGCTTTGCTTTACTAATCCAGGTCGGTTGTAAAATTACCAGTTAGCAATAAATTGTTACAAAATGAAGTTAATAAAGTTATATCGTTGACCGTTACATATTTAACTGCACATACACATTAAACGGGAGACCCGAATAGACCGCAGAGGACAGTCAACAATGTATCGCGTTCAATAAACATGAGATTGATATAAAATTAGCAAGACTGCCTGGCACCAGCTGAATACCGACTGCTTGTTCATTCACGCAAATATTCCGTGCATGCACACGACCTTTGTGTATAAACATAATGTTTATAAGCAAAACAAACAACACACGATGATCCTTCGCTTTAAGTTTTATTAAACCCGTTACAACGTCCCCCACTGCTGGGCGCGGGTCTCCAATCAGATTGAGAGATAAGGTACAGTCCACCACGCTAGCCTAATGGCTTGAGGGCTGGCTTTTGATAATTTTAAATATTTTACTCTGTAATATTTGAATCAAGGTTTTGATATGGCTTAGTGAAAGGTGATGATGCGCATGTGGAGGAATGGAGAAGTATAGGGAGACCAAAACAAAGTTGGACGGACTGAGTTAAGTTAATAGATTGAAGAAAAGGTCAAGGCGCTGCTGTGCCAACCCCATATGTATTAGGAGAAGGGCAGGAAGATGATGATGATTTGAGCCCCATCATAAACTACTTTGTATAAAGACTAAGTTTAAAATACAACATGTATTGCCACTAATACTCAAAATAAATTCAAACACTACTAGAGAAACTTACCCGTTTTAAATCTCTTTGCAATTGCTGCGTAGTTATCTATAAACACTTACTTAACAAGTGAACTTGACGAAATAACTTATCTTCTATTCGCTACAACATTATTATAATAAGTCCATCTTTCATCAACAACAAAATGAAAACAAAAAATGAGTGAACTGGAAATCATATATTATGACTTATAAGAGATGACATTTTATGCCCAAAAATTACCAACGAGTTGTGGATCGTAAAAATATGACAAAAGAGTCTCTGACCTATTTTAGTAAAACCTTTAACGATTTATTGTGCCTCTCGGCTTCAATCCCTAAAATGTTGGCTTGCAACAAGTGGTTCAATAAAAATAGTTGTCGAGTGAAGATAGATTCGGGGATTTTTGTCATGTTAATATCTACAGTCGTCACAAAATAAAAGGCCCGTTTTGACATTTGTCATCGCGATGTAACTAGCGATGTAACCATACGACTCGGTATTCGATACTCACGATAAATCGATTTAAGTTTGTAAGGGTATTTGATCGATTTGATTATATACTGTAAAGTGCATTGCATTAAAATTTAACCTAAACTTTAATATTGTAGGTATTTTGAGATGATACAATGGCAGGAAAGGTCAAATTATCTTAATTTAATATTTATAGTTACAATTACACTCACTCAATCACCAGAAACGTGCCGCACGTCAATATAAAAGCCATTTTATAGAATTATTATTTACGGCTTTGAGCGCCAAGCTTATTCTTTTCAGTAAAGATCACTAAACAATATTTAATTACTATTATAATCGAATGAAGCTGGTGAAATTCAGTAATTAATTGGTTACAACACTACTATTTAAAACAAAAAAGACCGAGAACGTACGTGATTTTGAGATGTTTCGTATTAATTAGAAATTGCATGCTACTATAAAGTAAGCCCAAAAATAATACTCGCAATATATTCTATCATATTATCTGACGCGCCAAAAAAAATTATGTATTTTTATAAAACACTATAATTTATTAATTATTATTTTATTGTTTCTTTCAGTTTCGTTCCAAGTTACGTTCTTGGGTCTTTCTTAAGTGTCAAAACGGGCCTATTATTTTGTGACAACTATAGAGGCCTTCATAGGCTAAAATTTTGTTAACAATTTTTCGAAAATTTTTGCAATTGAAAAAAATGTTGGTATGGTAGTCATGGGAATCTCCAAATAAGGAGCAGAATTTATTTATTTACAGCCTGACTTCACACACTGCTGGGTATAGTCCTGGGTTCTATGCCTCTTTCATCCAACTACGCCCAACGGCTTGAATTATGTCGTCAATCCATCTTGCTGCTGGACGCCCGACATTCTACCTGCCATTCCTCGGCCACCAATCGTTACCCTGCTCCACTTGTCGTGTCTCCGTCTCGCCAAGTGGCGAGTGGCCCACCTCTACTTAGTCGAGAGAGGCTACTTTGTGAAAAACGAAAATGAGAAAGTAAATTTTTAGGGCAATTAGTTGGCACAAGGATATCCGAATATTACCAAGACAATCCAGTGTTGGTAGGAATAACTGTCACTTCGTTAATAAGACAAAAACAAACCAAGTTCATTTATAAACGAAATCAGAAGGTTGCGACCCCCCTAATCGCCTCAATTGAAACCAACGATAATAGGATGTTAACTGTTATGAGTGGTAGCTGTTGATTTGTTGTCCTCAACCGATATTATGATTACGAAGACCCAATATACAAACAAAGAATCTTGCAGGGCATTTCTTCAGTACCTGAACTGACATTCCTAAGATAATACATGTTTTTTCTTAATTAACAAGAAAATGTTAAAGAGAATTTTCGCTAGCGCTTAAAAACGTTCCAAATATGGAACTTTGAAACAACTCCCGGTTAGCAGTTGATGTTTCGGGTATTTTAAGGTCTAGTATAATACAATCCGTCATTTGGCTTTATCGGTCAATGTGTAACAGGCCGGCCATGTTATACGTTTGATCCCGTCGTTTCAATGATAACGTCGTCGCGTCTATCGTATAATTTGATTTATTGCCTTGCTGTCCAGTTGCTCTTTGCATTATTTCATTATTTAATAGATATAATCGACTTATGACCCTATTGTTTGGGGTTTTGTGAAAATATAGACCTGTCTACCAATGAATACAACCATAAACAGTCACAAATCAATACTTTGCACTTACATTAGATCAAAGCATTAGATGGATGTATAATTGTATACTGTTGAAAAATTGCTGCGTTTTTAATACACAACCTAAAAGGATATTTTAAATATTTTCGGAAATAAGTTTGTTAAAAAGTTATGTCTATCCGACTCTATAAGCAATATTCATCTGAAATTTATTGCTATCTAGAGCTACATGCAAGTTCTTCAAATTATTTTGTCATAAAAGTAAGTATACGCGAACGCGATAGGTAAGTGTGTGGTATCACGAACAAAAGCCACTTAGCCATATACCACCCACGTGTAACAATGATCAGCGAAGGTCAAGCTCTTCATTGTTGGAGGCCTGTAAAACCCACATCTGTATGCGTAGATATAAAACACTTTCGTTTATGAAAGAGCTTCTTCTTTTATTGTAATTATCACACAGATCTACTTAATAAAACTGTCACGGACAGGAAACGCTTAAACCGATGGGTTTATCTCTAGATGGTTAAGATAGAACACTATTCACTAAGCAGGATTTTTTTCTCGGAAGAGTTAGCTCCCATAAAGACCTATAGCCATTTCCTTCAGTTTTTTTTTTTAAACATGCGTCTCCTCTTAGTATGAGAGGGATTAGGCTATAGTCTATGGCGCTAGCCTAATACGGGTTGGCAGACTTCACACGACGTCGAGAAAATCCAGGTTTCTCACGATGCTTTCGCCGCACTACTTCGAAAAGTCAGAAGCCTTGGATTCGATCTCAAGATCTTTGACTTGGCTTGGACTTGGCAGTCCAATTGTCATATCTCTAGGCTATCACTCTTAACGATAAGTAGTATTCTTTTATTTACCTTGTTTCACGAAATTACACTTTTAAAAATTACTCTTATTTTTTGGAGTCGGTGAAGCACGTGTTTGGAAACAAAAATAGGTATATATTTTATCTTTATGTAAAAAAACGACACTTAATTTAAAAAGTACCTAAACATCAAACTAATTAGAACGAACCCGGATAATGCCGTCATAAATTGATTACAACCATAAAGACCAAATTATTGTTAACGTAGGCACCTATAATACTTTGTAACGCCTTGTGCTTTTTCATTACAAAAAAATAATATATTACTTCATTAGAAACTTATTTATTACTAGCTACCCGCCCACGGCTTCGCCCGCGTAGTTTATCGGCTTTTCTATACTAAAATATGTATGTATTATACATATAAACCTTCCTCTTGAATCACTCTATCTATTAACAAAAAACCGCATCAAAATCCGTTGCGTAGTTTCAAAGATTTAAGCATACAAAGGGACATAGGGACAGAGAAAGCGACTTTGTTTTATACTATGTAGTGATACCTACCTAGAACGACAAACGTCCTGTTGAACAAATAAGGGCTCTGTAACTACTGTTTTTCTATAGACCGGTATCAAAAACACGATCAAAGTTATAATGGCGATGAATCAATGAGTTGCCTAACATTATTAATGTGTACCATAGAGCAATCCCGCTCATTATAGGGCGGCGAGGTTTCAATTGAAACAAAGCATGAGGTCCAACCATTTTTGTTGAGCGATCTCGAAATATGTCAAGATCACGGTCATAAAAATTTATCAATCAGACAATACTTTATTGCCCAATAATTGGGATGTGGTGTGGAGATTATTGGTAGACCCTTTGTTTAAAAATACTCGTACTGTGCATCATATAGTAAGATTGGAGACCAATCCCAACAGAATCCTATCCTACTTCCTACTAATATTTTAAATGTGAAGTTTGTGAGGATGGATGGATGTTTGTTACTGTTTCACGCAAAAACTACTGAACAGATTTTGAGGAAAACCTTACACTATCCTACTAATATTATAAATGTGAAAGTTTCTGAGGATGGGTGGATGGATGGATGGATGGATGTTTGTTACTGTTTCACGTAAAAACGTATTATTGTTTAGACATCAGAATAACATATGTATAGGCTTTAATTTATAACGATATTTTGGGAAATTCCCACAGGATTGGGGAAAATCTATTCCACGCGGACGAAGTCGCGGGCAAAAGCTAGTTATTTATACATGAGAATAACAATATAGGATTCAATTTATATTTTTTTTTTAACTATTCCACGCGGTCGAAGTCGCGGGCAAAACCTAGTAATTATCATAAATATAATATTTTGCAAAGCTAGGAAAACACACGCATCTGTCATACGACACATGCACGATTGGCTATTGTTCATACAAGACATGTGCATTGTACACTTTTCCTATTATAACAAGATAGAGAAAGAAGAGCTATTAAATAAAAAAAACTTCATTGCATCGTAGGTTTATGGAAATACTTGGGATTCTCTTTGCTGTCGTGTTTATGCTTATTTTAAACTGTTTCTGGAAAAATATTCTTTAGTTTTTTTTAAACTTAGTTATTAACTAAGTTGCAAACTAAGTCAATTTATAATTCTCATACAAAAAAATAAGACGAGAAATGATCCTACCACCACCTGAGATTAAACTGGGAAGAGAGACAGATAAAGCTTCAATGTAAGAGCTTTATTATCCCAAATTTGGCGGCAGATCTAAACCTCTGACCCGTAACATATTTTCTAAAAAAAGCAGAGAATGGCAGATCGAGATCTGTCGGGTTTTTTTTTTATCCATTGTCGAAACAACCAATTTTTTATCGATGTCGATAGCTTTTATGTTAAACTTTCTAATTTAGATTGAAAGCTTTTTTATATTTATAGGCTCTTTTCAAATGAAAATCACACTCTTCATAGGCTACTGTCGCCTTGCTACTTCCATATATCTATGTCAACGCCCTTCGTCGCAGTTGTGTAAATAGACATTGTTCATACAAAGACTTTGTCTTGTCTTCGTAACGTAATATTTATGCATTAATTTCTGTAATACAATTTCTAAGGATCGCTCTTTGACCCTCTGTTGTTATTAAATGTCACTTGATTGAAATTGCCTTCGTCATCTTACGATAGGTAGGTATACATGTATGTCGAGAGGAAATTTAAATAACATCATTACTTTCACATGATAACGAGAATTTACGAATCATACGTACTGCATTCTATTATTTTATAAATATTTATTCTTACAAATGTGATGAACAATACATAATAATCCAATGAATGACCAATGAAACAGTGTCATAACAAAACAAATAATTAGTTATAATCTTAGTTATATCTCCTGTCTTCTATGATTTTAACAAGCCGATGTTTTCAAACGTTTTAGTTTAAATTATTTTAGACAAGGTGCTTTCTTACCTCGAAAATGAAAACATTATACGTTAGTCAATTGAATCCAAAATTCTACAGGAATGACGCTAAAATCATATCACCATCACAACACGAGTAGGTATAGTAATCAACCAAAACCGTTCATGAATTCAGATAAGCTACCTACGGATAACAAAATTCGTCTCAAGGTTAGCTTATGACGATGTATTTAGCATGTATTGTGGATTTAATAATCTTTAAATGCGCAGCGATGAATCAATATCTAAGAACATGACTTCATCAGATTTTTTATACTCTTCTCGTTTTGGTCGAGAAGATTTTGGCAAACAGCTGCGAGACGATCATATTCTATGTATGTATTTCTATAATTTTGTTAGGTATCGTTCGGTGAATGCATACAATGGACCATTATAATACACCCACTCACCGCGAACACCGTCGTATCCTGTTTGTTCATCCTGTTATTTTTTGGCTAAAACTGTGAAGCCCGAATTTATCATGTTTCATAGCTTTATAGCCTTCATATTTATTAAATTGGCTGCCCCTACAAACACTATCGAATCTGCAAATCGCGTATTTTACAGGAGAGCAATTTAAAGTTTTATTTCCTTATTACGCAACGTGTGCAGTACTGATGTTGTAACAGTAAACTTATTCAGAAGAGACCTTAATCTTTTTTTATCTATTCGAAAGAGCTTTACCTACCTATTTTGAATTATGTAAAAAAAATAGTTATTGCAGTTTCGATGGTATTGTTGGTTGGTTGTTGCAGCAGTTGAAATTGAGATTGCTAAATTGGTTTCTAGTATTCTACTACTACTTACGTCCTTGTCTTTGTCCAGGCATGACGATGGCTCCGCGGTCCTGGCGCAGGAGGCTCTCGCCCTCCGCCCCTGCCTGGTGCGTCATCTCCATGGCTCACAGGTACTCCACCAATATCATAAAATTGATACTGGCATCTGTGTTCTTGGTCGGCGCGATGACGACGGCGTCTGCAGACAAAATTAGATTCAAGAGCTGGGTCTGAAGTACCTATCTACTTGGCGCTTTCGATTCGAGAGCGTTGTTCTTACTTTATTCGCGTGCCAATAACGTTATATTGAATTAAGGGAAGAAAGGAGTTGAGGCATAGGTATATTCTGGAATTAAGTTCAGAAGGTGATTCAATGATGGTATCAAATCTATATTGTTATAGTTCCGTTTGGTATCATTATTATCATTATATTTATTTTTAATTACTGCTCTGCCTGATTGCCTGGCGGTCTGACCTTGTCAGTCTCATATAAATGTCCTGCTGATGATGTCGCTGTGTTGGATCCTTTTAAAAGGATAGTCTCCGCTCCGCACTCCATACAAAAGTAGTTTGGTCCTATTTTGAATTTAAACCCATGAGTCTATGAAATATTGCAGTAACAATCGTATAATAAAATACGTGATCCTTGTACACACGGCTACAGGTCAACCTATACATAACCAGTTTAAGCTGTATAGGCTAATCTAGCATTGTATTGGCTTCCTATACATATAATAAGAAGCCAGCGTAAACTGGTTTTGTATAGCTTGATGTGTAGCCGTGCGTACGTAAAACTTCATTTCAATGTACAGTTAAAAAGTTACACGAGCTCAAAGATTGGTAACTTTCCACAAAAACGACCCAACTTTATGTTAGTATTTCAAGATAATGTATCAATACAGAACCATTTGACTCATGGGGCCCCGAGATATTATAATGGATATCCTTTTAGTAAAAAATATTCTACTTTATAACGAAATAACTTGATGATTGCATAATAAATTGTGTATCTCGAAATGTCTCATGTTTGGGACCACGTAAGGTACACATAGAATTTTAGTCAATTCTTAACTTTCCTATCGTCCCACCCAAGAAGACAATAGGGTCTATGTTTACAGTCAGGATGGAGAAATAGTAATTCTTGCTTTTGTACTGCAGACCTCGCAAATGTCTAATATTAAGAGGATAGTATCCGCTTCGCGCCCCATACAAACGTAGTTTGGCTCTTGCTTGAATTTTAAACAATGAAAGTCATTGAAATTTTGCAGTAACAATCTTATCATTAAAATACGTGTTCATGTAATATAAAATTTCATTTCAATATACGGTTAAAAAGTTACACGAGCTCAAAGATTGGCAATTTTCGTTGAAAAACGGCCCAACTTTATGCTAGTATTTCTCGACAATGTATCAATACAGAAACATTCTGATTCGAAAGAAACCCAGATAATATAGTGAATATTTTTTTACAATTTTTTTTTTACGTATTAACAATATTATAGGAGTAATCTCCAAAATTCGGAACATGAGAAATACGCGTGAAAATGTTGCAAATGTATTGTTGTTTCACCATGCGTCGCGGGAGCTGCGGCGGGTCGGGAGGTGAGACAACGTCCTTGAAACAACCGGCTCGCGGTGCATGTGAGCGACGCGATGAATCGAATGTCGTGAATCTTACTTATTCCGCCGGGTGCGACTTATCGAAAGAGATATTTAGATAGTTTGATGGACAACGAGAGCTTGCGCTCGAGAGAGGTTTTATTATTAAAATATATTATACGTACATAGACTGCCTCATTAGTCTAGTGGTCCTAAGTGCGACTGCTACGCTAGAGGTCCTGGGTTCGATCCCCAGGTCGAGCTTATTGGGTTTTTCTATGAAATTCCCATTAGCAGCTCGGGGTCTGGATTTGTGCCCGGTTAATGGCAATAGGCTCGCCCTCTATTACATGGGACCTAAACATACCGGCGAAATGTGGGTGTACATTAGTACACCTCTGCCCAACCCTTCGGGGAATACAGGCGTGATGGTATGTTATGTTATGTATACCTACATAGGTAAGTAAAGATAATATACCGGCCGTAACTTACTAGACTACCTAAGGAAAAAAAATGTGTAAGATAGGTAATTTTATTGTTTTACCCGTGCTAATACTATTTTATACCTAGGTATATCTTATTATTAGGTATATTGTAGGTATATAATATATTGTAAATTAGAATTACTGTTGTTTACACACCAAATAGGTACCTAACTACATGTACATACGTGGGTTGATTTTATGTTACTTAGGTACTTGTCTAGTAATAATAATAATTTATTTATGGTTGCGTCGCGCGTTGGTTTTGATTTAGAAGTTACAAGAAACAGTTTGAGCCTACATCTGTAAAAAAGTTTCTTAGATTGGCAGAGGTGAAAGCAATAATTTATTGTGGGTATATTATAGATAGCATGGCAAGAAAATAAATGTATGCATGAAAATAAATGGTGAAGTGGCTAAGTAATCGGGTGCGCTATGAGTAATGTAGTGTCACTAGTGGGTTCGATTCCCACACGGAGCATATATTTTTTATGGCCTAAAGGTAGTTTTCCATGTTATCTTCTTTTGTTAAAAGAGTTTGGGTTTGGTAAACACACTAAAGATCCAGAAAAATCCTAGTGTAAATAAAAAAAAGAAGTGAAAAAAAATAAAAGTGATTTTTAGGTACTTAAGTAAGTACCTACCTAAGTAAAGTTTATTTAAGTCATAAGTTCTTATCCTAAGGTTTTTAGTAATATAAATGCCTAGCACAATTAGTTGTAATGTAAAGTTCACTCGTAACAAAACATTTTAATAAAAGCAGAGCCAAGTCTCATTACTCGATTACTACATGTTGCTGGTGATTCATAATATTATATGTACATGTACGCACGGCTACACATCAAGCTATACAAAACCAGTATAGGCTGCCCTTGAATTGTGCTTTAAACCTTTACAATGGGAGGTCAGTCTAAACTGGTTTTGTATAGCTTGATGTGTAGCCATGTGTACATAATTTTCAGTAAAGAGGAAAAATTTCAAAGAGAATGTTGTGGCTGACTGCCAAAATATAAAAGAACGGTTTCAAAAAAAGACTTCCCGAAACGAGATCAAGAATTAGGGTAAGTATGACAACATTGGATATTAGGATTATAGCAATCATCAAGTTATAAGTAAAATTATTTGTTAGCTATACATTTTATTATGATACCCCTGAGTCTCTTTCGGTTATATCGGGTTAACACAGTCATGTAACTAATTATACAAACATACTTTACACAAAAACTCGTATGCACACACACGCACGCGCGCACACACACACACACACTATTATTATTATTTTCTTTTCTATATATATAGATAGTAAATAATTATTTTCTATTTTTTTATGTAAAATAATGTGTGTAAAAAGTGTGAATAAGGGAAATAATAATAATAATTATTATTTTTCTTTTATTTTTCTTCTCTTTTTGGGAGAGTAAAAAGGACCTCACATGCGGGCCGAAGCCAAGCTTGTGAAGCTTATATTGAATACGTAGAAGATAATGTAGAAGAAGTTAGGAACTTTCGGGTGATGCGACAGGTGTTAAGAAGGGTGGCTTTCTGAAGCATGTGGAGTGTGTAGGTTGGCATATTTAAAATGTTGAGGCTTCGTGTAAGAGATTTGGGTATAATACCTGTAGATGAAAGGACTATGGGAACGATGTGTACTGTTTGTGCTTTCCATTGAGTTTTAATTTCTATAGCGAGGTCCTGATATTTGCTTAGTTTTTCCGATATTGTGCTTTGAATGTTGTGCGAGTTAGGAATGGCTATGTCGATTAAATAAACGATTTTATTGACTTTATCATGTACAGTAATGTCGGGTCTATTGTAGTGAATGGTTTTGTCGGTTATAATTGTTCTGTCCCAGTAGATTTTATGGTGTCTATTTTCTAATATGATTTCGGGTTTATATTTGTAATATGGGTGCATATCTGTTATTAGTTTGTATTTATGTGCTAGATGCTGGTGAATGATTGAGGCCACTTGGTCATGGCGGTGTTTATAATCAGTCTGGGCTAAAGATTTGCATGCACCTGTAATATGTTGGATAGTCTCGGAGGCATTATTACAGTGTCTACATAGGTCAGTCGGTTGGTTGCGATCTTTTATGATGAACTTCCTGTAATTGCGTGTTGCTATGATTTGGTCTTGAATTGCAAGCATAAAACCTTCGGTCTCAGGAAACCGCTCTCCTCGTTTGAGCCATTCGTTCGACTTGCTTTTGTCGACATGTTGTAGGCTCAAATAGGCTCTGTGTCTTCCGTGTAAAGCCTTATCAGCCCAGAGTGTAATTTTTTGTTGCGTGCTTATGAGTTGTTCCTGTGTTTGAGTGTTTTTGTCTTGTAGATTTAGTGGTGTGAGTTTTTTATCTATTTATATTACGTGTTTGTGTAGTGGAGAGTGTAGAGATTTATCGTGAAAGTAAGTTCGGAGTGAAAGTATTTGTTTGTTGTGTAGATTGTGTACGTCTATCAGCCCTCTGCCCCCTTCTAGGCGTGGCAGGATGAGTCTCTGTATGCATGATTTAGGATGATGTTTCCTGTGTTTGGTGAGGAGTTATTATTATTATAATTATGTGTTACGTATCTATTTGGATTTGGACTCTCAGCATAGCTTGTAAATGTGACGAGTCAGCCATGGGCTTACATCAAGTGAGTTGGTTCTTTTCTTCTGAAGAATGTGTTTGTGAAGTGGATATCAGGAATCGCTTTACTATGGAACATGTGTCTATGATAACTGATTTTTGTAGTGGAATGTATGTTTTGTGTAGGTCTAGTTCTTTTTATGATGTGTGTAGTGATTTAGGGATGAGTCCGGTAGATGATAATACTATCAATATTATTTTAACTGTATTTTATTGCATATCTGTCGTATTTCATCTGCTAATGATATAGAATACGACAGATTATCTCGGTGTATTTCTTTCTGAGTTAGACACAGATATATCTACTAAATTTGTTATTTGTGGTTGTTTTAAAATTAATGCTATGTATGGTCTATTGTTCCGTGTGGTTTTATCTGTAATTATATCACTATCCCAGTATAATTTATCTATGTTGTTATTTACATTTTTTGGCTTATATTTATAACATTGTCTTATTGTATCTATTAAATTATATTTTTTAGCTATCTGTAGGTATATTTCTTTATAATGTCTATCTGTGTACTGTATTTGCTAAGAATGGACATCTTCTTGTCATATGATCTATAGTTTCTTGTTGGGAGTTACATAATCTACATCTATCTGACATTAAATTCAAACAGCGTAACATAAAGATTTAATATTACATAGTAAGAACAGGTTTGTAATAAAGTCTACAGACTTCGTTAATGTGGGTCTAGTATTGACTTACAGCTCCCTTCATAAACCTTTCTTTACTTAGAATTGCTCTGTAATTCGTTTGTACTTGGCTGTCATTACCCCTTTTTGATTATCAGAACGAGACAAATAAATTTTAACTTACTAACGCAAACGCAATGAATTCAAACACTTTTCTTTCAACTGTAACTTCCATTGTTTTCGTAGAATCAAAAAAATTAGTGCATAGCTGACCTTTTTAGTACGGTGGCAGGCAGGCGGTACTAACCGGTTAAAAATGCCTAATTTATAATAATAAATAATATTTAATATCTATTATTATAAATAACAAATATTAGTAACGAGTACTTAGTATTAGCATACTTCTTGTTAATACTAATAATATTTTTTATTTATATAACTATAAGGTGGGCTACCTTATAGTTATATAAATAAAAAATATATAAGTAGTATTATAGTTTCTGAAACTTTATAATGAATCAGTGAGTGAGTGATATTACGCTGTAATATAATTTTTAATTGTTGATTAAAAGGCTATATTAATTTAAACAAGATTGTCTTGTTGGTGAAATGACTTTTTTGTAAGGTTAATAATGACTCATTCGTCATCTGCTTATCAGCTTTTAATTTTTAAAGGATATTCAACATAAAAGAGAAAAGTATCTGGTGCCGCGAAATTTTACGGCGCATGCGGATTTGTTTGAGAAATAATACATAACTTGATATCTTCTAAATTACAGATATAGATTATATTACACGAGACTTGGCTCTGATTACAAAAATATTTTTAATATGTTAAAATTACTGTTACAATTGAGAGCTTACGAGTAGGTCATGAAGTCTTCAAATATTGTAAGTTTCTTATCTGTACTCCCCTGATGGGAGCATCAAGCATCTGAAAATCGTATCGTATCGTATCGGTCTCGGTAGCTTAGTTGGCAAAGCGTCTGGTGTACTTAACCAGAGAGACGCAGGTTCAAACCCTGCCTGAGATCGAATTTTTCTTTCACTAGAAATTTTCTTTAATTAGAAAATTCATTTCTTTGTGAAAATTTCGCAATATTTAATGCTAAAAAATAATAAAAAATAAGCATATTACGGTAAGGCAACATCGTTCGACATTGAACTACCTGTAAAGGCAGTAGTGTTGGTTGAAAGACATAGTAATGTCTTCAATAGATGGTGCTGACGTCGCCTCAAGACGTAGAAGGTGGAAGAGAAATTCGACATCACAGGCAGTGGTCTAGGTAGCTTAGTTGGCAAAGCGTCTGGTGTACTTAACCAGAGAGACACAGGTTCAAACCCTGCCTGAGATCGAATTTTTCTTTCACTAGAAATTTTCTTTAATTAGAAAATTCATTTCTTTGTGAAAATCCCTTATTTATGGTAATACTATAGAAATAAATAGGTAGGTAGGTAGGTACTAAGTTACTTTCTCATTAGGTAGGCAATTGATTAAAAAAATAAAAAATAGATGGTATTATAATGAATCTTACAACGAAATAATTGACCTAATAATAAATTTGAACGAACGAACAAGGTACGAAAAAAAAACGCTTTCATAATTTCATTACTTTACAATTGGACCCAACAACGAGAATAAGCGCGCGGGTGGTTGCGAGGGCGCGCGGGACAAGGGCCGCCCGCTCGCATCGCAGTCGATAGGGACAACAACACAAAAACCAATACCTAAACTGCGTGCGCGCTGTCGAGGTACACTCCTCTTAAAACAATTGCGGAGGTTACAGATGACAAATTAATGTAGTGTTAGATGCATAACAGCAATCTAGTGATTTGTTTATCGTGGGTCAACATGCTGCAAATCATAAACATCCAGGAATACCTACCACTGGAAGATGTTGATAATTATTTTCCATTGTGATAATTCAATGACAAATCAATCCTGAACAAATTGTACGTTTGTAATTTGTATGCGTTATCAAGTTCACGTTACCCTTTGGAAGCTCCGATACCAATAACGAAAATAATCATCAAAAACAATACGTAATTACTATTCAATTACATAAAATATAAACATGAAGATGTGCAATGATGAATTTTTTGAAGTATTTGATTATACGCCACACAAGGATAAATTGCACTAACGACAATAAAATTCTTCAACATTGTAATATGATTGAACGTACTACATTTACTATCAGCGAAATTTAATATAGCTCATTTCGCTAATGTTATGTTCATTGAATCATCTAATTGGCCGTTGACCGAGCGGGATGTCGCTATAAGCGTTATATGTATTTATATATTCACGTGTACTGACTTGGAAAAGTACCTAATTTAAGGGATTAATTATTTACGGCTGAAATTCTCTGATCGACCATGGTTACAATTACGAACCACTAAGTGTAAGGTGACTCTAATCCAAAAATCAACTGTGATCGTCTCTATATCACAGTTGGTTGGTAGAAACGACCTAAGGCATTAAGAAGACTGCTTTTACAATAAATCGGTTCTAAAACTTAATGTACTGCCACCGGTCGCCAGGACAATAAGGTTGTAGAAAGGAGATCACGCACAGGAAAACGGTTTAGGACCTCCAACGAGATAGACAGATGACCTGGTAAAGGTCACACCACAGGTCATCGTGGAAGTCCATGGGATTGGCCTTGGTTTACCAGTAGACCTCTTTTGGTTGATAAGATTCCAACATTCCTCAACATTTAACCACAATTAATTGACTTTGTTAATCCTATTCGAGGCTGTTGACTGTCTTCTATTTTTTATAAAACCCTAAGTTAACCGAGTTATACATCACGCGGGGCAGTAATAATATCGTTGGATGTTTTATTTTACGTTTATTTATTGCATTTATGCAGTTATATTCGAAAATGGGACTATTCGCGATCTAGATCGCGAAGTAACCGTTGGTGTCTTCGTGACAATCTGAGAATGGGACATGCATTAACCCCCCTATTTTTAGTACTCTTGAGACCAAACTTTCGAGCACGAATTTCCGGCTATTGTATTCAAAACATGTACGCGTAAAATCGTTCGAGGTGTTTAATGACATAGATACTACGAGAGACGGCATAATAGTAAATGAAGTCTGCTGTAAGCAATTCTAGTAATAATTTTATTAGAAATGTGTATCGTGAAACAGATAACCTCCCATGCACTGTGAAACTGAAGACCATAATATGACTATATTGCGTCAGGCCTTTATGATTCATATTCTTATTTTATAAAGAAGCGAAGACGAGAAGTTCTGCCAACAAAGGAATGTCATTTACCTCGAGCAACTAGCTCATTAGTCAGGTTCAGTAACTTTTAATTATTTTAAATCAGACTACCTGGCATTCGACTCCAAAGATGGATCACAAATATTTAACATACATCACGCCTGTATTCCTCGAAGGGTAAGGCAGAGGTATACTAGTGTTTATCCGCAGTTCACCGGTATGTTTTGGTCCCGTGTTATAGGGACGAGCCTATTGCCGTGGCAACAGTACACAAATCAAAACTTACAAGGTACTTGATGGTACCTTTAACGAGAGGGTATTTAACATTATGCTTTGACTCTTAAGACCCAAGACAAAAAAAAACAAAAGCGGCGAGTGCAACCGCAGGCCACAGCTAAAAGATCTTTATAAGATTCATGGGAATGCATGACCAAATAAAAAGATAGTCTTTCTCTAACAGATGGTTTGGTGTTCTAATTGAAGGTGGGCCCACATTTATGAGAGCTAAGCAACGTACTGAGACTGCGCCGAGCTGTGTCAAGATACAAGAACACGGGACAAACAGAAGTGTGGACGGTCATTGTCAAAAGGACAATTATTTATAACAAGACAGTCACACAGCTATCCAATATTATTCCTCATTAGGTACGGACCGAGTAGCATGATGACACGCACTCACGGCACCCTGTAACATTGGCCGTAAGAGTGTGGACGTTGTTTCTGTACTTCTGTCACACGTCAATGTTAGAGTCATGTCACGATCTGATCAGTCGGAAGTCGGTTTCTTTAAAGGATTTCTGGCATTTTTTGGGTAGATTCCTAAAAACTACAAACGTAGGCATTTTGCTACGATTGGCACTTTTGACACAGACATGCAGCATACCCATGTGGAATGTGACAACTTTGGACATGGATCAGCCAAGGATGCGGCGTGCACGGCACCTTTATTTAACCGGCCGACTTATTTTGTAATGAATTGATGAATAATGCTATTTTATTGACCCATTCATAATATCTCATCCAAATTAAACGTATAGCTAATCGTGACACTTAATCCACATCCAACCTACCTAAGCGTAGCTAGAAGGTGAATAGGTCCATTTTACGACTCCCGGGCCAGGATATGTCGTACTATAGGTACCTACCTATAGTGCGTTGAAATGTCACAAGACGTGTGGACCCCACATAACAAAGTAAAAAAAAGGTGAATATGAATCAGCCAACACCGATTGTATGGAACAATAGTCAGGATGTACGCTTGACTGTGCCCCTGCATTAAAAAAGTTGTTTAAATATTTAATGGACGGCTTTGCACTCCTACTATAGGTAGGTAGACCATTATGTAGGTAGCTCCAGGATAAATTGTGCATAAACCAAGAGTTAGGTAAGTGAATTGAACGATAAGTATTGTTTTTATATGAAATATGTATTGCTATACATATATTCATACCAAGGCTCACGAAAAGATTGTTATTGTTACTGGTTGGTTACTTACCTACTTACGTAGGTAGGTTTCCTAGGTACCTATTGTAATAATCGTGCGACATCAAACTGGGCACAGATACCTCCATATTATAGGTACATAGTAATCTTTATTTACACAGAATTTGGTCAGAGAATAGTCTTAGGGGCAAATTTTATCTTTATTACGATAATAGACCCAAAAGAAATGGACCAATTACAAGCCAAAAAATATTCTTTGGTAGATAGTGGTAATGTTTTTTTTATACTATGTAAGAAATGTAGATACATTTACCACTATTTTACAAAGTTACAAGAACTAACCTTACACTGGCCACTTGCACTAAAATAAAAAGTTGAGCATCAATGAGATTCGAGCTTACCAAAGCTAAGCGTGAAACTAACTCTGACACGAATAAAATACAGTTAACTGTTCTGTGCTCTTGTAAAAAAGATAACTGGCTTCTAAGACCGCAACCGCATTCCTGATATGATAAGACAAAAATGTATCATAATCTAACGCATTCACAGGTTCACTCATTTTACCAAATAATACACTGACACGGGCTTTCAGTTCCAACAAGCTTCCAGACAAATTAAAAGAGATAACACTCGTTTTATACCAAAATTACATTTATATCGTGTGCCCCACTAAACGCAGCGCATGGTCGACACAACAATATTACCTAATTTATAACACTTACCAAAACATATAATGCTGACACAAATACAAAACAATATTATTTTAAATCCAACACTTGGAGCCAAATTAAACTTTTTAATTCATAATAACTGCATTAAAGTGGAGTTAAAAACACGTGCAACACAACCACCCCCGCTGGCGTCGTTCCAAAGAGTAGCTTTTCAGTAGTGATGTGAACCGGTTTCATAAAACCTTTAATAAACCGGTTTTTGTTAAAACCGATAAACACCGATTCTGATTCAAAAACCGGTAACAATCACAATGTATGTATCCGAGTCTTTGATATGTATCCGAACATGAGTCTGTTCCGTTTAAATGTTGTCTATGGTATGGTAGGGGAATCCCCCGATATCCTGTTTTAATATGCAACTAACTTCATTAGACTAAAATATTTCAGTTTTGCCTGCGAATTCTTAGGAATTGAATCGCATCGAATTCTTAGATTAGTTTGCGAAAAAATGCAAAAGGAAAATCAATTACAAAAAGTAAAAGGAAAATCAATTACAAGAAATTATTTTGAGAAGATAGACAATTTAAGTTCAAAGTGTACACTATGCGCTCAAGTGATAAAAGTTGGAGGAGGAACCTCGAATATGTTGGCAAAATATAAATTTCATGGTAATTTCTTGTGTGTTTGACCACCATATGCCTAATTAATAATAAAAACCTATAAATAATTGAAAAATAGTATTTTATTAGAAAAAACCTAAAATAACCTTAAAAAACCGGTTTTTTTAAATAACTAATCGGTATAGACCGGTGTTAAAAATTGTAATCGGTTCACATCACTACTTTTCAGTATATTATAATGTACTCTGTGGAGTAGCTTCTTTTTAGTATTCTTGTCTATGGTACAGAGTAGGTACTACCATGTTTGCACTATGGGTATTTAATATTTATGCATTCATTATTCCCTACATTTTATGGAGTAGGTACAGGTTTCTAGTACAAACCTGTATTTATTATAGATTAGAATAAAATATAAGTAGAGAAGTATTTATTATAAAAAAAAGTCTACAACTCACTTTTTTACGAACGCTAGACGCTAAATCAAAATTACAGTGTTGCTATTTAAAAATACGCTTACGAAATAGAGATTAAATGGTGGACAAATAACTAAAATAATAGTCCGAAGTGATTGCAAATAATGACCAAAACATTATGAAAATACAAACTACAAATTTTTGTGTGACGCGTGTTAGAAACATACAAAATAGGCAGACAAAATTTAAAAAAAAAATGTTTTGGTTTCTCTGATAAATTTGCTGCTATAATAAAGACCCCATATAAGTTTCTCACTATCCACACCTTCACCGAAGCACAATAAAAGCTTATAGTAATTATTTTACTTACTGGGTGGTGGCTAGCAAAAGTCAAACAAAAGACGTCACGAGTAGTCTCGACAGACTATGCGACAAACCTAGAATGAGATGGTGGAACGAACTTTTTTCATAGGTTCCCGGTTCCCATAGTTCTATAAAGGGTGGATGTAGAATTTACTTACTCGTTCACACGGCTACAGGTCAACCTATACAAATACACTTTAAGTTGATCTCGCATTGTAAAGGTTTCCCATAAAATAAGAGGCCCGCGTAAACTGATTTTATATAGCTTGATGTGTAGCCGTGCGTACTCAAGGCCTTTGCCCTACAGTACAATCACGACTGAAAATAAATAATATCAAAACTACCGCCCTAGGTTTGTCAAAGGCCCAAGCGATCTCTGACCTACCTGAAACGTCGGACGTAACATCGTCCCCATCCCATTAAATTTTTAGTGCTATCGTGCTGTTATTAATTTTATCGTAACATTTATTATAGTCTTTTTAGTTATACCATTTTTTTAAAAAAAAAGCTTACTATCAACGTGGGTCGCACATTATTAAGTCGCACGTTCTAAGCTAAATGCTTGTGTCACGAGTTGGTTCAATCGGTAGTGCAATGGGTGAGTTTCGAACCGGCAACCACATGATAGCAAGTCCGACGCCCGCGCGCCATTAGGCTACCACCGCTTAAATTGAATTTCGCGCCCAAGGCTTTTCTTTTAATCATTTTATCATTCAATCATGACATTTCAATGATAATCTTGTCAAATTGTCAGACATTTGAGACATTCATTTGATTCATTCATTGTTGTAAGAAAAAAAATATTGTTGGATTTCGTATTCTATTTTTAAAGGTTTCTTTCGTATTTTGTTTTAGAAGTACCTTTTGTTCTATTATTTCGTGTTTGAGATGTGCCTATGAGAGTTCCTCTGTTTTAATTAACTAGGTACACTAAAGATTTAGGAAGGACCTAAATTATATAGGTTAAAATGGTTAATTCGAGCTTAGCTTATGAAATTCTGCTATACATAAATTCATTTTATTTTGGTCTATTCGCAACTTGCGAGCTAGGCACTCTTATTCTGAAATCCATTTTAATTACCGAGAAGTATGAAGTGGAGAAATATCCAACAAAACTCGGCCAAGACTATGGTGTTCTCATAGGGCTATTCATTGTTGAAGCGACTCGTCTTATATTGGGGCGAAAAGGCAGTTTGAGTGAAAAAGGTAAGTAATAAATTCTATTGAAATCCCAGACTCCGATTTATTTGTGAGTAATATGTACAACATATGTTACAGTATCTTCATTTACTTACAGACATACCAGTACTGTTCTCTGTACTGCTAACAGTGCCTTCGATAATGGGAGTCCTGTACCTCCTCATCTTCCAAGTAGTGGTCCTAAGAATAGAGTACATCTGGTGTACCCTAATGCTATGCATACAAACCCTAGAGTTTGTGTTTGCATCTATGTTTATTGTAACACTGTGTAGGGGACCTTCCTATGATTAAAAAGTACAATGTTAATTTTTATTGCCCTTTTTTACAAAGGACAGTGCCAGAAGCTCAAACATTAAGGGCCAGTATTTCTTTTTTTTTAGACAAGTAATTGTGAATTAAACACAGTTTGGGTATGCTGCCTCTTATCCTTTCCTTACTATTAATATCTATCAGTGAAAAAATATCTAAAAACAAATAAGATTTACTGTCATTTAAACATGATGTTCTCATGTTCATACTATGATTTTGGTACCTTATAAAATTTTACATTTTCCAGAAAAAAGATAAATTAGTCAATGTTCATCACCCATTTTTAATGGAGAAATCCACAAAGGAATATAGGTAATACCTATTATGATTAAAGGATAGTGTGCCCATTTTTTACGCTAATTCTAAGTGCAATATTTTATGTGCCTGAAATATTTTCATCACTGTAGTCATTTATGAGTTCTAGAAATGTCTAGATAAATAATAATATGTAGGTTGAAGTGTAATTTTTGTGCTAATGCAATCCAAGCTATTGTTGAAGGGCAATACTAAAGTTATTTTTACTAGCCCTGTTATTAATAGATACCTACAAATGTATTAAGTAGATAAATAAATGAGGGTTGGCATATTTTTAAAGCTGAATGCTAATGAATGCTAGCCAACATGTAAGGGCAATATTATAGTGAATTTTTAATTATTAATATTTTAACAACTTTTAATAATGCTTTTGTGTTGTACTTAATTAAGCAATGTTTATTGCATTTTTACATGTATTTGCTGTTTGCAGCCCCTATTTATATTATATAATGACCTGCTTAAGTCCCAGTATTTTACTAGTCACATTGTTTTTAAGTTAAGTAGATTTTGGCCTACTACTCTTCCTAATGTTTTTTTATAATCAACTCATATAATAACTAAACTGATTATAAATAACTAAACTTGTCACTTTACAAACAACATTTTATGACACAATACAATTTATGATACATGATGTGTGGTGCACAATAAGTTTATGTAGGTGCCAAAATAAAACCTAAAAAGTACCTACTCTGTGATGAACGAAATTTGCCACTATTCATTATTAGTTTTATGTCTCCTGAAGAACATAAACAAAACACCAAAATCAGTAAGTAGTCATAATCAAATGTATTTTCTACTGTTAAATATATTGTTACTATTTTAAACAATAAGTATTTACAACCTAGATTCAATAATGTAATGTTTTACCGTAATTACATTAGACACACAATTTGAATGTTAAAACTGTTTGAGATTTGAACTTCTAGTCAGTATATATCTAACGCATCTTAGTATTTTTATAGGTATTTATACAAAACCACATTTATGTTGGCCTCTTATTGTATGGGAAGCCTATACAATGCAAGATCAGCTTAAACTGGATTTGTATAAGTTGACCTGTAGCCATGAGTACAGTTGCCAGCAGGTCAATGTATACAAAACTGAAAAATTTCTCCAAATGATTTTAAACCTTAAATTGTAGAAGATAAAGTTCAAAATCAACTGAGAAAATTTGACATTTTGTGGTGACTTAATGTGCTGGTCACCGTACATCAATAACAATTACTATGTTCCTGAAACCAAACATAATTTATTTATATGTATTATATAGGTATCTTATTTCCATAAGATATTTATTACCACATTGTAATTTTAGGATACCATAGAAGCCTTCCCTGTTGTTTGTATCCATCAGTTAAGTGAAGGGCTGCCAACTTTTGATTTAAAGGAGAAGGAAAAATTCAATGTTGGGTATTTTTACAAACTGTTTTAACAGTGTAGTTGGCAACCCTTGTTAAGTGTAACATAAGTGATATTGTGGCCTTGATTTAGATATTTATACAGAATAGTTACTATCAAATCTTCCATTGTGCAGTAGAAATGTTACACTAAACAATATATTCTTAATAAGTGTGATTTTTATTTAGAATTGTACTTAGTGTTGTTGTTTTGTGTATAACTGTTACACTAATGTTTATATTATATTTTAGGACTGGTTTTTCAATAGTCAGTTTTGTTCTACGTTTAGTAAAATCTGTCAGAATGTATAAGTAGTATATACATTCTGACAGATTTTCTGACATAGTGCCAATCTGTCAGATAAGTTATGTGATTATTGAAAAATCACTCTGATTTGGTAGCATTCTAGTCCAATAAATTTATAACACAAATCTTAATATATTTACAGTGTTAAATTATAAAATAAATACTAAAGATCTGATTAGAATGTTTTTATAAACACTTATATTTGTCTGGTTATGAAATTAAATATTTATAAATTAATTTTGTTTTTCTTAACAATAAGAACCTATGTATGCAGGTTTACACACAGTTATCACAACACCTAGGCCCATGGCTAAGTAACTCAAAATCAACTGATCTCAAAGATACACTTACCACGGTCATTCTCTAGATGGGTGATAAATGAATTTATTTCTGGAAATAGATATTTAAGACACCTTTACAAGGCAATGGGTTTGCATTTGCCATGCATAACAATTGTTAACCCCTCCTTTCATATGTTGTTTATTATCCTTAATCCATGATGAATTCATCTTGTTTCTGGTACTCAGCTTGCAAGTACAAAGGCATTCGCCCCTTAGCCATCTTATCTCTTTTGTGTACCCTTAGCTCATGCCTCATCAGAGCTTTTCTAGTTCCATACTTATTACCACACATCCTACACCCAAACTCTTTCAATCCAGCATGGTCAGCCTTGTAATGTACATCCATATCTCTCTTTGTATAAAAACCTCGGCCACATTCAACACATTTGAATGGCCTCTCCTTTTTGTGAGTCAGAAGATGCCTGTTCAAATTACTTCTAGTGAGGAACCGTAACTCACATTTATCACAAGAAAAAGGTTTGTCACCAGTGTGTGTTCTCATATGGATTTTCAAAGACTCCAGGAAGCGCCCTCTATATGCACATAACTGGCATTGAAAAGGTAAATTAAAACTGTGCAGTTGTAGGTGCCTTACTAAGTTGTCTTTGCGGTAGAGTTTGCCACATACATCACAAACAAGATGTGACGCTGACTGGTGTCTAGACAAATGTTTTTTATACAATTGAGCGGTCAATAATCTGAAACATACAGGACATTGGATTCGAACTTTTTTATGGGTTCTTGACTTTTTATGAGTAACTAACTCATCAAATGATTTGAAATTGAGTTTGCACAATTTACAATTGTATATATTTTTAATAAGTTCATTGTTGTGGTAGTGACAGTCCTGGGCGGGATTCACTGTTTCAAAACCATCGGAATCTTCCTCTGGATTTTGTCGAAGAAGTTTATCAGAATCTTGAGCTGATTTTCTAAATGCTACAGCTGTCTGAAGAAAAGTGTGGCAAGTTGTACATAAATGTTTAGGATAGTCATCATGTTCACTTAATTCTATGCCTCCAAAAAGGCGTATTGCTTCCACGACGTCAAAGGTACTCTCTGAATTAAAAATTAAACTAGTGCCTTCTTTCAAACAAATCCTGCACATGTTATTGATTTTTTTTGTTGCTACACCGTCAGTGCAAGTAGAAGTTTGTTTAAGTAATTTCTTCTGCTTATTGAGACGTTCATTTTTCAGAAATTGTAACATGAAATATGCACCGGACATTTTTTCGATAAATAATTGTATTGTTTACCACAGTCCACAACACAATTCAATTTTAATAACAGCTGATTCTTGACATTGACAGTGCTTAGGCTCATAATTATGTCAATACATTGACACTGACTTTGACATCCAAGAAAGTTATGTCCACATCCAAATTATACAAAAAAAAAGAGCGGTTTTCGTAGGAACATAGATAAAAAATAATTATACAGAGTAGTCGTCGAGTTACGACGACTATAATAAAGCTTACTAGACCGTAGGTAGTAATGTAATAAGCTTGTTCAGGCAGTTAAGGACTGACCAAATGCGTAATTATGAAACCAGCCTAAATTATGTAATATTTTACTACAAGACTGCTTCATTAGTCGTGGTCCTAAACGCGACTGCTACGCTAGAGGTCCTGGGTTCGATCCCCAGGTCGAGCAGTGTTATTGGGGTTTTCTATGACTTTGTCAGTAGCAGCTCGTAGTCTGGATTTGTGCCCGGTTACTGGCGATAGGCTCGCCCCCTATTACATGGAACCTAACCATACCGGTGAAGTGTGGGTGTATATTAGTACACCTCTGCCTATCTCTTCGGGGATACAGGCGTGATGTTATGTGTACTACAAGAGCATTGAAGTACCAAATCTTCTTTACATAGTATAAAATGAAGTTGCTTCCACTGTCTATTCACTTAGGTCTTAGATCTTTTAAACTACTTAACGGATTTTAATGCAGTTTTCAGCAATGGATATATTGATTCAAGAGAAAGGTTTATAGGTATAATACTTTATATTACAGTACAGAAAAGCCGAGAAACCACGCGGGCAAAACCGTAGGCGGAAAGCTAGTGATATATAAACTAAATAGGTACCTATTGGTACTTCCAATGATGTAAACACAGTATTACAGTACACACAACACAGTAAAGAAATATATTTATTTCTTTACTGTGTTTATTAATAACTAATTATTAAAATAACATACAGGATTCTATCTACATTTCGTCTACATCAGAGTATAATATAAAAAATCGAATCAAAGGTTTGGCCAAATACAGTCCTTTTAAAGAAAACTTGATTTATGTCGAGAAGCGATTAAATTCAACATCCCTCCACATTTTGATGCTGAGCTTCTAGATAAGCTGGCATTCTGCCAAACAATAATTTTTCTCTCTTATGGACATGTCTCTGATGCTTCATCATAGCATTCCTATATCCAAATGCTTTCCCACAAATGTTACAAACATGATTCTTAATACCCAAATGGTCAGCCTCATAATGCCTTTGCAACATAAGTTTTGTATGAAAAGCTCTTTTACAACCTTCACACTGAAGTTGGGGCTCTTTATGTTTTAACATGTGGCTATTTAAATTACTCTTAAATAAAAATCTGGCTGGACATTCTGTACACATGTACCTATAGTCCCCAGAATGAGTTCTCATGTGGGTTTTAAGTAACTCAGAATATCTTCCACGGTATGGACAAAATTGGCATTTGTATGGAAATTCATTACCATGTCTCAAGCTATGGTTGTGGTATGCACATCTCAGTCTAAATGACTTTCCACAGACATCACAAACATACTTCTTATGGTCAGGATCATGCATTGTCATGTGTTCTTTGTAGTATGACCTATTAATCACTTTATAACACACATCGCAAGTTACTTTTGATGCATATTTTATTTTTACTTTCTTTTCAGTTTTGACCTCACATTCATTTTTCCACTTTTCTGGAGGCTTTGAATCATAAACACTGCTGTCACTAAAATCTTGGTCATATGACTGCTCATCAACAGTTTCTTCTTTCACTGGTTGTTTCAATATTTCCTGTGATTCTCTCGCTATTTTTCTGAATAATATCGCTCCTTTGATAAACTCGTGGCAAATATCGCACAAGAACTTTGGATGATCGTCATTTTCGTTTACTTCTACATTACCCAACACAGTCAATGCTTCTAAAATTAATTCTGTGTCTTCGTTACCATAAATAGGGACAGAACCATCTTGTAAACAGGTTCGGCATTTAGACTGAGTAAAGTCTTTTACTTTCAAAACTATATCTTTATTTTCATGTATTTTTTTGTAATATTCGTAAGCATTTAATTTCTTTTTATTCGATTTCATTAAGTAGTACAATGTGAGCATGTTTGTGAGTTAAACTCAGCCGTGATATCGATATATTTTACTTATTATTGATTAGTTTTGCTTTTAAAATTATCTTGAATGCATATATTGCAAAACTGTAGCACAACCACAAGTAACAAGTAAACAAAACAAAGTCCTTTTAGTTGACAGTTGGCTGTCAATGTCAAAGTCAGCCACTCTCCTCAAAGACCGCGTTCCACTTGGCGAGCACAACGATCAAAACGCTACTTTAGCCGTTCCACATGGCGACCGCGGTCGTTGTGGTCGCGGCGAAAACGTCAATCATGACGTCATGACTTACGCCCACAATGACCCATCTAAAAAGGTGGGTCGAAGCAGTGTTGGCAAAAAGTTAATTCGATTAACGATTAAAAATTACGATTAAAAATTTTAATCGTAGATTTTTCGATTAAGATTAATTAATCGTAATCAAAATTTTGCTGATTACGATTATTAATCGTAATTTTTAATCTTAATCATGATTAAAAATGTATGATTAATATTGTAGGGACCAGAATGAAAATGAAAAAAATTGATAGCCAGATTTTTTTACTAGTACAATAAAAGTGTCAGTCAGTGCCGACCTGTGTTTTTCGTGTTCATTAGGTTTTTGTCATATCCGTGGGAATTTCCCAGAATCGCAATTATATCAACGGACATCATATCTGATATTATTCTTCGAAATAAATTAATATGGGTGTCAATTACATTGTTTCCCGGAGTGCTGATTACGAAAATGTCATTTATATTAAAATCCAAGATGGCAGATATTATTTTTCTTTATATATTGATATGGGTGTCAATTTCAAGGTTTATCGGGATGCTAATTACGAAAATGACATTAATTTTGCAATCCAAGATGGCGGATATTATTTTTCTTTATAAATTGATATGGGTGTCAATTTCAAGGTTTATCGGGATGCTAATTACGAAAATGACATTAATTTTGAAATCCAACATGGCGGACATTATTTTTCATTATAAATTGATATGGGTGTCAATTTCAAGGTTTATCAGGATGCTAATTACGAAAATGACATTAATTTTGAAATCCAACATGGCGGACATTATTTTTCTTTATAAATTGATATGGGTGTCAATTTCAAGGTTTATCGGGATGCTAATTACGAATATGACATTAATTTTGAAATCCAAGATGGTGGACATTATTTTTCTAAATAAATTGATATATGGGTGTCAATTTCAAGGTTTATCGGGATGCTTATTACGAAAATGACATTAATTTTGAAATTCAAGATGATGGACACTATTTCTCTTTATAAATTGATATGGGTGTCAATTTCAAGGTTTATCGGGATGCTAATTACGAAAATAACATTAATTTTGAAATCCAGGATGGCGGACATTATTTTTCTAAATAAATTGACACACATCAATTGATGTAATTTAAAATTAATGTCATTTTCGTAATTAGCATCCCGATAAACCTTAAAATTGACACCCATATCAATTTATAAAGAAAAATAATGTCCGCCATGTTGGATTTCAAAATTAATGTCATTTTCGTAATTAGCATCCCGATAAACCTTGAAATTGACACCCATATCAATATATAAAGAAAAATAATGTCCACCATCTTGGATTTCAAAATTAATGTCTTTTTCGTGATTAGCATCCCGATAAACCTTGAAATTGACACCCATATCAATTTAGAAAGAAAAATAATATCCGCTATCTTGGATTACAAAATTAATACCGTTTTCATAATCAGCACCCCAAGATACCTCGAAATTAACACCCATAATCAATTTATTGAAATGATGTCTGCCATCTGGGATTTTAAAATACGTCTCGACAAAGAGGGAAATAACGACTTTTGGTGACATGAAAATATCGACTACGCGACTCCTATTGACCTGATCTCGCATTGTAAAGACTTACCGTACAATAAACCGTCAGCTTGTACTGGTAATTATGTATAGCTTGTTAAACATAGGTATCCAGTATAAGCTGACCTCGCATTGTGTACTTTCCGTACACTAAGCGGTCAGCTTGTACTGGTGATTTAGGTGTAGCTTGTTATACATATCCAGTATAAGGTGAGCTCGCATTGTATAGACTTTCGTACAATAAGAGGTCAGGTAAACAAGTATCTTAGTCGGTACCTACTTACTCCGATTGGTAAAATATGGCTGAACTTTATTTATGTATAACTTCATTTTGTAGTTTGTACCTACCCATATTTGCAAACTAAATTATCTTTCTTTCCGAGGTTCATACAAACTTTGGAAAACAAGATTATATAATCCGAATTAAAATAAAAAAAGTCATCGTTTTTCAGAGCAGACTGCATCCATAACTTTAAGTTTGTTGTTTGTTTGTCTGCTAAGTAGCGCCAGATAGAATCTCCTTTAGGTTAAAATAGAATAATGTATTTTTTTCTTGTTATTAAAAATACTTTAATCTGCTTAATCAAATTAACGATTAACGATTAATGATTAATTGTCTTAATCGCGATTACGATTACAATTTTAATTGTGATTAATTTAATTACGATTCAGTTTAATCAGATTAAAATTAATCGATTAAAAAATTAATCGATTAATGCCAACACTGGGTCGAAGTGATCGTTGAGAAATCCTAAACTCCGTTCCACTTGGGTTTACGACTTTATCGCTCAAGAGCAAGTGGAACGGGAAAAACTGCGGTCGTGAGCGTGATCGTTGTGATCGCCAAGTGGAACGAACCCATTGCAGTCTGTTGTTTTTTCATAGAATAAAAAAACGTTTTCCAATTTCTGCCTCCCTTACTGCCTCCCCAGAAATAGCAAAACGTTTTTTTAGAAAGACAGTTTTGTACAAAGTTTTGTATAATGGCGACTATACGTACATAAATACAGTTTGTTCGAAATAAGTAAGCCGATCGGAAGTTGTTTAATAGAAAGAGTTGGCGTAAAGATCATTATAGTCGTATAATGTTTCACATTTCTAATTATTTTGTTTACTAATTTCGATATTTACGTATTAAAACACTTAATTACAGTTTGTTCGAAATAAGTAAGCCGATCGGAAGTTAGCCGTTCCGAACTACCGCGGTGATAAAATCGTTTAATTAAATGTTTTATATATAAATATCGAAATTACTAAACAAAATCATTAGAAATATGAAACATATACGACTCTAAAGATGAAGCGTATATACTAGAACAGATCCAAGGAACAGGTATTTTACAATACTAGGTGGCACCTATTCCAACTTTTAAAATACTCGATCCACCTAGTATCACTGTGCCTGCGCGTATAAATTTGAATTTGAACCTTATTTCAATCCAGATAAAAGTAAATATACTCTGTCTATTTTAACCAATACTCGATACTCGTGATATTTTGAAATACTCGATCCACCTAGTATTATTGTGCCTACGCGTACAATTTGAATGTGAACCTTATTTCTATGAGTATTAAAATGACGCGACGCGCACTCGTGTTTACCAAATTATTGGTGTGTCAGTAATTTAAATTTGAACCTTATTTTTATGAGCATTAAGATGACGCGACGCGCACTCGTGTTTACCGAATCATTCGTGTGTCAGTCATTTGAATTTGAACCTTATGTCAATCCTGATAAAAGTAAATATACTCTGTTTTTTTGAAGAAATACTCGATACGAACCAAATACTAGGCATACTTGGCGGACTTTATACACTAGGTACTTTGTAAATATTCGAGACTATACGATCCGATACAATACAAAGTATCGAGTACGGACTAGTATTTGTTGGGTAATCTTGTTGGATGCCGGCTGATTACCTACCATTTTTTTATTATAGATTACTATGAAAAATGAATTTTAATATACGGTACGATGTAGTACCTAGATAAATATTCTACGTCAACAGTCCTAAGCCTGTGTAAAGTATGAAAAGAAGATTCCAATTCATAACGTACTGCATCCGCAGCCGTACGCGTACTTCATACTAGGTGGAACAGGTATTTGGATCGAGTATTTATGCGGAATAGGAATAGGTACACCTAGTACGAAATTTACCTAGTACGACTCATCTCTAACTCTAATTATCTTTACACCGACTCTTTCTATTATTTACCACTTCTAAACCACTTGCAGACAACTTCCGATCGGCTTACTTATTTGGAACAAACTGTACACGATTTTATCACCGCGGTAGTTCGGAACGGCTAACTTCTGATCGGCTTACTTATTTCGAACAAACTGTAATTATGCGAAAAACAAAGAAAATGAATTTAGCGCCCTAGGCACTCCATACCCTAGGCGTAAATTCTTTCATTTATTTGAACGAAATATTTCACTTGATTGTAGCTATACTAAAAATGGAGGAATTATAAATAGAAAAACACTGGTTTCTAACACTTACGCGAATATCAGACATTGAAATAAAACTACTTTTTACGGATTTTAACGCGTTATATTGATATTTTTAAATTCCCGACGATCCGAAACGTCGGGAATTTAAAAATATCAATATAACGCGATAAAATCCGTAAAAAGTAGTTTTAGAAAAACACTGTTATGATACAAATTAATACATTTAATACTTAATTTCTACAAAAAAAGAATTCATCATTACAATTAAATTATTGATTTAAACATTTGGTGTAGCAATTCATCAAGGTGGTCATCTCACCGCTACTGCTGCACTCGGATTTTATTCCCACCCGAGGCAAATATTTGTGTTTCACAGATGTTTATTTGTGTTTGTGAAGTCACCCCTGATAGGGCTTTTTCTTACATTACCACAAATCATGTATGAAATAAGTATACAGATTGGAAAAGTACATTGCAATTAACATAAGTCATCAAGACAGTTTTGTTCAGCTTTTAGATATGTAGGTATACGGCCCCTACTAATAATCTTGTCTCGCTTGTGTACTTTTAATTGATGGTTCAATAAATTGTCCCTGTGATAGAAGGCTTTGCCGCACACTTCACAAATGTGACTCTTTGCTGACAAATGCACATTTTGCATATGCCTTTCAACCTCACGCTTTGTATAATAACCTTTGTGGCATACTTCACATTTGTAGTTACAATTACCTTTGTGCCTCTGAAGGTGTACAGACAAATTACTCTTTGTAATAAAACGGGCAGGACATTCAGGGCATTTGTAATTGTAATCTCCTGTATGTGTTCTCACATGAATTTTGAGTAGTCCTTGATGTAATCCTCGGTATGGACAAAACTGGCATTTATAATTCAATTCACTACTGTGAGTGAGGGAGTGGGTTTTGAAGGCAGATGGATGTTTGAACACCTTCCCACATTTGTCACAAATATACTGTTTAAGTTGCCCTCCATGTTTTGCTAAGTGCAATGCATATAGACTTTCTTTTATTTTTTTGTCACAAACAGGGCATTTATGAAATATCGGCTTTTTAGTAATTTCTTCATCATATTTATATTGCAGTGTTTGCTTACTTTTAGGACTTTTCTTATCATGCACTCGTTTGATGTGTTCACTGTAGTACTGTATGCTTAACATTTTACTACACATAGGACATTCAACAAATCTTTCAGCTTGCTCTTCTGTAGTACCATGCAGTTTCTTATGTGTTTTAATATATGCTTTGCCCACTTTCTTGCCACAAAACTCACATTCAACTTTACTATACCTTCTCTCAAATTTTTTCTTGTACTTGTCCCGATGTTCTTGTATATGTTCCTCATAATTATTTTTACTAACACTTTTAGAACATATCTCACAATTTCTTTGGGTGGGAAGTAATTTTGGATGAGCTTTTTCAGTATGTTGAGTAAGTTCTTGAATGGTATCAAATGCAAGATAGCATTTTGCACATCCGGGTTTTGAATGCCTTTGATTGTCTTTGTCAGGAATAGTTATCATAATCATTTCATTGTCTGTTTGGTTGGTGCTTTCATCTTGTTTCTCTTCCTTTGCTTTATTTGTTTTAAAATCTTTACAATCATTACTCTCTTGAACATCATCATTTTGATGTTTAATATTATCGAAATCATCGACTTCCGAATCGGAAATATAGTCAAACTCAAGATATTCTCTTTTTATGAATGGTTCACTTTCATCTTTATTATCCGAGTTTTCCGAGCCACTTTCTGAATATTCCACCTTTCTGAGTACTTTGTCAGCTTGTTCGGCAGCTTTCCTGAACAATATCGCCGCTTCCAGTAATGTGTGGCAGGCTTCACATAAATATTGTGGCAGTCCATCATCTTTACTGACTTCTATTTTTCCAAACTCTACGACGTTTTCTGAAATATCATTGACTCCAAAAATAGGTATTTCACCGTCATCCAAGCATACTCTGCATTTTTCCGGCAAGTGTCGTTGATCTATTGCATCGTTAGTTAGAAGTGTTGAATTTCCTGTATGCGATTTTTGAAGATTACGACTGAGCATTGTTTCTGTGCTAAATAGTGCATACAAACTTTATTCCGATCACACAAATTATCTGTATTTGAAAATTTATTAGCACAAACTGAGATTGTATTTGTAACAAAATCAATATCACAAAAGACCCGGCCAAGTTTCGATCTTCAAGACTAATTAATACGTAGATGGCTAATAAATCTCTTTGGTAGATGGGTTAACTACAAGTATTTCATTCGCAATACCAATAACCCTAACATAACTTATATCTAACCTAAAACACTTCACTATTTTTTCATTTTTTTTTGTGGCAATTGAGCCGATTGCGGCTATTCTGACTTCACTACCTATTTAACTAACTCCATAAGTGTCAGTTACAAAACTGACAAATGTGACACCTGACAATGACAAGTGCTGAGGACCAGTTTTTTTTTTATCGTGATATTTTGGCATGGCTGCAGAGGCCTTTGTGCCATAGGATCAGTGTCAATAATTTGGTACTATAGATATTTATTAATATGTGTATTGAATTATGTTTCCCAAGAATGTTGAATGTTTTTTTATTACTCCACGTTTCCATTAACCACAAAACATGTCGCAACCAGCTACCTATCCCACTCACGTTTTGAGAGTTACATAGAGTATAAGTTAGATGTTTACAACACGTTTTGTCGTCAGTCGAAACGCGGGGTTAAATTTTGTTTGTTTCGCTGTCTTGTGTTTCAAGTTGTGATCAATATTATTTCTCTAAGACATGCCAAAAATATTACAAAAAAAACAATATTATTTGATCACCTTGATGTTACACACAGATTGCAATTTTTTATTAATTTAAACGACTTATTCCTTACTATGGTAAACACAAACGCACACAATCGTAAATGAGTGACAGTCGTGTAAAACCCTTTATTTTACATTACTATCTGTTAGGGCTATATTTCACCGGAACACCATGGCGGCGCAACCAGTCGCCGCTGCCAACAAAATGTATACAGCTCTATAGAGAGTTACTCACCTGGTGTCCGTTTGGTTGTGCAACCAATTTGGCGGCACGACCAACTCGGACGCGTGCACAGAATGTTACTGGTTGCGCCGCCACGCTTGACGCGCCACCACTAATTACTATAGCGCTGTATAGTGTCTCACTCATTCGGCCGCCAGTGACGCCTTTTCTCTTGAACTCTCTTTTCCTACATACAGCAGTAGTGCTATCTCTTCGAGGTCCATTTTGATACTGTCTCAGTGTGGTGTGGCTGACTTTGACTTTGTTGTCTGTATGGTGTCTAGTTTGTAGCTTACAGACACCACGGTGCTGCAACTGGTTGCGCCGCCATGGTGTCCCGGTGAAATGGGCTATATTTCACCGGGACACCATGGTTAATCAACTATGTAGTTGAATTTGCCAACGAAATTGATGAATTTAACTCGTTTGAGAATAAATTTGAGTTTGCGTTTCGAATACAGCTGATTGTCATTTATGAATTCAACTAGTTGATACCTAAACTATGAATGCAGGAGATCAACGGTTGATTATCTATGTAGTTTGTAGATTTCATGCTTACCGGAGGCTTATACCTACCCACTGGCATTATTAGGTGTTAAAATAAAAGTAAGTAGATAGTTTGATAAAAGCATTATTTATTTATGTTCAAAAAATAAATAATAACTAATACATTCTGGACATAAATAAATCACAGACAAAACGTAATATTACAGATTTGTAGTTTTATACGATGTCAATAATAAAATTTATTCAATAAGCCATTACTGAATATACTACGTAAAACACGGCTGGATAAAATTCCAATTTATTTTTATTTCAATATAAATTCAAAACGTTTGCGATGCACGCAGTCACAGTAGGTATCTAATCTTGTTTCATACAATACATTACCATTACGTTTGGAAAACGCGTGTCGCGTTACAATGACTCAATACAACAGATTTTGTCAGTATGAAATAATATTGCACACTGGTAGCCCGAGACACATTGAGTGGGTATTGCGTGTATCGAGAAGTTAATATTAGTTACCTACATGTAAATCTGGTGTATGGTCAGGTTGTAGGTATTATCCCACCCATTTTGCCATGTATGAGCTTAAAAAATAAAGATAGCATCATGAGATAATAGAAGTAGTTGGACGACGGACTATCAACGACCGCGACACTAGCGACTTTATTAGGTAGGAATAGACATGTGTAAAAATTCACAATCATAGTAGATAAATAATTATAAACAATTTGTACTAGCAACCGGGTACTCACGGCTACAGGTCAACCTATACAAATCCAGTTTAAGCGGATCTCACATTGTTTAGGCTTTCCATACAATAAGAGGCCAGTGGGTTGTGTATAGCTTGTTAAGTAGCCATAGGCACCTATTACTATATCAAAACAACGCGTATAGTGATGGGCACGATCCAAGAGCACAGATGTTCAAGTGTACGAACGTTCAAGCGGTTTTGTAGGATTTTACATAAGTGCCATTTTTTATTCTCAAATTCAATTTTAAGATAGAGTAGGAATTCTTGACTTTCACTCCTCCTACACCTCTTTTGTAATACTCTCGGACCTACCGACTAGACGCTTCCCATTTCATGATGAAACTCATAAAACGATTTAGGTACCTACTTTTTGTATTTAGTAGTTTGTTTTTGTAGGTACAGACGGGTTTAAGTAAACAATTCGAATTCAATCGAGGCCAGCGTAAAATGGATTTGTACAGCTCGACGTGTAGCCATGCGTATTCCAGTAAAAAATAACTAAAATAGTTTATAAGAAATGAAAGAAGACACCACAAGTACCTACTAGACATTTTGTTGTACCATGTACACACGGCTACATATCAAGCTGTACAAATTCAATGTAGGCTTGCCTCGCATTGTGCTTTTACCTTGATGTGTAGCCGCAGGTCTAGATATCACATTTTGTATTAAAGATGTAGGTATTAAACATTTTCCATTATAATAGTTATAAGCGGGCTTAGTTAAATATATTGGTTATTTGCTCAGCTGGTTTTTGCTATTACGGGTAAATATAACTATACATTATGTATACATATTGTATATAGTAGTGAATATGTTTCCTAGTTTAGCCCCAACACTGCAATTATTATTTACCTACGAAGATATTATCAATCTATAAACTTCTATCCGCGAGAAGCTTTCTACATCGTTTTAATTCATTTTTCCCCGATCGGTCAAACTATAAAGTATTTATTCGTTGGAATAAATAGAACATTTCATTAGTAACAATAAATATAATATTTTGCGGTATATAGTATTGTATATTAATAATACATTATTTATAAACAGTAATTATTTAAATTCAACTAAAAATGTTCTGATACCAGAGTACATTTTAAAAAAGTTTGCTAAGCTAGTGCTTACGTCACATTGTACTTTTATGTAAAAAGCGACGATATGCTACTAGGTCGAATACAAAGCTAATATAAAATCCTACTATCTACGTGTCTAACATTCACACAGTACTGAAACGAAACTACGCGACTGATGCTAATCTAATCATCAGTTCATACCGCCAAAGTTTATGACCATTCCGAAGTTGTATGGAAGATCCGTTTCTCATCAGGCCAAACAAACATTATCTCTAATTCCATTATACGTACAGTCCCATAATTTGATTTTACAAATGTTATTTATGACTTTTATAATGAACCAGAATATTCCATAAAAAAAATATTCGGACTATTAGAAACATTATAAAATTGCCAAATCGGTCCTGTAAATTTATTTTTAAAGATTATTTTTCATCGCACGGCAAATCGAGAAGCTTAAATATTAACATCGATAGTAATTATATTCGGTAAATTCAATATTTGTCTAAAGATATATCAGAATCACACACATTTTACATTCGAACTAAATACTTTTAATGAACTTTGTGACGCACACAATAAAGTTAACTATATTAACTATAACTTTAAATACTAAATGGAATTACTCAAATACTATTTTACTCTCACTTTTCCGTTTTTAGATTAAAAGTAGAAGTTACCTTGATTTATTGAATGAAGTGAATGGCAACATTTTCACATACTGATAAATTTCAAAGAATTGAAGGTCTCTTTATACATTAGCAAGACAAATATTCTGTATTATTATTATTGCTCTAATATATTGTCAATTACTATATCAATATTAGAAATTAAGTATTGTGTTGCCATGTGAAAAAATGCTTAAATAAAAAAAAATACCAACGCTATTGCAAAATAGTGTTGATGCTTGATACCTGTTAAAATCTAAATATAACAATATACAGTCGAAAATATATGATTGGTAAATTTGTCTAATAAATTGGTGCAATTATATTTAATATTATTGTAACATAAGATTATTGTTTTATTTTGTCATAAAGGTACATAACAAGCCTTTAATACACTGGCCCTATATACAACAATTTGCATTCAAGCATGTTTTCAGAACATCATCAGATATTGTCTAGCTAATAAGAATTACCTACTCAAGTGTTATAGAATCTAATGAATATTCCTTTGGTTTTTTATAAGATTTTTAATACAAGAAAAATTGAATCCTTGCTTTGGTTTATCTGAAAACATGCTCAAATTATTCTAAATTGTCAATTTTAATAGCTTTGTAACAACAAACTAATTATTTAAATACATAATACTGCATGTCATGAAGATATTGAAGGGTAATTATTTTGTAAAATTACTCTATATAAATTATGTTTTTGGTAAATGTTGTCAATACTATGTAGTTATTTTTAACATTATCTGTATTAAGTAGGGCTTTCTTATTTTCTCATCGGATTATGAAGCATGCATAGCGTGAATTTTTGTCTTTCAGCGGTGGGAACATGAAACCGTTGACATTCATTTGATAGCTTGATAAATCATATTTATTTTTGATAATGATCTTTTAATGATACTTTTACAAGTAATTTAAAAAAAAAACTGGAAACGCTATCCAGCGCCATACGACCTCTGAGAAAAAATATCGAAAAATTCAGAAAATCATTTTAATAATATTAATATTAGGTATGCAAGTTCTACAGTAGCTCGAGTGGATATAATGGGACAACAAGATTATTCGTAGCACGAATCTCGAATAGGCGACCGAACTTGTTTTACTACTGGTGTTCATATAATTTAGTCATAGAGAAGACCTATGTAGCCCTGTCATGATTTGGTAACGAATTCATTTAAAAATACTAAAACAACACTTAATAAAATAGGTATGATGTCAGTACAATCGACAAAATAGCAGATCTAGTATTTTAATTGTGTAAAATAGAGCTATTCATATCTTTTATTTGCTATACAAGAGTATGAAAAATGTGAGTGGATTGGATTTAACATTATGTATATGAATAAACATAGGTACAGTTAGCAATGAAAGTAGCTGATCACGATTAAATCTCCAAAACGCTTAAACATATTTATTATCCACAACTTACCCGAGATGTGGTAAGTAGTACGAGTTTCTACGTACTAGGCTATTATTCTTTAGTTTTGGTCCTGTGATGTTTTTAATACTTGGCGGCATTCAGCCACTTTCGTTGCTGACCGTACATATTGCAGATAGGATACATGACAAAATGTAACAATTTAATTATATATCATTATTTTATAATTATTCTATACTGGGCGCCTTATACTGACCATTAAACTAAAATTCATTTAACGTCAACATTTACTCTCGCTACCATTTTATCTAAATGAGGCCTTAATTTAAATTTATTTAACTATTAATTTATAAAGGAATGTCAATTTTATAAAAGTACAGAAACAGCGCAGTTTTTTTGTAATTTATATTAATAGTCGCATTTATTATAAACTTTAAAGTCAACTTTTTAATACGCTCGTTCTAAAAACTATCAGCTATAAACATTGTCTAAAAAAAAAGAACTCTAATCAGTACTTTATCATAGACATTGAACATGCGCTACAATTTATACTTTTTGGAATATATTAAACTTTTAATGACTTCCTTTACTCGTAAAACAACCACGAAATCCCATTTCACCGTGTTATACTTTTTCAGAAATTGGTGAATCAATGGTCAAAGTTATATTATAAAGTTCTAAATAATTTTAGTAACGTAGGCGATAGTTAGATTAGTTAGCTGATAGTTCATAATAAGTGCTCAAAAACGTTAACATTATTCTCAAGCCTAGCCAAACACTGTAGTGCCAGTAAAATATTAAGGGTGTGTTAAATTTAAATTAAATTCCTTTTTTTTTCTACACGGCGTAAGCTTTTATCATATTTAATTAATATGATAAAGCAATGAAACCATGGGAAAAAAGTTCAAATCATCCGGACGTGGAAAGTGTTATTGACGATTTTTTTAAACGGTTAAAATGTCAACACTTAACCTCACTAAAATGGATTGAGTGGCAATTCTTGAAAATTAAAGTTTGAACATCTTAAATTTTAAGACACCCTCTCCAATAGCTTGGATTTTGAATATTCAACCGTAATACCTATAAAAAGTCATGAAAAATAATGATACAATACATTAATATTGAGGTAATCGAAGCAAGTTTGGAAAATGGAGATTAATCCGGAAAGATTCTTAGATAGGGTAAAGGGTTTAGAGAAAACAGTTAGCTCACTTGGCCGTATTCAACGACGCTGTACGCTGGCCTTCAGATTAAAAGAACTAAAGAAGGGCTGTAGAACGAAACGTGATAACTATCCCTGTCGATAGTTGGCTTGAAGTGCGGCGCAACATTCTGCATTTTATAATCAAATGTAACACGAAGGCAAAGCAGAGTGAACACTAATTGGCACGGTAATTATTATTGGAAAATTATAATAAATGCTCTTCAAAATTATCTTGGGTGTTTCGAACTGTTACCGACTTGGTGAAGTGCAACCAGATGTCCACTAGACACATACGTTTTTTTTGCACGCCTTAGGAAGCTTAGAGCATTTTTTATTGTAGTTAATATATCCACTAGTAATCTGTACGAGGTGAGCACTCTGTCCACTCTAAACTGCAATAAATTTCCCTAACAATCACCTGCTAACACTAAAGGACCGTATTTGTCAACCCTGCAAACTATTCGTATCACTAAACATCGTAAACTACTTAGTTTACTAAATACTGTACGGTTTGAAAACGACACTCATTACGCGAACCGACTGTACAATGCAGACTAAGTCTACGCCATAACAATACAAAATTGTGCACACAAATATTAATTAAATAAATAAAAACAAAATATATCACTGGGGATACGGCGTCCTTGGACAAAACAACGGAATATTATTAACGTGACAACACTAGTTTGGTGTTGGCAACACTGTTATTAAAGCGCGACAAGCCGCGTGTTGCAACCGAGCCACTTTTCTTGCAGCTTCCTGTGCTCTTCATATTGCTGTTCCGTCACTTGTTTTACTGCTGGTGTAGTCTGGTAGGACAAAGAATATAGACAGGATATCAAAATTAATGGTCAGGTGGTTGATACAATATGTTAGAATTATTAATTTAATAAGCTAGAGATAAAGTTACTGTTACTGATGTCATTTTAAAAACCTAGTAGTTTACTGGAAAATATCTAATTTGTGTGCACTTAATATTACTGTGTGTGTACTTAAGATCGAAATACACAGAATTATTAAGAACTTTTGGTAATCGTTTTCATAATGTATCCACGTACCTTCATTTTCCTTGGATCCAAGTTAGCACCGAGATTCTGCACTCCCTTAGCCAACTTGGTGAGCGGCGAGAGCACCATATCCTTGGTGGCATTGCCCACAGGACTAGCGATATTCTTGAACTGCCGTATAGCCGACTCACTGTGCGACTGGGCTATGTTCAAATTGATCTCATGATGCGAATTGGAACGGACGTGGAAATTCACGCCCTCAGACTGACTATCATCGAAATTCAACTCGTTGGAACTGTGCGACAGTTTTTGTGTCAGCATCAAAGAGTTTGGAGGAGCTGGCTTCGCAAAAGCACCGTCCACTTGTATCTCTGGCGTTTTGGAAGACTCAATGTTAAATGGATTGATTTTGTTCACGTTACTGGGAGTTTTGGAAGCTTGTTTCTCAACATTAGTCACTATTTCAGTAGGAATAAACACTTGAGTATCATGTGGCTCGATTTTGGAAGAATACAGAGGATTCTGGATAAGTTCGCAGTCGTTTTCTGCTTCAGATTTCGGCTCTGGTTTGCCTATGTAATGCTGGGTGTTTTCAAAATTATCTAAGGTTGGTTCGAAGATATTAGTTCTATTGTCGTCATCGGAGGAGTAGTCGGAGCTCATGCCATCGGATAGGCTGCCTTTTTTCTTATTGTCCTTGTTTTGCCCAAGGGTGAATATCTTCTTGGTTCGGGAGGCGCTCTGGTCGAATTTCAGCTGTAGACTAGGTCGTGCGCGCGCGTTTAGCGAGTGACTCAACTTATTCAATTTACTGAATTGTTCCGTCATGTTGGTCAGGGCTTTGGATCCTAGAATGAGACAAAGTATTTTCATACATACGTACACTCACACCTTTTTCCCACAAGGGTAGGCAGAAACTATAGACTACGACTATAGATACTTGCTTCTTCCACTTCAACAAATTAATTTCAACATAGAAAAAAGCAGGTCTGCACTCTAAGGCGTAATACAAATTTCACCTAGACTATATCTTCTATCTCCATATTCCATACAAAATCCTAAACGATTCTAAGATTAATGAAAAAGTAACTCTGTTTGTTAAGGCGCTACCCCGAGCGAATCTCAGTTTTTCTTGGTTATTTAGAGGCTATTAATTAAGTGAAATAAACCACATCTACAAACACATTATAATTGCCCGATATCTTAACATTACATTACACGTATTATTTTATTTTTCCGTTTTAAAAATACTTATAAAATCACCTTCTTTCGGAATGACTAAAATTATTGATTACACGGATCTTCGGCTAAGAGCGTTATTGGATTAATTTGAGGTTTACACTAATGGATAGATAATTTAAAATCCAGAATAATCGCCGTATATTTTTTTTTAAAAGATCTATATTATTTCTTTTATAACAATCATTCTAAAAAATGGGTGGACGCGATGCATTGTAGCGGTTATGCGGTGTGGTGGGACGGAGAAGAATCGAATACTCAAGGTCGCTCGCTCGGGGAAGCGCCTTAAGTTTTAACTGCTTAAACAGCTGAACCAATTAAGGTGAATTTTGATAAGTATAGAGATAGAATAAACCCTGGAGAAAGACATAGGCTACCATTTGTCTCAAAAAGTAATTTGGGATGCGAGTGAGATCTCGGACAATAGCTTATTAAAATTTTGATTTGTTAATAGCTCACGAATTCTTGTAGCACTGTATTTTGTCTCCTAGTAATGTATAGTTTAATTAGGTCCTGGTTCCTGTTCAACGTTTGTAAAACTTAGTGTGACTACACATGGGTTTATGCCCGGAGATTTACGTTTTATGCCTAAAAACCCATCTATAAGACGAGATTGTGCCGAATACTTATTTTTCTTGCCCGAAACACCTCGGCATAAACCCTTAGAGATCTAAGTGTGACTAACGGTCTGACAGCCACGGGTTGATCGGTCACTCGCAGTGGCTACCACGTTCCGGTGCATATGCATCGTCGGATGGGAAACTATTCTCAAGAGCTGGCCCAGTACAGCACTAGTCCCTGATACTCGGGGTTGACAGCCGTCTGATAGGTTTGAGAAAAAAATATGGATAGTTATTGTAGTGAAGGCAATATACAACTGCGGGCTGCATTCGGATTCTGATTTCTGGTTAAATACACCACACCCTATGACAAACTAAGCCACCGTGAGTCAAAATTTGTCTTTACATTCTGAATTTACGCCTTGGAGGTGACCTTCGTGGCTTAGTTGATCATAGCATCTGGTGTATTTAACCAGAAGACATAGGTTCGAATTCTGCTTGCAGTAGATTTTTTCCTTCACTCAAATAACTTCATAATCTTAGGATGGAAAATACATAATAAGTACAAAAAGATAATTAAGGATGGAATGGGTTATAAAAATGATTTAAAGGCGTAATTTATCCAAACATAACCAGATTGTGAAAGGGATAAGTACCAACATAAAAACTAAGGCACATCAACCAGAGTCTTATTACGTAATTCGTTCCAAGTATTGTATTTATACCCACTAGTGAGAGACACAATTTCCAGAAAATAATATTCTAATAAAACATGCGTTGGCTAATAGAATTGGTATTATTCTGAATTTGGAGTGAGTTCTTTTAAGGGTCATTGTCATCCCCTTTCGTGGTGTGGAAAATCCTCATGGATCTTCGAACGGGGAGATGGGCAGGGTATGTCAGACTCGTCTTGCTCTATAAGTCATGGAGTCGTGACATTCGCCACGGTTCATAGCACCCTTTCTTTTGTTTACTAGGATGGAAATCCTCATGGATGTCCCCCGTCCCGGGGAGGGTGTAGGGGTCTGTCAGACTCTTACAGTTTGTTCCAAATAAGTAAGCCGATCGGAAGTTGTCTGCAAGTGGTTTACAAGTAGTAAATTTTAATAGAAAGAGTCGACGTAAAGAATATTGGAGTCGTATATGTTTCTCATTTCTAATTATTTGGTTTACTAATTTCGATATATATGTATTAAAACACTGAATTAAACGATTTTATCACCGCGGTAGTTCGGAACGGCTAACTTCCGATCGGCTTACTTATTTCGAACAAACTGTACTGACTAAAACCAACCCTGGTGTTCCCTCTCGCACCTACGTCAGGGCTTACGGGAACTGTAAATTCGTCCGCGGCCCCGGACTTGACATAGCACCCTAGGTTAACCACTTATATTTTTTGATTCATGTTTATTGTAATTTTGAGCACCACTTGTAATGTGAATAGACGTAGGTATTGTGCTATAAAATCTTTGATTAATATTGATATATCTATACTAATATTATAAAGAGTTAAAGTTTCTGAGTAGAGGGTAATCTCTGGATCTACTGAACCAATTTTGAAATTTTCTTTTACCAATAGAAAGCCACGTTATTTGTGAGTGTCATGGGCTATAATTATCGTCTAACGAAGTTGGCACGGTTCAGCAGTATTGTATTATCACTTACCAACGCTTCTTATGTCGGCTACAAGTTGCGTCTCGCTGACGTTACGTGTGAGGGTGGGCAGTCGCGACAGATCTAAATATAAGGAGGAACGAGCGTTGCCCGAGTGGCCCGGATGTACCTGCGAGAAACAATGTACAGTTATACTAAAATTGTAAAGAGGAATGGTTTGTGACCGATAAACTCTAAAACTATCGAACCGATTTTAATAATTCTTTCACCATTAGAAAGCTACATTATTACCGATTAACATAGGCTAATGGCTATTATCCCGAGGGATAGCCAAAATCTGTAGTTCAACAATTCTGTAGTTTTTAACACCAGTGGACTATTATCTAATGGGAACACAGGTATGACGGTATGTTTATACCTTAGACTTTTTCTTCTCCAGTTTCACACCATCGTGGAACGGTATAGGAGGCAGCTTGGCGACGTCACGAGCTACCATCAACGACTCGCAGATTGAATGCAAAGATTCTGAAAAAAAAAGGCTCAAATAACTATTCTCTAGGTTGTCCTCGTATTTCAAATGGATTTGTTTGTATTTCTTCCCCTCACTTTCCCTAAATAGGCTCGGCAAAGCTTCTGCAACTCCTTTAGTTTTGCAGATGTCTATGGACGGCGATGACTACTTACCATCAGGTTCATTCTTCCGTCCAAACCTGCATCGAGGACAGACGTGTATCCCGCTGCCGCTTAAATTATTTTATTCACCGCATACGATAACAGTCCGTATTCCAGTGTAAAAACTGTTTATTATTGCTGATACTAATTATTGAGTCTCCGGTACCGCGGAGGTGCGCCCCTTCTCACCCGCGCGTCGCGAGGGAAAGAAACAGTTGACATAATTGCCATCCTGCTCTCGCGCCACCATATGAGGTCTGCCGCGACCCGCGAGACGTCATCGCTCGGTACCGACTTCACACCGCTGCTGCACAGGCCGCTTGGGCTACACGGTGAGTGACGTAAGAGAAATCGTAGCACCTTGCTACGATAAATAACCGGTTTCCGCTACGAAACTGCTCTACGAACAATCTACTGTCAACCGTTGAAACTAGCTACGTCGAAGCCCCGAGACGAAATAAGTATCTTGCTAAACAAAAAAAAAAAAAAAAACAAAAAAAAAAATTATATTCAATATCATCAGCTGCACCGATGGAGGAGAAATCTGTCTCAGAATCGGAGATCAATACGGTGGGAATCGAAGAGAGTAATACGCCTAATCTCGTGTTTCGGAGGGCTAAAAGAAGTCGTGAAGATATCTCAATTAGTGAGCAATTGGATGAATTCAAAAAAGAAATAAAAGAAATGATGGACCTCTTCTTGGCAAGTCAAAAAAAGGAAACACAGCAGGTCTCAACTTCATTAAAAGAAATACAACAATCTAATATAAACATAGAAAACACTATTATAAACCTAATGTCACAGAACCAAGAACTTGAAAAACAAATATCTAATTTAAAAACTCAGTCGAAAGAGGACAAAAAGTACATTACCATTTTGGAGAACAAAATTGAAGATATAGAAACAGGAAGCCGAAAGGCCAATTTCGTTATAAAAAATGTACCAAAAAACACCAATGAGACCAAACAAGATCTTATAGATATGGTCATGACCCTTTCCCATAATATAAATTGTTCTATGAATAAATATGACATTAAGGATATCTACAGAGTACGTGGAAAAAACAATGAGGGCCAAAAGATGCCCATTGTAGTTGAAACCGGTTCCACTCTGCTAAAAAATGAAATTATGAAATCGGGTAAGAGTTTCAACATAAAAAACAAGTTCAAGCTATGCTGCAAGCATCTCGGCTTTAAATCACAAGAAGATGCGCCCATCTTTCTGTCGGAGCACCTTACCTCTAAGGGATCTCGCCTGCATTTCCTTGCCCGTGACCTAATTAAATCGGGAACGTATAAATACTGCTGGACTGCATATGGAAGAGTTTATATTAAGAAAGATGACCTAGCACCGACCATAACTATTAGAAGCGAAGAACAAATTCAACAACTTATAGTGAAAAAATGACTGTTTACCGCTTACTCTGCTTGCCTACGAAGTATGTGTATAACCGTGGTGTTGTTATTCCTATTGATTGTCATAGTGTTTATAGCTTTATACCCACCGCCTTTTATACAGTTCAGTTCTACGTTGAGTAATCAGAATACTATGGACATTGTAATAAGGTACCCACTTTTTTATGTTGTTTACCTAATGACTTACATACACCCTCATAGACACATTATCAACACAAACCCATTAACACGATTCTATCATGCTTTAAAATGTTTAAATTTACATTCATTTAGCCATTCCAAACTGTACCTGTTGCTGAATAATATAAACCTATACATACATTCATCACAAACATCACCCACCCTCACTACAACTCAAATTCTTAACAATAAACATACATACACCGCTCATTACCACACAATCCATGCACTTAACTGTAACACAAAAAAAAACACTTGTATACATATAAAAATACTAAATTGTAAGTTAGCACGCATGCTGTTGCAGAGTACAATATCGTATAGTAGTTCTCTTACTTCGTTATACCTCAACCAACTACGCAGTAATATTTACGAATACCTTGCAGTGACTATTATTCTATTATATAATTTTTTTTATGAGTGACACATTAGAAACAGCACATGAGATAGATAAACTTGAGATTGCAAGTACAATTATTGAATGCGATTGTTCGAATCTTTCAGAACACATTTATGTAAAGAAAAATGACTTGACCATTTTCTCACAAAATATAAGAAGCATATACTGCAATTTTGATGCTTTTGTTGTTATGCTGTCTACCTTCAAGTTCGAAACCGATGTGATAATATTAACGGAATGCAGATTAAATACAAATAAACCTTTACCTCAACTTACTAATTATCACTCTTATGTAACAACTCGGCAGATTAACCAAAATGATGGGGTTGTAGTTTATATAAAAAACACGCTTAAATCACATGTTCAAGAAATAAAATTAAATGATGCATCTTGTCTCCAAGTGGATATTCTAAACAATACCGTCTTGTGTATTTATCGTTCCCCGTCAAGTAGAAACCCTGATATGTTTTTAGACTCACTTAATTCGCACTTAGATTCCTTGTCCTCTCAAAAAAATTTAATAATAGCGGGGGACATAAATATCAACCTAAGACCTAAAGATGCAGAATTGCCTCATGAACGAAATAACAGAAATAGTTACCTTAGCATGTTGTCGTGCTATGGTATATTACCTGGTCATACTCTTCCCACCAGAGAACTTAATTGCCTGGATCACTTCATGTTGCGAATTCATAAAAAGAAGACCTCTGCTTCAATTGCTATCTTACAAACCTCAATTACGGACCACTACACTACGTTTTTATCATTATCTAAAATAAAACATAAAACGGTAGCAACTAAAATTACTACTAATATAAATTTTGAAAAAGCATTAAAATATTTACAGGAAAAGAATCTTGCTGAGCTGTTATTTTGTAATGATCCTAATTTATTGACCGACCTACTTATACAGAAACTGACTGACACTATTCATAATAATACTACTATAATAAGCATCCCAAATAGTAAACGTATAATCAAACCCTGGATCACCCCAGGAATACTACGTTGTATAAAAAATCGCAATAAACTGCAAAAAAAATCACACTCTGACCCGTTTAATGAAGTTTTAAGAATCACATACTGTCGATACAGAAATTTTTGTAATAATCTTATAAAAAAAATAAAAAGAAAATATGAAAGAGAATTACTCACTAAATCAGTCAAAAACACTAAGTTACTCTGGAAAAACATAAAATCAATCACCTACTCAAATAAAGTAAATACACAAAGCGCGGAATTATTAAATATCAGACCATCTCCAACTGAATCAGTTAATGTCGTAAATGATTACTTTGTAACTATTGGAAGGGAATTAGCTGAGAAATTTCAACCCAGGACAAATAAAAGTCCTTCTCCTCAACATAACACTTCTCCTATGCAAATCAATTCCTTTGTTCTCTTGGATACTGACCCAATAGAAGTTGAAAGAATTTTGATGAGTCTGAAATCGTCCAGTGCCTCAGGTTGGGATTGTATCTCTGCTAGTTTCTTAAAATATGTTTGCAAGGAAGTGGTTCCTGTAATTACCCATCTAGCCAACCTTTGTTTCCAAAATGGTACTTTCCCGGCACCTCTGAAAAAATCCATTATTACTCCAGTGTACAAGGGAGGGAACAGAAGCGATGTCAATAACTATAGACCTATCTCCGTTCTACCAGCCCTGTCAAAAATTATTGAAAAATTAATAAATACTAGACTTGTAAACTATTTAAACAAATTTAATTTAATATCATCTGCACAATTTGGTTTTAGGCAGGGAATATCCACCGAGGATGCAGTTGCTGCTCTCAGCTCATTAGTTACGGAACAACTCGATACAGGAAGAAAATGCCTAACGGTATATACAAGCTGTTACGGAAAGGGTATATACATATCAAGTGCACGGCTTCTTTGGATCATAATAAACTATATTGCAAAGGTTTTTAAATCCTATATCTGCATGTTAGGAAGATATGAGGAATGAAACCAAAAACCCAAACATTTAAACTTGAAATTTACACATCACTAGCAACCAAGTCAGCTGATCGGTGTAAGTAGGTAACTCACGATACATTCACCTGTGAAAACAAACCTCTTATGCTCTTACTCCTGGTATTTTTGGATAATGGGTTCTGGATATTTTATTTTGTTACTCACTTTTTCTGACAAAAACTGATTATGTTTGTGAACAAGCTAAAATAAAAATCCTTTAAAAATAAACAAATCATCAATCAATCATCAGTAAATCATTTGTTAGCTTGAAAATGATATTGAATTTAGGTAGGTACTTTATGAAGGGATTAGTAGGGACTAGTAAATAATACTTAGTTACCTATCTACGTAAAACAATCTAATAACAAACATAACGGAGTATGTAATGTGTGAATCTACGTAATTATTGAAATTAAACCACAGACACAGATTTCGAGTATCCAACATGTCTTTTTTATGTTGGTTGACATACATAGGTACTCTACCAGAAATTAATTGCTTAGGTAAATACTGCGAAAGAACCTAATGGAACCTAGAACAGAAAAAGGATTTCGTAACATAATTTATTTTCAAATGAATCCTAAATAACTTTCCTCCGCAACTTATGTGTGTCCTGGTACATAAATAATGCTAAAGGGTTCTGTGTTTAGTTTAAATTAAATAATTAAAAAACTAGGATTGTTTGTAAACAAGTTCAAATGCAAATGCTTGTTTGCAGCTTGGAAAATTATTTTAAAACTTAGGCTGTAGGTAATAATAATAATACTTAAAGAAAAGTAACAAGAATTACGGAGTAGGTACCTAGTTCACGACTTTCGGTGAACGTGTAAATGTAGGTGCCTAATAATTATGCACATAGTAACTTTCTGCCACATTTTTTTACCTCACAATAACAACAAAACGGGATATAGGATAACGATACGAACGATCCGTTTAATGTTGATTTTTTTATTACCGTAGTAAGTAACTAACTAAAAGATTATGCAATTAGAAATGTTACAGAAAAAATATTTTGTAACATAATTTATTCAAAATGAACCCTAAATAACTTTACTCTATGCAACTTATGTGTCTCCTGGTAGAAATAAAATGCCAGTGTGCAGTGGGTTCCGCTTTTATTTAAATAGGTAGGATTTTAAAATTAAATTATGTTGGTAGTTTTTGCCATTCTAACACGCACACGGCTAAACAACTCGCAGAAGGCCAGCGTGATGAACTAACCCTTAACCTTCTCATTCTGAGAAGAGGTCCGTGCCCAGCTGTGGGACAGTAATGAGTTGATAATTATGATGATAACAACACTAAATTACAACTGAAAACATTTAAAACGTATCAGAAGTTTACATTTTGTCGGCGGGCCCATTTGACTGAGAAATGGGTTGGTGGTGAGTCTTTATTGTTTAATAAAACACAATAAAAAAATAGGCCGCAAAAATGTATTAAACTATGGAAATAAATTGTTAAAAGTACTAGGACCTCATGAGTAACGAGAGTTGTTCGGACAGCATTTGCGAACAATAATAACTGAACCCTAATTTCATCGGGGGTTACACACACAATGATATTAAGGGTAAATGAGCCAGTTGCAGGTAAATAGTCATAGTCGTAGTGATAGTCTTAGCTGGTAGCCTTCAATAAATAAATAAATCGAATCAATACTCAACTTATCTGTCGCTATTTTGATTAATCAATACTTACAAATTAAGACTATGTACTTATGTAGGTACCACCCCCACAGTCCACATCAAATTATCTTATCGGTTTCGTTTGTCAACTCAGCTCATAGGTTTTATTAATTAACTGATGCCCTGGCCTAACTCTTCTTTAATCGGTGTGCTTCAATGTATTCAATTTATCACAGTTTTCTTGAAATTATTATTAGGGAGCTGGGGGGAAAAGCGATACTGCGCGGCGCTACGATTACTGGATGCAAAAGGCGGGAAACCGTGTGTTGTTTGTGGCGCAACTTGAGAGAGGCCTATGTCCAGCAGTGGACTGCGATAGGCTGACTTGATTAGTAAATTAAATTTGACAAAAAAAAGGAAATAAATTCAAAATGTACAATAATAATTGGGCCAGCTACCCTATTACTAGGATAGTAGAAGAATAGAAGTTTTATTTTTCGGTTCTTCCCCATAGCTTAGGAGTTTCGTCAGTTGTTTAATAATACTCGTGTGCTTCGGTCGCTCCCTCTATCCGATTCAGTGTACCTAGTTGTGATTTCGTGATTGTTAAAAAATGTCGTTCAGTAATAGTGAATATTACGAGATGATGATGTGTGTCGGAGCAGTGGACGGTAGTCTGCGAGCCGCCCGAGAGTTGTATCGTCACCGATTCATCCAGGATAGACCAGATGCTGAGCGTCGGCAGCTGCCTTCGTTGGCGTGTTTCAGTCGGATGACACATCGTCTGTACCAAACCGGGTCCTTCCACGCATCTGCTTCGGAAGGTCGTCCGAGCAGAAGCGATCCAGACTTTGAAGAAGCCGTACTGGAGCATTTCCAAAATAATCCACGCACTAGCACACCTCGAGCTGCATTAGCGCTGGGTGCCTCCAACCATATTAAAGTATGGCGAGTGCTGAACAATGACGGTCAGCATCCATACCACTTTCGTCGCACCCAAGAACTGACACCGGCAGATTTTTTGCCTCGCGTGACCTTCTGCGAGTGGTATCGAAGCCAGATAGAAGCTTCACCAAGTTTCGGTTCAAAAGTGCTATGGACCGATGAAGCATCATTCACGAGAGCAGGGATAAGTAATATCCATAATGAACATGTTTGGTCTCACACGAATCCACATGCTTCGACAGAGTCGTCCTTCCAACACCAATGGCGACTAAACGTGTGGGCTGGTATCATCGGAGATGTTGTCGTAGGACCAGTTTTCTTTCCGCAAAGTTTAAATGGCCAAAATTATTTAAACTTTCTGGTTAATGAATTAGACGATGTACTCACTGTGCTACCCGTATCAAGTTACGTGGATCTCGTGATGGATAACAATATGGTATTCCAACACGACGGTGCACCGGCACACTTTGCACGTGATGTACGCGCGTACTTGGACGTGCGTTTCCCTCGATGGATCGGGCGCGGTAGCAGGAGCGTGGCTTGGCCTCCGCGGTCCCCAGACCTAACTCCGTTAGAATTTTTTTTGTGGGGATACATTAAAAACGTAGTGTATGCAGTGCAGTGTGATACAGTGCAAGAAATGCAAGTGCGGATCGAGGCCGCCTTTAGGACAGTAACACCTGACATGCTGCGAAATGTTCAGTTGTCCATGAACAAGCGCGCGGCCTTGTGCATACAATACCAAGGGCACCACATCGAACCCCATCTTTAAAAATGTAAGTTAATTTGCTAAATCAAGCATGGCTCTTAGATTTTATTGTTTACGTAATAAGGGATTAAAACAAGCTTAGTAGCTACCTACCTAAACCTTGGTGTGAATTTTTATGTACTTTTTTATTAACTTAGGGGATGGGTCGGAATAGTTGTTGCTCCACTGCAAGTCGACCAGCAGTCGGCAGCGTGGAGCCTTATTTCACTGCCATCCTTTGCTGGGCAAGAGTGTACCATCGTAGACCGCACCATCACTTAACATCAGGTCAGGTGGCGGTCAAACGCAAGCCCATTCCTTAATAAAAAAATAAAAAAACTTTTTTACGTCAGTTTTTTTAGTTAAATTCGTAGGTTATTCTGGGTCCATATTAACGTGTATGTAAACCGTAAATAAGTAAATTACGTATTGCATTATTAGTTTTAAACCAAGGAGTACCTAAATGCCTAAAGTATTTACAATGGCGCACACGCGCTCGCTTTGTCGGCTCGTGTGATCCTTTCAGCCCGCGCCGACACAGGGCGGCGCGGCGGCACACTACCTACAGCGTGTACTAGGCGCACAGATCGCGAAAGAGATTTAACTTCAATATTAAGAAATGACGTGAAAAGTTAATGACCCTCGTAGTGCAGGACACGTTTGTTATGGTTTGATTTCAATAAACTTACGAAACCAAAAGTTTGGTATGAATTCCTTGAGTAATTTATTTTGCGTGGAAACTTTGCATAGAGAATCTATACCTGATGTAATCATCACCCCTTTTGGATGAATATGGTCTTTCCGTAACACGTTGTATAGATCTAAAAAAGGCTTTTGACACCGTTTCTGTTCCAACCCTTGTGACCAAGTTGGAAAGACTCGGAATAAGAGGAGAACCACTAAATTTGTTTATAGATTACCTTTCAAACAGAAAGCAGAGGGTTAAGATAGGAACACATGTCAGTGACGATGCAGATGTGTCTTTCGGCGTACCGCAAGGAAGCGTGTTAGGACCTACACTATTTCTAACGTATATTAATGATCTATGCAACTTACAAATTGCTAACGCTAAAATCTTCTCTTACGCTGACGACACAGCTGTTGTCTTTTCCGGGAACAACTGGTCCGATCTTGGGCTCATAGCGGAGAAGGGCATGGCCCAAATATCAAACTGGCTCAAAGAAAATCTACTTACACTAAATACAGATAAAACGAACTATATCTGTTTTACCATTTCGAATCGTTCACAACCTAATGAAGCTTTTAGTATCAAAATACACTCATGTGATAAAGTTCCAAATAACAAATGTGGATGTCCAGTTATTAGTAAAGTCTCACAAACAAAATATTTGGGCGTCATAATTGACCAAAAATTATCATGGTATGCTCATCTTGAACATGTGGCAGGAAGAGTTAGGAAACTAGGATGGATATTTAAAACATTACGACATGTCATCCCCTCAAATATAAGTAAAAGAGACGGTTCTCATAGAAACCTTCTAAATGAAGTTTATGTGACACTTGTGCAATCTGTGATAGCCTACTGTATCCCCATATGGGGCGGAGCGGCAAGAACAAGATTTATAGAAGTAGAACGAGCACAACGAGCACTTATAAAAATAATGTATTTTAAAAAGATACGATACCCTACTGTCAGCCTATATCAAATCAGTGGCCTGCTTTCTGTTAGAAAACTGTATATCACATGTACAGTCCTAAAAAAACATAAAACTCTTCCCTATGATGCAAACATAATATCAAAAAGGCGGAAAGATAGGATTGCTCAAATTCCGCAAACTAAAACAAAATTCGCTGCTATACAATACAACAGACGCTCTGCACAGCTATACAATAGGGTTAACAAGGAGATTTACATTTACACTAAGCAACTACATGAATGTAAAAAAATGTTAATATATTGGTTAAAACCTATTACATATGAAGGTACTGAGGCGCTTTTGCATCTTAATGTTTAACTTACTCGTTTCTTCACACACACACTCACACACACACACACTCACACTCACACACACACACGTGCGCGCGCTCACTCACACAAACACACACTCATACACAAACATACGATCCCCTCCTATTCCCACACACTGAATACAATTTCCGTGAATATGTAATCTAAATTCTAAATTTCTGTTTCTGTTAAGTAATTATTTTAGATATGGAAGAGCGGAGTCTCCTAATACAGGCATTTTTTGCTTAAAAGGAGCCTCCAATCAACAACTAGTTGCGAATATTGGTTCAGAAATAAACAATTTTTAATTTAATTTTAATAATCAGGTAGTTTACAAAGTCGTTTGCCGAATTATCCCATAAAAAATCTGATATTAAAGTGAAAGAAAAATACGATCCCAGGCGGGATATGAACCAACCATAACGCCTGTTTCCCCCGAAGGATTCGGCAGAGGTATATTAATTTCCACCGACAGTACGCTGTTTAGGTTCCATTTAATAGGAGGCGAGCCTATTGCCATTAACCGGGCACAAAATGTGGGCACAGACTGTATAATATGGGTACCTATCATTTCGTCGCGGGTGTTGATGACGACGGCCATGTTGTTGAAGAAGCGCAGCGACGTGGAGCGGAACATGTGGAAGAAGCCCGCCTCGCCGCCGCTCGTGTAGTTGATGCGGATGCAGTAGATCGGCTCCGAACTGCTCTTACGGCCGACGTTGAACAGCTGCAAGATCATTGATATCCATAAGTGCCTCTACGTTGGACGTTAACGTAAATATATAGAACTTCTCAAAGAAAAAATCGGTATAATATTGTTATCAAGATTCACGCAAGGTAAATAGGTTAGTTGAATTCATTTGAGTAAAAAATACAATAAAGTATATATTCGGAAAAAAGTGCTAGTTTTTGCAGGGCATGTTATGTCCCTTTTTATCATCCCGGTTGATTCCACTGCTCGGCAAAGGCCCACCTACCAACCCTCCATTCCTCACGGATTATAACTTTTACGGGCCTTTCTTGCAAAATGAAAATAATTAGAATGTATGAATAATAATTCCGCTATACTAAATTCTTCAATCGTTATAGTAAATTCTCTGTTTACCTTAAAATTACTTACATCATCTTTTTTTTTAATCCGCACCATATTTTTTTCAGATTCTCAGACATCCAATAAATTATTTATTTGAATGCTTCAAAACAGGTAACAGTAACATCTTAAGATAAAAGTGCGCATTGTATACTGACCGAGGTACAGTTGGCATCAAAAGGTCCGAGTTCGATGGCGGTGACGTCACCGAGCGGGACCCGCTGCACGCCCAGCAGTCTGTCGGAGGTCTCGTCGTAATCCGCCACGTAGTACGCCTCGCTGGTCAACACGAGCACGCTGTCCATATCCGACTCTTGAGGGTCACCGGTGCTATGAGACAAGGGAAAGAAAAGAGTTTTGTGTGTGAGTGTTCAGGTTATAGCGACATGGTCGTCCTGGGATCCCCAGGTCGAGCAAAGTGTTATTGGGTTGGTTGGTTTCCAGAAGCAGCTGAGAGTCTGGATTTGGAGCCGGTTAATGGCAATAGGCTCGCCCCCTATGTTTGTATACACACGGCTACAGGTCAACCTTGGACTTTCCATACAATAAGGCCAGGTTAAACAGCGTTTAAATAGGTTGATGTGTAGCTGTGCGTATCACTGCATTGGCAAATATACATACATACACATACATACATACCATCACGCCTGTATTCCCGAAGGGTTAGGCAGAGATGTACTTAATGTACACCCAAAGTTCGCCGGTATGTTTAGGTCCCATGTAATAGGGGGCGAGCCTATTGCCATTCACCGGGCACAAATCCAGACTCCGAGCTGCTACTGAGAATTTCATAGAAAAACCCAATAAAACTTTGCTCGACCTGGGGATCGAACCCAAGACCTCTAGCGTAGCAGTCGCGATTGGGACCACTAGACCAACGAGGCAGTCTATATATTGGCAAATATTCTAGTATTATATATTCTGTTCCGACTTGATGGGAAATGTAACCGGTAAAATTACTGAGAATATTAGACTTAACAACCGAGGTTTTAAAATGACTAGAAACGGGTCATAAATTGGTGTTACTTGCGCTTGTAGGCTGCGTTTACGTTTGTTTATCATTAGGCGGCTTGTATGCTTGTTTGGCATCTCATAAATTTGCTTAGCCAGTCCCAACATGATTAAGAAAACGCTAGGATAATAATGATCTTGCATCAACTTACTTGGGATCTGCATCGATGAGCCCCCAGGAACCAAGGATGGGTTCCGTGTCGACGAGTAACTTCTTACAGTCATCTATCAATGACTTCACATGCTGGGCCATCGCAGCTGTATCTGGTTCCGATGGATCCTATTTTAAAATAAGGTTTTAAGGAACAATGAGTATTCATATCACATACTTTTTATTTAATACTGTTGAGAATATTAAAGGCGGTGATTTCTTTGCATAATCTAGCACAAAAAGCTTGTACACACGGCTACAGGTCAACCTATGCAAATCCATGATCCAGGATCTCGCATTGTACAGACTTTCCATATAATAAGAGACCAGCGTTAACTGGATTTGAATAGCTCCACGTGTAGCCGTGCGTACACTAAAAAACATGCCACTTTTACGTCGCTGGAACCTTTTGTTTTAGGAGAATGTTTGCTTGATGCTTTGTTGCAAAATAATTCCAACCACTTTGACAATAAGTGGTTTTTTATGTTTTGACTTAACTAAATTATAATGTTGCAATTTCATTTTTATTTCACAATTAAAGTTAAGCAATTTTCATGGGAACTTTATTAAAAGACTGGAGTTCTAATTTGGATTACTTTTAGAGTTAAAGACAAATAATTCTCATGAAACCAAGTTTTAAAACCTAGGTAAATGAATTTCAGTGCAGTCTAATGAATATTGAAGAAAAAGTTAACGTTGAGAGCGTTGAGCAAGAGTCAGCAGAGGCGCGAAAAAAAGCTTGTAAGTGTTAATATCTAATAACTGAAAACTTGGCAACTTTACTTAGTTACCGTAATAGTAATTAAGTGTCCGACATAATAATTATTCGTTTCGCTCCGTAAATTCAAGATATTCTAGTTATTATTGTCGCCCTGCTGCTGCCCAGCAGCAGACGAATACGGGCTGATAATGATGATCATAATATTTATTGATTCCTTAAACGGTGAAGAAAAACTCCTCTTTGCCGGGTGTGTGTTTCTAGACGGCGTATGAAGTCTGCAAAACCGCAGAAGGGCAGCGTGGTGGACTAAACCCCTTCTCGTTCTAAAAGGAGACTCGTGCCCAGCAGTGAGATAGCAAAAGGGTAAGAAAATAACTAAAACAAGCGCATCATGCACGCACATTGAACATGAGAACCTTGACGGACGTGCATCTGCCGCAGTCTGGCACTATCAGCTGGTCGGGAATGGACTTCGACTCCCCGGTCATCACGTCGATTGCCACCTGGCGAAGAGCGTCCTTGAACGTTGAGAGGTAGTACCTGGAATAGAATTCTAGCTTACATCCCTGTATACCGCCTTTTTATTGCATATTGTACACACGGCTACACAACAAGCTATACAAAACCAGTTTAGACTGGTCTCCCACTGTAAAGACTTTTCGTGAAATTTAAGGCCATACTATACTGAATTTGTATAGCATGTGCGTGCGTACAACCAGGGAGTATTTTAATCACGAGTCAATAGTTTTTCTCTAGGCAAGCGAGCTCCATCGTCGCTTAACAACGGGTGAGATAGTGGTCAAACGCGAGCCTATTCGATATACATTATATATAAAAATTTGTTCGTTCAAAACAACTGTGCGCGTCTGAAGTGGGCCGCAACAGTCTGATCATTTTCCTTCCGGAATTCGATATTTATGTATGGTTTTACCTTCGCAGCGTTTGGAACTGCTAACTACAAACGCAATCATTTTATATAGCGATAATGCAATAATCATAGAAGCATAAGGGTCAAAACAAAGTAGCATGTAAGATGTTTTCGATGTCTTGAAGAACCTAACAAAATAAAATTATTACGAAGGGCTCGCTATTTCGTATCTTCTTACGTTAGTAGTTACTTTTTCCAATGAACACAATTTTATTTTACTCTGTCATAAGAAACGAGTGAAATGTGTGAATGTGATGTGAATTGACTAAAACCTATTTTATCGCGCAAGCATTAAATCAACACAAACATTTTCTTATTTCTATCAAACACACACACTCGTTAACTCGTACACAAACCGTCTTATTCATAAAAATATTAAACGTCCAACAAATTTCCTTAGATACTGGGTGTTTTGTCTTCTATTCCCTGTCACAAAATGTCACGTGTCAAAACAAGTCAAAAGACATTAGAGCTCTAAAAGACTTATTCATCATCATCATCATCAACCCATTACATTGTCCCACTGCTGGGCACGGGTCTCCTCTCAGTACGAGAGGGATTAGGCTATAGTCGGCCACGCTAGCCTACTGCGGGTTGGCAGACTTCACATGCCGTCAAGAAAATCTCTCAGGCATGCAGGTTCCCTCACGATGTTTTCCTTCACCGTTTAAGCGCGTGATAATTAATTATTAATACGCACATAACTTCGAAAAGTTAGAGGTGCGTGCCTTGGATTCGAACTCGAGACCTTTGACTTCGCAGTCCAATGTTTATATCACTAGGCTATCACTGCAAAGACTTATTAGACGTTTTATATTTTTATGAATGAGACAGATAGTGTTTAAGTTTATTTAAATATAAAAAACTATAACAATTAAAGCGTTAATTGATTTTTAACAAAGCTGCGGTTTTCTATAAGAGTTATACCGCTGAGATTGGTTGATTTTATGAATATACTAACCTTAAACTAAGGTCTGCCGACTAGAAGCACCATTCTCTTAAAACCCGCAGCTTTGAGTTTGGAGGTGAATAGTTACGGAGAGGAGGTCCCAAAAGCAAAAATTAGGCCCGTCTAGATAGACACTCAAAGTCATGAAATGGGCATAAAAGTATGCTCGAGAATATAAGATTTGTTAGCAACACGGTACATTGTAAACAGAATTTTAAGACAAAATTGTTATTATGATATCGGCGTAGCACCCTTAGTAATTTTGTAATTCTTGAGCACCATCTTAGATGGGCCTAGATTTTATTAGTAGGTATAACAGTCCAATGAACTGACCTCCCCATCCCGTACGCGATCTCCACACCCAAGAGTTCACAAGTCAACGGATGTCCGAAGTAAGTCGGCATCATTTCTAACTTAGGCCGCTGACTGTCCATATTTTCAAACAACATCATGGACGCAGTTTTGAAATCGCGCCAAAAACTGTCAAACGTCTCAACAGTCGCCATATTGACTTCCTGTCCAAGTAAAATGTCTATGGCGCATTGAGTTATTTCGTCGTTAAAATGGCGGATGATGAATCTGGAAAAATGTGCTTGGTTTTGTACCGTGGACCCTGAAATTATGGACATGTTTTAGAAGGTTGGTTTTACCTGTTAGCGGATGCGACGCCATCTTTCATTAGCCCTGTGAATTTTCTCTCGCCGGTTCTTGTGTAATCACCCTATAGAAAAGTAAACGATTTTAGATCTTCAACTATATTATGAAATTATGAAAGTGTATTAAAATATTATGAGTTATAAATACGTCAAGAAAAATCTTTGCACTCCTTTTTAAGTTTTTAAGCACACTGCGCACGGAGGAGTGTGAAATTTGGGATAATAAAAGTTCATATAAAGAAGGAGTACAGAAAATTATTGTGGTCGAATTTCGACCATGGGGCGACCATATTACGATAATGATGCTTAAAAGGACCCGAATATTTGACTAACTTATCGTATCAAACTTTATGACTTATCTAAAGTTGCTGGCAAGACCGGTATCTTAAAGGAATAAAGTATATTTTGCTTTGACAAATCGTTTGGTTATTTTATAACTTCACCTTTAGCGCCTTAGTGCCCGCATATTGTCGAGACACGATGTCTCCGTTGTCTGCCCACATGGTGAGGAATGCCTGCCTCAAGGAGGGCGGGAGGCCCAAGCCGGGCGTGCCCAGCCCTAGTCGGCAAAGTTGCAGCTCTAGCACGTACTTGGCTATTGCTGTCTGAAATATTAATAGTGTATGGAGAATATTGAAATTGGGTGCACAGTAATGTACTGCCAAGTTTCAAATTGAACTGATATGCAAAGAGATCTTAACGAACTTTAGAAAAGGTTACTTGATATTAAGAAAGTGGAAGTTTTATTGGAAAGGTACGTTTTTTATTGATTGACTTTTTATTTCGCATAATGCTCACAATCGACCATACCTCACACGTCCTGTCAAACTTCCCATTCCATATTTGGATTGTAAGGACTTTAAAACTTTCAAAGCGCCAATTTGGGACATACATTTACACACCAGAACATTTAAGCACGGGATACGTTGTTGATAATGGCTTCCTATAAATTTAATAGGAAATGGGTTGATCGAAAATAATGTTGTGAATTAAACAATTCTAAGGGGAGAAAGGTATATTTCAGATATTAAACAGTAGTATATCTTTTACCTCACACCTTTTTTGGTAAACCTTTCAAGTAGGAACTTGACTTTTTTTTACAGAAAAGTTTTTAATTGCACATTGCCTGAAAGTTGAGGGACATTAAAGCCTTGCCATACCTGTACCACGTTGGTTCTGTCGAGGCAGTCGATGCAGTTGACCCTGAACACGCCGTTCTGGGTGCATATGAGGCCGCGGTCGTCGCGCCAACAGAACCGCATCTCACCGATCACGTCCGCTATGGCGTTGATGAGGATGCTTACGTTCTCGTAGTGCATCCCGCGGCTAAACATTCAAAAAATGTATTGCCATTAAAATCAGTAAAAAAAACTTTGTTATGAATGAATGAATGAATGAATGAATAATTTTATTTCAGACAGGAGTCCATAGGGTTAGTAACAATTTTGACTTAAATTCTAGTGTTAGTAAGTTACAGACACATAAAAATATACAATTAAATTTCGGTGTGGAGCCGCATCCACCTCCGCAACATCGGGGAATCCCACCGATCTACGAACACACTGAGAATACTGCTGGTGCTGCCACGAACACGAGACATCAAAGATGCACATCTGCTCCTAATAATAGCGGCAAAACCAGCAATGTTGTTATCTGCGAACATCCCCGACGCACTACATCGCCACGGCAGCCGCAACAGCACTCTCAGTGCATATTGCCAGTGTCATATCAAAATGTTATTGCCATTAAAAAACAGTACAAAAACATTTTTTTTTAATGACCACATTTTTCTTTTTTAACCTTCTGTCAAAAAAATATTTTAACTTTAATATCTTAAAAAATTTCAGGTTCAGAGGCACTCCTGATGGCGTTGCGGAGGAATGATACGTTGCTCCCAAAGAAAAAGTGGCAAGGTGGCACGGCAAGGCCTGTGCCGGATTAAGCAAGCGCGGGGCCCGTAACATATTCTATTGATTCCCTTGATCTACTGTAGATTCTCAAGTACAAAGTAGTAAAAAAAGCAACACATATTTGACATGGAATAATCCATTTTGCCGACTTTTTGGTGTCTTCATAATCTTTTAGTGGCCTCATGAGTTTCATTTAAAACATTAAGCTCGGGCTGTGATTGCCTTTTGGGCGTGGCCCCTAGCATATGCTACCCCTGTTATATGGTTAATCCGCCAATGTCACATGTAACAAGAAGGTTTACAAGCACTTACCAGTACTCGTGGAAGTCGAAGGTGGCGTATATAACATCGGGGCTGTTGTACTTGAGTACGTGGTTTCCGTACGCCTCCCATATGATGCGCTCGCGGCCCTGCTGCTCAACCAGGTTCACTATGCACACATTCTTGTACATCTTTAGCTCTTCTTCGAAGTGCTTCTTGAAGGCATCGTGGGATTCTTCTTCCGCTGGCAGAAGAATTATATTTTAATTAGGTATTATATTAGTATGAAGAAGAAGAAGTAAGGGAGGCGGGAGGCCTTTGCCCAGCAGTGGCACACAAAAGAGACTCCATAAAAAAATAATATTAGTATGACTTAATATTTCAATTTAATGCTATTCGTTGGTAAGCGGTATCTCTTGATAGGATCTTTCACAATTTTTATTTTCGTAAATATGTACATAACTGCCACGCAGAAATGGAACTGGGCTGGACATATGCTTGTAAATATGACTTGTAGGTAATACATATAATAAACAATAATTATAAACGTCTAAGTGCTTAAATGATCACAACATGAACATTTGGATATAAAAAGAGGTTTTAAATAAATACAACTGCTTACTTCGATCAAGACGCGGCGGTGGTCTGAACTTGAACTCAGGTTGACTCCAAAATATGGGCACAGACCCACGCACCTGTAAAGAAAGATAGACGTTGGAATAGAAAAAAAAATACTTTAGTTTTTTTACTGCAGGGTGACTTAAAATATGAGTATTTATTAATTTATTCTTAGTCTTTAGTTTATAAATTTGCGTACTAAATATCACTGGCAACCCTACAGGTAGATCACTTCAAGCTATACAGATCCAGTTTACGCTGACCTCTTATTGTATGGAAAGCTTACACAATGCGGGATCAGCTTCAACTGGAAAAATATTGCTTGACCTGCAGCCGTGTGTACTATAGAATTAAAACTGACCCTATTATGTAATCAAAGGTATTGTTGGTAAATCAATGTGTTAGGATTAGGAGTCGTTTGGGTAAAGACATAGGGATTAAAGTTCTATCCCACCCATCAGTATTATTTTATTCTGGTTTTAATTGAATTTTACAGGCACATTAAACAAATGTATTATAAACCTTCAGTGATTCACTTGCAGGAAGGTAATTACAGTTAGGAGTTTATCAGTGCATAACACTTCGGTACAAACCTCCGAAATAACGGTAAAACGCAATCGTTTAATGTAACATTTGTTATTCTGAAGTAATTTACGTTTTACAAATCTTATCACACTCAAAAAACGAGTTTGTGTAATAGGATTGACGCAAAGAAATGTATCAATGAAGTTACTTTTATCTTTATATTTTAACCTGATTTAAACAAATTGGTGTTCGATTGCTCATTGTTTTTGGGGAAGATCAGCAACTTATTCGGATATTTCCTTTATTTTGTAAGGGATTGCGTCAGATGTCAAAAAATGGTAATTGTATCTCACATTCCTGGGTCTCAGGAATTGAGAAATTGATTTCTGTATCTTAAACCGAACACCGTACAAATGATGATAAGAAAAACATATAAAATTGTAGGACGATTATCAGTGTAGGTACAAAGTCTCGCAGATTTGTAGCTATCTTCAGGCCCTTACTATGTGAAGCGGCATATTGTAGACACAATGCAAAATCTATTGTTATGTCCTCATGAGGAAACTGTATGCATTGACAGGAGATAATTGGTTGACAATGATTTTACGTTGTGAGAACGGGATGCCATTCTACAAGTTAAATAGCCGCTATCCCTCTCTTGTAATTCAAGAATCATCGCATTAACACGATGTGGTCTAAAACTTCTTAGTCAAGTGTACTTGTGAGTGAAGCAATCCGTACCTGAACGAATGAAGCTCTGTGTATGCTGTCCGAACAGATGATGGAGACGATTTGCTCAGTCTCCACGTAGTTGGCGACCTTCCCGCCCGGCTCGATGCCTCGGCGATTGTATCTGGGACAAGATTGCAAATATTATCTGCGTGTCTGATCGTATATTTACATTAATTTAATTAGACATGAGTTTTTATTTCGTTTCCCTAGATTTTTCATGTTTTCTGAACTGATATCGAACAGGGGCCGTATTACCACGTATTAATGCCATTATTTTTACGTTGTGAAAGAGGGACGCCACTATTTAACCTGTAGAGCGGCATCCCTCTCTCACAACCTAAAAATGATGGCATTAATACGTGGTAATACGGCCCCAGGTGTGTTCATAATTACAGATCACCCATATATACAGTATTTTTGAGATTATAGATTATTTTTTATAGCCCGAAAAAGCGGCATGGTTTTGATTTATAATACTTACGTACCTAGTGTAGAAAAATTATGTAAAGTATGATTTTGTGGTCATTCGGTTGGCCGAAAATGACAAGTAACGGGCCTTGCAGTGAGCCCCGCATATTATGTTATATGAATAATTTGTTCTAGCGAATCCGAGTCTATTTGTGGCTGCAGCGAGTAACAACAAGTACAAGAATAATAAGCAGAGGGTTGACGATCGAAAAAGTTCTGCTTGGGTCCGAAAAAAAGAGTTGCATTTGCAAACAACATTTATAACTATATTTATGTAAACAAAGTAAGAGACAACATGGATTTTATTTGTCAACTTTTATTCTGAATAATGCAATTATTGTCTCTACAATTTATCATTAAAAATGACCATATAGCCATTGAAAATAACCATGACCATAGAATTAAATCCATTTTATGTTATCTAGAGTGATTGGAGTACGTAATGTTAAGTTGAATATTGTTTATTCTGTGCTGATAACGGTTCTATCATCAGTTCTACCACGACTGATAAAGAAACAAATCACAAAAAGCACTCGCTACATACCAATTAATTTCTGTTTTGTTTCGATTAAAAGGTTAATATACATATTATTGGCATATTTTCCTTCTGAAAGAGGAAGATTCTTCGAATAGGCGGCCGCAATCAGAGCATAATAAAGGTACACACGGCCACACATCAAGCTATACATATCCAGTATAGGCTGGCATCGCATTGTGCGGAAAGCGTTTACAACGCCAGGTCAATCTATACTGGATTTTCATAGCATGATGTGTAGCTTGATGTTAGAAATTTTTTTTACTAGACATAGTCTTTTACAATAAATTTCAGACTTTTGAGCACTTGTTATCCACATAACACCCCATGCTTCAACTTATACAAGAAAAAGCTTCCGCCTACACCTACGCTCGCGTTAATATTTTATTTAGTTTAGTGACCACATTATTTTTTTTTCACTTGGCAGTTGGAATTACTGTAGTTATTTATCAGTGAAAGGATTTTTAGAATCAGATCACTAGTTCCGAAGATTATCCCGTACTTACATATTTAGCTAAGAAAAACACAAACGAATAAATGTTACGCCTTTTTTTATAAGTGTAGAAGCCTAGACAACTAACTATGACGTTGTAATCTAAACCAAACTAATAATTTGATTGTTTGTTTGCATTGAATAAGCTCTGAAAGAACTGGACCGATTTGAAAAATTCTTTCACCAATAGTAAGCTCCATTATTCCTTGAGTGACATAGGCTATATATTATCCCGTAAAATTTCAGAAACGTATACTTAACGCATGCGAAGCCGCGAGCGGAAAGCTATGATTGATAACTTCAGTAAGATAAAGAAAAAATCCGTCACTCACCTGGTCCCAGCTTGATATCGGGACCGTCTCGATATGAGTCCAAGAGTGAAGGTCTCATCGCACGAGCTGGAATTTGTGAGAGACTCCGTGTTCAGTGGGTTGGCATCCGGCGGCTCCACCGCTATTTGTGACAGGTGCACGTAGCCCTGAATGATGGGCAGGATCCATTCGTCACAGTGAGGACTCTGTTGACAGAGTACAACTTTCATTGGCTACATGGTATTATAATCTTTAAGAATGCAGCGTAACTCTTCATTATTATAACGACATCTGATTATGCAGTAATGTTAACGACATAGTAGTGTATGGGTCACTAGATCCAAAAAATGTTGCTATATATATTAATGTTGCTTAGTTAATAAAACGATTCAACTGCCTTGCCTACATGATGTACATGCTGTTGCCATTCTCAATTACGAAGTATTCATGTTCGTGTTTCGCATGTACTGTTAAGGTTAAACTTAATCACACAGTAAAAAGCCAAGTGGAACACGCATCCGAATCTATGTTACGATAACGACGGAATAAAGAGAAGCATTCGAATATGTTCTTCCATTGTTCCACATGTTTGCGTGTATAAATGATACGATAAAACGCGTCGAGAAAAGGAGGCTAGTGCCCTGCTTCCTTCAGTTCTTGGCGAGGGTACAACCGTGCTCCCAGATCAATACTCAATATACAAGGTTATACGGAAACGGAGAAAGTTTGAAGCCGAACGTTTTAGCGCATTTAGAAAATAAACTAATTTGTCGTTAAACTTTCTATTTATCTAAATGTTGGGAGAAATATCCAAAGGTATTTTTAAACTTACACATTATTTGAAGTTGGCGATAACCAAAGGTTCCTTCAATAAATTAATTCTACAAGTTACTACAGTGCAAACTTACCCCAAGCGCAATAATATCCTTCAGCATGTGCTTGTTCCAGAAGAATCTATCATCGACATGCTTCCACCACTTCGTGATGTCCACAACCGGCTTCCCGGTACCTGCCTCCGACTCCAGAATTTTCTCGATCTCGTACTGCCTTTGTAAACTGTTCGTCAGGTCTAGAGTGCGAGAGTAATAGAAACTTTCAGAGTCGTCGAATATTTTCAGGAGTTCATCTGTGAGACGTTTCTCGAAACGCTCAGCCAGTTTTGGATCACGCTGTTTCTTTACTGATTGTTTGACCTGTCAACAAATTTCAGTACAAATCTTAGTCATAGATATGGTTGAAAGGGTAATACTGTAGAACTAACGATTAGGTACTATCGATAATCGACTTGTGACAGAGGAACCAGGAGGCTGCATGACCAGGCTGCAATTACGAACGTAAAAATAAAAACAAAGAAAAATGACTAAAATTTTGGCTTAAAAATTGTTGTCGTAGCAGATAGTACTGTAAATTGAGGATAGCGGGGAGCGGCGGATTTCCGGTCGTAGGCGGCGAAAACCCACGCTACGCCACTGCTGGGAAGGTCACATACAGCTAAGTAGTCCGGGAACCGGGACCATCAGCAAGTATAAAAAGTATGCTGGCCTTTCTCATGGAGTTAGGGTGCTGCAAATAAGGCATCATTTACACCACCACGGATAAACGGGCTGATAACCGTCCGCAATAAGATACCATACTGTATATATTGCGTAAGAGGATGATGAAGATCGGGAATGAAGCTGTGTAGTTTTATATTATGGCACAGATTTGCCATTCTTAATAGTTCACGGCTATTTCAATTGGCAATGATCCAATTCGTTGGGGGAATTGTGTAACTGTAGTGACAGATATCCATATATAACACATATGCATTGATTTTTAACTGATATTCCTAGATTAATTTAAAAGTAAATAGGTTGTATATATTTCATTGTATTTCATTTCATTTGTGAAATATTTAAGACTATACTGAATTTACCTCCTCCTTTTTTAGACAAGTAATGGGAAAATAACGATAGTTACTGTGTAATATTGTTGAAATGACTACATTTTTAGATTATTAAATACATTCCTGTAGTCGTGAAATAATAGTGTCTAATAGACGCTTATATCGTAATAATAATGACATTATAAACTTATTTTACTTTATATGGAGTATATATTTTTAGTCCAAAATAGATTTTAGGTATAGGTATGTATATCTATAATAATATTATAAAGAGGTAATGTTTGTGAGTTTGTGGCGTTGTAGAGCAATATCTGGATCTACTGAACCTATTTCGAAAATAAATTCTTTCAACAATAGAAAGCAACATTATTCCTGAGTGACATAGGCTATATAGTCCACGCGGGTGGAAAGCTTGCAATATAGGTATATAACGCTGTGTTACTCTCATCAATCGTATAAAAAAAATAAAAAAAAATAAAAAAAAAATAAAGGAAATCTATGAAATCCTGAACCTGCAATCGGTTAAGGAAGTTAGCAGCTACCATGGAGCCAACTACAAGGCACGTCTACCAAAACCAAATGAGCCAAATGAGCTGGCAGAACAGCTCACAATACCTGAAAGCACTTCAACTGAAGAAGAAGCAAGACATCTTTGACCAGAATAGTCATTTACAAGGCTAAATAAGATAGGGCAGGGTCCACTGGGAGTAGTCCCTATACACCATCATAGCTAAGTTCATCTCATCTGCTTTCTAATGTACACTATTATAGTGTACCATTAAAAAGAAATTATTAGATATAAATATTTGATTAGAAAAAAAATCATGTGAAAATTCCTGAAGTCGCAGTTGTTTCTTTGGGAGCTGATTTAATCAGCCATAGTTTGTTATTATAATTAATTTAAATGATGTATGATTGACAATGAGTTTTTAAATGAAATAATTTCAAAATATCTAGGTATATTGAATAAAATAATTTTCCTTTTCATAATTGGCTTAATTCATGGCCATTTATAATCATTATGTATTCAGTATTCATTCATTTATTGTGTTCCACAAAGTTTTTATGGATGGAAAGTATACATTATTAATATAAGTACATTGTGGACCCTGTCGGGCACAGCAATATAGGAGAGAGGAAGTACTCATTTATGTCAACTATTTTAAAGATATTAATAATAACTGTTTTAAATTATGGTACTATATTTAATATACAACTTATTTTATTTATTGTATTTATGTAACGTAATGTATGAATTAAATTAAATTAAATTAAAATATTTTTTAGTATTTATTCTAGTCATATTTTAGTTAGAATTATATTATATTTTATATTTATTTATTCTTCATTCTAATTATTTAGTTTTTTTTTATTCTAATTAATTATTTATTCTTCATTCTAATTATGTGTGACAAAGCCTTCCTAATATAAGTGATTAGTAGGTAAAGAAAAACCGAAAAATAACAAGATTTAAATCATAACTTTATAAGTTAAAACAGATTAATACCAACAGCTAACTATTGCTGTTGGTATTATTGTTTTAATTTGACTAATTCTTGTGTGAGAGATCCAAAAATTTGATTTACTTTTTAAAATACATCAAGCAATGCTGATCTGGATTGAATACACACACTGAATAAATAAAAAAGCAAGAAGAAAATAGCTGGTGTAAAAAATAACAAACCCAAAGATAAAATAAACTGCTTTTTAAGTGAGTCTATTAGGTCAATATGCATTTAAAAAATAATTATAATTTATACATACCTACTGAAATAACTTTTAGCTGATTCAATATTCTATTATAATTGAGCTATATTGCATTTTCCTATTGATAACAAATAATTATATATTAGTATAGCTATTGATTTATAACTTCAAACTACATAATTATTTTCTTGAATCCTATCAAGAAATTAATTAGACACACAACACACAATATAAAATAATAATTCCGTATTAGTAATGTAAAAATATGGGCTGAAAATTGATAAAAGACACAATGCAAAATCTATCCGTTACCAACAACTGGTAAAGTTGTCAGTGAATTAAAATGTTATAATAAATTATTATTAACACGACCGCATCACCAGGCAGCTACTACAGCTGTCCAAACAACACTTGAGGATAGCCACTGCAGCCGTCACCGGCCATGGTCCTTTCAATAAACATCTTTCTGTTATAGGTATCACAGACAGCACCCTTTGCAGAGCCTGTCTGGGGGCCGACGAGACAGCGGCCCACGTGCTACTGCACTGTCCTGGTGTCGCCACATACAGGGCAAAGTACCTCGGCAACCCGAGTACTCTCCGAGAGGCCGTAGGCAACATTGGGCGCTTGACGGCCTTTCTCGAGGAGTTGGGGTGGTTTGATTAAAACGTAACATCGTCCCACCCACACGCAAAATACGCGCTTAGTCGTGGAGTTGCGGAAATAAGCCCGCCATACCAATACCAATAAAATAAAAAATATTATTAACACATCAGCTATGCAATAGCTAAGCTAAGCACAGTGATAGCCTTCTGATATGACCATAGGACTGCAATTTCAAAGTTTTCGAATTGAAATCCAAGGCCTCTGAATTTTCGAAGTCATGTGCGTATTAATAATTAATTATTCTATAATAGGCTAAATAGCTATGTTCATATTCCTAATAAATTATGTAACTACAGAGAAAGTAGAATTGTGTGAAATATTTGTGCCATACTAATGCAGATTGCAGATTCATGACTCCTCCTGACATACCAAAGGTTAATGTGTAGGTAATAGTGACATTGGTGAGTTCGAGGTCCTATGTAACAGGTGGCAGTAAGTAGGTTGGTTAGGACAATTAATTCATGAGTTGTAAAATTGTTTTATAGACCAAGAACCAAGAATTTTAATGTCTTGTGTGTGGACAAAAAAATGTGCACACTCTTGGTTATCAGACTGCATAAGAAGCTGTACAAAACCATAACAGTAATCAATCTCTTTGTATCATTCAAAATAATTTCTTCCAATAACACATAACATTACATAACAAATATTTTCTTACCTGTGTAGCAGCCTGCTGTGTAGTCGATTTGATGGTGTTACTGACATTCTTCACAGCTCCAACAGTTTTATTCAGGAATGCTGAATTCTCAAACAATCTTGTACCCATCTTCTTGTTCAATGATTTGTTAGAACTTGTCACAGCACTCAATGACCCATGTTTTGTACAAGGACATAGATCTACCTCTTGATTCACCGGTCCCATATTCAAAAAGCATATTGATTTGATTTTATAGATTGTGTGGTGGAAATAAATAGTGCCCACTGGTGCACTCTCCTTTATAATCATTAGACGTGGTTCGTATATATTGGAATGCTCCACCTTCCCTATTATCCCATCGGTGATGCCTAAGCATTCTATGTCTTCGATATCAGAGAGATCCCATGCTATAAAAAGTTTTGCAATAATACATTTTAGTGAGCTACATTTAATCGCTTACTTAAAAGACATGATCTTGTACATTGACAATAAAGACATTTAAACGTAGAGACGAGTAATACTCATAAATATTTAATAAAATCCAGGTCAATTATTACTGCACTTGCCAAAAAATTAAAGATTTAAATTATTCACCTGAACGCACTGAAAATGCCCCCGTTATCCTGTTCCACCATAAACTTGATTCTTTTCTAACAAATATATAATACAACTCTGATCTAAATAATTCCATTTTTGCCTGATTTATTACACGTTTATTACGTTACGATTAAATTTCATCGTGTTTATTGTTGTTGTATTTTGCACTGATTTGACGTTTCTTGAAAGGGGAAGGGGCAGATGCAGAATATTTATTTTCGACAGTTGGTAGCGTCACTTCTAAGGCCGCGTTCCACTTGGCGAGCACAACGATCAAAACGCTCCTTTAACTGTTCCACATGGCGACTGCGGTCGTCGTGGTCGGCGGTCGCGGCGAAACGTCACTCATGACGTCATGACTTACGCTCACGTGACACCTACGACGACCTATCTAAAAAGGTGGGTCGAAGTGATCGTAGAGAAAATCCTAAGCTCCGTTCCATTTCAGTTTACGACAGCAACGATCACAAGCAAGTGGAACGGGAAAAACTGCGGGCGGGAGCGTGATCGTTGTGATCGCCAAGTGGAACGCAGCCTAAGTGATGTCCACGGGCCATGGAAGAATTTGATTACACAGAAATCAGAATACAAGCTTACTGCCGGGTTTGTAAAAAGAGATTTTTTAGTTCAGTTTAGTCTGTAGTCTAATCATCTCGCCTAGAGCGCCAAATTCAAATTTATCTTATTTATTTAAATGAATATTCTTATTATTATTTTGAGATGATTCGATAATTAATAAGATCTGCCTTAAACATAAGTTTCTTTGTTGATGGTATTATCATAATAAAGATGTGAAAGTAGGTACGCATCAATGTAATCGGCTTTTACATTTTGTAAGGTCAGCGATTGAATTGCTGATATTTTTTCGACACTACTAACCATAACTGTACTTACTTTCATGCTCTCATTGTGTTCAATGTATGTATGCATCCATACGTAGGTACTCGTACATATACCTACGTGCTTATATAGATGCATACCTACTCCATTGACTTAATGTATTCTTTGGGTTTACATGGTGGGCGAAGTTTTTATACAATACTAGCTTTCCACCCACGGCTTCGCCCGCGTGGTTTCTCGACTTTTCTGTACTATAATATGTATGTACTATACATATAATAAACCTCTAGTTACTTCCTCGAGAACCATGCTATCCATTGGTGAAAACAGCATGCAAATCGGTGCAGGAGGTTTTGAGTTTATCGCGAACAGACAGACATGGCGGAGCACTTTGTTTTAATAACAATACACAGAACAAAATGATATCATATCCAAGGAATGGAATCAATAAAAATGTTGTATTAAAACAGTGCTTCGATAAAGTACTTATTTCCTTGCTAAAAAGCTTTAGCGAAAATAAAAAAAAAAGATTTCTCGATATAAATAAAATGGTGCCGAGTTCCGAGTGCGGGCAATGTGGAAAAATAAAATACTAATGAAAACGACACGGAGAGCTCAAGAGGGGAATGGTTTTCATTGTTGTCTGTTTGTGGGTTACATCAACTGGGGCTTTTACATATTCTCGTGGAAGAATAAGAAAGAAAAAAAACTTGTTATTACTTATTTCAATAAATTATTTTAGAGTCAACTGTATTCAGGGATAAGGTTCTGTGAATTGACTGCGGTGTTCAGAGAGCAAGACTATAAAAGTAGGTAGAGGGCAAGGTAGGCTTCTGAACAACTGGTCACGAATTCAATGCCCACAGTTGGAACAAACAAAATGTAGGTATGACCTATACTTGTACACACGACTACACATCAAGCTATACAAACCAAAATACGCTGGCCTTGAATTGTGCGGAAAATCTTTACAATGGGAGGTCAGTCTAAACTGGATTTGTACCAGGTTTGTGACTTTCGTAAATCGTTGCATGCCTTCGAGGATTCCGTGTTACTCGAAGTGGCATGCCTATCTATGCTAAAAAACCTGTAGGTAGATAGCGGACAGAATGAGGCTACAGTTCGAGCAAGGGCCAATCCTGCTCAGAGGCTAAGGCAACCGTCTCAATGCCTAGACCAGACATGGTAAATTGCCGCTTCAGAATCTCGGTGCCACGAGGAACATTGTGAGGGTCGTATAACGGCCCAGAGCGGTCTGTGGGACGCAATGATGTTTCCCCATCTAACAGGGGCCAGTCACGAGAAGGCTTATGGTGGCGTTCCATTGTAGAAGTAAGAGCCTTGTTTAAATATGTGGGAACGGTTGCCTTTGTAGTTCGAGTCAGGACTTCGATATGATAGAGGTTAATTTCCATGGAACACCAGCGTCGATGATTTGGCCCACTATGTGATAGACGTGACTTAATTTATACATAGCAGACACACTCAACTCGCTATCAACACATTGAAAATTAAGAACATAGGTACCTGATTTTATTACATAATTAGAACGAGAATCGAATACCGAGTATTCTCCTTACGTTTCGTTAGTATTTCATCAGTCATCCTGTATAATAAGACCAACATTATAATGTTGGCATTGTAATGTTTTAGGTACTGCATTGTCTTGGTTCTTCATATATATTTCACGTAAATCGTTGCGCCCTTATCGGGGATACGTAATAATGAATTTAAAATCCTTCCTGATTGTCTGCTTAACTCCACTTGTACGGCAAAGCCTTATTGTAACTTTCCAATTTATTTTATCCGCGTTAGAGAAGGAAATTATCTGTGCGTCGTGATTGCCAGCTGTAAATAAAATAAAAATGTAAATGACGACCCGCGCCGCCGCCGCCGCCGTGCAGTGTGGATGATTCTTCTGCGAGGTCATTGGATCTCAAATGTTTTCATACGAAAATATTGTTATGTAACTAGGCGCTATTTTTATCTGGTACTTGAACTGCGTGCGTTACAATAAGTAATTTCTTACGCTTTATAATTTAATCTATGCTCGATGATTACAATATATGCTGACACATCCTGTACTTCGGGATCATCGTCATTCATCATCATCTTTGACACATCAGATCAAAAAACTTCCGGATTCCAGAAGTGGGGTGGAATATGTACACACGGCTACACATCAAGCTATACAAAACCAGTTAACGTTGGGCTGTTATTATATGCGAAGCCTGTAGTCAAGTATAGGTTGACCTGTAGCCGTGTGTACTTAGGGTAAACATACAATATGTTAATAGGTAACATTACTAAATTCCTTGTTGGTTTTTTAACGTTTTACACACTATATTCACAGAATAAGTCCATAAATTTTTTTTCTGCTTCATTTGCTTTACAATGAGAATAAAAACTTTTCGCGGACTTATAAAAAAGACGTAGATACCTTCACATTTGAAAAGTTTGGGAACCATCAAAATTTCCCCCACTCGTAATAAGCGCATTAGGGGTGGAAAAATTTAAACTCGCCGCGTCCCGAAACTTTTCGCGTTTTCTTTTTACATTAAGGACAAAAAGAAAAAAAGCTTCTACTTAGAAGGGTGGCGCAACTTTTAATATCCTGTAGATATAGCACTACCAACACTACGTTTGTACAAAAAATATGACTTGCCCTTTGAATAAGCAAATAAGGTTTCTTTTGGCATGGCAAGTCTTTATATTATTAGCAACAGTTTATAATATAAACAAGGTGTACGTGTAAGCGACTTAAATTTAAAAACTGATTGGACCGACTCGCAGGGGAGTGTTTTACGCTATAACCAGTTTAGACTGACCTCCCATTGTAAAGGTTCTCTGAACAATTCAAAGCCAGCCTATACTGGTTTTATAGCTTGATGTGTAGCCGTGCGTACTTACACATGGAAAAGGAATTTAAAGTCCGTATCACCTGCGAGTTACGTCAAGATACTTACCTACTTACTGCATACTTTTATATATTTGGGCTTTTAGGCGACCTAGGCACGTTTATCAATAGAGTACTAGAGTAGGTATGCTGATCACACGCTTATTTATTTTTTTAAGTACATCCGGCTACAGGTCATACAAATCCAGTTTAAGCTGAACTCGCATCGTTTAGGCTTCCCATACAATAAGATGCCAGCGTAAACTGGTTTTGTATAGCTTTTGTGTAGCCGTGCGTACAAGCTGATCCAACAGATGTTCTCCTGTGATAGCTATAAATACTCAATTCGAACTGGAATGAATAATAAAAAAGCGCGAAGTTAAAGTATTCCTTGTTTTCTAATTTTTTCTTTCCTTAAGATTAAGAACCTTCTACAAAATATTAGAAAACATTATAAAAATCAAACAAGCAAAGAAATCTTTCCACAAAAAGAAATAAGCGAACTAAACAAATATAAATATAGATGGCGCTAGTTATCTCCTTTTAATGTAATGGACGCCGCTTTCCCGCAAATTGATAATTTTGCGTGTAAAGCGTTTTACAATTAGGGGCTTGTTTAATTTCCTAAGATAAAGCGCTTGAGCTGAATTTTTATGGGTTGTTACATTTCACCCTTTACTTGTAAGCGGTGTGCTTTTAAATTACATTTGCATAATATTATTTAATTCAGAAAGACATTTTTCTTTACATTTATTTCGTCGAAACTTAGTTATTAGTACGTATTTAAATTGTTCTTGTTCAATTATAAGTTCATGAGTAATTTTTGCATAGAGTTTTGATTGTCTTTAAAAAAAGAACGTTATATTATAGTACCCAATGATGATTTATGTCGCTGGTGATTACAGGGAAACACACAAGGACGCATGAGTATTTTTTAAATTATATTTTAGCATTAGGTAAATAATCACGTCACCTTAAGACGTAAAAATGTGGAAGAGAAATTCGATATCACAGGCGTTGGTCTCGGTAGCTTAGTTGGTAAAGCGTCTGGTGTACTTAACCGGAGGGACGCAGGTTCGAACCCTGCCTGAGGCCGAATTTTTCTTGCATCATATCTTTGTGGATAAAGGACACCACTAATCAGGCATGTTTAAAAAAATGCCACATTAACGCTTCAATGTGTAGCTCGTAGGGCGGATAAGCAAGAAATAGCCTGATTTGGGTAATCAATTAAGTATTTGCCTATACCTAGTGGTGGTATATGTACCTCAACATACAAAAGGCACACACTTGGCTGCTGCACGGCTGCAGTCAGTTTTTTTTTATCACAGATAGTCTTACGCTTGACTACAACTTGCCTGATGTTAAGCATCGAAGTTTCAGTATTAATCCGATGACTAATTCTCAGCCTTATTGTATCGATAGATAGAGTTACTATTCTCATACTGCCTCATTAGTCTAGTGGTCCCAAGCGCGACTGCTACGAGCAGTGTTAATTGTTTTTTTTTATGAAATCCTCAGTAGCAGCTCGGAGTTTGGATATGTTCCCGGTGAATGGCAATAGGCTGGCCACTTTTACATGGGACCTAAGCATACAACTGTGGGTGAACAAAAAGTACACCTCTGCCTAACTCTTCGGGGAATGCAGGCGTATTGGTAAGTACACAAAATTATAAAGTGAAATCATAAAAAAAACCACATCTCATCGCTGAAAGTAATTTCAGGCAAATTAATATTGAATGGGCAATTGCAATTATTGCAAATAATTGACAGAAAGTATTTACTCCCAATGTTTTTCATCTAACTAAAATAAGCACTGTGTATTTTCTACTACAAATCTAGAAGACAAAGGAATATTGTTGTTAGCAGCTTTGGACTTGTGCTATGGTACCTATTGTGTTGCGAGCAAGTGGGCCGTCAAATGAGAAGGCGGCGACAATAGACTGGGTACGTTGCGTTGCATCGGTGCCCGCCGTCCTAGACATATTATATCCCCTATAATATGGACGAGTATAATCAATTCTTATTGTTGTATTTCGTATTGTATCGATGTATATGAAGGTTTTATTTTAAAGCTTTAAGGATTGCAATTAAATTAATCAATATTAAGTTAATAAGAAAGTTGGTATTGGGTATGGTATTTTGAATTTGTGCCCGGTTAATTGCAATGGTCTCGCCCCATATTACATATATGGGACCTTAACATACTTGTCAACAGCTGTGGATGTACACTAGCACACCTCTGCCTAACCCTTCGGGGAATAGGTACACGCTTGACGTTAGTATGTTAAAAAAAAATATCGTATTTTTTTTAAAAGTAGTGTTTATTTCTAGGTTTGTTACCAGATAAGAGTAGCGTCATGCAGTGATTAGGTTTTCAATTAGGTGAACAGTCTTTTATCCAAAAATAAATCATAATTAAATAACCGGAGGCTAGCCGGAGGCACATGTATTGATTGACACATTAGTAGTCGGACTTCGTTTTTTTGTAGAACTGCCCCCGGCGGAACAAATGTGAGGCAAAGGAAAACAAACAAATAGACAAAAGTGATGCTCATGCGTTTATAGAGCGACAGATGTGGTGTTGGTTCTTAATTAATTTGTGTATTGTACAGAAGCACTTTTATTGATAACTAACCGATTTACTCTGCTTCAAGGCGCCGTATAATCGTGAAACACATGATTTTAAGTTAGACCTCCAGGACAAAAATTGTGAAAACCTCATCTTATTTACTGAGGTCGTTTTTGCGTAATGCTTGTACAAACAGACAGACACAAAAAATGTGGTTTTGGCTTCTTTTGTTGTCATAAAGACCCCCATACTTAAAAGTTTTAATATTAAATGAGACGGAAGCTTCATGAGTTCACGTTATATAGAAAACATATTTTCTATTACGAATACCTTTAATATGGTACTACAGTTATTTACTTACTTCATTTAAAACAAGATCAGGAGGTTAATTCAAGTCTTACAACAAAGGCTCATAGAGATTGACTCAGCAAAAAGTTACTTGAACCATACCAATTATGAAATTATACAAATCCGATACAAACGGGAGCAGATTGCCGCGAAATTATTCACAAAGCACCCCCGGCACGGACTTGATGATATTGTATTAGGTGATCACATACGAATGCGATTTTAATGGATAGGCCGAGAGCGCCCCTCATAAAGAATCCTTCGACCTAATCGCGGAACTAAAAAGAGCCTAATTTGCCCGCCATATCGTTTGACGTTTACGTCATTTCGCGCGCAAACGTTACTCAACCCCAATCTAAATTAAAATCTAAAACCTTGTAAACAAGGCAAGTGCTCACTTTTTCGGGGATTTTAACCCTCGGAATTAACGAGAGATATAAAATAAAAGGGGGGCTCGTTTCCGATGCGCTGCGGTGGTTTGTCATTGTTTTGAATGCGTGTGTGCGCGTCATTTTTTATAGAGTTCGTCATTATTGTGATGTTTTGATTGGATTTATTATCGTTGCTTGCTGTGAATCTTTAATACCTACAGGAACAATTTTGAAGTACCTGCGGGTAAGTACTTAGTTGGATTTAATAATTTATCTACTATTCACTGTCACTCACCAACCTACCTATAAAAAATAGATATCGGCTAATGAGCTCAAACTGAACGGAAAATAATTGGTTCACGGTTGCTATCGTTAGAAGAATTTTTTACATACCAATTAAATACCAAACATATAAAAGGAAGTACTTTTTCATTTTCTGGCAATTAATTTGTCAGGTCACTACGGTCTTGCAGATAATCTGGAAGGCCTGACGCCGTGGCTGACCAATATTGCGACGGTTTGCATACTTATAGCTGGACTAGGTAGGTGGCGCTGTTATCGATATTATTGGGATACGAGTCAAACCGCGAGGCAATAGCAGTAAATGCAAAACTACAATCAAATACTAAACTGGAAAGAAAACCTTCGCACCCACCCTTGTTATTATGATATGATCAATGATTCCAAATATTTGGATACTGAACCCTAAAGCAAAGTCGTAAGCAGGTAGTGACTGTAGTAGGAACCTAATATACTCGTAAATACCTGCGTACGAAGATGTTTATAAAAATAAAAAACTTGAATTATTTTGTTTGTATAATTATATGAAAGGGAAAAAACACTATGTAAATAAATATCACCGTAATTCAAAAAATAAATATATAAAAATCACAGCACGATTTCGATTGATTGTATAATTTCTCTACGTGGGCACAATAAGCTAAGAGTTCATTCGAATAATTCCCCTCGTGACATAAAAGCTGGTGACAAGGGAGGAGAATTTTTAATAACCAGCGATCCTTCAGGCATCCCTCGTGGTAGCTGAGGTTCTTTTCGAAGTCTGAGGGAGGTTGGGGAGTATTGTCTCTGAGGTTTTTCAGTTACGCGGTGATCAGGCACTCGTCCCCGTTGTAATTCCGCGAGATTGCTCGCCAATTCCGCAGCAGCCTCGCCGTACAGTCTTTGTCCTTTGCGTACCTGCGGACAGATCAATGTTAAAGGTCAGTTAGTCGGCCACAACTCACTAAAATAGGAAAACAATTACTTTTTTTGTTTATGATCTGCAATACATCCTTGAATTCCTCGTTGAGCGTCTTTTCGATCTCTTTCGCGGCCCGATGGAAAGCAGCAACCTTTTATTATTGAGCATTTTATTTAGTTGGAATTAGTTAAATATTCATGTATTTTCATATAACTACAATCAATCTCAATGACATAAGCAAAATAAGTTTGTCTAGGTACCATATATTTACGCTAAAGTACGAAACAGTACCCCCCATCCATGTGCTAAGAAACCCAAACTCCTTGGTTTTATTGAAGACAGGTCGTCGTTTGAGGGTTTTCTCCCGCAATCAAAAAAGGGTACCATAGAATTGCCTTGCTACTAAAAAAAATTTTAAGTCCACAGTTGTAAGAATACCTCGTCTTTAAGCTCAGCCCGTCGCTGGGATACCCACTCTATCTGCTCTTGAAGCTTTTTGCATTCCTTTTCGTTGCTAAGCAGATCCTTACGAAGCGACTCCATGATCTCCCGGTACCTTGATCTCACATCCTGGTCTATCGCATGCAGGTTTTCGATTTCATTTTGGGTCTCTCGGATCTTGGACTTCGATAGGCGGAGACGACCTTCCTGTGAGGGTGTGTTGAGGAAGATACGACAAGTTGCGCAGGTAGGCGTACCCACGCAACTTGTCGCACCAGATTGACATTTAAGCAACTACTACACTGGAATTGTAAATTAAGTTTCATTTTTGGAGATTGGCCTTTTATGGATGCTAGTCTTAACCAAATTCGTGTTAAGTAGTAATGTGAAGGGGTAAGGTAACTATTCTGCTAGTATATTTAAAAAAAAATACTCGTAATTATTGATTAATTCAATGGTCTAATTTTGTGATTGTGTTATCATTACAATATTATGAATTGTTTACGTTAGAAATACTAGAATGCAGGTTCGGTAAGATGATTATAGGAATAAATGGAAAGGAATGCAAAGCGGCCGTAGCCTAATGGCTAGGGCGTCGGACTTGCGATCATGTGGTTGCCGGTTCGAAACTCACCCATTGCACTATCGATGTGAACCCACTCGTAATACAAGCATTTAGCTTAGTACGAGGGGTTAACAAGATTACTAGTAATGTCCGACCCACATTGGCGGTAAGCTTTTTTTTTAATAAAAAAATATTCAAGTTATGCTCTAGTTCGGCTCAGATGGAACGGGATAGTGATCAGTCTGTTAAGTATTATGAAGTAAAAAGAAATGGATGGTTCGTATGTAAGATATGATGTCAAGTTAAAATTTGAATTTTTTCGTCATCCACGTAAATGATTTAGAAGAAACTCCACATATAGTCATAACGACTACAATAACAAACACATATTACCTTCTCAGCAAGTTTCCTAGTGAGAACATCGAGGTGTTCATCGAGGGAATCTTTCTCCTCGACCTGGAAGCGCTGGACGACGTTGTGGTGTGGGCACAGGCGGTGTACTAGCTGTGTGGGCGGACACGGTGGACAGGTATCCTCCTCGAACTCCTCGGACTGCACACGCAAAAATGTACGGTGCTTACGTAAACTCCACCGCTGGAAATTGGACTTACAGTGCCTTACCTTTTAGTACGGAAATCCAATGAAAGAAATGGATTTTGAAATGATGTTAAATTTTAAAGCCTTATTTCCATTTGATTTCCGTTTCAAGTAAACAGAGATAATTTAATTCGTTTTTGGTCTGAATAATGCACGACATCCACTTCATAACTTATTAAAATATAACTTGTAATATTATGTACCTACTTGCTATAGACGGGACATCACTACCAATAACGTTATCTACCAGTTTTTCCATTGGGAACAAATCGGTTCGTATATTTATGTCATATCTTTCTGTCAGCCTGACGAAGTTATATGTAAGTTAAATGAGGACAAACCATGTTGACCCTATATACTTAAATCTCAGACTAACAAGTTTATGACATGCATGCTTTTAAAAGTGTATCACCAATCTTAGCGTCCTAACTCGTTGCTTCAATTTATATAATGGCTTCTTAACCATCGCGATGCCGTCTATAACAAAAATATTTTCAAATTATTCGAAGTGCAATCGCTAGATACCCACCTTAGAAGCTAACTCTCTTATTTTCCACCTAAGAAGTAAAATTATCACAACAATTGCCACACCCAAACCAGCGGCGAACGCAGGGTTCATGATAACTTCCGGGTATCATTATCCGGCAAGGATCACTACTATAGATTTGTTAAAACCTGTACAGCCATATTTGCTTGCTTTTGATTTTTGACAATGACAGTTGTCATTGCCATGTTTGGATTTGGAATGACGTTTTTTTATTCTTCTTTATTGGCATAAAATCTGAAAAGGTTTTAATTAATATAACTCAAAATAGTTTTTACCATTCTGTTGATACTATAGGCAACTTATCTTTAAATCCTCCTAATCCAGGCTGTTAGCAGATAGGAAGGTACTGGTTCCGTCCAGCGAGGCGTCTCAGCATGGGTAAAAAATTATGTGGTTCACGACCGCCTTTAATTCATAGATTCATTCTTAGCTTTTATATTCAATCTTTGCATTAAGTGGGTATATACATTCATGCACAAATAGTACTGTCAGTTCTCCATACTAAATAAATTGTTTCTTTCTGCTTTGTTAAATCAACGAATCGTGTTTAAAATAATAATCATTACAAAGGTTACATAGCGTGCTAATCTAAATTTAATTACGTGGATAGCACGGGGCAGTGCGATGAACAGGGATCGGATCAGGGGACTGACGGCGAGCGTCATCTATCACGCCTGTCGACGACTCAGGTGGCGGGACGGGGACGATACGTGTCGATATGGCGACGGTGCGTTACTAATACACAACCAATTATAAATCATCTATCGTTGGTCTATACTTGGATTTTTGTATCATACTTGCGTTTCACCATTATCCATGCCTTGTCCTTGTTGAGCTCAGCTTCTAGTCTAACCATATGTCTCAACTTCGGTAAGACATTGGCTTTCAATGTCCTTACATCCTGTCATCGCACTATTGTTCCCGTGAAGAATGTCACCTCTTATTTTAAAAAGAGTGTTGGGGAGTTTCTTGAGGGATTTTCTCATTAAGATTAACTTTTTGGAATCTTGCAACTAGAGTCATAACATTTTATAAAGGTTTGTAAAAGCTTATTCGAAATAAAACGTTGTAACTCGATCATATAATGATGATTTCTGACCACTGTAATGCAAATACAGCAATATACTGGTTATGACACTTTAAATCTTCATAATGCGCACCATCAAGATTGTCAAAACTAAATTAAATCTTTGAAATACTGACTGTGGGTCATAAATATTTTATATCTTCGCGGCCGGTAATGAAGAATAAGCCAATTGATCTGCTACTCTGCACCATGTTTTTCTTGATTTGTTAATGAAAAGCGAAGCACGTAAAAAATAAGTCCTTTTCAAAGTCAGTATTAGAAAGCACTCTTAAATTAATCCTGTTAGAGCCAGTATTGTGAAGAGGTTCCTCTATTTGATAGTCTTTGGAAATGCTAGTGCAAACTTAGTTCTTATGCAGTAGGTATTATTGAAGGACTTAGGTATAGTTTGTAGTGTATACATATCACAATAAACCAATCGGACGACCCGAATGAGATCAAATATAAATAATTATGCCGTAGTTTAATTCAACCACAAATAATGCCGAATCGAATGTGCCAACCCGAATAACCATGTAGCTCGCCTTACGAACAAGAACTTATATTATGTATTAATTAAGACTAATTGGACTTTTATCAGTGTTTTTTGATGTATCAACAAAAAAGAACTGTTCTCATACTATCTTTGATTATTCCATAAAACCACGATCAATCAAATCAAGACATTGCGGTAACATTTTCATTTCAACCGTACGTGTCCTACGTCATCAAACGGCGATCAAGGCAATGGAATGTCCATCACACATCCCATCACACATAATCGGTTCCATGTACCGCCCCTAGGTGGGGCTGGCGAGGCAATTACCTACCGATGCGTCGAATAATTGAAAGGGGATCACTTTCTAATTGATTGTTTCTGGCCGACTGATTGATATGATAGAACGATTAACGTCCGCGTGACCGTGAGATATGACCATTGATGTAATGACGTCATATGACGTCATTACGTAGAGGTGTGTCCGTCGTGTAAGGGGTAGCTTTATAACTTATAATGGGGCACCTGCTTAAATGGATGACGGACATAATTTTTATATTCTAGTAGCTAAGCCGGCAACGAACTTATATAAAAATAAACCAATTTGATTTAAAAAAAATCTTTGCCAATACAAACCTTGAGAGCCGGAGGCCCAATTCCTCATTCAGTCCCCTCATTCTCCTTATTCTCCAGACCTTTCCTTCTTCTATTCTCCGCCCCCTTCCTTAATAGGCGATAACGACGGACATAACGAATACAAAAAAACATAAATTATTCAATTTGATGCAGTCGTTCGGAAGTTATAGAAGTAGTTACTTATAGCTTTTCATTTGATTTTACATTGCCAGCCTTATTAGGCTAGTACTCTAGTAGTCCTAAGCAAGACGGCTACGCTAGTGGTCCGATGGTTTCGATTCACAGTTCGAACTTCGAGCAGAGTTATTGGGTTTTGTCTATGAAACCCTTCGGGCACAAATCCACACTTCGAGCTGCTAACAGTAGCAAATCGGAGTTTGGAGTCCTGTTTCGTCTTTAACCACTAAAAGTCATCAAAAATCGTCAGGTTCAGCGGCTTAGCCGTGGAACCGTATCTAACAAACAAAAAGACACGCAGACAGAGTTATTTTCACATAATTATAAAGGCATTAAAAAATCCCGATGTTTCAATGCCCAATGTCTCCCTCAGTATTTTCTTCAGGTGATTAGATAAATCTAAGAGAAGATAACTAGTCTATGGGTGGCGATAGCCGCTTGCTCGCCAGCCAAAGTAAATAGTAGGTTTCACTTGAATCCCAAAGGGTTTTCTAAGTAGAAATAGAAAGCCTTTATCCTGTCTCAAAATATGGATAGACGTCACAGAGCAGAGTTATTTTAATATTAAATAACTATAATAATTTAATATATTTATATTTTTTTTTATATTTTTAAATGTTTTTATGTTTTTATATAATTTGTAAAAATATTTAAAAATTTAAATTAATATGTTTGAAATAAATGGAAGAGAATAATACAGATAATTTCAGTTATTTCTGATAAAATTTTAGATGCAATACAAGTGCTAAACAGATGCCCATAAGAAACACGTATGACTGGGGTATGACGACTATTTCTTGGAGTAAGTACATTCATGTATCATGAGCGGAATGAAGTCATAAAACTTAAGAGCCGGCGGAATTCCCGCCACATTTGACATTAAACGTTCCGTTCAAAAATCGTTCAGTTCATTCATTCACGTGTCGCGTTCCGGTTCACTTGCCGCGTGATCAAAGCGGTTGCGATGACGTCGGCGCAGTATACGTTAGATTTACAGCTTACGGAAGCTAATTAGTTTGAATTAGTTGGGAGGAGGGCCCGTCGTGCGGCCAGTTATGCGCACCGCGCGTGCATCCGAACGTGACGCGCTTAGAACTGAGAACGATTAGATGGTGCAGCTGTATAGATTTGTAAGGATTTTGAATAATATTAATACTTTGAAATTATTTCAGTTTAATTCTTTAAAGAAATAATATTACAGCTTATACGACTTGAATATCTTCTTAAAGTCAGGCCGCACTTAGTTCAACCGCAAAGATAGAAAAAATCTTTATCGCACATCAAAAACGAATGCCATGTACAATTTTAAATCATAGAATGTGTACAATGAGCGGTCTTATTGAAAACGTGGATTTCTAACGACAACTTCTGAAAATATACCTAGGCAGTGTGCATAGAAAAGGCATACGAGTATTTATAAAAAAATAAGATCGACTAGGTACACTAGTGACACTTTTTGGTTTGCGACTTATCTTTTTATGTAACCCGTAATTACCTGCTACCAGAAATATGATTGATGATGAATTTGCAAAAGCTGCTGTTTTATTTACAGACTCTATATCAAAAATATTTTCAACGCGTTCCGGGAGATGATCCATAACCAAGTTCACGCCATTCTCACAGCAAAAGAATGTACCACGGAGTTTTTGTTACATAATTTGTAACTAATTATGAACCAAAAAACAAACGTTGTCTTTGATCAGCTGCAACATATGGTCTCCTTTTTTAGAGCATGTCGTTTACATGTTATATTAATTAATCGTTCATGAATAATTAGGGATGAAGAGGAAGAATCTGTGTTGGAATTTTATGTTATATGGTTTTAATTTATGGGATATTTGTGTAATTAATAGGTATCGTAAGCCTATATGCATGGTTTATTGAGACATGATAAGTACTTAATAAGAAAAAAGTAAATACCATTATTTTAGAAACAGTGTTTTCCTATGAAAACTTAAAAGTTTTTGGTAAAGCCTAAGTAAGCGACAATTGCAATTTGTAGGTAAGTAATATGAATAAAAAGTCAAGTGAAACCAATAATATCATAGAATAATGAAGAAAAAGATAAAGGCAATTCAATTCGAAATCCTTTTAAGTTAAGTAAGGATAAAGTGTATTAAAACAAGCAAAATTTTCTCTACATTATCAAATAATCACATAGCAAGGGATCATGTCTCAAAGGACCAAAATAAAAGAAAATTCAAAATGGCCGACACTGAAAGCAACGGCGCGGTTTCTTTCCGCGTATTACTAACATTACCATACTTCAGGCGGCGAAGCTTATTTAAATGCTCCACCGACTCCATTTAGAGCTTGGAAAAATAAAACTGGGGAACAGATCCCGCGATCTCTCGCTGAGCCGCTTTTGTGGTAAATATGTATAAACTTACCAATTTACTTTTGCGTTTTAAGAACTTATTGCTTGTGAATTTCAGTTCTTATTTGTGAAGAACTAAGAGGGTTACAATATATTTTTTGCGTCTTAGGTAAGTTGGCTCATGTATAAGTATCTACGTTTTGTCGCTGGCATCTTTTTATTTTATCGCATTTTATTTGGGAGCTCAGCTGCCAGTCGTGTTGTTTGCCGCTCTTGAGTATATTTCGTTATCTATCTAATATCTAGGTACTTAAAATGGGAACAACTCCAGCAAAAATAAAATCCTTCGCAAACGCGCATTATTTAAGAGTTCATGTTTGCTATGGTTTCGATGAATATTTTAAAGAAAAGCAAATTGGTGGAGCTTCTTTGAATAACAAAGCAAAAATTAAGTTAAACGATTAAAAAAGAGTCCCCGGAGCGCTCACTGTTTGAACAATGATTCCATTATCTGAGAACGACGCTACGCTTCCTCTACTCAGACATAAAAGATAAAACTGAATAGCCGCCAATTTTGTTCCATTACTCTTGAGCACCGCAGAATACATATTATCCGTAAAACGGAACGCAAACAAAGTGAACGTCGTTTTCCCGCCGACGATAACTTAATTTCAGTCCGCCATAAGTACGTAATTAGCAAGGCGCTGCCTTATCGGCCGGCGGGTAATTAACCTCTCCAGGGGGTGGCCGACCACTCCCCGGGGCCTCCCTTCCTCCCGGTACACCTTGAATACCTCCTCGGCTCGTAATATTTCCGCCATATTATCCGGGAGTCCGCCCACCTCCTCCACCAATGGCGGCGATTCCCGCGCTTTTGTTTCGCACCGTCACCGCTTCGTTCCGAAACGTTGTAACTTAGTATGTTTTCTTTGGGAAATTTGGCTGTATTCGTGAGCTGGATGCGGTTTGTTTTCATTGGAGCACGTTTATTATGCTAACGCTGTCTTCGCTGTTGAAGTATCATAACTTAGACTTAGTCTCAATAAAATTTCAACTTTATTTATTTGATACAGAGTTGGTTTTAGATTTTCGTTAGCAGGTTCGTAGAGGGGTGTCATGAGTTCATATTTCATGTGTTATCATCTTTTATTGAGTGCGAGTAAGGGCATTGTTGTCGGTTTACTGCGCGGTTATCTTGCCCGGCCGCCGGTGTTTAGCGACGCCTCGACTGATGAATGGCATATTGGAATAGACACTGGCAAAATCCTTAACATTAGGGGTGAATGAATGTGAGATTTACAAAGTTTCTTGTACGGGTTGATTAAGATAATAGGTGTAGGTAAAGAAAAGAAAGCTTTAGTTATCCTTAGTTTAAGGTTCTGGTTACTATCCAATCACTGCCGTAATTAGGTATTCGAACTAAAAGCGGTCTCAACATTTAAACAATACAGCCAATAATCGATCACAGCTCACCGAAGCGTTTTCCCGAACGAACAGTCGTTTGTCAAAATTACGCGCAGTTGATAAGCCGCATAATTTTTGGCGCGAGAATCGTCGGCCGCCCTAATTGGGTGGCGTGGCCAGCGCGCCGATAAAGCCCGGTTTACACAGCGTTTTAATTAATAGAGGTCGTCAGGCTACCGTACGAGTAGGGTTGAAGCGTTTTTCTTTTAACGTGTTGTTGTAGAAATATTTTGGTGGTTTGAACATACTACATACATATATGGCCGAACAACGTAAAAGTTTCTCTATCAGTGATTGATGAAGTTATAGGAGAAAGCTTCTGCATATTTAGGTATATACAACGTGGTTCTTAAGTGGTAGTAAGTCAAAGTTGGCCATTTTATTTTTATTATTGATTTGGAATGTTGCAAACGAGCTTGCCTAGTCTCATAAATCAGAAAGTCGTAAACTTAAACATAACATATGTACCATCACGCCTGAATTCCCGAGAGGTTAGGCAGTGTGTAGTTATAAAGTCTCCGATTTATACTTTCTTAATTCCTAAAGAAAGTTTTGCTCGACATGGGACTCGATTCCAGGACTTCACAATCAGCAGCCGCGCTTACAGCCACTAAACTAATGAGCCTGTTCATGCCAAGTCAAATTATAACATCCAAAAGGAATATAATAAACGTTTGCTTCTAAATTCTTTAAAAATAGTTATATTAATTAATAATTCTTCACCTATTGGTGCATCCCTTATCTGTCGCCTACTACGTCCAAAACACGAGGAGTGTTACCAAACTAAATCTGCGCAGAAATATAAATTAGGTCAGAATTTAGTTATCTCGACTAGCGACAGATTAGAGCCACTTTGAATACACGTAGTTTAACCATAGTTTAATTAACTAGCAACCTCATGCTGAATGGAATTGGAATATGCATCCAGAACAATTAAAGATAGAGAACCCGCAGTTGTGTACACAGCTCGTTAAATCAAAGGAGATAAGGAGACAAATAAGAAGAGCAAAGATCGAAATCCTTTTATGAAGAGGACGCCTACAGAAGCTTGCTAGAAGATTGTGATAGTTATGGTGTTTAAATCTCCTTTGTTAAAGAAAGTTCTAAAATGATGAGTTGATAGTTGAGGGGGCATGGTTGGCGTGGAGACCTGAGGTATCTGACGGACTGTTGACATAACAACTTATTTTGAAAACAAAGATTTCTTTAGTTTTCTTTTATTGGGCTGGTTGCTGGCTGCAGTGTCGTTCCCACATGCATAAACTATTAGGTAATTATTAATTGAATTAACATTATTTAGATTTATGTCTGTGGTCTTTCCTTTTCCCTTCCTTATATATGTACCTACGTTTCCAAACTGGTACTTTTTAAAAAGTTGGATAAGATAGAATCATCGTTATCATCATCATCAACCCATAACATTGTGCCACTGCTGACTTTGCGAGGAAATACCCTCAGAATGAGAGAGATCAGGCTATAGTCCACTACGAGTACGCTAGCCTACTGCGGGTTGGCAGATTTTACACGCATTCAAGAAAATCTAACAGGCATGTTTCCGCACGATATTTTCTTTCACCGCTGTAAGTGCGTGAGCCTTTGGAATCGATATCAAGCCCTTTGACTTGGCAGTCCAATGGTCGTATCGCTAGGTTATCACTGCTCAGGAAACAATAATTGTATTATATAATTCTAACTTATTAAGTTTAACGGCTAAATCATAAGTTTAAGGGCGCATCACTATCAACGTCTGGTTTCCATAAAATTAAAGTCATGTTAGCTCCAGTCATTATGGAAGTTAGCAGAATGTCTTGTATCCTTCGAAAACTTTGCACGAAGTCTTATCAAAGTTATAGCCGCCGGCAGCTCGGTGAAAACGGCACCGCACCGCTATTAACTGCGAGTCTGCGACCCTTAAAACTGAGTCCTCATGCTTTTCATCTCAGAATAATACTCTACACACAGTCACCAAAAAGTTTTATATGTTTGTTTGAAACACTTGTTTTGCTAATTGCCTACTTCAATTACTTACATGTTTCAGATTAAATTACAACAAGTAGTTACTTGTCACGATCAAAATAATTTAATCATCAATCAAATATGAAGAAAGAATAAGATAAGCTGCTCGGATTATTTAACAAAGTATGTTGAATTGGTAATTGCAATCGATCCGTACGAATTCAAAGTGACTGAATGATGTTACAAATAATAAGCCTGTGTTGTGATGTAAGACAGAAATTAACTTTCTAGCCGCAGAGGACGTGATTAATTTTACGCCAAATTTATTTTACTGAAACAGTGCTGTTAAATACATACTTACTAAAAATGTTAGATAAACTTACACAAACCAAACCGGAACAATTTGTTGTAGGTAATTAAAATGTTGGTAAGTGTACCTAAAGATAAGCAAACAAATTAAAACCAACTTGAAATGGTAGGTAAAGACATCACCGCGTTCATATGATAGAATACTTACCTTGGCTAAACCTTTTTAAATTTAAAAAATAGAATGAATTTGTGAACCGCGCTCGCAAACTGTCAAAGGGGTGCGCGCGAACTTTTAGCGGGATAGCGAAACGGGCGACGCAATAAAAACCTTATAAAATTTCTAATGGGAAAACGTACGAAGAGTTTGCCCCGTGAATTATGAATGGTAACGAGCTGCGCGCCCGTTCCCCCTTTGTATTGAGTCTGACTGCGCCAAGTTTCTACTTGTTTCTTTTGTAGATTGCGGTCGTGGTTTATGTGCTACGAAAAACAACATTGTTATACTTTCGTTGGGTGTCGAAGTTGAGTCTCGTTTTGAGTTTACGAGCTGTTTTAATGGCATTTGAGTTTTATAATTATAATATTGGAATATGTTGACAGATTCTGCTATATGTTAAAAAACTCCTTACTTCATCTACAGCCAGAAGGGGAAGCGGATCTGTGTTTGCGTACATCACTAGTTTTTACCTGGTGCAAATGTGACAAATGTTTGGTTACATAAGAAGTACTTACCTATGGATGTTGACGCTCAAAATTCACATTTAGAAGCCATATTCTTAACTAAGTCCACGGTACTAAAAGTAACAACATTTGAACTTGACCAAGATAAACTACCAGGAACTACGCAGGGACACAGACTATAATTATGGGTTTTAAGATGTCAAATTATTTAAAAGCCAAGGATATAGGAGGCCCAGTTAAGACTAACTTACCTAAATGTTATTATTGTGCCTCATCTTTAAATGATGCAAACGATAAAAAGAGACAGGGACATGGAAAGCATGGCATAAATTTTCTGCGAATCTCCATTCGTAATTTAAAAATAGGATGGCCAGGTTTTATGATAGGATTTCTTTTTGCAGTGTCTAATAATATGATTATCAAATAAAGATACAATTATATGTTTAACTTTCTCTTAAAATATTGCAAATGCAAAGTGCAACATTAGGAAAATACCTAACTAAAAAATATTTATATACTTAAGTGGTCCAACAAGTGTTTCAACTTAACAGTCCTCCGATTAAACTATCGAGTTTTTTAGCTTAGCTAAAATTGAGGCAAACATGCGCAATGGTGAATTTATGAAATGGCGTAAAATTCTGAATTCCTTGAACTAGACATCCTTTTCCATTACATGTTGAACTATATGGGATCACTTTCACTCAATCATGGTACCGGGGCGGTCCTGAAAAATCTCGTTAAACTGGACTCAACATAAAGTGTGAGCGTGTGAAAACGTGCAGTTTTTCGAGACTTAACACAGTCCCTTTTTTGTAGCCGCGGGCGAACGGGACAGGGTATTAAAACTTGTATATCGGATTAGACAAAATTACTAAGTGCTCCAGATAAGAGGGTGTCCCGTTAAGTTCAAGCGAGAGGATGTGCGAATTAAAAAGCTTTGCTGATCGGATATTGAATCAACTCTATTGATATGCTTAACTTCAGTAAGTCTCTGTTTTTACGCAAACTACTAAAAATTATGTCAGAGTAGATGTCATTTAAATTGATTTAGTGCCTTAGCATCGACATCCCATCAAGGGAAACTTCATTTCGTTCTTCACTTAAGTTCGTGGCACATATTAACGTAAACTATCAACTTATGAAGTCCATTAATAAGGCAGCTTCCATCAACATCCTCGAATGCCACGTCTAGACAACCCTATGCTAAGCCTTCCTTATCTGCGGCAACCAATTCCAAATTCATACAGATTATGCTCCACATTTCGCGCCGTTCGTTCAGGAACCGAGTTCGCGCGTCTGAATAAAAGATGGCCGACACATGTCTCTAATGCACTCATCAATTATTTGCGAGTTCGCCTCGCTTCGTCGAGAGCCTCCCTTTAGAGCAGCGTTTTGATAACGCCGCGAGATTCGGCAGTTTCGTTTTCATGTTTTATGTACTACCTACCTATGTTTGAAGATATGTTTGTTGATGATCTTGTTTCTCGTGCTGTTTTATGAATATCTTCTCAATATTATTAGTGTTTGTTTCGCAAGTCATCTTCGTTTCGTAGCACGTAGTATGTCCCGTTTCTAACTATGCCTGGTTGTCTTAAGAGGTGACTTTCCTTATTGACCTTTATAACAAAAATAAGCAACATAGAAAATGATGATACAGTTCTGTACTATCTAAGGAACGTCGATAGAACTTGTAATCGTATAACGCATGACGAATAGACAAAGAATAAGTAGAACCAGCTGGCCTAAGATACGGAACATGAAAAGATTTTATCGGCGTTTTCTCTTGCCTGGGTATAGTTAAAGAGACATAATGCAACGATATAATTATGTCACGTTACGGGACGCATGAAAACATTTACAAAAATATTAACCTGTCTTAAAAAATACTTATACGTAAACTAATATGCCCGATACGTTTCTGAACCAAGGGTTCTTGTCCGATCAAACACTACTTGTGAATTGATTGAGTTCGACTGAACTAACCACATTCCACCGACTACTGTATACCCCTTTTCCACACCATTTTAAACCTTATCTGTATAAAAATACAGCTGTCTAGTAATTTTACATTTGGTAGTTCACAGGAACGACTTGTAGAACCAATTTGTAATACCCCTTGGATATCGGCGGGCATTGAAATTGAACGAGCGTGTTTGCTTTGCTTTTTAAGGACGAACGGGGTTTAGAAAAAGTTATTATTCTCTGTGCTTAATATTGAGATTAATTAAAAGACCTGACCTTGATGTTGTATTATCAAACAATATCTCTACTCTACTAAATGGAATTTAAATTAAAATCTCAGAATAATAACGGAACTATTTATCATTATTTTAAAATGCCTTACTTAATGCCTACATTATGTGCTATGATCATTTTTGTATATGTAAGTTAATAAATAAAAAGGAGTCAAGTAGAGTCCTAAATAAAAACATCAAACAAAAAAAAAATTAATCGAATCGACACATCGGGAGGTGGTGATACTTTTACTTTCGATGTGTTTTTTTTATCCATAGTAAAATTACGTCATGTAGACATTTCAGAAACATAAAAAACAGAACATTTCGTATTCAAAACGACACGTATTTTTCCTGTACAATTATTCACCCCATTTGCAAGTGTTATTGTTCCCCACCTACTCATTTGATGATAGTTTCAACTAAATACTCTGAAAAAGCTTAGCCGGTTAGTAGACTAAACTTGTTAAGAACTTCTCATGATTAATGCTGTCTTTGTGCCAAAAGTAAACCAGCTCCGTTATTATAAGAAGTTATTTGGTACTTGCATAGACAATTTCTGTGTTTATCAAATAATAAAAATACTTTTGTTAATATTTGTCCCAGAAAAGAGCAGCAAAGAGGTAGATTTTAATATTCTAAGCAATAACGGAAATCCGGTCGCAAACTCCGTAACATTAATATCGTTTTAAACCCCTCTGTAAATGTTTGATAGCCTAATTTCGCCACAAATTACCTCTAGGGTATCAGCGATATCGGTAGCCAATATTAATAGGGTTGGCTCCGAGACAAACTGTAGTATAAAGTGAACAAATAAGACTACACGGAACTACTTATCAACTGTATTCTCCCGAAGGGGAACCCTAAAAGCGGGAGCATGGGGGTACTGGTTACGTATGGCTATAGACATTGATGGCTATTCCTATTGTTAAGATATATGCACAAGACTTCTTCTATTAGCCTTGTAAAGTAAATTTTAGAAGGTTGACCTGGATACCTATCTGTTCTATTTCCGTTAGAATTGCCACAACTTTAAGTAAAGTTTACTTGAAAGAAATAAGCAATAGTAATAATATAGCATAGGTACTTTTTATCTGTAGTGTCTGTACGCGCATTAGAAAGTAAGAATATTTTTACTTTTTATAACTTCGTAGTAATATGTTTAATAGATGGAGACAAGTTAGACTATAGTTCCATACTGCTATTCAGAGGAAATATCTGACTTGCCATTCTTGGATTGGCCATTGATTGACCATCCGAAAGTCGAATTCTGTCGGAAAGCAACTTGGTGTCTGTTTCGACTTTTTTGTGTGAGAGCCCTGATCCTTGGATTGCTATCTAAAGGGGCTCGGCAACGCATCAGCAATTCCTTTGGTGTCGGCCAAACGGTAATTGCAATGAAAGTTTGGTTGGTTATTGTACAATTACAATCACCAAATCAAGAAGATTTTACGATCAAATTCTATAGCAAATTCCTTGTGCACACGTAAAGGTTCTGTCCCCGTGTTTTCGTTATCTTCGGGTTCGTCTTAATCACGCTCTGGCGATCATTAGTTAGGAGCGGGGCTAATTGCCACATTTGTAGGTCGCAAACTACCCTCTACCCACACAAAAGATACCTTTGTTATATTGAGGGATCGGGCATAGTGATAGAACTTTAACGTAAAGCGATTTATAGAAGAGAGTAGAATTTGACTGGAAAATTTTGGCTAAGGCCGTAGAAGCCTATTCTTATCTTGGTGATGATTTCTTTATGACATAGCAATGCTGGTTTATTTGTATTGTTTAGCACGAGGGAGGATGTTATTTGTATTTAATAAGCCACGCCACAGTTAGCCTAATGGTATAACCTTTGTTACAGCCAAGTCAAAGGTCTGAAGTTCGAATCAAAGGTACACACGCATTAATGATCACGCACTCAAATGGTGAAGGAAAACATCGTGAAGAAACCTATATGTGAAGTCTGCCAACTCGCAGTAGGCTAGCGTGGTGGATTGTTAGCCTTATCCCTCTTGTTTCAAGAGGAGGCCCGTGCCCAGCAGTCATCATCATCATCATCAACCCATTGCATTGTCCCACTGTTCCGCTCCACTGCCCAGCAGTGCGACAATGTGAATGGTCGATGATGAGTTGATGATGATAATTCCATAGCAAAAAGGAAAAGACGTTATCTTTAGTCTACGTATTTTTATAATCCTTCAGTTCCCTCCAATAGAAAGGACGTTTTGTATTTCCAGTGTCTGTTCATAAGGTATATGAAAGAATTCCGCTCTCTGCTCCGCTCATGGCAACAGTTCCGCCTAAGCCGGGCGCGAGAGGTCTCATTAAGGCCCGCCTCCTCTAAATCTGGTCCATTGTTAGCCTCACCTGGCTTGTAAATTATGTATTGACAACACTAGCTAATATGGACCCGTAGTGAGGTGACGTGGAAGTTCTCTAATCGTACAGTTCCTACTAGTTCTGACCTATCATAATTATTATTTTTTAAAAGAGCTTAGATACTTGCAATGTGGATCGCACATTACTAGTATTCTTGTTAACCCCTCGTGCTAAGCTAAATGCTTGTGTTATGAGTGGGTACACGACGGTAGTATATGTGGGATTCGAACCGGCAACTACATGATCGCAAGTGCGACGCCCTAGCCATTACGCTACCGCCGTATTATAGTTCTTACTCTGTTATTATTATATCTAAACAATATAAGTAAGATTGGATTTTTTATTTCATGGACTTTTTTCGTCCATTGTTTCCATAAAATACTTATGATCTGAAACATGTTTTAATGTTCCTAAAAATGGGGAAAACGTCTTGCGCGAGTGCGAGTGATTCTAAAGCCAGTCTATTCGTCTTACGTAAGCGGACTATTATAGATCACAAAGACTTATTACTTATAAACATTTGTTGTTTCACTATTATTCCTAATTCATTTTTTGTTGTTATTAGATAACAAACAAGCATACAGGCTGCAGCCTATAGACATCAAGAATACCAATGGTATCACTCGCGCGTTATCATTTGGAGACCTAAGTCACTTGTTGGCTATATTACCATTTAAACTGGAACTAGTATCACCGTATTTTACTATCTTTAGTATGTAGCTTATTGGGTTTTTCTTTGAAATTCTCAGTAGCAGCTCGGAGTCTGGATTTGTGCCCGGTTAATGGCAATAGGCTCGCCCCCTATTACATGGGACCTAAAAATACCGGCGAAATGTGAGTGTAACTTCATACACCTCTGTCTAATCTTTCGGGAATTACAGGCGTGATGGTATGTTATGTTATGTAGTATGTAGCTACCATCCATCTCTTACAATAGGATAGTTATAAGTATACATACTTAGTATATATTATAAGTATGCACCTGTCTCCCATGGGGGTAGGTAGAGACTAAAGATTTCCACTTGCTACGATCCTGGAAAACAACTTTCGTTTCATCTACATTCATTATTCTTCTCAATAATGATCGTAGGTTTAGGTTGCTTTCAGCTTAGCACCCTAAGCTTTTGGCTTGTCTCGTTTGGCTTTTTTAATATCTTTTCGTTATACAAAGAAATTTTAGTATCCCAAGCTTGACGCAAATACGATTAATTTATAAATGTTTGCAGATAATGCTGTGTTTCATTGTTAAGATTAGTTAGTAGCTTTTGTAAGCAATTTAGGTATCTAGATTTAGAAAGTTAGACGGCAATTAATTTTGTTTAGGTCACGACATGTTTTCTCTTCTCAATAGATAAATAAAACGTATAACGGGAGGTTTGAAAAAGAATAGCTAATAAACTAGATCTAAGTTATTGTTGTGCGTATCACCTTATTACTTACATCTAACGTTTTAATACCTTAGATTTAAGAGGTACAGTCTGTATTTTAGACCCTGTTCTCGGTGATGGTTTTTTTTTTCAACAGTTATCATAAGTCTTTTGATTTTTGGGTATAAAAACCGTTTTCATTTAATAGTATTTATGTAATGTGTAGATTTTTATGTTGTTGTTGCTTTTACATATCCTTATCTCCTTCCCTCCATTTTCCTTAAATAGGCTCGGCAACGCTTAGCAACTCCTTTGGTATTGCATTTCGTTTGCCGAGTTATCCTATAAAAAAAATAAAGAAGCCTATTAAATCAAAATAAAACTGGTTTTACTAACAGCCAAAGTTTAAAGCATTAATGTTAAAGTACTATCATAATAAATGTTCTTCGCTGTTGTTAAAACAGAGTAATATAAGCACCACACTACGGCACATTACCACCTTGTAAAATATAGAGGTGGCAGCCCCGGCCGACTGAGATTGGCTCATTAATTTAACAGCGTGCAACACTTAAGCCAGGCGTACCAACATTTTCGTAAATGAAGTGGCGGGAATACCTTGCCAACATAATTTTGCTGTTAAATAACATCACAATTTTGGAATGTGCAGCTTATGTTGTTGTTTTAAGAGCTATATTAGAATTTTTTGTTTGTTATATTTGGATGGTTTTAAGAGGGTAGGTCTAAGCTTGTATTGTCGTCGCTGTGTGCACAGGTAGGGGGAATATTTCGGGTCTTTGATTTGTTACGTAATCTTTTGCTTGATATTACTCGCTTAATTGATGTAGTTAATTTGATTTTGAACTAAGTTGCAGATAATTTTTGTTTTATGTACTTATTTATTTATATACCTATTACAGATGATAGAAATAGATGCCTACAAATCTGATGGAAATGCTGGAATTACTTTTTCTTTGAAATTAATAGTTTTTATGAAAATGTGTTTGGAATTCATGAATAAGTAATAAGATAAGTAAGTAAGTACATAGCTAGCTCATTATGTAGATAGCTACACATTAATAATATCTACTCACAACTAATTATTATTATATCAATACGGTTGAGTTTAGTAATTATTTTTTGATCCAGAACACGTGTTTTAATCTAAAACTATTAATCAAGATTGTAGAGATCACTATCATTAATAAAGATTACTTTTATATTCTTTTACCGAACAAATATATTATTGTAAGTAAATAGAACTAATGATTCTGCTTAGTGTCAGTTTCATTGGAAAGGGGGCCTGGACATTGAAATCAAATAAAATAGGTTTTTTTTTTAGTTTGTAGAACTATTTTGTAGAGTTCATTTTAGTGGATACCCTCGCATTACCAAATACATATTCTGACGCTAATAATAATTAATTATGCTAATATTTGTATTTAAGTAGCCAGTAAAATTAGTGGGACATTCTCAAGATGGTGATTCGTCTGGTGGTTACGGTAGCCGCTTACATCCTGAATCGGCGGCACAGGCTACCAAACATAAGGATGCTTGTTGGTCTTCCTAGTAAAATTTAAAATATATGTATATTTCATGACACGTATTAGGCGTGAAGGCGAATTGGCAAAGCAATCGCCACTGTCATCTATTTTCTGCCTACTGTCTGACCTCTTGATGCGACTCTACTCCCACTTTTTCCTTCACTTGTTCAATAAAACGTATTCTAGGCTAATGTTACCACACCAAAAAAAACAAACATTTAAAACATCACATGTGTATACAGATTACAATCGTCAAATCACAACTTAGTCGCATTGTTCGGAATTATTAAGTGGCATTAAAATAAACGAGATGCCATAAAAACAACGCCTCCTCAGAGACTTGCGCGAATCGAACTGCACCCTAACAGTTACTCTTAATGACAGGCGTTTACAATAATCGCATATGTCGGGGTTGCCAGTAACACACCCCATGTGTCCTTTGGAAGGTAATGACAATCATTGCGATACCGACACTTGTCGAAATCCTTTTAATTGTCGTTTTTGTTCATATAAAGGTCTCGCTGTTTTAATATTCTTGGTCTAAAATTACTCGCTATTAATTGATTCAATAAAGCCTTCTCGAATCAATTGTTTTTCATTAGTTATATCTACTAGTGAAACCTTGATGAGAGCTTTTGGCATTTTCTGCCAGGCAACTTTTAAATAATGCAGAGTCGATCAAGATGTAATAATAGATAAAGATTTATAACAATTATATATATATATAGATATCTATTGAGGATTGTCTATTCTTAACCTAGGAATCGAACATACAACCTTATACTGTCAGTTATCGGCTAAGTAGCCGCGCTTGCATTGGACCAATGAGTCAAAAACAATTTCCGCTCAAAAACCACAGCATTTTTTCATAAAATGAGATAAACTCACTGAGCTGTTGGTACATTATATAATATACCGCTTATATACGTATGAGTTTTGTTGCTCGAATAAATAGTTTAAAATTAAAATATACGTCAGGGTGTTATATACGCGGCCGCGGCGTTTAAATTAACTTGTCTATTAATGTCGGCTGCGCGGCGTTATCGGCCCAATTATAATTCACCGCGCAAATGACACCGTCATTACCGGCCGTTCATAACCGGCTTTACTGTGTAGCCGGATGCCAAGGTAGCGTCAGCAAAAAGAACACTAGTTTGTATATAAGAATATTTTTTTTGAATGCTGGTTGTTCGAAATAACTGTGCGCGTCTAAAGTTGTCTGCAAGTGGGTTTGCAGACAACTTCAGACGATCGGTAGGGGACTTGCAATCATGTGGTAGCCGATTCGATACCCACCCATTGCACTACCGACGTGAACCCACTCGTAATACAAGCATTCAACTTAGTGCAAGGGGTTAACAAGAATACTAGTAAAGTGTGACCCACATTAAAAGATAGCTTTAATAAAAATCGAATTTTAGATGATTATACTTTAACGTCATAAAACCTAAGAAAGTGGCATGTTTGGACTGGTTGACACCGAAACTTTTTACACAGATATTATCTCCCTTATATACCGTTAGCGCAGAATCGAAATGATTTTGGTGTCGGTACTAGGGGGTGGCGTTAGTGGGCGGGCCGCCTACCCGTTAAACAAAGGCAAGCCAATTATTATTAAATATTCGCAGCTCAATTTATGTCGCTGGTAATCGCAGCGCGGACAATGCGCGTGATAACCGGCCGGGTAATTAGCCCGCTTAATTAATGTATTTATGTCATTTTTCGACTAAATACGCTGTATACTATAATTTTGTGTATTGTAGGTACAATATTTCTTAACGACTAGCTAACCCGTGCCCATTTCGTTGGGTGATATGAGCCTATGACACTCACAAATAACGTGGCTTTCTATAAGTAAAATAATTTTCAAAATCGGTTCAGTAGATCCAGAGATTATCCCCTACAACCTCACAAACTTTACCTCTTTATAATATTAGTATAGATAATCTTGATACACTCTCTTTTTAACCATATTAAAAACTATATAGCTATACCTGGTCACGCGTGGCTGCAAAAACTTCATATTAAATGATATCTTCTAAACCCTGCAAGATATCAAATTGAAACAAACACAAATATTTAAGATACCTATCCTGTTTTAATCACTAAATGGTTCATTGGAATCGGTTAAGATGTCTTAGGCATTATTTATGACAAATTTTCAGACAGGCGGACAAAAAAACATACTGACGTACTCTGACCGTCTTATTCATAAACATATCAAACATCCAATAAATTTTCTATAGCTATAATGTATTTTGTCTCCTTTTTCCTGTCACAATATTACGTGACAAATCACATTATTGTTAAGGCTCATTAGCCGTTTTATGTTTTTATGAATAAACGATCAGATTTTATTTATCTGCATAGAGAATACGGTAATTTGAAAAATAGACATGACTAGAGATGGATTTATGTCCGGGCATTTATATATTTTGCTTAAAATACCCCGGCATTAACCCATTCCCAGACATGATACATTACATTAGACGTGCACAGACAACTCTAAGGTAATTACGATTCTACGGTGCAGGTGTCAGTATTAAAAAAAGCGCAAGTGGCCATTCGCAAATCACCCCCGCTTGACATAACTAGATTTTCACTAAAAACTTTTGATCACTTTAAAAAAGCGCATCACTTAATACCAATTTAAATATTCTGAACCAGTGACTCATTTATTCTCTGTCAATAGTATCAAGCAGGTGTATATATGTATGTACTACAATAGTTTTAATCCACCCTCGAAAGTGACGTCATTGTACCTGTTCAGACATTTTGGCACACGTGTGTAGCGATTAGACACGTGTTGTGACGTCAATAAAGTGTTAACTTGGATAATTAAAAGAGTTCCAATTAGGTGTGTAATTTTCTTGACTTTTTATTATTATTTGTTTCATCACAAACCTGCCTGCCTGCCTGAATTAAAAGATCTTCTCTATTGTTATCTCTTCAGTATGGTTTCAAAAAATAATATTCTATGAAAATGACAGTAGTAAAAGATACCTATATAAATATATTATTATTTATTAAATAAAACATTATTGAAGGTCGTAATTTATCTTTCTATTTAAATCGATAATGTTAGTTAAAACACAGAAGATTCATTAAATTACGCACTTCGAGTTTCATGTTTTTATTTCTCAGTAAATTATTAATTTATTTATACTTTATTGTACACCAAAAAAAATACAATAACAAAACACATTTCAAAATAAAAAATATACAATCAGTGGCTTTATCACTATCTGTAATTTCTTCCAGGCAACCTTAGGATGGATATCACTGGACTGAACTTGAAAGTAAAACTCATTAAAAAGATTAAAACCCTTTAAAAATTTAAGTTTGGCTGTGAAGATCCTCATCATCATCACCTTCCTGCCCTTTTCTAGCTAGATATTACAATAAAGTATTCTATGCCACTCAGTATCTTCATTACCCAGTACTACGTAATATTATGTTGTTGATATTATATTTTCATAAATCGAATTATAGTTGATTTCAGAACGTAGCCAGCGGCATAATACAAATTATACAATTTCGCGCTACCGGGTGTCACGTAATCCATTCGCCGATTTCCCGCCAATTAAGTGCGTTGCTAGGCAACGGCGCAAAACTGTCATGGTTGTTGCTTCCATATAGGTCACGTTTACTCGAAATAAATGTGATAACGCAATATTTAAGGGCAAAATTGTTTATTAAATGGTACTATTTTGTGCACTGTCTCGATAAAAAATAATTACCTCAGTAATTTTAAACAAATAAATGTTCCATAATTACTTAGTAACATTGAGTATAAAAATCATCTGCATAAATCTTTAGTTTTCTGTTTTTTCAAATGTCGAATTTAATTGTTCTTTTTTAAAAAATACTGAACATAAGTAAGAACGTACCAATAATAATTGTCAAATAGGCCCTTAGATTTAGAACAAAAAGTTTCGTATCCAGTTCACACAGACTATAATACCCCTTTTGTAGGACCACAAAAGTTTTTTCATAAAACCTTTTTCACGCGCAGATCATGGCGCGCTAACGGCGCGTTTAACTATGCAAAACGTTATTCGAAAATGGGATCCGGTTCAAAAACGTGGCGGTACCATTTTGTTAATAGTTTAATCTGCAGCGGTGATCCGCGGGCAGCCGCATGGAATAACTACACGTGAATATTTTACTAGGCTGTTCAGTTTTGGCTTTTGCCGGCCGCGGGCCGCGAGTGTTGTTATGTTATAAGTCGATTATAGGTACGTGATTCGTTTTTTGAATTAGTTATGTAGGTACAATCTGTAGCTATCGAAGTGTTAGAAGCTTTGTATTTTTAAACCTAACATAAACTTTTCCACTACGAAACATCTACAGATATCATAGTTTTTATTGGCATAATCAGTCATAGCCGAATAAGGTATACTTAGCATGTAATCCAAGTTTAAAAAAAAGATTCATAAAATAAAAAAAACTTAATCTTTTTAGGTCAATTATATAACTGGATTTGCGTAGATCCGTAGCCGTAGCTCGTAGCGTGTAGCGTACCTCGATGGCTACGCACGTGCTACGCAGTCGTAGTTGAGTGGCTACGGCCTACGAAAACCCTCGTTTCTTTTTATTTCTCGTTTATTTTTTAGTTTTAGCATACATTAATTTATAATTTAGAATTTAAGTCTATTTAGAAATACAAGGGGCTTGCAATAATTTCAGGCACTGCCGATGTCAGTCCCCAGCAATAGTGGATATAAACTTAATACAAATAATTGTTTTGCTTGTAACTGGCGGTTTGTATTTTGCTTCAATTATTTGTCACTCTTTCAATGACTTAAATGCCTACGTAAGTAGGGAACGTAGTATAGATTAGATTGCCTTTAGACGTCATCAGTTCATAAATCTTGTGTACCTTTTTACGCGATAAAATCCCGAACATAGTAGAATACAAGTTTCTCCTACAATCAACGAACTCGTGGTATTGCCGGTTTACTTCACTCAAAAACTAGGACTAAAATGTTTATGTGCTTGTAAGTTTTAGAAGTCTATTCTAAGCATTATCTATAATGACTTCTCTCTAGAATGGTTATATTTATCTTCTGATTCATTAGTCCGTTTGCGCGCTTATATAGCGATGCATGTAATGGTATGTAGTGTGTACCACCCGGCGCTAAGCGGACTAAGACACGGATTGGATGCTTTGTAAGCTCGGATAGTGGACGAAAAAACGACCAGTGTACAGAGTCCTTACATATGCTAGGGTTGATACCAGACGTTTTTATTGCGATGTTAAACTTAGATTTTGGAAATGTTTTATTTTTTGATTTTCAGTACAATTCCCAGTTTACTTTAAAAAAACTATTTAAGCTTTTTTAAGTCTCATTAGTCTAGTGGTCCTAAGCGCGACTGCTACGTTAGAGATCCTGGATTCGAGTCCTTCTGAGTGTTATTAGGTTTTTCTAAAAAACTCTCACTAGCAGCTCGGGGTTTGGAAATTTACCCAGTGAAATTCAATAGGACCGCCCTCTATTACATGCGACCTAAACATACCGGAAAACTGTAGGTGTATTAAGTACACCTCTGCCTTACCCTTCGGCTTCGGGGAATACAGGCGAGATGGTATGTTATGTTATTAAGAAAAGAAGTATGAATAACATGGCATTGTATGTAGGAAAAAATGGAAAATATGTGTTCATATCTTACATGTTCTTCAACATGTAAACTATGTACTTATACATATTTTCCATACTGAAGTATTTGAATATTTTTTCATGATTGCAACACATTTACCAATATCTTCTTTGATAGGATTGCATCAAAACTATGATACACGTAGGTATACTAGCTGTGCCGCGCGGTTTCCCCCGCGGTTTCTGATTTTGTTTTTGATGCAATCGTTACCAAACTTCACAGTATGACTCGCTGCTTGCTCGAAAATGACATCGAAATCGATGACATACGAACATAAAATATACTCACATCGATTTTTATGATGTAATTTTTATATGTCGAATGGAACTGTTGGCTCCTATTTTGTAACCATATAAAATGTAAGTATTTGAATTTCCTCTATTGCTATCTACACGTAAGTACGGATATTTGGCGCTAAAAACATTAATCCTCTTTTTATTCTTCGATGCGATAGTCCCGGTATGTTTTTAATTTGTCGGCATGCGCGCGCTCTCACATACATTACTGGGGACACAAACAAACGCAGCGGATTAGACCTTCCTGGGAGCGACCCTACACAGGTTGATCACAAATCTATCGGCGAAAACTTAAGACTAGATAGATAGATAGATAGATTATTCTTTATTGTACACAAAAAAAAGAAAATAAAAACAAAAATAAAGTTACATAATTAAGTACAATTGGCGGTCTTATCGCTCATGCAATTTCTTACAGACAACCATTGGATGGACAAGAGTCATTTAAAAATATATTGACTAAATAAATACCTGAATTTAAAAAAAAATATCCCGAAAGATTTTGGATCCCTGACATTTTAGAATGACGCACTAGATATATGATATGGGGTGGATATTTTTGTACTTGTTAGTAAAAAAATATGCTTGAGCACCGATCTCAAATATAGCAGTTATTAGTTTTGAAATTGGTTTGCGAAAATCTGGCACCGAGTAGACATTTCAAGAAAATTTTATCGCATTTTGCGCAACGGAAAACGAGAAGCGTTGAAAGTAAATATCATCAGGCCGGATTTCCAAGATGGGTTAGGCAGAGATGTACTAATATGCACCCACAGTTCGCCATTATGTTGCCGTTCTACGTAATAGGGGGCGAGCCTGATGCCATTAACCGGGCACAAATCCAAACTCCGAGCTGCTACTGAGAATTTCATAGAAAATCCCAAAAATACTCTGCTCGATGTGAGAATCCACGACCTCTAGCATAGCAGATACGCTGAAGACTAGACTAATAAAGGAGTTGATGATATTTTTGAAAACAGTCGTTTCTTTATGCTAGTTGTGTTTTATTATTATTATTTTTTTCAAATACATAGGTACCATGTTGATCCTTTAAAATGTAATGTAATTAAAACATAAGAAACAAACCACACTAAGTATACATAAAAAATAAGCATAACGAATAGAATAATAGTACTAGAGGTAGTATAATTAAAATTGTAAGTATTTAATATTATGAACCTTAATCCAGTCTTACAAATTAGCTAAACGAAAAAAGTCTTCAACAAAAAAGTATCAGCCTGTAGGAGCCGCTCCCATTTAAATTGATATAAATTAATCCTTTAGCAATGTGCCCCTCAAGAAAGAAATCCCATTACGTCCAGATTCGATTAACGTTTTAACAGGATCCCCTCCAGCCGACCCCTTGCATCTTTTGCTTGGATCTGTCCAGTGGGTGTACAAGTATAAGTAATTGTATGTAGTTTATTGATTTATCGGATGTGTTTAATTTTGAATGGGGTCTAAGATTATAGGAATATTGGAACAGTGGTTGCATCAGCATCATCATTAGGGGTTAGGCTTTAGTCCACAACACTGGCCTAGTTCAGGTTGGTGCAAGTTGCATATAGGTACATTACGTAAGTACTCTTAATATTATCATTGTCTTTTTCTTTTAAGCTGATTAAAAGGCAGATAGTGGAATCAAGCATTTTAAGAGTTTTGTAGACACTTTGATTGGTTACTGGTTAATAAGATAAACATATAGGCCTGAATTACCCGAAAAGTAAGACATTTACTAAAGTATACGCACACTTCTAAAGTATTTTAGTCCCATTTAATACGTGACGAGCCTATTGCCATTAACCGGGAAAAAATTCAGACTCCGAGCATAAGAATTATAGAAATACTATAATACTAACTTTACTCGATCTGGGAATCGAACCCAGGACGTCTATCGTAGCAGTCGCGCTTGTGACCACTAGACATTTGAGGCAGTCATAAAATTACAGTTATTAACAGTAACAGTAATAGGATAGTAATTAAAATACACGATCAACAATAAGGGTGCGTGTGGTTTCAACTCGGTTTGAGTACTGGGAAAATACAAAGTCGTTTTAGTTTTACAACAGAAAAATATAAACCTGAATATTTTATCTATTAATAACTATTTTTTAAATAGTCTTTCATGAAATACTTGTACTTGTAAGTACTTGTCAAGTCCCCAAAAGCTTTTAGAGCTCGATAGCTGTCGTCCATAAGTGAACTTTTTTCTATTGACACGGTCATCCGAGCCTGTTTAGAAACCAATTTCCCTAAACAAACAACCAACAACAAACCAAATAAAAAACCGACATCTTCAATTACACTCCTTTACCATGGACTGCACAAACACTTGATACGGATCGTTGCGAGAATCGAATAGTAATTCGACTATTCGACTCGACTATACACGTGGAATCGATGTTCTCGCGTCCCATGGGGTCGCCCCCTAGCCGCATAATGTGATTCTATTATACGAGTATCAGTGTCAAATGAGGTTTTCACCAATTGGGAATATGACGATGTTTGACGTAATATTTATTTTGTTCTTTCCTTTTCTTGGAAGTTATTGGGTTTGATAGAAAAAATATTGCAGTGATTCAGTAATTTGGGTTGAGTTGAAATTCGATATTTAGCGATATGACATTATTATTGTACTCTACTGAAATTTATATAGTTAATCGGCCGACCCCATTATTTTGTCTTGCAAACGACCTTAAATATCAGGCTTGTGAACCTATTTCTGCATTATGCTACTACCATAGTGTAATAAATAGATTTCATTACACTATGCTACTACTATGTATGGGGGCACAAAGCAAAAGTAGAAATGGTACTAGATGGGCAGATGGTATATTGTATTAGAGGTGTATGGTTACTATCCATGTTCTCTAGTTCTATTAAATAAGAAAACTTAAAAAGTACTAGTAGGTTATTGCTATAGTGTTTAGGTACATACCATTTTTTGATTTTATCACCACGCCTGCTGGGTTTTCTTGCCATTTTGCCACTACTTATATGAAAATAGGCCCGCTTAAGAATCTTAAAACTTATACAGATTCCTAGTTAATGTGGGTATTTCCCCATATACGTACCTCAGTCTATCTTTCGGAGAATAAGTGCACGACGGGATGTTTTGTATTTAACAACTCATTACGAAACTTGATAATGTAACAATAGCAGAAAGAACTAACTCAAACAGGTGGGGCCCACTATAAATCAATGTTGTCACCATTGTGCTTCTGCCCCTCGTATAGATACTCTTGTTAATGTTTCCTGATTTAACACTAACTTCACGAGGTTGGAGCTTGTTGAACATTTAATTTTGTGGAGTATCAGTAACGTGTTGGAAAAATACTCTGTGAAGTTAAGGTAGGTTGGTACTATAGGGATCGTAATAGAGTTATAAATTACATATAGGTATAGAGTTTTTTACTGCTTCATTAGTTTAGTGGTCCCACGCGCGACTGCTACGCTAGAAGTTCTGAGTTCGATTCAATATGCCACAATACCGGTATTCCCCGAAGGGTCAGGCAGAGGTGTACACCCATATTTCGCCAGTATGTTTAGGTCCAAATCCAGACTGCGATCTGCTACTGAAAATTTCATGGAAAATCTCAGCAACGCTTTTCACAACGACTTGGGAATTAGAATCCAGGTCCTATAGCGCAGCAATCGCGCTTAAGGCCATTAGACTTATTCTATTTCTTGTTCTATAAAAATATTTAGCAATAAGCTTTATGACGATAATGGTACTAATCAGTTGTACTAAACACGAGTATAAACGAGTGTATGGGGGAATGGCGCATTGACACCAACTCATTGATTCCGCTAATCCTGCGGGAGTCTTAATGGCGATCCTGGCGAGCGCAGCGCAGGAGAAAATTAGATGGACACGTGTCACTCTGTCCTGTAATGAGATCTGACAAATTTAGCGTCTTTTGTTGAGGAATAGATCCTTATTGTTTAAGTTAAACGTTAAAATTCGTGCAAAAACAAATAATTTTTAAATCTTGACCACGAATAGTTCTGATTCTATGCGCACGAATAGATATGGCAAAGCCAAACAATATCGAAATAAATTAACTAGAAGGTACATTGAAAAAGGATTAAAAAAGAAAAGAAGCTTTTGTAAAAAAAAAACATTGTTCTTTATTAGTGTGAAACTAGACGTCTGATATTATTTCAATTGCATCAAAACTTGTTTCAATGACATATTATAACACAAGAAATGTCAGATTTATGAGATAAAACTGACAAATGTCTGTTTTGAAATATTACAGAGCAGATTTGGAGCCCAGACTATTTAAAAAAAAGAGAGTATCTTATTATTCCAACCAAATTACCATCCGACACTGTCTGCCACCTCCAATTCTTTTTCAAAAATATAATAGTGTACGATGATCGTCACTAGTCGCAGGTCGTTATCGCGACACCGAGCGATAAAGGACCCCTATTATGTCATCTGACAGTTGCGAGCGGTCCCAGAGGATAGATATTTTACTTTACTTGATTTATCGTCTGTTTGGGACACTAGGTGTTGTGTTTTGGCCTCTTTGGTGGGGTAATTAGCCAACGTTGTAGGGTTATATTTTAGGGGATAACGTTAATTTGCTATTATTTTGGTTTTGTGTAAAGTAACCTAAAGATCAGATTAACTAAAAGTTTTAATTAACAACAAAATATTATTTAGGAAAATAATCATATTATAAAATCCCATAGAGCATAATAGTATTACATTTTGTATGTAGACACCTACCTACTTAGTTACGAACATTATTACAAAATTATTGTTATGCATACAGTACTCTAACAATATAATACTTTATGCAAACTCTAGCGTTAAATTTAATAAATCAAGTCAAACTTATCAATTAAATGACAATTTGTCACGTATGACTGCAAAAATAATTAATTGACACAATAATTTGTGATATAACTGAAACATTTGCGAGCAGAATTTAAATATGAATACGTTCACTGGCGCATGACCGATTTCTCGTTATTCGAAATTTGAATAAAGATGTCCAAACCGCGACGTCAGCGAAGTCGTAATTCGAACGTCCATTAGTTCAAAACCGTTTATTTAAATTTTACACGCAGTTGACTCTGAATGCAGTAACACGGCGGACGGACTGAAATTATAAAATTATCCCTGTTTGTCTAGTTCAGAATACAAAGGACAGCCAGCGCATGTTTACACGCTATTTAACAATTACTTAACATTATTTGATTTGTATACGGACACGTGATTCAAAACCTAACCAATTTGCATAATCCCTTTTATTACAGTCAAAAATACGATTAGCTATAACAATTCGATTATTAGCTTGTAACAAATTAATTTCTACGTTTGGTAATTAACTGCATTTTTATTCAAAATTATCGCAATGTATGTATGTACTACTTATGGAATAATCTATTTGAAATTTGTGATAGATAAGTACCATATTTTTCCTGTTCGAATATATAAGTAAGAAGTGTAATGTGCAATAACAAGAAAAAAAAATTGTATTATCTACTCGCGTCGCGTCATCGCGATCATCGCGTCATCCTTAGCAATTAGCCGATCAATCATATGGAACGCATCCGAACAAATTCGCGCCAAAAGTTATATATTCTGTCAAAAAATTGCCACGGAATATAGAACCTAAATACCAGTAATAATAAAAGAATTAAGATAGAAAATTGCTTATTGGTGAAATATGTATTTTATTCCGCGCCAAAAAATGTCAGTGGAAACATGGCGCCCCCAAGGGACTTTATTAGCGTCGGCAACCCACCCATTATACATTTTTAAACCGTATCCATATAAATTAATGTCGATACGACCCTAGCGTAATATCAATCTCGTGCCGTAGTTGTTCGCGGATTATGTTACAAATAATATCATTTTGTACGGTGATTCGTTATGAATGGTGCTACCTATGGGTTTTAGTGTATACTTTAACTTGATCGTCTTGATTATTGTCGGTAAAATTATAAAAATGGTTATAAGTTGTTTATTAGCGGATTAGAGCTACTGTCATGGCGTAGTATTATAAATTTAACTACTAGGTAGTTAATAATCTTAGGGCAGTTTTTTTTTAATAGACGGTTATGTTAAATCATTTACGTCTTGACAGATTTTTCATACATGTAATGCGTCTAACTTATCCTTTTTTATGAAAAAAATAATGTTGCTCCATATCCATAGGAACCTGTTCATTATGACCCGTCAATGCATACAGTTTCCTCATGAGGACATAACAATAGATTTTGCATTGTGTCTACAATATGCCGCTTGACGGGATAAATGAGTAAAAAGTTCAGGAGGTTCTGAAAAAACCATTAGCAAAATTTTTACAATGTTATGACATCCATGAAACCTCATAGTCTCGTTGTTTCTTTAACGTCATACAAAAAAAGCTTAATAGATTATTTTATAATAAAAAAAACACAGCCAGTATCAAATCCTATTTCGTCGTGTTCGTCCAGTAACGAAGTGTTCCCCCAACAAGGGAGGCCAGTTTACTGTTTCTTTATTCCATTATGTTTTAAAGAGAATGTCATAGCTATCGGCCAAGTGCAGCGCGGAACGCAACCAAACTGCCGAATTAACGGAGGGCGCGAACAATGGGTCTCGATTCAAATTGAGAACGCAGCTTTTAATTGCGCGCTAATAGGCAGCCAGTAATTTTTGTTTTAAATTGGCTGTCAAGTTGACAGATACTTTTATTAAAATACTTACTTACTTAACTTTTTAATTACGGCACAGTTATTGTTTTTCCGATTAATCATTTTGTCGACGCAGATCAGTTCGTTTAGTTCATCTCTTTAGGTTACCTTATACCTATTAACTTTTATTTGAAACAATTCTTTCGAAAAGGCAAACATAACGTTATCAAGGTATCACAATAAACAACGACAAAAAACACACTGCCACTGCTTGACGGGGTATCGAACCCAAGATATCTAGCGTAGTATCATAATTAAGAGGTATATTAATTACAATGACGTAGTTTTTAATATCATTGATTAATTACATAATTTTATTTTTCTCCTTATGGTTGATCCTTATAATCGCTTACACTATATGTACATATAAATGTGATGAATAATTCCAATGTAGTTTATTAAAAATCATGTATTATAACAGTAAAAAAAACATCGCACGAAAATATGACCGCACAGTGTCACATCACAGATATCTTGCGGCCACAAAAATAATTTCTTTGACAAACAAAACACAATTGTTTAGGGGAGATGCACAGATAAAAAGCGTCCTAATCAAATAAACAAGGGACGAAGGGACGCAGATCTGTTAACGCAATCTCTTGCCAAAATTGCGATTTGATATCTCATATCATTGATGCATCACCCTAGTGTTGCCATAATAATAAGCTGTTATAACGTTTTCATCTGTAGTGTCAGTTTGTGGGTGTTATTTTACACTATTGTTGTTATAATTGGTTTTTAGACTCACCTCACTCAGTGTGGTATATATATATATGTATAGTAAGTACTACCAATTAATAGTATAAGATCATGACGTAAAAAAAAAAATATTTTTTATTATTAAGAAACTATTTTAAGTTCGAAATAAAAATTTAACCCACATCACCCTAGTCGTTCTTAACTTCATGTTCCCAAAACCATAGTGTAATGAAATCTAATTACACTATGCCAGAACCATGGATACGGCATCACCAAAACGTGAGAACTTATCAAAATCATAACAGTAAAGTTATTTTTAATAAAGATGAATCCTCATAAAACCAACAAAAGACCTGTTTTTTTACCCTCTGGCATTGTAGCATGCAATCTTAGGCCTATTAGATTAAAACGTTACTCTATTTGAATGACACGTGCCGCGCATGTGCCGTGCACGCGAAATATGACAGCTAAACAAACATGGCGCCGATAGCGGAATCAAAATCAAATCTTTATTAATATTATATTATCTAAACATTGTTCTATATGTGCGGTATTGTACAAATATAATTATCGTAATTGGTGTTGTTTATTCCCCTCATGGATTTCAAGTAAGTTATTTAATATTAGGGTGGATGGTGGTTGTGTCTTTGCAAATAATGGCGTTTGATTAAGAATATGTGGGTACCTACCTACTTCTATTTAGTGCTTTGCAAACGCTTTTAATTTTGTACTTGCACATTATTGGTACACCAATTATTGCTTTAAATAGGTAATGGATCAACTTGGACGGGAATAAAATCTCATGATGCGTTTGTAAGATCTTATATTGATATAAACTATCTACCTTCTGACAGCAGAAATAATATGCAGCAGTATCCCTCCAAACTTAAACAAACTTCAAGAGTAGAGTTTCTCCGCGTAAAGACATTTAATGGGAGATTTGGGTAGTCCACTTATTGAGTATTTATTCACACATCTGAGCTAACGTTCCATATGACTGGTTTATCTAGTTTTAACAGAGCTACTAACATATAACTCCCAGAAACGGCTTCTGGAATATTCGTCAACCGAATATCCTTGGAAATTCTCGAAATATACAAACGGGAGCATGATATTTACCCACGGTAGAGCGGAACATGGCTATTAATTTACATACTAATTTATCTTGTAATTAAGTACGCCGCAAATTGCTATCTCAGCCCTTCATAATCCTTTCGCACTGTTGCTTGGCGCTTGAAAACGATGGTCCTGATGTTGATACGACAGAGGAATATGCTCGTTAACAAGGTCGTCTTGATACGATTTTTTAAGTACAAAAACTGTATGGCCATATAGACCGAGATAATAACCCAATAAATAAATGATCCCTGATGACTTCCATAAAAGTAATTTTATCTTTAAATAAAAATAATATCAATTAAACGTGATGAAATTCGTAAGAAGCTTTATTTCATATATTTTGGTATATTTGGTATAGTTGTTGCTATTTGCTGTACACGTTAGTGTTCTTTACTTTTATAAGTTCATAGTTTTTACAAAATTCACACAAAAAATTAGGTCCTATCCCCTTACATCTGTCGTTCGCCTGCGGCTGGTGTTGACACGCAGCCGACAGACACGGATTAAGGTTATCTGCATCACAAAGCCTGCACCGTGGAATTGCGCCGATTGCCAGACAACCCGTCCGGCCATCTCGATGCGAATTTTTGGACTGAAATATCGACTTTAAGTTATTAAAGTTATAGGAGGCATTAGAGATTTCAAAAGGCGAATCGATTTTGCTAAAAAAGTAATCAAAGTTGGTAGTACTATCATCGTACTAAATATATTTTAAGAAATGAACCAATGAAGAAATCGTGTGACTGCGTGCTTTGAATATCGGTTCAGGGTGTGAAATGAGAAATAGTGGGTGTGTGTGGTATTCGGTAGTAGTCAGCTAACCTGTTAGTTGTTTTCTCCGGGTAGAAAGAAAGAAAGCATCTATAGGTCTATAGCACTATGGGAGTATAGTCATGGACTGTTATTTCATTTGACTCATAGCCAAGTTCTCAAACGCTACAAATTTTAAGACTGTTAGGTCTTGTGACTCTATCACTCTAAGTTGACTTAGAGTGATAGAGTCAGCATAAGACTGACTGAGAGAGTACGATTTCGACATCAAACCTTACGTTGGATCAATATGTATCCACAGTAAATTGCCGTCTGTATTTCTTTCCCAGACGGAAAATTACTGCCGTCCGTAAAAAAATGAAAATCTTAATAATACACCAAAATCCATCGTAATTATTTGCAAGTTTATAACCTGAATCACGGAGTTCGCAGTCGGAGGATTCTCACATTGTTCGACACAGCTCGTTAACAAGTTCAGTTTAATTGGATTGTTTCTTTAGAGGACTTGCCGAGTTGCACGATACTCAGCCGGATCGAGCAGGGGGCAACTACTAAAATCGAGCTTTAGATATCAAAACACGGACAACGCTCTTACGATTTCCATATAAATAAATATATTACAATACAATTAAGTAGCGCTAATACAAGACAAAAAGTAACGTAAACATCGAACGAATTAATCGTGAGGTTTGAAATACCTTCCTGAAAGGAAAACGTGCGGTGCGTTTGCCTAAACTTCCTAATTAAATTTTCATAGTAGGTCCCTTTACGCTATTTTAGTTTTTTTCTGCTCATCTATAACGGTATTCAATCTCGTGGTATAAACATACTTAGTTACTTGATATAAAAAACGACTCTATAGCGTTGTGCCTGTTGACTCTACAAAATAAAAAATCGTGTTTTAGTCTATCCTAAGACCACGCATTAAGAAAATTTCCTCTTGAAACTATAAATAGATAGAAAAATATTTATTCTATAACTTCTAAGTAAATACCTAAGTAAATAAGGAATTCTTGTATCTAAGCTTGCAGGGCTTAAAATGAAAAAAATAAAAATAAAGTGATGTTTTAAAAGGAGTATATATATATCGCCTACATACTTTTTCGTTTCGTATTTACGATGTCTCAAAACCTACAGAAATCAATACATGCAGAGCTTAACAAAGTATCAAACGGTTTCGGAACACGAAATCTGAATGCGTTGTCATCCGACACTGCGGCGAAGTCTATTAATTCCATTCAAGAGAGGGCACAAACCCCTAAATCGATATACGCTAAGAGGGACCCATTTCACGGCTGAACACCGACACGACCAACTTGGAAATCGACTTGTACGTGATATGGAAAGTGTATGTGGATTCTCCCTTTAAAATATGTCTGTGAGACCATATATACGAGTATATTGTTGGAAGTTTGTTCGTGGTCGTCGAGCCGTGGTTGACATGACTTCGTTGTATTACAAAAGAATGTTGCAATTTCCATATTTCATAGACAAATTAAATAAACTGTTATTGCGTTTTTTTCAACAACAAGATGATTGGACAAACAAAAACGAATCTACTAATCCGACTAAATGCCTCTGAAAATAATTTTAATTCTCAGCTCTTGACCCATTATTATCGTTTTAAAAAGCTTTTAATAGCTACAATAGGAGCACGCGACGCGCGTCCGTCCGCCATGGCGGGCCGCACGCGATTGCATAATTTTTAATCACACGACCGAGTAAGCAGCTAATATGGTAGAACGAGATATCGAGGGTAGTTATAGCTTAACTGGCAGCAAAGCGGAATTGGCTTTTGTCATCGCAAGCAGAACGGATTTTCTTTATTTTTTAAACGCCTGGTATTCGTGGTTTTTGAAATTGTTACATTTTGAATCATATATACCTAAGTTCTAGTAGGTATGGTATAAACATTATGAAAATAAAGAACCATAATGAACGCAAATCCGGGGAGAGTCACAAATCGCGCAAAGTTATGTTATGCCTATCTAAATACCAGTACTTAGTAGCGACTATTTTTATGATCAACGTACTGCGAGGTATTTATAAGTACTTACGTTTATATTTTAAGCATCAATTTATCAATAGATATATATCTATATCAATATATTGCTATTCGATGATTTGCACCAATCTTTAGTGCCAAATTATGATCTTGAGTTTTCTAAAGCGACATTACGATCACTATTAAACTTGGACTCAGAATCACTCGCTGAGGTAATCTGAAGATTGCCTGTCAATTTTAAGAAAAACAGTCCGCCTCTTTTGCGTCCATATGGAACATACAAACAACACCTAGATTTAAGTACCTTTACAATTGGCTAAATTAAATCGTTACTTTAAACTGTAGCAACAGTATCGTCCAATCCATTAATCCGCCATTGTCATGGTAAGTAGGCTGTGATCTATATTTTAATAACACGCTTCGATGGACATCTAATAAGGGCGAAAATTGTATTAGGGATGACTTTGCAGGGACAGAAGGACCAACTTGGTATATTCATTTGACGAATAATACGTTTTTTTGTCAATTTGTTAAATTATTATTGATTTGATTTGAATTGTGTGCAAAAACAAACGCAAGTTACAGTTCATATTTAATGCAAAACACAAACAATTTATACAGTCATATTTAATAAAAAATACTAACTTTATTATTACAAAGCTGGATATACCTATTTTTGTTTGTACCATTGTACCGAAGGACCAATTTTATAAAAAATCTATCTTCTAATGTTACTAACTGACCTAATTTTGTTCCGTTGGATTCTTAAGTAGCTACCATATTTATAGTTATTTATATTAATAAATGTTACTGCGTATTTTAAATACATTCGTGAATTATGTAAATGTACATTGGATATGCAAAAATACGAAGTAGGTATGTCTGAACAAATCGTCGGAAGCAATTTTCTCGTAGGGATTTAACGTTGGATTTTACTGCGCCCAAGTAGGGTACAGGTGGCAGCAAAACTTGCTTATGTAGGTAGGTATCTGTTGTTTTTATTCAAATAAAATTTTATAAATGATCTTAAATTTTCAACATACATGGTACGGTTAATGAATTTAGTTACTAACGCAATAAGTATAGCCCATATTTAATTAAATACTTTGTTTATTTAAAGAATGCCGGTTTCTGATACGCGATTATTAGACTTTGCAATAAAACATTTTTTTACGGATTCGCGACGTTTCGGATTCAGGTCGATTGAGGTGCTGGATGTGTTAATGTTACATACCTATTATTATCAGCTAACAAAAAAGTAAGGATTTCTTTCACTACAAATTTTCTTTACTTAGAAAATTCATGTCTTTGTGAGGCTTTTAATAAATTTACGTAATAAAACGTTGATCTCAGTCCACGTCCAGAAATGTCAGGAAATAAGTATAATATAATAGTTTTGATCGATCAATTATTTAAAGTATTTTTGTTATATGAACAGACACCTTTGCTATTGATGCATTCATTGATATATTTATAGATAGATAGTCATAGATAATGATGTATTTATTAAAGTGCTCGATTAATTAGGAGGATTCTAAATTTTTTGGGATGGATGCATTCCCAAAAAGTTGGGATTTTCGTATTCCTGAAAATGTGTTTAAATACAACTATTGATTAGTTGTATTTTTGCTCTTGTTACATAATCTGAAAATAAAAAACGTTAGGGTATATTTTTTTCAATAAATGGAAGTAACAGAGACGTAACAACTCCTCCAACGCCTGTACACCTCTGTCGCTATGATTCTTTTTAAAAGCTTAAAGCTCATTCAGGATTCGCCTAAATATGCAGCTTTTAAATGAAGTCTTAGATACGAAACGTTCCCATTGAATCGTTTTAAATACTCACCAGACTCAATCGAGTTACAACATTTTTCGAAAATTCAATATTTAAGACTGAGTTTAGTATTTAGGATGTATTGTAGATATGCAAGGAATGCTTAAAATATATATTTTTTTGTATTCTTTATCATATCTTTAGAATAAGTCTGACAAATTACAAATCATAAATCAAGAGCATAATACCATTGTTAGTCATCTCATGGTTCATGGAGTGTTCGGAAGCACGACTGCTACTCTAAAGGTTACATTTCAACGTCGATCAAGGTATTGTTGAGATTCTCTCTAAGAAATTCTCAGTATCAGCTCGAATTTTGAATTTATGCATGGTTATTGGCAATCGACTTACATATTTAAACATCAGCTATGTTTAATATAAGTAGGTACAACACAATAACGTTCAGTACAGTATCTCTTAAATATATGCTTTCTCCTGGTGTAATGGAAACGCCCGCCCAAGTCACTGAGTGTACGTCGAAAGGAGATGGGAGGAGCAATTTATTAAAGAATTGAATACCAGTTACTAGCGATTTGTGACGTTTAAGTGCCGATTGCTCGCAGATAAATTCACTCCAAGTGAAGCTTCTCTTTGGAAATACAATTTATTGATCCAGACAAGAACTGTGTGTTTTTTAGAAATGCATTTAAAATGGCATTTAGTTTTAGAAAGTTATCTATACAACATTTAAAATAGGTAATTAAATTGATTTTGAAGATTTAAACGCAATTAAACAATTAGTGTAGTATAGGTACTTAATTTATTTAGAAAAAGTGGTACAACTCGACATAAATGAGCTAGCTTAGGTGAAATTGTCAAACCATTCGGAATAGGTATCTAATATCCCTATTACACAACTGTTTATTAAATTGATATAGTGACTTTAAGAGCACCAATTATAAAATAATAATTACAGCCAAACGTCTAGCATGGGGCAACAAATAATTTTATTGTTTTACACAAATTGTCATACGTATTTAACACATTCTCTTCAGTTCATCTCACGTTCATGGTAGACGGAACTACGATATCCACTTTAATGTATTCACAACTGAGTACTAAAATTTTCAGAGAGCAGAATCCTGAATTCACGCTACTATCTGCCACGATATAAATTTTTTAGCCATCTGCTATGATGCTAAAGTCTAAATCATAGCCAATTTATCGAATTTAGTTTATTTTTGTGAAAAGAGATGGTAGCGTACAGGATAAAAACCTATCTAACTATAAAATTAAGTAAAGGGAAAATAATTAAAAGGAAATATAACAAAGTTAAAAAGCGATAATGTGTTGAATATAAGACTTTTCCAAGTTAAAAGTTCAACTGTATGAAACAGTGAACTAAACAAAATATTTTACTATCCAGTATCTTTATTCCGAAACATTTGCTTCCAAAAACGATCCTTAAAATAAATGGCATACAATTTGTTTTCACTTGGACAGTGGTAAAGGTAATTTGTTGCTTAAACGGGATAGTAAATAAAAGGCGTTTTATATAGCTGGCATTTGCATTGCAAAGGATGCTGTAACCTGTAGGATACGTTGGAGAATTCGGCCATCTTGGTGCAAAACATTGCATTGAATGGGCCGCATAAATAGGTCACTAATCGGATCAAGAAATATCATTGAGTTCTCAACTGTCGGTTTTGTTGTTTGTTGTTTATCCTTATGGGTTTTGCTGAATTATTAATGATGTTCACTTCACAGTAGCACTAGTAGTAGCAAAAGGCAATAGATAGGGGGCCACCCTATTACATGGGACCTTAAACATCATGAACTCAAGATTCTGATTCAAACAAATTTTGTGCTCTTTTAGAAATTTACTTAAATGCTTGTAATCTGAGCGCTAGGTCATTATATTAATATCTGCAACGCCATTACATTTTATTAGATACATTCATACCACCTGTTCAGTCATTAGCCTGTAATAAGAGCAATGATAATCGCTTAGCCACGAGCGGATAACTAAAATTAATTGCGGTGCCGTGTTCATGCATGCAAAATTTTGCTAGGTACCTACTAATAATAGTTAATTATTACATAATCAAAGAAGTACAGAAGAGTGGATTATATTTAAAAGTTAATGCGTAAGTACAATACTTGAAGTGATAGAACCATTCACCATACCTTTGTTGATGGACGCACCTGGCCGCCTGGGTTGGTACCAACGTATTGCTAAATATCGCCGTTAAGCAATGATTCACTAACATTTCTTGGGTTCCGGTTTATGATTTTAATTATACCATTACATTACAACGCGTGAGCGCCGTTGAGTGAGTTGCCGCTAATCATCAGGCGTTCCCGTACGCTTGTCCTTTTATAACAATTAAAAAGGAAATCTAATAAATTTGGAACACCAGGAAAGTTGAAATAAAAAGAAATAACGGCAAGTTTTACAATAAATAGCAGCTTTAATTTACCTCAAAATTTATCCATCCAATAATTCTAGAAATAGTAACCATGACAACAGTTGTCATACACAGCAGTTGATTCGGTGTGACCGGATCAAAAGACCAGTCCATGAGGATCCTAATGGATGCAAATACACATTTAATTAAACATAACATTTATTCAGAGCGTCAATTTTACATGCGTTTAAAATTAAGATGGCTCATTATGATCTCAAAATTAGATTTCTGCCACTACTGCTAGAATGTTTTCTGGATTGTTTTGATTGGATGTGTCGTTTTTACAGAGGATATCTTTTTCTTTAAATTAAAAGATTTGTTTCTTGAAGTATAATATATAATTTAAAGTAATACGTAGTTATTAATATTCGCGAAAGAATTTCAGTTTAGTGACAATAAAAGAAATTGCACGCAAAGTACGTCACTTCTTTATAACGCTTTTTAAGAATGCGATATTATATTCATAACACATAAAAAAATATTGTGCTGCCACTTGTTCACGCGAAAAAGACAATAATTCAGAAATAAAAACATTATAATATAAAACAAGAAACGTTTGGCGCGCTCTGTCTGACAGCCACTATAGCTTGTTAAAAGGGTCGTAATTAATATAAAAATAAAACATTTTGTTTAATATTATATGTAGATCATTTAAGTGGTCACGTGGGCACATCATATTTCCGTCATTGTTTTGTGACTTGTGAAACATCTTGGATTTACTTGTTTCGAAAAGTAATTATTAAAAGAATTTAACTTTGGGCACAGGAGGCTTCCAAAGGGCTTCATTAGTCAGTCTTCAATAAGACGAGAATGTATTAGATTCTAATTCATTTTCGGCATCTAATGTATGCAGTGTATCTTTGATTCTTTGGGTACGTAGCTCACAATTGCGTGGCCCAAAGTTGCATTATGGGTGAATATGTACGTACCTAGATATACCATAAAGTCAGAGTTATAGAATATAAGTAAGTATTGGCAATATAATAAGAAAAATAACATTCAGTCCATTAGGAAGGACGCTGTTAAAGAGTTTATTAAGATAATAAAATAAAAATTTAACTTTTTACTTATAAAAAATATTTAAGTAAGAGCTATATTTATTTTTAAAGTTGGAATATGACTTGTAATAAATTACTTGACCCATCTGTGGAAAACCTTTGTATTATATTATTGTTCAAGTGTTTTTTTAACTGCGAGTTAAAAACCATAATAACAGATGAACTGACATCGGGCCTAACGATAAGATATATTATAACAAAAAAATATAATATTATAATAAGTATATTATAATGCATGTCAAAACGGGAACTAGAATATTTCTGTCCCACAAACGACCGCTAATAATTTAGAAAATTGTATTCGTACACTTCTCTAAGAACATTTATTGCTTTTTAATGTACTAGACGACATGGCTATACACGCAGCGGTCACGCGTCATAACATTACTGGACATTTGCTTTTATCTTTTTTTTATCTGTCATCCGTCAAAAAATAACGAGTGGCAAGCGCCAACATCCTTGATATTTATGACGTAAGGTCTATGGTCCAATATTAATCGTCATATTTAAAGTGTCACACTAATTTGGCCTAATGTTTAATGCTGTATTTTAAAAGCCTTTAAAAACAAATAACGGTGATTTAATAATTATAGCTTTTACGAAAAAAAGCTTTTAAAAGCTATAAATACCTATAATACTTTTAAAAAACTATTAATATTTTGTACCAGTGTATAGCTCAGTTAATTATTCGGCATATTAAACTGAAATATACTAGGTGGATCTGTACTTATCTTATCAAATTATAAACGGAATACAGCGATTCTTGTAGATAGCAAAATATCAAAATATAGATTTTGGTCCTACGGGTCGAATGATCGTAGTCAAGTTTGTTTACTTATTTTTATTACTATTATCATACTGATGTGCAGTATTAACGGTTCAACGGTATATTTTAGGTGTTATATCCTACATATTTCTTAGGGAGTGAAAACGTTTTGGACTGAGCACAAATAAAACCCAATAACATTTTAGGCGACCTGGGAATCGACCCCAATACCTCACACTCAACAGCTATGCTACCGCTTCATCGGTAATAAGATCGATGACGATGATGCATAAGTAAACACGCCTAAAGTTCAAGCTATTATAATTCCAGAAAATGTTAAAATGTTTTTTAATAATTAAAATGAAAGTAATTGTGAAGCTTTTGTAACTTGTAACGCACTCCTACTGAAAGTTTGTACAATTCTTAATACTTATATTTGGTCATTTTAAAACAACAATAGAACAGTTACCTTTATTTAACAAGGACTTAAAAACTTAGAATAAACATATTAACTAATTAAAATTATAATTTTTTAAACCATCCACAAATCCAAGCATCCGTACGAGACACTATCAAAGGACCATAGACCAGTGTCTTCTGTTAATATTTTTTTAAATTATTGTGTCGCTGTCATCAAGTGTGAAGTGGACAGTGAAAAGATCTGAGAGCGGTAAGATGTCTTTGAAGCGTCGGAACACAGCGTTACAACATGACGTGTGTGCGACTTATATCTCATACCATTTGTCACTTTTAATTGCCACTTGTTCTTGTCGAACGTCTGAAGAGGCGGTATAAATAGTTTATTGTGAAACAAATGTGGTGCAGTTGTAGCAAGGCTGATTCAATGGCGCTTCTAAGTGCGGACGTTGAAGAATGAAGATGCCGAATACTTAAATAGATTTTTTAATTACGTATCTGATACGACAAGTTCAGATTGTTATTATAGTCATCATATCGGCAGCAGAAACAACATTCTTGGACAAAGTTAATAATTTAGTCTTTTTTATCTTTATTCTATTTATATGCCTTTAAAATATATGAAGGATTTTATGCTCGTATTTTCGGTGCCTCTTAAAAAGATCAAATTTAATTTTAAATTTATTCAAATACTGTTGATTTTTTTCACAATTTTCCGTCTCCAATTTTACTCCCACTATTCAAACAATTTTCACAATTGCCAGAAAACTTGGTTGGCAAGTACGCACGGCTACACATCAAGCTGTACAAATCCAATTTACGCTGGCCTCTTATTTTATGGGAAACCTATACAATGTGAGATCAGCTTAACGTGTGTACAAGAGTTGACTAATACCCTAGAAGCATTATCCAACCACTGTAGTCGATTAATTTTATGTCAAACAAAATCTTCTATCGCTTTCACTCCCCGCTCCTCAAAAGAGACCGCAACACATTCATTCATGGTCCCTTCAGAAATTAAGACATTAAAAGTGTCCTGGGACAGTGGTGACGTTCAAACCGCCCATTTGTACGTCGATAGCTGGGCCGACTTTGATGTGCCAGCCATCGTGTCGTTAACAACCACCATTGGACTATAAACACACAAATGGCATCCTATTCCGGTCAGTTAGAACGCTATTATATTGATTCTAAACGTTTTCGGTTTCGATTTTAACTGAATATGGATACAGCATGCGTAAATTAGTTTTGTCTGGCTCTTTTAGATATCCATAGATTCTGAGTGCGCTATTGTGGTTTACATTCTCAGCTTTCAATTTCAGTAGAATGTTTTCTCAGTTAATTTTGAACTTAATCATCAACATTTTAAGGTTTAAAATCATTTGGAGAAAATTGACAGTTTTGTATAACCTGATGTGCTGGCGACTGTACTTCCCTATACTAAATGTAGTAATATAAAACTGGTATTATCTATGCTTCGATAAAATTTGAATTTAGAAAATTTTAATTTGTATTCTTCGCGTCGGTAGATACTGCTTTTCCACATATACCTGTAGGTAGTACGGTGGCCAGCAAATCAATTGACCACAAAATGTCAAATTTTCTCAGTTGATTTTGAACTTTATCTTCAACATTTTAAGGTTTAAAATCATTTGAAGAAATTTGACAGTTTTGTATACCTTGACCTGCTGGCGAGTGTACATACCTCATAGTACCTACCTAGTCCAAAAATCTGAGAGATTTGATATTAAATTTCAGCATCTTGGCCTCACCACACTACAATATCGTAGACAGAGGGGAAGTTTAATCGAAACTTATAAAATCTTTACTGATTACTATGATGTGCCTAGCCTTAAAGACATGTACAAGCCTAATGAAAACAAACATTTGCGTGGTCATTCACTAAAACTTTGGGAAAACACATCTAAAAAGAAACCCATGAAGCATTTCTTGCCTAATAGAGTGGTAAGAGCATGGAACAAACTACCAGAAAAAACTGTCATGGCTCCAACATTGAACTGCTTCAAGAACCAATTGGACAAGGAAAACATCTCCAAGCTATTTGATACACACGCATCAGCTAATTAGCTGCTAGTGTGTTTTACCAAATAATAATAATAATAATAATAAACCCCCTCCGGGATAAACGTTACCTCACCATGAGACTAACGTAAAACTGGAGGGTAGATTATAACCGCTTTCTGTCAACCTATGATAATAAAACAAAAAATGTATCACAAGGTCTAAAGAAAGCGCACAAACCGCAGGGCAGCTTGTGGCGAGCTGATGGTGAGTGGCGACACTGCGGTCCTTATGGCCCCAGAGAGTTGGTCAGGGCCTCGTCTCCAGTTTTCCCGTATTGGGTAGCAGGAGTGGAATCCAAGAGCGCCCGCAGGACTCTCGACTCTGCCTTGCCTTAATTGGCCGGTCAGAGGGGGGCTGCCAGAGCTATATGCTCGGGGGTGGAAGTGTCTAATGGCATAATAGCGGGGAAACCCACTCCGGGTCTCTTCCAGACCCGCGACGGTGAAACCGGGGCCGCACCTCTCTACACCCTTAGCCCCTCACGCCGCTGTTGCCGCCTTCTGCCTGTACTGGCAGCTTTTTGGGGGGCCCAGTTAGTGAGGTGGCGAGTCACCGTCTGCCTTCCCTAAGGATGAAAGTTCGAGGTTATAGGCAGACGCCGTTTTCTTCCGGCAATAGAGGTTATCGGTCCACCAAACACCCACATCCATAATCCCAGTTATTTCTCTTCCATATTTTACAATAGTCCTGCTCCCACCCGGGATACTCCATGGCTTTACTACTATAGTGCAGTTGTGGAGTGTCCCGGGTTGGTGCCCCATCCCATATTAGATTAAAGTTCTCCAAAGGGCCTCTGCGCGTTGGACCTGTGTCCCCCCGCACGCCTGCCAAAGGACCGGATGTCTTCCTCACGGGAGGCATGCCGTGATTACCAAGGCGGAGATACAAATAATAATAATCCAATAAATGATCTCCACATTCTTCGCACGAACAGTAGCCAAGTTCAAATTAGGGTTCCCAATAATAGCTTCGTTTATAACGCAATAAACTAAATATACTTAATGCCTCCTCGTCGGCAAGCAAACCTGAACGCACCGTTTGACATACAATTAAAAATGACAGATGACTGGTCGCCATTTTGGATGCTTTCAAAGCGGGCCGCGTGAAAAAAAAATATCGCGCTCAACACATTTTTAGCTAGTTAATCTCGAGAGATGGATGTAAAGATGTCAATCACGGGGTTTGAGGCAGCGTGAAAGTTCCTAGTCGTCGCATTTGTCAATTATTTGTTCTTTGAAGTATTTGCCAATAATGTTTCAGGTTCTCATGGATATTGTTGGTTCAACGAAGAATTAGAAATTACGAAATATTTTTTTCAAACAACAAGACCCCTTCCCATGGTCCCTATTGTAAGATTTTCATCCTCAATCTTTAATCATTAATTAATTTAATTAAGTACATTGCAGGATTATATCACATTAATTTCAGTTGAATATTACTACTGACTCCGACGCACAAGGTCACCGCGTTATACTCATAATATTCAATATTTGTTTTGAGCAATACTAGGTCGTACAACCAGGCCAATTACTCTAACTCAACACGGTCACAATCCACAGCTTACTAAATAAACATTTGAAAAATTTGATAGTGGCTCTCAATATACTAATTCTCGATTTACTTATCTCTTGAAAAGAATGATTGCAGCACCAGCCACTTGAAATCGAGTAGGCTATTCTTTTATCATGTGCTAGGGAAATTACTTACTAGATCAGTTTCAACGAAAATGCACTCTCGCACTGGTAATATACGGGTAATTGTATTATAATTCAGTGTACATAAGAAACAGTTGAATAAGGTGCGTTTTCGTAACATTTGATAGTGGAATTAGCTAATTGAGTAGAATTAGTCCTTTGGTCAGTTTCGTATATGTTCTGTTAACTTACTCTGGATGTCAATAAAATAAAATGACAGGTATATAATTTATTAACTACACTATAAAATTAAGTAAAGTCTATAAAAATGAACCTATACTTAATTTGGTCCTCCTATCCGTCCGCCCGCTGGTCTTTCTTTTTATTGATGCCGGGGACTTTATTAATAGATTATTTGCTAGACTGCCCCAAAAGATCAGTCTGTATAGGTATGTTTTTCGAAAACTTAATACTTATATTACTATAACTTGAAATACCTGAAACTTGACCTATATGACCTATAGAACCAAGTATTAACAATGTAATTCTTAGTTTTATTACGTAATTTTCTATACCATTTACTACACCTGATCTTTATTTATTTAGTTATGTATTTATCTAGTTTTATTATCATGCTAGTTCATTTTTCTTCCTGAATATTGAGGGCGTACAAGGGTTTATTCACCCCTTATGATGACTCGAGGCGATAGGACTTCCCTGTTTCCACCCGCACAACTTTAATAAATAATAAATTATGTTATCGTGTAAATAAAGGTCGAGGAAAAGTGGGGAAGCTAGTGAAAAACCAGTGTGTTCATTTTAAAGGTAGATTGTAATACGCAACGGTTATACAAGTCTAGATAGTGGGTATTCATTAATACTCGCATATGACATGACATTTTAAACGAGAATCTAATAAACATTTTTAGTAAATACTGTAAAACGTGCAATGTAATCTTAGTTAAGGAACCTAGGAATATTCGTATGTCTCTTGCAGAAGCGGATGTGTTGGGAAACTGTATACATAACAACTTTTGTAGGTATCATATCTTTATCTGAAACACCGCATCAAAGTGAAAGCGATTTCTTTCTTCAGCAGCATCCACAGTCTGATTTTATCCACTGCTGGGTATAAGTCTCTCTTTAAAGTCCAAATCTCTACGGTCCTGTACTAGTCTCATCCTTGCACACTTGCGTTTTCCTAAGTGAGGTTAAATTATTCACGTTCGCAGGGTCCCAGTACCACATCAGTTCTTAAGTTCAGTCATTAGGTTTTGATAGGTAGATGTGAATCATTTAACAATTGTGTAGAACTCAATTTCAAATCCAAGGCATACAAGGCACTTCTCTCCACCTCCTCGCTTTTGAAACGATGTATGTATCATAATTAATTGCATCATACCATCACGCCTGTTAACCCCGAAGGATAAGGCAGAGGTATACTAATGTACTACAGTTCGTCGTTTAGGTCCCATGCAATAGGGGACGAGCCTGCAATTTACCGGGCACATATTCAAACTCCGAGTTGCTACTAAGAATTTCACAGAAAAACCCAATAACACTGTACTCGCCATGGGAATCGAACCCAGGACCTCTTGTCGCGCTTAAGACCACTAGACTAATGAGGCAGCTAATTTTATCACTTTTGTGTATTTTTTTGCGAAATGTTTATCTCTATACCGTCTTTCCGTTAAATGTGTACAAATGTTGATGTAGATAAATAAAACAAGTATATTTTTAACTTGAAACTATTTTATGTCAACATCGAGTTAATGTAGTGGCAGAACTAATTACAACTATGTACAGCGTTGAGCATCACGTTAGCAAATACTTAATTATTTAAATGAAAGCATGTTTAAACATTTTCTAGAAAAAAAAACTCGTAAGTTGTCATAGAGTAGACAGAAAACAGAGTAACTGTAATAACTTATAAATGTTGGCAAGTGCCTGTTCATCGATAGCGATAATCGGAATTATAAAATTACGCATTTATTACTAAGACGACTAAATAGGTAGTGGTTTGGTAGATAATCGCTTGCAAATGTTCTTAAAATATCCATTAAACTGTCTATGTTATTGTCTGAACATGCTTTAGGATTGAAGATGTGATGTACGCTCAAAATAACTATGCGTGTCTACATTTAGCCGTTATGAACAGCGGCGCATTAAAAATATTAGTGATTTTGTGTAAAAATATCGAAATTGCTAAGAAACATAATATTATAGATTTATTTTAAGAATGCGAAATTTATTTCTTTACTCCAAGTTTTTATATAAAATTTATTATGTTAATATTGTTCACTGCAAAACTACTTGCGGACAACTTCAGACACGCATAGTTATATTCAGAGTATTGTATAAAATCATAGTCATCATAGTCGTCGACTTCGGCAATTTGTGCTTCGCTTTAGATTTGGATTTGGTATAGAAAATATAAAAGGTAGAATAGAGCCTGTGTTTCCCGGTATAGAATCCGGAAAATTAAAAAGTGTTGTCAACCTCTTGAATGTTTGAACCAGAACTACTTTAGATTTTAGGATCTCTTTACATTTTGCGTCAGTCTAACTTTGGCCTACACTAAATAAACACCTAGAACGAAGACAGTTTTATATTTATTTTTACTGGCTATATTAATTTAACAAAAGTGCTGAAAAAACAAACACAAGGCCACAAAGCCGTCAGGTGAGTTTGTCATAAACTATGATGTAAAAATAAAATAAAGTATCTGGTAACACATTTTCTTATGCAACAGGTCAGTTAATTGGTTGAAAATAAGATGACTGAAGCCACAATACATATGTAATAGCAATATTCTAAAATACTGATAATATTTACATAAGCTTTGTACATAACTTACTCAGTAGGTACATATTTACATTTTATTTATAGGCTGCATAAAAACAATAATGCATAAGTGCTTAGCTATAGCATTAAAGAACAACCACAAGAGCAAAGGACCAGGTTTTTTACACAAATAAAACATAATGAATATAATAAGACAATTCTCTTATTTGGTTCAAATAATGAGAATTCACATTAATCGGCAGTCTTCGTTTCCAAGGTAGAATCTCTCAAAAATGGTCCTTTGAGCCTTGTGCATTACAAAAAGTAGACCAACATTTGCTAGCAAGGCTTGGTCAATGAAATGAAACAACATTCTACATTCATGTTATTCATCATACATTCATGACAGTATAAAATTTGAGATCATTGTGTACGAGATTTAAAATGCAAAATAAAAGAAAGAAAGAAAGAATTTTGCCTAAATTCTTTTGCGTCGAAAATCGTTTACATTGACTTTTTCTACTTCAGCGTTTTCCAGGTTTTTTCTTAAATCTAAACGGCGCGCGGGTGAATGTTTCTTAAAGCTACAAATATCATGTCCTTATTTATCTTATTAAATACGTATCACAATCGATTCATAATGTTACCTTAAATAAATTGCACTAGTATAATACAGTTTCGTCACTAACAATTTCACACTATAGTCTGTTCACGAATAATGGTCATTGTGACATTTTAAATTGAGTTTCTTTGAAAGAACAAATTTAAATAGCTCTGAGGTCGTTTATATATGCTATTTAACTCCCATTCTTTGGGACACATGTCACTTAAATAAAAAAATAAGCAAAAAAGAAATTAGACTTAGGAAACCTAATTGTGTTTTTCAACACTTAATTTTTGTCAGCCAAAAAACAGCAGTGCACGATCTCATTTTCATGAACATATTAAACTTTTTTTTAAATTGCCACCATTTTGTCACAAACGTGTACAGACTAGCGTCTGTAAAAATGTTCGTTCCTACAATACTAAGTAGTCCACAAACACCACTAATTGGGTAATCCACAACTGTTTTCGTTCTCTTTATCGACCCGAGGGTCCTGAGACCCTGGTCGCTGCCACAATCACGTATGAGAATGTCCCAGGCTACCGTGCGAGTGATGATGGTTGGCCGCAAGGTGGTGGAAGTACGGGGCGTAAGGACCAGGTCCTGTGAAGGGGTAAGGGACCCCATGAGAGTACAGGAGACCTCCAGGGTAAGGGCCTGATGCGAAGCCCCCGGCTGAAGGAGGTGGAACGGTAGGACTGTTGACATCCATCCCTGGATTCTGCTTTTTCCATTTCGTGCGACGATTTTGGAACCAGATTTTGACCTGTGGAAGATTTTATTTGTTAAAACATTTTTTTTGTCGATTCCATATTTCAAATTTTGATTAGATAGTTTATACTTCTTAGGATCCTACAGCTTTCTCTAAGCGACTATGTGTCTAACAAACTATACATAAAAAAATTAAAATCAAAGTTTGCGTTCTCTTAACAACATTAATAAAATTCTAAAATGGTTATTCACACTCAATTGGACATTATTTTAATTGATCAATCAAAATTACACACCTGTGTTTCCGTCAAACTCAAGCTCAGTGCTAAATTTAGCCTCTCACACACAGACAGGTATCTAGTCGTCTTGAACTTGTTCTCCAACGACACCAGCTGTTCATACGTGAACGCAGTTCGAGCCCTTCTCGGCTTAGTTCCTCCTTTAGAATCTCTTGAAGAGCTTCCTTTCCCTTTCTTAGAACTGGAACTGGTGGGGCTCTTGGGGTCTCCATTTTCATCTAAATCTGATTGAGTTAAGATGTCGTCATCTAGGTTTGAAGTCTGGTCGTCTGTTTCTACTTCATCGGCTTCGATGTCTGAATGCTGGAGGTGGTCTTTTACTGTAACAAAAAAGAAGAGTTAGTTGTTAGACTGTGTATTATAAGTACATATTATGTGCCTAGGTGTTAGCAACACTATTTTTACACAAATCATTATTATAATTCATAGCCCGATTTCAACCATTCCTGGATATTTCCAGCAAAGCAAGCAGAGATTCTGCACTCCCCTGAAAGTCTGATACCCGTTCGAAATGCTTTAGAAGAATAATAAGACCTAATAAAATCAGCTTAACCGATGCCACATAAATAAAGTCATTGCATGTGTTAATTTTATAAATCCTGTAACGGAAATCTTCATAATAGTTCCTCAGAGTTAATTAGATGCTCTTTAAAAAGTCATTTTAAAGCTCATTCGTTAAATCTGGATTCTTAACAGAGTCTATAAATAATGCGCTTTTATCGTTTCCACAAAACGCCATTTTCATAAAAATATTCATGTTTTTCAGATGATATAATGGTCATTTCCGTTTCCTTCTCCATCAGCGCGTGCAGCTAGAGTTGCCAATGCGAAATAGTTTGAAAACGACTATTAATTTTTAATGTGGCAACATTGGTAAGAAATTCGGAGTCCGGAAACATTAAAAATATAATTTATAGCGGGACAGTTTTGTGTTTAGTAAAATTACTAAAATGCGAATTTTAATGGTGGACAGGATATATAAATATTAGCAAAATTGGCTCTGTGTTTTATATCGTTTAATTTTGAGTTTCGGAAGCACAGAATGGCGTCCTGATTGCCATTAAACACCGGTGTTGAGGTCGATTTATATGTAGACACAATATTCTGTAAATGTGCGTAAAACAGTTAACAATCTGTTAATATTTTTGGTATACTTTGTCGCTGACGACATTACGAGCGATGCAAAAAGTGTAATCTCTGCGGCCGATCAACAACAGGATATGAGTGATAGCGGGTGTGCGTTTATTAACACCATAATTGCGACTTCTATGTTTAATATTGAAACAAATAAATACCGGAAACATGTACCGTGCATTTAGTCCTATGGAAGTCTCAGAATTCTAGACTAGAAAACATAGATAGCAAACATTCTAAACCTCAGTTAATAAAGACCAAAGTAATAATTTCCCATTAATGTTATTTCAGCTCATCCTTTTCAACATCGCCTTAGAATAATTCTTACATCTAACGACAAACAAATAAAACACCCTATTGGAAAATATACTTATAAGAAAATCTTCAAAACTAGTAAGACTTAACAACCAATTGATTCTATATGATTATGATCCTTGTAACTAGTGATCTAAAATTTAAATTACAATGTTTGAGAATCTCTTGGTTGTCAAATTAGTACGATAAAATAAGGAGCAGATGTCGCGACGACGGATATATTATTCGTGCGCATGCGACGCGCGCTGTTCGAATTAAATGTGTATCATAAGGAATAGAACGTAGCACAAGCTACTGGAACGATATAAATTATAGCTGCTGATTTAAAAATACTTAGTAGTAACTAATTCGCAGACAATTGCAAATGAATAGCAGAATCGGGGCCCGAAGTCTTCTCTGCAGTAGTTTTTCTTACTAGCAATGGAGTTGCACATCACTAGTATCGTACTAAGCTAAATGCTTGTATTACGAGTGGGTTCGCGTAGGTAGTGCAAGGGATGAGTTTCAAACCGATTCCCAATTTGCAGGAAAACTTACTAAGGCAGTTAAATCACTGTGTAAATAAGACCTAAAAAAAACTAAATCTTCGTACCTATCAGGGCACGATCCCCGTGATAGATCCCAAACCCCATTCGTTCCGCACAGAAATGACAGTGTGCAGTTCTCTAAATAAAAAAAAACCAAAGCACCATAAAAACTTATGGATTCCAAACCATAAAAGATGATGAGTAAAATATTTAGATATGAAAAATAGATGAGAAGAAGATTAGAACACAAAGCATTTCTAGTTTGACAGAAATAAAAAAACAACTAGTATTTCAACACTTCTAATCGATACTCTATCTCCTACGGCCTGCCGTCGCGTCGCTTCCCACTTCCACTGGGGCACAAACCTTACAATTCCTGAACAAATAAAGCGCATAGTTTAAGGAGATCATTTGTCTGTCCGTGACTGGCTGGCTGCGATGCCCGGCATACCTTGTTAATTGACTACCGGCACAAAAAGTGCCGCGGCACTAATAGACAGATATCACTTAATTAATTCGAGAGCTTTTTTTAATGCTTGTTGATTTACGATAACTACTTGTATGTATTCAATTTTAAGCAGCGGTAGCCTAATGAGTTGGGCGTCGGTCTTGCGATCATGTGGTTGCTGGTTCGAAACTCACCCATTGTACTACTGGCGTGAACCCACTCGTAATACAAGCATTTAGCCTAGTATGAGAGGTTAACAAGATTACTAGCAATGTAAGTACAACCCACATTGTACCTAAGTAGTTCTCAAAGATATTTGGTGGCAAAAAAAATATAATAACGATAGAAAGTCATTAAGGCACTGGATGAAAGTGTTTCATTTCATGATTATTTTTTAACACCTAGAGCATTGTCAACTTGTGGTTCGAATTCGTATTAATATGTCTATGAATTCAGAGGCTCCTGTAGCCTACCATATACAACTGGAATACATTTTCGCAACAGACAAGATATCGTAGAAGATTCATTCAAAGACATTCACAACCGCCTTATCACCTTTAAAATTCACATTTTAAAGAAAGCCTTCTTTAAAAGGAGACTTCTTGATAAACTCGAAGAAGCTGTAAGCGTTAATTGGCAATTGCAAAATGTATTTTATAATTATTGTTGTAACATGATAAATAAGCATAGCAGCCGGCTCAATGATAAGCGGTAACCGCAGATCTCTCTCTCTTGAACTCAGTGCTTATGTTTTATTTGCGGAGTAATTACACTGGTTACATTATCGGAACACAATAATGTTGCCACAATATTGTTTAGCGGCAAAATATTTGAGTTGATATTTAATTTTGATTAACTATATTTTGATTCCATGTTCACGAACTAAAATTACTTACAACTGTTAAAAAACTACACGATCCCCCCTCTACAAAGCCTACATCAACACGCAACGTGTAAACGTGTTGTGTTACCGCAAGTGGATTTACACGCGTGTTGCAGGCTGGAACGTAAACCCTGGCTTTGCGACCCGCCTCTAGATACTGAGGGGGACATATTTTAGGTACATAATGTTTAAGCCTAGAATTGTGACAGAAATCTACGATCTTTTCATAGAAGTAAGCGTACCTTACAATAAATAACTTATTTATTGAACTGAAAAGGTTGTACAGACAAGTAGGAACCTACTTACAAACAACATTAGCTATGCACTAAAATACAGTACATACTGTAAGCGCAGTGTGGGACGACCTCCAACGAGATAGACAGACGACCTGGTTAAGGTCGCTGGGAGTCGATGGATGCAGGCGGAATATAACCGGTTGTTGTGGAAGTCTATAGGGGAGGCCTTCGTTCAGCAGTGGACCTCATTTGGCTTTGTTTTACTTGGCTTTAACTTCTGATCTATCGATCTACTGATTCTCACATAAAATCTATAGACTCAGAAGTTACAGTTGACTGACTTTAATCTGCAAATACTCTAACATCGTCGATATGGTAACTCACAAATAGATTATATTATAAAAGCTCATTTAAGAGCTGTTCAATCGAATTAGATCTGGATGAAAATATCTGTACCCAAATGCATTCAATCGGTGAAAATTTAGACACTAGTAGTAACGTGGATCTCATATTACAAGTATTCTTGTTAACCCCTCGTACTAAGCTAAATGCTTGTGTTACGACTAGGTTCACATCGGTAGTGTAATGGGTGGGTTTAGATTATATATTTATTTCAAACAACTAAAAGTTTAAAGCTACATAGGTACCTATCATCTACTATGCAGTAATTGTGCCGAAAACAAGCCATTAAATTTGCAGTTATAACCAAAAGGGAGAAATGACGAAAAAGCCTTAATTAATTAATAATTGCTCTCTACGTAACAATATCAATCGTAACCCACTCAGTACAACGTGGGTCCTAACGAATAAAGGCGAAGCGGCATATTCTCCCTACACTCCCCAAATCCCGCCGAGGAAAGGCACTTGTAATCGAGAGGGCTTTATTAATTACAAACTTGGACCGCAACCACCCCACTACTCACGCACCCCTACTCCTCCCCAACCTTCACATTATCATCCCTAATACCTGTTTACTAAGGTTAAAAATCCCATAACGGATCCCCATTAACCCAACCCAGTCTTATCTCTTGGGCGTAAGCGTCAACAGTGAGTTGGATTAAATTTGGAGGATTTTGAACTTAATGTACGCAATTTTAAGCCCGTATTTCGGTTGGCCGGTATTGTCAAACAAAGCCCATCAATTTGTTAAATGAAGAAAATGGAGATGTGTAATTTAGGAAGGATTCTTGGTTGGTTGCTCGTGGTAATGCGTGCCGTGTTCACAGACACGATGGTATAACATGTTACCATTAGTACTTAACTAGCTTCTACTTTAGCGTCTCATAAGGATTGTAGCAGATTCCAAGTTTTAGTGGAATCTTTTGCAAATTAGTCGCATAGAGGAATTTTCAGATTTTGTTTGTAATATTTTATTCTCAACAGAAAATAAGGTAAGAAAATAAGCTTTAAACTTCTCAACTCAAAAGATCAAGGTTTATGTTAGAACTGGGTTTCTGGCTTATATATAGTAAAAAAATGACCTTGTTGTGGTCGATTCCTCAATTCCCTATACATATAGTACTTCTTAAAAATTAGGGGTAGGATATGTACCTATGCAAGTCTAACTAACTATATTTGGAGGAATTAGGTGAACTTGAAATCCCGAAAATACATGAAACCAATGTGGGAAACACGTAACATTTTTTTTTACGTAGTTCAATTTAAAGATATACCTACATTTGTAGAATATTCATCAATTAACTAGATTGTGCAGTGATAGCCTAGTGATATGACCATTGGACTGCCAAGTCAAAGGTCTCGAGTTCGAATCCAAGGCACGCACCTCTAACTTTTCGAAGGTATGTGTGTATTAATAATTAATTATCACGCGCTTAAACGGTGAAGGAAAACATCGTGAGGAAACCTGCATGCCTGAGAGATTTTCTTGACGGTATGTGAAGTCTGCCAACCCGCAGTAGGCTAGCGTGGCGGACTACTTATAGCCTAATCCCTCTCGTATTGAGAGGAGACCCGTGCCCACTGCCCAGCAGTGGGACAATGTAATGGGTTGATGATGATGATGATGAACTAGATTGTGGATATCCCAGCATGTCTTAATTTTGTTTAAGTACGAAAAATCCTTATGTATCGACTGCCAGTAGGGGAAGCAGCAAGGTATATCGGTCTTACTTGCTTGCTAGGACCATAATAGGCTGCGGTCCAGCGTTCTCTGAACCCCTTCAAAGGGGTTTTGAGTACTGCTCGTCGCCTTCTGTGAGTCCATTGTCTTGACGGGCGGTGGACTCCCCAAGTCAGCCGCTCGCAGGCCACAGCTCATGTAGGCGTTGGTATTTACATACATACGTACCTACATATTCCACCTATAATGTTCCAACTGCTGGGACACAGGCCTCCTATCGGTGAGAGGGAGAGTGGCGTAATCCACCCATGGGCAAAGTGCGGGTTGGTAGATGTCACTTGTTTTCAAATTTTTGGATCTAGGACATGCCGGTTTCATCACGATGTTTTAGGAGCAGGGGCTGGGTTCGAGCCTACAACCTACAATTCGTAAAATGTGGCCATTACCACTTGGCCACCACTGCTCTCATTTGGTATATCTACAAATTCTGACTGCAACTTTGATTTAATACTTATACGAAGTTGTACAAGATCCTATTCTATTGTCCACTTCATGTCTAATAAAGTTTTGGATTTCACCAGAGACGCCTTTCAATTCCTCAAATCAGCGTGAACGTACCCCGTGAAATCACCTAACTGTTGAACAAAAACTGAATGTATGTGAAGCGTTTTTATCACACAACTTGTAATAAACGTTGATGGTGAAACTAGTTAAAAACCTATAAGACACGGTATATTTAACAAGACGTGTATTAAATTGAATAAAAACGATGCTGATAATAGAAAATCGTAATTTTATTTCTAACAGAAATAGTTAAAAGTGGTTCTATAATGAAAGTTGTGTCATTTCGAAGTTATATTAACAATCTGTCCTGTCTAATCTTCTCTTTCTTTGTCTCTCCATCCCTATCTTCTGGGTTTTTCTCCTTACTCTGTTGCTCCTTTTTCACATTTCATAGAAAAACTCAATAACACTTTTTGCTCGACCTGGGAAACGATCCTAATACCTCTAGCGTAGCAGTCGCGCTTGGAACAACTGGACTAATGAGGCGTAGTGTCTTAATTAATGTTTTAACATCAACCGTGCAAAATAATTATCATTTAATATAACTAGGTAAATAATAATAAAAGCAACAGCCTCCCCCGATTTGTATTCACAACAAGCTTCAGGCATTTTCACGTAATTTCAGTGTCGTAATTAAAAAGTCAACGGAACAGTGCTGCCAACATTAAGCCCCTCGTTAACACACCGCGACTCGCGACACTTCCGGTTTTGCCGGAAAGATGGTTACAGTAATAATTTTAACTGTTTCCGCACGATAAAGTAATTGATTTTTGTAAAATTGTGGGGGTGGACATTTTGGATAAAATATTTCCTATAGGTATCTATTTGAGAGATTGGCATTTTGTTACTATTTATATCTACTATCATAAGACTTGATTATAGTCCTTACTTAATGTTTAATACTTCAACAAGTCAATGTTTGATCAGTGATATTATCATACTTTTTTTTTTACTGCCTCATTAGTCTAGTGGTCCCAAGCGTGACTGCTGCGCTAGAGATGCTGGGTTCAATCCCCAGGTCGAGCAAAGTGTTATTGGGTTTTTCTATAAAATAGAAAGTAGCAGCCCGGAGTCTGGATTAGTTCTCGGTTAATGGCAATAGGCTCGCCCCCTATAACATGGGACCTAAACATGCGAACCGGCGAAGAGTGGATGTACACCTGTGCCTAACCCTTCGGAGATTACAGGCGTGATTTTAAGTTATGGATGTTCATTACCTACATTAGTTATGGTGTGTCCGAAAAATAAGGTTCTATTCTATTCTGTCTTATTCTCAAAATTTAAAAAATAACCCAACATTTAACATGGGCGCGCTCATCTGTACCATCCGAAGCGTCCACCCGGACTTAAAGGCCCGAAAAATAAGCCAATCCTAACCCTAAACGCTTCCAAAATTTATGTCCGCCTCTTGACCCTCGCAACGCCTTATTCACCTTTTATTTTTATTTGAGTGAGCAAGGAACAAATCTTAGCGTAAAAGGGATAATAAAATAATCGTTAGATTCGTTTAGACGACTCTAATTTCACGGATTGCTGCGCAAAGGGACGTTGGCAATGTAGGGTTGATTCTGTCTCCTTCTCGCGCTGTGGGGGTGATATCGCTGTTTCGCTCCCTCGCCGTCCAATCGCCGGGAGTGAGTTGCACAAGTTGCAGGCTTGGTCTTCTTATTTTTCCTTGTTCGCGGGTTTGTATAGGAAGTTTTTTCCGCGGTAGAAATGTTTTGGTGGATATCCGAGTTTATTTTAACAAGTTCATTCGACGTCGAATATGTTATATTGGATTTTGTTGCCTATTTTTACGATTTACAGGCACATATACTTAGCTTTTGACTGCACGTTTGCTTGTCATAAATTAAAGACAAAAGTTAAAGTTGTACAGCAATCAGTATAAACCTACTTGTAGGTATAGATTTTTTATTTATTTATAAAAGTGACGCATCAAAACCCTCCCGATGCTCTTTTGATAGTCCAGTCGATTGCACAAAACGGTTACTTCACGTTATTTACAGCGCCCGTGCAAATCACGTAAGAGCCGGTCAAAGTACATAATATACATCAATCGCTATCGGCTATTAGATCTAAATAGAATGGCTATATATCGGTCGTTTTTAGCTGGACATAAATTTATATGGACTATGACTTTAAGATAGAAGATGAGGTTTGATTTGCATGGCCTGATGGATATTGTAGCATCAATGAAAATATTTTGTCATCCGTTTCAAGTGATGAGATATTTGTCCTTTAGATATTAAAAGTAAATCCGCCGTATAGAAAGAAGATTTGCTGTGATTTATGAATGTTATAATAATTTAACATTAAAGCAAAAACCGGAATTTTATAAATTGAATGCAATTGAATTTAGAATAATCGAGAATAGGAGTCATGTTGCAGTCTATAATGAAGCAGTCAATTTAAAAGTATTACAATTCTTGAATTTTGGGATACTGTCTTACTTATTAAAAATAATAAATCCTCAAATGTTTTATAATCAATCACTATCATTAAATCGAATCGAGAAGTCCTATCAGCAGGAAACCGTCAAGTTGTCACCACTGCGCAGCTGTGGCGACCTCTACCGGACCAACTGATTTATTTGCACAATGATACACAACCATCCCGCGTCAAATTCATAGTGTAGTGCTGTCTGGCAGGAAAAATATAGTTTCCTTTACTTTATTGTTCATCTAATAGATATGTTTATGTTAAATGAAAAAGAGGTTTTAAATAGATCGTATTTTTTATTTTCGTTCAATGTTATCTCAGTTTTTATGTTTGTTTAAAGATTTAGAAGTATAAGTTGGTATACTGATATTTTTCTTTTGGATACAGGTGAAGTAATTGGTAGAAAGTTAACGCTTTCGTATGTCATAATAGCAGTGAAGTGTTGAAATACGTGAAAGCAATTCGCTCAGTGTTTGCCAAAAGGTTTTGTTGCGTAGACTATATTAGGTAAGTAAACATACAATAATAGAGACTCGATTCAATTTTGAATTAAGAAGAAAATATATAAATTTCCCGCACTAGTAATCAATAAGGTTTTATTAACCTCTTCACATTTCCAAACAACAAGAAAGGTTGACGAAATACCACCTGCTCCAAAAAAACTTAATATAAAATGTAAACAAACAATTGCGGTATTCCTTTAAGATCGGTTTTTTGCTTATTAATTTGCTTTAAACGTCTTGCTATTCAGATCATTTAGGTATCGAGTAATCACGTAACCTTCTTGGAAACGATAAAACATTTTATTCCTCTAATAACAAATACATTTTGTTGTCTGTTCAGGTGCATAATTTGCTCGCCTGCATATTGACTTTAAAAAAGTGGTTTTTATTTTAATAGACTTGGTAATGTCACGTTTCAAGCAAAATACACAAAAACCTGTTTCAGTAAATTTATGCAGTCAGAAAAATAAAAACTGCTGCAGCAATTTAGTGTTTAAACATCTTCTATTATTTGTATTTGACAATAAAATGTTAAATGTGTTAAGTTAAAATTCAGGGATTTGCTCGCTTCGGATGTATTGCATACAAGAGCAGGGTAAAAGGCCTTTTTACCCTGTCTCTTACTCTTGGATTTGAAAACTCATGACAACTCATTTGCATGGTCTTAAAAGATTCGTCAGACGACAAACAAAACAAAAATATTTCAACCATATTTTATTTATTTAGCCACAAGTTTAAACATTACAGTTTGTTCGAAATAAGTGAGCCGATCGGAAGTTAGCCGTTCCGAACTACCGCGGTGATAAAATCGTTTAATTAAGTGTTTTAATACATAAATATCGAAATTAGTAAACAAAATAATTAGAAATGTGAAACATATACGACTCTAATTACCTTTACACCGGCTCTTTCTATTAAAATTTACCACTTCTAAACCACTTGCAGACAACTTCCGATCGGCTTACTTATTTCGAACAAACGATGTACGAAAACCATTAGTTGGTGCGGGTTACACATTAACAAAGGATAATATACTTTTATCGTCAACAGCCTATACAGAGACGAGTAAATAGCGTTAATTAACTATGTACAACAGTGGAAAAGTATTGACAAATGATGTTAACAAAAATACAATGTTATAAAAATACCGTAACAAAAGGAAATTATTAAAAAAAGCTTTTAAAAACTTAGCTGCATTTGGCAACTGGTTTAATTATTTTTAATTCTATGTCTATTGTTAATTCTTCTTGTAAAGTGCATTTGACACGCTATTTGTACTGAAATAGCCAATTTACATAATATAAAGAATCACAATGCAAGCAAGAGTGCTATAAGGAAAATGCAAAACGTTAGCCTGAATTCGTAGAATTAATAATACCTAAATTGATCGACATAATAATTAGTATTGTGTTAATACCGGAAGTTTAATTTAAACTAGAATAAGTTACTATTATAAGTACGTATATTTATTTTATTAAGTTAAGTCAGTCTGGCTGGATCATGATTGTGAAAGTAGTTTTTGTCTTGATAGGCACAGAAAATTAGATTTGATGGTATGTAGGTACCTATTACCTAAATAAAAAAAGATTTTTTATATTGTTAAATCTACTAGATCGTGCCTGCCTTTGACCCGGAATCAGCAGTAGAACCTACTCATTAAATTATTATCATTTTTGCTAATAAATGTTATTATTCAAATGGAATTGAATTAGGTATAAATACTTCGTAGCAGTTGTTTCCGGGTTCAATGCCCCGCTTAATTTCACGGACTTTCAGGTACTGGTAATAATAATTCTAGCTACATGTTATGGACAATATCTGGAACTAGCAGGAGTGTACGCAGTACTGTCATGAAAATTAGTCACTAGTATATTTCCCGTGAAACATCAAATGCTCGAGTTCTTGAAGCAAAATAACAGTAAAACTTTTAAAAAAAAGCTCCGCTGATAGCCCTCGCTGTGAAGACTTTGAAATGGTTTATCCGGTATTTTTGAATTAAAAAACCACACAGATTAAAATAAGTTTTCAAACGAACACGAGCTTACATCGATTGGTCCGTATACGAATGATGATGATTCTTCTTCTATCGAGTAAAAGAATATTAGTTTTACGCCATTTAAACCATTTAAGCAGGTGTCCCCTGAACGATTACTATCGTTAGGTACTTGTACAAGCTCTTTTAACGTAACATTGACAAACTAGGCTTCTTACTTTTAATCCTTCAGAATTGCCGTAGATATTATCACAAGTCCCATGACCTTAACCATAGGACAAGTTATGGCAACACAGTTTTTAGTCGATATGAGTCCGAAATACTTAGAGCGATGAGGCTTTCCCGCAGTACAAAAAGGCTTCAAGCCTATACCTAACACCCCACTTATTTCTTTAGCGGTAAAAAATTGATCTTGAATGTATAACGAACAAAGGAAAAATATAAAGCGTCGTGACCCGAAAGATAGCAGTAAAAATACTTTTTGCAATGCGAAACTACATCGAAGATCGAAGCATCCAGGAACGGAAAATCAGAAGTTTACTACCATTTTTATCAATTTTCTCACTTATTATGTTTCTGATTGAACTACGTGACTTTGACGAACTTGGCAAACAATGCCTGCTGTTGATAAAGTTCATTATGTATCTTATTACTCTACAATAAAACGTATAATAAAATGATTTTTCTAGTCCGAAGCGTAATTTAATGTTTGCTTTTTTGACACTTGATGTCTAAATTGAGTGGGTCATGCGGTGTAAGTCATGATTTTTATCATTTTAGAGGTCCGTTTATTGTGATTGAAATTCAAATTGATATGTTAAGTCCGGTGTTTTGTTACATGTTATTAGTTTATAGGTAATTGTGGCGACGGGAAGTAATTAGGTAGCAACTAATAAAATATTTAATTATTATAAAAAACCTATTATAATAGATTCATAGATTTATCTACTTTGAGAGGTTATTCCGTTACATTTAATGACTTCTAGTTGTAAGTATATATAGGTATGGCATTGTTGGGTATTACGCATACAATAACAGACGAAACAATTTTAGTTTTCTATACAAATACTTACTTAGTTTTGATCAAGAAAGTGTTACTTATTTTCTAAATTATTTTTTAAACAACCCTGAATCCCTGAAGCTCTTCCAAATTAAACTGTGAAAAAGTGTTTCCACTTATTAAAAATCGCCATCATTGTCATGAAAGCTTGCACGTGCCTGAAACGCTGAAATGAAGATGTCTGGTATATAAAAGCCATTTCATTCTCCCGAAAAAAATCGAACAAATAATTTATGAGTCGAAAGAAAATAGACGACACTTTGTGACGGTAAAAGCTCGCTCACAATAACAATCAAAATAGCCTAGAAAATAATAAAAAATTAAACATTTTTTTTTGCGGTGTACGTTGAGATGGCAGAGGTCGCTAAACGCGATTCTTTGATAGTCAAAGAAATAGATAAAGCAAAAAATTAAATAAGAGTGCTAGAGCTAACAATGCTTCCTCTCGAGAGCACGTCGCATATAAGATCTATACTCTACTACATACCTACACTTCTTGTACAGAAACACAAATATTATTTGCACAAAGATTTTAATTTTTCATCATCATCATCACTATTATAAACCAACGAACATCTTTAAACTACGCAACGGATTTTCATGCGGTTTTTTTTAATAGACAGTATGATTTAAGAGGAAGGTTTATACCTATGTATAATAATAAACATACATACTATAGTACGGAAAAGCCGAGAAACCAAGCGGCCGAAGCCGTGGTCGGAAAGCTAGTAGATAATAAACACTTTCCAGCTCTATACAGGGTGGAAGGGACATCGACGCACATCCGCTTACCACGAATTCAGTACATGATTCTGGACCCTCTTGCGTTGATATTTTTCGTCGGTTATGTTTTAATAAATCAGCTGTTCCATACATTTTGACCGCGTAGGTATTGCACTATTGTATGAAAAAGCTGATATTTTTTTTCATAACCGACGAAAAATATCAACGCACGGGGGTCCAGAATCATGTACTGAATTCGTGGTAGGCGGATGTGCGTCGATGTCCCTTCCACCCTGTATACTTTCTTCACTCTCACATTAAAACAAGCTTAGGTAACTACTTATGTTTTAAAAAAAAAAATTGTATGTAGGTATAATTGTAGGTAAGTACAATCTATACTTAATATTATTAAGGGAAAAGATTTATTTGTAATCAATCAACACTGAAACTAGTAAGCCTATTTTAATAATTCTTTCACCATTAGAAAGCTGCATTATTCCCGACATTTTTTTTTTAAAGAAAAAGCGTGACTAGCAATGTAGGTGTCACATTACCTACTAGTATTCTTGTTAACCCCAAAAAAAAAAATATCAGCTAAAATCTTATGTGGGCAAAGTTGCGAGCATCTCTTTTGTAGTATATACATTTATACATACAAAGTATCTCCTCCATAGATTTCCTGTCAGATTGAGAATTCATTAAGACGTCCAACGCGCTGACCTAGTGGCTAGTGCAGTTCTCCATATTAAACATAATTATCTTAAAGAACTATTTATTTACGAGCGGTATTTATAAAGATTTAACAAAATGGAAGCTGAAATCATCATGTGGGTAATAAGGCCACATTAAGTAATTCGTCTGGAAACATTTTATTTTGACAACCTGCAGCAGATCCTTAGCTATAGCAATTTATTTATATACTTATAACATAACATACCATCACGCCTCTATTTCCCGAAGGATGATGTAGAGGTGTACCTACTAATGTACCTACATCCACGCTTCGCAAGTATGTTTAGGTCCCATGTAATAGGGGGCGAATCTAATGCCATTAACCAGGCACAAATCCAGACTCCGAGCTGTTAAAGAAAATTTCAAAGAAAAACTCAATAACACTTTGCTCGACTTGGGAATCAAACCCAGGACCTCTAGCCTAGCAGTTGCACTTACGACAACTAGACTATACTAACGAGGCAGTCCTTTATTTATATAGGTATCAGTTCATAAATACTGTTTTATCGAAACTACAAAATGCTATCTCAGTAACTCCAATTTTGTAACGCTGAAAGCATTAGGTATATACATAGTTGTGTAATTCCCCCCTATTTGCCACGCCACGCGCTAAGTGATGATTGAAACACATGAAAAGGTAAAGGAAGAAAAATCTTTTTACAACAAAAACTATTAATAAAACGAAGCTTTTTACACGCACCTCGTGTTTTTAAATAAATTGTGGCTATCTAACAGTGGGGGCCAACAAAAACTGTTCATTTTGCAGTAGTCTACACTCAATTACTTGGTGATTACTTCGATCCCGCGAAACCGTGTTGAAACTGACCATTTTTTTGTTTTTTCAATTGTTACTATCCATTTTACTCCGAAGATATTTGAATAAAAAGTCTATGTTCTTTTTTTACCCCTCCTTTCAAGAATATTACTTTAATGATGAACTGAGTGGAGGTAATAATTAGATGTTTGGCAATAGAAAAAATATAAATAAAAAACCAATAGAAGAGCAGAAAATTGTGTTTAATAATGAATACGATGAATTTGTGTAGTCGCAAAAGATTTTGAACAACCGTGGAACACATTTCGTTAGATCATTACAATCAGTAGATTTAAAGTAGGTATTGTGTTCATCTTGTAACACTTTCTAATGAGCTAGAGATTCTGGCATGTAACCTAATTGTTATGTTTGGTGGCTGATTAGACTTTCTTTTGATTATCTTTTTGATTAGTGCTTAAGGTGATCAATTAATTGAAATTGTAGGTTCGACTATCAAAGAGAGAGTCCAACGGAGAAAGATTAAAGAACTTAAAATTGGCTAGTTATGCTTTGCGGTTGAAGACAGCTTAAAATTGTTGTGCTAAAATACATATATTCCACAGAATTAAGTAACTGTTGCTTCATGGTTGAAATATAAAAATAATGGAAGGAATAATCAAAGTGAATTGCCAACTTCTTTGCGAATTATGATTAAGTAGGAGACTTTAATAAAATAATTTAAATATCTTGGAAAGTTTTTGATCAAATTATGTGTCTATTGATGCTGAGTGCTGACAAAATAAATGTACTTATATCTTAACTGCAATTTTAATCCACGAATTGGTCTTTAGGATAAAAGTACTTACTAATAAATAGATCCCTATAATGTTTAAGATACGAGTCTACATAGTAACTATATATTTATTCCAATCTTCACAACGTTGATAAAAAAAAAGAGCTTCTCAAAGAGAAGCCACTAGGCAAACAGTAAACATTCAATAAACCAGATACGTATAGCTTATCAGTGGAAATGCCAACCCTAAGCCGTCGGCCTGTCGAGGCTTAGCTGGGTGAGCCCGATGTGGCCCAACCCCTCGCGCGCTTACTATAGCTACTGAGTTAGCGCGCTGTGTCCAAATAATTTCAGTTTGTAGGTATCTAACTCAAAATGACACGATGGGGCCAGGGAGGCTAATAGCATTTAGCAATTCATTGTAGAACACATACTGTAACATAGAAGTTTTAAATGATTCATCCAACAAGACTGTCCATATGGCATTTATAGTTTGTGCTCCAAAATTGGATTTTTGAAAATTATAGATAATTAAGTGGTACCTATATTTTCTTTCATCTATTTAAATCTACCAAGAGTAATAATCAAATCACTCGAGTTTCAAATCAGTAGGTCCTTATACCTACTTAAATTTCAATTGTAGTTTTGGCTAAGTACCTATCTACCTCGTTAAATTAATTTTGAATAAGAAAGCTGTAAATAAGTCTTTTTTTTAATAATCGGATGTTATGTATAGTGACTAGTTGGACCCAGATTATTAATATGAATGATTAAAAAGCTCTTTTAGTGTAAGAATGTGATCGCTGAGGACAAATAAAAAGTAAAAGACCGGCCGGTGTGCAATGAAGACGAGCATACTCAATATTTAAAACGAGAGAATGAAAATCATTCGGAAACGCACGGACATAATAGACGTAAAACCAGATAAAAAATGGATTTGGATTATATAATAAAAGGTGTTCAAATATTGAACATAGATAGGTACCTATAGTATTCTAATAAAATACCTACATCATAAAAAAACAGGACAGACACTTGCACAGCTGGGAAAATGAATAAAAACTAAATGGAAAATGTGGACTACGACAACGTAAAAAAATCGTGTGGAACGAGATAGACCAATTGACTTAAATAATAAATATTTGAGTTACTACTCTATATATTCTCTATATACTCTATATTACCTAGGTATTATAATAAAGGCCTGTCTTTCACTTAAAATATGATTTGGAATTAATTTTATTTTCATTACAACTGCCTACTTATTGTGTAAAGATTTAAAACCTGGCAAAAGTTGATAAGCCGCTAATTGATGCATCATAACATGCCTTATTTACTTACAGGAAGTAAGTTGCTAAGAATCTGATATATAGGTTAAATATTAATTGATTGGACACGAATTGTTCAGTGTAGCTATATTATCTACTCTGATATGCGGCTTTTTTTTAATATTTTTGACAGATCAAGTTGGTTCCACAACAACACTGTCAGTAAGTACTTACTTTAACAAAAAATACTTTCTCAACATTATTCTATTTAATTAAATACCTTTTCACAATATACTTTCGCTTAAAAGTGCATTATCTTCTATCGAATAGTTTATAATCTACCGAACAGTATTTTTTATATAAGCCTTTAAGTTTTCTTATTAGAATTAACTTAATCTACACTAACAAAAACTCTAAGTATTAAAAAAGAAACTTACTAGCAATGTGGGTTGCACACATACGAGTATTATTGTTAACCCCTCATGCTAAGCTGTTATATACTTGTGTACCGAGTGGGTTCATGTCTGTACTGCAATGGCAACCGCATGATCGCAAGTCTAACGCCCTAGCCATTACGCTATCGCCGCTTCAATTTTAAACAAACAACAAACACCTATGTACTCACCGGAATCACTGTCATCCCGATCATAGTGTGGCCTCCAATACTGCTCATCATACCGCAGCGGAACTTCAGACCTGCCGGTGAACTTAGTAGGGTCCAGGATGTTCTCTACAGAGAAAGCGATAGCCGGCCTGTCCGGGGGCCTTGTTAACCCTAACCTCCGCGTTAAGTCCACTGGAGCGGCCTCTTCGACCCCAACAACGTCGACCTCCCCGTTAGCTTCAGTTTCCCCTTCGGCCTCATCCTCGGCCTTGTCCCGACGCTCCTCCGATCCTCGCGCCATCGCAAGCATCGTCATAGCAAGGCCTATTTTGTTAAAATCTCGATTCGAAACATTTGACAGTTCAATTTGGCATCTCAGTTTGTTAACACTTTCACTGCACACGAGTGTTCTAACTTTTAAAGTTTGTATTTTAAATACCCTTTTTAAAGTTCATCTAATGTGTTTGTAATAGGTCAATTAGCACGGTGACAGTTCAGATCGCACGGTTCGACGCGCAGCGTGCGAGCTACCGGTGGACACGTTCGTCCCAGCCCAACATCCGATAATCACAACTCGGTATCAACTGAAACCGGGAGCACAGAAACGGGCGGGCACATGAAAGGAGGGGACGGGCCCAAAGTGGGGGCCAAAGTGGAATCTCGTCACCCGATTGGCGGCGGGAAACGAGGCGTGCCCGGGGTGGAGAAACGTAATCGAGCAATAAGGTTTAAACAATTTCGTTTAATACGTTGAATTATGTAAGAGAGCGGCGGGCAAGTAATCGCGCACAAGCGATAAGGCCATTTGCGCTACTTCGTTACGTATTAATGGGCCAGGAAATTGACTTATGAATATTAGAGGTCGCGGCGAGTTGAAGATCGGGCTAAAGCGGCCCCGGGCGGCCGCGCGGTTATTTTCCTAGTTAAGCGCTGAAACAATGATGTTTATTGAGTTTTGAACTTAATGGGTTTGGGCGCGCGGCCGCGGGCCATTTGCGCCATTAGCTTAGTTTGTTTAGTCGAAAACGTAACGACTTTTCATGAAAATGGTTTGGCCGTATTACGTTTCAGCTTTTGTTTTGATGGAATATATAATTTGAAATTATCTCCATTCATAACAATAAATAATAGGTTCGTAGTAGCAAAAAAATAAGAAAGCCTTAATAATAAATAATATTTAAATTCTCTAGGGTAAACTAAATCAGAAGCTCTAATCGGAATTATAAAATCACTTTTCTAGCCTAGTGATCGGAGTACTATGTACATATGAGCATTTGACGTCAGCTGATATAGGTCTACCTATATCTATCACTTTAATTTCTCCAACAGAGGGCGTTTGAAAAGGACGCTGCAGTGAGAGGGTCAACGACACGAAAGTTAAACGTGGCCTATTTAACCTTTCCTTTATTGGTATTTATATTTCTGTTTATGTAAACTGTGTAATGATTTTACCAATCCAAGAAATACCTACCATATTGTGTAGCGTAGTGCTGCTACCCAGTGCTAGTGGTCACCGTCCTCTACGTGTGGTCACCTGTGACCAAAGGTGAAGAAAAATGTACCTACTTAGGTATACGATGGTATGTTACATACCTATTATTATTATTTTATTATATCGGTGGTGCTCAGAAGTCCTGCGAAGGTCATCAAGGGGGTTGTCATCAAATGTCCAGTCTTAAGGACACACGGCTACATGCGTACCATTCAATTCCAGTAGGTACATTATATGAAAAGAAAAATGTACAAAAATCTGATTCCATGTGAAGTCAGCTTACGTATTAGATCTGGACGCAAACATCCGCAATCCAATTTCTGGGGTATTAGGTACAGTGGGCTATAGCTGTTACCTGACCCACCGAGACCCCGCCGTCCCATATATGCCTACACGAAGAGACTAGCTGATGCAGAATAAGTAGGTACTGATATTCGAAGTCAAAGTCATTTTTTCAAGGTAGACTACGCTAAGTACTAAGTAGTTATGTACCCACTTTTTTCATTTTCACATTATAGACAGCCCCTAAAACGCCCGCCCTTCATTCAAGTGCACCAGATCAGGTCGGAAGCTAACCAATTAAAGAAAAGGCTACGATTATGTTTGAATCTAGGTATCTTTGATCCTTGCCCTGAACATGAATTTAACTGAACAACATAAATTTTCCTCTAGTCTAAAAAATCTCATTCATAGCTAACGGTCAATATTCTACCCAAATCGTTATAGTTTTTTCCGTTTCTCAGTAACGATAACTGCAGTTTTGTAAAAAGTGTAGCTTACCAATAAGTACAACTAAACATAGCGAAGTTTTACTTACTATAGGGAAAATCAATTAAGTACGAAATTGAGTGTTAAATCTACCAGTTGAATGAATTCCTTTCATTCTGCTAGATCCTTGCCAAGCGGTAGGTAAATTTAATATCTGTTATGTACTTTTGTGTGAATTCTGCCAACCCGCAGTAGGCAAGCAAGGAGGAGTGTAGTCTAATCCCTTTCGTACTGAGAGGTGACCCGTGCCCAGCAATGAGACGATGTACCTGATAAGTTGATGATAATATTTATTTTTTAACAATGCGGGACACACATTACTTACTAGTATTCTTGTTATTCCTTCGTACTAATCTAAAACTTGTATTAGGAGTACGAGTAGGTTCACGTCGTCGATATTGCAACGGGTGGGTTTCGAACCGGCAACCACATGATCGGAAGTCCGACTACCTAGCCAATAGGCTACCGCCGCTTCTAAATCTAATTAAAGCATTCGTGATGAGCATTAGGACAGCGTCGCAGACTAGGGCTTATCCCCTCTCATTCTGAGAGGAGATCTGCCCAGAAATGGGCGATCTTATATAAGTAAATATAAAAAGTAAGTAGGTACCTAATATGCTGCTGCCAATTTGTACTCTTTTGAAGGTTTCCTCGTAAGTACATGATACATACCTATAGTATATATAGTTGGGAGAGACTAGCTACCGAATGGTAACCACGCAATGTTATTCGTCAACGAGGACGCGTTGGTTGGCGAGATGAGACTGCCTCGTTGGTCTAGTGGTCCCGATCGCGACTGCTACGCTAGAGGTCTTGGGTTCGATCCCCAGGTCGAGCAAAGTGTTATTGAGTTTTTCTATGAAATTCTCAGTAGCAGCTCGGAGTCTGGATTTGTGCCCGGTGAGTGGCAATAGGCTCGCCCCCTATTACATGGGACCCAAACATACCGGCGAACTGTGGGTGTACATTAAGTACACCTCTGCCTAACCCTTCGGGGAATACAGGCGTGATGGTATGTATGTCATGACATACCTATAGCTCAAGGAAATCCCTGCCAGTTTTCGTAAATGGTATCTGTGGACGGAATAGGTAGCGATAACAGTTAAAATAGTTTTTTTCCCTTCCATCAAAATTGTATAGGTACCTACTTAGCTAATCGTAAAAGCTATCAACGATTTATTGAGTCGCCACGTAAACTGGTAACTTAGGTAAAAAACAAATAAAATCGTAAATGTAGTATCGAGTATTTATTCCAAGCTTGTTCTGGGGCTGATTCGAGCAGCAAGTGGATACCTACCTCTGTCTGAACCTGACTTTATGATTTTGTGCTTGATTAATGACACTGAATAAAACTATATCTACCAAAACCACTAGGTAGCGCATAATGATCTACATGATTACACGTTACCTTTTCATCTTTTTGTTTTTAGCTTTTACTATTCAGCGTAGATTTAGAATTAGAACAGCAAAATATAATCTTTAAATCAATATATATTTTGAACACGTAGCAATTTTATAATATAACATTTAAATCAGTTGGGAGAGACTAGCTACCGAATGGTAACCACGCAATGTTATTCGTCAACGAGGACGCGTTGGTTGGCGAGATGAGCTCGATCGCTTTTTGCCATCGTGGTATGAAAACAGGATAGAAAATCCTAGATGATCCTGGCTTTTAGCCAGCTGTGGCACACAAAAGGAACTAGGTACCTACCTACATAAAAAATAACCTATATTATTAAATAATTAATGAACGTAGATGAAGCGAAAGTAATATACCAGGATCGCAGCAAGTGAAAATCTATAAGAACTTAGTCTCTACTTCCATGCGTAGTGTGACAATATAGTATGCATTATAAAATAGCCCCTTTGTTGACATCACAGAACATGTGTGTTGCTTGATTTTGCTATACACTTAGCATATTGCCCCGCCACATTTTTTTTCTCATTTTTCTGTCAATCCAAAGGTTGTCCGGTAGATATGGCGTATAGCGATAATACCGCCATTGTACCCTTAGTTTAATTATGTCCTTATTAATGTTGCTTCTTATTATGGTGTACAATTAAGTTTATTCTATTCTATAACCAGGGTACCTACGATGGCAGTGTTTTTACCTACTGATATAGACACGTCACTTCAAACTTTGATACCGTACCCTTTGATCCGGAGCCTTGTAGCCGTAACGTAACACCATGCCTCATGCTCTGTCTACTATTGTGACAAAGTTCATAGTTTACCGGTGACCACCGTTTACATCGGTGCGTGGTCGTGCCGCCCGCTGTCAACCCGTCACCACTCGCCACTGTGGCCGGGCCAGACGAGAGTTTTGCTCCATTTTGTATTTACACGGCTAATCGCAGCAAAAGATCTAACATTTAGACTCACCAATGACATGCACGATCTGTGCCTTTCGACACGCTACTCCGATCAAACGAGATCCGTTTACAGGGTGGTCGATTGAGGGATTTTGGAGGGGTTGAGAATTTTAATGGCAACATTTTTGCGTAAGTGTCTTATGAAATCTAGGTTTGAGAACGGATTATTTTTCGGAGTAGAATACGAAATAAACCATACTATCACGCCTGTATTTCCCGAAGGTTAAGGCAGGGGTGTAGTAGTTCTAGAATATTATAGTACCTACTTATTAGCATGTCTAGGTATGTGCCAGCATGAATGGGTCAGCACGTCCGGGGAAGTACCTACTACCGTAGTAGCAGTATGCATATCTGCTGTTGCGTTTCGTACGGTTAGTGTGGAGCGCCGGAGGCCCAATACCTCCCTCAGTACCCTCCCTTCTCCTTTCCTCCTTCCCCTCCCTTTTCTTTTACACGATCGGCAACACGCGAGCGATAACCCTGGTGTTGCAAGCGTCCATAGATTACGATAATCGCTTACCTGCTATGCTTGTATGCTTGTTTCTACCTCAAAAAAAAACTGATCCATGTGACACAGTTTTTACTATTTAAAGTCATCTCCTACCCTAAAATACATATATAATAGGTATGTTGATTTAGTTCAGTTAAGGTACCTTATGAGATTTTATTGAATTTTCTACTACTTCAATAAATAGCTCTCCGTGACGTTGTTCTAAATTTTTCCGTTCATTAAAATATGACATACCTTTTATAAGTAATTTTATTTTAGTTATATAGCAACAAAAATAAAATTGTCCATTGGAGGAGGTTTTTTTTTAATTTTCTTCACCTCGATGTCATTAATGTTGATTATCTCACGGTGGCGCGATAAAAACAATAAAATATAAATTATAATTTGAATATACCTACACCGCGTTATAATTCGTTACGTACTTATAATATATTTTAATGCTTAGGTTATATTCACGTAGCGATACCAGCTACAGCCTGTATAAATGTCGAAATCTCAACAAAAAATTGTCAAATTCCATCTCGTAGCATTTTAGCTGTGAATGATTGGAGGCGCGACGGGCCCCCATTGTCCCCACAATTGACCCACGCTGCCACCCCGCCGCTGCAACCTCTTAACAACACTTTTTAAATTTCCTCGATACATTAACACACGTTTTCGTAGAGTTTGTTTGTCAATACGATGCCAGATTGTTGAAAGATTCAATTTAGTTGTTTTGCTGACCTATTGTGGGTTGTTCATATACCTAATTATGTATATTAAAATATGTTAGTTGTTGTTTATAGTCTACTACACCTTAAAGTCAGTTCAACTGCATAATTATGTCACAACATATCAAATAAAATTAATGACGATACAAATCTTCGTGTTTGGGTATTAACAACGTGTCTACGTGTTTTAATCTAAGTGTGTAATGTCATTGCCACTTTACAAGACCTATTTTATCAAATAAAATCCAAACCTATAATTAATAACTAGGAAGTTAGGAACTAACTTAACTAACAGACCAATATTTATTGATGAAAGAAAAAAGGCCAATTGTAATTGCACACATTGTTATAAAAAAAACGTTTCTGAAATAACACCAATTAAGTTGAACAATATGTATAGACTTTCAATGTTTTCACAGTCACCTATGCAATAGAACGCGGTGTAGGTTGTTGGAAAACGTTCAAACACTCCACTACACCGCAAACAACACTCGTATCTATTTGATTTGCACGCACAGCGGGTGTTCTTTGTGTCAGGACACTGTGGTCTGTGTCAGATCCCGCTGTGAACACCTCGTAGCGCCGCGGGAGCACTCTGTGCTACTAATGGACGAGTTGAAATCACTAATTATATTTATTATTACCAGCTTCTTGATGAAATGGGTGTTTGATTGTACCCAATGATGTGTGTTATCGTAACGGTGTCCGGCTAAAAAATACTTAGATGAAAGATAAATGGATTTTAGGAGACCGATCACCACATAATTTCACGACTTTACTTATAACCTAACCTAACCTAACTATTTTCAGAGGACCGACAATTTTCCAGTATGTTTTCTCACATCCCAGGTCAAATGGTGCGAGCATATTGCCTCATATCCAAAGTATGATGAAGCCATTGGGCTTTTCTATGATACTTTCAGTAACTTGCAAACCAAGCTACTGAAAATATCATAGAAAAGCCCAATAAAACTTTGCTCAACCTGAGTAGATATCGAGCCCAGAACCTAGTTCGTAATCATGGTTGCGAAAAAAACGTATAGTCGATATATTGGCAATTTCGACAATTAGTAAGCTACGAACTTACGAATACTATGGCACAAACTAACAAACAATAATTGGTTCAGGGTAGCAGTAGGTACCTACCTATTGTACCAACGTTATACCTACAGCAGTGATGGATCCAGGATTTCAGTTTTGGAGTGGCTAATACTAATGAAGTACTTAACTAGTTTAATTTAAGATTTTTCAGGGGTGGACCCAGATACTTTTGTTGTTTTCACAAATTTGGTTTAGCATTAATTTAGATTTTGGCATAAAGACTTTTACTGTAGCGTCCATGTCTATCCGATACAGGTGAGCCCTCCTCTATGTGAGGACTGCGGGCCCAACTTTACAGTCCAAACTCGCTTATTTGAATTTCCCAAAATCTGATTCCAACGTTCACAATTCTTTGGGAATGTTCACTAATTCCTAAGCACCTTTTCAAAGAGTTTTAACAAAGCCCTCATACCACACGCACATGGCGTGCAAAGTAGGTTTTTTCATCTAGAAAATACTATATCACTAAAAAAGTAGTTTAATACACAAATTCAAAAGCCAATATGTACGTATTTTTTTATCCAAATTATAATCATTAGACTCAACAATTGAGACGAATAAATAAATGCCACATTAGTTTACTGAGCCAAAAAAATAATAAGCTGAGCTCTCTGCAATTTTCTGGCTAGAAATAATTCTGAATTTAAAAATGTTCATCATTAATACCATAAACAAGTGGCACCGTAAAACAGCTGTCCGTTTCACTGGAGATATTAATTAAAAAGTTTTTTATGCGAAAAAAAATGGACGAACGCACCACGCCTCTGGTCCAATTAAAATTCTAGCCGGATTCATTACGACACTTTATTTTTTAAGTGTTCGTTAACGAATTCTGTCAAAACAAACGAAAATTAATTTGAATATATTTTTATCAGAAAAATCGAAGATCTTAGTTTGATGTTTGGCGTTAAGTTTTTTTTACATGACAGTGAAAAAGTGGTAATTGATTTTAGGTATTTTTTATTCACATTATATAATTTTAGTAGATATTTCAATTAGATAATCTTGATTTAGGTAGGTACCTTTATACTTACATCTGTTTCAATCATAATATCAAAGATTTAAGCTTAAAAAGATGAGAATCCAAACATGAGGTTTGTACCCAGGAAGTTCTCGCCGTGATATTTAAAGACACATTACCCTAAAATAATAATCACAGAGTCGTTGTTGGCCAAAATTTTGACAGTTAGACCTTCACCGGCTTTCGCCACAACCAAGTTTACATTATAGTTACAAGAAATACCTTGCAGATTACAAACTCAGTACGGAGATGTTTTCCCTTATTTATGATGTGTCGAAAAAACAAGTCAACATTATTAAAAACAAAGATTATTTGAGAATAATGTATAAAGTATATTGTGTTTTCGGTCAATACATAAATAAAAGAGTAAATTTCATAGTGTGGGATGCTAACAGATCTTTTAAACTGCAATAAACTTGTCATGGATTACATTTTATTTTGACGCTTTGATCCCAGGTTTCGAGTTCAAAGTAGACAATTACAATATATCAATCTAATGTTATTGAACTGAACAGTCTCAAAGAATTCGAATATTTCATTGTTTTGTCTAATATAAATGTAGTGTGTGTAATTTTTCATGATTCACTAATCAAATATATCTACCAACGCAACGTGAAGAAGCTGTTTATTTTTATAAACTTTTACTTTAATATTTCTAAACATTTTTAAACAATTTCTGCTTGGCATTTGTTTGTTTTATATCTTGTCCTTCTTGGGTAGCAATGAGTGTTAATAGTTCATAATTCCACACCTATCACTTATTTTAGTGATTCACTAAGAGCTAGTTCTTTAAACCCATCAGGCAGGAGGAGTACTAAGTAACTATCAGAAAAGATCTTAAACTAAAAATACCATACGATTAAACAACCCCATGATCGAAATATTATAATAGCTGCATTAGCACAGTTGGAAATATGACAATATAAATGGAACGAAATAAAAAGTAATAAATTTAGGTAAATTAGGTGCAGCCGCAACTCAGGCCATCACGTTGTCACGCGTATCGCACGCCAAGAATTTTAATAACCAATTTGTATTTAACAAATCTGTTTCAAGACAACACCGTTTTAGGGTTCCGTAAATTAAAAATGGGTTTTAAGTTGGAATTTCAAAAATATGGGTAAAGAACAGAATTCCATAGATCTTAATTCACATATTTAGGGGCCTACATTATCATTTCAGAAACGATAGACGCGTTTGCCGCTCTTTAAAAAAAAAGATGCGGAAAACCAGTCGAAACTTCGACAAAATATCAATTATTATTTACATTTACAAACAAAATTATCCGAATCGGAATAATAATACTATAAAATTAAATAGTGTGTGTTATAATCTTCAGCCCTTTTGGAGACGGGTTAGGGTTTATTCGCCTGCTCAATTGCCGAATTACCCCTTAAAAAAAATCAAATAGACATCTCGTAATATGGGGCGAGAAAATATATGACTTGATCGGTGCTAGGACCTCTTTGAGTCTAACTGGTTAGCGACCACTCTTACATCGGAGTCTGTCGTAAAGCACTTTGGTATAGCGACTTTTGCGCGTAAGAGTTACCCTTCGGTTGCTGCGACTGGCAGTCTGCAGTTCATAGGGGCTGACGCTCGGTAACGCACCAGCAACTCCTTTGGTGTTGCAGGTGTCCATGGGCAGCAATGATCAGGTGGCTCGTCAGCTCCTTTGCTGGCTTGTATGTGATTATATTTTTTATTACATTCGCAGTACATACTTCTATACAGTTTCCCTAAGTCCTGTTTCATAACGCCCACGAGGTGGAAGGGATAAAATATATATATTTTTAAATATTTGCTTACTGTAACCATTTTTAAGAAAGATGACAGAAGAAAAGAGTCAAAGAAGACTTTATAAAGATAAGATAAGATGTAGAACAAAAGAGATGAGGGCAAACGAATTTTTTTCGTTCATTTTCCGCTTTAAATAACAAAGCGAAAAGGCACGTCAAAGATATACGGAACCACACTCATGCGAACAAGTTCACACGGCGTCAAGTTTTAGTCAAGAGTCGAATTCAAGTCTTTAATTACAAACGGTGTCTTCCTCAGTTAATTGAATGTTCCTTGTATAAATAAGAATTAATATACGCGTTCCGAAACCAGATTGGATTGTTATTGCTCTGTTAGCCTGGCTTTGATGCGTTTGAGTAATGGAACGCACGCGCGCTCGTTTGTCGCGCCAATAGCAATTGCCGCGCTTTTTTCTTTTTTAAAGTGCTTGACTTGATTTTCCTACTAGAATATTGACATTAAAACAAGCTGTACTCAATATCGAGCAGTTGGTACCGACGCGACGATACTATTCGGTATAGTAACTATCTATATCTATCTACAACCAATGACTTATAGTAAGTACTTAGGTAAGGTATGCTGCTGGTTTCGGGAACTCCACGACAGTCCACGTGCGGGTGAGGAAGGATTATTATATTTATTCAGAATACCCCATCTCCTCAAAAAGGTCAGCAGCATGCAGGAGGTATGTACCTTTATTAAATTTATTTAAGAACGTTGTATAGGTACTGAGCGTTGGTGTTTAGTCAAACCATACATGCATAAATTTTATGAAAAGTAAGGTAGAAGTGATTTGCTGATCATAATATTTATATAATACATAAGTATTCATCAGTAATTCATAAAATTTCTAGTGAAAGAAAAATTCGATCTCAGGCAGGGTTTGAACCTTTGTCTCTCTGGTTAAGTACACTAGACGCTTTGCCAACTAAGCTACTGAGACCACTGCCTGTGATGTCGAATTTCTATTCAACATTTTACGTCTTCAGGCGACGCCATTTAAACTTGCCATGAAATAGGTAACTCAAACGGTGGGGCGGTAATTACTACGTAGAGTTATTATGTAGATAGGTAACTAATTAATATTTTCATATACTTAATTCCAAAATAGTATCAGCTCCCCACTAGATACTGCGAAGGTAATTTGTCACATACACCCAACCAGTCGCGTGACGGGCCCAAATGATTTATCTCCTCCCGAACAGACAAAGACTTCTCCAAATAGGCCCCCCTCGTAAAGCAAACACTCAATTTAAGGGTAATTACTAAAGGAAAATAACCTCTAAATTGATCGCGCTAAAAGTTTATTTTCCCGCCAAAAAGTTTCACGTAAGCCGACTGTCAACGTGTGCGGATGCGTTCGGATACATTCCCCAGTTAATTGTATGTATCGCACCGCACAAAACACATTTGTCAATTGTCGCCGGCCTCCCTTATAACGGAACGTAATTAGTTAAACAACTATTTCTGGAACGCTTTGACGGCTTATTAAGATTTCAAATTGAACACAAATTAGGTGTCATGCCTAACTGATTACTAACCTATAATTTGTTTTCGTGTTTCATTGGGACATTGAAAAATTTCAGTGTCGACGTGTCGACAGTCTCGTTTTCCGGACATCAAAAAGCTATCCTTTAAACGGGATTTGGGAAACAGAATTGATTATTTTATTTTAAAATAGATATTGGCAGTTTTAAACAACTAATTAGTGGCAATAGCAACTAGGTCCAAAATCAATAGACTAAAGACCAATAGGTCCTCACAATAATAAAAAATTGTCATGAGCTTAGGAAAAAAAAAGAAATTGAGCGGTTGTTTAAACATGTCATGTTATACGGTTCTTATGTGTATAAGACAAATATAAATTGAATACTTGGTTAACAATTTATTTTATATTTTTACTTTTGTTGTACCTAGGTAAAAAGAAGTATGTAGTTATTTTAGTGAAGGAAAAATACGACCGCGGGCAGGATTCCTATTTTTCCTTCACTAAAATAACTTAAATATCTTTGCATGGAAAATGCCAAAAAAATACAAAATGATAAATACTTAGTACCTATGTACTTTTTTTAGTAAAAAAGTATACAGAACTTATTATAATAGTCCTCATGAATTTGTAAGATATTAAATATTCTAGTAGTATTGTGCAAACGAGATTTGTTTGGCTTCATTTCCATAAACATACCTAATGCAAGTGCTTTCAAGCTTCCAACAGGTTTATTGTGTTTGCGAAGCATATTGTATAACATCACTGGTGTAGAAAGTTCTACGATAAATGCTGATTTTCTAAAAACCGTAAATAGCTTAGTGAAGTGCCTAATATAACATCAACATTACGATCATTGCATGTTCCCCTCTGCAAATATCTCCATGTTTACACAATATGTTAAAAGCATCCCAATCTAATTAAAACTCAATAATAGTTTTAAATTAACTCAATCTCGCCACATGTTTAAATATCACCCAGCTAATCAGGGACCGTCATTGATCGATTCAACTCGACTCTGGTTTCCCAAGCAGTGCCATCTGTGAACAGACGAGAGATCGACTGGTGGCAGCCGTACAAATCGATTCGACACATCGAGTTTTTGTAGAGAAGCGCGATTGTTGTGAAAACGAATCGATTAATTTGTGTTGAAGATGGAACGAAGTAAGTATTCCGAATTTTCATTCGATAACATTTTTTTCCTTGTTAGTTAATTTATTGTGTCAGCAGAAAATACACTTAAAAACAGGATCGTGGATTTACTTCAGACCTTATTCATATCTACGAGCCCTGAGTGCTAAAATTCGTTACTATCAGGGCACAATTTTGTCACTGCATTATTTTGTCTCGAGCCTTAAATACATGGAGCCATGCCTAAATATAAACCGTCTTGTTATAAAAAATAAAAACTTAGTACAATTATCGCCAGAAACTCCTCAAATCTAATCATATCCCACTATTTGCTACTTCCCAATGTTTATGTTTTTATTGTTGTTATGCCTGAATGAATAAATAGCATGAGCAGTGATAGCCTTGTGATATGACCATTGGACTGCCAAGTCAAAGGTCTCGAGTTCGAATCCAGGGCACGCACCACTGTCTTTTCGAAGTCATGTGCGTATTAATAATTAATTATCACGCGCTTAAACGGTGAAGGAAAACATCGTGAGGAAACCTGCATGCCTGAGAGATTTCTTGACGGCATGTGAAGTCTGCCAACCCGCAGTAGGCTAGCGTGGTGGACTATAGCCTAATCCCTCTCGTACTGAGAGGAGACCCGTGCCCAGCAGTGGGACAATGTAATGGGTTGATGATGATGATGATGATGAATAAATAAATAATAAATTAAATGAAAAGAAAACTAATATGCGATCAAAGACGTATATCGTTGTATGCAATACGGTTAAAATCCTTGCATTGAGATATCACATTTCAAAAACAACCACAAAATGATTGTGTAACATCGTTCAAATTACATTTGGTCCACCCCTAGCACGTTTTTTAATCCGATGCCTTTACACGAACGCACCGCAACGAATCCGAACTCCGAGCCATCAATTAGTGAATGCTCTCACAACATCGCGTTCAGGTTTTTTCAAAAACATACGGCTTTGGTACCGGGTGAAAACAAAACTAGGAAGACGCGAGATCGCTTGCTGGAGGTGGCAAAAAAAAGTAGCCATAGATACTCCGGAAATCGTTACATCGTTTTGATTGCAAGCGTTTGTGATCCGTTTTATTTGATTGGAAACATATCCGTTGTGTCTATGCGTGCAATAACCGGAAGCGCTGATTAATCCATTGAATGAAGGAAAGAAGTTGCTCATAAGTACTTCATTATCAACTTTTGTTTAGGTACATAGTTAGTTGTTGTGCCTCATTGGCATGCCTACATGCTAGCATGTATGGGTCGGCAATTCGGCATGACCGGGGAAGATATCGACATCAAGTAGCAGTATGCATACTTTCGTGTTTCGTACGGTGAGTGCGGAGCGTTGGAGGCCCAATTCATCCCTCAGTTCCTCAAATAGGCTCGGCAACGCATCTGCAACCCCTTTGGTAATGCAGATGTCCATGGGCGGCGACGACTTACTTACCATCAGGTAGCTCGCCTACATAATAGTCACTAAAAATAGTGAGTTTGTAAGCGCCATTCATCATCATCATCGACCCATTACATTGTCCTACCGCTGGACAAGGATCTAAGCACTAGAGTACCTACTGCGGGTTGGTAGACTTCAGATGCCGACAAGAAAATCTCTCAGGCATGCAGGTTTCATCACGATATTTTCCTTCACCGTTTAAGCGCGTGATAATTAAATTAATACGCACATGAACTTGACTTGGCAGTCCAATGGTCATATTACCTACTATGTCGTCATCACTTTATAATAGTAATATACCTGTGGTATGTATAGTAAAGATACCTGTGGTTGCAATAGTCAATATCAGACTTGAAAGAAGCTTTATCGTTCTTACTGACATCGACATCTGGAGAATATCTTTAGTAATTAGATATAACACAGCAAACTCTATCAATGAGCCAGTGAGTGGCGGCGCGCGCGGCGGTAACCTTGCTGGAACAAGTATTTATAGGTATAATATTGTTCATTCAACAAGCACTTGCTAATAGATGTCACTATTATTATATAAACCTGCGGCTTATGACTCTTGGTATTTATGCATCCCGTTCACAAAGAATGATTTTCTATGTGTGGAGTCTACTAGTTTTGTGCCCAATCAATGGCAATAGGCTCGCCCGCTATTACATCGAAAATAAACTATTAGAAGTACGTAGTTCTCCCTCTCACGAAGATAAGATATAAAGAAGATTCCAAGCGTCTCTGAATTGCCTTAGAGTGCAGATGCATATGTATCTGCGTAAGCCATGTATAATCGAATAGGTATAATCCATGGGGGTTATGCCCTTTTTAAGAGGACTGTTATAGTCAATTTCGGAAAAATATATAAATAAGCATCCGTCGCCAAAGATCATTAAATTGTATTGGTTTTTCTCAAATTGTACGTCTCTAACACTTTCTGAGGTCATAGTGACAAAATATTGACATCAACTATAGCTTATTCATAACATAACTGATTACCTTCTGACCTCTTAACAACCTTTCGACAAAAAGTTATCAGATATTAGTGTAAAATTATGTAAAATATATATCCTACTTGAACGATTTCTAAGCAAAAGTGTTACGCTGTATGTTAACTACTCCGAGCTGCTACTGAAAATTTCATAGAAAAGCTCAATAACACTTTGTTCAACCTAGGAATAGAACCCAGGACTACTAGCCTACCAGTCCCACTTAGCACCATGGGTCCAATGAGGCATATTATGACTGTATCCTCTACAATATTTCGCTTCGAGGCGCCACAGACCGTCGCACCACTAATTGGGCTCAGTTTACTCCGCATCCAGCTATGTCACCATTCAGCCCAACTTGAGAAAATTGAAGCCGTTAATCAAGTTATAAGTAGCAAGATTGTTTTATGTTTTAGTCTATTTATTTGTCACGGTTCCAATAAAATGATTTCAAAAAATGTATTTTTCCTATATTGCTTGACTAGAAGACTAGAAGTTTTTTTTACAGATTTAAACAATAAGTAGGTACTTAAATGTCATTACTTTAAATTGGACGATTAGCTCAGCCCACGGAAGAGATAAAGAAGATTGGAATGGCCATGTGGGCGGGGCAGGCGCGCCACAGTCTTGATTAGAAAATCATAACTCGCCCGAATCATACATTCGCCGCGTTTAGTGTGCTTATGACTACTTCAGAGAACAGAGCTCCGCTTTAAACTGCCGTGTTGTGTTATTCTTACGTAATAGACAAAATGTCAGACCACCAGTATATAGCGTGGAGGTATATATTTCCATCTGTAAGTCAAAAATAGCATTTATTTGCAAAATAATTGGTAAAAACATAAAAATATACTGATCACTATGAAATTCCAAACATCAATCATATTATTGCAACAAGTTACAAATAAAATACATTGCCCGATGTGTTCTCGCTTAATCAACACGATGTCGTAGTCCGCTTGCAATGTACTGCATGCATTGCGTTCTCTACTCTTCAACCATAGCCGTTGTTCGTCGTTTGCCGGGGTTGGCCGTGAGTGATGCACGGCGTACATCTATCGATATCGAGGTGACCGGTGGTGTAGTTAAATAAAAGCATCGATAGAATTCTCAACTATATTTACGTTTGACAAAGATTATTTTTGAAATATTAAATATTTAATTGATGGGAGTATATTTTTAGTTAGATGTATTTTATATTAGGTATATGAATCATTGAATGAATGAAGATGAAGCGGCATAGACCATTTTATTTTACATCGATTTTAATACTGAATAGATACAATATAGTCTAGTCAAATCTAAGTCAAATACTATTTTATTTAAGTTTTAATATTTGATTCTATTCGACATATTATTCATGCAATTAATTATAATAATGTTATGTTATAACTCTGTTATGTTACGTTACATTTCCCCCAATTGCTTAATGATTACGTTTTGTTCCAAGGACATAGTTTCTTTTAAATTAATTAACATAACATAACATAACATACCATCACGCCTGTATTCCCCGAAGGGTTAGGCAGAGGTGCACTTAATGTACACCCACACTTCGCCGGTATGTTTGGGTCCCATGTAATAGGGGGCGAGCCTATTGCCATTCACCGGGCACAAATCCAGACTCCGAGCTGCTACTGAGAATTTCATAGAAAAACTCAATAACACTTTGCTCGACCTGGGGATCGAACCCAAGACCTCTAGCGTAGCAGTCGTGATTGGGACCACTAGACCAACGAGGCAGTCAGACCAACGAGGCAGTCAAATTAATTAATATTAAATAAAAATTGTTCTTGATTTTTATGTTCCCCTTTTACTCATTCAATATACAAAAAAATAACGGACAGTATTTATCGATAAAAAATATCAGCTTTTCAAGCACTAGCGTATGCTTGTTGCGAGTGTGTGTCTTATCCCTACGGGAACTTGGTGCTAGTGTGTGAACAAATTGCTGCCCACCGCTTTATGTGTGTGTGATTTGATTGTGTGCGAAAAACTTGTAAAGATAACGTTGCGTATGTTTGAGAATTGAAGTAGTGGGAGTAAAGCGGCGACACTGGTCCTAGAACAAAATAGCAGCTAGGACCTTTCCAACCTTATTTATCTCTTCCGTGGCTCAGCCCAACGCAGATAAGTTTGAATAAATCATGCCTAGATGCAAAATCCTTGATGTCGGTTTTCTATTACGGGTGATTGATGTGATACAACTTGTAATAAACCATGTACCTACTATACATTCCTGTTTAACGTATCCCATATAGAAAAAAAATACAATCGCTTGTCGCTTTTGGCGCCAAATACCAAAGCCAATAAATTAATATTTGTGCATAACATCGTCAAAAAAATGACAGAAATACAGGGGCTTCATCAATTGACGTAATTCTGTCAATCTGTTATTGATAGCAAGATTTTTTTTAATAAATTATACATATCTTCTTACATTTTGAAGCGGGCGGCGCGCGGTTGTCTAATGACTAGGGCGTAAGACTTGAGATCATGTGGTTGCCGGTTTTAAACCCCCCCATTGTACTATCATAATTAGGACAGATTTAGACGAGGGTTTAATAACAATACTAGTAATTTGGAACCCACATCGCTAGTAAAAATTAAAAAAAAGAAAAATTGAAAATGTAAATGTTTATTGGATTTCGTCCGACCACAATGGTCGACAAAGCCCGCTTGCTTTTGATTTGCTTTATTACTAAAACAGCACATTGTTGTAGACCTAACTCTGCCCACAGCTTGTTAACCAGAATCGTGCCTTAATTATGATTCATATAATTCATAAAACCAGTTCTGCTTTTATTAATTCCAAATGGAGTAAGATTACAAGAAGCTTGTTTTAATTGTGTACTTATATTCATGGATACATTCCAGCTAGTTCAGGTAGAGGCCTGGAGAGTTATTTAGGAACCTATCTAAAATCTCCCATGCAATGGAGAGCTCCCGGAGGTACTCCTTTTTTCCCGATTACAGTATTGGTACGTATTTTTTTTAAGATTTCTAGCAATGTGGATCGCACATTATTAGTATTCTTATTACTAAACTAAATGCTTGTATTACGAGTGGGTTCACGCCAGGAGTGCAATCGGTTGGTTTCGAGCCGGCAACCACATGATCGCAACTCCGACGCCCTAGCCATTAGGGCTTTGTATCACTTGCTTCTTGCCTTACTTTGAAAATATACTTGAATTAGTCTGCTTAAGTCCAGACTAAATAAATATCTGTGTGTCTAATATTCATAAAGGAAAAGTTTACACATCGCCTCGATAGATGGCGTTGTTAGGTCCGCTAAATCACGCTATGGTTTCGTTACCTGCTAAACCATATAGAGTTAAGAATTTTTTTGTTTTTTGAACACTGTTGTTGATCTGAATATAAGTTAGATTAACATAGAGAGTAAATAAATATATAGATAAGTGAGTTCAGTGTTTCACTTGAGGACCCGGGGATCCAATTTTATACATGGTCCTATCGAGTCGAATTAGTGCGTGCAGTGCAGTGTATGTGTGCGCGCAATTTTATTGCAACACCAGCATAGAAACCAGTGGTGGATCGCCACTGAAGTGCTGAGAACCCGCTACCAAGGGTTACACGAGTGTGTGTGTCTTGGAGTGCGGCATCATCGACCTGCAGAGGGCGCCACTAGTGTGTGCACCTAGCAGGAGAACAAAGGAGCCTGCAGAGGCTTCTAAGGAGCCCTGAGGCGGAGAGGAGTCGGCAACGCGAGATTCCCGGCTTTTCAACAACTGAGAGGAGAAGACACGAGCGCCACCTATCGGACACTTCCTGCAGTGAGGTATTTGAAGACTGAAAACCGTGAGTAAACTTTAACCTGTGATTTGTGAAGTGAATATTTTATAATATTGGACTTGTAATAGTTTCTGTTAGTTTTATAACTTAGTAAAAATTTTAAGTAGTTTGGACTTAGAATAATTTTGAGAATAGTGACCCTACGGGGAACCTGTGCCCAATTTTTTCTAAGTGTCAGTCATTGTTCAAACACTTGTAAAATTTTCAATAATTATCTTTATAGACTTAGCATTTTTGTTAAATTATTTCACTTGGAAAATTTTTAGTCTGTTCATTTGCATACATTGAATACTTGTAAGTTTATAGAGATTGTTTTCATAGACATATTTTAAAGGTTTAAAGAAAGACTTGTGATTTTAAATAATATTCATTGATTTCATATGTACATTGCATTTTTTCAATTCTTATAGATTTCAGTAAGTAGTTAAAGATGGAGTCGTTAATAAAATTACAAATTGATACAAAAAATTCTATTGAGAAAAGTAGAATAAATTATAAAAAATCTCCTAAAGAAAGGCTAACACAATCGCATTTAGAGACCAGATTAGAAACCCTAGAACAGCAATGGAAATGTTTTTTAGAATCTCACAGAAAGGTAATAGAAATTTCAACAGATAGTTCACATAGCTATTTTAAGACAGACACTTTTGAAATAACTGAAGAATTTTATATTAACTACAAATCAGAATTGAAAGAGCACATTTCTCAAGTCACAATTTCAAAAAAAGTTTCAGATAAACAGGTATCATCTAGAGTCTGTAATAATGTTAAATTACCTAAAGTTGTAATACCAGTGTTTTCTGGTAAATACACCGAATGGACATCATTCCGCGATATGTTTATATCATTAATCCATAAAAATGACTCGATTGATGACGTTCAAAAATTACACTATTTAAAGGGTCATTTGTCTGGTGAGGCGGAACAATTGTTACGTCACACACCTGTTACCGCCGCCAATTATCAAGAATGTTGGCAAATGTTAAACAAACGTTATGATAACAAACGGTACTTGTGTAATTCTATTTTAAAGAGATTAATAAACCAAACTAATGTATCAGAATCGTCAACTGCCATTAAGGAACTGTTGGATACTACTGTTGATTGCATGCATGGGTTATCAACACTCGGTATTGATGTTGATTCTTGGGATGCAATAATTATATATATTATCAGCGCTAAATTAGATAATGAGTCGCGCAAGTTATGGGAATCAAAGGTCAGTCCGTGTGAAGAGTTACCAACCTTTGAGGAGTTCAAAGTATTTTTAGAATCAAGGTTCCGTTCATTAGAATACCTAGATGCACCCACTACCAGTAAACAAAAATCAACAGTTAGTAAACCAAGGATTCTTCATGCGGTCACTTCAAAAAATGATAACTCTGTTGGGATGACGTGTCCATTCTGTAAGCAACCTCACAAACTCAGCCATTGTAAACAGTTTTGCAAGGGTGACTACAAAACTCGCAGTGATTTCGTCCGTACCCACGGTCTTTGTTTTAATTGTTTAGGCGCGAACCACTCCATTAAATTTTGTCGTATCCCCACAACTTGTCATGTTTGTAATCGCAAACATCATTCATTATTACACCCCAAGGTGTCCTCAAGATCAGCGTCGCCTCAAGGCCTTTCAGAGGAGGCGACAGCAATCAAATCAGCGGTGTCAACATTGAGCACTGCTGTCGGTGTGGTACAGGAATCAGATGTTCCAACCATAACAACTCACTTATCTAAAAAGGCTGTTCCAAATCAGGTTTTACTAGCAACCGCTCTTGTCGAAGCACAGAACAAGAACGGTTACAAACAACTATTGCGGGCGCTATTGGATCAAGGATCTCAAGCGTCATTTATCACCGAATCAGCAGTCCAGTTGCTCGGACTTAAGAAAATACCGGTTAGAAGTATTATTTTAGGCATAGGGGGTGATGAGAGTGCTATGGCTTCCAAGTTTATAGTTTTCGTAACTATTTATTCACGTCACGATCCTAGCTTTAGTTTTCAAGTACGAGCATATGTGTTAAGCACAATCACGACATTAATCCCTGGAGATAAGGTATCAGTACCAACCTGGCATGAACTGGAGAATATGACTCTGGCTGACCCGGAGTACCACACTCCAAACAAAATAGATGTTTTGTTTGGGGCTGAAGTTTATAGTCAGGTCCTAAGAGAAGGATTAATCAAACACTCTCCAGGGCCCTTAATAGCACAAAACACGCGATTAGGATGGATTTTATCGGGAAGTACACGCACAGATTTCGATTTAAATTCAGCTCATTGTCACAATGTTTTACTTAGCATGCATTCTCAAATTAGTGATAATGAAATGCTTAAACGATTTTGGGAAATAGAATCTGATGAATGTTATAGTAAAAAAAGGGTACTTACCCAAGAAGAGCTGGCATGCGAAGAAATTTTCAATCGTACCACTCAGCGAGATAGCACTGGCCGATATATAGTCAATCTACCGTTTAAAGACACAGACCCACAATGTAAGTATGGCCACACCAGGGATATGGCACTCAAACGATTTCATCTTCTTGAACGACGTTTTAACAAAGATCCAGAGATGAAGAGGAAGTATGTCACGGTAATCCAAGAATACCTTGATCTGGGTCATATGGTAGAAATACCTCCCAAAACCGACACTCAGAGAGCAGAGGCAGTATATTTACCTCATCACGCGGTAGTTCGGGAAGACAAGACCACGACCAAAGTCAGAGTAGTGTTTGATGCGTCTTCCAAAGGATCAAACGGTGTGTCTCTAAACGATACATTGATGGTAGGCCCTACTATCCAACCAGAGTTGCGTCATCTTGTCATGAGATGGCGCCAGCATGAAATAGTGTTGTGTGCCGACATCGTTAAGATGTATCGGCAAGTTCTAGTTGCACCTGAACATACCAATTTTCAACGGCTGCTCTGGCGAAGTGATCCGGAAGCTGAAATAAAAGATTACAAATTATTAAGAGTAACATTCGGAACCGCATGCGCACCTTACCTGGCAGTGAAGTCCTTGCAGCAATTAGCACACGACGAAGGAGCTCAATTCCCGTTGGTATCTGAAAAATTAAAAGAAGATTATTATGTAGATGATTTTATGTCAGGCTGTCAGACAGTAGAGGAAGGGAGAAGGATTTATAAGGAAATGAAGGAGTTAGTAGCGAAAGGAGGTTTTGAGTTGCAGAAATGGATGACGAACAACAAGGAACTTGCTAAGGAAATAAAGGATGATGAGGACATTGAGGACGGAGTAGTGGAAATAAAAATGGACGAAGTGATGAAAATACTTGGAATGGCTTGGGATAGAGAACTCGACGGTTTTAAGTATTCGGTAACATTTCCTCTGCAATCGGAATCTGCAACCAAAAGACAGGTCATATCAGAAATAGCCAGACTTTTCGATCCCTTAGGATGGGTAGCACCTTGTGTAATACCAGCAAAGATTCTCATTCAAAAATTGTGGCTGGTTGGGATTGATTGGGACGATAGTTTACCTGAAGAACTCTTGAAGGAATGGAGAACATACCAAAGTAATCTTTTAGACTTACCTAAAATTATAATCCCACGCTGGCTTAAAACCAGAAGCAATGCAGTTGTAGAACTGCACGGATTCTGTGATGCATCCAATATGGCATACGCAGCAGTTGTCTATTTGAGAGTAATTGAAGAGGATAGCGACGCCAAGGTTCATTTAGTTACTGCTAAAACCAAAGTTGCTCCCACGAAGCAACTATCAATTCCACGATTGGAATTGATGGGAGCAGTCATTTTAGCTAAATTGATAACTGAAGTGGCTGAAACATTAAACATTCAACGAGACAGAATACACTGCTGGACTGACTCGACAGTTGTTCTAGCATGGCTTAGTGGACACCCAAGTCGCTGGACAACCTTCGTTGGAAACCGAGTCTCAGACATTTTAACCTTACTGGAGAATTCGCAGTGGGCGCATGTAAGGTCTTCTTTCAACCCCGCAGACATAGCATCCAGAGGTGCGACACCTTCAGAACTTGCACAGTCTTCACTGTGGTTTCATGGGCCATCATGGCTAAGAAATAAAATAATTGACTACATAAAGCCAAAGTCAATTACGACAGAATTAGAGATGCGTTCTATAAAAGTTCACGCAGCTGTACATCAGGATGATCAGCTGTGGACGAAATTCTCATCACTTCAAAGGTTAGTAAGAGTAGTCGCATACTGCAGAAGGTTTTTAAAAAGAAATAAAAAAGAAAGCACTTACCTGACAAGTGAAGAGTTAGCAAAGGCCTTAGAAATTTGTATTAGAAAATTTCAAGAACAGGAATATAGTGAGGATTTAGGTAATATTAAGAAAACGGGAAGCGTAAGTAAGAAAAGCAAATTAAGAGCACTATGTCCTATAATAGATAGTCAAGGAATTCTAAGAGTAGGAGGAAGAATTGAAAATGCTGAAATTTCCGAGGCCATGAGACACCCTATTATAATTCCGCAACACAGTCACCTTGCATTGTTACTTATAGATGAAGCCCATAAAAAGACTCTTCACGGAGGTCCGACTTTATTGTTGAGTTATTTACGTACAAAATACTGGATAGTTTCTGCAAAAAATTTAATAAAATCGTATGTACGTAAATGCGTTATTTGTATACGGCACTCTGCAAATTTTAAAAACCAATTTATGGGTCAATTACCTACCTGTAGAGTTACTCCTGCTAGAGCATTTTTGCATAGTGGTGTTGACTTTGCCGGTCCAATAAATATACGAGTAACCAAGGGTCGCGGCAACAAATCATATAAAGGATACATATGCTTATTCGTATGTATGGTTACGAGAGCGGTTCATTTGGAAGCCATAAGTGATCTCACATCACAAGCATTCATTGCTGGTTTTAAACGTTTCATCGCCAGAAGAGGTCATTGCAGTGACATGTGGAGCGACAATGGAAAAAATTTTGTTGGCGCATCCAAAGAATTAAAATGTTTATTCAGGGCTGAACAATCGTCGGTTGCTAGTGAAATTAGAGATTGGTTAAGTTCAAATAGTATTAACTGGCATTTCATACCACCTCACGCCCCAAACTTTGGTGGACTTTGGGAGGCTGGTATTAAGTCAACCAAATTCCACTTAAAGAGAGTCATTGGCGATTCAACCCTCACTTATGAGGAATTATCCACTCTCCTTGTTCAAATTGAGGCTTGTCTCAATTCCAGACCGATTTCTCAAATTTCAAATAATCCGAATGATCAAATGCCACTTACTCCTGGCCATTTTTTAATAGGTGAACCTCTGGTTCTTGTGCCGGATCGCAATTATGAGTATGCTAATGTCAGCACCTTGAAAAGATGGCAATTTTTGCAAAGACTAACTCAAGACTTTTGGCGACGTTGGTCACAAGAATACTTAACGTCCATGGTGCACCGCTATAAATGGTCCCAAAAGGAACCTGAGCCAAAATTAGGCGATGTTGTTTTAGTCAAGGAGGATAATATGCCTCCTGGCAAATGGTTACTTGGGAAGGTTCTAATAAAGCATCCGGGTACTGATGGAATCACTCGAGTGGTAACCCTTAAGTTTAAAGATTCTGTTTTAAAAAGACCAACAAGTAAACTGTGTATCTTACCTGTAGCAGATTGAACATAGTTTTAAATATTCTTGTAAGTTAAAAGTGTTTCGACCCCCTGGACTTTATGGTGGGAGGTCTTGTTTTTCTGTTGTATTTTCAACCCCCTTGACCTTACGGTGGGCGGTCTTTGTTTATTTTTATTTTACAACCCCCTTGACCTTATGGTGGGCGGTATTTGTTTATTTTTTATTTTTATTTTACAACCCCCTTGACCTTATGGTGGGCGGTATTTGTTTTGTATTTTTTTATTTAAAGGACATGATTCCTAAATATGTCCTTGGTGGGCGGAATGTCTAATATTCATAAAGGAAAAGTTTACACATCGCCTCGATAGATGGCGTTGTTAGGTCCGCTAAATCACGCTATGGTTTCGTTACCTGCTAAACCATATAGAGTTAAGAATTTTTTTGTTTTTTGAACACTGTTGTTGATCTGAATATAAGTTAGATTAACATAGAGAGTAAATAAATATATAGATAAGTGAGTTCAGTGTTTCACTTGAGGACCCGGGGATCCAATTTTATACACTGTGGATTTTAAAATCTGTATTTATAAGCTTGTGCCAATGAAGTTAGTTAGTGTGTTAACTCACTTCAAAATTTGGTCCCCAATTTGGACTTCCTTGCATAAATACCCTGTTTTTTGTGATTTCATTAAAAATATACAAATGTGTGTATCTTTTTTTTAGTTAACTTAGAACTTTGAATGATCCTCAAAAGTAAAAAAACGGATCCGTTATAGGATCCGTTTTTTTACTTTTGAGGAACGAAACCATAGAAAGAACTGCTGTCTTGGGCAAAAGGCTGGGGTGGGGAGCGGGGATCAGGCGGCTAGGGTATTTAAATGTGTTGGATAGAACAACGAAATCATGAAAGTATGTTTAGTAAACGTACAGCTATTAAGTTTTGTAAAAGGTAAATGTTGCAAATGTTGTTGTTTATGATGTTAGTGATAATAGTCCTGAGAGGTTGGTAGTACTTAAGCTTTTATCAATAACTAAGGTATTTTTCCCTACATATAATGTGGACGCAGTCACTTATATTTTAGATGATAGAAGACTTACAAACAATACAGTTGTCAATCAGACTGTTTGGAGCTCTAAAATAACCCCTTCCACTCTAAAAATAAAATCTAAATAATTCTTCAATTACGCTAACATCAAGTTACCTTGATCTTGAGAGCATAAATCCTAAACGACCTGCTCCAACGAAATTAAACTTTGTTATCATAAAACTACAGTTAAAGTTACAATGCTCTCGATTTGTGATAGTAATGCTCAATAGTTAGGGTCTGTTGATTTCTGTAATTGTTTTTGTTTTGTTTTTTGTTCAAGTTGATTATCTAAGTTTCTTATTGTTATGCCTATCGGGAAAATGAAACGATTAGCGGTTAATTGGTAATCATTATGGTTAGCTGGATTATGCCCTATATCTAAGGTACTTATTTAGTAATACTAATATACATAGCTATGTAAGACTGCCTCATTAGTCTAGTGGTCCTAAGTGCGACTGCTACATTAGAGGTCCTGGGTTTGATCCCTGGGTCGAGCAGTGTTATTGAGTTTTTCTATGAAATTCCCAGTAGCAGCTCGGAGTCGGGATTTGTGCCCGGTTAATAGCAATAGGCTCGCCCCCTATACATGGGACCTAAACATACCGGCGAAATGTGGATGTAGTTACATTAGTACACCTCTGCCTAACCCTTCGGGGAATACAGGCGTGATGATATGTTAATATATCTATGTATGTGCATACGTATGAACGTAAAACCAGTAAAACTGAAGAGTAAACTATGTAATCTTTAGATTACGTACGTTTTACGTTTATAAATCGAAAAATTATACTTATGTTACAATCTGTATTCAAAAGCACATAACGCAGGGCTGCGCAGCTTGTAGCAATCCGATAGTGAATGGCAACACTGTAGACCCCAAGAGCACCTGCAAGACACCTCTCGGCTTTCTCTTGCTGGCTGGTCAGGCAAAGTGAAATATGAAGGTAATAATATGATGGTAATGGTTATCTGTCGATGGGAGAAGAAACCCAGAACGATGAATGGTACCTACAAATTTATTTTTGGCATAGCTAATTTACATTGGCGCATATTTTTTACTTATCCTAATAATCGTGTTATAAATATTTTAATATACATATCTATCGATTATTGTTTTCATATTGGGCTAACATTTTTTATAAAGTTTAAAATTAAAAGTACTTACGATTCGTCGAGATACTGTCAATCTTCAAGGACCAATCATAGACAAGTAAATTGGTGGGAAGGAATTTAAAAAAATATCAGGCATTCTGTGGTGTGTAGGTACGGCCTTTTCGTTATTCGAGATTGAGGATGAGGACAATTTAATATGTCTGAGATGACTGTACTACATAAACTAGTAATAAATCTAATAGTTACATTAAGTATTTTTTGCATTCAAAGTCCCTGCTTCTGGTTGACGAACTAATTCGGTTCACAATCGTTACGCAGAATGCTGGTTGGCATGTCTTTATTTTACAATTTCGGATCAAAAAGCACGGATTGATTTATTAGTAACCATTCGTTTTAAATCTAAATAAATCAGGTACTATTACGGTATAGGTACGTATTTGTACGTCTTCGGCTGTCATTGAATGCTAAACAATTTCTTAAAAAAGTTTCAATCTTTCTCAGTATCGGCCTTCATCTTGACCTTACGGAAAAGTTACAATCACTATTTAACTATCTCGCTATCACTGAATTAAAAGACAATTAACTTCGCAGATATTTTTTTATATTGAAAAAAAGATGTGAAAGGAATTTGCACTTCGCGCGTCTAGTAATCTTTATATCACATTAAATTGATATGGCCGACTGCTAAGACGTCTTTGCCGAGTTACTATTACAAAACAAAATAAATTGCTTTTGATCGAGTTTTAAAAAGTGACAAATTATCTTTGCTCATCCCGAAAGGGTAGTTATTGTAATAATAGGGGCGGTAATTCTTTATTTAAAAATAGTGTTGTAATGTTCGATACTTTGAAAGCACACTTGAAATTAAAATGGCGCCAATACTTAGCAGCATCATTAGGTGAGTATTTTTTAATTATTAATTTATATTTTCTTGTGTCGACATTTTTATTTCTTAGTCCCCGCAATATGAGAGTGATTCGTAGGTGTGCATCGTGAAATAGATTTTTTTTATTTTTTTATTTGAAGCCCGTTACGGGTGTGTAATTGGAATACTTTAGGTAGGTGTGCTTCGTCTGGGTGTGCTTCATTTGGGTGTGCTTCGTGGAATACTACGAATTTATCGAATTATTAGAGAACGAGCTAAATGCAATGGCAGTAGGTACCCACCTCTAATTTTAACAACGTATACCTAACCTAAATTATGTTTTTTTGTATCAGTAAGACATATACATTACTGGTATTTGTTATTAGGTATGTATGTGTACATACATACATAACATACCATCACGATTGTATTCCCCGTAGGGTTAAGCAGAGGTGTAGTAATGTACACCCATATTTCGCCGGTATGTTTAAGCCCATGTAATAGGGGGCGAGCCTATTGCCATTAACCGGGCACAAATCCAGACTCCAAGCTGCTACTGAGAATTTCATATAAAAACCCAACAACAACCCAACACTGCTCGACATGGGGATCGAACCCAGGACCTCCAGCGTAGCAGTCGCGCTTAGGGCCACTAGACTAATCAGGCAGTCAGGCAGGTATGTAATATAATAATTTATTGTCTTAATGGTCATCTAATAGTATATAGTCGACCGTGGACTCACAATGGAATGCGGACTTAGGTATCCACTCGGGCTACTCTATCTGCAAGTCAAAGTATTGAGAGCGATTTAGCGCAGGTACCCAATACCTAAAGCAAAGTGATATTAATATGTACTACTTACACCGCATTTTCACTGAAGACAAAACATGTTGCAAACGTCTTTCTTACTCTCAAAGAACAAGTGCAACATGTTTTGTCTTCTGTGGCAAAGCGGGGTTCAAAATAATTATTTCATGTATTTTTCTTCTTAGTTTAAAAAAAATGGGTTTGTTCGAATGCTGGGTACGTCGTCGTGCGAATATTTAAAGTAATTAACCGGCTACGTTTCAGTTTGCGAGCATAGTTTTTTTTATAATAAAGTATGTTATTTTAAAAGCCCGATCTAAGACACCTAAATCCTAAAATTGTCAAGTAAAATCTAAGTTTTATAAAGTACAGACTTTATGGCAGACAGACACAGACCTATGGTAAAAGTCCGAAAATCTCAGATCAAATAAAAAGTTAAGATGGAACTTTGCGAACAAAGAAGTGAGGCCGGCTAAAACTACGTCTAACGGTGTACACCACACAATTACACGCACACATGTATTAGTTAACTACGCCTTATCTTGTCAGTCGAGCTTCGATACCTCGATAGCTCGACTAGGATCCTCGATAAGGCGTAGTTTCGGTATACGAGTGTGCGTGTAATAGTGTGTTGTACACCGTTAGGCGTAGTTTTAGCCGGCCTCACTTCTTTGTTCGCAAAGTTCCATCTTAACTTTTTATGTGATCTGAGCCGAAAATATAATATAATTGTCCCCTATTACAAAGGAGCTAAACATACTGGCGTGTTGTGGGCGTACTTTAGTACACCTCTGTCTAACTCTTCGGGGAATACAGACGTGATGGTATGTTATGTTATCATCATATTCTTCATATAAATAGGTACATAGGTTATACTATAGGTACAGTCGCCAGCAGGTCAAGGTATACAAAACTGTCAAATTTCTCCAAATGATTTTAAACCTTAAATTGTTTTTTTTTTTTTATTCATGATAGGCGTACGCTTGACTTACGCTTTATCTTCAACTATTGTTGAAGATAAAGCTCAAAATCAAATGAGAAAATTTGACATTTTGTGGTAACTTGATGTGCTGGCCACCGTACCTAAAACTAAATTATAATGGCATGCCATAGCTAGGTATAGCTAAGTTGCATGCTCTAAACTGAACTGACAACATTTTATTACTAAACAATAGGTAGGTACGTTACAGGTATTATAATACTTAGTACCAGTCCTACTTTATAACTTAGCAAGCACAAGTACAACACGACCTCGTGAATAATTATTTTATATTAATTTATAATCGATAACTAGCTATATGAAATTAAGTCAGCAATTCTCAACATTATGCATACCGTGCGGCAATAAATACCTTATACACACGGCTAAAGTATATCAAGCTAAACAAGTTCAAAGTAGACTGAACTCGAATAAACACTTTTGATACGGTGGCCAGCACATCAAGTTACCACAAAATGTCAAATTTTCTCAGTTGATTTTGAACTTAATCATCTACACTTTAAGGTTTAAAATCATTAGGAGAAATTTGACAGTTTTGTATATCTTGATGTGCTGCCGACTGTACAATGCGACGCCAGCCTATGCTAGATTTGTATAGGAGTATTTCTAAGGCTTTCATTACAAAAAGGAAATTGATAAAACTCGTAAAGTCTCGAGTCAACAAGCTGTTAGTTCAGACCCCAGACTTTTACTTACATATCTACAGTTTGTTCGAAATAAGTAAGCCGATCGAAAGTTAGCCGTTCCGAACTACCGCGGTGATCAAATCGTTTAAATAAGTGTTTTAATACTTAACTAATCGAAATTGGTAAACAAAATAATTAGAAATGTGAAACATATTCGACTCTAATCTAATTATCTTTGCACAGACTCTTTCTATTAATATTTACCACTTCTAAACCACTTGCAGACAACTTCTGATCGGCTTACTTATTTCGAACAGACTGTACGCATACAACTAAAACGATACCATATTTCTAATGCACCTAGCATTAGAAATATGGTATCGTTTTAGTTGTTTGCGTACCAAAGAATTAGCATTGTGTGTGAGACTTATTAATTGTGAAGTGCACAAAGATAAGTTTTCTAATAGTTAATCCTCTGCAAATACTGGCTTATAATATTTATTTAAAAAGAATTTTGCCATGGAGATTTAATTATAAGGTGTGCTATGAAAGGCTATTTTAGAAATCTGGTACCTTTTCCGCAAGTCCTAGTCACAAAATAACTAAATAATATGTCTCCTACCGAAGACTTATTTAACAAAATCATTGCACGTTTAGTCCGTACGCACGGCTATACGGTAGAGCTATACAAATCTAATTTAGGCTAACCTCTCATTGTACCGAAAGCTTATGCAATGCGAGGTTAGGTAGCATGTATAGTTTAACCTGTAGCCGTGTTATCTATCGTAGAATTAAATCAAAAATATTCACGGGTCTAAGAAAAATGTTGAGCATCGCAGACCGCTGCATTCGTGACAAAGCATGACAGGAAGTAGAATAGCGTGATGTTGCTAACTGAGATCTGAGCTTCTGATTTAGTACTACGATTTAGTAAAACGTAGGTATTGTAATAAGTTGAAGCATAAATAATTATTTATACGATTCCTATTCATAGCAATTTGATAATATGAAATTACATAAAAGTAGATAGTGTCAAATTTCTATGATTAGAAATTTTATTTAACTGGTACTTAAATTTAAGATTAAGTTTTAAAATATTTTCTTCAAGGTCAAAATTATCAGGTCTTTAATTAATTAGATACTCGTTTTGTACGAGTTTTTCCCATTGTAGGCAAATTGATAATTATTTTTAAATGTCTGGAAGTAATTCGATGAATCTGCAGATCTATAAAAATTACTTAGCAGTTTTAATTGCTTAAATTTATCCGTATCTAACGGAAGGCTATTTTGAAGTACAGGCACTAGCACATCAAGTTATACAAAACTGTCAAATTTCTTTAAATGATTTTCAACCTTAAAATATTGATGATTAAGTTCGAAATCAACTGAATAAATTTGACATTTTGTGGTAAATGCCATGCTCGATGTGCTGCCCACCGTACCTACTTACGTAAATAGAGCATTATTTTAATTCCCTTTATCTTCCCACAACAGCAAGTTACGGGAGTCTGTGCACAGGGATGGCAATGGGATGGACGTCTCCAGTTCTTCCGCAATTGCAGCGGCTCGAAAGTTCGCCGCTGCCCCAAGTGCCAACGCTGCAGCAGGAGTCCTGGGTAGCCTCGCTGCTAGTGCTAGGAGGACTCTTGGGTAAGTTGGATATAAAGAAAGAAAGCTCAACCTGCCATTAAATGTTCACTGATCCGTGGATGTAATGCACTTGTACACACGGCTACAGGTCAACTTATACAAAACCAGTTTAAGCTGATCTTGCATTGTACAGACTTCCTATGCAAGACGAGGCCAGCGTAATGCTTATGAAATTACGTCTTTCTCGACACACCCAGAATACAGGAGAAATCTAGTGTCTCAATGTCGGTTTAGTACAGTATTAAGTACCTACAATCGACAAAATTGGCGTATTCGGACCCCTATTTGGAAGCCGCTAAGTCCCATATTACAGATTCAATGCAAAATTTATCGTTTTGATCTCCTGACACTGGTACGGGTGTCGCTGAATTAAGATCGAAATGTACTTCCTTATTTCAAGTCTTGATTCCTAGTAGGTATAAGGGTTTGTCTGGTTTGGACAGAGGCATAAACCACGTATATTTTCCATATTTTCAAATGCTGCAGAACTTATTTAAGCCAGTGATACAACTTCAATCATGTTTTAAAACTGGTTGATGTCTAGGTCCTCTAATAACGGTACCATTGTCCCGCCACGTGGGTCGCCGGTGGATAATCATGGGAGCAAACATCCCGCTGCTGCTCGGCTGGCTGCTGGCCGGCGTGGCCACTAACCTGCCGACGCTGTACGTGGCGCGCATCATGTGGGGGTGCGCCACCGGCATGATGTTCGCGACCGTGCCCATTTATATAGGGGAGATCGCTGAGGTAGGCAACATTTTGAAAGTGTTTTGGATTTGTTTATTTTAGCTTTTAAGGTTTTTCTTCTTTTTTCAATTTCTCCCTCAGTCCCCTTCCTTCTCCTTTTCTCCTTCCCCTCCCTTTTCCTTAAATAGGCTCGGCAACTCATCTGCAACTCCTTTGGTTTTGCAAATATCTAGCAGCTCTATCTATTATCTAGTAGCTAGCCTGCTCGTATGCCGAGTTATCCCATAAAAAAAGGTGATAGTCCAGTGAAACCCTGATTATTATCATATTATCAACCTTTATTTTATAATAAATTTCTTTATTTTATTATAATTCTCGCCCCCTATTACATGGGACCCAAACATACCGGCGAACTGTGGGTGTACATTAAGTACACCTCTGCCTAACCCTTCGGGGAATACAGGCGTGATTGTACGTTATGTTATGTTTATTTTATAATAAAAATGAATTTTAAGTTGGCACAATATACTTTAACAATGTGGTCACTGCTAACAACAATAATATCGTTGGTCAATATAAGTGATTCCTGGTCAGAAAAAGGTTGAGAACCACTGATTTAAACGGCTGACAAGATAATTATACTGTCTTTTGATTTACCAAAAAGATGTTCCTTGTCGGCAATTATACGTTGGTAAGCTACATAATGGAACTATAAAACCATTTATTCCGAATCAGGACAATATCCGCGGCGCTCTGAGCGCGTTCTTCCTTCTGTTCATCAACGTGGGGTTCCTGCTCGCGTACGCCATCGGGCCGTTCACGAGCTACTGGCGGCTGACAGCCACCGGCGGCATCCTGTCGCTGCTCTACGTGCCGTTCACCTGGTTCATACCGGAAACACCCTTCTACTTGGTTTATAAAGGTAGGACCATGTTTATCTCTTGGCATATAAACGGACTAAGCGGAATCATCTCTTGTGCAGATATAGCGGGATTATAAGTCTCTATCTTTCTTTTTCAACTATTCTTTCCCTTTCTATAACCTTCTATATAATAATATTCTATTTTTGGAATTTTTATTTTTTATTTTTGAAATGTTACACTCATAATAATGTTTTTCTTCCATAAATTGATCAGGCCTTTGCTCGGGCGTGGGACACTACATCTACAGGCTAATCTTTAAATAGTATAAAATGAAGTCGCTTCCGCCGTCTGTTCGCTTAGATCTTTTGTACTACTCAACGGATTTTAATTCAGCTTGTCGCAATAGATAGAGTGATTCAAGAGGAAGGTTTATGTGTATAATAAAACATATTATAGTATATGTTAATTGAATCCAGCAGCTCCTTATACTTAACAGTTGCGATCAATAAGGCAGTTATTACATACTTAGTGTACCTACTTACTATTAAAAATTAATCTCGACGTGTCTCTGATTTACAAATAACCGGTTTTTCTACTATAGGCGACATCGATGAAGCTTCAACGATTCTTCAAACCCTTCGCGGAACATCCAAGGACGGTGTTCAAACTGAGCTTGAGGGGTTGCAAGCCATGGTGGCGCGGGAGTTCAAGGAGGAACCCAAGATTCAGGATCTGTGGGCTACCAAGGGTAACGTCAAAGCTCTGGGTAAGTTGTAAAAAATATTAATGAAATTTGTAGAGGTATGTATTTTTTTAAACTAAGTAAATAGTTAGCCGTAGTAGTATTGGCTTAGTTATCAGAAATCTAGAGTTATGGAGGTTTGGGGAAATTCAAAACGTAAAATTATAATAAAATAAATCATTCTAGGAAAGTGTGTGCGTTTTTACGATATCCCGAATCTATCATCGATTTAAAAATTACTGAAAATCTTTGTACTAAAACATCAAAGACTAAGTTGATCATAGGAATGTATGGCATTAACATATCTGTTCAATACTCAATAGTTTATTTGTTAATATAAATTCCGTCATAGTTCCTTCATTCCATAATATAAATATAAACAGGTACTTATTATGGTTTGAAATTTGTGTAACAATTATGGACCCCGTCGCGCACAGCAAAGCTTCAATAGTTTAGTAGCTGACCTACGGAGCTCGTGTCATCATCATCCCATATATATTTTCCCACTGCTGGGTACGGGTCTCCTCTCAGAATGAGAGGGATTAGGTTGTAGTCGACCACGCTAGCCTACTGCGGCTTTGCAGACTTCCCACGCCATCGAGAAAATCTCTCAAGCATGCAGGTTTCCTTACGATGTTTTCCTTCATAATTTATGCGCGAAGTCAGAGGTGCGTGCCTTAGATTCGAACTTGAGACCTTTGTCATGGCAGTCCTATGGTCATATCACAAAGCTATCACTGCACGGATGCTCGTGTGGCTTTAAATTATTTCTGTGTCAAGTTTCATCACAAATCGTTCACCATCGTAAAGAAGCAATAGCTTATTTTGTTGATGATGGTATATTTCCAAGGTATCTGCGTGTTCCTGGCGATGCTGCTGCAGCTGTCTGGCATCGACGTGCTGCTGTTCTACATGGAGGAGCTGCTGGCCAAGGTCGGCACCAACCTGTCGCCCTCTGATGGCACCATCATCATGGGAGTCGTGCAGGTTACATAAACTTAAGTTTGTTAACTAATCGAAAACAATGCTAAGTTCGGGATTTCACATGATTTTGATAACTTTAGATCCATTGCGCCCATATAGCTTTGCCATTAATTCCACACTTGACACAAAACCATGCTAGTAATGGCACGTGGCAAAATAATTTGGGCATGGCATTGGATAATCAAAGCGTCTGGCAGCGACTGGATGCGAACAGTCATATCGGGCTCTATATAGGACAGGCCTAAATGCCTATCCAGTGGACGATAAAATAGATGGAATGGGTAAATTAGGGATTTAGGTGAATTCATATACAATAATGGGAGTAATCTATTTACATTTGAGATCTTAGTGAGGACGTCTAGGAAACTTCCTTTTGAACGATAAGCAGATGTTAGCATTGGCGCGAAATTATCTGTTATTCATTATATTAAGCTTTTCTTATTGTTTGACAACACAAAAAATTTCGTCATCACTGTCGCAGGGCTTCCGTTGGATGACAGATTTTCTTTCAACGCATAACTAAAATAACTATTTATATCAATTTTCATAACCAGTTAACCACCATCCATTGGAAACCGTAATCTATAGGTACTCATATTATGATTAAAAAAATTCAAAGCTAGGTACATTATTCCCGATTTATGCAGGCTATTTTATATCCCGCGAGATAACCGGGATCCAATGCGATCGAAGCCAGATGCAACTCTAGTCATTTACGAAGGTGAGAAAGTTAAAAAATATAGTGTTCCTGTTAATGTTTAGGTGGTAACGAGTTGCGTCACGCCTCTGGTGGTTGACCGTCTTGGACGGAAGCTGCTCATGTGGACCACTTCACTGGGACTCACCATTTTCCTGGTGAGTCAATTGTTCAGTATTTATGTAATAAGCCATCTTTAATTACAGTCTTGCCTGTGCACTATTAGCAAACGTATTTGAACGTTTTGAATGACTTGGTTACCAATAAAAAGTGGAGGACTAAACAATAACATAACATACCATCACGCCTGTATTCCCCGAAGGGTTAGGCAGAGGTGTACTAATGTAAACCCTCATTTCGCCGGCATGTTTAAGTCTCATGTAATAGGGGGCGAGCCTATTGCCATTAACCGGGCACTTACCCAGACTCCGAGCTGCTACTGGGAATTTCATAGAAAAACCCAATAACACTTTGCTCGACCTAGGAATCGAATCCAGGACCTCTTGCGTAGCAGTCGCGCTTGACGCCACTAGACTAACGAGACAGTCAAAGACTAAACAATACTAGTTCTAAAACTAGGAAATTATAATGTCTTCTTTCCACACAAACTGGAAAACGTTTTTATCGTCAACCCTTTTACTGTCCCAAGATGGGAATGGGTTCCTCTCAGAGTGGAGGGGTTAGGCTATAGTCCACCAGGTCAGCCTACTGCTGGTTGGCAGACCTCACACGCCATCGAGAAAATCTTTCAGGCATGCAGGTTTCCTGACTATGGTTTCCAGAATACGATGATGGTGATTATGACACATGATTACGAAATGTCAGAAGGTGCGTTGAACCTAGAATTTGAACTTCGCGATGTTGAACTTCAGACCTACGACTTGGCAGCCCAACGGTCATATCACTAGGCTTTCACTGCTTTCTGAACAACTTTTTACTTTTTCATGAATATTTGAATGGCCCGAGTCTTTGTTTCAAGTAACGTCTTAAAAATTAATTATCAAATACAAAATTAATTGATGTCTTTTTGTCGTTAGACGTTGATCGGCATATACGCGCTGCTTGACTCTTACTACAAATACGACATGTCATCCATTGCCTTCCTGCCGCTGCTGTGTCTCATCGTCTACATGATACTCTTCACATTAGGTAAGACATTTTTGAAACACCAGTTTTACTAAATCGTACAACAGTGATCTTCCCTATTGTGTGGTTCACGTGATAGTCGCCAATGTGCGGGTAAGCCATTACGCTCCCATTACGTTAGAACTTAAATTCTCAACCTCATATTATTGCCGATGGGCGGTCTATGCAATTTAAACTATTTGAGTATTTGTTTTTTTAGAACAGGTACCATGATTATAATTATTTACGTGTAGGTACTTCTACTTCTCTTTCCTAAGTCTGGAAAGAGGGTGTTATCGCCCACGTTGAGAATCCATGCATTATGACATCCGCCAAGTGGCTTTCAATGACCAAATTAATGTTTATAGTAAAATCAGATACCTAAACAGAAATTGACCTCTGTATATATTTGTAGTGCAAAATAAAATATTTGATTCATTGCCTTGATATGAGGTTTCTTCTTGCATTTTTCAGGCGTGGGTCCAGTGCCGTGGATTCTGGTGGCGGAGATGTTTCCGGTAAAAACAAAGTGTTTGGCCGGCGGCATCTGCTCCTTCATGTGCTGGCTGGCTGGCTTCGTTTGGACAAGGTAACATTTAAACTTAGGTAACGTTTAGAAGAAAAGAGCTGAAGATCGGGCTCTGTGGCGTTACGCCCAGCAGTGGGCGAGTATGGGCTGATGATAATGATGATGAACACGTTAAGATCACCAAACATTTTCCTAATATTGCATCTTTAGTTACTGATGCCATTAGCGTTGTGACCGAGCAATAGCTTCTACGCTACGGATTGTAAGTTCGATTTCCATACGGAAAAAACACTTGTATGACCTGCGAGTTGTTCTTAATCTGGAACATTGTGTAGGTATGCGAAAAAATATGTTTGTTAACACACCCAAGTTTCAGAAAAAACCGTATTGGACGTTTTTTACCCAACTACGAAAAGAAAGGACAATGATGTTAACAGTCTTTATATAATATGTATTTATGTGTCCATGTATGGATGTTATTTTAAGAAAGAATTAAGTAATGAGATACGGTTATATATCAGTATTTTACCCAAAGCAACTGCCAACAGACCTCCACAACAAAAATGAAGTGTTAAAACTACATATAATAAATTGTTCGCTAGATTCTTCCGTGACGTGGCAGCATCGTACGGCATCTACACAGCATTCTGGATCCTGGCCGTGTGCTGTGGCATCGGGTTCATATTCTCCGCCACGCTGCTACCAGAGACCAAGGGCAAGACCTTCGATGAGATTCAAGATATGCTCAATAACAGGTAACAATTTAACCCCTTATAATACGCTGACCTTATTGGTGAAGTCTACATAAAGGTCAGGTGCGTAGTACTTGCAACCGGGAGGTGTAACACAAGATGTATGAATGTGGGTGAAGCTACGAGGGTAAATCAAAAAAAACCGGTCAAGTGCGAGTCGGACTCGCGCACGAAGGGTTCCGTACATTTTTGAAAACGGCAAAAAAACACGTTATTTGTATAGGAGCCCCCCTTAAATATTTGTTTTATTTTAATTTAATTATTCATTTTTAAAGTCAATATTGAACTAAATATTCTGTGAATATTTCAAGTGTCTGTTGCCGTTATCAATATCGAGTAAAAAAATCACGTTTGTGTATGGGAGCCCCAGTAATGGTTTTTTTGTAGTATGTGTTGTTATAGCGGCAATAGAAATACATCATCTGTGAAAATTCCAACTGTCTAACTATCACGGTTCATGCGATTAAGCTTGGTGACAGACGGACAGACAGACAGACAGATAGCGGCGTCTTAGTAATAGGGTCCCGTTTTTACCCTTTGAGTACGGAACTCTAAAAAAGTATGCAAGAATCATAGCAATTGGCATTCTGTAACTTCTGTCTACCCCTTTGGGAAAATGTATGTTCAGTGACATAAACATAGAACACAGTTTCACGTGGTTTCGCTTTTATAGAATCCCGGTTGTCCCGTGCGGTAATAAATAGCTCTTCTTAGATTTCTAATGATGATGAAAAGATGTATGAATGTGGAAGAACCGAAAGAGATATGCAAGATTCGTAGCAAGGGGCAGTCCATAGTTTCTGCCTACCCCTGTGGGAAAAAGGCGTGAGTGTATGTATGTATGTATGTTCTAATGATGACAGAATTATTAAAATCTATTCAATAGTTGCAAAGTATTTTTCTCAATAATCACCACCACCTCACCGCACCTTTACCTCAATTTCGTATGAACATCCACAAAATTATATCTTCTTGGTCTATGTTAAGAAGTAAATTTTTACGAAAGAACAAGGTTCAAGTTCTAATTTATTTATTTACAACATTTTTATTCCAACTTATATTAAAAGTAAAAATTCAAACACACGAAACCACTAATTTTCAATCAATTTGAAATATTTACAAGAATTTGACTACAAATCACATGGATATGGATTTATATACTATAACCTGCTTATATTTATTTTCATAATAAAACTATGCTAAGCGTGAAATAGAAAAAGCAAGGCATATTTTGATTTTATTTCATCTTTAGAAATTTCTTAGAGATGCACAATCAAATGAAAAAATACGAATTTATTGGTTTTCGGTGTCAAAAATTCTGAATGTAAATAATTATGGCCATTGTAATTATTATAATATATATTAATCATATTTGTTTTTTTTTTGCTTTTTCAGGACTAAGGAAAACAAACCCGTAGACGTATAGAATCTCTTAAAAATAGATATAGAAATTATATGTAAATAGTTTATGTATATACGAAATATCAGATGTTATAAATAAATTATTACAAAAAACGTGATACAATACTTTATTCTATAATCTTACACAATAATTTCATTATTATTAGGTATGTTATGTTAGATAGATTAGATAAATTTAAAATGATTATCTCTGGAACTGCAGTGGGCAGATTCTAAGTCCGATCACATCTTTGCCTATTTCCGCAACACCACATACCGGGCAAAGTTTGCCTTTATGTTCGGGCAAGAAGGAAGCACCACAGAGCGAGCATTTTTCTTCGGGTTTTCCTCTGTAAATAGGTTTGTAACTAATACCACAGATGTTGAATGGATTATGTTCGTCGTATAGTAATTGGTGTTCGTCTGTGAGCGATTTTTCACACGCTTGTAGAATCTTTCTCGCTTGCTGTGCGACCTCGGGCCTAGGACCGAGTTCTAGAAGTCTTCGGGCGAAGGACGCGGCTGTCCTGTAGTTCTTTAGTTTGAAGAACATGTTGAGAGCTGTTCTGAGGGTCAGGATCTGGTGGACGGGCTGCAGCTTGCAGTGGGTGAAGTACGCCGCCATTTCGCATGTCCGTTTCTGTTCTTCTAATGTGTTTTTCGGCATAGCTGTAGAAGAAATTGATATTGTTTTGAATGACAATAGTGGTAATTTTAACTTAGAATAATTATATGTTTACATGTTATCACGAAAACATCTATAGCATTTCAGTCCTGAATATGACTGCGATATTTTTGTAAAAGACTATATATAATTATCTATTCATTATCGATTCTCTATTGAGTCTTTGAAATGTTTTGTATGGAATCTAGTTCCTCAGTTGACCAATTTTTTATACAAAATATTCGATAGAGACATAATTTTTGATAAGACCAAGTTTTTTTATGGGATAACTCGGCAAACCAGCAAGCATCTCCGCTTATGGACATCTACATAACCAACGGAGTATCAGATGCGTTGCCGAGCCTATTTAAGGAAAAAGGGGAAGGACGGGTACTGAGGGGGGAATTTGGCCTCCGAATCTTCACACTTATCGTACGAAACGCATACAGTAAACATACTGGTAATTGACGTCGATATTCTGTGGTACTATACTAGAGCGGTACTAATACGGAGGTAGGCGGTACCTTTCCTGGCGGTCTCCATCTGCAGCCCCAGCAGGTAGTCCCTGGCGATGGCGAGCAGCTGCAGCGCCTCGCTGAGCTCGGGCTTGGTGTCCAGGGCCAGCAGCGGCAGCGCCTGCACCACGCGCTGCAGCCGCTCCACCGCCTCCGTGAACTTGCCAGCCGTCGTCAGCTGGTAGCACTGCTGTAGTTGGCTCACTAGCTCGTTCAATTTCACCGCTGGGAATGTGGAATGGTTAGGGTAAATAATATTGACAAAAATTGAATTCGCAAAAACAATATTTTAAAGCAATTATAAAACTTAACAGTCATCACATTATCGTTAACATAACAGAAAACGGGTCACAGTTTGTTTACTGTTCTTTATTTATCGATTTCAATTCAGGTTGTTGTAGCATTGTCGTACATATATTTTTACAAAACAATCTACATGAATAGAATTACATTGCATAAAAATGTAACTACACATTTTCAGTCCCAATATAAATTTATTAGATAAAAAAATGTGTCAATTGTGCCGGAAACAATGTATCTATATATCAATCTTCTTCTTATAAATAAAAACACAAAAATGGCTTGACCGATTAGAATAATTATTTTTATGTTTTATTTGTCGCAATACATGAGTAGTTTAAGAAGAAAAATAATCGGTAAAATCTCTTTGTCTGATAAATGTGACTGACTATTGTTTATAATATGACCCATTTTCTGTAGTCGGAACAGACAAAACTTACTGGAATCTTCTCCGTTTTATATACATATTTCGTAGATTTTACCTTTAAAATATTATCAAATCTAGTGTTTTAGTAGTAGTAAAGTACCGTATACGTGGAATAGTATCACAATTTGATACTCACTTATAACCGGCAGCAAATCCTTCCCACTGGCCTCCTTCCAGTTCCGGTGCAGATGTGCGGAAAGCGGCGGAAGGGACGCGAGCGCACCGAACGTTACGCGAGCGCGCCCGAACATGCCCACGAACGTGTGCAGGTACGGCTCGAAGTTCACTATGCCTACTTGTTCGTTCAGTAACCTGGAGAACCCAAATATTGCGTTAGTAGGGTAAATATGGGGCTAAACATCAAGCTGTACAAAACCAGTATAGGCTGGCCTTGAATTGTGCGGAAAACCTTTACAATGGGAGATCAGTCTAAACTGGATGTGTATAGCTTGATGTGTAGCCGTGTGTACAAACCGATTCGCGAAACAGTCAAAGCTTTCTTCATAAACGTAAAAAAAAATATCCCTATCGTACTTGAATAATATGGTTATCAAACAATTTTTCAAATAACCCATTTGTTCTTCATTAACTCCGTTTTTATCAAATAACCCTTTTGTTCCCATATGGACCCGTATTTCTCAAATAGCCTATTTTTTTCTCAAATACACCTGATTTTCTCAAATAATGCATTCGTTCCCAAATAGACCCGTATTTCTCAGTTAGCCCCGTTTTTTTCTCAAATACCCCGTACTCAAATAGCCCAACAGTTCATAGCCGCGAGTTTCTAAAATAGCAATGGTTCTAAATAGCCAAGTGACTCTAAAGGTACGTAGATTACCTGAACGCTATCTCAAACTGTCCAGTAGCCACATGATCATGCGCAGTTTTGAGTTTGCCGGAGAGTGCGACGCTGACGCCGCGGGTCGGCGCTACGAAGTAATCTGTTGTTTCATCGCCGCCGTCTATATCAGCTGTAAAAAAATTTAACATGGTACCTTCATAAGAAAGTAAAGTACTGTCTGGGCAGCGGAGTAATGTACTCTCAAATCTCACAGGTACAAACCCGGACATTATATAGTATAAGTCGGTTTTGTAGAGCTCCTGGTACACGAACCTTTAGTTTATTTAATATCAGCAATATCGAAGTTAGTTAGGAGTTTATATAATATTAATAATAATAAAAAAAATTATTACCAATTTTAAAACTTCAAAAACACTCCGCAATAAAAGAAAACTCGACCCGGTTTTTAAAAGTGCACTGCATGGCAGTGACCATTGCAAGCTGTATGTATATCTTACCGGAGACAGGTGCCAGTTCCTCAGGTAGTTCCAGATCCTCATCCCCAACATCCCAGCCGCCGTCATCACAGGCATCCTCCATAATTTCTTCACCGCCATCATCGCCCTCGCCCTGAACAAACAAGCAAAATTAAATTATTTACGACTAAGATGAATTAATTATACATACAAACGATGCTCATTGTCTTTCTTGCAAGCCTACCTTAAAATATTACAATAAATAATATTTTAAGTAATAGTAATAATATACACCGCTGCCTATCCCTTCGGGGAATACAGGCTTGATGGTATGTTAAAAGCTTCAAAGAAAAGAAGCCGAGTTTTGTCACAGTTTGTGTTCATCCAAAGGTTGCCTGGAAGTAATCGCAGATCGCGATAAGCCCGCCCAATATATGCAGCTTGATGTGCTTGCTGCAGCATAGTGCTGAGATAGGGACCCATTCTGACATCGCACAATTTTTGATTTGATAAGTTAAATTGATTGTTTTGTATTCTTTATTGTGTTTGACTGTCAGAATAAACTTTCTTTCTTGCTTCTTTCTTCTATATATGTATCATAAAATATACAAAATCTATGCACATTTATTATTTTTTCTTGGTGTACAATCGTCTTTCTTATATTAAAAATCAATCGCCGTTCGTTAGTCTCGCCTAACCACAAAAACGGCTTGACCGATTAAAATAATTCTTTTCATGTTTTGTTTGTCGTAATACATGGGTGGTTTAAGTTGAAAAATAATGGGGAAAACTTGAAAGAACACTTTAAAAATAATAAATAATATTGGTATAGAAAATCGTCGACAATGACTTGCGAGTTGCGATACAAAACTGTCATGTTCCCCCCGTCAATCTAATCTAAGGCAGAAAGAAGTTTGCCGGGCCGACTAGTAAACTATATCTATACTTTATATTATAAAGCTGAAGAGTTTGTTTGTTTGTTTACTTGAACGCACTAATCTAAGGAACTACAGGTTCGATTTGAAAAATTATTTCAGTGTTAGATAGCCCATTTATCGAGGACGGCTATAGGCTATATATCATCACGCTAAGGCCAATAGGAGCGGAGCATAAATGAAAAATGTTCCAAAAACGGGAAAATTTAAATGCAGAAAAGCCGAGAAACCACGCGGGCGAAGCCGTGGGCGGAAAGCTATTATAAATAAATAAGTAAGTAATACAGTACTTGATTGTCCTGCAGTACATCGTCGTCGTCTCCCCAGGCGCCGGCCGCCTCCAGGGGCTCGTCCCCGTCGGGCGCCGCCACGCCCGGGGCTGCGCCCCCCGCGCGAGCCCCGCCCGCTACCTCGAAGAAACTCCTACAAACATAAACCATTCTATTTTAAAACGAGAATTACGCAACAATGAGACGCGTCAGTATAGCTAGTGTTTATAGGCATCGGTTGCCACTTAAAGGTGAACGCACACTTATCAGAGCCGAAAGAAGTGTAGGAACGAAAGAATCGAATTTTAGAATTACACGAAATCCTATGGAACACCGCACATTTATTCGCGCCGAATTCTGAAGTTACCCAAATTGTTCAGCGCGGTCGATTCTTACGGCGCGGACAAGTGTCCATAACATACCATCACGCCTATATTCCCCGAAGGATTAGGCAGAGGTGTATATATGCACACCCACATTTCGCCAGCATGTGGTCCCATGTAATAAAGGGTGAGCCCATTGCCATAAACCAGGCACAAATCCAGACTCCAAACTGCTACCGGGAATTTCATAGAAAAACCCAATAACACTTTGCTTGACCTGGGAATCGAACAAAGGAGCTCTAGCGTAGCACTCGCGCTTAGGACCACAAGACTAATGAGGCAGTCATCATTGAGGAAATTGAGGAATTTTAAACGAGAAATGTTAGTATGATATCTGCTGTGTACGATGTTCATTCTAAAACATCCTTTGTATCATTGAGATACAGTTTAATTTCCTTGGTTGTTCAGATTATTTTGAGCAATTGGAACGTCTGAATATTTCTGACGCTGTATGTACAATACTGGACTAAAGAGCGCCTCTTAAGTCTAGTGGTCCTGAGCGCGACTGCTACGCTAGAGGTTTGATTCTGAAGTTTTTCTATGAAATTCTCAGTAGCAGCTCGGACTTTGGACATATGCCTATTACACGCCTCCCTATTACATGGGACCTAAACATACCAGCGAAATGCAGGTTTACATTAAGTGCTCTGCTTATCTCTTCGGGGAATAACGGCGTGATGGTATATTTAATGTTCACAATAATAAAAAAACAGTCATAGTACTTACTTAGACACAGCAAGAAGAGGCCAGTTAGGCTGGGCGTTGTGCACGGGTAGCGGCGGCCGAAGCAGCTGAGCGTCGGGGTTCGGTTCCGGTATGGGCAAGTTAGCTGCTTCTAGCATAGCCTTCAGCTGTTCAGCCTCTTCTACTTGCTTGTGATTGATCGCTGTCAAGTACGCGAGCGATATCTGGTAGAAAAATATATATGATTTTATAGCTCCTGCACTGCCCAGTGCCGAAATATAAAAAACGTTGTCAAAATATACAAGGTATTTAATATATTAAGTTTCCACTATTGTTTTGGTTGCCCTAATCTTATTACTTCATGTACCAATATATTTTTTTCCAGATCAAAAAGCAGAACCTCTCCTTCTATATTTACTATTCTCGAATTTTCTGTACTATAATATGTATGTATACATTATATTATTTATATGTATACATTATAAACCCTTCCTTTTGATTCACTCTATACCGCGTGGAGATTAGGTTATCACATTAATTGCAACCACATATTCTACATAACGTATTTTGACCATACACAACTAAAAAAAATAAGTACAATAAGCATTTTAGCCCTGGGATCGTTTTTTCCATTTTAGTATTTAACAACATCATGTATTGAATAACGATAATCACCTGACCTAAACTAGTAGTTCAAAGACCCGAGAAAATTCAAACGTTGCCGTTCCGTATTACTAACAATTATTAGAAACTTAAACTAGTTAAGCTAAAAATGACCTTATAACTAACACTATTAGGCCTTGTCTATGCGCATAATTAAAAGATAAGGGACCACAGCGAAAGATAAATAAAAAACGTTCTTAAAAATATTAGTTTAAGGCATAAATCTCTATGCGCGATACGGGGGTAGGTGTCGTCAGAATTCGTCCTTTGTCGGCGCCGGCGGCGGCGGCGCGCGACTACAAAGTAAAGAAACGGAAGCGGCGCGCGGCGGCGCGTGCGGAGCGATTGATTCAGTACGCTTCCGGGGTCCTTAAGGATAGTTCGTGTGTTGCTTATTCGCACACGCGCCCTTCGTATTTTTATTGTAATTGTTTTGAGAACATTTTCGTAAATTTCTTGTTTTGTTTGTTGGATACGTTATTATTAGTTGTAGATTAGTTAAGTGTTGTGACAGTTCCTCTGAGATCGGACGCTTTTCTCATTTTTTGTTTGTGATAGGACATTTTATTAGTTAGTGAAGTTAGTGAAAGTGGGTGAGCATACGTTATCATCAGAGTACACCGACATGGTTGATTGAATGCAACCAAAACAGCGCTGCTGGTGTTACGAACATACCGACAGAGGTATATCGTACCTACCTATGACGGTGCTCATATGCATTCAGTTGCATGGCGGCCATAACGTAAATTTTAATTAATCAATTGAACATTTGGACAAGTGTAGGTTTATTAAATTGAATTATTATTATTGTGCAAGAATACCATAAAGTTTGTGTTGAATTGTTGATATCATCGCTCCGAGCGTCCTATCCTATGCCTACTTGCAAGTATGTAGGTACTTACTCGCCGCGGCGGCGGCGGCGACGTTGCCGCTTTTACAGGTCAGTATACTGATATTATTGAGGGTGATTTATTTCGAGCCAATATTTACGGTATTTATTTTGTTTGAAAAATTTAGTTTTTTATTTTTAGTAAAATTGTTTATTTTATTACTCAAACAGACTAATGATAACTTGGAATGACCGCTGTTTAATTTAATGTGATAACCTAATCGCCACCCGATATATAAAAACCCGCATGAAAATCCGTTGCGTAGTTTTAAAGTTCTAAGCATACATAGGGACAGGCAGACAGCGGGAAGTGACTTTGTTTTATACTATGTAGTTATAGTGATCAGTAATATTACTTTTGGGATGGATTGATCAATCAATTTTATTTTCACTATAATTGTTTCTTTATACTATAAGCTACCAAATGCCTTAAATTTGGTGTGTATTTTCCTGTAATTCGTCTTAAAACGGTTCTAATAGACATTTAGTTATTCCCCTGACCTGTCCAGCATTCTTGAGCAGTCGTATAGTCTCCCTTGTGTCCCCGAGCAGCAGCGCGCCCTGGAACTGTGCCGACACGTCCTTGCGGATCTCGGCGATCTTGGTCATCTTGCGAAGCTTGTCCAGGTTGCCCGTGATCAGGTACAGGAACGACAGCTTGTCGAAGTTCTTCGTACGTTGGTAGCACATCTCTACTATCTGTATAACACGAAAATGGGCTTTACTTTTTTTTTTAATAAAAAAGCTTCCTAGCAATATGGGTCGCACATTACGACATCGCACATTAAGTAATCTTGTTAACCCCTCGTGCTAAGCTAAATATGCTTGTGTTACGAGTGGGTTCACGTCGGTAGTGCAATGGGTGAGTTTCGAACCGGCAACCACATGATCGCAAGTCCGACTCCCTAGCCATTAGGCTACCGCCGCTTATTTTACTTGGTGAAATAATTAAACGTTTGCACGAAAACATGACTATGAATGAATATTTAAACGATTTTTCAAAACAGTGAAGGAAAATATCGCATGGAAACCTACACGCCTGAGATTTTCTCAATGGCGTGTAAAGTCTGCCAACCCGCAGTAGACTAGCGTACAGAGGAGACCTGTGCCCAACATTGGGGCAGTATATGGGTTAATTACGATGAATGATAGGAATATCGCCTTGTACTAAAGTTCTGTACTAGTGTTAATAAAAATCCTACTAATCATAAACACAGGTCTGACAGAGGTTTCCTGTATGACAACTCGGCACTTGATGGTTGCATTAAGACCACCTTGTACAGTTCTGTACTAAATTGTAAATAAATATCCTTTACCTTGTCCATCAGGTAAACCACTTTTTGACAGATGGAACTAGTGATTGCAGGAACGTAACAATGCGATTATCGATCCGATTATTGACACTTTGATTACTGTCTAGTATTGATTATCGATTGTTAGGTTTTCGAATCGAAAATGGTGCAACGACGACCAAAATAAATAAATATGCATAATATTCATATGATTGTATTAATTTTTATATAATATTAATTTTCCATCCATTTCTTTTCGAAAAGATTGTTTAATTTATATTTTATTGATATTAGAGTGGATGCCATTTTCCGATACTAATTTAATGTCAGTGTTCAAAATGATTGCAGCGAATATATTCGATTGCATCACTAGACACGGTAGAATGTCACTCTATTTAATATGCTTAACAATAATATTTTTTTTGGAAAATCTATTACATTTATGGTATTATAATGTCTACAAGAAATCATAATTAAGATAATTGAATTACATAAGGTAGATAATATATTTACTTTGTTACGCATTTCAAAGTTAACTTTTACGTAATCTGGAACAGCTACGCTCTTAGGCATCTGTCAAAAAACGGTTCACATAATGGACAAAGTATAGTAATCATAAAGCTGGGTCTGACAGAGGTTTCTTTTGTGACAACTTGATGGTTGCAATAACATTGCTGAGTACAGTCCTGTACTCAAGTATAAATAGATATACCTGATGGTTGCCGGTGGTGAGCGCGGCCCTGGCCAGCTTGTCCCAGGCTTGTGGCTCGTCGAGGCTCTTGGCCGCCTCCAGCGCCACGTCGATGTTCCCGCACTGCAGCGCCAGCGACAGCCGCGTCCGCGCATCCTTCACAAAGTGTAACGCCACTTCCGGATATCCTGGAATAACGAACAACGTTCTACATCACTTTTCCCTCTAAGATAGAACAGTACAGTCGCCAGCAGGTCAAGGTATACAAAACTGTCAAATTTCTCCAAATGATTTTAAACCTTAAATTGTTGAAGATAAAGTTCAAAATCAAGTGAGAAAATTTGACATTTTGTGGTAACTTGATGTGCTGGCCACCGTACAATCTGTTCGAAATAACTGAGCTTGTATGAAAGCCGTTCCACAGATAGCCTACTATTTTGCGGTTCACGTAACCCATGTTTATTAGGATAAATATTCAAATTCGCATATGAGTTACTAGAATATATATAAACATCTTTATTTGCGATCAATAATAAAACAATTGAGTACTCGACGAAAAATTTCCGATAAACCAAAAAAGAAATAGTATTTGGCGCCCAAGGGTGAACGTTTAGCCTTAAACTAGGGTAAACTGTATCTTAAAAGATAAATATTGATGAATTAGTCACAGCGCATAAGATACGAACCTTTCTCTTGCAGATATGCGATGATGCTTTGTCCCACCAGTTTGGCTGTGCGCACCATGTGCAACACCTGGTCGTACTGACGAGTGACCAACGCCAACTTGAACCTGTCCACACATCATACATACTATAAAGTACACTCGCCAGCAGGTCAAGGTATACAAAACTGTCAAATTTCTCCAAATGATTTTAAACCTTAAACTATTAAAGATAAAGTTCAAAATCAACTGAGAAAATTTGTAATTTTGTGGTAACTTGATGTGCTGTCCTGTAATGTACGGTACATCATATAATATATTATATACTATTATTATAAAGAGGTAGTTTATGCGTTGTGACGTTGTAGGGGGCAATCTCTGGATCTACTAAACCCATATTGAATTCTTTCACCAATAGAAAGTTACATTATTTTTGAGTGAAATACGCTATCTATCCTGTAATCTAATCCTGTAAATGTAAAGTAACATATAGTTCATGCCGGCGAAGCCGCGGGCTTGTTTATAATAAAATTCGATCGCAATATTTTTCTGCACTCCATCTCTATACAGGGTGGAAGGGACATCGACGCAAAACTGCTTACCATGAATTCAGTGTATGCATCTGGACCACCTTGTGTTGATATTTTTTGTTGGTTATAAAAAAAACTGCTATTTTTGCTTGAAAAAAAATGCCTTAATTTTTATACAAAAGTGCAATCTACACGGTCAAAATGTATTGCACAGCAGATTTATGTTTAAAAGCTTACTAACTAGCGTAGTGGATAGAAAGAAAAGAACGAAAGTTTATTCAGACAGTCAAAACAAAAATAAAACACCAAACAAATAAATCAATAAACATTATCTTGTGCGATGTCAGAAAGGGTCCCTATCTCAGCACTATGCTGCAGCAAGCAAATCAAGCTGCAGCGCTGATATTCTGATAGGGCCCGCTGATGAGGCCAGGGACAGAAGAAAAAAAATATGTAGGCTCTCCCACTCTGAGAGAAAACCTGCGCCCAGCAGTGGACAGGACAATTTGTTGAGGTTGACCAACATACCTGTATTCGGTGGGGTCGATGTTCAACACCTTGGGCCTGCACTCCCTGTCCAGGCACACGACCCTGGCGCCGCTGTCGCTGGCCAGCACCTTCACCGCATACACCGGCACGTCCAGCGTGCGAATTATACCGTAGTCACTGCAGAACACAAGATACGAGATCATTTAATTGTCAAACATATGAGAATACACAGAATAGGACATGCAAGATGTTCATTACATTTTCATACGTCGTGTTTTGCCTTAACGGCGTACAAACATTATTTCGATGCGGAACAGATGTAACAACGTGCTACCTTGTATTTTTTACCTGACGAAAGTGTTATAAGTTTGATAAAAGTAATAACGATCGATCTTAGCGGTCCCCCGATCCGACGAAGTTGGTTTAAAATATTCTACAAGCTAAACATGGAGAGACAATATTTAGATATGTATTTCTTTTTCATTTTACGGGTTTTTGATTCTTTTATTTAATATATTTTAAGCCGTAATTGTCTTAGTACATGACATAGGCCTCCCGTTCTTTCTTTCCGGATGAGAGCTTTTAGCATCCACCTCTTGCAGTCTGAGACTTACTCATCCTGTCAGCTCATTACTAATGCTGGACCAATTCCACATCCGCACCCTGTAGCCGTTTTGTAAAGTTGGTCACTGTCCATAAAATATTTCAAATGATAGTGCAAATCTATCTATAATACGTAATGTCCGCGTATCTGCACTATGTGTAGGTTTACAGGGGAAGGTTATAAGTTAATATTCTTTATTACCTTGCCCACGATATTTTAAATTGGCTATATTTTGTCCAATACTAGTTAAGCGAATTTACATTATCCTCGACGATGTGGCATTTTTTTCGAGACTTCAGGGTTTGTAACTTAGTAAAAGCTGTTCATATAACGAGAACACAGGTTGTACGATACTGAAGAAGAGTAGTTCGTACTGACCCATCTTTGCAGCAGTACTTGATGTGGTTAGCGGTGGTGTATATGAAGACCGGCTGCGGCGCGGAGTCGTCGAAGGCCCCGGACTTGACCCGCGCGCCCTCGGTGACGGCGCACAGCTGCTCCAGGCGCCTGGAGTACAGCGCCACGCTGTGCTTGCCCAGCAGGGCCACCACCGACATGTCCGCGTTCCAGATCGCGTAACGACATTTCGGGAATTTCACCTAAACACACCAATTCCACCATTAAGTACACCTCTGCCTAACCCTTCGGGGAATACAGGCGTGATGGTATGATGGTATGTAACCTAAACAAAACGTTACAGGTAAAGTGAGCCGCTAACATCTTGGCAATAAAATGAATGAGACGGCTAGTGCTGCGTAGTATGGACTATCATACTTCATTGTGGCAGCTATCTCTTTCTATCTTTGCCGGGCTCTATACGTTATATTAAGCTAATTTATTGCACCGAGAAAAAATAAAAAACAGGACTTATAAATGTATTTTTAAAAATCCATTTGCACAAATTAATATCATTTACCGACATTTTTTTTATGGTCCATTTTTACCATAAATAGATCCAATCAAAAATAAGGTTCAAAAATAAGACATTTATAAGCATTTTAATTATATGATAGACAGAGAGCTTACTGTATTGCTACATACTACTATCCCGTATCCAGCCAGATAGTAAAAAGATACTTACTGGATACACATTTCATAACATAGTAGTAATTTATAGGTCCAATGTAATAGGGGACGAGCCTATTACCATTATCCAGACTCTGAGCTGCTACTGAGAATTTCATCGAAAAACACAACAACAACAACAATACTTTTCTAGACATAGAAATCAAATCCTCTAGCATAGCAGTCACATGACATGATAAATGAGGCAATCATCCATTTCATCTCTACTAAATACTACTTCATTCAACCAGATTTGATTACCAGCTGGTAATTCAATATAATTGGGTCAGGATGTTAGTGGACTCACCGAGGCAATGGTCCTCTTCTGCTGCACATCGAGGAGCTGCACCGCATCAGGCTCTCGCAGCAGTAGCATGCCGGTGCCCGCGTACATTATTTCTTCACAAGTCGGTGTGGAAATCTTCTTTGAAACTTCATTTTTCAGATTCTTTATTACCAACTGTGGGTGTGGAAATTAAGTATTTATGAAAACCAGTTTTCACCGGCGTAATAGTGGTTATAGTTTTAAATTTGTTAGTTTTTAAAGTAGGCACTCTAATTTTCTCTATTTTGCCAATATCAAAAGTAAAAAAAGCAGCAAGTTTAAAAATGGCTGTTGGCTCGGTCCACTAAGGGTGATGTATCGCCCTACATTTCGGTGCTCCCTCAATATTCGGTCGCCAGATTTTGGAAAATGTTTTTTTTTGAGAGCTGTATCTCTCTTTTGTTTTAATTGAGCCGTTTATCGCATGACTAGATATAACCTGACCTGGTTGTTCTTGTCGAGCGCGGCGAACCTGTTCCGTGCGACCCAGACGGCGGTGGTGGCCTGTCCCCGGGCCGGCTCGGCCGCGCCGGGCTCGGGCCCGTCCCGCGGCGCCGCGTACAGCTCGTACGAACTGTTGTCGCCCACGCGCCAGTTCACCAGCACGCACCACTCCGCATGGTTCAGCGACATGCTGATAAGGTAACGTTACACTTGCTCATTATTTACCCGTTTTACTCTGCTCTTAAGGGTCGTAGCGTGATATTAAATAGCCTATAAACTTCCTCAAGAAACGGGCTATTAAAAAGCAGAGATTGTTTCAAATCCGACTGGTAGTTCCAGAGATTAACGCGTTCAAACATTTTCTTAGTATATAAGACAGGGACAGGGACACTCACAATGAGACTCAAGTCGCACAGCGAACTATGCTCGGAGTATTTATAAGAATTAAAATCCACAACGAAGTTATACTTCAGAGAACCAAAGTTACCGATAAACCTCAAAGGATTAGCAAGCTGAAGTGGCAATAGGCCGATTACATCTGCCAAAGAACTGACACTAGAATAAATGAGTTCCATAAAACAAAAAATATTATCTTATCTGTGGCCTTAGATTTAATAGGCTCTATTGTATTTAATTACCTGTAAGGTTGATTCCTTCCGCCTCCCTTGATCTGCATAACGGGCGAGTCACGATTAGTCGCCATGTCCAACTTGCGCAATTGCCTGTAACAATACAACATTAGTAAAATAAAAATAAAATAGCTTTCCCAAAAAGAGGTCGTCATAGGATCACAACCTTATTTCCGAACAGTATTCCTGTTCCTAATTCATAAGTATGGTATATTGACACTTAAGGCCGGATGATATCGAAGTACAGAAAAAGAATTCCTTCCAAAGATAATTAAAATAATAATGACCAAACAAATATATAATCAATAATTCAACTTTGTCAAACCTATATTGAGTTTTAATGGTATAAAATAAATGGTATAAATGAAATTTAATGGTATTTAATCACAGTGTGATTGCTTACCTGTCTTTTATATAGAACAGCATGTTATTATGTACGGCATAGGCAGGCCGCTCTCGCTGCAGCTTGAACAATATCATGCCCGCGTCATGGCCAGCTGCGAATAGGTTCAGCGATGGATGGGAAGCTAACACCCAGTATCTGAAATTAAATATATTTTAATTATCCTAGATAAGAAAACATCAGCTCAATTAACTGCCTCAACAATAAAATAAAGGAAAAAAAAAAGGAGGCGGCGAAAAAAAGGAGAATCTCTTCATCATCATTCATCTGTGTTAAAAAAAATATGTTCTTTTGCGCTTATAACCGATTTCATTCTTCTTTCGTCTGACAGGTGACGAAGTTCCGCGATGATCCAGCTTTTAGTGCTTACCCTTCAAGTCCCATAGTATAGACACATTGCAAAATCTATTGTTTAGGTCCCCAAGACACCGGTGTGGGCGTTACAGAATTAACAGTACGCCCTAAAGATACTTGGAGGTTTTCTTTTATGTACTAAAAAGTATAAATAGGCATGATGACAATAATTGAAAAATGAACCTATAATGTCCAGAAATATATACTATTTACAATGAATAAGATATTTCTGCAGAAATTAAAAGTTTAGTAGGAAAAAAATGCAATTTTAAAATAATAATTTAAACCCCCTAAAACGCTTGTTAGTGTCATGGCGTCGCTTGTGACGTCACGTTTGAGTAATCAAAACGTAAACGCGCTGCGCTCGTGCAAGAATTTAGTTATTTTGTGTTATTAAATATGAATTCGAAAGTGTATAGGTGGTGTGGGGTCCCCCAGTGTGAGAATACATCCATAGAAACTCCTAATAAGCTATTTGTGTTCGTTCCTCAAAATAAAACAATACGAAACAAGTGGCTTAAACTTGCAAGGCGAGATTCAAAAGGAATATTGCCCAGTACTCACCTTTATTTTTGTGAAGATCACTTTGACGTAAGTTTTTACATACTTTTGTAGATTCTAGTATATGGTATTTGGTAATAATATTTTGTACGAGGTCTAAATGTAAAAATATAAACAATCTATTTCGAGGTTAGGTTTCATCTCTCATTGCTTTGATATGTATTACGTATTTTATTCATATTTCAGTTACCTAATGATATGGATAATTATATAGAATAATTATTTAATTATTATTAATATACTTACATAGAAGTTTTAACATTCCTAAATTCTGCTGAACAAAAGTCTTTATTTGATGACAAAAACTCTCCCAGCATTATTATGTCGATTCTAGGCAAATTAGCGCTGTTTGCCTTAGTAAATCCTTGATCCATGATTCGTGTCATTTTATATTCGAATTAATAACATTCACACCCAAATAGTACTCGGTATTTAAACAAAAATAATAAAAACACAAGATGTTCGTGCGTGTTGCATATGCGTTTACTCAAGCGTGACGTCATGCGCTCTAATTGATGTTCAAGATATCATGGCCTTATTTTGTAGTTTTATTTTATAAAAATAAATATTAATCACACTTATAATAAAAAAAACAATGCGTATTTTATATTCCAAGCTTCAAGTTTTATTCAATAAATATAGTATTTTATAGTTTTTAATTACTGTCATCATGCCTATTCCATTGCGACTGCGTTTGTTTATCGCGATGGCATTCTATCAATTTTAAACAGTAAACATAATAGGTTGATAAAAGGTCATCGCCTTTTTAATGGAGCGTGAATCAATTCAATTTAAGCCCTATGTCTAAGGTTATAAGACACTACATCAACATTATGTAATAGAGATTCACGAGGTTAAATTGTTGGACCATTCGTTTCATATAAATGAATATTAATAACTTTGCTTTTCTCTATATCAGTAACTACTTAAAAAAAACAATATCAACACTGTAAATATAGAATTTTCTTAAAGATACACTGTAATTATAGATTACATTTTAATTACGTAACTTTATAAATAACAGAATGAACCATTTAATTAAGACCTGTATGTAACCTGTGAATCACAAGTAAATAATTTTGGTTTTGAATACTTGCCTCTCGTGTTCCCTCCTAAAGGAGTGCAAACAAGTCCTCTTGGTCATGTCCCACACTCTGATGAACTTGTCCTCGCTGTTAGACAGGATCAGCTCGTGTCTCGCGTGGAACAGCACGCAGGATACATTGTTGTAGTGACCGCGACATGTGTCCACCTCCCAAGCCTAAGAACATGGTGGATGAGTGACTAAAAGTTTGAAATAATTGTGGGATTTGTATATCAGTGGCGTTAACAATCATCTCTCTTTCGCTTATTTTGTTTCCATAAAACGGAATAGTAACTGCCAGCTTTCTCTTACCCAATAATCCAAACCCAAATCTGTTTGGCCGGTTTTTATCTGCTTCAAGGAACAAGATTTTATAGTTGGATTAAAACGAAATTACCTTCACATTTTAGTATCTATAGAATGATTTACTTTGAGCGAAAACATTCAGATTTGCTTGTTCAGAGATGTAAGAATTTCACAAATATAATTTTATAGCAGCAAAACAAATATACAATTAAATAATACATCTAAAAATTAAGTCTTACCTTCGTTCAAACCTAAATAAAACAATTTAATTAATGACATGAACATGAATGTTAATGTACAAAGTATTTTTTTTTTATGAATCTCTTACATGCAGTAATGTTCCTGTTGAAAAAAAGACATGCAATGTTAATTACCCAAACGAATCGAAGGTGAAAGACGAAGATAACATACTTATTAAACCACCTCAATATGAAACTTTAGATAAATGAAAACTTTGAAATGAAAACCAATCTACATCAACAGGGTAATTCAGGGCGTTATTTTATCTGGAATCTTATAATTTATAAGAGTGAAAGATTTTTTTGTAAATATTTAAATAAAATATTTTTCCATACATAGCTCAAAGTAAAACTTTAGCTATATAAAATTATCAGACTCAAAAAAGAATTTTATAGTTTATAAATACACTATAGCAATTAGCACGCCTACATCTCTGAAGGGTTAGACAAAAGTTTACAGTAACACCCATAATTCACGGGGTCTTAAAGGGCCGAATATTAAAGAGTTTATAAAGATTAAAGAAACTATTAATAGCGAATGTTAAACTTGAGATGATTATTTTTACAACCTATATATACATTAAGTCGAAAATGAGAAAAAGCCTTAATATAACAACAAGGGTCAAAATTAGACCAACCAAAGCTTATGTACATAAGACGCTTCACACCAAAATTGTTCAAGAGTGAAAGACGAAGCAGCCAAAACTCAGACCAGTAAATCCACCAAAGACTGCCTTCAGGAAATGGGGGTAGATATGAAAGACCAGACATCCATTCCTGATAAGTTTCACCCCAATGGCAGGTACCTTGGCATCATTCATCCTCCACAACTTGACTTGCCGGTCATCAGCAGCTGACACGATGAGGGGTAGGTTAGGATGGAACGCAGCCCAGTTCACTCCTCGGTCGTGCCCCTCCAAGACATGTTTCACCACAGCATCAGCCTGCAATATTAGTTGCTTTCAGCAACATTGGTGATGTGTTATAACATCGATATATTATATACTTATACATACATATTTACATTTGGTACTGATATTATATAAATCGTGTGTTTGTAAGATTATTATCTATGGGTTTCCATTACACTGATGCTGAGCTGGGTCAATTGTAATGACCCATTACCATATTACATATAGACAGACCAAGATTTGATTGAAGTTAATATCACATCTTTGATCTAGGAGGAATTGGATTCAAAGGTTTTAGACAACTACTTTTTTGGAAGAAGGGGGAGCTAGAATGACATTAATTTTAAGTAATTCTGTAATGAACTCTAAAACAATGTATAAAATCTGAAATAATGTAAATTAATTGTTCCGGCTTCTCCACCGACCGGGACACACACAGACATCGCGCGAGTGTGCGTGCGAGTACAACGCTCGCTCACCGCGCCTCCATCGCACCGCGCGCTGCGCGCGCCCCATTCGCCCGCGCACCACAGCCATGTAACTACGTTCAGTTCAGAGTTCAGATTGTTTTTATGCAGAATATTTAATACAGTTCTATGTTATCATTATTTAATCAAGCAGTATTATTTAACCGACGATCCCAGACCAGCGACTATCGAAGCCGAAACATAATATTAACAAAACTCATATATTTATATTACGTAGTTACACAACCTTCAATAGTTATCTATTTGTGGTCAAAATAGTCTTCAACTGAGTAATTTTTTGGTATCTTTGCACATAGTTCTAGCAAGCACATGATCAAAGAAGGAAGGAAACCAGGATTTATTGCTGATAAGCACTACTTAGTAAATTAGCAATAGGTGTCTGCTCTCCCCATATTGCTAAAGTACCTATGAAGTACATATTTCTTGGGAAAATTTAAAAATATTTTTTATGATTACTTTACCAAATTCAAATTAAAATAGAAAAATAGCATAGCAGTTCTGTTATAAAGAAATATTATACCTGTCCAAATAGATCTGTTGCTTGTGGGTTTCTCAAGTGCTCAGCCAGGCCTGAAGGTCCTGGAGCCACACTCTTCTTCCTCAATCCAGAGAAGTCCCATACTCGTACGGACTGGTCCAAAGAGGCTGATACAAGGAGATCTTCTGACGGGTGGAATTGTGCACACATTACATAGTGGTTGTGGCCTGTAAGGACACTGATGCACTGTCTGGACTGCCAGTTCCATATTCTTATGGTCTGAAAAGACATGAAAGTTTTGATCATAAAGCTGTAAAGTCTAGAACGGTACACCTTTGCCATACCCTTCAGGGAATACAGGCATGATGGTAAGTCTGTATGCATTGCTAAACTGACTGTATCAACTAAAGACATAATGATTATTTTTTACAACTTTGGAGTAATTTTAAATATGGAAATAACTTTATCTTAGTTAAATTATTCTTCTTATATGAGATAATGTAATAATAGAATAACTAAGTCAAAGTGAATTTTCTCAAAAGGATAAACGGTAATTAATACTACCCAAAACTGACCTGATCATCAGAAGCACTCAAAATCCAGGGGTACTCATGATGGAAGAATGTTGTGCGGATGTAGTCCAAGTGGCCCAGCAGAGTGAACAGGCACCGCCTTTGTTTGTAATTCCACACCTAAAATTAAATAAAAATAATAACTCCATGGCTCTATGAAAGATTGTGTGTATATTATTTACAATAAATTTTAGGTCAGAACAGCTTAACACTAATTTTAGATCTTGTTCAACATACATATCTTGTTTTTATTTTAGCAGTATCTTAAATAAAGTACAGCAATTCTATGTTTTGTCATTGTCAAAGTCACGAAGGGTCAACACATTCAATTCCTGACCATTTTAATAAATTAATCCTATGTTAATAGCCGATTCTAGTGAAGTACATTTTTAAACATAATTTTAGATTTATAAACCAAACAATCTATATTACCTACCTAGCATGAATGTTTACAGTTTTATATCGTCACTGGTATGATTTTTCGAAGGCCCAATTTTCAACAATTTGCAATGTTATATTAATTAATGTTAAGACCTTATAACCAAATGTCAGTTTCGCGGTATTGGCGTATCCGCGACGATATCCTGGACATAAAAGCTGACTGAACCCCTAACGCGACTTGTGTCGAAATTTGAGGTATACTTACCTACCTAGTGTTATTATTTAGACATAAACTTGAATATAATATAGATGTTAGAGGGTTTAAACAGTTAAACATGAACTAATTATACGCACAAAACTATAATTGATACGCCTGCAACGATATACGTGTCATAAACATGACGAAACATAGCAAAAGATTTTTGTCCAACTAAAACACTCATTCTCATAACAAACCTTGATCTTATAATCGTCACCACCGGATACGAAGAGCGGTTGTTGAATGTGGAAGCAGATGCCACGCACAGGACCGTCATGTTCATCGAATTTCTCCAACAGTGTACACATACGATAATCCCAGAGCTGTATCACGCCATTGTGCAAACTGGCCAAAACCCATGGCCGCTTTGCGTGAAAGGATATACCCTTTACCCTCGCCGACTTTGTTTCAAACTTTGTTAGCATATTTCTAGCAGAATTTTGAGAAATTCACAAAAAATCCCATAAAACAGAATCGCTCCACACAATCAAATGTCAGTCGACCGGCTGACGTGACACGTCCAACAAAACTAGAGTTGTGCTAGTGCCTAGCTAAACGGTAACCGGTCACTAAAATATCGAAATCACTATAAAAAAATGTAATGATCGAGCAGGTTATTCTTGATGTTAAACTAACTTTAAAAAAGTAGGAAGTTTTTTGTATCTACGTTACGTGAATCTTCAGTCGATCTTGAAAAATTGTGGTCTTTTTGATTTGTCTAATAAAATAAGATAAGCATTTTGATACTAATGAACAATTCTATACTAATTGGCCAAACACCAATGTTACCAACTTTCATAAGATAGCTTGAATAATAAAGGTTGTCTGACCTTCCAGTATCTGATCAGCTACTGCAACATGTTCCAAAAAAATTAAACAGTTTCAATTATTTAAACCCACCTCTAGTCCAACTAACCAGGAAATTACAGAAAATGTTCAGAAACGCAACGCATAAGTCTTTGGTTTTTGTTTCGGTTTTTTCTAGTTTTCTTTCTTTCTTTGTATACAGTACTAGTGTACTAGTCTTGTAATCTGTGGTATACAGTTGCCAGCACATCAGGTAATACAAAACTGACATATTCCTCCAAATAATTTTAAGCCTTATATTCTTTTATACTAAGTTCAAAACCTACTGAGAAAAATTTTCATTTTATGGTACATATCAAGCTATACAAAACCAGTTTACGCTGGCCTGTTATTGTATAGAAAGCCGAGAGCAGCAGTGCGAGATCAGCTTAAAAATGGTTTAGTATAGGTTGACCTGTAGCCGTGTGTACATACTTTACAGAGCATTATTAGAGTTTTTTTTTACTTTTTATTTACCTTCATCAAAACTCCTATTCGTTCTATTACTTAGGGATGTCGAAAATGAAAAAAAATATCGTTATATCGATATTTATTAAAATATCAATATTAGCGTCGATATATCAAAAGAAAAATATCGAAATATCGATATATCGATTAAATCTCAATAAACACCCACTAAAGTATTTTACCAGTATTCCTTTTTATTAGACGAAATTACAAAAAATTGCTAAGGTTAGAGACCATACTGCCAAGTCTTTAGTATACAATTTCATTAGTAAAATAGTGCAATTAACGTCTTCAGTGTTTAATATACATGCAACAAATTCAGATGTCAATGCATGCAACGTAACAAAACATAGTACTCAACAGTCATAGACAATATAGTTCTTTTTTTTCGTTCGTTCCTATCTTCTACAGTTTCAGATTTCAGCGACTTGAGTGTTTATATTAAGTGCCATAAGAATTTAAAAAATATCGTTTTCGATACAATTTTCGATACTGGATATTTTCTATCGATATATCATTACGAAATATATCGCCCAAAAATATCGATATATTGAATTGAAAATATCGATATATCGATGTATCGATATTTATTCGACAAGCCATTACTAATCTGTGGTCAAAATTTGTTTATCAACAATCTCACGCCACATTTCTGTCAATAAAAATAATAAAATAACTTTAATTCCAGCTAAATACTTATGAAGATATATCGTAAAAATAAGTGTTACAATTATACTATAAATTAGTGCTTAATTTTATAAACCTATTTTTTACATAACCTCTAAAAGAAATCATGTCTTCAGAAAAGCTAAAAGAAATTGGTAAATTATGTATCCCCGGAATGCGATTAAGTTTATCGAATAAAGAATATGTTGCGGGACCTGGGACTTATGAACTCAGAGGTTATATATATGCTTCTTTATGTGGAACTCTCCAAATGGAGCAGGATGAGAACAAGGTACTCAACAATAAACAGTTCAAAGACATACTTAATGTTTACCCTGGCTCATATTTGTAAACCTATACAATAAATACCCCTAAGGCTACTCTCTGACCAATAATCTACATAAATAATTGTTATGTGCAAACCTACCCAAACATGAATTCCATCTATGATGTTCTTTTTTCAGGTGACTGTAGTATCAGTAGAAAGCCCAAGGACACCAAGTATTCTGCCACAAACAGGTGACATTATAACGGCAAAGGTTACAGTGGTTAACCCTAGAATGGTCCAGTGTATTATTCTCTGTGTTGGTTCATCAGTACTGGTGAGGCCTTATAGAGGGATTCTGAAGAAAGAAGACATTAAGGCAACTGAGAAGGATAGAGTGGACCCTTATAAGTGCTACAGACCTGGCGATGTTATATTGGCAAGAGTTGTATCCTTTTTTCTTAATTGCTTCCAACTGGTGGACACCTATGATGAAATGGATGGAGTAAAATAGTATACATAGATGACATAATTATAGCATTTGTAGATTCTACCTACAGTATTTGTACCTGTGTATGATAAATACTATTTAATGATCTAAATAGTCAAAACAATTTAAAATAAAGGTTGGAACCTACATTTTCAAAAACAAATTACTTCAGTTAATGAATTATTTTAACTTTATAGACACATGAACATTTTATTCTTAACATAGATAGTAATTAGTGATGAAGAATGGCATGAAGTAATAGTTTAGGATGATTTTAGGTTTCCATGTAAAAGTCTGTTAAATACATATTACCCTTAACTTGTATAACAGCTCCCAATGACAGAAATCCACTGGTATCACTTATCAACAGCTGAAAATGAGCTTGGAGTTGTAATAGCTACTGCTGAGGGTTCCCCACAAGGCATCAGCATGGTACCTATAAGCTGGTCTGAAATGCAGTGCCCTAAATCATTAGTAAAGGAACCCAGAAAAGTGGCGAGAGTTATTCCAGAGAACATCAATCAAGCCATTCTTCCTGGCAAAGACAACTCTACTACTGAGTTAGATATTGATAAAGAAACAAAATAAATCTACATAGATTTAAGTTTACATTTGTTTTTATTTACGCATGTAAGACATTTATCCGTGTGGGTCGGTAAGAGGTCGAGAAAGAAAGTGTATGGTTCTGATTTGTAACGTAGCGATGGTTATCTCGTTAACTTTTACCAAAACTAATAAGAGTACCTTGTAGGTAAAAATATTTTGCAGGGATTCGTTCAGAAACTTCAATGTAAAGAGTTTAGCTATTGTTTCGTTTCGGAACGAATTTACTAACGTCTATTGGAAAAATTGTTATGTCAAGATCAACCAGTTGTAGTGTAGTGACATAACGTTAAATAATAATCGACTATAATCGATCTAAATAATCGACACTATATTTTTTAAGAATTTGAAAGATTCTTAAAAATTATAGTATTTTTATAAAAATAAAAAAAATATTCTTTTTTAGATTTTTGACTGTAGCTGCTTATCTTCAGTTAATGTCAATGACATTTCTACTTTGCGCAAATTATGCAAATAATAAATATAATGTAAATTGGGTCGATATTATAAAACGAATATAACACCTGTGACGTTACAAGGAACGTCACTCATTTTAAATACATTGGTCATGTAATGTAGTCACAGGTTCTCTCACAGATAGAGCACAGGGCGTTGGCAGCCCGATGCAATATGCTTGCCCGCAGGTTTGAGGTAAAACTGACGTTTTACTCATGCAGCTTGCGGGCTAGGTATACGCAGAGGGCTTACAGCGCTTTAGACGTGCGGTATAATAATTCTCTGAGAATGCCGTTGGGGCTGCCTCAATTTTGCAGTGCATCGGGCATGTTTGTGGAAGTGCGAATAGGTGACTTTCATGCCATCATGCGCAAACGGTGTGCATCGATGTTGTAGTGATTCAGAGGTATGCCTAGCCCATATTAGTATTTAACTACACTGGCGGACAATGTTGATGGTCCACTTATCAGGCCAGAGCCTGCCCAAAGTAACGAATACGATATGTATAGAATATGTACGATATCAATATTATGTTGAGAGTTACTATTACGGAATCTCAAAATGGCTGACTTTTACGCTACATGCATATTCACTAATATGAATATACAGCTGTTATCATAAGATCTATACCTATTACGAATATATTCGTTACACCTCTTTAGAAATTACCAACTGACAGTTTTTATACTACAGCGTAATTGGATGAACTCCCCACAAACTAATAAGATTCCTTGTTAGTATATGGCGCGTTCCATTGAATAATCGCTTATAATAAATTGAGTCGACTCAATTAATCGCCTAATCCAATACACAAAAACATATGGGTGGCACTTGGTGCATCATTATGAAACTTCTGTCATTGTTTCAGGTGACCAGAAGTAGTCTACCTATCGTTTTTTTATGGAAAAATAATATATAAAAATTTAATTAATTTGCTCATAAGTAGTACCGTATCATTCCAGTGTTTACTCAAATAAATATACTCAATGCAATGAGGTCACCATTAGCAGTTATCACAAAGTAAACTTAGTTTGTCCGTGACAAATAATTTATGTTGGATATCGTGAACTATCGTTAGTGTTTAAGAGTTTTTGTAGCGACAAAGTCGTGTAAAAACGGTCTCAACATGAAGTTCGCAGAACACTTGAGTGCGCACATAACACCTGAGTGGCGTAAACAATACATAAACTATGAGGCAAGTATAATTTATCACTTCATACATTCAAAGATAAGGATGCTTCAATTAGCGTTTAACTGTTTATCTACCCACTTGTCATTATTTTTTCAGAACTTCCTTGAACGAAACCATAACGAGTTTTTTTATATTTATTAATATCATATAGCTGCTTTATTTCATCAAAACTATATTTTAAAATATACAGCATATTTCTGATAATAATATTTATATAATAAGAAAACCAACTTCAATAATTTCTAGATCTGTTCTGTATTTTCAGAGTTTTACAAACAAACAAATCTTTCCTCCCTATAAAATTAGCATCTATAGATATCCATGCTAGCTATCCCTTTGGCAGAAAACCTATGATATCCGAGAAATTCCTATCATAGAAATAGCCTAACTTCTAAAAAATACCAAAACAAATAATTTACAATTGCAGTCATCAAGAGTTATTCAGATTGATAGATCTGTCACATGTGAATCATTTTGTTTACACATCAATCATGTTACTGTAGCATGGGTTCTTAATTATCATTATTATTGTAGAAACATGCTAAATTATAATAAGTAAGCATTTTTACAATGTGATATTTTATTTATTTCTTATTGGGTGTAATAGTTAGCCTTGTTTTGAACACCATGATCATCCCCTTACAATGTCCCACTGCTGGGCATGGGTCTCCTTTCAGAATGAAGGGCTTAGACTATAGTCCAACACTCTAGATTACTGCGGGTTGGTAGACTTCACAGGCCATCAAGAAAGTCTCTCAGGCGTGCAGGTTACCTCGCGATGTTTTTCTTCACCGTAACAGTGCGTGATAATGAATTATTTATGCTTAAAATATGTTTCCATACATTTTGCACTGCTCAGCTGTATTAGTTATCCACATCCTTTTCTCAATACCTACTCTCTATACTAAATTGTAAGTTTTAGCATTTCAGCATTGGCATCAACAAGTTCAGATTCAGCATAATACCTATAACTCTACACAAATGACGAAAGCCAAGTAGTCACTACACTATAAGTGTTTCAACTGATATGATAAGGGCTGCCTACCTGTCATCCAGTCTGCTGGACAAAGGCCTCTTTCAGTTTCCACTGAATCCTATCTTCAGCTTTTCTCATCAAGCTGCCACTGTACAAATTAATAATTTTCCGTTGACAATGAGACCAATACCATAACTAGGGTGGACTGAACAGTAACCAGGCACATAACACAGATATTGGAGAGGGGCAGAATTTATCAGACTAGATCATTTTTCAAGGCAGTTATAAAAGTTTGTACCAAATGCAGTAAAATACTAGTTACACTACTTCTTAGCAAGCATAATAGTAAAACATCATCATTTATTTAGAGTTGGCGTAGGATGTCTTTTTTCCATTCATCCCTGTTAGTCATCATCTCATCATCCACCCATCCATCCATCGTTTCTTTGGTCTCCCTCTACCTCTCCATCCCTCCACATCCATAAACTTCACTCTTCTCTCATCATGTGCCCATACAAAGACAAACCGCCGATGCAAAATTAGTTCTATCTTCTTCTTTTTCAACCAGGAAATGAAGGCTATGTTATATACAGCAGTGGAGGAAGCCCCATCAGCTGAGAATGTAGAGCCCGAGGTACTCTCACGTCACTTTGCAAACTTCGACGAAACATTCTTCCATTACAGTGATCAAGAACTTAAAAAAATCAACACATTCTATTCAGGTAAGAACAAACGATTTTTTTGACTAGCATGTCCTACTCTATGTGTCAGGCTATCCCGATTTAGTGTTGCCATGTATAGTGAAGTTGTGTGTATTGATGAGATTCTATATTTCGTCTACCACGCGGGCCCAGTGTGGGTTGGTAGATCGACCATACGTAGTCACATGTCTTCGAATTTTTTATTCTTGGACATGCCTTCCTCACGAAGCTTTCCTTCTCCGTTTTTGGGAAATGAAATGAAATAATTACGCAGTCTATTCTTTATCGACCTATGACCTATAAAAGAGGTAAATCTCACCATACATTGTTTTGTTATATCTCAAAGATATAAAGCAGCGTATTCGATGAAAGATGCCAGGGGTTGACTTTTGCCGATATTTTCATCAGTTATCGTCATATTTAAAGCATTTTACACAAAATCTTAACAAATTATACACCTAAATCTTCCTCGTGATTCACTGTGTCTGTAGTTTTTGAGTTTATCGCAAACACAGACACAGCAGGGGACTGTTTTATAATATCAGTTATTTTTCTACATGTGAGCGTTTTATTTCAGAAAAGCTTGCCGAAGCGACTCGCAAGTTCGCAACATTGCAGAGCGAATTAAAATCACATTTTGATACAATCAAACCTAAAGGCGGCGGTGACAATAAAAAGGCGATGCCGCGCCGGAAAGTCCAGGAGTTGAAACTGGCCTTTAGCGAATTCTACTTAAGTCTAATACTTCTACAGAACTACCAGAATCTAAATTATACAGGCTTCAGGAAGATATTGAAAAAACACGATAAGGTATGTTTTGATTGATAAGATATTTTGATATCTTATTTATAGGGGATAGTCCTAAAATGTACAGTAGACTGATAAGAACGGCACTTCCTATTTACATTTTTATGACATCCTGCACATCATTGATACAAAATAACCACGTGTAAATTTATATTCGATTTGCGTTTTAGTATATTTCAAATTATTATTAGTATAAACCGCGTCTTCTAATAGGCAATAGCATACGTCATAGACGCACGGGTTTCCCCAATGTTTTCCTTGATTAGAAACGAGTTATAAATTATGATTTTCCCTCTTTAAGACTTATTAAAGACCTTAGGGTCATCTTATCATAAATCAAACGCCAAAAGCACTGCAAAAATAAATGACATCTACTATTGGACAGCGCGACTATTTTTAATTTGGGTGGTATAAAAGCCTTTCTGTCAGCTATTCCTCAGCAGCTCCAATTTTCTCCCAAAATTCAATAACATACCATCGCGCCTGTATTCCCTGAAGGTTTAGGCAGAGGTGTACTAATGAACAACCACATTTCGCTGGTATATTTCGGTCCCATGTAATACAGGGCGAGCCTATTACCATTGACCAGGCACAATTCCAAACTCAGAATTACATAGAAACACAAACCCCAATAACACTTTGGTCGACCTGGCAATCAAACTCAGGGCCTCTAGCGTAGCAGTCGCGCTTAGAAACAGGACTAGACTATTGAGGCAGTCCAGTTCCAAAGTCCAGAAAATTCAATATGTATTCATTGGTAAACCTATTGTATATTCTGCCTTGCCGTGTCTAAAAGCAGTGTTACCCCATAAAAACATTGATATAAACCAGCAATTACCTTCAAACATACCTACAAACATATACCCAACTAATGAACAGTGTTCCGCAGTTATTAAACGTGAGCAATGGGGCGCAATGGCGGGCGGAACACGTAGAAACATCTCACTTTTACACAAACAAAGACATAGACAGACTGATCAGCGATACAGAGGCAACAGTCACCAATGACCTGGAGGGCGGGGATCGACAGAAGGCTATGAAGAAGCTGAGGGTGCCGCCACTCGGAGAACAGCAAAGTCCCTGGACCACCTTCAAAGTTGGACTGTTCTCTGGATCTTTCATTGTACTGTTCATCACTGTTGTACTTTCTGGTGAGTATCTTTTTGTGCGAATGAGATATGCAAGAGTCACAGCAAGTGGCGATCTATACTTTCTGCCTACCCCTGTGAGAAAAGGGCGTAAGTGTCTGTATGTATGTATTTTATGCATTGTCCATGCTAAGATTATAAAGTTATTTTATTGAAGGAAAAATTTGAGTGCGGGCAGGTTACGAATCTGCGTCTTCTGGTTAGATAAATCAAACGCTATGAACAGGTTCCAATTCTGGCAGCAGTCGAATTTCTCCTTCACTAAAATATCTGGTGAGTGTTTTTTTACACTATTAAACCCTTCCTGTTTAAACTTCGAAGCAATTTGAAAACTTGCTCGATAGTTGCGAGGGTCGCATGGAAAAAATACTTCTATGAAAATCCTTTACAGTGTCCTAAGCAGTGACATTTTATTTACCAATGGACGCAATACTGTCTGGTTGCGCGTTAACTTCTCTTGTGACTCCTAGTACTCTTAAATTGAGATTGCATTGCCCGAAACTCACCTACATATAAGGACTTCTTTTAATTTCCCGTTCCGGTCCCGATTATAATAATATACCTACAGCAAAAAAAACCGGCCAAGTGCGAGTCAGACTCGCGCATGAAGGGTTCCGTACCATGTCGTATAGGAGCCCCCTTAAATATTTATTTTATACTGATTTTTGGTGGCAATAGAAATACATCATCTGTGAAAATTTCAACTGTCTAACTATTACGGTTCATGAGATACAGCTTGGTGACAGACGGATAGCGCAGTCTTAGTAATAGGGTCCCGTTTTACCCTTTGTATACGGAACCCTAAAACATCGATTCTGATGCTAATTATAATTTGCGTCAGTGATGACTTGTGGCTTACTGAATAATGGAGTCATACATCTACCATAACCGCGAACTGTCCTCGCGGGTAATTGACGTAAAATTCGTTCTATGTTAGTTGGAAATGTTTAGAGACCTTCATTAGTCGCAAGCACGTCAGAGTGTGAGTTCGATATCTAGGTCAATAGTTCACTGCCAGCATTTCTATACATATTTTATTATGGATTATTATCCATCCTTTCAGATTGCATAAATGGAAAGGTTCTTTAATTATTTTTTTATCGGATCGAAGTTTCTAAAGATGAAATTCTAATACGCGCATGAATTGAAAAATCAGAGGTTTTCGCTCCAGCCTCTTAACAATCACTTGTACACACGGCTACAGGTCAACCTATACAAATCCAGCTTAAGCTGATCTCGCACTGTATAGGTTTCCCTTACGAAAATCGGCCAGTGTAAACTGTTTTTGTATAGCTTGATGTGTAGCCGTGCGTACAATACTTACCTACGTCAGTTATGTATTTTTTTTTGCGCAATCAATGTAATTAACTCTAAAGTTTCAACTCAATAGTAATTATCGAATCGATTTTATACACCCTTAACAAACCGGATCAATATACTTAGTTTTTATGATTCACAAAAAACCGTATCGAGAATTCTTCGAAATGTATGTTTTCCTATGATAACAACAAATCGAGTGAATAATTATGATAATAATCTTAAATATGCGTCTGTTTTCATTATGATAATAATCTTAAATATGCGATGTATGTTAAAAAAAAGATCTAGAGTAAAGTGTCATTAAGATGGATTGTTGCCTTTAAAACGAATAGCCGTTAGGATATATGTTCTTGAGTGGAGGTGGAATCCCAATTTGTAATCCTAGTTGACGTTGACTTAACTTGACGAGTTCAATTGACAACATTTTAAAATTATTAAGCACCTAAAACAAAAATACCGTTTCTTTATATTCCTATCCTGAGTCCCAACATATTTATGTTTTTTTTTTTGTTTAATTTCTGAGAAAAAAAAAAAACGTATGGTGACGTCGGTTATACGGTGGAATGCAATAGAAATCTTTGCCAAGGAACATTACTTTGAAATCAGTAAACTCTGGTTTTAAAAGCATGATAGGAATTAGGAATGTCGTGATACGTCGAATTTCATTGTCAAATACGACATTTTTCAAGAAATCAAAGGTATTATCACCGTTCATCCGTATATGTGACGTCATTTTGCATCTACGTCTGTCGAACTTCAAAGTCGTAAAAAAATATGATTTTATTTGCCGTTTTTATAGATAATGGTACGTTATTCTTCGAACGCGAGTCTGACTCGCACTTGGCCGGTTTTAAATTACTGACCTTACCCAATAACGAGAATTTTAATAGTTGTTTGCGGTAGCTGGGTTAGAGAAATATACCTTGACTCTGCCAATTTATGACCTCTTCATAGCAAGTACCTCATCTTTTAACTTTGTTTGGCTTCCTCATATATCAGCAATAAATCTAGACAATCTCTGCCTTGCATGCAATTTATTGCACAATACCTTATAATCTCCGTTATCTCAAGATACTGCAATATTTTACTAAAAGATTAATGTAGAAATCCCTTTTACAAACATTGTGTAAAAATAACTTATCGTTTACTGACCACATGGGAATGCAAATGTGTAGATAAAGGTTTATGCTTGAACAGATTACGTTATCAACCTTCAGTTGTAATTTAGTGCTTATCCCCTTTAGGATTAGCACGGTCATATGAAGATTAAGATCTGCAATGGGAAATTCCTACGTTTATTTATGGGCCAATAAAGTACACGCGACAGAAGAGTTATAGCCTTGTTTGTATTTATAGCGATTGCATGCCGTGCTAGAACTAGTACTTACCTACCACACTAAAATTTGTCTACATACATACATACATATTGTCACGCCTGTCTCCCATGGGGGTAGGCAGAGACTATGGATTTCCACTTGCTACGATCTTGGCACACTACTTTCGCACTACTTTGGTACACTACTACTACTTTTACTTAAAATTTGTCTCCATACGATTAATTTACGTATTTGAAGTTTTCCTACACAGGCATACCTAACTTGCTTAAATGCAAGCTCAAAACACTAAACTACTGTTATGTAAATTTATGAAGCAATAAACTATTTTGAGGTGCCTTAAATTCGAAATGTCGAATTTTTCCTTTACTAAAAAAAATACAAAAAGATAGTTCATCAAAATTGGTTGAGCCGCTTTGAAAACATACATACCTACAAACAATAATGCTTACGTATTTATATTATTAATAGGAATTGTAAAGTTTAATGAAACCTGCCAGTTGCAACGTAAGTAATGTTCGACTCAACGGACGCAGCGAAATACAAAATGAATGAAAATAACATAAGCTTTCGACATTTTTTTTACATTTATTTTGTTTTAATTTTGTGTCGTCACAAGACATAATTGTAGACACGTTTGTTTAATATTTCTTTATGACGAAATCGTACACAACGAATGTCATCTAGAGCGTTAATCTTTAAGGGAGTAATGACCGTAAAGAAAACATAGGATGGGGTACGGTTGTACTGAATAGAACGGAACAGTCGTTTCTTTAAAGACACTTATTATACTTACATGAAACTGTCGTTACATTTTGTTTAGACGCAACTGGTCTCTGTACAAACACAAAAATTTAAACAAGCCTAGGAAAATTTCACGGTTTTTGTTAAAGCTTCAGAAATAACCGGCATTCAAGACCGAAGAAAAATCTTTGTTTACAATAATACTTCATAGTTGGTATCTTCAAAGAGATCCATTTTTGTCGCCTTCAGCTCAGACTAACACATGTTTCGGGTTAAGTGTTCTATTAAAATTACGAGATCTCTAATTATCTCGCTTTGACCATTGCAGTCAAAAGTCAGTTGTTTTTTGTAGGGGACTGTACTTGGGGTTTAAAATAAGACTCGCGACTGGTTCTTAATTATTATATATCTTACAAATTAGTAAAGAGAACAAAGGAAATAAATAAGGCGGCGTGCATAATATATGTATATGAAAATCTTGCTTGGGTCTCAAGAGACCGATGAAAATAAAATTCAAAAGTCACCACTATTGCGATGGAATACAGGCGATCCAAAGGGCACACTTTATAGCTTTATGTATCGCACGTACAGTCGTCAACACATCAGGTTATACAAAATGTCAAAGTTTCTCAGTTGATTTTGAACTTTATCTTCAACAGTTAAAGATTTAAAATCATTTGGAGAAATTTGTCATTTTTGTATACCTTGACCTACTGGCGACTGTACATTACAAAGTCGCACAGAAACTATCGTGAGTACACAGACGCATCACTGCTCGTACGTTTCCTAAAGTTCATTGAAACCCTCATATTCTTGCCACACTATTATGACTGGTTGCATTAATTGATTCAATAAAGCCGTTGATTGAAATGGATCCCAAACATACACTCGCAACGCGATGGATTCTACGAAGATATGATTCAATTCCCGCATGAAAAAAAAAATAGATACATTTATGTAACTTGTAATATGTATAGCTTTATAGGTACCAATTGCTCTGTGTTGTTTAACATAAAATAAAAACGCGCCTGTTTTTCCGAAAGGGTAAGCAAAGACCTATATATTAAAAAAACCGAAAGAGATGGTTTTTTTTTTTATGGGATAACTCTGCAAACGAGCAGGCGAGCTACCTGATGGTAAGAAGTCATCGCCGCCCATGGACATCTGCAAAACCAAAGGAGTTGCAGATGCGTTGCCGAGCCTATTTAGGGACAGGGAGGGGAAGGAGAAAAGGAGAAGGAAGGGGCCTCCGGCCCTCTCGCTCACCGAACGAAGCGCAGTAACGAAACGCTACTACTCGGACGTCGGTCTTCTGCGAGAGTGTGGTACTTCCCCGGTCGAGCCGGCCCATTCATGCTGCGAACAGCGTGGCCCTACCACAACAAATTTATTTGTTTGGACGCGCTAATCTCTGGAAGTACCAGTTGGATTTTAAAAGTTCTTACTTTATTTGATAGCTCAATTCTTGAGGAAGGTTATAGGCTAAAACATCACGATCCCATTCAATAGGAGCGAGCTTATTGTCACTAACGGAACGGGTATATATATACTATATTTATATACGTTGACTAAAACTGATTAACGTTTTCGTCTCAAAACAAGTTGCTTTAATTGACCCTGGTCGGCAGAGAAGCCAATAAAATAACTAAAATAGTCTAAAAATACAGAACTAATTGTAATACAATTTGTTTCAGCATTATTCCATGAAGGTGGCACGGAAAATTTCAAGACTGCCTTCAGATTGTACCGCGGCCCATTCCTATTAGTAGAATTTATATTTCTAATCGGCATCAATGTGTATGGCTGGAGGTCATCGGGGGTTAACCACGTACTGATCTTCGAGCTCGACCCCCGGAATCACCTGTCTGAACAACATTTGATGGAGTTAGCTGCGATTTTTGGGGTCATATGGGCACTGAGCATATTAAGTTTTATATACAGTGCGAGTTTGAGTATACCGCCGTTTGTGAATCCGCTGGCGTTGGTGATAATAATGCTAGCTTTTCTCATGAACCCGCTGAAGGTGTTTCGGCATGAAGCACGGTTCTGGTTCTTAAGGATATGTGTGAGTAATTATATTTATTATTCTTATTACTTCATCATCATCATTTTTCTGTCCTTTCCCAATTTATATGGGGTTGGCGCAGCCTGTCCTTTTCTACAATTCATTAGTCGTCATCTCATCATTCAATCCCTTTTCCGTTATATTTGACTTCACACACTTCATCCATCTTTTCTTTTCTTGAAAATCTTAAAAGCTAAAAAAATTGTTTCATCACTTGTTAGGTAGTACATCCTTACTCGTTGTTATGTAACTTTATATGATACGGTTTAGACGGTTCTATTGCTGAAGTTCTAACTTAAAATCGAAGCCGAGTTTATAAAGTAAATTATTTTAGGAAGCGAGTGAAACCGCGGGCGACATCTAGTGATAAATATAACAAGTACAATTCGTATTAACTGTGCTTGTTTGAAGTTGTCAGCAAGTGACTTAGCAGTGGTAAATTTTAATAAAAAGAGTCTGTGTAAGGACAATTGGAGTCGTATATGATTCGTATTTGTGATTATGTTTACTAATTTCGATTTTATGTATCAAATAACTTAAAACAATTTTACCCTTGTGACAGTTCGCAAGGGCTAACTTCAGACAGGCTCAGTTATTTCGAACAAACTGTATAAGTTTAGTCAAGGTTGTTAAGAAATAAGTTGAAGTGCATTCAATTGGTTTCACGTTCATTGATATAATAGTTCTGTTCAGGAATGTTTGACTTCTTAATTAGTTGTTTACGAAGCTAATGCGTTATGACAGACAACGTCAGTTCTGTCTGTTCTTATGAGTACAGCTCAAACGTGATGGACAGACACGTCTTGGATGGCATGACTTTTTATATATACGGTTAGATCAAGTTACCATAAAATTTCAAATTTTCCCAGTGGATTTTGAACTTAATCGTCAACACACTAAGGCTTAAAATTATTTGGAGAACCTTGACGGTTTTGTATAACCAGATGTGCTGGCGACTGTACTTAAATGTGATTGTTGTGTGTGAAAATTGAATTTAAATGTGACGTCAATAACGAACTAACATGAGCACAAAGAAAAAGATGCATTATGATGTATACTTCGAATATACCTACATATCCACTGCGTCTGAAAATGTTCTGACTATCATTTAATTGAATGGAGATTTAAAAGCGTATCATATTTAAATGATATGTGCAGTGATAGTCTAGTGATACGACCATTGGACTGCCAAGTCAAAGGTCTCGAGTTCGAATCCAAGGCACGCACCTCTGACTTTTCGAAGTCATGTGCGTATTAATAATTAATTATCACGCGCTTAAACGGTGAAGGAAAACATAGTGAGGAAACCTGCATGCCTGAGAGATTTTCTTGACGGCGTGTGAAGTCTGCCAACCCGATGTAGGCTAGCGTGGCGGACTACAGCCTAATCCCTCTCGTACTGAGAGGAGACCCGTGCCCAGCAGTGGGACAATGTAATGGGTTGATGACGAATATTTAAATGGCCTTTGTTTCATATCATACATTTATTTCACAAAAGGAACATCCCAAAAACCCGAACGAAATATTATAGTGCGTACCGCTGCAATGTGGAATGAGCTTTCTGAGTGGGTCTTCCCCGATAGTTATAATCTGGGCGTCTTTGAATCACGAGTGTATCGGTTACTTCTATGGGCGCAAGTTAATTTTTTTTTTTGGTTTTTTGCTAAATATACATTTCAAACACATTCTACGTGTGAAGGTGAAGATGGCACCAGATTCATGAACCCTGCCTGAAGCCTTTTTTTTATCTCGACATATTTGGCATAAATCTATAACGAACGGAGCAGTGGTAGCCCAGTGGTACCGCGCCCCGACTTACAACTCGTAAGTTGGTCGCAGGTTCGAACCCAGACAGGCGCTTTACTTTGTGTAAATTATTTCATCACCACTGTTCCTAAAAAGGTAAAGGAAAACATCGTAGGGAAACCGGCAAGTCCTAGTACCAAAAATTTGAAGACATGTGATATGTACCAACCCGCACTGGGCCCGCGTGGTGGATTACGGCCCTCTCCCTCTCACCGAGAGGAATGCCGAATATAATTAAAAATAATTGATCATATTATTTGTTGTAGGGTCGTATTCTAGCGGCTCCATTCATGCCAGTGTTGTTCGCGGACTTCTGGCTGGCGGACCAGTGGAACTCCTTCGTGACGGCCTTCCTCGACTTCCACTATCTAATCGCCTTCTACACGGCGGGAAGTGACTGGTTCAATGTTAATGGTATGTGCAATCTTTTCAGTTCTAAAATCATAACATAACATACCATCCCCGAAGGGTTAGGCAGAGGTGTACTAATGTACACCCACATTTCGCCGTTCTAAAATCTTTTGTAGATAAATTGCTGTGATAGTCTATTGATGTGACCATTCGACTGCCGAGTCTGAGAGTCTCGAGTTCGTATCCAAGGAACGAACCTCTGACTTCTCGTAACGTGAAGCAGTGTTAATTAATACCCACACACGCATCGTAGTGTTTTGTGAAGGAAAACATCGTGAGGAAATATGCAACGCTTAATTTTTGTAACGATCCCATGTGCAGTCTGCCAACCCGCAGTCGACAAGCATGGACTAAAGAGTCCCTGAGTTTGTTTCGGCTTTTCTTGTCAGAGGTCTTCAATTAGGAAAAGCCGGCGCTACCTAGTCCAAAGTTTAAATAAAATTTCATTTCATTTCATATAGCCTAACCCCTCTCACTAAAAAATAAGAAAATTGTTAAGACGTCTTTTATAAGGGATAACTCGGTAAACGAGCAGGCGAGCCACTGATGAACATCTGCAATACCAAAGGAGTTGCAGATGCGTTGCCGAGCAGTGGCGTAGCGTGCCTCGGAGGGGCCCTGTATTAAAATTAGTTAATTTTCCTTTCATAGCTCCACTGGGGTAATCTTATACACGTTAGGGGCCCCTGTAGCCCGGGCCCCGTATCATTGATACGACGGTAGCTACGCCCCTGTTGCCGTGCCTATTTAAGGAAAATGAGAGGGGAAGGAGAAAAACAGAGGAAAAATAAAGTCTGTTGAGTCATCTAGTATAAGTATAGATGTTATATTTGCTCCCTCATTCGCAGTAACATTCGAGTCGAGCCAGTGGTTCATAATAACCCGCGCGCTAGTGAACGTGGTGCCGGCGTGGACCCGGTTCTTCCAGTGCCTGCGGCGCTACCGGGACAGTCGCGAGGCCTTCCCGCATCTCGTCAACGCCGGGAAGTACTCCACCACATTCTTCGTGGTGCTGTTTGCGACGCTCAGGACGCTCTATAACGGTTAGTGTTCTCCAAATATACGCTAAGACTCACCACGAGAAATATGTCGTATATTTATATGTCAGGGATAGTTTGTGGATTAAACAAAACGAGGTTAAATTAATCCACAAGTCCAATTTAGCCATCCATCGTCTGTGTGATCCCGCCAAAAAACGCAAAATTATGATCTGGTCAAATCTCAATCAAATAGATAAGCGTAAAGTTATGTACATAGGTCCTTGCGTTATGTCAAATTTGAACTGAATTTTGATACATGGAAATTCTAGCAGTTGCCCACGTTTCTCTTGCATTCCAAAAGACTTTTTAAGTCAAAAAGTCCTTCTTCAAGGTCCATTTCTATATGTAATATTTGGATGGGTAAGTTTAATGGCTAGTTAAACGGCCTATAATGTTCCCACTGCTGGAACACAAGCCACCTCTCGGCGAGAGGGAGTGGGCCATAATCCACGCGGACCCATTACGGATTGGTTTGCCAACCAGATGGAACCTATTCAAGATCATGACGTTCATATCGGCGTCATTTTACTTAACCATATATCAAAAATAATAGCGACTCTACATACAACCGTCAGAAGGTTTTCTATTTTATGGTCTAATAAACGAGCAGATCCTGATGGTAAGCCGTTGCCGAGCCTATTTAAGGAAAAGGGAAGGGAAGGAAGGGGACTGAGGGTGGATTTGGGTCGCTGGCACTCCACACTCACCGTACGAAACGCAACAGTATGAATACTGCTACTTGACGTCGATATTCTGTGGGAGGGTAGTACTGCCCTGGTCGAGCCGACCTGTATCTGGCATGTAGACATCCCAACGCGACACTACTACTACTATTATTCATGGATTTCATGTTATCTTTTCTATTTCCAGGTAAATACACAGATTCCTACGACAATCCGTTCCTATACGCTTGGTTTGCGTGCCAGCTGGTATCGTCCTTATATACTTACACGTGGGACGTTAAGATGGACTGGGGGCTATTCAGCTGCGGGCCCAACGCTGAGAACAAGTTCCTTAGGGAGGAGATTGTCTACAGTCCCGGGGTGAGTTGGCACTCTTAGGAAATTGGCAGATTTTGGCGTATTGCAGTCGTTGGATGTGGAATATTAGGTTTCTCGTGGAAAGCTCTGTAAGTAATTGAGCAATTTAATGATGCATTAATAAAAACAAGTTTAAAATTGGTTCAAAAACAAGGAATACCCTAATGATAGCCTAGTGATATGATCATTGGACTCCAAAGTCAAAGTTCTAGAGTTTGCCTCCAAGGCACGCACCTCAGACTTCAAGTAGTTCGCTTAAATGGTAAAGAAAAACATCGTGAGGAAACCTGCATGCCTGAGAGATTTTCTTGAGGGCGTGTGAAGTCTGCCAACCCGCAGTAGGCTAGCGTGGCGACTAAAGCCTATTTGGGAAAGGGACAGAGCTACCCCTGTCGATCTCCACTAAAAACTTATATATTAGAACTTTATTAGCTGTTTTTTTCTGAATATGAATTATTTTAATTGCAATTTTTACATAGCCTGTAACTTTTAATTTTATAACATAGTTGAACAAACTATTCAACTAACCTACTTATTTTTATTTATTTTTTTAAAACCTTACTAGCAATGTGGGTCGCACATTACTAGTATTCTTGTTAACCCCTCGTACTAAGCTAAATGCTTGTGTTACGAGTGGGTTCACGTCGGTAGTGCAATGGGTGGGTTTCGAAACGGCAACCCCATGATCGCAAGTCCGACGCCCAGGCTACCGCCGCACTTATAAAAAAAATGTTGTATTTCAGTTCTACTACTTCGCGATAGTAGAAGACTTCGTGCTGCGCTTCATATGGACGGTGTCATTCGTGGTGACGGAGAACAATTTCGTCAGCGGGGAGACTATGACCTCTTTGTTAGCGCCACTTGAAGTCTTCAGGTAAATAAGGAGAAATTTGTGATTTGTGAAAAAATTACAACAGATCTTCGTCATCCTTCAGTACACGTCAATCAAATCCAGTATACTCTGGTCTCTTATGGTGTGTACAATGCGAGATCAGCTTAAACTGGACTTGTATCGGTTAACCTGTAGCCGAGTATATATTGTGACTATTTTACTGTTCCAGTATTAGTCCTTTTTTTCTAGACAATGCCTTTCTGCCTAATCAGTATTTTATGTTATATAATCTAATTTTAATTAAAGCTTAATTAAACAAATTGCAAATTCTTTGCTCGCAAGAGCAAACTGCGTCACAATCACTTCTAAAAATTCACAAAGGTCAGCTGAAATCTGACGTTAATTTATCTACCAATGAAAGTAATTAAAATTCCGCAAAAATATCAGACGAGCACAGAAAGGTCGTGACTTCTTTTGACCATGAAAAAATGTGATATATTTCCTTCCAGGCGCTTCATCTGGAACTTCTTCCGGCTGGAGAACGAGCACCTGAACAACTGTGGCAAGTTCAGAGCGGTGCGGGACATATCCGTGGCGCCGCTGGACTCCTCGGACCAGGCCGACATCATCCGCATGATGGACCATCCTGATGGGGTCATCAATAGGTCAGTTACTTGATATAATAACCCCGCGTTTCCACTGGCGACGAAACATGTTGCAAACATTTATCTAGCTATATCTAACTATCGTCAGTGGAAATCTGAAGCGCAACAAAAAATACGGGAGAGCAATGGATGTACGGTGGTCAGCACATCAAGTTACCACAAAATGTCAAATTTTCTCAGTTGATTTTGAACTTTATCTTCAACAATTTACGGTTTAAAACCATTTGGAGAAATTTTACAGTTTTATATACTGTCTGGCGACTGTACATACTTACAATTCTGCCTATTCCTTTTGGGTGACGGTGTGATGTAATTACGTAATGTGCATCTGCAAGCACAGGATTTAATTAAAATCTGCCAGTTCTGGTGGCTGAATTGGCTAAAGCGTTTATTGTATTAAACCATTTTAAATGAAGCTTTATATTGCGGATACTGGTTTCTACTCAACTTTAACTACATATTATTATTGTAAAAGTTGTGTATACATATTATTTATTTTTAATATCGACGAAGTCCATAGCCCTCAAATAGCTACTTATCAATGTTTGTTCTTATTGTTTATATGCCTAAATAAATAAACCAGATTTTTTTTGACTGCCTCATTAGTCTAGTGCTCGTAAGCGCGACTGCTACGCTGGAGGTCCTAGGTTCGGTTCCCAGATCGAGCAGTGTTATTGGGGTTCTCTATGAAATTCTCAGTAGCAGCTCGGAGTCTGGATTTGTGCCCGGTTAATGGCAACAGGCTCGCCCCCTATTACATGGGACCTATACCGGCGAAGTTTGGGTGTACATAAGTACCCCTCTGCTTAACCTTTCGGGTAATACAGGTGTGATAGTTTTTTTTTCTTTTCAGGTTAACGAAAAATAAGAAAAACGCAAAAAAGACAAAAGAAAGTGATCGTAAGCCTTTGTTGAAGAAGGAGTCGATTCAAGACATGCAACTGGAACTAGACTTGTCCTCCAAGATGCTGTAACTAACTGTGATACCTGTACTTATACACTAGATAATTATTATTGTTATAGTATTTACGAAATATATTTATAGCCAATTCTTAGTGTATGTTTTACTGTTTACTACGGGCCAGATAATCCTGGGATATTTTGTGTCCTGAAAATAATTATTTTCATTTTTAAATAACGTTACTTTCTACTGCACCCGTGGTTAAAGCCGTAAATTTACCATTATGCGTTTAAAAAAAAATGAATTACCTACAAAAGTTTCACGGAAGTTGTAAATTTTTACTAAAAACGTGATATAAAAACATTTAGGCGGTAAATGTTTGGCATTCGTGATTATTGCCCCTACTATTTTCTATTTTTTGCAAGTTTATTATAGCGTTACTGTCACTGCGTGAGTAACGTGTCGTTGCGCTACATTTACATAGTACAGTGGGTTATAGATGTTACCTGACCCACCCTAGGTGGGCCGGCGGCGTCTGAGTGGGTCAGGTAACAGCTATAACCCACTGTACACTAGCTTTTACCCGCGCCTTCGCACCCGTGGACGAAAAAATATAATCAGAAACCACATCGCAATAAGTAGGTTTCAATTTAAACCCACAGCTAACACGATCTATTAGAAACTAACAGTGATGGTCTCTTTGGATCTACACAACATACGACAGAAAGGTCAAGCTGTAGCTCAGGTTTTTAAATTGGAGCATTTGCTCTATAACAGTGTAAACAAAATTAACAATTCGCGTCCCAGACACAATACAAAATCTATTGTTTTTGGCCTCATGAGACCGGTACGGGCGTCGGTTAATTAAAATCTTTTGTGGTTGTTTTGCCAACTCCTAAAATGTGAGAGAATAGAAAATCAATAGAATAGAATAGAATACAAAATCACTTCACCAATCATTCTTGGGTTTCGAGACGGTTATAAGTATCCGACTTATGTTTTTTATATCTTCAATGTACAGAAACAGGATTATAACAATTTTATAATAGTATAGATTAGGTACTTTACTGCTCTGACGAGCATGGATACTTCACTCACGGGCGACATATATCTACCCTTGCTTTTGAAAGTACCTTTACAAGTAGTGATCAGTGATGTGATATAATTCCGATTTATCAGATAAGTATATTTTATCATATTGTATGGCAGCGCTGCGGCATTATGATTGATTTAAAACCACTCGAAACTAAGCCGTAATTGACTTTGAACTGTTTTCAATATCAAGAGTAATATTTTGTTTTGTTTTTTTCTAGCCGTTGCTGTCTCCGGTCTCCCGTTATACGATCATTTTTATATTTATACTTTGACTTAGGAAAAAGTGTGCTGAAATAATAAGGTCGTACAAAACACAGGCTTACTTTTGTATTATGGTTAGATAAAGAAACCAGTAGTATCTTTTAGATTTTTTTTAACATTTTCCATGCAAAGATTATTCGACTTCTACGAATTTCGACATGGCGGGTGGGACTCGCGGTGGCTTAGCAACCATAGCGTCTGGTGTACCTAACCAGAAGACGCAGGTTCGAATCCTGCCCGCAGTCGTATTTTTCCTTTACTAAAGTAACTTAATAACCAGTAGTATGTTTGATTTGACACTAGTGTGTGTTCGATTGGAAAAGTAAAATGAAACATATTGAATAGTTAGTGGATTTTAATATTAACTGAAATATACATAAAAACATTTCGATAAAAGCTCCCGGCTTTCTTTACAATATCTAGCAATTAAAAAGCTATAAAATTAAAACAATAGTTAAGTATATCACAATCCTGATCATACAAAGTTTATGATCCACAAAATCAAGCCACTAAGGGATAGTCGATTACAAGTGGATCATTAGGCGATATAGACCTTTGTGTAAATAGTGTTCTATTTGAAATAGGAGAATTTTTAACTGCACCTCTATTTAGAAATTTAAGGAAACAAAATTTTTCCACTATATTACTCACCGTAAAACAAAAATACTGATTTGCACACAAAAATTTAGTGTCGAGGGCCAGACACGACGTGCATTAATAGAAAAAAAAAATGTTTTTAGTAGGTCACCCGGAACTCAACTATCTAGATAAGGTTAATTTCTTCTTTAAAAAATGGGTAGGTTAGGTTAGGTTAAAACCGTGACCTCCCCAGAAATGACTTGCATCAATAGAAAAAAACCGGCCAAGTGCGAGTCGGACTCGCGCACGGAGGGTTCCGTATCATTACGATTTATGACGTAAAAAACTATTTACTAGATCTCGTCCAAACCAATTTTCGGTGGAAGTTTACATGGTAATCTACATCATATATTTTTTTTAGTTTTATCGGCCTCTTATTTTAGAAGTTACGGGGGGGACACACACATTTTACCACTTTGGAAGTGTCTCTCGCGTAAAATATTCAGTTTATGACGTATTAAAAAAAATATAATTAACTAGATCTCGTCCAAACCAATTTTCGGTGGGAGTTTACATGGTAATGTACATCATATATTTTTTTTAGTTTTATCGTTCTCTTATTTTAGAGGTTACAGGGGGGGGGACACATTTTACCACTTTGGAAGTGTTTCTCGCGCAAACTGTTCAGTTTAGAAAAAAATGATATTAGAAACTTCAATATCATTTTTGAAGACCTATCCATAGATACACCGCACGTATGGGTTTGATGAAAAAAAAATTTTTGAGTTTCAGTTCCAAGTATGGGGAACCCCCAAAATTTATTGTTTTTTTTCTATTTTTGTGTGAAAATCTTAATACGGTTTATAGAATACATCTGCTTACCAAGTTTCAACAGCATAGTTCTTATAGTTTCGAAAAAAAAGGCTGTGACACGATCGGACAGACAGACAGACAGACGGACATGACGAATCTATAAGGGTTCCGTTTTTTGCCATTTGGCTACGGAACCCTAAAAAGAGATATTTGCTTTTTCGTAAAAACTAGTCATTCAGTAAAACAGTTAATAAGATCTAGCAGTATAGTATAATTGATTTATTTGATGAGCAAATTTAGTGTGCAATTCAGTATTTTTGGTGGTAATTTCGAATATTTTGATTGAAAAAAGGGGATTTACAGTTAAAGTATTAAATACCACCCTTTGAAATATGGTCTCTATTAAGATATTTGTTAAGTCTAGAATGCATTCCAAGGGAATTTCGTTTTCCTCACATGCGCAGGAGATGCTGCGGGAAACCGCCCAAAAAATTCAGGAAGTTTTGTGACTTTAATAAATGCTGAATTTGAGTCAAAAACCTAAATTACTGCTTGTATTACCTTCACATTATTGACATGATATTTTTAGTAGAAAGATGTAGACGGTAAATTGTCGAATTAGTCTAGTGGTCTAGAGGTGATGTATTCCCGGGTCAATCAGTGTTATTAGGTTTTTCTATGAAATTCTCAGTAGCAGCTCTGATTTGGGTTTGTGTCCGGTTAACGACAATGAGCTCGCCCCTATTACATGCGACCTAAACACAACGACGAACTGTAGGTGTCTGGTGTAGATAAGTACACCTTTACCTAACCTTTCGGGGTCAAGTGCGATGGTATGTTGTTATTAAAAGAGGTAGATACGCTACGAGGGACTTATGAATAGAAAATCTTCTTTTCGCAAGCTGGTAAGAAACGCATGTTTCTAAAAGTTACCTAAGCGTGAGTGAAGAAACGAATCAAAAGCAGCTGTACAAAATAATTTAAATATACTGCAATACAAAATAGGTAAGAAAACTCAGTGATATTGTCACGGGACCCACTCATAAAACTCAAATATGACTCAGTGAATCAAAATTGACAAATCACAGCGATTGGCTGTGATTACTAATTTTCAACGTTAATATTAAGCGTATAACATCGAAAAACTGCTTCATCGCCAGGACCTACATCAAACTTAATGTCAATAAACATTTAAAATGTATGGTTCTGGACTGAAAAGACCTGCGTTTCGAAATAGAACCTTTTTAAAAAATCTCAGCAACATATCAGGTCACTAGTAAAACATTAATAACATTACCTTAGTAACAAGTCTCTCGTATTGCTGCGCACTTAAACACATACAACAAATATTATTTACAATGTTCATAAGGCGTACACTCCTGGATGACTGGCAATTGCCTCAAAACTTGTCTCCGACACATGGGCGCGTAGCTATCTGTGAAAGTAAAACAAATAATGCTTGTAATGGTTTCTGACATTTCCGCAAATAGACATTGAAATAAAACTACTTTTTACGGAATTTATCCGTTATTTTTGTTATGACGGCCTCATTAATCTAGTGGTCGCAAGCGCGACTGCTACGCTAGAGGTCCTGGGTTGGATCCCCAGGTCGAGCAGTGTTATTGGGTTTTTCTATGAAATTCTCAGTAGTAGCTCAGAGTCTGGATTTGTAACCGGTTAATAGCAATAGGCTCCCCCCTATTACATGGAACCTAAAAATACCTCTGCTTATTGTTGCTGGCGTCCACAGGCTTCAGTTGTTTATAATATACATGATTGTTAAACATATGCTTATTTGTTAACATTTGTAAAAATCTTTTTGTTGTAATTTGTTTACCTGGCACTAGTTCTAAGACCGCAGCGCTTGTAGCCGTGACTGCATCTCGTCCAGCTCGCTCTCATCGGGCTCGGCGGGCTCGGCCTCCTCCTTGCTGGTGGAGGGCGCGCCCACGGCGGTGGGCGGCGCCGGCGCATCCCCGAGCTTGCCTTGCGTTAGCTCCCATAACACCTTATGGCAAGTAAGAGCATTTTATGTAAAGCAACATTTAGTTGAGTTGAACAGTTGGAGATGGTTGAAAGGTTAAAGGCATGATCGATTGGATGAGAGGTTAGTAGTAGGTAGTATATTTACTATCTCGCGGGATAAGCGGATTAACATATGCTATTGACTATGTTAATTAGTAATATTTTACCTTTCTAATGGTGAAATGACTATTAAAATCGGGTCAGTAATTTCAGAGTTCACCGATAACAAAGAAGCAAACAAAACTCTCCTTTTTATAATATAAGTAGGTAAAGACATAGATTATAGCCATCTTGTATTCTGGGTCATCTTAAACTTCTTATCAAAATTAAGTTGGCAATTAAATGATTGAGGAAGACACTACTCTACAACAAACTTTGAACAATCTTGGCGGTTGATCCTTATTACCAAAAGCATAAGGTCGTGTTTAGCATTAATAAACACAATCCTCTTACCTTGTCGACCTCCGTCTGCGCCGCCTCCTCCATCTCCTCCTCGTCCTCCATGCCAGACATGGTTTCATCGAGCATCTCTTCAATGATGCCGGCTCGCATCATCTCTTTGCTTAGCTCTTGCATTGTGGCCGCTACCTCGGGTAAACGGATCAGCGCCTGCATTGCTTGCATCACCTGTGTAAGAGAATTGAATAATAAATACAGTCAATTTTCCTTTTTGATTATAATTTATGTCCAGGGAGGAAACTGAAGAAGTAATAGATATGTATCAATCGTAAAAACCATAGCAATCTGTGGGTTACCAAAGTTTACATCTGCCTAACTCTTGGGTGTACCGGGGCAATGATATGAATATCAGTCGATCTAAGGATCTCTTCAACTAATTGTGATACCAGGTACCTTAGTTTGTAAGTTGGGAGCATTTTCTTTGAAAGTTACAAACAGAAAATTTCAGCAGTGACAGCAAAATTAAATTATTTGCGCCAATCCCTAACAAACACAAGAATTCCAAATATCCCACTTGTTTTTTTATATCTTCAAAATCTTATGATAGTAATATAGGTTTTTACCGCCAATTTGGCCAAAACTGTAAGTTTATTGTTACAAATGATTGTTTAATATATTTTAAAAGGCACTAAGAAAACAAGTTCTGTGTTGAAACATACAATTAACGAACACAAATTACAGCCAGACTGGGCACATAATTGTGGAACACACTGCTATAAGCCTTGAGTGCTTCTTAATAATGTTCCATTAAAACATACCTCAGTTGACCTCTGCAATGACCCGGCGACTCGCAAAGTTGCTGTGAACAATATTTAATAATTAATATAATTAGCGACGATGTGTTACTTTCTTTCCTATTTAAAATACAATTACAGTTTGGCCGAAATAACTCTGCTAGTCTGAAGATAGCCATTCCGAACTACTGCGCTGGTAAAATCACTTAATTATGTGTTTTTATACATGAATATCGAAAATGCGTAACATATTATATGTATAACCCCAATTGTCTTTACGTCAACTCTTTCTTTTAAAATTTATCACTGCTACTAACCACTTGCAGACAACTTCAGATAAGCTTAGTTATTTTGAACAAACTGTACTAATTTGATAAGTTTACATTTAGATTCAATTTTTAATTACAACTTAAGACTCGTCTCTGAATCTTAGGTCAAAATTAGTTCAATAGTTTTTTCTTGATATGCAAACACAATTTTCATAAATATTCAATGCTATTTAAACCCAGTTTACACTAGCCTCTTATTGTATGGAAAGCCTTTACAATGCAAGATCATCTCAATTAACTGGATTTGTATAGTATGACCTATAGCCATGTGTACAAACTGGGTCACCTTGTACAGTGGGTTATAGCTGTTACCTGACCCACCCTAGGTGGGCCGGCGGCGTCTAAGTGGGGCAGGTAACAGCTATAACTCACTGTACACACTGTGGTCAGCATCAAATATACATATTTGAAATCAGAATGTATATTAATTATCTAAACTGCTAATGAATTTAAACCTTATCTCGATGTGATACAACTAATGTTAAAATGACAGATGCCTTGTACTGTGTTCATTCCAAAACATGCCTTGTATCATTGAGATATGCTTTAATTTTCTTAAATGAACCGACCATTTTGAACCCTTTATATATTCAGATGTACTTGTTCCTGACTGTACCATATTCTACTAGCTGCATACCTAATTGATTCTTCATTTGCAGTTGTACTGAGTTAAGATGTGCTTTGCTAGTGTATATTTTACTGATAGCCTTCCGTGACCTGATGATCTCCTTGGCCAGTATTGTGCACACTTGTTTGTCATTCTTAGCAGCAGCTTCTTTCAGGGACCGTTTGATTTTTTCCTCTTCTCTTTGTATACCTTAGTAAAATAAAATATTACCATTAATTCAACATTCATCCATTGTCTGTAGTTAAATACTGGAAGGGTTAAAAGTCTTTAAATACTGGAAGGGTTAATAATCTACATGGGAACTATTTAATATTATAGTAATTTTTTATAATTTTTTGGATTCATAAAATTAAACACCGTTTATAATAGAAAATACTTTCCATCTGTTCTATTGTGTGTCTGTACAGTACATATAAAAAGTGAAGTAATGGGAAGGAAAAGTCTGCCAACCTGCAATAGGCTAGCGTGGTTGACTAGCCCAACCCTATCACTCTTAAGAGGAGACCTGATACTTATCAATATGCACAAACTAGTTGCAATAGCTCTCTGATATGATAATACAGAAACTTGAAACCACACTCTTGCGTGTGGAATCCACATGAAAGTACCTACGCACTTTTGTTAGAGAAAGTGCAAAAAGCGTTTCTTAGGTACCTTTATAAACAGATTCACGGCTACTACCTTTACCTGTACCCAACAACATTTTTACTGGGTTGTCTCGAGTATAACTGCCTTGAGATAAGGCAAGCTCGAGATCAGCTCACTATAGCCTGTAAAAAACGCTCCGTGGTGCTATTGACGCTCCTGATTTGGTTTATTTACTGCCGCGCTTTTTTGTCCCAAACAATTATTGTTGGGGCAGAAAGCACAAGCTGTTTGCCGTGGCCTCCATTTCATACTGTTGCACGTGCTAAGTCGCCAATTCCTCGCACTATGGCCGCGCTTAATGATCTCTTGGATTCTAATCCAACAGATGATTTGCTTGCGGATGGATGGTCGAAGATTTTATTGGTATGTCTGAAGTACTGTGAGAGGAATTTATGAAAGTGTTGTTAGCCTTTTTTCTTAATTTCGTACAGTTTATATATATTAGTTACTATAATTGGTTAAAAGATGACCGTTGTAATTAATTAAATAAATAAATACAAAGATATATATTTTTATGAACCAAGAAAAAATTGTACACTGTTGGTTAAATTGTAAAAAAGATTAATATGCACAGCAGCTTTACTTTTGACCTTGAGTCTGTGAACTAGTCCCATAAAAAATGATTTTAGTATTGCAATCAAGATATTTCAAGTAGGTTAACTTCTTATTTTGGTACCTGTAAATAAAGTTTTTAGTTGCAAATGATGCAGTACAAAGACACTTACATACCTCTTATTTGTCTATCTAAGTTATATCCTTCTTTGCGCAGTTTATGGGACCACTCGTTCACCTAAAATAATAGGGATATTTTCAGAAAATACCATGGATATCTACCTAGAGCATCATTATTTAGTTAGTTGACGTACCATTTCCTTTGGATTTCTCTCAGGCGATTTCCCAAAAAGACCCATTATGTACAAATTATACTATTTTTTGTTCACAATTTGGAGAAATGAATTTGTTTTGACTTTTTGACAAGCGATGACTTCATTCAATACATTCCATTACAAGGTGACCGGTGAAGGCATTGATGGTAGGTAAATTATTTGTATATTTTTTCTGATATTTCAAATTTGAACAGTATCATGACTCAGACAAATGCATCACTACTTAAAAGCGTAAAAAAAGGTTTTCACTGTGAATTGTGAGGCTTGACAGGTTCATAATAAATGTTTCAAGATTTTTGTCGTGTCTGCGTATAACGGACAGCTCAAATATTTTTTCCGGACTATGCAGCAAGTTCCAATCCGAACATTGATGAATAAAATTAATTAAATTTAAGGCAACAACACTAAATTATATTGAGTTTTTAGGAAAGCTACACATTGCCACTAAATTTAGATAAATAGATATGAATGATTCATTAATGACGAATTACTTATAAGAGGATCAAATATGCATTATTTTATCGGCGATTCTGTGAAAAATGGATTGGAATAGGCATGGCCGTCAATTATTTTTGACATAATAATAATGTTGCTCATATAAAAAAGTTCAGAATTCAAAGGTAAAATTATTGAAAATTTATTGAAAATATTTTTAAATAAATATTACTGCGAGAATATATTATCTAAAAATAATTCTGCATCATCAAAATAAAATTATGGCAATTAAGTAACAGCATCAGTAAGCAATAATTTATAAAAAAGTGGAAGTTGAATATTATAAACTAGCAATACTAAATATTTTTTTAATAACTCAAAATATTTGTTGTCGGTGCGAAATTTGAAACAATTTTGTGTTTTGCACGTACAACGTGAATTTTTAGTGATCTTACGTAATTTGTGAGTGATAAACCAAGTGGCAGAGAAATTTTACTGGCATCAGAATAACCAAGGTAAGTTAATTTTCTAATACAAACAACTCGCTCGGTCTTGCAGGTCTTTTTATAGATGTTCTAATTCCGTGTAAACCTTTATGATGCAACTGATGATGACCTTAGCCATTGCAATTGAGTAATCGTCACATTATTATGGTGGTAATTGGCTAAAAACAATATTTAATAAAATTTGAGGTTATTTGGGTAGGTATAAGGTACAATATTTGTGCCCGGTCACCGGCCGCGCATGAATCAAAGCATTATTATTATTATGAGCCTGTAGTGTCCCACTGCAGGGCAAAGGCCTCCCCACTCTTCTTCCACTTCTCTCTGTCTGTTGCCGTAGAAGACCAATCTTTTTTATACAAGTCTAGCTCATCCCGCCATCTCCGCCTGGGCCTGCCGCGTTGTCGTCTGCCATTAAGTGGGACCCATTGGGTGGTCAGTTTGGCCCAGTTTTCGTCTGACATGCGACAGATATGTCCAGCCCAGTTCCATTTCAGCGTGGCAGCTTTCCGAGTGACGTCTGTTACTTTCGTCTTGGAACGAATGACTGTATTCCTAACCCGGTCCACAAGTTTTATACCCAGAATACTCCGTTCCATTGCTCTCTGGCAAACCTCGAGTGTGGACCTCAGCTGTCCCGTCAAAGACCATGTTTGAGAACCGTATGTGAGGATGGGAAGTATGCATACGTCCATGAGTCTCCGCTTTAGGGATAGTGGAAGATCACCCTTCATAAGATCTTTCATGATCCAATAGCTCTTCCAGGCATTTTCTGTGCGTCTTGCAACCTCTTTATTCTGCCTCGCCTGGAAAGAGACTATTTGACCTAGATACAGATACTCATCGACGTACGCAATCTCCACACCCCCCATTGTGATTCTGTGATGCGCACTGTTCGTCATCAATTTAGTCTTTGACATATTCATCTGAAGTCCAACCTCGAGGCTTGCTTTGCTAAGATCGTCTAGCATCTGAGCCAACTCGGTCGCTGAAGACGAGAAGAGGACAATATCGTCGGCGAAACGGAGATTAGATAATCTCTTTTCTCCGACCATAATGCCAGCCTCTTCCCATCGAGCTGCCAGCTTCCTGAACACTTCCTCTAGTACGGCTGTGAATAATTTCGGGGATAACGGGTCTCCCTGCTTAACCCCTTTATTAATATAAAAAGATGGTCCTATTGTGGAATTGATTTTAATGGCCGCCGTGCTGTTTCGGTATATATTTTGTAAAAGATGTATGTATGTGGTGTCTATTTCCTGATTATGTAAGGCATTAAAAATTGAATCGTGGCTGATACTATCAAATGCTTTTGAATAGTCTACGAATGCTAGATAAATTGGGAGCTGAAATTCTACACACTTTTCGATAATTTGGTTGATTGAGTGAAGGTGATCTGTGGTAGATAGGCCCCGGCGAAATCCAGCCTGTTCGAGTGGCTGATGTTTGTCGAGTGTCCCGGTAATGCGGTTCTCGATCGCTTTAATGAACGCCTTGTACAGATGTGACACCAGACTGATAGGACGATAATTGCTTATGTCTGTTTTGTCTCCTTTTTTATGGAGGAGAATAATCTGTGAGTGACAGAACAAGTTTGGTAAGACTCCAGTTGTTAGAATTGTATTAAAAAGATGGGTAATGTGTGGCAGCAGGGCTGGTTCTCCTATTTTTAAAGCTTCTGTAGTTATACCATCATCACCAGGGCTCTTGTTATATTTCATGCTCAGAAGAGCTTTATGCACTTCCCAACCTGTAAAAGGCGAGATATGATCGGGACAGGAATAAGCAATTGTGTTGAGTTCGACGGTTGAGTTGTCACTGTAAAGGTTTTTATAAAATTCAGTGCAAATATTCAGAATTTTACCTTTATCACTCTGCTTAATACCTTCACAGTCCTTCAAACAAGCTATTGTAGATTTTCCTTTACTTGATATTCCCTGCTTAGCTGATTTCAGTGAAGTGTTTTTTTCTAAAGCTGTCTGAATGAGATGGGTATTGTAGTTCCTCAGATCTTTACGAATACTACGTTTGACGAGGCGGTCCGCAGCTTTGAATTCTGGTGTGTAAATAGTTAATTTTTGTCTCTCTTCAATTAAAAGTTTTGTTTGGAAGCTAAGTTTACTTTCTTTGTATTTATTTGTTTTTATTTTGTTACTAGCTTTTTTTATATTTTCTTTAATATTTGTGTATTGAGTTTCAACACTATCATTGTTTGAGTTATTTAGGAGTGAGAAACTATTTTTTAAATCTAGAATGAACTGTTCTTTATTTGTTATGAGTGTAACTTTATTTAATCTTTTTATGGAGTTTTTTATCATTTGTACGCGATGTATTTTTTGGTTGAATTTTAATGTCGTTCGCAAAGGTCTATGGTCAGAACTAAATTTAAGGTTGCTAAGAAATTCTATATTGTTAATTATTTGTTTATGTGATGAGAGGCAAAAATCTATTTCATTTTTTGTGATTTTGTCCGGGGACATCCATGACCAGCGGCGCTGGGGCTTCTTATGGAAGTAGCTGTTGCATAGGCTTAAGTTTTGGCCGAACGCGAATTGAAGAAGTCTCGTCCCACGTTCATTCCTAAAACCAAGTCCGTAAGGTCCGATTACGTTGCTGTTGTCGAGTTCTTGTCTAGCGCCGACTTTTGCGTTGAAGTCTCCTTGAACAATAGTCCACGTGCCTCTGTTGTCTTCACACGCCCTGTTTAGGAGGTCGTAAAAATCTTCAATTTCGTCATCGGGATGGGCTGAAGTCGGTGCATAGACTTGAACTACCGCTAATGTTTTCTTTTCGCCTATGCGGAATCGAAGAACAGCTATCCTATCCGAGTATGCTTTAAACTCTAGGATGTTGTCTTTCCATTTTTTTGCAACCAGAAATCCCACACCATATCTACTGCCCGACCCACCATTGTAATAGAATATATTGGTATTTCTTTCTAGAGTATCTTCTCCGTCACGTCTTACTTCGGCTAGGCCAATTATATCCCATTTTATGGTTTCTATTGCATTTTCTAATTCTGTTATGCGTTCTTCTGTTCTAAGAGTTCTGGTATTAAAAGTTAAAACATGTAATTTATCCGATTCCTTTGAACATGCCTTGGTCGTCTGACAGTGATATCCCACCCGGGGATTTTGAGGCCCCACGGTTCCAGAGAGAGTCAGCCTACTGCCAGAATCAGCGTCAGCTCGATAGGAACCGATGCCGGGTACTGGGGGCGCATTTTTTCAATTCAATGAATCAAAGCATATTGTAATTTATTCTTCTTGGATGTACTTCGACATCATCGTGTTTAAATTCATTGGAAATCCTAATGTTAGGTTTTATTCATAATTCTATTATTCTGTAATAACAACTGTATTTTTTTAAATACTTACCTACCTTTTACGATTTGCTTGACTATTTCCTTCTTTCTTCCTATAACAAATATCAAATAAACCAACAATGCAGGGTAGAAGGTATGGTCGCCAGCACATCAAGTTACAACAAAATGTAAAATTGTCTTAGTTGATAAGGTTTATAATCTTTTGGAGAAATTTGACAGTTTTGTATAACCTGATGTGCTGGTTTCTGTACAGCTCCACACAACCATTTACCATGAGTTCAGTACATGATTCTGGACATCCCTGCTTCAATATTTTTCAACAGTTTTAAAAAAATGTCTTCCTCCTACAAAAGTGTAACACCTAGACAGTAAAAATGTATGGAGCAGCTGATTTTTAAAATAATAACCAACGAAAAAGTTCAACCTGGAGCAGAGGTCCAGAATCATGTACTGAAATTCATTGAAAGCAGTTGTGCGTAAATTTCCCTTCCAATTTCTTTAATAAAAAAAATATTTTTGAGACCAATGTATAACTTGAGGGCTGATTTGAGATGGTGCAGGTACTCTTTGTACCTGGAATTAATTAGTGGAGGTCTTTGCCCAGTAGTAGGACAGTAAAAGCTATATAAGTAATGGACATTTCATCATTTATTTATGGAATACATGCAGTTAAAGCAGATGTGTTTTCAGTGTTCAGGGCAGAGAGCAGTTTATGAAAAAGGTTTTACTTTTTTGGCCTGTTTTCGTGGGAGTTTTTAGCAATCCAATTCACACAGAACATGCTTGATATATCCTTTTTTGTAGTTTTAAGCTGTTTGGCCAAACACTTTGGTAATAATTATATATATTGTAATCAATTACAGGGCCAATTTAAATGATATTTTGCCTAAATTAAGTTTCTAGCTATGTAGCCAACATTTCGCAAGCAATATAATGTGGTATATGCAGAATTAAAATATGGTAATTTTGGTATGTGTATCGGATAAATCAATATACTTGTATCCTGCATAATCTTGAAACAGCTTAAAACAAACTATTGGTCATTCAGAAAAAAATACATAATAAAATATATGCTAAGTAGTATCTAAGCTATGATCTTCTTGTGTGTTATTTGAATGCAAAAATATACAGACGAACATAGTAACCTCCTCCTTTTCGAAATTTCTAAAGTCAGTTAAAAAGTTAACTTCAACTGTCATCCTTTGAGCAACCTATGTGGTCCATGATAAATGAACAATTGTAATTTATCATTAAGATAAGCACAGGAACTATTTGATGTAAGTGGCACTACTGACGCTAATTGAAGATCACGCGATCTCTTTAGTCATACATCAATTCGTCACATAAGGGAGTAGAAGGACGTTCATTGAATTAAGATGATATCTATATGAACTTTAATTCAATGAATGGACATTATCAGATGCGAGATCGCCAGAAGCTAACATTTTTAATAGTGCCGACATAATAAATTATGTACCTACTTTTTTTTTGTTAACCTATACTGTCCCACTGCTGGGCAAAAGGTCTCCATAGCATTCCATGTGCTCCTGTTTGTCGCTTTCTCCGGCAACCATAAACGCATACAGATCATCTCGCAGCGTTTTCTCGGGCTGTCCCGGGACGTCGATGTAACCCATGAACTTACCAGAAAAAATATTTATAAATTTATTTCATCAATAAAAATATTTGATTTAATATTGGACGATATAGTTGCGTTGGCCTTGGTCGTTGTATGAGTCTCACTTGCACTTGGGCAGTTTATTTGTGTTGACGAACCTTTAGCCTTTTCATATAACCTTGGACTATGAGAATCTTCGATTATTGAATTTGTAGGGTACATTTACCTCGTGGTAAGTATATGTGGTATAATTTATTTGTAACAACTTTGATACCTATTGTTAGTCATCAAAAAGTCGTGTAAAAGTCAAACAACCGTTGAAAGTCGAATTAATGTCAAATGGTAAAGAAAGTTAGTCATAATGAAAAGGCAAAGACTAAGTAATTATTTCGTAATTTATTTTTATTTTATTTATTTCTTTATTTCGGAGTAATAATATGTGTAAATAATTATTTTTATAAAATAACTCCTACTAGAGTTGCCCGGTACTGATCCCTGTTATCGCAGAATAATAAATAGCCTATGTTAATTGGGAATAATGTTGTTTTTCAATGGTGAAAGAAATATTAAAATCGGTTCAGTAGCTTCACATATTACAAAAAAACAAATGTTTTCTCTTTATAATATTAGTTAAGAATATCCATTATCTTTTTGGAAAAATACTTATGTTGGTGTACCACAGTACTCTTCGCAATAAAAAAATAACGAAATGCATTTGATGCTACTAATAAAGATCTTTATTTTAAAAAAAAAGGAGTACGACGTACGTACTTAAGGTAAATCCTACGAAGACCCAGGCCCTAGAATGACAACAAGGGTTGTCTGATCTCAGATTCCCTAGCTTCGACGGGACTATTATACCGATCAGTGAGACTCTTTTTTTCTTGGGATCCTCAGCTCCAGGAAGTTAGTCGTAAATTGTTCGTATCATCCGGGTCGCTGATGAGACTGCGCATCTTTTTACCAATTGCCACCAAAATATAGTTAGAACAGTCACTTTTTCTTAAAACCTTTCTACTAGCAATGTGGGTACATTGCTAGTAGGTATTCTTGTTAACCCCTCGTGCTTAGCTAAATGCTTGTGTTACGAGTGGGTTCCCGTCGGTAGTGCAATGGGTGGGGTTCGAACCGGCAACCACATGATCGCAAGTCCGATGCGCTAGCCATTAGGCTACCGCCGCTTTTTAATGTTTTTCTTCCTATCCTTGATTACGCCAATGTCAGCTAACTAGATTTTTTTGAAGGACAGCTAAATAAACTTGAGGGACTCCAGAATATCTGCATAAGATTTATTTTTGGCTTGCGAAAGTATGTTTCCGTAAAAAAACTCAAGTGGTTTCCTATACACCTTCGCCGGAACTCACACATATTATATCTTCTCTACGGTACTCCGAACGTTTTCAGTTCCTTCACGACACACATAATAGATATCTAAGATCATCAGAAAATTTGAGGCTCAAAGTGATATTGCATTCCACAAATTTCCTTGACAAATCTTTTACAGTGCAGGCTTCACGGTTGTGGAACGCCTTGCCTGGGTCAGTTAGACGTGCCCATTATTTGTCGCTGTAGTTTACATATTCTATATCTAAGTATATATAAATACTTATTTATATATGTATAATAGGTTAAATGATTAATCCTCGCTATTTGTGTTTAATTTAAAATATTAATTATAGTAGTTTTTTTATAAGTTCGATAGACTACCCAGACCACTACGTTTCCTTTTCTCACGAGTCCACCCAAAGATTGTCTGTAAAAGATCGCTGTCAGCGAGTAGACCGCCCATTCTTTGATTTATAAAATTGTTCTTGGCATCAAGCATTTTTGGTGTGGCAAAAAGAATCTTTTATTTTATTCTATTCTTATATCTATTACATCAGTCTAGGATTTTTATTTCATATAGCATGGAAACATTCATAAATCAAATTTTACACGCTTAGTACGTGTAAAATTTTCACTCAGACCGAAACATCTATTTGTAGGATGAACAAAAACTTTCCCTGCATCGAACCTGCGACCGCCACGTGGAAGCAGATCGATCGACCGCTGCGCCAATCGGGCCGTTATTAGGTAGAGTTGCACAGTACTCATTATCAATTATATTACAAAAACACAATAAAATTATTGTAATCATAAACCACCACAATGCCTGGACGTTGTACCCTAGGCCACTTATTTGTTTAACAACATTCTCTGTGCGTAAGTAGGTCTTTTATCTCAGAACTCGTGTCAATTACCCTAATTATCGTCACTACAAATGACGCAAAATAATATCGCTTTGGAGATCTGCACAATGAAGCCATTGCGAAGTCCTTAATTTTTCAACGTTAATTATAGCGTTTGTTTTATTAGCCTATATTGAAAAATTTCGACGCATTTTGTGATAACACTGTTTACTTATAGAGATTATTCTGCTACCGAGTGAATTCACTTTATCATTTTATTTTTCTTGATTGGAGCAAGCTAGTTAGGAGAATAAATGAGTACAAAAGAACTCAGATCAAAATGATCAATTGCTTAGATAGCTTGATAGCATGACAACCGTATAGTACAAATAAGGTTTGTGTCGACTCTTGAATCCAACTATAAACAATTCTGTAGGAGCAAACAAAGCGGAACTTGCGGAAGACAGCTGGCAGTGACTGGATGAAAAAAGCCGAAGATCGGGCTCTGTGTCGTTCACTAGAAGAGGCATACGTCTAGCTGTGGACGAGTATAGACTAGAGATGGGCGTCTACCCGGTAAGAATACGAACTTTGGGTAAATAATAATTAATACCAATTTTTACCTTCCCAATTATAATTTATACCGGGTAGAAATTAAAAAAAAAAACCAAATAACATTATAATTTTCACATGTTTGCCAGCAGTTTCAGTGTTGCCATTTGTTGTACGGCTATTCTGTACTATCTTAAAATGGTACACGGCAATACATTAATTAAAGTAAAATAATTATGTAATTCTAATGTTCCAATATTAGTTTTCCAATACAGTTTTATCAAAAATATACTGTACCTACATATTAAAATAATAATTAAATGTACAGTGGGTTATAGCTTTTACCTGACCCACCGAGACCCCGCCGTCCCACCTAGGGCGGGTCAGGTTACAGCTATAACCCACTGTACATGTAGAGATAATAATATATTAAATTATTTATTTATTAAAAATATTGTTTACCCCTACGAATAAAATACCCAAACATCGGGTTTTTACCGGGTAGACGCCCATCTCTAGTATAGACTGATGATGATAATGATGAAGCATGTTAAAACTGTAATGTGTTTAAGATTTCTTTTGACACGTGATAATTTAGGACAGGGAAAAAGAGTCAACGTACAGTGTTGCTGTATTTAGAAATTTGGAAAATTATTGGACGTTTATGTTTAAGTATATGCCTGTATTTGTTATTCAATAACATATTTATCTGACTGCCTCGTTAGTCTAGTGGTCCCAAGCGCGACTGCTACGCTAGAGGTCCTGGGTTCGATTCCCAGGTCGAGCAAAGTGTTATTGGGTTTTTCTATGAAATTCCCAGTAGCAACTCGGAGTCTGGATTTGTGCCCGGTTAATGGCAATAGGCTCGCCCCCTATTACATGGGACCTAAACATACCGGCGAAATGTGGGTGTACATAAGTACACCTCTGCCTAACCCTTCGGGGAATACAGGCGTGATGGTATGTTATGTTATGTAACATATTTATGAAACTCTTTAACTATAGAATGTCGTTGTTCATAAAAACAACTTTAGTTTACGGATTAACAATAAATTTAATGTACGGCACATTTCCTATTGTATTGTCAAGTGACATTATTCATACCGATTGCTTATGATTAATTACACAATCTACATAACAATAGAATAGGGTTCCCAAGTGGTCGATTTAATTATGGATGATTCATAGTCAAATCTGTCAGATTTAGTCATTTGAACGTTTCCGTTAATGTCTAAACTGTTCAATATATCATGGATACATTAGATGTAATATTTTCAAAAGTTAAATTTTCCTGGACCTATTGTAAACAAATAGGGCCTATCTGAAAATCAGCGCTGCGGCATTTTATTATGTCGTCGCAATATGCTGAGATAGCTGTTCGGTTCTCATGCAAGGCTTTCTTTTTATTTTTTCTCAAACTGTTTTAGTTATTTCTTTTGGTCTCCTGCGTGTGGCCGAATAAATCTTTTTCTTTCTTTCTTTTCTTTCTTTAAATATTAACTAAGTATATTATTTTTTTTGTACGTATAAAATATCTCTTCCTTTTATGATAACATCAGCAGTGTCATCTTAATAATTCACTTACTTATCAGAAAGTTCCAAAAAGCATACTAAACTTGTCTAGCCAATAAATCAATAATTATGTTCTTTCATCATTACTAGTTATTTTTTTACACTCACGGCAGCGCACGCCTCCTACGCGGGCAGATTTAGTTTCTTTTTGCTAATTTACTAACTATAATGTTCGGTATAGTTGCTAGCAGGCACCCCTAAAGTACAACGCCATACATCACGCGACATGTGAGTAGAAAATGTCACAATGCGCCGGCGCAGGGCGGAAGATTGCGGCGTACGCGCACCGCGTTTGCGAAACATTCGCTGATGTCGCACACCGTAATGCGTCTTGCATGACACCATCATTTGATTTCAAAGTATTTTAGCCCCTTTCTAGAATTTAACCAAGATCAATCTCGTGACTGCCTCATTAGTCTAGTGGTCTTAAGCGCGACTGCTACACAAGAGGTCCTGGGTTCGATTCCCAGGTCAAGCAGTGTCATTCTCAGTAGCAGTCTGGATTTGTGTCCGGTTAATGGCAATAGGCTCGCCCCCTATTACATGGGACCTGAATATACCGGCAAACTCGGGTGTTGATTAGTACACCTCTGCTTAACCCTTCGGGGAATACAGGGTATGTTATGTTATCAATCTCGTAACCCATTTAAGAATAACGTCTTTAGGGTACTGTGCATTCTCTATTAGGTTTGGCTTGGCTATGGATACCTTTGCTGAGACAAGGTTACAACCTATCATTTTTTTACTTTTAAAAGTACTTTTACTTCATCAACGCCCGTAACGACCCCCGGCATACAGAATAATAGATTTTGCATTGTTTCTGTGATATAGTACTTTAAGAATGACTTCTAATTTAAACATAACAGTGTAATATATCATCGTAATCATCTCCCGACGTCTTTTTTAGGGTTGCGTACCCAAAGGGTAAAAACGGGACCCTATTACTAAGACTCTGCTGTCTGTCTGTCTGTCCGCCGGGCTGTATCTCATGAACCGTGATATGTAGACAGTTGAAATTCACAGATGATGTATTTCTGTTGACGCTATAACAACAAATACTAAAAAAACAGAATGAAATAAATATTTAAGGTGGCTGTCATACAACGAACATTATTTTTTTGCCCTTTTTATAGATAGTACGGAACACTTCGTACCCGAGTACGACTCGCACTTGGCCGGTTTTACTATTAATCTATCTATCGGTTTGTTATAAGAACAATCACTGTCGTCTTATAGGTACCAAAATGAAAACCTAGATTTGTTATCTATTCTTTGGAAAAGCGTAAAAACCAGTCGATTTTTTTTGTATTTTCCTCCGCGAAGCTACTTAAAGGTTGCTAATGTGACAATATTTACATTTCAGGCCAAACTAAATATCTGTATGAATTCAGGAAACACAGACGCAATAAATATTATCTATGTCACCTAAATAGTTCTGACTTCGACTATTCATTCGTCGCATGAGTTGTATTCAAGGATTTCGAAACAATAGCCTATTAACTAAGTACCTATGTTAATTAAGCCTTAACTATATGAAACTAAATTTTATGGACCTACATGTTAAATGTAATTTCCTTTTTGTGTAGTTCCTAGGTAGCGAGAAAAGCCTCAGACTTTTTAGATTCATAATATTTTAAAATAAATATGACGTTAATTTTTTTTACCTTTGTTCAGCAGTGGACTTTATTTGGCTGATATGATATGATGATAATTAGTGTTATAGTCTTTAGGTCTAACGGCCAAATATTCAAAGGCTACGCAATTTTAAGCCTCTCTTCTTTTTTTCTCTGATTGTGGATTGTAGATAGCATGTTACTGCTGGCCCACTATCCGCTGTATTTGTGTACATAGTATTGCATACAAGTAAGACTGCCTCGTTAGTCTAGTGGTCCGAAGCGCGACTGCTACGCAAGAGGTCATGGGTTCGATTCCCAGGTCGAGCAAAGTGTTATTGGGTTTTTCTACGAAATTCCCAGTAGCAGCTCGGAGTCTGGATTTGTGCCCGGTTAATGGCAATAGGCTCGTCCCCTATTACATGGGACCTAAACATACCGGCGAAATGTGGGTGTACATTAGTACACCTCTGCCTAACCCTTCGGGGAATACAGGTGTGATGGTATGTTATGCATACAAGTAAGTAGCTATACTTGTGTTAGCTTTTCATAATTAATTGTAACACGAATTGTTTAGTTTTAACCTCTCCCACGATTAGAATGCAACCTATGCAAAAATGTGCAGTATGCAGGTGCATGTATGACTATTATTTTCATCCTTTTCGTCTCCCTACATTTTTTGCAAATTAGAGCAGGAAAAATATAGTTTTACGAATTTCCATCATAAAAAAACTCGCAAATTTTTTTGCACACTTGGTGTGCAAACTACATTTGCCGGGTTAATAGAAGATAAATAATGATACGCACGGCTTCACATCAAACTATACAAAACCAGTTTACGCTGACATCTTATTGTATGGGAAGCCTATATAATGTGAGATCAGTTCAAACTAGATTTGTATAGGTTGACCTGTAGCCGTGTGTACAGAAGTCGATTTTTACAGCGATTAACATTTGGGCTCGAGATCAAAGGAATCATCGACACAATTCACAAGTGCGTTTGGTGCTGCCACACTCAACGTAAACATACAACTGTTTGTGTATGTATGTGTGACATAATTATAACAAAGATACACACACATATTGATAAAGGTGCTGATGTGTGAGTACTTCACGTACGGCCAAGTGAAGGTGTGTGGTTCCACGTGAATTTTATCAATAGCTGTTAAAATTTACTTATGTCCATTATTTTGTCGCACTTACTGAAGACAGTAGGTAATCAATTACGTTTCCTAATTATTGATTAACATCGCTAATTGGCATTTTAAGCTTTACACAGAGAGATTAAGGTACAAATAATCATATCAAGTTTCCTATTTGTGGAATAGGTTGTTCTGAAGCAATTCCATAACCATTACCATAATGCATGGTATCCAATCATCAACCTATCTCTTTCCCTGCGCGTGAGGCTGAAACTATGAGCAGGTATGCTCATCATTTCAGTGTTTACTATATCAGACAATACCTTTCGTATCTACATATAAATAATAAAATCATTTTATTTTTAAGCAATTTTCATTAAGAAAACTTGTATCTGCTAAAAACTACAATAATAATATTTAACGCAAAGTACAAAATGGTACAGTACTACTGTACCAAAATAATTTTAATCATAATATTTTATACTTTGCAATCAATATAACGACGCTTGCATTAGAATATTCTACATAATTATAATTATATTAAATGTAAAGGGACATTATTTAAACTTGTTTTTTAGTTTTTGTATCGGTTTTTTTTTTAAATTTACTATTCTAATCTACTTTTTATCTCTTAACAATATGTTTATTTATTCTATTTTCATAAGTCTGGATAAATATTGGTCCATCCTCTAAGAGTACGACAGCATTCCGCAAAAAATCTAAATATATCGTTAGAGACGTCACAACATTACGAAATATCTTTTGAAGACATTTTATTTTTAAATTATAACAGACAGACCATTAACTACTTACCGAAAAATATCGAAGAATCTGCTTGCATACTTCGGTACGAGTATTTTTCTGATTTAATATCTTTCTTCAAAGACCAGTATGATTATTTCATCACCATCATGTCATCCAAACGACGTCCGCTGAAAAAAAAAGGCTTCTCGAGAGAATTCGGTACATGCCACCTTTTTTTAGGGTGCGAATAATCCTCAGGTAACGTGTGCTGCTTTCATACCATTCATAATTTTCTACTGACTCTGACTCCCTCATTAGTCTAGTGGTCCTAAGTGCGACTGCTACGCTAGAGGTCCTGGGTTCGATCCCCAGGTCGAGCAAAGTGTTATTGGGATTTTCTATGAAATTCCCAGTAGCAGCTCGGAGTCTGGACTTGTGCCCGGTTAATGGCAATAGGCTCGCCCCCTATTACATGGGACCTAAACATACCGGCGAAATGAGGGTATACATTAGTACACCTCTGCCTAACCCTTCGGGGAATACACGCGTGATGGTATGTATGTATGTATGTATAATTTTCTACTACTTAATTAGTCTAGAGTGCAGTGATAGCCTTGTGATATGACCATTGGACTACCAAGTCAAAGGTCTCGAGTTCGAATCCAGGGCACGCACCTTTGTCTTTTCGAAGTCATGTGCGTATTCATAATTAATTATCACGCGCTTAAACGGTGAAGGAAAAACATCGTGAGGAAACCTGCATGCCTGAGAGATTTTCTTGGCGGCATGTGAAGTCTGCCAACCCGCAATAGGCTAGCGTGGCGGACTATAGCCTAATCCCTCTCGTACTGAGAGGAGAACCGTGCCCAGGAGTGGGACAATGTAATGGGTTGATGATGAATTAGTCTAGCAGGAGAGTGCATTAATTCAGTATCATAGATTTATCCCTTTTCTAAAAAGCGTTGACTATATGTAGAGACGAAAGTGTGGTATGACCAAACTGAAGCCCAGCAGTGGGTAGATAAGAATTTTCATTAGGGCACGTAATTAGGAATATGCATGAAGTTTAAATTTGCCTAATATATTTTTTTCCGGAATCTTAAACATACATAAAGTATTATTGTAACAACATTTTGTTACATAATTGTTATTTATTTGTATAAAATAATAATTAAAAAGTGCTAATTATGCGAGCGAAATTCAAATTTACAAAACGCGCTGTCATTGGTCGAACGAAATAAAACGTCACGGGCCACGACATTGAATTTAATCACATAGTCGAAAGCTGCTAGAAGAGGAATTATCTTGGAAATATATTTTAATTTGTGTGTCTTGAGCGATTTTCGTCAGTGGTGAGACTACATACGATGACCGAAAGAAGAAAAAAATACTTTATGGGGAGTAGTTCTGATAGTATTTTTTAATTTTGGTACTATGCAATACCGATAGAAAGGGTTTTTAGCTTCTTCCATGGTAAAATCTTTAAGAATTAACCAAAACACCTGTAATAAACAAACACTTCGTGCGATGATCGCGGCCCATGACGTCATCTGAAGCGCGCGAAGAATGGCGGCGTTTAAACAGCTCAATTTTGGATATGTATGTTGAATAATATTTTAAAAAACATTTTGAACATTCCCGGGAATAATTATGTGTTCTATTGTGTTGTTATGATGTATAGAATTAATAAAAAAAATAAAAAAAACGCATGCATGTTCCTAATTGCGGTTATCAACTACTATTTCGCCTATGATTATATTATCAGATAGGCAAAATACAATTATCATGAAATCATAATTAGAGGCGAAAAGTAGTTGATAATCGCAATTACTTATTCTAAATAAAATTATACCTGTGTTGTAATTATATGTACTTTAGATAAGTCTTCTAAGCAACGCAATAATCCGACCCATGTAGTTGATAATACTGATTGCTAGCTTTTTCGATATAATTTTATTCTTATTTAGCACCTTTATATACATTTTTATGTAAGATCTCAGAAAAAACATAGACATAATAATTATCTAGAATACTAAATAGGAAAGGACAACGTGTTGTTTATACTTTGACCGAGCGTCTTTGAAAATAATCACCGTAAGTCAAAACATTAAGGCAGACAAGATAAAAGTGTAAAAATCCAAGATGGTTCTAGAATGTCTCGCAGCATTGAGTTGCATCAAAAGGTTTATCACTAAGTGAAGCGATTTTTGTTGAAGATTCAGTTGACCATACCAATTTATAAACAAACTAGGTTTCCCCCCGCGGCTTCAACCGCGTGGACGATACGTTTCATATCATTTAGAGGGATGCTATATGGCCTATGTTACTCAGGAGGAATATAGCTTTCTGTTGGTGAAATAATTTTCAAAATCAAAATCGGTTCAGTAGATCCAGAGATTACCCCCTACAACGTTACAAACTCACAAATTTCACCTCTTTATATTGTTGTTTAGATAGAGCTTCTGTCGAAGGCTGTCGAAAAATACATGCAAAATGCTTAAATACTTACATAGAGAACTTATACCGTCAGTTAAACAAGCAAATGATTTAGTAAACCGCTAATTAGTACGCAGCGTACGAACTCTTCTACTATTTTGGAGGCAAGGAATGTTCGACCGGATTTGTAAGTTGCTTCCACATATTGCTTCGGTCAACCCAATGTCATACTAATCGGGTCCAAAGTACGTCCAATCTTATCAATAGCATGTCATTTATTAAAATTCATTAATCTTATCCAAATCTTCAACAGTATCTGTATCTAAATGAAAAGGATAAAGAGAGATTGGACTCGTGTGAATCCACACGTTGTCGCCCAGAAAATGCATTGACGTCAAGTAATTTAGCCACATTGCTTATCTGGAAATGTTTAAATTATATTTTATTAAAATGTCCTATTTGTCCATTTAATCCGCCGAATACAATATATATTGTTACTATACTTAACAAACCATAACGTGTTTTCAAAAACACATACATTGCTTGTGCTTCAAAGGCTGACGTTCGAATATCCAAACTTATATACGTTTTGTACTTTTTATTGGCCACAGTGCAAATATTCGCTTGTTCAAAACTGGTAAATGCCAACTCGAAACGGATGCATCTTTGATAAGGTTTGAGACGAAAAAGAATCAATACATCGTAAGTTCCTACAGAGGAAACATTACGTTTTTATAAAATTGATAAAAAGATTGCGAGTATTTTATCTTTGCGCTCCGTAGATTAGAAGGAGTTAACGATAGAACACTAATCAAGGAATGCTAATCGATGAGTGATCTAGGAAAAATTACAGCACTTGGAGAAATCAATCCCATCTACAATAATTAATATGGTTAAAATTTTAGTCTTCCTTCTTAGTTTTGATTTCTTTTATTATTATTTTTTGTTATTTTAATTAACCATGCGTCCTGTCGACGTAAATACAAGTACTTTCTTTACTTTTTGCGTTCGATCCTTTTTCGAAAAGAATCGCTGGTCGATTTTAATAAGACCTTATCAATATATCTTTACTTCTAATGAATTTCAAACACCAGGAAAGCCCTTAGATCAAAACGTGCCTCTATTCTTTTAGTCCTGTCAAAATGTATCCAAATCTGAATTATATTCGGTTTCTGTAGAGGCTGTATATAGATGAGGTTGAATAGATTGGTTGATATTATACATACACATAAGTGCACAGCTATTGTAGTTATTTCTATTATTATCTTTACCTTCAATATCATCGCATTAAGGGCCTATAAAAACAGTTGCCAAGGGCATAATAAGCTACCAGCTAAGTATATGCCGCTGAGAAATAACGTACTGTATAAACCTGTCCTCGTAAGATTTACAGGTTTTTTTAAGCACCTGTTTTATATCACAAACTGAGTAACAAAACTACGTTCGAAACTTAATGAGTATGTATGGTTCTGAATAAAATATTTTTAGGTTTTTATTTTGAAGTGGTTTCGCCAACATAGTTTTCATCATAATTTTGTTTATTTTTGTTAATTTCCCGGTATATTTTTATCTTAGTATTGCTTTCCACTTCAAGTTTTAGCATTGAAATATTCTGATAATGGTTTCAACTGACATTTGTAAATATCTTGCACTTTTCTCGAAGACGAAGACGATGACATATTCCATTTTGATAACAAAAACCTTCAAACTCAGCTTCACTTCTTCACTATGGAACTCTGAAAAGACCTCAAGGTGCCAATTTAACATCATTAGATACAGTGGCTCTATTACACCACATGCAATTATATTGTTTCGCAAAACCGCACATGCCATTTTAGTACTTAAAACACTAGTATTAAAACCTAATATTTCGCAAAAGTACCGTGACTGGTGAAGAAATTACCGTTTATTTTCTTTTAGGTATACGTGGGAAAATAGCAGAGTCAAGTGGGGGACTGATATCTTTGTCTATATGAAAATGCCTAACTATTAACTCATCATTATAAACCCATTATATTATCCCACTGGCTGGGAGAGAGGGTTAGGAAACTGTTGTAGATTAACTTAGCTTCGAGAAAATCTCTATTAACTACTCTTTCTCTCTCCGTTAATCGTCAATTTGAATAGTTGCAAACTATAGCTATTGAAAGAAATAAATAATAACTAATCCTTAAGAGAATCTGAATGATTTTCCTGTTACCTAATTGGCCGAAACGCAAAGAATATCATTTGATAAGGCGGGAGAGCCTGACTTTTGGGATCAATACAGAAAATTAACTAAACCTTATTTATTCTTATTTACATAATTATATGGTTGGGTTTTGATATGACTTCAATACTTAGAACAGTTTTTGAGATTGACCATGCTTACAAATACTATCTTGATATTCCGAAAGAATATTGATTCAACTTCTTATATCTGATTCGACTTTAATTCTTCTTCATCATGTTCCCGCGAGACGAGCAAGACCTTCTATTCTCTTGTAAAGTTTTGAGTTTTTTTAGTCGCTTTTTGTGCTTTGCTCATTGGCCATTTATGGTCTAAGTCTTACGAATTTGGTTTCTTAAAACTAGCTGTACCTTCATTTTTTGCCACAGTACTGACCGAACGTATAATCTGTTTAGTATTGCTCTCGATCTGGCATGACAGGAACATTTGAGAGCTCCAATTACCCCAGTGTCAACCAATTGGCCCTCCATTGATAGCCGGGATGACAATTGTGCGCCGTTTATTACCACTTGCACGGCATCCCTGGAAATTTAAAAGATACTCTGCGATATTACTAATACTGTTAGCTGGAATTAAATATTTTATTTATACATTCCGTAGATTCTGGCTCCCTGGCGTATGGAAAATATGGAAATTAAAATATGCTCTTCTAGTTAACCGGCAAGTTGACAATTTGAAATCTTACCAATTGCCCCAAAGTGTATGATTATGGGATCACTTCTTTGCGTTGATTGTTTTAAATTATATGGAAAAAAATGTGTAAATGTAGAAGAAACTTAAGGAGTAGGTAAAGCATGATCCTTTTTTAAGCTATATGGGCAGTGTCTAAATATAGAAGAAACTTCATGAGTAAGAGACGGAGAAGGTTGGCATAAAAGACCCTCTTTGGTTTTTACGTGTATCAATAATGATGATGGAGAAAATATCTCAACTTCCTTAATTTGAAACTTTGCCTAATCAAGAGTCCATTGTATTTCATCTACTGTATTAATTCAATCATTGGTTCGTTTTGTGCTATAGATGACAAAGTCCACAGATAAAGGTTCACGATTGAGTTCATTGTGATTAATTAGTATATTGTGTTTATATAACTAGAGAACATATTAAATCATACTAAATTATTTGTTATTTACATAATTATTACAACATTTGTTTAACCTATATTAAGTTGTACACTAGCGACCCGCCTCAGCATTGCACGGCTGTAATGTACTAATAATATGCATGTGTTATGACATAAAAACCTTCCTTGCAAATCTCTAATTGTAAGTGAAAACTGTATCAATATTCGTTCCGTAGTTAAGAACAGAGCAGAGAATAGAGAAGAATGGCGATTGCTCCACCGACAAGATCTGAGGTCTTGAATAAGAGAGAGAGAGAGTTAAGAACAAATAAGTACATGAACAGACACGCGAAGTGATTCTGTAATCCATCAGGTATTCATATTCATATTCTTTATTGCATACCATGATGTACAATAAGGTGGTGTAATTAGACAAGAATCATTATGGACCCTGTAGGGCACAGCAATTTTAGTAGAGAGGAGGATTTATTTTTACTAGCTATGGTAATTACCAATTTTAATTATTGGGTATTATAAAATAAAGGTATGTTATTATATTCATTATAGGCTTTGTCTTACATTATTTATTTGAATTATTGAGTATATTATAGCATGTAGGTAGTTGAGGGACAGAAATTTAGGAGGCTACGTGTTGATTCTAGTCTGTTTATCTACGTATTTCCCAAAATATAGACTGACAGATGCTTTATTATGCCGCAACAGTGGGTATTAATTGACAACCTAAGATGGACTGAATATCGCGTGATTTATCTTACGTCCCAAGACGTAATCATCTCGCTTGGGTTTTTACTCAAATCAATTGTCAATTTAGATAAAGTGGTATCTGGAGAGCGCCAATAGAACCCCTAATGTTGTCAATCTTCTTCTTCCATCCCTGACCCGTTATTTGGGGTAAGATCTCCTTACTTCTACGCCAAGTGAATCGGTCTTAGGTTTTTAGTTGTACCAACATTCTAAGCTTGCTTAAAGTCTTTTTGATTTATATTTGAATAATACAACTCAATTATCTCAATAGTCTAGTGGTCCCAAGTGCGACTGCTACGCTAGAGGTCCTGGGTTCTATCCCCGGTCGAGCAAAGTGTTATTGGGTTTTTCTATGAAATTCTCAGTAGCAGCTCGGAGTTTGGCTTTGTGCCCGGTTAATGGCAATAGGCTCGCCCCCTATTACATGGGACCTAAAAATACCGGCGAAGTGTGGGTGTACATTTAGTACACCTCTGCGTAACCCTTCGGGGAATACAGGCGTGATGGTATGTTAAATACAAAATTTGTACAGATTTAGATTTGAGCGAAATCTACGTCCGTAACAGGCTGAAGCATGATTTAGCTTAGGTTATACGTCAATTGACGATAAAAATTGTTTGTGTTATTTTTTATCACTAATAAATAATTACTTAATCGTATTAAAGATAAAAAGATGGATTTAATATTAACTGATTATCCGGTGGATATAAATTTTATATCAGACATTATTATAATGACCGGACACAGATGACACAGGTGACAGATAACACTATAGTATCAACGAAATAATATAACTAATATATAACGAAATAATATATCCTACAGATTTATAAAATTAACCCTTCAAGGCCTATAATATCAACGAAATAATATAATGAGTGCAGCAACGCCCGTACAACCAGTACGGACGTAGACTAAATTCCTAGTTTGCTTTAGTTCAGCCAAATCTAATATATGCCTTGTAATTATAGGCCCATTTCTGTTCTCCCTGCTTTAAGTAAAATATTTGAAAAACTCATGCTTAATCAAATGATGGCACATTTTCACGTTAATAAGATCTTACATAATGAACAGTTCGGCTTCACGAAGGGTAGGTCAACATCTGATGCAGGCACGAAGTTAGTCTCTCATATTTTAGAGGCTTGGGAAGGATCACAGGATGCCCTAGGTATCTTCTGTGATCTTTCCAAAGCTTTCGATTGCGTTGATCACGACACGCTTATCCGTAAATTAGACTACTACGGAATAAGGGGGCTATCTTTGGAGCTTGTGTCTTCCTATCTTTCGAAGAGGCGACAAAAAGTGGGCATTAATAGAGTCACATCTCCCGGGTCTGTAGTTAAAATGGGGGTTCCACAAGGCTCTATCTTAGGCCCTTTCCTTTTCTTAGCATATATAAATGACCTCCCCTATATGATGTCTGAGATTTCTAATATAGTGCTATTTGCTGACGATACTTCACTTATATTTAAGATTGAACGGAATGATAGCAATCTTTTTAGTGTAAATGAGAGCCTAAAATCACTATCTAACTGGTTTGCTGCTAATAATTTACTACTTAATGCTAGCAAAACAAAATGTTTAAAATTCTCATTACCAAATGTACCACAAGTTGAAACTAATTTAATTCTTGAAGGCAGCAAACTCAATCTAATCAACGAAACTGTTTTTTTAGGTATAACGGTTGATAGTAAGTTGCAATGGGGTGCTCACATCTCAGCCCTGTCTCGCAGATTAAGTTCCGCAGCATATGCAGTTAGGAAAATTAGGCAGATCACTGACGTAGCTACTGCTAGACTTGTATACTTCGCTTACTTTCACAGCATTATGTCATACGGTATTCTGCTGTGGGGATCAGCTGCTGACGTAGATTCTATTTTCATCTTGCAGAAAAGGGCCATCCGCGCAATCTACAATATGGGCCCTCGCGATTCCCTTGGAGAAGTCTTCAAGAACGTCAGTATACTAACGCTGCCGTCACTTTATATTTTAGAAAACATCATGTATATCCGCAAAAACCTGCATATGTTCAGCATAAATAGCGACTTTCACAACCATAATACTAGAAATAAACATAAAATAGTGGTACCTAAGTTTAGATTAACTAAAACCAATAAATCATTTCTAGGAAATTGTGTGCGCTTTTACAATAAACTTCCAAAATCTGTCACCGATCTCACCGGTAAGAAATTTAAAAATTATGTTAAATCGGTCCTTGTTAAGAAAGCATATTACAAAATCAAGGACTACGTTGATGATAAAAATGTGTGGTGTTAAAATACGGGTGCACTTGTGGTCTCCCTGGCAACCTGAGGTTACTTTATTCACTCTCAATTACCTTGTATATTGTTTACCACTTTATATAAACAGGAACTGTAAATGTGAGTGCATCGTAGCCATTTATGTCTAAGTAGTTTATAGTTATCCTAGTTCATATTTTTGATGATGTGTATTCTTACACATAGTGTATCTGTTTTAGTTTGACATTGCGTTCTCATTTGCTGAGAACCTTCTTGTAATTTTAGTCCCGACTTCAGGCTAATTATGACATAAACCTCCAATGCACTCACATCCTGTTATCGGCATAATGTACCAGCAAATTATGTTAAAACAATATATTTTAAAAGAGTGTCTATGGAGTTTCTTGCCGGATTCTTCTCCATGAGATCAACTTTTTGGAACCGTGCAACTGTTGGAGTCAATAACGTTTCATAAACGCTTGTGAAAGCTTATTTGAAATAAAAACATTTGATTTGATTTGATTTGATTTGATATGATGTAGATTACCATGTAAACTCCCACCGAAAATTGGTTTGGACGAGATCTAGTAAATAGTTTTTTTTTAATACGTCATAAATCGTAATGATACGGAACCCTCCGTGCGCGAGTCCGACTCGCACTTGGCCGGTTTTTTCTCAATTCAATTCGAAATCAAATGAGAATTTAAATTGGAAATCTTGACAACCAGTGTATCCCTCGCATATCAGAATTTCTCAGAAACCGAGTAGCTGAGATCTGACTGATCTGATGACAGTCGTTTCGTTTAGAATAACGATAATTAGTCACATCTGGTTCGAATGGAAGCCGCCTCGAACATAGTTGGTAAAAGGTGAGTTACGGTGATAACAGGGTGTTGAACTTAATGTTCAACACCCTGTTATCGCCGTAACAACTCAACTACCCTGATGCCAATGCACATAAGTGATTGCAGATAACTTGACCTTTCAAAAGATTCCTCTTGACCCTTGGAAAGTGTTTGATACATAAAGATGAAGTCTTTTACGGGCAACGCGTGAAACGTGCCTGCTTTATTGATCGCAAGATGTTTATTACACAAAATTTATAACGAAAAAAAAATAATAGGGACAACTTAAATATGAAGGCAATTTTCGACCTGGCGGTGGTTATAACAATGGCATATTTTTTTTTAATCTTTTTCTCCCATCCATAACTATCAAAGGTAATATACTTTGGTCGCGATCTTTTGCTAATTAGATCCAATCTGCGTTGAAGGTTTCCAGATCCTTACCACCACCACCTTTCATCGGTCATGCAACAGACATGACCAAAGGATCAACCTAACTGCATTTAAGCTTAGCGACCGTTTGGTCCATGCTACCTAAGCAATTTATTTTTTTGGGACCTAATCAACGAAGATCTTTATAGCTTGTTGAATATCAGACTGGTTGTTCATGACGGACGGAAAGGTGCGCTCGCTTTGGTTCTTTGCGCAGAATACATCAGATATACATAGAATCACATCCATTTTACTTGAGTCACATTGAATATTGCTAATAGAACAGGTTCCCACTTACCGGTTTTTATGTAAATATTATTGAAATATAAAACATCATCACTATATTCAATATTACTAAAAAGACAGCATTGGAAATGTGGGAAAATCTATAAAGGGTTGACACAACCTCTAAAGTTAACGATTCACGGGAACAAATTCTTACTCAGCGTTCTTGAGAACCTCATTAGGATTTCACTTTGGGTGTGAACTGAACCATTTCAAAGCAAGAGGTGCTAGTAAGTTGTATATTCTGATATAAATATACAATATTGAAATCCAGATAAACCTACTCATTCATAAATTTTCTTACGAGAAAAGTCAAACATTTTTCACAGAATATTAAATTGCATGAACTTTCTTTTTTAACCTTTCAGGTTTTATAGTGTGATGAGTCCTTCGCGTGAAAATAGAGCCAATAAAAGTTTGGCCTGCTATTTCTTCGCGTTAACTCGATCAGTGTTACTTCTGTAATAGAACGGTTGCGCGTCCATGACGTGCGCATGCGGCGCAGTGTTAGTTAGCAATGTTAGCATCAGTATTGCGTCGTCCATGCACGTGAGCGCACGTATCGCGACCGCGAACTGTTCAAATGTTCGATCACGATTGTGTTATATAAAAATCGGATTCCTTTTGCTTTTTGTTACCACATCAGTGCTCCAAAATTATCGTATTAATCTATATCTTCCAGCATTCCAAAGCGTAACGTTACATTTTTTGAGAAAAAAATATTCGGTATAGTATCCAAAATTATTTTTTGCATAGAAGACAGTCTATGCTTTTTTTTTACAACACTGTTAGCAAGCATTAATGCTTGCATGTCGATTTCACTTTCTGTGCCAACGTCGAAGCTGTTATTTGGAATCGTTAAATGACACCCCTTCAGTCAGCTAGTCGGTATTGTAAACGATATTGTTACCACGCTGCCTGTCCAATGCTCGCTGGAAATTGTTATTCGAGAACTGAATGATAATAGTAACCAGACCGCATGATGCCCATACATTAGTTTCGACCTGATTGCTTCGTTTTACCTCATTCATGAAGATGCATAAAATTCGAGCGGTTATAATTCGTCGATACGATTTGTTTACTGAAGTGTGAAATGGTTACAAATTCTTCAAACATCAACATACTTACGCTCCTTTCTTTTATGGGGCAAGCAAAACCCATAATCATGCAGTAGGTAATTAATGAAGTATGTAAATGGAACCAGCTAATTATGTAGGCCCATTTTATTTAGAGAGAGTATTACAAGTGTAGCCAAATGTCACGTAACCTAATTATCTAGAAGCTCCTTAGTAGCCCGTTGACTGATTGATTACCAATAGACATAGAGAGATAAAATTAAGAAAATAAGCTTATCATTTCAATATGATTTTCATATAAACCTTATGACCCCTCAGATAAAATAAAGTATGACCCTAATTGAATTCACAGTATTCCAATTAAAGTAACCGCTTCCGTAGAATTTTCGCTTTCTTGATCAACAATTATTTATGCATTCATTACGTGACTGCAGCCGTGGTGCGGTGTGTGTAATTTGAACGATACTACATACTAAACTACTTCTGAAATACGGCATGAACAAAATATTTCATCATAGTTTTCATGTTGCACGACATTGTTAGTTAATGGAAATATTAATGAACACGAGGCTATTATAAAAAGTAAATATAAGTCATTGTGCGATACTAGTGTGCAAACTGCTTATATTGTTGATCAAGTTTTTGATGTCTTTAAAGGGTTAATAGCTTGCAAATGTGCGAGGATATACTCAACCAGATCTCGAAAAGTTTAAAGACGTCATTATTTAAACCCATATGAGGACAATAAAAGGCTGATACCGTATATTGCACGACAAAAAAAAACATTTAATATTTTATCAGTGCCTTCGTCGCATTCCTCGTTCGTTTCTTATTTGCCCTTGCCGTCATCAATGTCATCATCGTCAGTCGAGTCATGTATTTTGAGGCAAGGATACTTTGAGCCTTGCCATTTGCATTCGAAATTATTACCTACGACTACTCACTATGCGCGTTATTTCTTTGGATTATCATTTATCGGTTCGCACAAAGCTAGACATTAGACTGTTGCTCTCTGTTATTGCCCATCTTGGGGTGGTCTGCCCCTAATCTTCATAATCTAATCTGATTCATCATTCAACTTCCGCCAGCTGATTTAAACATATAAAAAAAAACTAATACTGTTACACGAAAAACTTTCGCCTTTCCTCACAGAATTCAAATAATTATCTTTATTTATAATGGAAATTTAATTTGACCCATAAACCATGATTGCGTCAAATCAGGAGTTGGATTTGTACAAATTGTAATTTGCGTACAATGACTACCGATTCATTCTATTGTGATTGCGCTAAGTGGGCAGCTGATGTAATGCTTCATTTGCAGTTCAAGTTTGCACCTACGGCATTCGGTAGATTATAGGTATGCTGCTATGTCTATGATTGGACTAATTCTTCCAAAAAGGGTAGTCAATAAGGGAGGGAGCTTAATTCATTTCTCAAGACACTGTATAAAGTTTATAATACATTTTCCATCAATAGGTAAGACCATATTAGCAGCTGATGAGGGATTAAAATACTGTAAATGAGAATAAAAGAAATAATACTACAGTAACATATGTCGTATCAAAATAAAATATTTTAAATCACATTCATTGCACAGTTTAGTGAATCACATAATATGTCGACGCAATAATTTAGTATTTTCTTAAAATGTATTGCTTACCAAAAAAATTTTGATGAAAATCAATTGGCAAAAAGGAATTCAGTTTAAAAGTAGCCTGACTACAATTCTAATTTTATTTTATAGTAACCCTTCTAGAATATGACCACATGACAGACACAATGCAAAATCTATTGTTCTAGACACTTGGGGTCGTTACTGAATTTATTTATTTATACATAAGGCACACTGACAACTTCTCTACAATTACATTTTACACATATACTCGTACCTTAAAACGAAACGAACAAGTCAATAACAGGCATGCATATCATTGATAATAGGACGTATTTTAATATTATAATTATAACAATGACATCTTTTGCATATCTTCCAGTATCTACGCAAATACACACACTATATAAATACACATGTACATATTTTGTTTTTCTTAACGTTTAAATTTATTCTTGATTACACGCATCACACGATGATCATTCGCTTTTCATTATCAGCCACGCCCGAATCCACATTTTTTATAAATAAACAATTATTATATAAATTACGAACGGTGATACGGTAAAATTCGGTGTAGCTGTATGAGCCTCTATTTCTCTCCTCGCAACTAGAACTAATAAAACAATGATTATTAAATATGATGATAATCTTGGTGTGGAATAAAATGCAGGCAGTGGCGAAGGGAAGTCAGTCTTATTACTATTATTTAATTTAATTCACTGCTGTCAAGAGCAACTACGCTTTAATGTACGCCTAATTTACAACAACCCTTTCAAATCAAACCTAGATTTAGTTGAATCCTATAGGTTACTTTTACTTCTAACTGAAATTGGTATCCTCTTCAGTTTTCTTTCTTTACCTTCCTTCAAGCGACTATTAAGGCATATATGCCGCATCTGTTAATTTCTTCTCATTTTACGCATGACTGCTTATACTGGTACATATTTATTTTTATTATCACCGGAAGTTGTGTCTTTATAATATTTATTTGTTTTGTCATTAGAATCGGGAAGTTTTGTTGTTTTCCCTTCGTCGATTTCTAAATATGTATCTAGTACATGTTTTATTTTTTCCCACTTCATTGGTTGGTCCCCCTTCAATGTCCTTTAAGTAGATATTCGCTCCCTACTGCTGACTCGAAAATTGCCATCCATTTTAATCGTGATCTCCTTCACGCACTGGCAAAGTCAGTCGTTCACAGTTCATTAGTTTATCAATAAGCAATTAGGTCGTTATTAAGTTCTGTATTCATATCGATATCGCATGGTGAGCTAGTGCCTTGCCTTCGATATCTATCACGTTAGTGTTAAGCGCTTTCGGGCCAATCAACGGACATAGGTCAGCTGAGTGCACATTGTGACATCTGCACAACGACACTGTTATTACAACTCCGACTTTCGAGGAGGTAAGACGTGTAAGCGTGTTATCTCCGATCGCAAAGAAATTGAAATCGATAAATTTGATTTATAATTCCTAGAACTCGACAAAGTTTAGTTGCGTAAACTTCCGAGCATTTTAGTGAAATCTATAAATTGAGAAATATAATTAGTGAAGATTTCGTCCAAGATAGTGGAAGTAAGTGCGTTGTGGAACTGGACGGTTGGTGATGTAGTGTCGGTGCACAACAGCAGCGAGATGGATACGATGATAAGCGTGTGGACGATGGTGGAGCATGTGAGGGTGGCCAGCGGTGCTGCCGAGCTCGCCATCTTCACGGCTATTCTGTACTGGTTCTTCACATCCAGGTGTGTACCTACTCTAAGTCACCGTAATATTTGATATTAATCGAATAAAATAAACATTAGGTTTCAAAATAATTCTAATAAAGTTTTTGGTGTTTGTGTATTTACCCTGTAAGCTGAAGTGTCCATGTAATTAAAAGTTTTTCATTAAAAACAATGGCAATACACTGTAACACAGTTCTCCCAATCAAATGCCATAATTATATACATGCACTCACATATTTCGAAGAAACAGTTTAGAATCCTGCCCGCAGTCGAATTTTTCTTTCACTTAGAATATCTTTATACTCAATTACTTAAACAGCAGGCTACTGTGGAATTTTATTAGTTCATCTGTATAATTAAACTACATACATTGCAATAGGTACATACATATGTGTACCGAAAACCGTATTAAATTATAGTTAATTTAAAATGTTGCAACTATAACAATCTTTTCATCCTACTTCCCTAGTTAATGTACAATTAACTAGGGAAGTAGGATGAAAAGATTCAGAACATATCTTTGTCAATTTACCTGGAATATACATACCTATGTAGATCAACTAACCACTACTATAGCCTGACTCCTCTCACTCTGAGAGGGAACTCTTGCCCAGCATTGGGACTGTAGACTGGATGATGATAATATGTTGATACAATTATAATACCTGTCTCCATTTCTTCCTCTATTTTACTTACTACTTACTTACTACTTACTTACTAGTATCTATTATAAGTACAGATGTCGGAATGTGCCAAATAGGTACTATTAATAACTATCAGTTCGCTGACATATTCAGTAAAAAGCTTTTTCTTTCTTACCAAAGACTAACTCGAAGCTACTGAGAATTTCATAGAAAACCTCAATAACACTTTGCTCGACCTAGGATTTTGTTATAGTAGAACCCAGGACTTTTAGATTAACAGTCGCGCTTGGGACCACCAGACCAGACTTATAAGGCAATCTATCAATAGGTATATGAAGTGTATAAACGTAGAAAACAAAAATCATGCTGTTTATGCATACCTACGTAAGTGATAGTGAAATCGTAATCACTTGTATTATTTGTATTTAATTAATTCTACACGGTACCTAACTTAATTGCTAAATCAGTACTGCCAGGTTAAATTGATATTTAGTTAGTTTTATTCTATTAATTTTGTTGTGTGATACTTCATATCTATCTCTGTGTCCTTGGTTGAGCGAATTAATATATTTTCTTTCTTTTCTTCTTCAATCGTCAGAACCTACGATAGATTGTAACAACACATAAAAAAAATACTATAAGTAATATTATATTTTGGGCATACCTACTGTGTGTATGAATCCCTATTTCCCTTAGGCACGCCATAACTTGAGAACGAGTTTACCGATTTATTTTTTCTTTTTTTTTTAATTTTATAATACTTTGTAGAAGGTTCTTACGGAAAGAAATTTGTAAAATTGCGCAGAAAATTGGAAAATATTAGAAAACCTAACGACTACTTTAAACTTCTCGTTTTTTTTATTATTATCCTCAGAACTCTGTCTGTTATGAAATGATTAAAACAAATATATGGTAGGTGATACTTTCCGTTTGGTCTCTCTTAAATTTGGTGATGACGTGGTCACTCAAACTTTAGATAAGAACACGTACCGGCCAAAAACGATGACATCGTCAACATAGGTAAAACCTATTCTTGGAAAAGACTTAAAAGCTAAGATATAGTAAGGATACATATAGTACCTAAAGACTTAAAAATCAAAACAAGCTACATACTATGCTACAGCATGCAGTCTTATCCGTTGCTCTAACAATGGAGAATCTCACCGGTCAGTTAAATACGTGCAGGATACTGTTGGTGCTGGCGTGACGTGACGTGTCATCATGGAGGAGCTACGTTTTCATATGATTGTAGCCAAAGACCCATTGTAGCAAAAAAAACATGTTATGTCTAAAACAGTTTCGGAAATCGGTGGCGAAAACCCAGATTCAACCAACGTAAAGGCACGATAGTAACTAGCCCAGCAGAAAAATATAACTCAGGTTTATTGCAGTTATGTACAGTTGCCAGTTGAGTGCAGTGATTGCCTAGTGATTTGACCATTAGACTGCCAAGTCAAAGGTCTCGAGTTCGAATCCAAGGCACGCACCCCTGACTTTTCGAAGTCATGTGCGTATTAATAATTAATTATCACGCGCTTAAATGGTGAAGGTAAACATCGTGAGGAAACCTGCACGCCTGAGAGATTTTCTTGACGGCGTGTGAAGTCTGCCAACCCGCAGTAGGCTAGCGTGGCGGACTATAGCCTAATCCCTCTTTTACTGAGAGGAGACCCGTGCCCAGCAGTGGGACAATGTAATGGGTTGATGATGATGATGGCAGTTGCCAGCACATCAGGTTATACAAAACTGTCAAATTTCTCCAAATCATTTTAAACCTTAAAGTGTTGATGATTAAGTTCAAAATCAACTGAGAAAATTTGACATATTGTGGTAACGATGTACAGCTTTATTTATTACAACGCATCAGTAACACCTCCCCCCCCCCCCCCTCGTAACAAAAAATGTCGATGTACCCCAAAACTGACATGGATTTCATCATCATTACAAGTTACATTTTACTGACCTTTCTTGTTGATCCTCCTTCGAATAAATTGATTTCATGATAAACATGGAATATATATTATGTAAACGATGATGATACAATCACAAAACCTCTTGAACTATAACTGCATTATAAATACTGGTGTTTGTGTTAAATTTTATTGATATTGTGTTCTTGTTTCACGTACGAGATGATCATAATAATATGCGTGCACTTATATACGCATAAATTCACACCTTTTCCCAGTAACCAGACGCTTCTAGACTACGAAGAGATTCACAGATTTAATGCGCAACAAATTTTTAATATTCAAAAAGTACCTGTACCTAATAATGGTCCTAAGCATTTGACTACTTATGACTTTATTTTGCATACTCTTTTTAGGCAGTCGTTTGTTTAATAACACTTGTCTCCTGTTTATGTCATCGAAAATTTTATAGTTAGCCTTCCAATATGCAACTCAATTATACTTTGCCCAACGAAACGATAGTTCATTACAGTTTACAGTACAATGGACTATAAAGTTATTTGCTATACACCATTTATGTTTTACGATCGGAAAATAAAAGAAATGGACTAAATGGATGTGTCATCTGGTTATTTTCTAAACGTACCCGTGTGATTGTATAGGGCCATTGGCGTAATTATTTCCGTAAAACGATTGAGGTGACTAGGTCGTCCAGAAAAAGAAATTTACGTAAAAGTTTGGTTGCCTTTGTAGTTCAAACCACACACAGATAGGTTTACCGCCTTCCATCCGTCTCGGATCGCAATTGTGTCTATTTGTGTTACAAACAAACACGTAATTCGTCTTCTGTCTTTGTTTTTGTTTCTTCACAATAATATATATTTTCTAGAAAATAGATTAATTTCTTTAATACACGAGGTCACTATGACACTTCGCTTGGTCCCTTTGACCTTACCTGACAGAACTATAACCTGAATGCGTTTTATTTGAAGCTAATTATAATAAAGACATTACGCAACAGTTTTGGCAATTAGTTTTTAAAATATGGTGCAACTGCAGGAGCTCTATAAACCTCCAATTTAACATTAGATGGTATGAGTTATAAAATGCAAATGGCCATGACTCGAATAAAGAAGTCAAATTAGGTAGTATGAATAAAATTATGTTCGTATCAAATTTTTGTGTTTTCAAAGATTTTCCGATTCATGAATCGAAACGAACATCTTGGATGGTTTTTTACAAATTATTGTCACTCCGGATAAATATGTAATTCAAATGTTGTTACATTGTTGCATATGAGGAGTGTATTTTTGTTATTACACATAAATTATTTCAAACTTTGGGTCCCCACAACTCGCACCATGCACATTCGTTAATTACGGTAAACATCAGCTTGCCTAAGTATTCTTTAACTGTGTGATTATGTTCATATGTTGATTAATTTTATATTATTTTTCCTAGACGTAAAACTATACTTTGTCCATTATGTGAACCGTTTTTTGACAGATGCCTTAGACTGCCTTAGAGCGTAGCTGTTCCAGATTACGTAAAAGTTAACTTTGAAATGCGTAACAAAATAAATGTATTATCTACCTTATGTTATTCAATTATCTTAATTATGATTCCTTGCAGACATTATAATACCATAAATGTAACGGATTTTCCAAAAACAAATGATTATTGTTAAGCGTATTAAATTTAGTTACATTCTACCACATTCTACCGTGTGTAGTGATGCAATCGAATGTACCTATTCGCTGCAATCATTTTGAACAATGACATTAAATCAGTATCGGAAAATGGCATCCACTCTAATATCAATAAAATATAAATTAAACAATCTTTTTGAAAAGAAATGGATGGAAAATGAATATTATACAAAAATTAATACAATCAGATGAATATTATACATATTTATTTATTATTGGTCGTCGTTGCACCATTTTCGATTCGACAACCTAACAATCGATAATCACTGCTAGACAGTAATCAAAGTGTCAATAATCGGGTCGATAATCGCATTGTTACGTTCCTGCAATCACTATACTCCATTTGGTTAGGTACTTAACTAAAGGTAAACAAATCATAAAAAAGGTTCTTTTATAGGGTCATTTTTCATTTCGAAATAAAACATCACCAAAATAAATTATTCAATAACTCAAAATCACATTCTCCTTTTATACTAGCATATCTTACTACTTTGTTTAATATTAAATAGTTACTATTATTCTTAAGCTTACAAACAATTAATTAAATCAAAATTTAAAATTATGTCAAAAAGTATTGCAATGTGCCTACTAAAACGAATCTAAAAATACAGATATTCAAAACATTTTTCTGCGTAGTAGACTTTAGATAACTCGAAAAAATTGAGAAGTAGTACTGCGAGGAAGCGGAACGAAATAATTAAGCGATATTATACTTAGTCGGGTAACCAGACGCCATACGTAACAGTTTGTATTTACTTTACTTTCGTTCGTTTTTGTGTTTCTTTTGCCGCAAATGGTGTTAGATAGTTATTGTTCTGTTTGTTCGTTGGTTTTATTGATTGTTGGTTGTGTTGTTATTAATTTCACTCCCAATTCATATGATACCATTGTAATAAAAGGTTGAACAGCTCTGAACGCCGCCATTTTTGTTGTTTACCTTTAGTTAAGTACCTAACCAAATGGAGTATAGTTCCATCTGTCAAAAAACGGTTCACATAATGGACAAAGTATAAGCTAGGCGATCTAAGCAACTTTTATACCTTAATTAGGTGTTTGAGTTAGTAATAATCTTTATTACATTATATTATTTCGAATTGTATCTATACATATTTTGATGAACCAGACACACGGTACCATTTCGGAATAACTACAGTTTGTTCGAAATAAGTAAGCCGATCGGAAGTTGTCTGCGAGTGGTTTAGTAGTGGTAAATTTTAATGGAAATAGTCGGCGTAAAGATGATTAGAGTCGTATATGTTTCACATTTCTAATTATTTTGTTAGCTAATTTCGTTATTTATGTATTAAAACACATATTTAAACGATTTTATCACCGCGGTAGTTCGGAACAGCTAACTTCCGATCGGCTTACTTATTTCGAACAAACTGTAAAAGACTCAGACATGTAAAGACAATTGGGGTTGTAAATGGTTCGCGTTTGTGATTAATTTCGTTATTTATGTAGCTCGGCAGTTAGAAACGGGTAACTTCAGACGAGCAGAGTTATTTCCAACAAACTGTACTCTTGTTATTTTTCAACATTTCTCTTTATACCCATTTTTTTTTATAGATTAATTAAAAGGAGGTCGGTGACTCCCAGAAAATCTTTAGTGGCCTTAATAAGTGTTTTTTTTTTTTATTTCTATCTAATTTCGCCAGTTGTTGTGTATATGTAATGTTCATATTTTCTATTTATTAACAATACTATAATAATGGTATCTAATAAGCTCCGTTATTTCACGATAAATACATAGATATTTTATTTGTCTAATACTATACAATTTGCTCTCCTTGGAAGACTTAAGTGCACCTTATCTAACACCTTGGAAAAGGAAATGTCCAGCAATGGACTGCAAATGGCTCAGTTATTGATGACAAGTTCTTCGCCGAACTTGCCAGACACAAACGCATGACAAGCATGAATAGTCAATAGTCAATAGTCAATAGTATCTTTATTTGGATGAATATGGTACAAAATACAGGTCTTTTATAATATCGATCATCGAAGCGTATGAGACACAGGTTGATATACTCTCGCCTACGTAGTCCTGTCACCGTACCCATCGAGATTATGTCTGAGTCACATCTTTGCTTATTGTATTCGTGCCAGCTCCATTTAAGAAAAAACCGTCTGTGCCTGGTTGTGACGCCTCAAAGATAAGGATTACTAGTATTTTTTCCAAATTAAGAAAAGTGAACCAGTAAATTGGAAGGTAGACGTGACTTCTTCGTTCAAACTGTTGCTTAATATTTGCAGTTAATTAATTGACTAGTAAGGAAAAAAAAATTGGGATTTTATATTGTTAGACTCAAAGGACCAAATTCGTGCCTTCCGTAACAATATTAAATGTCTAAAAACTCAAATATAGTAATTACGAATCATATAATTCCACAGTGCATTCAATGCTAACGACTAGAGACGAGTTTATGGGTATTGTCTATACCTCCGGGTAAACCAATTTCTATTGGCGACTCAAAGGTACTAAAGGTTGTAATCCTTTAAAAAATATTTTACGTCATTTATATGCCACCTTGACGAATTTTGTTTGACGCCTCAGCTCATAAATGTTATTCATTGTCCATAGCCGTGTGGCCGATATGCTGGAGGTGGTAGGCGAGCGAGTTGGAGGATGGTGCGGCCGGGATACCAGCAGCTCGCTCCGACAAGCGGTGCGCGCGCGCAAACGACAACAGGATCACTATGCCAAGTTGGACAACGATGTTGCTGTAAGTATATTCATAATGCTGTTATTTAATTATGACTATGTTGCGGATATCAAAGTTAAATTGTTTTATTTTATTTTAATACTTTATTTCGATATGATAATATTTGCATATCGTAAAACGATAAAATGTATAGATCTGGGACTGACTATTCATATTTAATGTAACCTACATTTTGTGCATATAAATGTATTCTATTCTATTATAATTATTTGCTTCGATAAACTGAAGCGTTGGGGAGAACTCTCGCATAAACGGACTGACGTTTCGGACCCTTTACAGCTTACAGGTCCTAGCCAGTCTGAGTGTGACTGCTATATCAAATAAAGGGTTAAAAACTGTAAAAAGTATTTCTATCGATTGATTGTTTGTTGTATAATTCGTTTGAAAGTATAATATATTTAAATAAATATGAGTATCATTGAAGAAATGCTGTTATATTCTCAACACTGTTGATGTAGACAGAATAGCAACAGCTAATTAATAATACGCCGATGATTCCGTGCGAAGTAACTTATGTTTTTAAATCAATATGATTGTTGCATTCATGAAGAATGTTATGTAGGCCGTCCTCTATATCACGATATATTATTAAAGACGGTTGAATTAATCTTTAAACTTCAAAAATGTGTGCCCTCTGATTTATACACCGTAAGATTGGTCGTCTGACAGCCGAAAGCTTGTTTTAATACTGATTATTTTGAACAATTTACACTGTGTGACCAACCCTAAAATAACGAAAACAAACCAGCTATGCCTTAAATTTCATTTTGTTTAAGAAACTTTTTTTTTCACTATTTCAGAGTAGTATAGTGAAAATTGTTCATATTATGATGAATTATGACGAGGTACTTCCCATGTAAGACGACTAAAATGTCACGGTGTATAAATTAATACCTTATTTTAAGGTAATTTAGGTTAAACATGCAAACGTAAGTGCCTACATTAAATTGTGTTACCCATTCTACTCCTACTTCACGGATGTAGATGTGGGTTATGCACGTTACGGTACAACTAAGGCTAGCATATTTTTAACTATTGTGGGATTTCTTGGATTAACTTAGTTAGTTATAATAGCAAGATTATCTCAGTCTCACACCCTAGTAAAAGGGAAGCTATTGCGGATTTTATTCCGTATTAAATATACCCTAAGGGTATTTAGCTGCTTCGCACTTTTTCGAAATTTATAAACAAGTATAGTTTTGAGATGCGATTGGGCAAAACATCGGAAAGGTGGCAAAAGCAAAGGGAGGTTTACTTACATATACCCATCCTTGATACTCTTTTAAATGATTGGTGATAAATATAGTAAAAATATCCTAATCAGTCACTCAGACTGATTCTGATATTTGTTGAAAATTAATTTATTAGTAGCAGATAGACACATATATAGCTCGATAAATCGGTTAAGTCCACAGACGTTGCTAATTATTCTCATTGTAAACCCGGTTTGAAACATTACCTGATTTTTAATTTTCCTATATTTTCTGCGCGGTATTATATATTTTGCTCCTCCTCCTTTAGTCTCCGATAAATTATTTTTCTCTGTGCTATGTTCAAGCAATTTCAGTTCAGTAATACCTACCATATCTTTGATGTGAAGAGTAGAATCTTGTCACCACAACTTATATCTCGATCTACAAATTCTTGTAATGTCTTTTGACATCTCGAGTCCCGGTTTCTGGCGCAGAAAGTGTGGCAATAGTAATCATAAACGACTTTGTCATTGAGTGCACATATCTGTTACGTTAGCCGCTAGTTACGATTGAAGTAACATCGTTGTTATTGTGATACCGACGCTTATTCGTCACGAAACGGTTTAACACCGACAATTTGGTAACAAAAATTTAGTATTGCAAAATAAAATTGTTCTGTAAAATCTTCTAAATTATACCTTTTTTATAACCTCCATTCTTACACGTAGTGTTTAGCGTTATTTATTTTCGGCATTTTAATCGGAGCCGGAAAACATTTCATTTGCGTCGGTCTTGAGTTTTGTTTTTACTACGTAAAAATAGACGTGATTTCTCCAGACAGAATCATTTCAACGATAAATAAATTATGACTAGGTTAATTTGCAAATTACTTAGTCACACTGTTAATTTAATTTGCATAAGTCACGTTATTCCACTGATAATGAAACATTTCTCATTTGCTCTTAAACATTTTCAAGAATTATTCAGAATTTCAGTGATGTTTGAGTTTATTTAGGCATGTGACATTTCTGGGAACATTAATATTTTCACGGAAAACTGATCTATACCGAATTATTTCTCTTTAAAAAACAAATTCAATTCTGTCTCAACCTTGATTCCAATAGTAGGAAAAAAAATAACATCTTTCATAGTTCATTTGCTTTCGGGACTTTGAACAACCTTTAAATAACTTTTAAAGTTTGTAACATACTGATTATATAATTGTGTACGATATTAATATTATTAATTTCTTTAACAGTGCCGAACATCGTCGCTGTACAGAATAAAAGAAGGTCCAGTTATACCCGCTCCAGAACCACAGACGCGACCACCAGCTGGACTGGCGTGTGGAAGATGTGCTCCAGTGTCCAGGGTAAGTTCTTTAGTAGGGGATAATAGGTTTATGTATTATTCCTTTTTAGACAGTCCTAGTTCCTCCGAGTCTCTCCGAGTCCGAGTTTTGTAGTGGTCCTAGTTTGAGCTAAAGCGGTAGTGTACGCACGGCTTAACCTAAAGCCATACATTTCCAGTTTGTCTCATTGTATAAGACTTCCGTACAAGGAGAGGTCCGCCTATATTGTAGATATTTGATAAGTAAGCAGCCGTGTGTATAAAAGGACCACCTTTGCTCTTCACTAGTTATCGCATCGCGCAGGTACCGTTCGAACGTAAAACTTTGTCCCAACTTTGTACGTTTTTGTCAGGTCCTTAAAATCGACCTTAGTCAGACTAAGATCTTGTCTTGCAAGTGTTTTAATCCTATAATACTTTAATTCCTGTGCTATTGTATAGTTTTTCATTTCAATAAATTCATTGTTTCGGAGTATATTTTTTACAGATTTTAATTTGCAGGATTTTTGCGTGTTTAGCGCTGTAATGTTACATGATAACATCGTAATTTGATATTGTTAACATCGTAACGTGATTAAATCAAATACGCATACAATTCATGATTACACGATAAAAACTTCTTACAATAACCATTATTATGTAATTATGCTTTTTGCGAGAAAATATTTATTATTCTCCAATTTAACTAATGTGCGTTAAAAACAAGTTTTAGTCTTAATTTAAAACTTTAAAAATTATGGAATACATTACAGATATAGTTAACTATTTATTCTATGACATCACTGTCATAAAAGACTAAAGATAGATGGGGGACGTGCGTACGACAGAATCATCGACATCAGCCTATATTCGTTTACTGTTTTACGTAGGCATCTCCTAGTGTTTTTCGGCTTTTCTCATGCAGTCACTGCCAGATTTTTTGTTTCTATTTTTTTTTATAAAGACAGAATCTTTAATATAAATCATAGCTACCGTGAGAGCTACTAAAGCTTATCTCAATTCATGTTTTGGTCCTTGGAGTCGAATAGGATTTATGTGAGGTGGTAGCGAAAAGAGTTGAACTAGATCGACCTTAACCTCCTACAGTGAGACCTCCAACAGTGATTTTAATTTGGTATGAGATGATCTTATACAAATACATCACTCCAACACCAAAACTTCACAAAAAAATTGACATTCTGAATACATTCTCATAATAATAGCGTTAAGAATTTAAAACAAAGACGTCCACGGGTTTTGTAGTGGTAATTAATTTACTGCGCAGTATAATGTATTAGGTTGGTGTTATCAAGAACAACTTGATACAAAGGGCAAAGTCTTCCGCACTCAGTCAATTAGATACGTTTTTTGTTTGAGTGGTATATGATGGAACATAAAATGGAAGACACCTAGAAACTACGTTTAATTATAATAGGCTAGTTGACTTAATTTTTAATGGTCGCATAAAAAGGTTGAACATAAATGAAGCCGAACAATAGAATTAAAATTGGGCTAAAAAATAAAGAAGTTATAAGTACTTTAATTTTGTTGTGACGTCACACCTTGCGTTCGCTATACAAATTCTATACTGACACTTGCTATCTTGGAACTTTATGAGTCCATTTCGATTATTTCTTCAGTATACGAAATATTTTTTGTAAGATTTTTCAACAAGACTGTTTTTTTTAATCATACTTCAGTCAACTACCCAATTTTGATTCATTTGTTTTTTTAAAAGCACACCCCCAGTACTAGGAACAAGATTCTCCATGTCGCGAGGAACTTCAAACATACAGGTACATCCAGACTCGAAAATATCAGTGGAACAATATGGAATGGAAATCTATTTGTGTCCCACTGATGTATGTTTATAAAGTCCCCTGCGACACGGGGCTTGTGCCCCAGGGCGAAAGATTAGCTTTATAATTAAAAAACAATACCTCGAAAATCCCCAGTAAAGTTTGGCGAGCTAAACTGACGCAATCAGTTTATTTAATAAAAGGGAACACTATGTCGTCCCTGCATACAGCCGGAACAAATACACTCTAAATCTATTTCAGTTAAAGGTTATCCGACTCTTTGACCTAGAATTCGTTTTATGTGTAACGTTTGACGCTCAATTTAAATGACACTATTCTGTACATCATGTATTATAAGTAGGCACTTATCATAATATTATCCTACATTATGACATTTGCTATTGTAGTGAAAAATTTGCATACTAGCTGACAGACGTTGTCTTATCAAAATTAATAAATATTACAAATATCCCATAGAAAAAAGGCGGTGTTCCGCAGGGATGTATCTTAAGACCAATTCTGTGGTGGTCTTGACATTTTATTTACCTGGTAATGGAGATAACTTATCAAACAAATATATTGAAAAAACATATCTGATCGTGAGGTCCCAGGCTTCCAAGTTGTTAAGGTATAATTGGCGTCTTCATTTGGTTAGTCTCAGTTACAGCTTATATTTTACTCTCGTACCCTGTTAATGGCATTTGCTGGTCCCATGGTTCACCTACCTGTCAGCTTACTGTAAGTTTACAGCGATTCAACCTTCAGAGAATATAGGCTTGATGGAATTTAAAGTATAGTACAACCTATAGAAAAATGACTTCACGCCCCGTGGTTTCCTTGTTATGGTATCTTTGTTTTAGCTAATATGCGATTGTTTCGCGATGGCTTTGTTAAGTACCTGTAATGGAAACGGATGTAAATGTACCTGTCGATTATTTGCCCAGCGAGAACACCCACTAGAGTAAAACCTTTGTCTTCGAACACGGTGTTCTCATGTGCTGTCTATTTATTTCCGTTTCCTTTGACTAATTAAATGCAGTGATTCATTCATTCATGGACCAAAGTTATTGATTAAACGATTATACCTCCCTTAGAATACCGCTTAATTAATATTGAATACTGTGCGATATTTTTGTTTATCCAACGTTTATATCAGATCTTATCTTCTATAATTATAAACCTTGAATTCCTAATAGTAGCTTATTCAATTAAATTCAATTAATCCATATATCATATACCGGGAAATAATTTTCCTATAGGTTTCAGGAACAAAAAAGCAATTTCGTGAGTTTAAATTATCCTTAATTTTAATTACAATTTTAGAACATAGCCTTCATAGATATTGCATGCCTTTAATACATTACTATTAAAATGTTTCATGGCCTACTGGTAAGAGGACAGATTATCCGTGGTAGTTCTAGTCGAGTTCTGGTGTTGAACAGGGAGGACAATCTGGAAGTTTCGAATTCATGTGCGTAAGAAATTAACAATTGCTTCAGTGGTGAAGGAATCTGTTTGCATTATAGAACTCTATAAAGTCCGTAATTAACACAAAATATGTCTTTTGGAAAGCAAGAATAAGGTCTAACTCGGACGATTTAAACACGGAATTCAAAGTTAATACTTTTCGGAATCTAGCATTCACATATATTCAATACAACGGAATGTATAAAACACCATTATGAATGAATGCACCGAGCGACTTTCGAATAACATTGTCAAATTATTGGGAGTTGCTCTTTACATGTGAGGGTTAATTAGCCAGACGGATCATAAGATAAGGATTTACGATCAAACATTAATTGTCTTGTTCAGTTGAGGTACATTTTCCCACGGGAAGAAAAAAAACTTAACTAAAATACCAAAATAATACAAGCTGCAATTAAATGCGTTGATTAGTTCCTTCGAATACTATCCACAATTCACTGAGTAATTGGCCACGGTATAGGTCAGTGACTTTCATTTATGGCTATTATAGTGCTGGCCAGTTTTTCTTGCCATACTTGACGTAATTACATATCATTGGCTGATTTATCACATTATTTAGGCTATTAATGGGTTTTAAAACAAATTGAATTTTTGCCTATTCCATTTTGTTATTTATCGGTTGCCAGGTATTAGTTTTGAACTTATTTTTAATGATCATTTTTAAAGTACTATAAGGTTTCGTATACGTAGATGTACAATATGACAAAAAATAAAAATGATCATGTTATAAGAAAATGTAGAGTGCATAATTGTAATAAATGTAAGTAAATAACATATCTCTTTTCTAAATAAATAATTGACATAAAACTGTAGAATCCAATTAATTATAGATAAATGCAATCAATACTTTTACCAATAAGCACGAAGATAATGAATGATCAATAAAGATTAAACTGCTGCCATTTTATCTATGTAAGTTCTTTTTATCTGTCATTAACGTAGGTAAATTCATTTCTCCCAGTGATAACCCTTAGATATGAAACGATCACACCTACCTACCTTATTACATGCAATATCATTTACATATTTCGATAGCAACCCAATATGTCAATAAGTTATCGAATGATTATTTAATTATTGTTTTTAATCTATTTAATAATGCTTGGTAATAAAATGGATGACTCTCTAGTGCCAATGATCTGATATTTAGAACAAAGCAACACGGGATATTCGCTGACTTGCAAAAAGTTATAATTATGTAGAGTAATTATTATGATGAAGAGCTTTAATGCTAAAATTATCAAATAAAAAAAATGAAAATCTCAATTCATAGTATTCCATAAACTGTAATTAACGCTACTGGAAAATATGGGAGATGAAAACTTAGGAAGGCTTGGCGCAACTAAAACTGGTGCATTTTTGAGCTGAATCATTTTGGTTCTGGTTGTTACAATCGGATGTGATAACTTCTGTTCTATCGTTGTCTTGTCTACCCCGTATTGGTTGGTTAGCTGTGATATGTCTTCAGACCCCTTAATGAATTACCATGTAATATTGAAGTTATTGTCCTTATTATTATCCCAGAGGTCTTGTGAGACAATTCCACCAACCACCTAGGTGGGTTATACTGCACCTATTCATTTTAGCACTGCAAAAACACTTGTATTGATTAACATAGATTGCCACTGTAACATTAAGATATTCCCACAGTTGATTACATTTATGATTGTATGATTTGTAATCATTTGAAGATCTACGCAAGACTGTTTTATTTGAAGTACATCAACATAATCAAGGAGTTATCGTATCTTAGACAACAGGCGATATTCAAAGCGTCAGTCAGGTTGTTTTTTATTATGTGACTACTTTCTTTGTCTTTTCAAACAATGGCACTTGACAAAATTATTGTTTCTTTATATTGGAGTGTGGTTTCCGCCAAAGAGGTTATGACTCTTTACGTAGGTGACTAACCGGCTTTGCATACTTCAAGGACAACTTTCAGTTGCTGAGCAATCAGCACATCTGCTGTTATGATACATATCATATGCATCTATTTCTTCTTCTTAAAATTTATTTCTTAACATTTTGTTCAATCTTTACTTTGTGTGCGCTGTTATTCTTTTTTGTAATGTGTGGAAACGTTGTTGATTGTACAATTAACCATATTTTTTAAGTAATACTACATATATGTAACACCTATTGTACGATTGTTTGTCTTCCCAAATAAATAAATATTTGAGTCGCCCATAAAAACTAGTCTTTACTGCGTTGGTCCTTGGAGTCGTTTATATAAAATGGTCCTTCCTTACTTTACTATCTTCTCTATACATATAGTATATAATTTAAAATTTTATACCGACCTTACGGTACTCCCAACGGCCGTGCGTGGTGTGAATGCTAGAGAAGCGACCTGCTTCGTCTTCACTGCGGTTACGAGGCGCCAAGGTATAACTACTATGTATATGGACTTGCTACCTTAAAGTACTACCATGACGCCATCATCCACATTGATTTACAGTGAGTAACGATATAAAAATATGTAAGAACGTAAAGGAACCTAGGAACATAAAGCCCATCGCACTTGTTTTCAACAAAATATAGATGAGAGTGTTACTCTGTGAGTATAATTCGCCGGAAGAATTATGATCTCACGGGATAGCGGCAAGCGTTTTGCCAAGGATCATCTTGTTTCTTTTGAGATTCTCCGTACCTCAGCAATGAAGGCGATCCATCTTACCTTAAACGTTGCACGAGTAAAGTCCAACAGCATTTACGTACGAATCAAACACAAAGTACTGGCAACCCTCAAAGTTTAAAAAAATATTCAAACGAATAAATGGGGAAATAGGTGCTACGTAGGTAGAGGTACTGCTTCTCCATTCTTATTTTACAGTTACAGTCGTAATTCTTCAACATTTCAGACACTCATTCAAACAATTGTGAGTTTTTTTGCAATCTTATACAATCTAAAGAGTTCAAGAACATTAAAAGATTGTGTTATAGCATCTTATATTACCTCAAACGGTGATATAATAATTAGTTCATTAAATAATTCTATTCAAGTAGAAGGATTTTAATAACATGACAATAATTGAGATAGATTCGGTGTTGAGTATCCTTTATTTTCACCTAGTGGTAAATTACTTACACAATGTATTCTTTTGCAAACGAGCTGTATTTTTTAACAGGTTTCCGTAAATATTCTATGAATAATTCGATAACCGTTACATAAATACGTTTGCGGATTGCGTTCCCGCCCACTTTGCCAAGGATTTGTTCATTGACCCCGCCCTGCTATGAAGGGACATTTGCACAATTGGTCGAGAATACAAAGGCTTTGTTGTAGGTTGCTTCGAGTATTTAATACTCATAAGTTTCAATATTTACTTTATACTAAAGTAGTTCTCCCTGTAAGAGTCCATAAAAGACACAAGGGTAAAATCTTTATTTTAGACGACAGCGCTGTAACATACATTTTAAATCGTATACAAAGTATTTTTTTTTAGTTTCGATGTAAAAGAACTGCTTTCTATTAAATTGTCAAAAGTCTAAATACGTCAAAAACCTTTCACTACATAACGGATGTCACCGCAGTACCTACGCATAATAATAACCTTGACACCGTAGATCTTCCAGTTATTGAACAGATTAAAATTGAACGATTCACTATACAGTGGTCTATCAATCAAATACTTTTTTTGTTATGATTAGGGACTCATACATAGAACTTACATATATAAGTACTTTTTTTTTCTTTGACGGCCTACACTGAGCTAACTACGAAAAGTATCGCTACAGGTACCTATCTTGTGTCTGGTACAAGTACCACTGTTATTATGATTACGGTACTCAACACTAATTGTACAGTATCAGCCAATAAAAATAATGATAGGGACACACTAGTAATTACTATAAAATTACATTTTTCTCAAGTACGTTGGGCTCGGTTTCCAGTTACACCAGATGTGACTTAAAATTATGCAAAAACTGTGCATCCTTACCCTTATAAGCATGTTTGGGATGTTCTTGACATCCTCAGTAAGTAACCTCCCATGACCTAAAGATGGACGACGATGCAATCACACATCACCCGTGACAAGGCCTTCGCGAATGTCGTCAGAATACGAAAGGCTTCGGGAAAATACTGTGATTGACTCTTATTACTGTAAACTTTGGCTTTATTGTGTGAGAAAGAATTTATCAATGAGCTCTCGTATACCTGAATGTCATAATAAGTGGCAAATCATAATTCTTATCATTAACCCACTTCGTATAACCTTTAAACTAAAACCATAGAAGTTGGACGTGGCAAAGTAGGAAAATAGTAATAATTAAAAAATAAAGTAATTCCATGAACCAACGCTTCTGGAATCGGTTTCTTAATATAATCTGTCTATACTTACTATTTTAAATAGAAGAACAAAATACTATGTTAGCTTTTTGTGTCAATCAATTGGTTTTTGTAAATTATGTCAATAATATACGTGAATGAATTAAGAATGATTTGTGCAAACTTTGAATTTGCTTCTAGAAGTTATATGATAAAACATATTATTGATCCTTTAATATTTAAGAAAAAGGCATATTTAAGGCTATCGTTTCTTATTCACAATTGAGTAAAACTGTTACTTAAAAATCTTTATCTGCTCTATCTGCCAAAATTGACAATTTACATCGAAATCTTTTACGATAACGTTTTTTAAAGCATAACTTTTAGTACTCAATTATGAATATGTTATCGTTGATGTCGCAATTTCTACTGCCATGTACCAAGAATTTGTTATAGACGAACAATTTGCAAAACACCAAAAAAATATTAATTTCGCGCCCAAGGCGGAACGATTAGCCTTAATATATTTGCACTAACCAACAAATATTGTACTATATTCACACGCTATTTTAACGAACAAACGTACGTGTAAATCAATGAGGATGTGTTTCCGTGGAAAACAAAGATTAACATAACCAAATTGTTCTAACAAAGTCCTTTGTTACTTACAACTGTTTACGTTGTTCATGTTCTTTGTACGATAACCTACAAGAGAAAAAAAAAAAAAAACTACTTGTGTCATCACATAATTATTTTAATTTATTTGCTTAACCTGTTTTACATAATTTATGTATGTAGCGATTAGTACGTGTCCGACAAAAAAAAATTGTAAATTTTATAAATCCTCATAAATGAATTAACAACTTTAGGTTGTAGTATATACAGGTTTTGTCTTAATGTAAATGCTGAACGCGAGCTCCACAGTTGGATTACCAGGTCGAGCAGTGTTTATTGGGTTCTTTAAGTTTGGGTTTGTTCTCTGTAAATAACAAACTCGCCTGCTATTACATGAGGCAAATGGCATAGCGGCCAACATCTTAATATAATAATATAATAAAACTGATGAGTTTGACGCGCTTCGACCTTTAGGAGCCAGGTAACCAGATGACTCCGCGGGGCACAGCTAGTTTTGTACATACACATTTAAATTCAAGGGCATAAAAATTTAAGGGTACAAAGTCTGCTCCAATCATATTACACATTAACGATAAGAAGTTACGTAAAGGACGTAGGTAGTAATGAGCAGAAAATAATATTAATATTAATTATAAGATTATACATAAAATCCAGTGAAACATATTTATTTATAAATGAAGGTACATTTTATATTGGTTGATACACCTCTTTTAAGATTTAAGGGGATGACACAATTAAATTGCGGGTTATTAATTAATTTACCTAATGTAGGAATGCCCAGTTTGATACCTGTGTACCTGACTACCGAAAAATGGTCCTGGTTTTAAGTCGATGTATGTTCATTGGTTTCCACAAATAATTTGAAACTGTGAATTATATTTTAGCAAATAGGGTGCAATTTTCAGTTTATCAATATCTATGTATTGTCACCATAATTTAATAGTGAATTCAAAACAACAAAATCAATACACACAATAATTATTTATCACTAACGAATATTTTTTGTTTGGCGGTTAGATATAAGACATCAAGACTATACGCATATACATGTGATAGTGCGATAACTATGTGAATCTATACATATATAATACACATATTACATTTCAAAATTCAAAGATCGCGTATTACTCATTCAATGCAACGGTATTATGTAAAAGCCACAAAAAGTATACATAAGTGTACCAATTGCATAACGCGCTACTTGTTTACTGTACAGTGCAATATACAGTAACATCATCGTCATTCTGAACTTTTCCCAATTATCTTGAGGTCGGCGTCCAGTCTACCGAGATACGGCTGTGTATCAATATTTTATATATAGAGCTACTGTCATCATAGTAGACAGAAAAATACCGAGAATAAACGTTTTGACAGGCTTTTCGGACTTCTGACTACAATTGACGTATGAACATTTGCAGTTACGATGTTATACGTAATACAAATGTAAAAAGTTTTAAGGATGTTTGTAATCCATAACATCATACACAATATCGGAATGCTAGATTTATTTTGAAAACTAGCAATAAGATTGTCTTGACAGTGTATTTATGGGATTATAAACTATAATCGGAATAATATAATTAATTAGGTCTTAAAGATACCGCAGTGCATAAGTCATGAACTGAGCTAAACGTGAACAAAACTCACGTTTCAAATGACGTCTTACTATGACGAATACAATATGGGATAAAAACAAACTTTATCACCAATCGTCTCCGTTTATCTGGCATTACATTAATTCAGGAAATTTGTATTTTGGCACGGGTATTGAAAACTGTCGTATCTTAGCAAAGAGGCGTAGTTACGCAGTTTTACGTTTTTGTGGTCAAACAATTATATAACAAACATGCCAAGTTAATTTGGCATGTTATATAGGGTTGTTCGCAAAAGATATTTACCGAAAAATTTTTTTGATGATCAAAAAAAGTTCTAGAAAATAAAATTTTGTCACTACAAACATTACCGTAGGTCGTATTACCTATTATAGCCCCTTTCGGATTGGCATACTTACTCTTTTCGAATAAGACCTTATGTAAAGATAACTGTAAGAAAATAATATACCTACGTTCATTCTTATATAAATTATTAATTACCTATTTATCCCTTTCACTTAGTGAAGTGTTCGTCACCGTGAAAGGATGTGTCGTGAAAATAAACATCAGCTGATTCAATAATATTATTTGTGCTTTTAAAGTGTGGAAATTATCATGGATACCTACTGTCTAGAAAGACCGATGGTTATGTCGGACCCTTCCCAAATAATACCACGTTATTCTTGTCGGTGCCGAACCACTGGGATACGGGATACACGAGCGAGTGCTTTTCTCCGTGACCTCGACAAATTGGTCAGTATAACCACAGTATTTTATATTTAACACTGTGGTATAACTTGGGTAATCTTAAAATATGTAAAACTGCTTATCGTCTGCGCGCAGCTAACCATCAAACATTCCTCGCACAATTTTAGATGGTTTGCCGCGGGTAAACTGTGTTACCTCGTAAAACAATTTCGTACACCGCAATTAGTCATGAACAGGTTTGCCACGGTCGTACAGGATACGATGTATATAAAAGTTATATAAAAATGAAAAAAAAAATGCCAGGAAAAGGCGATAACAAACCACTTTGTTTCGCGTCACCGTCACTGACGCAATGATTTTGTGATAATCATACATCTCCATGTATGATTATTTTAGACAGGATTTGATAAAAATTGATTAGCTTTACTATTCAAACAGTTTAGTGTTTGATATATAAATAACTTAAGCACGTGTTCACACGTACATAACAAGTTTCTTATCCAATTTGGAGTGGAAATATACACCTTATTATATAGCAATCAAGTATCATGCGGGTGTAAGTTCAACAGATATCGTTGTATGTACAAGCACTTGTCTTAACTAACGAATAATGTACAAGGGCGGGTCACGGTCGCTTGACGTATCTAGTCAATATGCTGAGCACAGCTTTCTCCAAGGCAAGATATCGGAAACTATTGTTTTTAATTTTCCGCTTTACATTTCCTATATCGTTTATATCGAGGTCGAGTCTGAGATAATGCGTGTTTCTCTTCACATCTAGCAGTGTACTCATGTTTTGAGAACAAGTTAGTCGATGTGAAGTGGAAGTGGGTAATTCTAGATAAATCAAATACTAATACGTAAAAATACGGAAATGATTAATATTGCGAAACAAATGCAGTAAAGATCTCTCCCAATCGCTCCGTCTCTCCTTAATATGTGAAATAATAATAAGTATTGCGTAACAGGGTTATCAGTTACTATAATAATAAACTAGACGCCTCATCCATAGCGGCCGTGTCAATGCCATGCCCAAAACATCCGCAATAGCGGCGAATTCTCAAGAAGACTCCTAAAATAGACTCAGAAATATTAAACGATCCTAGATGGATTACTCCAATCTTATATTCTGGAAGATTCAATAGATTAATAATTGTACCGCTACTGGTTTTTTTACTAGTTTCATCTAATTTAGCAATATCTGACATGATTAAAATGGAGATAAAACCTTGAATTATACCTATAAGCTTCCTCAAAAATATATATTTTTTTGAAAGACGAGTGACTCATAAATGTGAGTTATTAAACAGCTGATAACCTCTCATATTATTCCACTATGTATGACTACCGAATAAGTTATATAAAATAAGTATATAACAAAAGTGTAGTCAGAAGTAGCTTTCGTATTGACAATGTTCATTCATTCATCGTTCATCGGCTGGCTCTTGAAAATGGCCGCTTTATATTCCAAATTTAAACACAAAGCGGGCGGACGCAAGTGGCGTGACTTCGCTGCAGCCAACCGGCGCGCGGCGTACGGCGCCCGCGCGGCTAGTGCGACGACCTTTCCCCTACGATATGATTAAACAATCGATTCATTATCGATACCCGATGAAGACGCTTTGTATCGGGATTATTTGGAATTCCGCGCATTTAAGTGAGATCTATATCTGATAAAGTACCAAGGATAATGTCCGCTCCGAGTCGTTTACAATGAAACATATTTTCCCTAGAGCAGATGCACAATTTAATATAATGGAGGGATTTCAATTAAAATTTATTTCAAATTGGTTTGTTACATAAGCAAACATTAATAAGTAGTTATGTTATTATGCTCTTTGTTACTTCCAAATTAAAAATATCTATTGTTCTACTCCTGCACTCAGTTGCTGCAGATACAACGTTATCTGCTGCAACACGTGCGTGTCTACCACTCAGTTTATATTTACGCGCAGTAAACAATTTAGTTGCCCGACCACGTGATATTGTATAAATATAAATTTCCCTAATACTTGTGTCGTCGTCTCTTTCAAGCTTGTCGATACAACATTTTTGTCTAATGTTTGTTTTAGTTAAAACATTTTACGTTGTTTTGTGTCGGATTTATTTATCTGTGACATTGAAACAATAAAATACCTACAAACCAAGGGAGGCCATCATGTTTATGACGTAGATAAAAAATAATAGGAAAGACGGGTAAGAATAAATAAACCGTTGATTGTTTTTTTTAATATTTTAGTAATTTTAAAAATGGAGATTGTAACCCTAATATTTCAATGCCATTGACAAAGCCACATAAAGCAAAATAATGTTTTGAATGTATTGATTCGACAATATACAATTCGATTCGATCGATTTGATTTATGCTTATAATTTGATATTTAAATGAATACATCGAATCGCGTGATAAAATGTAAAAATTTCAAATTTGATAAAGGTTAAAATTTCAAATTATAAGCATAAATCAAATCGATCGAATCGAATTGCATATTGTCGAATCAATATATATATTAGTTTCATTACTTGTAAGTCAAAAACAATAAATTTATCTAAATAGTTATTTTATTTTGTTTGAATTAGAAACTAAAACAACCAACGAGTATAATAAATGGAATATAATGTACATTCCAATTTACAGTGATACATATTAATTAAAGCGAGCGATAAAAATATTAAGTTTTACATTGCCTCAAGGTAAGGTAAAGTCAGGTCGATAACCCATATGGCATTTATATCTAGAGACACGTTTGGCTCCGTTATTTTTAGGTCTAGCGTGACTTAATTACTTACATTATATGTAGATAAGTACAGGGGCCGTATTACCACGTATTAATGCCATCATTTTTAGGTTGTGAGAGAGGGAGGCCGCTCTACGGGTTAAATAGTGGCGTCCCTCTTTCACAATGTAAAAATGATGGCATTAATACGTAGTAATACGGTCCCAGCTATGTTTAATTGCATGCCAAAATCAACGTGTTACTTCATCGAACGAAATCTGTTTTTTTTTTACATACTGGCACCAAGATTAGTATCGAGGTATCAGTATCTAATCGAAGAGTCACGTTTTGCTGGTTTGATACAATATTGGTGTGATTTTGACCCAATCTTGATTGTCCTATCAAAATATTACAGATTTGTGTCATTGTCAATAAATTCAGACCGTGGCATGTGCGAAAGTTATCGTAATACATCGCCATCGATAACGCTCTTTTAAATGTCAGAATTTCAACTATATAAAGTGTTACACTATTTGCACAACTGTTTAACATTCCAAATGACAATCAACATTAATCAAATACGATTAATACTGTTGTAGGAGTTAAATTTCGATTTCGATTAGAATCGGGGAAACTGTCCTAAAGTGATTCCCCTATTTTTAGGCCTGTATCTCTATGTCTGAATCTCTATGCCTGTATGTCTACAATGTTTCTCAAAATGCTGTTCTATTCATGAGCAGCGTACGGGTGGGTGATCCTTTTGTATCGAAAGACAGCGTCAAACGTCAATGGTGTAGTTGTTAACTGAGTACTAGAGATTCTTTATACCCGACACCCTTTTAGCATTTATGATAATAATAACACAATTTCTGGTTTAAAATAGGCAACAGTTGCTCTTCCAAGAATTATATCAAATGACGAATTTTCACGAACATAAGCAATAATTCCGAAGGTATTGTATTTGGCGACAGACTTGGCATTCGCCAAATACGTTGCTTGTTCATCAGCAATGACAATGTAGAGCAGGAGGTCAACGCTCTATGCTTAGATCTTCCTACACATTTTAACTCGACAATAGGACGGCCAGTCGTCGAAGCAGTGAATACCTAGTGGCTAAAGTGGTTCCTAACCATGCATATGCATCTTAGAGCAGACTGATTTAATGCTCTAAGATATGCATTGATGGCATAAATATATCAATAATAAGCTTTAAAAGAACATTGTCTTAAAGACAAATTTATTTAAAGTGAGAACTGCCAAAGCTGCAGCATGCTATTATAGTGCACTAAGTATAATTTCCCTATATTCTAGAAAAAAGGGGACAGGACTAGCAATAGTTATAACCGCAAAAATGAACAGTTATTAACTTATTACTAAATACTTATTAACATTTTACTGAAAACTTTTAGATCTGGACCAGAAATCTGATCAATTTCGTCTAAAAGTGTAAGGCAATCGTACTTGGCAGATCCGGTTACGCTGGCCGAAATGGCAAGGTATGCGATGACTAATGTAGACAGCTACTAACTAACATTACTGCTAACGTGTTTTCTATAAATCATTTATTATACACATTTGGCTTGCAATGGTATTGGCAATGCTGTATTTATGTCGGTCAACTTAAGCTATATACAGGACTAGCTTTCCGCCCACGGCGTTGCCCGCGTATTCGTTTCAATTTGACAGCAAAATCCCCATTAACCAAATGATCCGCCATTTATTGAATTCATTTGTTACAAAAAATGTGATAAATGAAGAACCGCTCGACCGATTTTGTGCAAACTTCACATAAACCATCTACTTACTAAATAGTCCGAACAAAGCCTAAACATTTGGTTTGGATAGGTGAGCCCGTTCTTGAGTTATAAAATTACAACGATAAATGGCATTGATTTTTATATATATAGATTATTGGAAAAATCTAGAAACCTTGTACTAAGTTCCTATCTTAATACTTAATACTGGTTGTTGTAGGTTATATTAGCGTAGTGCTTAATAAAATTAGAACAAATGCATAGCCTTCGGTACTTATAGGACATTCACGCAAATAAATTCATCTGTTTGTTTATCATCTTGTAAAGAAGTTATTATATGAGCCCACTCTTCAACTTTACACTTAAACGCTAAATTATTTTTTTCTTTTGTTCCCAGGAATCATGGCAGGACCCGAAAGCCAAAGACACAGGCGCGGTGATCAACATCCTAGACATCGGACGACAGAACTTCGCGAATGGTGGCGTTGTTTCCCGATACCTGTGCGACCTGGCTCAGTGCTGCAACCTGACTAACTATGACTACAAAGACGTTGTTCCTAACGTAAGTTTCCTTGAAGATTCTGAATTTCGGCACATCTAAAATGGCGCTTTACTCTTTTATATGCTACGGTACATACATACCATCATGCCTGTATTCCTCGAAGGGTTAGTCAGAGGTGTACTTACGGGTCATTTACTGCCATGCACTAACACGGTATTTGTATAAAATAGATTCCTATTGTGTCTGCAACTGCTGTGTTAATTGGTGTAAAAAATGAGTGGCGATGCTCGTCCTCCGCACCTTGGCTACCGTTTTTACCATGACACAAACACGCCTGTATTCCCCAAAGGGTTAGGCAGAAGTGTTCCTATTGCTATTAACTGGTTGAAGAGCTGCTACTGAGAATTTCATTAAAAAACCCTAATAACACTTTGCCGACCTCTAGCGTAGCAGTAGCGCTTAGGACCACTAAACTAATGCAGTCTAGAGGTACAATCTATTCTCATGAATAAGAATAAAGATTTCATTCACGTGTTTAGTGTTGTCATCTCAAGTCTGTTATTTTTTCACCAGGTAGTGAAAGACGACAGCGTCCAGCGCGCGATAGAAGAGGCCACACAGGATGAATTGAGGAAAGCCAAAGAGAACGGCCAGTCAGGCGCACAGTACGATACTATCAGAAAACGAGTAGAGGCGCGCGCGCTCAAAGTTGTACAGGACATCAGCTCCGCCATGGCAAACAATGTACTCAAGTGAGTCACTTGTTTAGATCTTTGTTTTAATCCCTAAATTAGATGATGATATTATATTCGTTATGTAGGCCCATACCCAGATTCAAGAATTGCGATCGAGTGGTAACATTATTTGTAGAAAATAACTGTATCAAATCTTATCTTATACTACCTACAGTTACCTACCTAGTCCCTGTACATTGAAGATATAAAAAAGTGGGTTGCAGTATATTAACGGCATCAAATCCAAAAAGTGTTTTTTTTAATTCTTGTCGGTCTGTTCGTTAGGGGTTCGCGCATAAATTTCTCCATCCTATATACTCCTATCCTATATTCTCCAATTTAACACTGGGGTAAATCTTTAAATCTTATTATCACAGGATAACCTAACAAATTTAAACTAGCTACACACTAATATTTATATTGGGTCGTAAATTAAGTAATACCTTCCAATTGACTAACCCTTCTTAGACCTCTTCTTAAAAGGTATATTTATTTAAACTAGATTTTTAGTTGATCCCTCCTCTAATGGCAGGAAGTATGATTAGGTAAGATAAAATACATTCATTTACTTTAAATATACTGTTCTTTCCAAGGTTCGTGGCGTGGGTATGCCACAAAGCCGTCCGTCGAGTGGCTGGCGGCGGCTGCGGCACCCGCGTAGCCGGCGTCGAGAGACTCCGCCGCGCCAACGCCGCCGGACTCCCCCTAGTCTTCGTACCTCTACACAGATCTCACTTCGACTACATACTGATGACGTTCACATTGTACCTGACCGGTCTACGACCACCCCTAGTCGCCGCTGGTGATAATATGAGGATACCATTCTTTGGGTGAGTTTCGAAATACAATACGAGTTACAACCTTTTACGCTGTGAAATTAACATGGTTCACTTAGAATACTGACGCATTCGTCCGTTTAGATGGAAGTTAGTACATTATTATTTTGAGAAAATGTACTCAATGTCTCCAATGAAAATACGACTTTCGAACTTTAAACTAGAGAGTCTTTATCATATGAGCTGAAATAATAATTGTCGGTACATTGCATCGCCTATAAAAATCACAATTAAAAAGTTTTTTATTTGCTAAAGTATACTAATGGAATATGGCGATTCTAACGACACACCACGCTTTCAGTTTTCAGTTTTTCTAAATCTCCAATCTACCAAAAAAGTCAAATACGCTTTATCTTTATCACTGATAGGCTTAGTTTAGGAGATTTTGTAATAGCTCCCAGAATAAAAAAGTCTTACAATAATAAGTCCCTAATTAGTCTCAAGGTTTTAAACGGGACTGCTTCGATAAAAGGTCCTGGGTTCGATACACTGGTCGACCAGTATTATAGAGTTTTTCTATGACATACTCAGAAGCAGCTCGGAGTCTGGATTTGTGTTCGGTTAATTGCAATAAGCTCGCCGCCTATTACATGGGCCATAAACATACCGGCGAACTGTGGGTGTACATTAGTACACCTCTGCCTAATTCTTTAGGGAATACAAGCATCTTGAATAAGGGAAAAGTTGCTATGCCGCTATTTAAAATTAATAGCATAATTGTTTCAGATGGTTCTTGCGAGGTTGTGGTGCGTTCTACATCAGACGAAGGGTGGAAGGCTCGGAATACCACGGAGACCCCACTTATAAGTCAGCACTCAGGTTAGTTTGAGTTCAACTACACGAATTTTCATGTCTCCGTCCTCGATTACTTCCGTAGCTTCTTTTAAAATAATCTACGCAACAGATTTTGACAATAAAGGATTGTTCCTTAGGCTTTCTATTCAAATTGAAGTGAATTATTGAAAACAGTGTACCTACTCATACATACACAGGTTTTACATATTTTTTTAATAGGATACTAAAGAATAGTTGCCTTTCCCAAGCATTACAAAATCAGTAGTAAAGTAGTTTGAGAGATAATCCAATGATCATATAAATGCTTTGGAGACGTAAGAGATCCTAAGGGATAGATGGTAATCTTTTCTTAACTTAACATCGTATTTTAGGGCATACATCCTAAACAGTTTGGCAGCTGGGAACAACCTAGAATTTTTCATTGAAGGCGGACGCACCAGGACCGGGAAACCACAGGCACCTAAAGGTAACTACGTCATACGTGTTCTATAATATTTTTTTAATATATTGTATTTTTTTATATATTTAATCGTAAATTAATAGGTATGTGTCCTATGTTTTATATCGTAAATTAATGTGTCCTATGCATTATATCGTTAATGTGCCTGATTGATGGGTTTATTTGCGGATTTTGCTTTTCAATAAAATTCGTTGTGCGCTTTGACGAAATATAAAAATGTATTATTAATAAAAAAATTAAGCGACCATAAACTAGGCCGTCAAAGACAAAAAAAAATACAGACATTTCATACGACAGTGCGCCAAGTTTACCCGTGTCATAGAGTGGCGCTGATTGCGGCGGTTTTAAGAACTTGTAGGATAAACTTGTCGCACTGTTTCACAACATGTTTGCGCGTGAACATTCTCCCCGCCTTGAAAGTAAAAAAACTTTCAACGATGGTTGATTGCGTCGTCCACTCGTCGTATGTCACTTCGTCAGCATCTCTTGAAACTATTCGTCACATATTGGAAGAGGGCAGATTTTACTAAATGCACGACGTGTGATACCTGTCGCCGTCTTAATGCTCGCGACCCGAGACACGCCGTCCTTGCCAGGGAAGACTTCGATAATGCGCCCAAGATTCCATTTTAGAGGAGGTTGGTTGTCTTCCTTTATTATGACGAGGGTGTTCTTCTGGAGATCGTCCCGCGCCTTCTGCCATTTTACCCTGACTTGCAATTCAGAGACGTATTCTTTGGACCACCTTGCCCAAAAATGTTGCCGGATTTGTTCGATGCGTTGATGACGACTTAACCTGGTTGATGGAACCGAGGTCACGTCAGCGGAGATAGGGGCAGTTAATGGACGGCCAACCAAAAAATGACCAGGGCTGAGTGGAAGGAAGTCCTGTGGGTCTGAGGAAAGTGGTGTAAGAGGTCGGGAATTCAACATGGCCTCAACCTCTGCCAAAACCGTGCCGAACTCCTCAAACGTTAAATGTGCGTTGCCCACTACACGTCGCAAATGATGCTTGCAACTTTTCACGCCTGCCTCCCACAGGCCTCCAAAATGACTTGCGTACGGCGGAATCATTTTAAATTTAATACCTTGAGAAATTGCGTATTCTATAATTTCGTTAGAACAAGTACTGAGAAATCGTTTAAACTCGTTCATTACTCCTACAAAATTCTTTCCATTGTCGGAAAATATTTCAGCCGGTTTTCCTCGGCGTGAAATAAATCTTTTAAGTGCTAATAAGTATGCATTAGATGAGAGGTCGGTAACCAATTCTAAGTGAATTGCGCGCGTGGTAAAGCATATGAACAAACAAATATATGCCTTCATTGTTCGAGCACCCCTGCCCCGTCGATTCATCACCAGCACTGGCCCAGCATAGTCAACACCACAATGAATGAATGGGAAACCTGCATCTACCCTTTGTTGCGGAAGGTTGCCCATTATAGGCGTCAAAGTTTTTCCTCGCATCCGTACACACATGACGCAAGTATGACAAGTCGATCTAGCTAAGTTTCTACCACCTACTGGCCACCATAATTCCCGGATCGAATACATCAGTAGCTGTGGCGCTGCATGCATTAACTGTCGGTGCATATGCCGAAATAATAAAATTGTGAAATTGTGCTTACTTGACAGCAAAATAGGATGCTTCTTGTCAAAATTAAAATTGGTGGAATATTCAATGCGGCCGCCAACCCTTATTAATTTCTTGTCATCAAAGAATAGATTTAATTTTGATAAATGTGCGTCCACTTTACCAGCATGACCACTTTTAATAAAGGAATCATAAACGTCAGGAAAGGATTCCTGTTGTGATAGCCTTGCCAACGTTAATACAGATTCATTCAGCTCATCCGCAGTAAGCGCGTTTACCCGCTTGTCACTACCATTGCGTGTGTTATGTATAAAGCGACATACGTAAGCGACGGCACGCTGCATGCGGACGAACTGCGAATATCTACAAAAGGGAAATAAGACTGTGTTATTATGCTGTTGCGTATTGAAATTATGGTTGGTGTCTGGCTTGATTTCAGGTAATTCTGACGGCAAGTCGGAAGGAATGGTCTCAATGTCAACTTTGCTCGTTTTAAGAAATTGAGGCCCCTTCCACCACAGATCGGAAGTACTGAGAACATCTAAATAACCGCCCCGTGACACTAAGTCAGCTGGGTTATCCTTTCCACGTATATGACACCAAAGATGACCTTGAGTAATTTGTAAAATTTCGGATGTGCGATTTTGAACATAAGTTTTGAGACGAGCAGGAGTCATGTGCAACCAACCCAATACTACTGTGGAATCCGTCCAAAAAACAACTTTACTAAATTGGCACCTAAGCGAAGTAACAATTTTTTTATACAACCGAGCACCCAACAATGCTCCGCATAATTCTAACCTTGGTATTGTCATAACAGGTTTGAGTGATGCTACTTTGCTTTTTGAACACAGCAGACTAACTTGTATATCGAAAGAGGCGTCAACAGTGCGTATATAGGCACAGGCGCCGTATGCTGCCTTTGATGCGTCAGTGAAAATGTGTAGTTCCACATACTCAAAGTTGTTACACATGACATACCGTGGTACTCTGATACTGTCAAGTAGTTTTAAACTATCTACGAACCTATTCCATATTTTTAATATATCTTGAGGAACCTGTTCATCCCAATCGAGTCGTAAAAGCCAACATTTTTGTAATAATAAAAATAATAATATAAAAATAAAAACTTTTATTAACAATAATGGAGAAGACAAACCTTTCATACAAATCCCAATTATTTGTGTCTAGGAACTTAAAACATGTCACTTATAAATCAAGGGTAAGAATAAATATTATGATTATGAGTTTGTTTGATCTTGATTCGCACTGGCCTCCGTACTAGTTAATACTGTATCACGGTAGGTCAGTCTTCCTCTTTCACAAACACTCAAAGACTTGCCACAAAATTTTACATACCTAATAATAAAGATTTAGCAGTAACAGTGATTAGCCGTGAAGAATGACACTAAATTACTATTTAACTGAATATTAAATGATGACGGTAGAACAACAACTCGTCAAGTATATGCAAAATTTACAGAGACATTATAGTTGTTGATGTTAGGGCAGTAGATCGAAAGATGTAAGCTTTGTTTATTGCTATTTTTTTTTTTGTTTTACATGAAATAAAAAAATAAAAATTATGTTATCTAACTATAAAAAACAAAATATTAGAAAATTAATAGTAGTCCAAGTTGTTTATGGTGGTAGTGAAGCTATAATGTATGTGTACCTGAATTTAATGTAAAATAAATAAATAAAAATAAAAATATGATGTGTGTGTAATAAAAATATGATGTGTGTGTAATAAAAATATGATGTGTGTGTAATAAAAATATGATGTGTGTGTAAAATAATATTTTAGCAATAGTAATAAACGGACTCAATAGCCCAAGTGGGTCATAGATTTGAGCTGCGCTTGATAAAATTATGCGTTTTGAAATTAACCTCATATCTTGAGCTAATTCTGTATGAAAATACAATTCGTCCTGTTTTGGATACCAACCCAACCCTAGTGTTTTACTATGGACGTTTTCACCTATTGCTAAGTTCTTTGTTAACGTTTGTGACATAATATGAGAATCATGATCAAAATTATACACCCATTTCCTGAGAGGGAAACATGCAGATTGTAAAAGTTTCATTGTGCCCTCACATATTTCTAGTAGTTTTTCTTTACTATTAGCTGAACATGACATGTCATCGACATAAAACCCTTCTAATATTGTATGCACGACATCTGGATCTGAGCACTCTTGTGCCAACTGTTTAAGACATCTGCAACTAAGAAACGGTGCCGATGCCGTGCCGTATGTGACCGTGTTTAGTCTATACACCCGTATCGGTTCTATTGGACTATCTCGCCACAGTATCAATTGTAAGTCTCGTTGCGATTCATCGATCAATACCTGCCTGTAAAATTTCTCGATATCCGCACATGCAACATACTTATTTTCCCGGAATCGCAACAAGATTGACACTAAATCACCTTGGATTGGCGGCCCAATCATCTGTAAATCGTTCAGGGACACTCCAGTACTGGAAGCTGCGCTTGCGTCGAATACCACGCGGAGCTTGGTAGTTGTAGCATGCTCACGAAACACGCCATGATGTGGCATGAAAAAGTGAACGTCACCGTAGGTCTCCACATGGCTCATGTGCCCTAATGCGATATATTCATTAATAAAGTCTGAATACATTTTTTTAAACATTGGATTACGGTCTAAACGTTTTTCAAGGGAATAAAAACGCCGTTTTGCTTGTGCGTACGTGTTACCCAATTGGTGTGGATTACATTTAAGTGGCAGGCTTACACAAAACCTACCATTGACGGTGCGTGTGGTAGTTTTTAAGAAATGATTCTCACAAAGGCTAGCTTCATCTACATGCTTATCGTCCAATGTTGAGTGAGCAGGTAAATCTTCTATTTCCCAGAACTTCCGCAACTGAATATCAATAGCCTGCATAGTGTCGGTTTGTGTGAAATGACATTGCGTGTGTTTTAAATTTTGTACACCATTTTTTAAGGAGCCTGAAATAACCCACCCTAATTTTGTATTTAGAAGGAAAGGTCCGTTTGGTAAGCGCATTTTGCCTTCACTCAACAGGTCCCAAAACAAGTCTACGCCTATTAATATATCTATAGGTTGACTTTCAGAAAACGTGGGATCAGCCAAGCACATATTTTCAGGAATCTTAAATAATTTTCTAGGTAATGATATGTTGGGTAATGTGGCTGTAATTTGTGGTATCACTAAACACTGTATGTGTGAAATAAATGTACCATCTGTAGATCTTAATTCAAGTTTACAAGTCTGTGTGCATTGTGTTACAACATTGTTAACACCTCGTATTTGTTGAGTGGACTGTGATACTTCTGATTTCAATTTATCGCATAGTGACTTGGTTATGAACGAACGTTCACTGCCACTGTCTAAGAGTGTACGCACTCTATGAAAATTACCCATGCTGTCAGGCACATCTACAAGCGCAGTTGATAACAACACTGATTGTGTTTGTGACAGCTGATTGTTATTTATGTGTGCATTATTCACTTGTACAGAATAAACTTGTGTAGTGCTATTACTATTATGACTTAGAGTCTCATTAGTTGCTTGGTCATTGGGTGTGCGTGTTTGTGTTGGAATACAACTAACTATATCACAAAGTAATGAATTATGTTTTTTCTCACATTTTCTGCATGGACCAAACCTACAATCAACAGATGAATGACCAACACGCAGGCAGTTTTCACATAATTTCTTGTCCTTAATGAATGTTTGCCTACTCTTTAAATCATGATTAAGAAATTGTTGACATGAATATAATGGATGTGGTCCATTACATAATAAACATAACCTTTTATGCACATACTTATTTTGTGAACTTTGTTTTGTTTGATTATTTTTCTCTGTGATAACATTACAATGAACTTTATTTGACTGTGAATGGTGTGAATGGTGTGAATGCCTTTTATCTTGCGTGCCAGAGTGCTTTTGTGCTACATACAAAGTTTCTAACATGTCAGCCTTGTCCCGGAGAAACTTTAATAAATCATCAATTTTAATAGTTTTTGAAGAATCCTCAGTTTTACTAGATATATTCTTATATTGTTCCCATTCACGCTCAGTGGTTGAGTCTAGCTTGGACACAATCATAAAAATTATCAAAGTGTCCCAATGCTCAGTGGGCTCACCAAGCACTTTAAGGGCACGTAAATTTTTTAAAGTGGTATCAATAAGTTTCTTTATTTGGGCCGCTGACTCCTTTGACACTGTGGGCATAGAGAATAACGCCTTAACATGGTTATGAACAAGTAGTTTACTATTATTATATCGGTTAAGGAGTAATTCCCATGCAATTATGTAGTTGTCCGCAGAAAACTCTACAGATTCTATGACTAACTGTGCCTCCTTCTTTAATGAAGACTTTAAATAGTGAAACTTTTGTATTTTAGTAATATTTTTTGATGCATGAACAAGGGATAAAAAGGTGTCACGGAATTCAAGCCAGTGCTCGTGTGAACCATCGAATTCGGGCAAGGCAATAGTAGGTAATTTTACAGACAACGGCTTGTCTTCACAATGCAAAATAACCTCCTCATCAAGCATACATTGGGCTTTAGCTAATACTGTATAATATTCTAGCTCAAAACTTTCGCGAGATTCTATTTGTTCTTGAATTTTAATATCAGTGACTAGGTCATCAATTTTATTTTGAATACTGTGAAACTCTGTGAATATACTATTGACTCCCTTAATACGCAATTTCAACTCAGTACGTTGTTCAGTTGATAATACAATTTCGCTTAATGAATTTATGTATTTTTTGAAACTTGTTAATCTACCTTTAAGGATCCCCCTTTTTCTATTGAGATCGTTCATAGTTTTGTCACGTATTTCACCTTGACTAGTCATTTTAGAGGTATGCGGGAGTACTCACGGTTTCGACTGGTGACTTTCTGATGGTGGTTACCTTTCTGCTCTAATCTGAACACGTAGAATATATCAGTTCGAGACAATGGAGACTCGTGGAATGGGCAAGCACACCACGCGGAAGGCAGTCGACACTGAAATTGAACAAAGGCGAAATCATGTGGGGAATTTAGTGGGCGGGAGATTTGGCTGGCTCGTCTCACCAATTGCGCTGCGGTGCTGCTGTTTCTGATGATTTGTTTGCGATGGCGGTCGGCGATCTTACGACAAAAAATGGCCGGCCACGCCACTTCATGAATTTCTCTCAAGTCTTATTTGACTTATATTGTTGCGGTTTCTTGCGTTTCTACAACTCGCTGGTTCATATCCGGCTCGAAGGACCATTTATGTGCCTGATTGATGGGTTTATTTGCGGATTTTGCTTTTCAATAAAATTCGTTGTGCGCTTTGACGAAATATAAAAATGTATTATTAATAAAAAAATTAAGCGACCATAAACTAGGCCGTCAAAGACAAAAAAAAATACAGACTTTTCATACGACAGTGCGCCAAGTTTACCCGTGTCATAGAGTGGCGCTGATTGCGGCGGTTTTAAGAACTTGTAGGATAAACTTGTCGCACTGTTTCACAACATGTTTGCGCGTGAACAGTTAATTAATACGTGTCGTATATTAATATGTGTCGTATGTTATACGTCGTAAATATATATATTTGTCGTATGTTTTATATCCTAAATTAATATGTATATTTTATATCGTAAATTAATATGGTCGTATGTTATACCTTGTAAATTAATATGGTCGTATGTTATACCTTGTAAATTAATATGGTTGTATGTTATACGTCCTAAATGAATATGTGTCATATGATTTACGTCGTAAATTAATACGATCTTATGTTTAACGTCGTCAATTAGTATGTGTCTTATGTTTAATATAATTATTATGTGTCTTATGTTTTATATCGTAAATTATTAAGTATGTTTCTTATGCTTTATATCGTAAATTATTATGTGTCTTATGTTTTAAGTCGTTAATATGCATCGAATGTTTTATGTCGTAATTTAATATGTCTCAATGTTTATGCTGACTTGGATCATGCAGATATCTCTGGTATGTTTCAACATGTAATAGGCACAAGTCATTGTCATCTTCATCACACACAGCTTGTACGTCATTTTAGTGAATCGGTGCCGTTTGTCGGGACCTCGTCAGCTTTAATATGTTGTGGTGTTTTATATTTTTGGAAGACATTGATCCTAGTCTAATGAATTTATCTTTCGTAGCAAGCTTTCGTACCACCGAATTACTATATAATTATTCTGCCTTAACATCATAGTGTTCTGGTTTGATGGACATGACCAGTGAAATAGACTATAGACGACAACGTGCTTTTTATACTACTGATGTTGGCGTCTATAGAGGTTGTCACTTACCACTCCCAGAGTCAGTTGAGAATAGCCGAGGTACACTCGAATTGCGAATTAAGTCCATGCTCACATTTAGCGTGAGCCCACTAGGCCTATGAGGGATCTGTTTTGCGCATCAATTGCGATTAGATGGAGAAATGATTTGCGAAAGGTTGCTGGCAGAAGCTGGATGCGAAACGCGGAGGACAGGGTGGAATGGTGAACGCTAGGGGAGGCCTACGTCCAGCAGTGAACTAATATAGGCTGATGATGATGATGGGGGGGGGGGACTCTCGTCTCGTCTCGTCATCCCTTTACTAAGTTATGTCGCTGCGTTATCTCGTCTCTAGCCATTTTATCGCCGCGAAAAATGGGGCGACAAAATTATGTTGTAGCGCGCATTTTAAACTACTAGGTAGGTGTCGGTCGTAACTGTCGCGTCATTGACCGAAGACGAATATTCAAACAGAATCGTTTCTGTCCCCAGCGGGTATACTATCAGTGATAATGGACGCGTATCTGGACGGCACCATCGACGACGCGCTGCTGGTGCCGGCGACCCTGAACTACGACAAATTGGTTGACGGCAACTTCGTGCGGGAACAGCTCGGCATGCCCAAGCAGATGGAGACCTTCTGGTCGGCGCTGCGGGGCATCTGGAGGACCCTCAACACCAATCACGGCAGTATTAGGGTGGACTTCAATCAACCTATATCTTTGAAGGTTTATGATAGTTTATGATATTGATACTCACTACCTGAGCCATGTTTTCTCGCGTCCCGTCTATTTACTATTTATAACATACCATCACGCCTGTATTCCCCGAAGGGTTAGGCAGATGTGTCGGTCGGTCGCTGGTATGTGTAGGTCTCATGTAATAGTGGGCGAGCCTATTGCCATTAACCGGGTACATACAAATTCAGACTCCGAGCTGCTTCTGGGAATTTCATAGCAAAACCCAATAACACTGCTCGACCTGAGGATCGAATCCAGGACCTTTAGCGTAGCAGTCGCGCTTAGAACCACTAGACTAATGAGTCAGTCTATTTACAATTTTTTATATAAAAAGTCTCGAGATGTAATCTATGACCTTGCCAAATTATAATTATATTTGTTCAGCTGTTTCGGCTTACAGAACTTGACTTTGAATTGTGAAAATGTCTTTTAAGGATTTATTTGTAGAATAAAAAATCATTTATCATTTGTTTCCAGGAACTAGTGACGTCATTCCAAAAGTTCCAGCACTATAAAGCACCCATCGAGACGCCGCTGACGCCGCCCAACAACAACCTGGCCGTGAACCTGGACAGGCAGATCCTGTACAACCACAGCCACTCCAGCTTGTACGGCGCCGACGTCAGCACCGACCACAAGATGATGGTGGAAGCTATCGGCAGACATCTTGTGTATGGTAAGTACTAATGGGCATTGTATAGTCGCCAGCAGGTCAAGGTATACAAAACTGTCAAATTTCTCCAAATGATTTTAAACCTTAAATTGTTGAAGATAAAGTTCAAAATCAACTGAGAAAATTTGACATTTTGTGGTAACTTGATCTGCTGGCCACCGTACACTGTTCAGAAAAAGAAAGTAACTTTAAAGCCTTTTGGTGTATTAAGGTGCAAGTTATAAACAGTCTCAGTTTTTTTTATTATGCATAATATCTCAGCGATTACTTTAGGTAACTTCTCTCCGAAATGCTTGCTCATTGTCTTCTCTTTTTTTTTTTTTTAAATATCTCAATGATTACTTTTAGAATACTTCTCTCCGAAATGTTTGATTATTGTCTTATCTCTTTTTGGATTTTGAATTATTTTAATATGAACTAGGACTAGACTTGGGGGCCTAGAGCTCATTATCGGTCTGTAATGTTCCCATTGCCGGGATATCGGTGAGGTTGTAATCCAATACGCGGGTCCAGTGCAGGTTGGTAAATGTCACATGTATTCGATTTTTTTTTGTTTTTTCTCACGATGACACGGTGACGAAATATTTTACACTATACAAAGTAAAACGCCTGTCTGGGTTCGAACTTACGATCTACAATTCTTAATTCGCGGCCGTTATCACTGGGCCAGCACCGCTCCAAGTCTAAAGCTCGAAACAAACTATTGGACGCGGCTGATAGCCGCAACTGATAAGTGTGCACAGTCTTTTGGTACGTGGCCTGCCAGATTCCTGTCGGACGTCCGAACGCCCAAGGTTGCGTCTACGACTTACGTCCGATAGTTTGCAGTTTTGCACAGCTCTGCGTACATTCATTATCTAGATTCCTATAAGACACGTCAGCTGTGTTCGTCGGCCTCGTCCGATAGTATGTTTCCAGCTTAAAGCACGATTCCCTCGAAATAAATTTGTGAGTACTTGTTCAATGATGTCCTCCCCCCCTTCCCCAGACGCGGCGCAGGCGACGGCGCTGATGTGTACGAACGTGGTGTCGTACGTCCTGCTGACGGAGGCGCGGCGCGGGGCCAGCCTGGCCGGGCTGGGCGCGCTGGTGGGCGCCCGCTGCAGGGACCTGGCCGCCGCGGGCCGGGACCTGGGCTACACCGGGGACCCCGCGCAGGCTGTCAAACATGCCGTCAGTATAACACTGTCTACTTAACACACCATTACTTACCGTCATAAGGGCTTATACAGCCAATTTTAACCGACTTCAAAAAAGAGGAGGTTCTATAGTATATTTGACGGTACATTTTTTTTTATGTGTTCACTGATTTCTCCAAATTCGATTTTAAAAATTATTTTGTGTTTGAAGAGGTATACTCTTGAGGTACATACATACATATTGTCACGCCTGTCTTCCATGGGGGTAAGCAGAGACTATAGATTTCCACTTGCCACGATCCTGGCACACTAATTTCGCTTCATTTACATTCATTAATCTCTTCATGTATGACCGTCGGTTTAGGGTACTCATAACCTGGCCTTTTTTAAGAACATCCGCAATTTGGTTGCGGTTATATAATTATTATTTATACAGTTATTATAAGACACGCATAACGGCGAACTGTGGCTCTACATTAGTACACCTCTGTCTAATCCTCCGGGGAATACAGGCGTGATGGTACGTTATAAATATGTTAGTTAATATAATAGGTATATTGTTGAATTCCAGCTGGACATGTTAGGCCGCGGGCTGGTCCGTCGCGGTGCGGGCGGGGCCGGTGCCGGTGCAGGTGCAGGTGCGCAGGTGCGGGCGCAGCTGTCGATCGCAGGCTCGCTGGAGCTGGCCTACTACGCCAACGCTGTCGTCGCACACTACGCCGCACCCGCCATCGTTGGTCAGTTGCCTTACCATCTTGTTTATCCAACTACCCAGAATAAAATGATCTCTCATTGAAACAATAGCCTATTAAAATGAGAGATCATTTTGTACTGGATTTTGTTGTATAGCTTGAAAAACAAACTTTTCCTTCACTTTCTTACTTATATCCTATATTAAGCTATGCGATAATAATACATATATAATAATAATAATACATATATACATACCTTGAAATAAAACTACTTTTTACGGATTTTATCGCGTTATATTGATTATTTTAATTATTTTGTCTAATATTCGCGTAAGTGTTAGAAACCAGTACATAAATGACCTTATTTTTTACTCGTTGTGCCCCGCGGTTTCAGCCGCGTTCTCAGAAGTAAAAAGTTGTTACTTTTAGATTACAAACAGACCTATCAATTTTATTTATTTGTATTGATTCTATTAAATTAAAAGAAGATTATATTCTATGTAAACTAGAGGTTGAGATTGCGTACGGCGCCGGCACAGCATTACTAAGTAAAAGTTTTCTTTGCATGGCACAAAAACTCTTCAATAAATTACCAGATGACATTAAACAATTAAATTTAATGCAATTTAAAAAATGTATGCATGTTTTTGATTGATAAATGTTATTATACAATTAATGATTTCCTAATAGATCATATTGATATAAGTAATTTTATTGGCATTTTCCACTGAATATTTTGACATTGTATTTAATATTTGCACGCCTTTTTGTGGCAAAATATAGAGATGCCTACTAACCTCAATCTGTAACATCATTTTGTACTTACCTATATTGCAAATAAAATGATTTGATTTGATTTTGATTTAAAAACTGACCGATCTTTTTTTCTGTTTTTACTATCGACAGCTACCGCGCTAGAGAGCGTGCTCTGTTCGTCATCATCCCAGCAGTCGGTGCGGCAGTGGGAGCTGGTGCAGGGCGCGCTGCAGCTGTGCGAGGTGCTGAGCCACGAGTTCATAGTGTGCGCGCCCTGCCAGCCCATACAGGACCGCCTGCTCGACGCTATCGACTCACTAGAGGCGCACCAACTTATACTTAGGGAAAAGGTTAACAACACTATACATCACAGAAGGGACGCACAAACGCTAACCATGAATTCAGTTCATGATTCTGGACCCACCCTGGATATTTTTGGTCGGTTATTGAAGAAAAATTTGCTTTTTTATTTTTCTTTAATAACCAACTACAAATATCAACTCAGGGGGGTCCAGAATAAACAAAATCCTACAAAAGTGCAATACCTACACGGTCAAAATGTATGGAACAGCTGGTTTAAGCTTCTTTATTTTATTTTTTTGAGAAAACGGGCCTGATGACTTGTAAATTACACTACAAACGATATAATAGAGATAAATGCGACTCGTTCACAAATAAGAATGAACACGAAATTTTTTGTGGGTTGCGTCCGACTTGAGTGGTTAACATGCTCAATTTGGGAATCGATAGATTTTCAATAGATTTTTTTTTCGATATCTGTATCATCGTGTAAGCCTATTGCCGTCCACTGCTGAACGTAGGCCTCCCCCATAGAGCGCCAACCATTCCGGTGTTGGGCAGCTCGCATCCATCCGCTGCCAGCCATCTGTATAATTATATGTAATTGAAATGAATGTGTTAACCAACAGACGGTGGTTGGTTTGGAGGAGGAACAGTGGTCGCGGCGCATGGCGCGGCGCCTGGAGGAGGAGGACGAGCTCCCGCGGGAGGAGCCGGCCCACAGGCTCGTCTACACCATCTCCAACAAACCTGAAGCCATCGCCGAGAGGTTGCACTTTTTTAATTTCAAATATTTATTTCACTAAAGTCCTTGCGCAAAGCGGGAAGAATTTCGTACGTAAAGCTGTTATTACCCGTCTCTGTCACTCCCGCGTAAATATAATGAGTCTCGCTCGCACAGATGCAATGGCCGCCGTCCTCAGTCCATCCGGTAGTAGGAGGGTAAAAAATTGCCTGCGACCTATTCTCAGACCTACCAAATATACAAAAAAAAATATAAAAATCTGTTAAGCCGTTTTAGAGGAGTTTGGTAACAAACATTGTAACACGAGATTCTTAGATATGTATTAGATTTAGCCAATACAAATGAGATTAAATATTACGATGACTGTTTGATGATGATTGTTGTCCGCGGTATCACTAAAAGGAAATTAAATTTTGTATTTTTTTTTTGTGTTTAGTGGGTCCCCAGGGACCCAACCGATTTCAGGCAGGTCATCGTTTGTCAAGTTAACTAGTCTATCTATATACTAAAATAAATTGCTATTCGTTAGTCTCGCTAAAACAAAAACAGCATGACAGATTATAATGAATTTTTATGTGTGTTTGAGTGGGTTCCCGCATGGTTTAGCTCCACAGTTGAACCAGATAGATGTCGCTGCGATCGAATTCGGGCAAGACACCGTCTATTAGGTTCACTAGTTTTGAATAAAAGATTTTGACTAACAAAGATTGCATAATATTGGTCCAAGTTACGTCCTTTGGTACGTCATTTTGGTCCCTCAAAGAAAACAAGCGCTGTAATATTGCCCCGGTAGTATTGCAGCATTAATGCTCATTGAGAATACCATTTATTGAAGTAATGAATGTATAGTTTTAAGTTCTTTTAATTTGCCAATAAATATATCTTTTACTTTTTTTTATTTTATCTTTTTTTTACTTGGACTGCCTCATTAGTCTAGTGGTCCTAATCGCGTCTGCTACGCTAGAAGTCTTGGGTTCGATCCTGAGGTTGAGCAAAGTGTAATTGGGTTTTTCTATGAAGTTCTCAGTAGCAGCTCGGAGTCTGGATTTGTGCCCGGTGAATGGCAATAGGCTCGCCCCCTATTACATTGGACCTAAAAATACCGGCGAAGTATGGGCAACAGACATTTCGGGGAATACAGGCGTGATGGTATGTTATGTTATATTTTTTACGTTAATATTCCAGGCGGAGATTGTTGCTAACCTTGCGGCCGCTGCTGGAAGCGTACGCTACGACCTGCCGCTGCCTTCAGCCCGGACCAGTCAAGGATGTCGTCAAAAACACACTCGACACACTCACAGACGACTTCACACACAATAAAATGGTTTACGGTACGTTCTACAATGACTCACTGGTTTTACTACACTTTGTTCAGAATATTCGCCTGGAATTCGAGTTTCGATTTAGTTATGTTGGGTGTGGCAGAAGAGACATGAAAGTAGAATAAATGCTGTAGAAATGCGTTGCTTGCGTTGCGACGGGTTAACAAGAATAATTGTAATGTGTGACCCACATTACTAGTAAGCTTTTTAAAAAAGAAAAAATATACGAAGCAGAATTAGAACTAGACAGAATTTTTATTAATAAGATTTATTTGTGAGTTGTTATTTACATACATTCACCGTAGAATAATGGAACTTTTATAGACTCTTATATCGAAATAACGGTGGCGTCATTATTTGTTTAATGTTATTAAGTATAATTATGAAGGAAGTGAATTAGTAAGTGAATTTTTCAGTAAATTTAAATTTATTGTTTATTTTTCAGGTGAAGCTGTATCAACAGACGCAATCCGTAACTGTCACCGACTGCTTCGGCAGTGGGGCGTCATCGACATGTACACGGAGAACAGAACCCGGCACCTCCGGATATGCGCGCCCTACGACGGTGCGCAGGCGCTGCACGACGTCTGCAACAACGTATACAAGTTCACTATGGACTCGCCGCTACTTAACGCCAAGTGAACTCAAGTGAAGTTAACTAGTGATTGTGACAGTGATAAAGCCAAGTGTTGTGTGTACAAACGGGACGAATACTGATTTGATGGCAGCATAGTTTAGCTTGGACATGATATTATCAGTGACGGATTAGATTAAACAAGCGTGGGGCCCATAGCATATTTTATAGAGGGGCCCTCTTTACTGTAGGTGCTCAAGTATAAAGTAATAAAAAAAACTCAATACATTTATGTATTTGACATGAAATAATCCACTTTGATGCCTTTTTGGTGTCTAAATAATCTTTTAGTTTCTAAATACGTTTCAAAAAATTAAACTGGGGTATAGGTTTTCCGGATTTAGATAAGGGAGGCTTTTAGTATATGCTACTCCTGCTTTATGGTTAATCCGCCACTGGATATTATACCTTGACAATACCTTTTCTGTAATAGTTAGGCCATAGGATGATTATAAGCATATAGCAGTGGCATTTCTCAGTGTAAAAATATTATCTATAACCGTATTGTAGACCCCATGCATCTTTAATACTTGATCAAGATTGATCAAATTACTCCATGCAGATAAAAGGAATAAAACAAAATGTTTCATAATGTTACAAGTAATTGTCTAGTGATAATCCCCTAGATATCAAATTGTGATATATTTAAACCGGTTTGATTTATTAACCGATTTTTTTAAACCAGACCAAAGAGTTTGTATTTCTTAAATTAAAAATTTGCTCAAATAAAGGGTTTGTTTTACAATTGCTGAGTAAGTCGAATAATTTTTCGTTCTTTATTATTAACAATCAAATTTGGTTTTTTTAATTAAATAATGATTATAAAGAACAGTACATATATTATCATTGAACTAAAAATAAGTAAATCGTACCATTAATTTCTTTAAAACTAAAAATAAAGTAATAGTGATATTGTTGTCAAAAGTTTTCTTAATAGCTAATTATTCTAGATTGTGAAACAAGCCCTAAGTTTCCATTGAAAGGACTACATTATAACAAAGTGTTGTAGTCATGAGCTTATGGCCAGCGGGGCTAACATGCACGCCGCGACATAATTTTGTCATCATATTATCTCGTTTCCAGCCATAGTTTTGGCACGAGATGAGCGACGACAACATGAGGGTAGCTGGTTATGTCCATTAGTTGTTATCATCGACCATAAGCGGTTCTGTAACTGTGTCTCTACTGTCTGGTTTCAATTTGTTGAGCATTTTCTAATCAACAATTAAAAACGATTCGTTATTATTTGTATAAAGTTGAAAATAGAATGCACATTGCCTTAGTATACTATTTTCAACTCTAAGGTCAAGACAAATATTTGTAATAATATTTTATACTCTATTGGAAGCTCATCCAGTTATAGGTGGAACTCATCTCATTCAGTTATTACCAGAAGCTTACGCTTCCTAAAAACAGTGTCCATAAAATGTACCTACTTTGAGTTTGGTTCTTGACGACGCCGTCAGGGACGCTGTAAGAGGTTGTCATAAAATATTTTGCCTCGCAACCCTAGTGACTTTCTAGCGTTAAACTTCTGGTAAAGGCAATGTGAGGTTAGCATGAATAATCTTGATGATTGCGTATGCATGATACACATTGATCCATACATATCCAGTTTAGCCTGATCCTCTCGTTGTATGGAAAACCTATACAATGCGAGTTCAGCTTACACACTGGAAATATGATTTCAACAAACTCTTCAGTGTGCTGCAAGAAATATTAAAAAAAAAAGTATATGAATATATTGGTGCATTTAGCAAATACTGGGAAAAAACCTATTTTTTCTTTTGGATAAAACTTCAATCTGACATCAAAATTATTCATATTAGCCCAGCTAGTTTAAGATTAACAGATGCAACGGTAACAACGACATACGTTAGTTAAACGTACTATTATTTTATTTAATACCATTCGGTTAAGTAATATTGTTACATTTTCAACAAAATGTGATTTAGTATCTTATTTGTTTAGGTATTGAAAGCTGCTCAAAGATTGTAGCCAAATAACTTGTTTGTTAGCATTTGGGACTGTTATTTTACCAATGATATTCTAATTGCCACACATGATAATGTTAATGAGTCATTAATTATCGATTTGCGACTTTCGAGGCTGCCTCATTAGGTCCTAAGTGGAATGCTAGACATCGAAGTGTGATACGGTTTTCCTATAAAATTCTCAGTAGCAGCTCGGGAGTTGTTTGGGTGTTTTTCCCGGTTAATGGCAATAGGCTCGACCTAACAGTCCTGCTTAATATTTCGGGGAATACAGCGTTGATTAGCAGACAGAATAATAAAACTGGTCTGGTTGACATTGGGTCACGTACCGTTAATGAGTTGCGCAGGTAAAACTCGTTTACAGGCGAGTCATTTTGGTAGCTATTTCGCCTATAAAGACGAGTGTCACTGGTCATATTATCAGTACCCAGATCGGCAATAACTTATTCAATAATAAAACATTCTACGTTATCCTGTATCCTTATTTTGTTTTCATTTTCCAATAATACCGACCTCCCCTTTTACATCGATATTTAATGACAAACTAACTTCTTTTGTGTGGAATTGGATAACAGAGTGAGATGGCGCTATATGACCGTTAAGGAATTGAAAGAGAACGAAGATCTCGCGACTAACATTATGAGCTAGTATCTAAGGTACACCAAAGACGGCGAAAAATCGCAGTGGATATTTATGAACAGTTTAGAATTGTACACATAGGACAAATTTAATAGGACATTTTGTATAGGTATTTAATTTAGACTCTCATTTAAATGCTGTCATAAATCCAGTCGTGGACAGTTCGTTGTCTTTGGTAGACCTAAAGAGATATCTTGGGGAAGAAAAGAGAATAAATTCTTCTATCTGTTCTTCACTGACATTGATGTTAAAAAAATCCAACATCCGTCTACTGAAGTACTGACTACCACTTTATACTTTAGGATAGTCGCTTTGTCTTTAATACTTATATTCGGCCACATCTAGAAGCTGACCCCGACATAACTAATCAAGAAATGGTTTGGAAGTGAGTATCGAATCGGTACACACAGGTATCACCAAACGTCAGTTATCGTCAGTGCAAAATACACCTTATCCCTTTGCATTACCGCACTTGAATGCAACTGCAGAGCGGCCATTAAGTTTGGTGAATAGTGTACTTTCCAAATTATCCGATAATAATTAACGATTTGTCGCCGTCAGTACTTTGTACCCTGAGATATCCAAACAATGTACCTGCACAATGCTTATTGATCTGTCATGGGACAGCTATTTCAGACGAAAGTTTTTGTATATATTGTGACTAAAATTATATTTTTCAAATTTATATAAATTGTGATCTCAAGGTTACAATACGAATGTTTATATGCGCACTTCTTTACTTTTGAAGTAAGTAAGTAACGTGTGAATTCTTCGTAACGATTTTTATTGCAGCTTAATATATAATTTGTCGGTTCTGTGCGTGATATTGAAGACATAATCTCTATATTAAATACTCTCACATTGTTAAATATTTAAATTTTTGTGATGTTGTGTTGTTTATGAGCATTTATTTCTTCCTTGGATTTTTTTGTCATTTGTAAATACTTAAAAATAATTAATATTGATAACTCGACGAAGCTATGAACAGCGGCAATGACTCGCGCCTCTCTCGCCCTTGACGTCACAGGATGTAAAATTGTCAACGATTTCACATTCTTTGTATGGTTTTGTGATAACTTTCATGATTGTATGTAATTAATTCCATTGTAAGCTACGGAGACAACTGAATATATATAATACCCACACCTCAGGCTTTAAACCCTAAAGTTATGACCGCTTTCGTTGCTGCGTTGAGTAGTACCAGCAGATGTTTCATAAAATAAGTTTTGTCGAAAAAAACATTGTAAATTATAATTTAGATTTTCATGGAAATAGCGTGTAATAGGTGCGCATAAAGATGTTCCCCACAATAGCATTTTGTATCTGCAGTAAAGACATGTATGGCTGGCCATTACGCAACTCTGTCGAGTTTGAAAGCCTGTTTCACCTTTTACAAGTTCCGCTTGACTTAACTGACAGATAAATTCACACGTAACCAAAATATTATTTTCAGTTTTTGAATTTGTCTGTTAGATAGTCCTCAGCCGAACGTAAAACGGGCCTTATGAGTAATTCCTTTTTGTACTGTGTTAAACTTAAGTTGACAAATAGTATGTAGATTTTATTTACTTTGTTACCCATATAATGATAAAAGGGTGCAAAGATAGATTGATTAAAAACAATCTTTTAACATTTTTTGTTTTATTTTGTGCTACGCGGTATTACACAGTTTCTGATTGTAGAAGCGTGATTTTATGTAGCTTACTTTACTTCCTATAAAATCAGCTATCTGTCAGTGAAACTTCAGTCAAAATCGGTCCAGTATTTTAGGAGATTAGAAACCGATCGAACACAGCTACAGACAAAAAATATAATATTTTGTTTTTGTTAGTACCTATAGTTTCAACAAAAGTTGTTATTTTGGCATTACAAACAGACACTTAAATTTTATGTATTTGTATTACTTTTTTGGCATATTCATAATTTATTTTACAAAGTACCCCCAGAAAATCTATTGGCATCGAATATTTTGACTTTAGGTAAATACGGTACATTGGAAACTTGCTGCTCATTTAACATGTTCCAAAATCTACAACTCTTCCAGTTTAGAAGATATCCGCGTCCGCATCGTGACTTTTGTCTGATCTTGCTGTTGTAATGCTAGTGTAAATAATAATTGTGAAATTAGCACCTCGATAAGTGATAAGGGAGACTGGTGAGTACGAATAATATTTATCTACCATCTTGTTCTGCAAGTTAACGAATTCACAAATAAATTGTTATTTGACCATACCTATTGAGGTATGGTCTGTGATTGGTTACTTGAAGGGACAAAAACCTTGTGACAGCGCACGTCGTAAATCTATGATATTAAAGAATTCTACCAGGTCACCACCAAAAGAAAATTGGCAACTGTTATGACACCAAATATATATAATACCAGTCGGTATTGTGTATTGGAAATAAAAACAAAATATTGTATGAAACAAAATATTATTTATTGGTAACTTAAAAATTATAAAGATTACAAAGTAAACTAATTAAAATTGAATAAAAGAAAAAGAAATGCAAATACTTAAATGATTGTAACATAAATCAATAGCATTTATAAAATAATGATTATTCATAAACATATTTAGATGTGGTTTCATTAGACATTATAATATGAAATTTTAAAAAGAAAAGGAAATTACAAAAATGGATCCACATTATATTTAAGTTTTTTATGCGTAGACAACATATTACAATTTTTCGACACTTTACAATCATATTAGATTTATTGAAGACTTACATGTCCTAAATTTTTTCGGATACAAATAGGCCCTTTATTTCCATTGGGCACAACGGGCAAGAGCCCTGAGCCCCTGGATCTACGAGTCCACGCGTTCCTACTTCTTTATTGATGAAATAGTTTTATCTTGATGATCATCATAGTCATAATTAGTGAGATTTTAACCACCAGGATTGTACGGCGCAATGTAATTGCCTGTTGAACGCAATAATAGAAATTTAACAGTCGAAAGTGTTTGGACGAGACAAGTTTATTATTATTGTATGCAACAGACAAGAAACTTACAACAGTGGGACTTAACACAGCCGATTAAGTAACCACATCATTCTCATGGCCTCCATATTCCTCATCATTTTGTGACGTTGCACGTCAGGACGATGCAGTTCCATACGGCGTTCTCCGACAAATCTCTTCTCCAAGTGATCTTCACACTTGAGGTGCTTCTTCATCTCAACCCATCCGCCGACGGCGAGGTTGCAGTAACCACAATGGAATAACCCAGGACGAACCTGTTAAATTATAAAGAAATAGCTAATTATCTTTTTGTATTTTTTAGGCATTTTCCATGCTAAGATTATTAAGTTATTTTCTTATTTTTCTTTTCTTTGACGTAAATTAAAAATGTGAAGGCAAATTTCGACATTGCGGGTGGGAGTCGCGGTGGCTTAGCGGTACACCAGTCTGGTGTACTTAACCATAGTAATGTCTTCAATTGATGGTGCTGACGTCGCGTCGCCTGACGACGTAAAATGTGGAAGAGAAATTCCACATCACAGGCAGTGGTCTCGGTAGCTTAGTTGGCAAAGCGTCTGGTGTACCTAAACAGAGAGACGCAGGTTCAAACCCTGCCTGAGATCGAATTTTTCTTACACTAAAATTTTTTTTTATTAGAAAATTCATCTTTGTGGACATTTAGCAACTTATTTTTGTGGTGCAGACAATTCTTATGGATCGTCTGCCGTCTGGAGAGGCCGCAGGGTATGTCGGACTCGTACAGACTAAAACAGCACTTGCCTCATCTTGCACTATAGTGACAGCCATGGGGTTCGCGATATTCCCCGACCCTTCACAGAGCGAGGCCTTACCTCGCGTCCTACTCGAAGGCGCACTGACTACTGGGACTGGCCATAGACTCCCCAAGTCACCTGACTGCAGGCCGCAGCTCATTAAGGAAGGAGGTCAATCCGCCCTCTAGCGCCTGTTACATCTACTACGGATCGGCCAATCGAGAGAGGTGGATGCGTCTCTCTCCTTTTCCGTCGCCTAAATAGAATGCATAAATTGCTCGCAGTAACAGTGCGGAGTTATGTAAAACCTACTTTAAACTTACCTCTCTAATTAATTCCGATTCTTCAGATATAATAACGGGAATCTTTTCCATTTTATTGACGTGCTGTTTTGTTTTGATGTGTGCAATAATTAAGCGCTGTGACAAAATATTCTCTTCACACAAAATACACCGCCATCTCGGATTGTTCTTAGATATAAGCAAATAGCTATTTTGAGGAATACAAAATTCCTCATTAATAATAGTTTCGTTTAAGAAGAAGCTTTCTATGTGGTAAACTGAATCGAAGAAGAATCTTGATTCCTGTTTTAACATAGTTGGAATTCTAACAGGAGTAGATATCCGAGACATTTTTTTATGTATGGCGCCCGCGACGTGTTCTTGCATAGACTTTAAAGGCGACGGCAGGTTGACGGAACAAATTCTGCAATAAGCTTCACTACTTCCTTGAGTATAAGTTATTTGATTTTCTTTTGCGAAGGTCGATGGTTCGGCCGAGGGTTGACTGGACTTTTTATTATTTTTGTCAGATTGCTCAGACGACCCACTAGAAGGTTCAACTTCTTCTTCATCTTCGGAATTAATTGTCACATCATTCTGGTTTTCATAATTCGCAGCATCGCCTTCCGTATCTTCAGTTTTATTGGTTGTTTTATCATTTATGTTGAGTCTGTTTAGATTTTGATCTACGTTTGGCGGGTATAGCAACTCGGAATCAAGTTTTTTATCCGATGAATGATTCTTAATATGCTTTTCGATTTCCATGAATTCAAATGGTATAACATTTGAGCACTTTTTGCAGAAAGCAGTTTCCGTTTCCAAATTAATGTTGACACCTTGGCTTTGGTACTTAACCACGGCTTCCATTATTTTAGAATTTTCTTCGGGAGAAGTTTTTTTCTTGGTTTTAACTTCGGTATCTATTTTCGACTCAACGTTGATGTGACCATTCTCAGGGGTTGAAGTAGGTGAAGGTGCATTGGGCGGTGAAGTTTCATTACTTTCGATTTTCTTAGAAACTCCGTTGGTTTCGATGCGATGTTTTGAGTACAGTTCGCGATGTTCACTACCAATAAAGTGTTCGGTCATTTTTCCGGGAGCAAAGAGCTTGTTGCATGTCAGGCATTGAACAGACGACTCGTCTAACTGAAATGAAAAAGTCCTCCGTCAGTTTTTTTATTAATACCATCATGCCTGTATCCCTGAAGGCAGAGGTGTACTATGTACTAATGTACACCCACATTTCGCCGGTATGATTAGATTCCATGTCATAGGGGGCGAGCTTATTGCCACTAACCGGGCACAAATCCAGACAGAGCTGCTACTGAGAATTTTGACCTGGGGATCGAACCCAGGACTTCTAGCCTAGCAGTCGCGGTATTTTAGGTGTTTTATTAATATCGTAGGATATTCAAGCGAATAAAGAACCTTTGCCATTATTTAAAGATATTACGATATCAGCTTATTTCAATACATCAATATATTAACGTTAACATAAACATACCATTATGCCTTTACGCCCCAAGGGTTGGGCAGAGCTATAATGTATGTACAAACGCAAGCAAGCACGGTTCGCCCTGTTATAGGTTCCATAGTCCAGCCTATTGCAAATCCAAACTCCGGTCTGCTACTGTTAATTTTATAGAAAACCAAACCCCAAAAATCCTAAGTCTAGGATTCGAATTCTGGATCTCTAACGTAGCACTCGCACTTAAGACAACTAAACTAATGGGATAGTATAATAATGTGAGTATGTTACAGTCCAAAACCATGAATTAGTATCTTAGAAATGACTTAGTATCTTGGAAATTTGGAGTGAAAAATGATTTTCTATGGGATAACTCAACAAACTAGCAGGCGAGCTACCTGATGATACGTAGTCATCGCCGGAGTTGCAGATACATTGCCGAGCCTATTTAAGGAAAAGGGAGGGGAAAGAGATTAAGAGACGAAAGGGGACTGCGGGAAGAATTGGGTCTCCGGCGCTCCACACTCACCGTACGAAACGCAACAGTATACATACTGCTACTTGACGTCGATATTCTGTGGGAGAGTAGTACTTCCCCGGTCGTGCGACCCATTCATGCTGGCAGGTAGACATGCCAGCGCAACACTAGGTACTACTACTGGATAGGTACTTACATGACGGTAGACAGCGTTATTCTCACCGAATTGAATAGGTTTTAACACCAAATTCAAGCAGTGACTTCCATCTCCTTTGTGTTCCTTCTCATCATCATACTCTGCATTGCAAATGGAACAGATTTCATCAATCAGTCCGTGCCAAGCCTTCTCCTCAATAACTATGTTGTTGAATGCAATAACATCATCGCCCATTTGTTGTAAGAGATGAATGTTTTTGTTTTGTTTATGTTCATTTTCGTTTACGTGTAAATTCACTTTGGAAGCAATTGGCAAAAGCAAATTACAAAACTCACAGTAATATCCCCATTTGAACTGCAAAAAGATATGTTTCAACTTAATATTTTTATGGACAAACCTTGACAACTTACACTAATATAATTATATAAACAAACCATCACGACTTTATTTCCCGAAAGGTTAAAGGTGTACACCCACACTTCGCCGGTACGGTCCCATGTAACAGGGGGTGGGCCTATTGCCAAATTCAGAATCCAAGCTGCTACCGAGTTTCATAGAAAATTCAATAATACTTTGCTCGACCTGGGAATCGAACCCAGGACCTCTAGCGTAGCAGTCCCGCGTAGGACCACTAGACTGATGAGTAAGTTGATTGATGACGTGTTTGCTGGCGCCAAAATGTAAAATATGTTCTCGTTTTGTCTCATTAAAAAGTCTATCCAACATCCAACTTGGCGTTACCAATTCACGTCACGCCATAACTTGAAAAGGACTTTACCAATTACATTCACCTTTTTCTGTAAAAGATTTGTAATACTTAGTAGATTTTTTTACGGCACCAAAAATCAAGAAAATTGCAAAGACATGACAACTCTGCCGAGTCAGCTAGTAATAGACATTTAAAGTAGTTTTGAAGCGGCGGTAGCCGAATAGCTATGGCGTCGACGGACTGGCGATCATGTGGTTGCCGGTTCGAAACCCAGACATTTTACTACCGACGTGAACCCATTCGTTATACATCAAGCTTAGTACAAGGGGTTAACAAAAATACTAGTAATGTGAGACTCACTTGGCTAGCATACTTACTAGACTAGCAAAGTGGGTCACACATGTTTATTAAAACAATAAAAAAATAAAAGTAGTAGGTGTCTTACCTTTCTGACATGTTCACCTTCAAATTTATCGGAGTATTGCACCGAACATATTTTCATCTTATGGAGTGGCAATTCCGTGTGCTGTCTGGCTTCATGCTCGGACTTCAAGAAACTGTCACAGGCCAGGCAGAAAGAGTTCAAAGTGCCAGTGATGACTCCGCTCTTATGTAGCGAATAGACCATGGTGATCTGACAAAAATTCAAAGGAAATTTCATAATATTGTTTCATGTTTGTGGGGATGGTTTCCAGTCTAACCAGATAGGCTGAACAACAAACACATACAAACATTACATATACCATCACACCAGTATTCCCTGAAGGGTTAGGTAGAGGTATACTAATGTAGGTATACTCACATTTCATAGGGGGTGAGCCTATTACCATTAACCGAGCATAAATTCAGACTCCGAGCTGCTACTGAGAATTTCATAGAAAAACCTAGAAAAACCCAAAAACTCTTTCCTAGGTATCGAAACCGGGACCTCTACCTAGCGTAGCAGTCGCCCTTAGGACCACTAGACTAATGAGGCAGTCAGACATGCTTAATCAATTCGACAAAATAATGAGCAAAATAAAAAAAAAATGAATTACCGAAATCGATCCAGTCTATGCGTGATGCCGTGACCAAGGAAATAGGGATTCATTTTTATAGTATTTATGATATATAACATATTTTATACACAGTGTACTTACTCTCTTTTAATCAATTATTCAAGTAAGTCACGAGGCGAGACACTGACTAAGCCTGAGCCTCGCCGAATGGATCGTAAATTACTTGAATAATCGATTCAAAAATTAATAAATGTAATTAAAAAAATCTATCGGGTAAAATCTCTCGAGCTATCTATGAGCTTTATTTTAGTAAATAAAACATGATGTCAAATCATTTATTTTAAGAATAAAACCGAAAATAGAAGATAAAATTACACAAAAAGAGGTATCTTTGTGAATTTATTCTATCGAGCCAACTTTATGAAATCGTGTTTCCCTTGAATGTGTTCCTAGAATATACCTATTATACTCAACAATATCAATTTATTTTCTCAGATTTTAATTTTACATACAGTCCATCACGCCTGTATTCCCCGTAGGGTTAGGCAGAGGTGTACCAATGTACACCCACATTTCGCCGGTATGTTTAGGTCCAATGTAATAGGAGGCGAGCCTATTGCCATTAACCGTGCACAAATCCAGACTCCGAGCTGCTACTGGGAATTTCATAGAAAAACCCAATAACACTTTGCTCGACCCGGGGATCGAACCCAGGACCTCTAGCGTAGCAGTCGCGCTTAGGACCACTAGACTAGTGAGGCAGTTACTATTTACTACTTAAAAAAATGGTTTTTAAAACATTTTTATGTGGGCTTTTCAGTACCACCCGGAATGGTCTCAAACAATGTCTGTCTCATAGTCTCATTAGTCATGTTATCATGTAGTCTAGTGGTCCCAAGCGCTACGGACTGGTCCTAGTTTTTATGAAATACCTCTTTTACCTGTTCTGTGGAAATAACTACTTTAGGTACCTACATGCATGTGGCAAGAGATAGGCTTGCGGTAAGGGCCCGCGTAAATTGACAATTGCCACCTCAAATGTAAAGAGCCAGTTCGACACTGGGTAGGTAGCTACAAAGGTACCCACTCACGGCCACAGATCTAATAAAAAATATTTATTAGATCTGGGCCCACGGCAATAATAATAAATAAATTATATTTAAGCTACGAATAAATAATTATTTATTCATTTCTACTGCCAGAATGTGATAAAGTTGTTATAGTCATAGAAATATAAATAACTATATCTGTGGTTATAGCCGAAAGTGTGTAGGTACAATCTATGACCCATTTCTTACGATAACAACTGTGCGTAGACTAAACTAAAGACCATATATAGTAGGTAAGTACCTACCTAACTTCCTTCCTAATACAATGTTGTTTATTCATAAAAATAATTCCTCGAAACGTGTGGGTGTTGGTCTACGCAAGGGCCCAAACAAAGCACTGTTTGATTGTAAGGTAATTTGTTCTGAATTGCAATAATTATATTGCTTAGGGCTCCAGAGCTATATTTATTCTGTGGTTAAAGGGATGTTTATTCATAAACATCCGTTGCTTATCAATGTACGAGTGTTAAGTAAGTTGAACTTGCAACAAAAGCACTGATTTTATTGGAGTTGATAATGATACTGGACAAAGAAACGTGAAAGGGTGGCCTCCTCATGAACGTTGCATGGGAAGGGAAACGGTTTTTTTGTCCGTTTCGGATTAACCTTGATCATAGGGTCATTTTAGGTCCCGAGAAGCATTGTCCTCCGAGCCACCGTTTCCGAGTTTTGGGGCTCCGATTTTTTATTTTTTTCATAAAATGCTACATATTTCCAAAATGGGAACTGACAACCCTAAGGCTACTCTCTGACCCAAAAATCTTCTCGGGAAAGAAAATGTTGCTTCGGTTGTAAACCATGAGCTGAAGTTAAAAAACATTATCATTTTAAGTTAAAAAAACTGCCTGACTGCCTCGTTGGTCTAGTGGTCCCAATCGCGACTGCTACGCTAGAGGTCTGGGGTTCGATCCCCAGTTCGAGCAAAGTGTTATTGGGTTTTTCTATGAAATTCTCAATAGCAGCTCGGAGTCTGGATTTGTGCCCGGTGAATGGCAATAGGCTCGCCCCCTATTACATAGGACCTAAACATACCGGCGAACTGTAGGTGTACATTAAGTACACCTCTGCCTAACCCTTCGGGGAATACAGGCGTGATGTTTTGTTAAACAAAAAAAACGTGGTTAGAGAGTAACCTTAGGGGCGGAGTGTGGGAGTAGGCGTAAGGCTACTCTCTGACCACATATGTATGTACTCTCAAAACAAGAAAAAAAATCTTATTAGCGAACAAATAGTACCTAGGTACCTGTGTAGGTATTTACATGGGTTCTGTTCGACTCCAAAAGAATTTTTAAAAATCAATTTCAGAGATAAACAGGGCCATCTTACCTAAGGACCTACAGTTTGTTCGAAATAAATAAGCCGATCGGAAGTTAGCCGTTCCGAACTACCGCGGTGCTAAAATCGTTTAATTAAGTGTTTTAATACATAAATATCGAAATAAGTAAACAAAATAATTAGAAATGTGAAACATATACGACCCTAATTATCGTTACACCGACTCTTTCTATTAAAATTTACCACTTCTAAACCAGTTGCAGACAACTTCCGATCGGCTTACGTATTTCGAACAAACTGTACAACAATTCTAAACCAATTTAGTCCGACCTCCCATTGTGAAGGTTGTCCGCACAATTCAAGGCTAGCTTACCCAGTGTAAGCTTTAGATTGATATAGCTTGATGTGTAGGCTACACCATGGAGAAAATCTCCTCCGTGGGCTACACAGTGTAGCCGTGCGTAGGTACATAATAGTACAAAATGACGTAAATAGGTACAAGTATCTAATACGAACCTTATTATTAGTTTCAAATTAAAACAAAGCTATTAATTTAATTATAACTGTAGGTATGTACCTATTTAGACACAAAAATTAACTGAAATAGGTATAACTTATGTACTCACAAGTTTGTTAATCTCACTGTCAGGAAGCGGCGAAGTTCGCGGATCAGCAAATAATAATCACAGATCGACTTTAGAACTACTAGTAGTCAGAAAACAAAGTCTCTAACGCTGTTCTATTGATAAATACTCGCCTTCTCTGGAGTATAACTGAACACTGCTGCCGAAACTGACGAAATGAGCGGACGAGGCAGTTTCACTTAATTTCATGTGTCTATGGTCGGCCGAGTCAACGAGAAAATCGCGGGAACTTCTAACCATAGAGGAGACATAGAGTAGCGCAGTTATTTTTGCTAAGTATTATTCTTAGACAAGACAAAAAAAAATGATAACACGTCAAGCCATACAGAAATCCCCGTTTGGTAATAATACGGACAGTCAGTACCGTCTTTACCATAAGGGTAAATTTTAATGGCCCGTGCCCAGGGCCCCCATTCTCAGGGGGCCCCGAAGGACCGACAATTTCTCTTATTCTGAAAACATTTTGTTGGGCACATTACACTTTTTTCACAAATCAGTAATATTATCAGAAGGTATTTACAAGGCATAGGTATACTACGCCATTATATCGATGACTGCACCTATTCATACTGTACTATTTAATAATTTTTCCGAACGCATCCTACCTAATTTAGTAAGTACACCATCTAGCGATCACTCCGATTCCAAAGTCAAGCTGCACCGTCTAAACAAGGCCTAACATAAATGTCGATATTGTCTATGGTTGAGGGAATCCCCGAATGTTGTATTAAACTTTCAGTATGATAGGAGTGAGTGGCGTTATTTTGTTTCTGAATGTATCTGTGTCTTCTGACCCTGGTATATACTGTGACGACATTTTACCGGGAGAAGTCTGTGATATTTAGATTCGAGAAGGGCCAGAGTTACTCCAAAATATAAATCTGATTATTGATTTTTGCAATTTTTGCCTATGGATGAACATAATGCGCAATATATAGCAGATACCATTTTAAACTTTTTTGAAAGCCTTGATATTCCTACAAAAGATTGTCGTGGGAGGAGCTACGACAATGCATCAAATATGTCTGGAAAGTAGGTACTCTGGTGTTCAGTCAAGATAAAAGAAGTTTGCGAATTTGCGATTTACGTTCCATGTGCGGCACATTTGCTAAATTTACTGCGTGTTCAGGCTGTTGAGTGTGTTACTGAAGCAGTAGCATTCTTTCAATTTGTACAAAAATTGTTCAATTTCTTCTCGGCTTCGACAAAACGATGGAAAATTTTGACAGAGCATTTAGTTGCAAATAGATGCCTCAAGTCTCTTTCAGAAACTAAATAGTCTGCACGTGCCAGTGCTATTAATGCTTTGCAAAATGGTAATTTAAATATTTCTGAAGCATTATCTTCAATTGCAAGTGACATCAATCAACCAGGAGACACTTAAGGAAGCCCAAAGCCTAGCAAAAATAGTTGGAATATTTGAGGCTGCTCTTCTAACGGAAATATGGAATTATCTTTTGGGAATTATGAATAAAACAAGTCTAAGTTTACAGAATAGCACTATGACCATGGACGTTGTAACGAAACTTTACGAATCTCTGATCAGTTATGTCAATGAATACCGCACGCACTAATTTTGATCAGTACGAAACGGCTGCTAAAGAAAAAAATCCATTATGCTGACTACAAAGATACATTTGAAAGAACAAGATTTCACAGCACACGCGTTTTTTCTTTTGAAGGATTATCAGAGACTGCACAGTTGAGAGGCAAGGAAAAATTTCATGTACAGATACTTTCATTCCCATAATTGACACATTTAAAAAAACATTCGGCAGCATACCAAGGAATTGATAGTCGATTTAGTTTTCTTTGTCAGTCAACAACAATCAAATCTGGTGAGTTGACCAAAAAATGCAAATAGTTTGCAGAATTTTATCATGAAGACATTAATGCAGATAAGCTCAAAACAGAATGTCAAAGCAATCAGCTGATTCAAATATCTCAACCTTACAAAACCTAATAAAATCAGATAAATTGGAAGAATTGTAGCAAAATCAGATAAACGTAGAAATTGCTACAAGAATATGCCTTTGCCTAATGGTTACTAATTGTAGTGGAGAGCCGTCATTTTCGTAGCTTAAGAGAATAAACAATGAATCGCGAACAACAATGTTACAACAGCGACTGAGTAATTTGTCAATTATGTGCAAAGAAAGAAAGTGATATCCTTAAAAAAAATGAATTTAACGTTATAATAGAAGATTTTGCTCAACAGAAATCCCAAAAGAAACCGTTATCGTAATCGTTACCAAAAAACAGCAGCATTCTATTATCATTAATGACATATCATATCATACTGTATTTGATTACCTTTATAGGTACCTAATGGTCATACTTAGTAAAGGAAAATTATTATAATTCGCTTTTTTATTTTCCAAAAGGGCCCCAAATTCTTGTGTGCCCAAGGGCCCCAGCCTAGTTTAAGACGGCCCTGCGGACAGTCCAAAGTGCAAACAGTATTTAAATTAGCTTGATTTGTCGTCGTTGTTGTCGGGGGTGTGATGAATTTTATCAAGCCCTCAGAAAATAGAATTTTCTCTTTAGTATGAAAGGGTAGAAAAAAGAGCCCTCTGAGATTTTCAATATTTTCGATTAGGTATTATTCATAAAACGTCTAAAAAGCTTCTTAATAGTTTTTTTGTGACGGAAGAGAAAACAAAACACATTCTTATAGCCTTTGATTATTCGTTTAAAATCAAAGATTATAGCTGTAAAATATTTGAAAATTATTGGATTTAATTTTATAAATATTATGGTCGAGAGTCGAGACCTTATTAGTCTGAGGTCGAGACTATAATCACAGATTAAATAATACTCTATAATGACCGAACTAACTCTATGGCAAAAAAATGCCCTTTGTATTTGTAAAACATGCTGTGGTCTCGCACGATAAGTGCCTCGTGCTGATGTGCATGATCAATATTACAACGTGACTCATCATTAGTTCTGGCTTGCAATCATACCGTAACTTTGATTGGCCCAGCTTAATGCCACTGTGAGTCCATTGGCAAACATACCTATTCTATCTATTGATGTCACATTATTGCTAGTTTGCTACCCCGTGTTTCTAGAGTTTCTACTGATAACAAAACATGTTGCAACTAAAGGCAAACATCTATGTAACTCTCACAGAGTGAGTGAGATAGCTCACTCATAGAGTCTTTGGACCCATATAATATATAGGTCACCCACCGTACAAAAAAAATATACACAGCTACATGTACTGTACACGATACCAGGAAAAGCCTCCTACGATTTTCAACCGACTTCATTCATAAAGCTAAAGCGTCAGTGTTGGGGGCGAAATTCATTTTTTTCTTGGTTTTTCGCAAATTTTTCGGCTATAACTAATTCCAGGTACACACAGCTTCAGGTCAACCTATACAAAACCAGTTTAAGCTGAACTCACATTGTATAGGCTTCCTTTATAATAAGAAGCCAGCATAAACTGGTTTTGTATAGCTTGATGTGTAGCCGTGCGTACAGTCGCCAGGTTATACAAAACTGTCAAAATTCTCCAAATGTTTTTAATCCTTAAAATGTTGATGATTATTTTCAAAATCATCTGAGATTGACAGTTTGTGGTAACTTGATGGGCCACCGTCCATACATGGCAGTAGAAATTGCCATTGGTCATCTCGTATTTTTTTACTAGTTTATTACAGACACTTATAGCACAATATAAGAATCTAATTCTTATATTGTGCTTATAGACTCCTGAGCCACAGATTTGTCTCGGCTATGACGGTGTTTAAGTAAAGGATGTATACCTCAGTTGTGATGGTGTGAATATCGAGTACAGTATAATATGTAATTCGCAATTAGTATTGCAATTGTAGGAACACTGCCGATGCATAAGATTTACATTGCTAGCTTAGCGACTATGCGCACGACACACAGTGGGTCGAAACTATGATTTCAGTGACATAGGGATCAACTTTGGTTTTTAACTTTTTTGTTTATGCGGATAGATAGAGCTCATTAACCTCAATAACAATTGTTCTGGCGGTTTTTCTCAAACTTAATACTTTCGGTAGAAAACGTGTTTTGTTATTTTTTTGTATGGAGCGGATCAAATTAAATTAAATTCCTGCTAAGTAGCGTGTGATCCCGCTTTGAAACTTTATTTTTCTTATACCTTGTGTAGTATACTATCATTTGATGCTATGAACATGTGCATAAAGTTGCAACTCTGCCAAATAAATGGATCGAAAAAAATGAAAAAAATACATATAATAAAAAGCTTCATTTTTTATTTTCGGAAGTTCTTTTAAGTTAAATTTGATATGGAATGGTAAGTAGAAGCACGTTATATTACACATAAGACTTATCAACTACCAACAATACATTTAAAGTGTTTGTTTAAAAATGTGGATCTATGAATTACAGTTTGTTTTGACGAGGGTCGGTCATTTTCCCAAACAATTGTTCTATCACATTGTTGAAGCCTTATAGGAACTAGACTGGCCATGAAAATAGTCGAATCATCAAAATCCGTTTCAGTCTTTTGTTTGTAATTACTTTGACCTGAGGCTCCATCAAATCCACATTTGCTTATGAGCAGTAACTCTGTTACCGGGTCCAAATCCAAAGCAATAACATCTAAAAGCCTAGATACCGTCAAGTTGAGTAAAGCTTGCAGTTTAATAGCAGCTTCTTCTTCGGTTATAATTATATCTTCTTTCTCTGGATAACATTTTGACTTAGCTTGTTTAATTTTATAATAAGAAGGATATAAATCGGACCCATTTTCACTTGCTGCTTCTCTTAGGCTTATTTACTGCCACTTACTTAATTTAAGTGAAACTAATAAAGACAGTGCCTTATCGGGCGAAAATGTATTACTTTTCGCTTTGCTCGTGCTTAAACAAAACGTGTTGGTTGTTTTTTTTTTTTTTTTTTTAAAAAAAAAAAAAAAAAAAAAAACACTCCTTAACTTTTTCTAGATCTTCGGGGTGATTTATCAAATGGTCCATAATATTACCTACATCCTCATTTCCAGATTTTCTTAAACTAGCAATCGTAGTAGCTCTCAATTCATCCGGGGATAACGAAATCGATTGGCACCTTTGTTCAACACGTCTTCGTTTTTGCCGGGAGCTCAATTCTTCGAAAGGTTTTCGAGGTGTAAATGTAGATGTCGAAGCTTCTGTAGTCGATGGTGGTAGATTTTCAACATCTTCAGTATCATCAATTTCGAGCCTTTCTGTCCGTTCAGTGTTTAGAGTTTCAGGTATCATTCCTTAGGGCCAGTTAATTGCACGTTCTAACCAATCATCATTTTTTCTTATAAACTGTGCTAACGTGCGACTACTTCGTTCCCATCTTGCACTTATATTTGAACAAAAGCGCGTACAGAATTTTTGGAGCTTAACACTTTTCTCTTCGGTCACGTTTATTTTATGTTGTAGGAATTGAAAGAGTTTTTTTGCTATCTGACAGGGACTTCAGCTGCTCTCTTAAAATCATAAATAAATCTAAATTGTTAACTAAACTCTCCATTATAACGAAAAGGGAGGATCACAATCAACTAGTTAGTAAATAATAAATATGGTCATTTTATACTTCCAGTGACAATGTTTAATATTTTTTCTAGTACCCTCATTAACTAATTATCCTCATTATTACAGTAATGGCTTAAAGTGAAATAAACATTGTTTTGATAAGGTAAAAGTTAATCAAATTACAGTCATTATAGTACATTAAACACACAAATAGAAATTCGTAGAAAATTATTCCCTTTTTTAAATAATACAATATTTAGTAAATTTAACCTAATTAGGGACATTTAAATGTATCGCTGTTGGTTGTTAAGTAATTATTTGTAATATTAGGTACTTCTTCTTATTATTCCATATCAAATTTAACCTAAAAGAACTTCCGAAAAAAAAAATGAAGCTTTTTATTATATGTATTTTTCATTTTTTTCGATCCATTTATTTGGCAGAGTTGCAACTTTATGCACATGTTCATAGCATTAAATGATAGTATACTACACAAGGTATGAGAAAAATAAAGTTTCAAAGCGGGATCACACGCTACTTAGCAGGAATTTAATTTAATTTGATCCTCTCCATACAAAAAAATTACAAAATACGTTTTTCTACCGAAAGTATTAAGTTTCAGAAAAACCGCCAGAACAATTGTTATTAAGGTTAATGAGCTCTATCCATCCGCATAAACAAAAAAGTTGATCCCTATGTCACTGAAATCATAGTTTCGACCCACTGTGCGACGTCGTCTCCCCGCACCCAAGCAGTAAGGTCGTTTATTTAAGTATATGTTATTACAAAACATAAAAAAACATACCATCACGCCTGTATTCCCCGAAGGGTTAGGCAGAGGTTTACTAATGTACGTACCCACATTCCGCCGGTATAATAAGGTCCCATTTAATAGGGGGCGAGCCTATTGCCATTTACCGAGCACAAATCCAGACTCCGAGCTGCTACTGGGAATTTCATAGAAAAACCCAATAACACTTTGCTCGACCTGGGGATCGAACCCAAGACCTCTAGCGTAGTAGTCGCGCTTAGGACCACTAGACTAATCAGGCAGTAGATAGATTTATACCATCATTTCTTCTTGGGTAGCAGGTTCTATTGTATTTGTTTTTCGCAAATTGTTGGCCTTTAATACATTCTAAGATCATGGCACACTTAGAATTGCGACTACCCGTTTTTTAAATTTAATCGGCGATGAGTGTTTTTTATTTGCAAATTAGTTTTGTTTTTTTGCGGCAGATTTGAGTGGGTGTGATTGTTAGTTTAATTTAAGAAGTATGGTCACAAATTGGACTTTAGTTTTTAATCAATATCTCTTTCCTACAAACGTTATTAAAAAAGGACAGAAAATATTTACAGATGTTATTTTTGTTTGACTAGGGATTTTTCTGCACATCATGGATGCGTTTACAAACACATATCTTACATGTACAGTCGCCAGCTCATCAGGTTATACGAGTACAAAACTGTCAAATTTCTTCAAATGAACTGAGTAACTAGGTAAACCTTTAGCGTCAAATTCATTACAGTAGCATTTTGGTCGAATCCTCTATTTTACACTTACTATCACGTACCATCTACGACACCGAATATTAAGCAAAAGTTTTTGTACTTAATGGTGAAAACATTATTCTCGTAGTATTTAATGTCGCTATTCTTATACTGCTATTCATCTAGAATGTGTTATAGATGGACAATTAGCGAAAAACAAAAAAAATGCATTTGGCGCTTAAGGAGAGGCGATCAGCCTGAAATAGCAAAAAACAAAAAATAACAATTGCTGGCTATTGTTTCTTGACAACCAGTAAATGCGACAGGTGGCGGTGGGGCCGATTTGTTCGGCGTCAGATAAGTTTGCCGCACTGTACAATTTACCTGTAACTGTTTACCTACCATTGTCTAGGGAGGTATTACTTTCCAGCCTGTGGATATGACAATGACAGATCATACCCACAGGCTGAAAGACATACAATTGACAGATCATTAGAGATGCGAGAAATAGCTCAATGAAAAGAAAAGAGAGATATAGCTCTTTCAATCAAAAGAGATATATCATTATTTTAGCTCTTTAGCTCATTTAGCTCAAATTGAATCCTGAGTCAATGAGTTATTCGGTGAGCGAGAGATATACTTACATACCCTTTCATTACAACATGTGAGCGATCAGCGAGCTAGATATGTAAATATGCTTAAGCATTTTCTACTTTGTATCTATAAAAATAAAGATCGATTTACAATGAAGATTCATTGAGCGAATTGACCCGGAGAGCTAGATATGTGGATATCCTAAAGCATTTCCTACTTTGTCTCCATTAAAATAAAGATCAATTTACATTAAAGATCCATTGAGCTAACTGATCCGGAGAGCTAGATATGTAAATATGACAAAGCATTTGCTACTTTGTTTCGATAAAAATAAAGATCAATTTACAATGAAGATCATCATGTCAGCCTATTGCCGTCCACTGCTGAACATAGGCCTCCCCCAAAGAGCGCCAACCATCCCGGTCTTGGGCAACTCGCATCCATCCGCTGCCAGCCACCTTCTTTAAATCGTCGGTCCATCGTGTCGCAGGGCGTCCCACACTACGTTTGCCCAAACGCGGTCTCCACTCTAGCACTTGTCTGCTCCAACGATCATCTGTCCGTCTGCAGACATGGCCGGCCCACTTCCACTTCAGCGTGCTTATTCTTCGCGCAATATCGGTGACTTTAGTTCTTTGGCGAATGACTTCGTTACGAATTCTATCCACCAAAGAAACTCCGAGCATTGCTCTCTCCATTGCACGCTGAGCGACCTTGAATTTGTGGACCAGTCCAATAGTGAGTGTCCACGTTTCGGCTCCGTAAGTCATTACGGGTAGGACGCACTGGTTATAGACCCTGGTCTTTAGGGATTGTGGGATCGACGATTCAAAGATATCACGCAGCTTCCCGAATGCCGTCCAGCCCAAGCGTATTCTTCTGGTCACCTCCTTCTCGAAGTTGTGCCGCCCCAGTTGTATAGTTTGGCCAAGATATATGTATTCTTGCACAACCTCGAGGGCAGCGCCATTTACGTAAACAGGTCTCGGGGTGACATGATCATTGTACATGACTTTGGTTTTATCCAGGTTCATCCCGAGACCCACCCGCCGCGAATAATCGCCAAGACTGTTCAGCATCACCTCCAGCTCCTGCAGAGATTCTGTCATGATGACAATGTCGTCCGCAAATCGGAGGTGCGAGATGTTCTGACCGTTAATGTTTATGCCTCGTCCTTTCCAATTAAGCGTCTTAAAAACGTCCTCCAACGCGTTTGTAAACAGTTTCGGAGAGATGACGTCTCCCTGTCTTACACCTCGACGCAGTTGGATTGGTTTTGTGCTTTGATCTTGTACTTGGACGGTCATCGTTGCGGCCTTATACAGACATTTCAGCACCTCAACGTACCTGCAGTCGACAAGGCATCTCTGCATGGACTCCAGTACAGCCCAGGTCTCGACGGTATCGAAGGCTTTCTCGTAGTCCACATACGCTAGGCAGAGAGGCTGATTATATTCCTCGGTCTTTTGGATGATTTGCCTGAGGGTGTGTATGTGGTCCACGGTGCTATAGCCTTTCCAAAACCCGGCCTGCTCCGGTGGCTGGAAGTCATCGAACTTTTGGGCGAGACGATTCGAGATAACTCTCGAAAACAACTTGTACACATGGCTCAGGAGTGATATGGGGCGATAGTTTTTAAGGAGCGTGTTGTCGCCCTTTTTGAAAAATAAAATCACCAAGCTCCTGCTCCATGCCTCCGGTGTCATACCAGTGTGGATGACGGAATTGAAGAGCTTAACAAGCTCTGTCAAGACAGGTGTTCCTCCTGCCTTGAGCAGCTCCGTGGTTATCCCGTCATCCCCCGGAGCTTTGTTGTTATGAAGCTGTCCGAGAGATATTCTAATCTCACCCATGTCAATGTCGGGAAGCTCATCTGTAAGGTGGCGTGTAAGTCTGGCCCGTGGATCATCCGCGCCGTGGGCCTGTGGTGGGCATGTTTTTAGAGAATATAAGTCTCCGTAGAACTTTTCGACTTCAGCGAGTATCTCTGGCTTCGAGGTGACGGTGGTGCCCTGTAACGTTCTGAGCTTCGTCAGGTGACAACGGGAAGTATGCTGCTTGGCGAATACCTTTGAGCCTTTGTTCCGCGCTATGGCTTTCTCAATGGCTTGGGTATTCGCGCGCCGATTATCGCGTCTTATCAGCTTTTTGACCTCCCTGTTAAGTACCAGAAGCTCAGACGGTGTGGCATTTGTAAGTTCTCGTCGTTTCCTCATCAATTCTAGAGTCTCACTGGTGAGTGCCGACTTACGTCCATTTCTCTTAGGTCGAAAGTGTTTATAGCCCACCTCGCGGATGACACGTACCAGGCCATCGGTGGCGTCGTTTAAGTCCTCTGTGGTTTCCAGCACGGCGAATCGGTTCTTCAGTTCCAACTGGAAGCTTTCGCAGCCAGCTTCGACCTGGGGCAGTGTTGGTCTAAGAGTCGACTTCGTTAAGCGCGCTCGTTCGATTTTGACCTTAATATCCAGAGTGCCTCTTACCAGTCGGTGATCACTTCCGGTATTGACCCTGTTGATCACAGAGACATCTCTGAATATCTGGCGCTTGTTGGACATAACGAAGTCGATCTCGTTCTTGGTCACGTTATCAGGGCTTCGCCAGGTCCACTTCCTTTGAGGCTTCTTCTGAAAGAAAGAGTTCATCAGAAAAAGCCCCTTAGCCTCGAGAAAGTTGACCAGCATTTGCCCCCTGTGATTTCTGCACCCATAGCCGAATGGACCCACTCTCGATTCGCCGCTCTCTTGTACTCCCACTTTAGCGTTGAAGTCACCCATAACAACAGTGTAGAATGTTTTGGTACGAGACATAGCTTTACTATGTCTTCGTACATGGCCTCGACTTCGTCGTCAGGGTGTGCGGACGTTGGGGCATACACTTGTACGATCTTCAGGGAGTACCTTTCTGTTATCTTAAGTACAAGGTATGCCACCCTTGCCGATACACTGCCTAGTTCTACAATGTTGCCCTTGAGTGACTTGACATAGATCGTTGTACGTCATGGCCCGAAATATTTCCGGTAGAAGATATAACTGCAGAAACAGTAGCCAAGACACTTTTCGAAGGATGGATTACTCGTTTTGGATGTCCATTGCGCATTACTACGGATCAAGGCCGACAGTTTGAATCAAGAATATTTGAGTCACTCTCACAATTTTTGGGAATACATAAAATTAGGACAACACCTTATCATCCGCAATCCAATGGAATGATAGAGAGATTTCATAGAACTTTAAAGGTGGCGTTAATGACAAGAGAATCCAACGAAAATTGGTTAAAAGAAATTCCAACAGTTTTACTCGGGTTGCGGAGTAGCTTGCGAGAAGACACAGGTTATAGTTCAGCAGAGATGACATATGGAACGCCAATACGACTCCCTGGAGGATTTTTTGAGTCATCAGCAGCACAGTTATCAACGTACGAAGAGTTTGTAAAACAAATTCAAAAGGACATCACACAAATGACATCAATTCCGAAAAGAAAAAACCACAACCAAGCTATATTTGTGCATCCCGAACTCAAAGAATGCTCACACGTATTTGTTCGGTGTGATAGAATTAAGAAAGCCCTGACACCGCCGTATGAAGGACCCTACCCAGTAATTAGTAAAACAGATAAAACATTTTGCATTAGAATTAGGGATAAAGAGACAGTGATATCAATTGATAGATTGAAACCAGCATTCATGATCAATGACGAATCAAACTACGTGCCAGATTCAAAGGATTTCTACAGACATTCACACACGTACACTACACGATCGGGACGTAAAGTAAAGCCAGTAGTACGTCTATAAAAAATCGCTGATATAAGCAAGCTATTCGTATATATATTAACATAGATCTTAACATATACCATTAATTCACAACTACTCGTAACAACAAGACATCTAAAATGGGAAATCAAAGTTCTAAGGACCAGATAACATACAATACGGACAGTTGCCTCAATCAAAACGAAGCGGACAAACTCCGTAACCTGATCCAGGAGGACTTACGGTGGACAAGAAATGTTGCAATGGGACAGATTATTTTAACAATCGGCGTGATCCTACTTTACGGCATAATGAAAACACTGGACAGAAGAATGAAGAGTTTAACGGAAAAAATAATAAACACTCGTGCAACAGCTAAGTCAAAATTACATACGTCAGCAAATCACACCACAACAGGCGTCATCAAATTCCACCGCGTACAATAGCATTATTATTTATATACATCAGCAAATAACTAGTAAGGTCTAGGTCAAATTTATATTGTAAACACTATTACCATAATATTTTTTTTTTTTTAAAGGGGGGTGTACTGTTACAGTACAATATCTTTGTGCTGTATCTACAATCTACATCGCAATCTTATGATCTTTATCGCACGTTCAATATCTATTAAATGTTTCTACTATCCGTGATCAACACGTAGTCGTTAGTATATAAGATGCACCTTTGGATAATTATAACCAGACTATACTACAACTTTGTCTCATTTATACCTAATCATATACTGCCAAGAAGTTTGGCAAATGGACCATAAACCCGACGCCACCTTGGGATGGTTGGTGTCCCTCTCGGAAGTAGAGTAAGTGGCCACTATCGAGGGTTATCGTTTCCTCACCCTGTCTTCGAATCTCCGACAGTCCCACGATGTGCCAGTTAATATGACTTAGCTCTACTTCCAATTCAACAAGGTGTTCGTTCAGCCGCAGAGAGCGTCCATTAAACGTCGCCAGGTCTAGTTTGCGATGTTGGTACCCTGCCGTAGCCCGGGGATTCTTAGCACCCCCCACCGCACCGTTACCGTGGCCGGTACCGTGGCCAGGAATAGTGCAGTTAGCGGGAACTGGGGGCCGTAAATCAGGGATGCTCAGCATTGAGGGGATTTGCCATAGTCACCACGCTTGGCAGGCGGGTTGGTGACCGCAGTTTCTGGAATGCTTTCGCTAATAGTGCTGCTGCCCACTATCAGGTTTGGCATTTGGGAGCATTCCAGCTTAAAACATGGATAAACCGCCATGTAACGGTTGCCGGAGCTGAAATTGATTCCGGCTTGTATCCTTTAGTCGCCTTTTACGACACCCACAGGAGGAGAAGGGGTGGCCTATTCTACTGCCCGGGTCCACACGGGGGCGCCCGGGTCCACACGGGGGGACCCGGGACAATGAAGATCCATTGAACTAATTGATCAGGAGAGCTAGATATGTAAATATGATAAAGCATTTCCTACTTTGTCTCTATTAAAATAAAGATCAATTTACATTGAAGATCCATTGAGCTAATTGAGACCGAGAGCTAGATCTGTAAATATGACAAAGCATTTTCGACTTTGTCTCCATAAAAATAAAAATCAATTTACAATGACAAACCACTGAGCTGATTGATGCGAAGAGCTAGATAAGTAAATATGATAAAGCACTTTCTACTTTGTCTCCACAAAAATAAAGATCGATTTACAATGAAGATTCATTGAACTAATTGAGCCGGAGAGCTAATCTCTCAGCGAGTGAGTGAGTGAGAGCTAGATTGGAAACAAAGAGCTAGCTCATTTTTATCTCTCATTCGCGAGCTACCCATCTCTACAGATCATTGTAAACTGTGAAATGACGAACTGTCAAAGTCTCGCACTTTTGTTTTGTTTACCTTGTTCAAATTGAAAACAAGTTGTGCTCGAGCTTGGCGTAGTCGTTTGTTTAATTTTATAAATGATGTGTGTACCTTGTTACTTATAAGTGAAACTTTTTAAAAAATAATATGTTCGTTTTCTGGGCTAATTTGCTAGTCTTTTGTTAACAATGTCACAAATAACTTTGAATGTGAAAATTTTTAGTGATAATGTTTGTGTTTTGTGTTTGGTGAATTTATTCATAGTATTAGCACTGGCAAAGGGCACTGCGGAAGCTCAGGAAATAAGTAAGTAATTAGTTGTTAGAATTAAAAAATGTTCTTCACTTAAAATTCATTCATGCTAGAAAAAAGTGAAAAATAGGCTCTCACAACACAACCAAACTAATTGAATCCTGTAACTATAATAACTATATATACTTTAATAATTTTGATATTATAATAAGATTACTTTAAATTACGTTAAATGCGGGCTATTACTATTTTTATTATCCTTTATTTAAACATATTCTTATTATTTTACATTTTAAATTTTTATATACATAAATTACTTATAAAATCTGAAAAGAAAATAAAAATATAAGAAATACCACGGGCATCTGGAGCAGGGTCCAAGCTATTATTATTATTTATCAATTAATCAGAGGAAGTTTGAAAGTAGCGCCAGTGACAAAAAAGTTAAAAGGGAATTGTTTGTCTTGGTATTGGCACGTAGTGAGGAGGTACATAAAGCATGTTATGTGTATGAATGTGGAGGGATGGAGGGGTTGAGGGACAAAAGAAAAGATGGACAGATTGTGTGAAGTCAGATATGAGGGAAAAGGGATTGAATGATGAGATAATGACTAACAGGGGATGAATAGAAGAAAAGGACAGGCGCGCCAACCCCTAATAAATTGGGAATAGGGGTGGGAAAAGTGGGTGGGATGATGTTGGGTTTTCAATCAAACCACCCCAACTCCTCGAGAAAGGCCGTCAAGCGCCCAATGTTGCCTACGGCCTCGGAGAGTACTCGAGTTGCCAAGGTACTTTGCCCTGTATGTTGCGACACCAGGACAGTGCAGGAGCACGTGGGCCGCTGTCTTCTCAGCCCCCAGGCAGGCTCTGCAAAGGGGGCTGTCTGTGATACCTATAACAGAAAGATGTTTATTGAAAAGACCATGGCCAGTAACGGCTGCAGTGACTGTCCTCAAGTGTTGTTTGGTCAGCTTTAGTAGCTGCCTGGTGATGCGGTTGTCAATGAAAGGGAGAGCCTCCTTAGCCTGCCTACACTCACTGTGGTTTGTCCAGTAGTCGTTGTGTCTATCCCTAGTCCGTTTTCTTACCAGGGTGCGTATCTGACCGAAGGGAAAAGGTACTATGGGTTCAGGGCCCACAGCCCCTGCGGCTGATCCCCGTCTGGCAAGCTCATCCGCTGCATCATTGCCTCTGGAGTTGCTGTGTCCTTTGACCTATTGGATGGTTATTTTATTTAGCTCACCTACCTGGTTTAGTCTTTGGTGGCATTCATATATCAAACCTAACCTAACCTAAAGATATCCTAGGAAAAGCATAACGCCCCTGTGCCCGCCATATTGAAGGTCTGTACTTGGTGCAAACTCTCCAATTCCTAGGTTATGCAAGATCCTCAATGGCTATAGTGACTTATTAGATATACACCACGCCAGTGTAAGTGCAGTTCATAGAGTCATTTTATTGAGGATTTATACGACACACTTGTAGGGATATTGCTGTTTACATTTCGATGATCTTTTTTTTTTCTTTTTATTACACACAATTTTTTAATTTTTTACTATAATTATATAAATCTTGTGTAAAATTTAAAATCTATTGTAATATCTAGAATCTATCATTAGTTAATTATTAATTGTATAATATGATAATAATTAATTTTTTAGTGTAGTAGATAATTTGATAAATTGATAGTGTAATTTATTTTTATTTAAGTGAAACTTGTAATGTTATTTCCGTATTAATTATTAGTATTTAATTTCTACCTGGTTTAGTAACTTATTAATTTAATTGAATAATAATTTAATTTTCATAGTCACATTATATTCACATGCATTAAGCATATTTTTTAATCTAATAATTGAATGATTTTACCACTGTTTTCTGTGCAAGCGGTGTTAACCTATAATTAATTGTTGCGCCCGCAATTGTATCCAACTATAATTATTATGTTGCTAGTGTACTGGTGTACAGTTGTTGGTTAACCTTTAAAAAAAAAAAAAAACCCATATTCACCGTGTGGCTGTTCAAAGCTTGTAGGACTGCCATGCTGTCTGAGAGTATTAGAATAGAGTGATTCTTTACCTCCCTTGCTACAATGGCTGTTGTTGCCATTAGGATACCCATACATTCGGCTTGGAATATTGTGTTGTGGTGCCCTAGTGGTATGGACATCCGAATGTTCAGATCTTCTGAGTAGATACCACATCCGATGCCCATGCTTGTTCTTGATCCGTCTGTGAAGATACTCACCTCTATGGGGCTTAGACCCACACATCTATGATCCTCGTAGAGCTGGATCTTGTATTTCTTGTCGAAGATGAACTCCTTCGAGATGCGATCGTTATTCGCACGCATGATTGGGTAATCGGTTTGGAGTTCATCTAAGATGTTGGTATGTCGCGTGCCGCTGCTTTTCCATAGCGTCAGTGTCTAGAGACGTGCTGCTGCCATTGCTGCCTCTTGTTGCATAAACAGGTGTAGTGGTGGCAGGTCCAGCATGACTTCCAGCCCTGCAGTTGGGGTGGTTCTCATACAGCCCGTGGATGCTAGGCATGCTAGCCTCTGAAATCGCTGTAGTTTATTCTTTGCGGTGTCGAGTGTAGTTCTAGGCCACCAAACTACGGCGCCGTATGCAACTAGTGGTCTGATCACTGTTTTGTACAGCCATAGGGTGATTTTTGGGGATAAGCCCCATCTTTTCCCTATCATTTTCCTGCATTGCCAAAACGTTATACAAGCCCTGTTTAATTTATTCTCATTAAGGCTACTCCATTTTAGTTTACTGAAAAGAATGACAGTTGGAGTTCAGTGTTGAAGAACTTTGGTAGGCAATATGATCCAAGTGCTCGTTTCTGGGTGAACATGACTAACTCAGTTTTGGTGGGGTTCACCGCTAAGTCAAACTCACTACACCAGCGCTCTACTATTCCTAGAGCCTGTTGGGTGAGATTACAGATGGTGCCGGTGACTTTCCCTGTGACTAGGATAGCAAGGTCATCTGCGGTATCCTATAGTATAATCATGATTAGCATTTAGCTTGGTGATGAGGTCGTTGATAACTAAGTTCCACAGAAGGGGTGAAAGCACACCCCCTTGCGGACATCCTCGCGTTATAGTGGCGGACTGCTCATTACCTTCAAGGCGCACCACGCGTTTGCTGAGCATGTTGGTGATCCAATCCTTGAGTACTGATTTTACTCCATTTACATCCATTAGAGAGTGCAGCACTTATGCTGGAGAAGTTTGTTCTGTCGAAGGCATCCTCGATATCTATAAAAGTTCCTAGGCAGATACCTTTGTTTTGTATCGCCTCTTCGATCTTGTTGACAACAAGATGGAGTGCGGATTCGGTTGATTTCCCTGAGCTGTATGCATGTTGATTGTCATGCAGGGGGGAAGCTTTTAGCGCGTCATCCCTCAGCTCTCTCTCGCAAAGCCTCTCCATGGTTTTCAGCATGAATGAGGTCAGGCTGATCGGTCTGTAGGATTTAGCATTTGTGTAATCACTCTTGCCTGGCTTGGGAATGAATTTAACTTTCACTTCCCTCCATCCCTTGGGAACGTATCTAAAGGCCAGAAAAGCTCTCATGATAGCAACTAGTCTTGATGACATCTGTTTTCCCCCACTGCATCAGGGCAGGAAATATGCCGTCAGGACCAGCTGCGTTAAAGAGGTCCAGAAACTGTCGATGGGCCATTGGAGTTTCTCCAATGATAACATTTTAAGTGCATATTCCTAATCGTACTCCGTTGGTGAGGGAAATACATCAGTCCAGTTTATTTCCTGTGTGACATTCAACAATAGACAGAGTGATTCATGAGCAAGGTTTAGATGTAGATTTTTTTAAGGTTTTGTGTAATATCATTGAAATATAATTGATGACTATAATTCTGTCCAACCATGCGAAGCGGGATGGATCGCTAGTAGGTATTTCATAAATTATTTTTATTCTTAGTTTCCAAATTACATCATTAAATTGAACTTCTATTTCCTGTTACTATTGTTAAAGGGGTACTTATTGGGTCACTACATAACTATGTTGGAAAGGTGACTATAGTTCAGATTCACTTAGTTAAGTATTATTTTTATTTGGACAATACTTTTGTGGCTTTCAGTAGGTTCTGTAGGTATTGTACGTTGGGAATTACATAGCTCTATTATTATTGTTTCAACATCACCATTATCCTTAAACCGTCCTCACCTGTTATTTTAGGATGTGGGGAAAATACGTAAATGGATTGTAGGTAGGTATTCTACCTTTGGTTGCGGCGGGAAATGTTGGACTTGTACAAAATAAAATCCGTAATTGCGTTCTCATAGGTATGTCGGAGTTATACTTACTGAATTAAAACCGCCCTTGCGTAAACTGACCAGGATCGATCCAATTTCACCCGCCAATACTCCCCCTCCCTACGATTGTGCATGGATCTCGGTCTTGTGCTAGTTCAGTACAGTTCGCATTCCATTGTTAAACCTATAACGAACTACGAATATGAATTTTACGTTTACCTATAACTATGAAATTTAAGTGTATAGGGAGTGACAAATATAAAAACTATACATTTGTAAAAAAAAAATACCCTACAAATTTTGTACAGAACCCTCTGTGGGCGAGTCCGACTCGCATTTGTTTTAGTTTTTTGTGAAGGAGCTAACAAAAATCTCTGCTTTTCATACGGATGTGAGTGAAGGAGGTTCTTAATTGAACACTTAGTTTTAATTAAGTAGGTACAATAAAGTAATACGGGGCTATTATACACACAGCTACCGGTCAACCTATATAATTTACAGTTTTCCTGTTCTTGCATTGTATACGCTTTCCATGATACAATGAGGACCAATCCTGAAATCACGAAAAAAACAGCGTTTCCATTTATATTACTTTATGAAGCGGCGGTAGCCTAATGGCTAGGGCGTCGGACTTGTGACCATGCGGTTGCCGGTTCGAAACTCACCCATTGCACTACCGACGTGAACCCACTAGTAAAACAAGCATTTAGCTTAGGAAGAATAATAGTAATGTGCGACCCACATTGCTAGTAAGCTTTTTAAAAAGAAAACGTTTAGCCTAATACGTGACTTGTAGGGATTATCTGTACCTATTACGAATATATTAGTCATATCCGTAATATTTATTCTAGTTATAATTATTGCACAAGGGGAAACGGGTGATATGATCTCTGTTCTAATACATATCAGGAAAATACGCAAATCATACCCAAAACTTACGAAAAAGGGAAGTTAATAACATTTTGTGCTTACCTGTAGGTTAAGTAATATTGACTATGTGGTATTTAAATCGTAATCCATAGGGCGCCGTTAATTTATTACGGAAGACGATTTTTGCCAGTTTGCTCATCATCAGAAGAAAATAAGAATCGGCCGCGTTCCTTTATATTTATTACGTAAAAACCTAAAGGAAAAATTATTACAATACAAAATAACGTTTAAATTGCAAAGGTGTTATTTTTTTTTTACATCACACATTTTTCTGATCTTACTTAAGAACTATCAAGACTCCCTCTCACCTCGTTAGAAAAAATATTTCATGGTCGCCCTTAATCGTTTTAATCAATGAAAATGGCGCTTATGGATAGGATACCTTCCCCTGTAAAAGCAACCGGTACCCTCCTAGCATTAGCGAAGAGTCGTATATACTTCTATTTGGCAATAGTAGACCCTAAGAGTGACTGTTTAATAAGAAAGCTGTGTTTCCCGTCCTAAGCCGTACCCTGGATTCACCTCAGATCTCAATAATAGAGATCTATGAAATCTTTTGGCAATCAAAATAATATTTTTATTGTTTCAGGACTGCCTGCCATAGACTTCAATAAGCACAGACTAGTTCAACCCATCGTGCATCATGGCAGAACGAAAAGGGAAATCTCAACGACACGGGATACGGTTAGTTTAAAGACATTATAATCATTAATTGAAATATTCTAATAATCTATATACATATTGCCGAAAATAATAATATATATCTATATTGTCACGCCCGGGCATCGAAGTACTCCTCTGCATCGCTGTCATCTGGTAGCGTGCCCAGAAGACTGGCAGCATTGCCAAGTTGAATGGCAATATCAATTCTTTGACCTAAGAATAAACCAGCCCTCTTGTCATCATTGACACTATTAATATAAGATATCCTTGAAACCTTATCTTATTTGCCGACTCTTGGAGCTTGTCAAGTTATTACCCAGAATAATGCCACGGCTCCAAACACGTCTGAATCATTGCATTATAAGTCTCTTAGAAGTCTACAAATTCGCATAATATAAACAACATAGACTGGTAAAAAACTACCTACCAACGGAAGGAGGTCGCCTCCTCTCCACCAATATCTCGAAGATTTGGAGACGTAACGAGACGGAGGGATGTGTAATAAAGAAAAAGAGAAGTGCCCTTCGGTGGGCTATCGAAACTCGTAGTAGTACTCCCTAAAAGGGTATAAAATGACCGACCCAGGTCAAATGTAGGTCATTCGCTATCCAGACCTTGAAGTGCAACATACATGAACAACTCCAGTAAGAAACGAGATTAAATAGGGAACCATTGCAGATGGAGTCACTCAAGTGATTGCTCTACTGCAATCAGGGATGCGGCAGTGAGATATTGCTCGATAACTGAATTTAAACAGTTTCGACGAGTGTTCTAAGAGAGTGGTGGCTATATTCTAATACGTGGATCTGGCGGACAACCACTAGATTAATGAGGCATCTTTATTATACTGTAATTAAGTTTTTTGAACCGCCAAAATGAGGATCAATTTATGTTACAGAGCGGTGTACATCATTCAGAGGTGATGGTGACGGTACCTATAGACGGCCAGGAGTACGTCCTGGACCTCAGACTGAACCATGACTTAGTCACAGACAACCATGTACTTAGGTACCAGGAGAATGGCAAGACTGTTGTACATAAACCTAACAAAGAGGTAAGATGTGCATTGTGCAATGTAGTTTATTTATAACAGTTCAAGGAACTCTTTTCAGAATGAGGGTAGACTCTAGTACAGTCCACGACACTAGCATGCTGACCTCAGTTATCTTCAAGAACTGTATGCAAATTCTTCTTGCATGTGTTATTTAATAATGAATTCTATTTTTGCGTTTAATACTTTAGGCAAACAACCTCTCACCGAGAAGGGGCCTGTGTCAAAACAGTGGGAACATTACAGACTGATTGTACTTAAGCTACGCTAATATGAAACATCTTTGATAAGCTTGAAATACTGGATTTACCAAATAAACGCCGAACGGAACTAAATATATCAAACATGTGAGATTGATATAAAAATGAGAATTTTATTGACTATTAACTTGATGCAATAACGAAGAGATTCTCCGGCCAGTCGTATTATAGGTCCCATTGGTGTTGTTTACTAGGCCCTCCTTAAGCTGATATAGCCAATTGACGGCAAAACAAAAGGCCTTCCCCCTATATTTCAGTCCATTATGTTTAAATCACCACTTTTTTTCAGGATATAGACTTATGTCAGTACTCGGGCACGGTGAGAGGCAAGCCTAACTCCAGGGTGGCAGTTTCCACGTGTCACGGTGTCCGTGGCATCGTGTTTGACGGAGAACAGATGAGATATATCGAACCGGCTGAAGGTATGCTTACAAAACCGAATAAGTAGTAAACTTAAACGAAAAACGTAAGTATCACGTTTTAGTCCAGACAGCGACAAAGATCAATGGTTCTCTATTGTGTCCGTTTTATTTTCTTGATATATATTTTTTCTCACTTTTATTTTAAAGGGTCTTTTATTAGGCTCTCATTTATTGATGCAATTGCTAGGATGCTGCTGAAAGGCCTTGAAAATCATTGTCGTAGTAAGTAGTTGGCAGTAATTTACCCAGAACCTCTGAAAACAGGCGCTCCAACTAATCCATCTCCACGTTTAAATATTCGCTTTTAGAACCTTCATTCAAAACATTAACAGCCTGAACCTCTTTCTTAGGATCAGAAGACATCCAATCTCAGCACTACCTTTACAATCATTCAGATTTAAAGAAAGAGTACCATTGCGGTTATGTTGGGGGGGTGACCCAAAACTCGAGCTATGACCCAGAGTTGTTCCACAAGTACCACGAAGAGAAGGACAGACAGGGGAGCCGGATCAGTCGAGTAAGTAACTTTTGTTATGAGGCAACCGCAGCCTATTGGCCCTAGCAACACCAGCAGTATCACTAGCGCGTTGTCATCTTGAGAACTCTCTCTCTCTCTCACTCTCACTCTCACTCTCATGTGACCAGTAATTTCACTGATTCTGCGTCAGACCGGAACACAATACATACATACATACATATTGTCACGCCTGTCTCCCATGGGGGTTGGCAGAGACTTTTAATTTCCACTTGCTACGATCCTAGCACACTACTTTCGATTTATGTACATTCATTAATCTTCATGCATGACCGTCGGTTTGGGGTGGTCGGAACATGGCCTTTTTTAAGAACATCAGCGATTTCGTCCCCTTCGGACACGTCACGTATACTTGTTTCGTCATTCTCCGTTCATCTATTCTCTCCTCTCTCTCTACATGACCAAACTATCTTAACATACTTTTCTCAATCCTTGTTTCTACACACAATGTCTCACACAGTCACCGAGATACAAAAAAACAGACTTTACACTTGTCTACATGTGGAACTCGAAATCATGCCATCATAGCTTCATCTGTACTCTTAGGATCCAACCAACTATTGCCCGCGGACAAATAGAAAGAATTTTATCACAAACCAACAGTGATCTCTTCTTTCTATAAATCTCAACCTGGACCTGGCCTATGAAGAAATAAGTATGTAAGAATCGTAACAAATGGTGTTCTGTAGTTTCTGCCTACCCCAACGGGAAGAAGGCATGAGTATGTATGTCTGTATGTACTTTCTCGGAACTAAATATTTTACCGTTCCAGTACAAAAGATACATACAAGAAGACAAGCAAGTCCGCGGTCCTTACAACGCGAACAAACTGTCTCGATATGTGGAGTTGGTGTTGGTGGTCGATCACAGGGAGTACCTGGCGAACGGCGCGAACCTTCAGACCACGTACCGACACATGAAGGACCTCGCCAATATTATTAATTCAGTAAGTTTACATCTATTTTAAACGTACCCTTTTCAAATTCATTGAGGATCGCCAGGAAAATATGAACTTTTGTGGAAAAGATTCTCTTGAATTTTTTTTAAATAATGGCTTTTAATAAACTGCCCCAACAAAGTGCCCCAAGATGGCAACTTTTTCTGTTTCTGGTGCTATCGAAACAATGTGGGTCGCACATTACTAGTATTCTTGTTAACCCCTCGTACTAAGCCAAATGCTTGTATTACGAGTGGGTACAAGTCGGTAGTGCAATGGATGGTGCCGAACCGGCAACCACATCATCGCAAGTCCGTCACCCTAGCCATTAGGCTACCGCCCCTTTAAAGATTTTTTAGTGATGTTCGGGCAAACAGACAAAAGATATTATGATTTTTCCAGGTATACTCCCCTCTGAACATCTTTATAGCCTTGGTTGGGGTGGTGGTGTGGACCGAAAGAGATGAGATAGTTCTAGAGGAGAATTCAGACAGGACCCTCAACAACTTCTTAAGTTACAGGAAGTCTGTTCTCGTGAAGGACATACCCAATGACAATGCGCAGTTGCTCACGTGAGTGAAAAAAACTAATATGTTTTATGCAACCTTAGTTTTTGTTGACCCGAAAGCCGAAAGTAGTTTGTTCAGAATCAGTAACAGCATCGGTTGCAATGATTTTTAAGCTATATTATATTTTTACATTTAAAAATTAAACAAGTTGGACACCCATTTTATTGCGAAAATCGGCGCAAGAAACACCGAACGGAGGTCAATCATTCGTCTTTGCACCCGGCGCCCTTAACTCCTGATCACAATTAAAGCGGGTCATTTTGGCAGGGGTAGTGTTTAATGCAGTTAATTAAAATTAATATACTTACACAAAAAGGGATTGTTAATTTGGTGATGTTTAAATTATATTCTTTCTAACTGTACCATACCATTAGTGATGCAGTTCTGTTTAATTCATTAATTTAAACTTTTATGTAAAATTTTATGTGAATGTAAACGTTCAAGTAATATGGTACATATGGTGAACTGTTGATGTAATGTAGATGGAGCGAAAGTAGTGTGCCGGGATCGTAGCAAGTGGAAATCTATAGTCTCTGCCTACCCCCATGGGAGACAGGCGTGATAATATATATGTATGTAGGTGGACTGAATGTCATATGGCATTCTTTACCAGTCAACCTTTGGGTCAAGTAGAAAACCAAGTATTAGTACATGTTCTCTCTTCGTGAGAACATTTACCACAGTAACGTATTTTTTTTACACCGTCAGAAAGTAGAGATTTCAATGAACAAAAGGGCCACAGACTTTTAAAAAAACTGATATTTTGACGTGAGAGTTTTCGATTGAAAATTAGGCTGCTTTTTCGATGTTAAGTCAAAATAAGGTAAAAAAAAAATATTAAAAAAAAAAAAATTATAGTGTGTTTGGGACATAAGAAGGTAAGTTTTCACTAAATTTCGTGAAAAAAAAACCAAGTTTTTGGTTTGTTTTGGTAAAAAAAACCCAAAAACTTGGTTATTTGATTTTTTCACTTAAATTTTGAGGGTATGTGACAAAAGTGTAAATACAAAAGTTGTAGATCTCCTTATTACAATTTTGCCATTTAACTTTTTTCTATAGGACTTTTAGTTTTTCCGGAAATTGAGATAAACCGTTTTTTACTATAACCCTATATATATAATATTTTCTTCCTTTTCCAATGGGTTTCATCCTACTAATTATTTTTTTACTTTTTACCATTTTCTAAGGCTTCGGCACTGGTATTAGAGATGTGAGAGTCAAACTAATAGTTATAAGTATATTTTATATTAATTTATAATTGTTTGTTTTGACGATGTATGCTTAGTGTAATGATTACTTTAGGTAAATTAAAAAAATCTTGACTGTTCAATTTGCATGCACATCTCTTGGCAAAATAAACTCAAACTTTAAACTCAGAAATAAATGATTTGATTTGAAACTTAAACTAATTTATCGAAGAATTCTTAATATTTCAGTCGTCAAGAATTCCTAGATGGCGTCATTGGCAAAGGTTTAAAAGGCCCAATCTGTACGTACAAGTACTCCGGAGGCATTATCACGGACCATTCCGAAGTGATTGGTCTAGTGGCTGCTACCATAGCTCACGAGATGGGCCACAACTTCGGCATGGAACACGACACTGATGAGCTTTGCGAGTGCCCCGATCAGAAGTGCATCATGAGTCCCTCCAGTACTTCAGTCACTCCTGTTCGGTGGTCGTCTTGTAGTTTGAACTCATTGGCGCTCGCGTTTGAGAGAGGAATGGATTATTGTTTAAGGTAAGTTAGAAGCTTATTCATCATCATCATCATCAACCCATTACAGTGCCCACTGCTGGGCACGGGTCTACTCTTAGAACGAGAGGGATTAGGCTATAGTCCACCACGCTAGCCTACTGCGGGTTGGCAGACTTCACATGCCATCAAGAAAATCTCTCGGGCATGCAGGTTTCCTCACGATGTTTTCTTTCACCGTACCCTTAATTTGACGGAGATTTTTTTCGATTAAATTTGTAATATCGTTACATATTTTGGTTCCTAACTTGAAAGGGACCCTAGAAAAAATACCTAAAAAAATCTTACTATTTCAGTTTCCTGAAAAACCTATGTCCATTATACTGTACATTATCGAGTTCATACGAAACTGATGCACTTAAACCATGTGCAGTATACTTCGCATTGTCAAAGAGAAGGAATAAAAGAAACAAGTGATTCCGTAGGAAAATACTCATACAATATTAAGAAAATTGTCTCATAATTACATTTTCTTACGCTTAAAACTAATAGGATATTGTTCCGAGACTAAAAATCCCCCATTGTTCACGTAGACACCACATCAAGTCGAGCGTACATCATTTTAAGCGAATAGATAGGATACCTATCAGTCCTCATCCGAATTGACGTTGTCAACAATGTTGCGTTGAATCTGCTCGAATAGTTTCAATGGCATGACATCAGCCACTTGGGCATATCTGAATTCTGTAGACCAATAGTCTAGATAGGAGGGCATTTTCACTATACCCAAGATAAGAACAATCTTGAAAGTCTTTCAACCCCTCGATGTCCAATTGCCAGTACTTTGAGATGAGTACAAGTTCATGTTGTTGACGGTATCAGCAAGTATATCTGGGGAGAAGAACCAATGAAAATAGTCCTTCGGAGAGGTAATATCTAGTAAATCAAACAAGTCGTTTGATAGAATGTCAGCCTTGTGTCTGAATTGTCTTTTCTTCGACATTGGACACAGCTCATACAGGAAGTTTCCTCTTACGCCTGGTTGTTCTTGATGTTGATGAACTAGCAATAGACGATGCATTTATGCTTCATTTATTGTCCATTGCTTCAGCAATTGACAATAAATGAAGCCAAACTGGGTAGAGCATTATAATTTACTTCAACAGTCGGTGGTAGCACGTTTTAAAAAAAATTGGCGTCAATGGAGGTCACTTGTGGTTTAAATTGTCTCCGACTTCTAATACAGGTTTGTTCTCACTGCCACTGATGCTAAGATGGTCCTCTGTATGACGATTTTCGTTTACTCTCTCCATTAAAGTAGCAGCATCAACGTTAGTCTCATCACTGTCGATTGAAGTATTATCTTGTGTATTATTTTCTGAGCTGTCTTATATATTCATGCGCTCTATATATGAATCAATAGAAGGGCAAGGTGAGGAGAACAACTCTTCAGTTCTACGAACAGCAATTTCCTCTTCGTTCTCATGTTCAGATCTACTATCTAAATCGGAAGGCATTTTCGAGCATTTTCTGGCGACATCAATCGTGCAGCGAGTCCTTCCTCCCCCCCATATTGCAGGCGACTACTCCCACCCCATGGATGTCCAAGTGATGCCGATTTTTGACAACATAGTTGGATAGTTCAGCATGTAATTACGGCACCTTGAACTCTAGATATACTGACTATTTTTGATGTAGATTTTTTTTCATTCAATGGGAAGTATACTACACAGTATCGAATTAAGGGTTAAGCGCGTGATAATTAATTATTAATACGCACATGACTTCGAAAAGATAGAGGTGCGTGCCTTGGATTGGATCTCTAGACCTTTGACTTGGCAGTCCAATGGTCATATCGCAAGGCTATCACTGCTCGCAAGGCTATCACTGCTAAATATCAATGATGTTCTTTTACTGAAAGAAAATTTTTCGAAATCTTTTCGAAATCTATAGTCTCTGCCTACCCCCATGGGAGACAGGCGTGACAATATGTATGACAATATGTTCTTTTACTGACTGTTTTGTCACCATAAGTATTTATTTACATACATTCAACTTTATGTCCTTTACACCATTTTTGCTCTGGCACCTGTACTAAAGCCAGGGCTTAAAAAGATATAGCTTCTTATACCATAAGAGTATATTATCTTGGAAAGTCCATGGAAGGTAAAAAGCCCATATTGAATAATTCGCCTAGAAACAATTCATATTTAGGATTGTTATGTGAATTTAATTTTTAACATTGTTTTTATCGCTTTTAATTGGAAGCTTTGTGGTTTTTATTATTATAAATATGATTAACGGGAAAACGAATAACGTAATATTTTAATTGGATATGCGAATATAATAGGTAACTATGTACTTATTAAATTTATAAAATATTAATATTATAAAGAGGAAAGATTCGTATGCAATTGATCAACTCTGAAAGAAACTGAATCGATTAAAATAATTTTTTCACCACTGAAATGCTACTTTATTCCCAATTAACATAGGTTATTTATAGGCGGGATACCTGGGATCATATGCGAGATAAACTGCGGGTAACTCTAGTAATACATACAAATAAAATAAAACTATTACAAACTGAGACTGAGAAATATTAAGTATTATCTTAACTTTTTGTTTTTACGTAAGAACTATCACGAGTCCCTCCTATGCCCTTGTAAAAATAAATAAGACATGGTCGACCCCCCCTTAAATTGTTTTTCGTTTTTTTAGGGTTCCGTAGCCAAATGAAAAAAAACGGAACCCTTATAGATTCGTCATGTCTGTCTGTCTGTCCGTCCGTATGTCACAGCCACTTTTTTCCGAAACTATAAGAATTATGCTGTTGAAACTTGGTAAGTAGATGTATTCTGTGAACCGCGTTAAGATTTTCACACAAAAATATAAAAAAAAAACAATTAATGTTAGGGGTTCCCCATACTTAGAACTGAAACTCAAAATTTTTTTTTCATCAATCCCAAAGTCACCGAATTATTATATTTTGAAGGCGGTTTTATCTTTTTTTTGAAGTAATTTATTTTTTAATTTTTTTGTGGATTTTTTTGTTTATATGTAATTAGAACTTGTAAGCCAACTTAACGCACTGCTCCAATAAGACAGTGATGTTTCGGAGTAAAGAATAATATCATCGATGTAAACAATTTTTAGATTTCTGATGATTTTATTGTTACGCGGAGTAACTAATAGAAACACGTGGATAGGCCACGAAGGTTCTAGATCCGTTATAGAAGCACGTCGAAACATAAAAGAATGTACCCGACTGCACCGCGCGCAAATAATAACCGTTCAAGGCCAAGGTCACGGGTCAACGCCCGGAAACAATAGGCGGTTAGGTACCTACGCGATATTTATCGACTTATCGCGACCATTCGACTCTGGAATCTTCATTGCGCGTATAAATACCGGTCGTGAGGGTTAGGCAGAGTAGTCTTGTGTTGGAAGCGAACAAGTGAGTTAACAAGTGATTAATTGTGCGATATTATTGAGTGTAGTGTATAACTATAGTGACGTTGTGGTGATTATTGTTGTGTTTTAGTGAATTTAATTAAAGTGTTTGTTTGTTTATTGGTAAATTGGTTTAGTTAATTTATCCCGAACCCCAGCTCGTAACAATTTGGTGTCAGAAGTAGTGGGATAAATTATGCCAGTTTTACCTAAGGAAGACACTGACGGTATTCGTACCAGAAGTCAGCGGCAGCAGGAGATGGACCAGAGACGTTTTGAAGAGTCTCCACCACAACCTTTGGTCCGTCAGCAACCGCTGGAAGAACCAGCTGCTGGACCATCTGGAGCTGCTCCTGCACCAGCACCTGATATGGCGGCCTTGATGGTAATCCTGCAAGAGCAGGCACGCCGTCAGGAGGAGCAGGCACGCCGTCAGGAGGAGCAGGCACTCCGTCAGGAGGAGCAGGCACGCCAACTACAAGAGCAACTGCAGCAGGACAAAGAGGAGCAGGCACGCCGCCAAGAGGAACAGATGCTCCTCATAAAAGATTTGCATGGCACTCTTGGCAAACAGCTTGGGGTGATGAAGGAGCAGGTGGAACAGCATGAAAGTCGTATCTCCAAAGCCGAAGAACAGATTGCCAACGTTACAAAGGCGTTAGGCGATATAAAGGCAGGAAACGGAATTGTGGCTCCGGTGGTTGCTGCTCCCATGACCACCTCACTACATGGGTTTAAAGTGCCACCTTTTGATGGAACCTCCTCATGGTCGGCTTACAGGATCCAGTTTGAAGCCTTCATGAAGACGAATGGGTGGGACAAAAGTCAAGCCATGACTGCACTCACCTTGTCCCTCCGCGACCAGGCTTTATCAGTGCTGGAAGCCCTCGGTAAAGACATGACCTACGACCAGCTACTTGAAGCGTTGGATTCGAGATATGGCGACGCACACCTGGAATACGTGTTTCGTGCTCAGCTGAAGGACCGGGTACAGCGTAGTGCCGAGACTCTACAGCAGTGGGCTGTAGAAGTTGAAAAGTTGGTTCGGAAAGCCTATCAGTCCAAACCTGCGCAAATCGATGGAAATCTGGTCCAGGCGTTCGTCGATGGAATTCGCGACCTGGAAGTCAGAGCCGCTGTGAGACTTGGGCACCACAATACTCTAAAAGACGCCTTGGCCCATGCCTTAGAAGTGGAGGCAGTCAGACAGGACCATCGGGCTCACCGTATCCGGGAGGTTGTGTTGCCTACATGTCATCTCTGCGGGGAAAAGGGTCACTTCCAGGTGGGATGCGCGAAACGCAGCGAGGGTCGAAGAGATGGTGGTTCGCCTAGATGCTACATTTGCGGGGAAAAGGGCCATCTCCGAGCAAATTGCCCAAAGGGAACCTCCTGGCGTGAAAAGAGTCAGAGCGATAGAGTAAGGGTGGTGGATACCACCAACGATGAGCAGCAGGGAAACTAGAGAAAGCCAGGACTGCGGGGCGGGTGCTGGCTGGTGGGAAAAGAGCCCCAAGGATTTCGATCTCGCAAGCCCATGATGGGAATAGCCTGATCATCAAAGGCGAAGTCAACAGAACACCCTGTAGGCTAACACTAGATACTGGAGCTTCTCGCACGGTCGTGAATTCTCAGGTGGCACGTCGGGTTCTTGGGGACTCTATCTATGACCGTGATAGCATACAACTTGTAACAGCTACTGGTCAGCACATACCCGTCCGAGGCGAGAAGGAGATGGAACTGAAACTTGGAAACAGATTATATCGGCATAATGTCATCATAGCCGACATAGTAGATGATTGCATCCTGGGTTTGGACTTTATGCGAAAGCATTGTTGTGAGATCGATTTGAATCAAGGAGTATTGAAGTGCGGTTCAGAAGAAGTGTTTATGGAAGGTGCAACTGCTGGGAATGTGTTCTGCCTAAAGAAAATTGTCCTTGCCCCTAAAACGGAAACAATCGTCCCTGTGACTTTACCGAAGAATGCTGGGCAGATAAATAGATGCGTTCTTATAGAAAGGTTGGACGGTGACTTCCCATGGAAGATGGCACGAACGTTGGTTAGGACTACCAATGTATCAGCAGTGCGCATTTTGAACCCAAGTGATAAGGAGCAAGTGATTAAGAAGGGCACATTAATGGGTACTTGTGAAGAAGTAGCCTGGATGCGACGGTGCAATGATCAGTGTACTGGCAATATCGTTCAAAATCCAAAGTTTAACGTGGCAACGCTCTTGGAAGACTGTCGGAATGATTTATCTGAAGAGGAAACAAACAAGGCCAAGAAGATGTTGTTCCAGTACGCTGACATTTTCTCTTCAAATGACGCGGACATAGGTAAGACTGGATTGGTTCAGCACAAGATTATTACTGGCAATGAGTTACCAATTCGTCAGCGACCCAGGAGGCTACCAGTTGCACGAGAGAAGGAAGTGGAGACCATGATTGAGGGAATGGTGAAGGATGGCGTAATAGAGCCTTCGTCTAGCCCGTGGTGTTCTCCTGTGGTCTTGGTGAAAAAGAAAGATGGCAGTATGCGCTTCTGTGTTGACTATCGACGGCTGAATGATGTCACGAAGAAGGACAGCTACCCATTGCCAAGGATCGATGACACGCTGGATACATTAACCGGAATGAAATGGTTTACAACCCTGGACCTAAAAAGTGGCTACTGGCAAGTGGAAATAGACCCCAAGGACAAAGAGAAGACTGCATTTTCTACGGGAAAGGGTCTGTGGCAGTTTAAAGTCATGCCATTTGGACTGTGCAATGCTCCTGCCACGTTCGAGAGACTCATGGAACTAGTGCTTACTGGCCTAATTGGAGATGCCTGCTTGGTCTATTTGGATGACATCATCATTGTGGGCCGTACGTTTGATGAACACCTTCAAAACCTTGAACGTGTGCTATCAAAAATTCAAGGAGCCAATTTAAAGTTAAGTCCGAAGAAGTGCTCATTTTTCAAACACCAAGTAAGTTTTTTGGGACATGTAGTTTCTGAGAAGGGTGTCGAAACCGATCCAGAGAAGGTAGCTGCTGTCAAAGACTGGCCAGTTCCAAAAGATAAGACGCAAGTTAGAGCATTCTTGGGATTGTGCTCCTACTATCGTCGGTTTGTAAAGAATTTTTCGGACATTGCGAAACCTCTACACAAACTGACTGAGGAAAAGTCGCAGTTCCGCTGGGATGCAAACTGTGAACGTGCTTTCCAAGAGTTAAAGGAACGTTTGTGTAATACACCCATACTGGGCTACCCTGACACGGAGAACGAGTTCATCGTGGACACAGACGCAAGTAATACAGGAATCGGTGGCGTTTTGTCACAGCGAAAAGGAGATCAGGAGGTTGTGATAGCCTACTTCAGCAAATCGTTGTCAAAACCAGAAAGGAACTATTGCGTCACAAGGAGAGAACTGCTGGCAATAGTTAAGACGTTACAACATTTTAGCAAGTACTTATTGGGACGGAAATTTCATTTGCGAACTGACCATGCTGCACTGAAGTGGCTATTACAGTTTAAAAACCCGGAAGGACAAGTAGCAAGGTGGATTGAGCTACTACAGGAATTCGACTTCGTAATTGAACATCGCAGTGGCAGATCTCACGGTAACGCAGATGCGTTGTCACGAAGACCATGTCCGAAAATGTGCAAGCACTGTGTCAGACAAGAGGCTAAGGAAGTAGTTTCCGTGAGGATGCTGAAAACAGACCTGAGTGATGAATGGAAGGAAACCTTACAGAAGGCTCAGGAAATTGACACGGATATTAAACCGATTCTTGGACGGATGAAAGCTGGCGCCTCGAAACCAACATGGAGTGATGTTGCAGCGCTGAGCACAGTGACGAAAAGTTATTGGGCTCAATGGGACAGTTTATTGATACAGGATGGTGTCTTGTGCCGAAAATGGGAAAATGCTAAAGGGGACAAGTGTCACCTACAGATGGTAGTCCCTAAGGCAAAGGTACCAGATGTCCTGCGACTGTACCATGACGGATGTTCAGGAGGTCATCTAGGAGTCAAAAGAACTTTGTTGAAGATTCGAGAGCGATTCTACTGGATCCACTGTCGGGATGACGTTGAAGACTGGTGTCGTAAATGTACAAGTTGTGCTGCTGTAAAAGGACCGCATACGCGCAGCAGGGGTGCATTAAAAGTCTACAACGTGGGTGCGCCCTGGGAACGAATAGCTCTAGACGTTGCAGGACCGTTTCCGGAAAGCGAAAGCGGGAACAAGTATTTCATGGTTGTGATGGATTACTTTACTAAGTGGCCGGAAGTGTTCGCCATTCCTAATCAAGAAGCTTCGACAGTCGCAGATAAATTGGTTCATGAAGTCTTCTGTCGATTTGGAGTACCCTTAGAAATTCACAGTGACCAAGGAAGGAATTTTGAGTCTCAAATATTCCAGGAGACATGTCGGGTAATGGGTACCCATAAAACCAGAACTACCTCTTACCACCCGCAATCTGATGGAATGGTCGAACGGTTCAATCAGACCTTAGAAAGGTATTTGGCAAAAGTCGTAGGAAACAGGCAAAGGGATTGGGACAAGCACATCCAGCCGTTCCTTTTGTCATATCGGAGTGCAGTCCATGAAAGTACGACGGTAACGCCAGCCTTCGCGAACTTTGGAAGAGAACTACGGTTGCCTGCGGATCTACTCACCGGTATTCCCCCTGATGCCCCCCGCTGTGTGACTGATTATGCAAACGACTTACGCACCAGAATGGATGACATATATGAGCATGTCAGGCAATCAGGCCAACAAACGTCCGAAAGGATGAAGACCCGCTACGACCGCAAGATGAACAACAAGGGTTTCGACCAAGGTTCACTAGTGTGGCTGCATAACCCGGTGCGCAGCAAAGGAAAGTCACCTAAGTTACAGGCAAAATGGGACGGTCCCTACAGAGTCGTGACTAAGATTAACGATGTCACCTACCGTATACAAAAAGGACCAAGAGGTGCCCCCAAGATCGTTCATGTGGATCGTTTAGCGCGGTATCATGGATCTAATGATGCTCGGGACGAGCATGTCTTAGGAGGGGGCAGTGTTACGCGGAGTAACTAATAGAAACACGTGGATAGGCCACGAAGGTTCTAGATCCGTTATAGAAGCACGTCGAAACATAAAAGAATGTACCCGACTGCACCGCGCGCAAATAATAACCGTTCAAGGCCAAGGTCACGGGTCAACGCCCGGAAACAATAGGCGGTTAGGTACCTACGCGATATTTATCGACTTATCGCGACCATTCGACTCTGGAATCTTCATTGCGCGTATAAATACCGGTCGTGAGGGTTAGGCAGAGTAGTCTTGTGTTGGAAGCGAACAAGTGAGTTAACAAGTGATTAATTGTGCGATATTATTGAGTGTAGTGTATAACTATAGTGACGTTGTGGTGATTATTGTTGTGTTTTAGTGAATTTAATTAAAGTGTTTGTTTGTTTATTGGTAAATTGGTTTAGTTAATTTATCCCGAACCCCAGCTCGTAACATTATTAAAACCGCTCAACCAATTTCGATAAAATTTGAACGGGGCCACCTCTGAAGTATGACCTACCAAATAATAAAATAATCATTGAAATCGATGCATAATTGGCGGAGATATCGCGTAACAAACATACAAAAAAGAACAACATACAGACGAATTGAGATCCTCCTTTTTGAAGTCGGTTGAAAATGAAGCTGATACGATACAAAATATAATGCTTGACGATACAGACAGGAGATGACTATTTTAAAGTAGCTGTGTTAAGATGCTTGTTCGTTATGAACTGTGTTATATTAGATTCAAATTTTTACTAAGGATGGATTGTCTATGCACTGATTTATATTGTAGGAAAAAGTTAAAAACGCGTTCAGCGCACACGCAAATGAATTGTTACGGGTGCATTCGTAACAATATATGGATAATATAATACATGCCTTCATCAGCATGAAAAGTATTGTAACTGAACTTGATAATTGTAGAAACAAACCAAAGAGACTATTCGAGTCGCCGACGTGCGGCAACGGTTTCGTGGAGCCGGGCGAGCAGTGCGACTGCGGCAGCGCGGCGCCGCGGGGCCCGGCCGGCGCCTGCCTCGCCTGCTGCCAGCCCGACACCTGCATGCTGCGCCCCAACGCCACCTGCGGCGCCGGCATGTGCTGCGACTTGCAGGTATCACACTTATCATTTTAACTTTCTCACATCACCAACACAAATGATTTTTTGGATCGTCCGTCGCCTGTTAATTAATAATAGTTAATACTTAATGTTAATATTTTTTTAGAACAATTTCTTGTTTCTTGGTTGGAATACAATGTTTGCTACTAAATATGTAATATAAATTCTTAAATTTTGAAGAATTTATTGATTATTTAGTCAATGCATTTATTTCACTTGGGATGTAATTCAAGCTCAGAATTTGACTTGGCTAGTTTTCACGAACAAACAAAATTTTAGAGTAGTAATATAGTTATTATCGATAGCGATTTAAGCAAAGAGTGAATAAGAGAAGAAGAAAATAAAAGCTTTAGGCTTTAGAAAATTCAATATTAGTAGAACCAAGAAATTCTTACATGCAATCTGCATTCCAACCTTCGGGGAGGCGTGATGTTATGTTTTTAATAATAGTTTACTTGTGTTATTTCTTCCAGACATGTCGTCCAAAATCAGCGGGCACCGTTTGTCGTTCGGCGGACCGCGAGTGTGATCTACCAGAATACTGTACGGGACATTCAGAGTACTGTCCCGATGACGTCTTCAAGATGGACACCACCAATTGTGGCAAAGATGGAGAGGTACGATCATGGTGTTAATCTAAACATAACATAACATACCATCACGCCTGTATTCCCCGAAGGGTTAGGCAGAGGTGCGCTTAATGTACACCCACAGTTCGCCGGTATGTTTGGGTCCCATGTAATAGGGGGCGAGCCTATTGCCATTCACCGGGCACGAATCCAGACTCCGAGCTGCTACTGAGAATTTCATAGAAAAACTCAATAACACTTTGCTCGACCTGGGGATCGAACCCAAGACCTCTAGCGTAGCAGTCGCAATTGGGACCACTAGACCAACGAGGCAGTCTTCTTCAATCTAAACATACATAATTATAATAAAACTGTAACAGGCCGATGTCTGAATATTATAGATATTGAAGAAAAACTAATACCCCCGTCTTTTTAGAGCAACAGAAGCCAAAACTTAATTGAATTTATATCTTTCTGTTTGTTTGTACAGTCGCCAGCAGGTCAAGGTATACAAAACTGTCAAATTTCTCCAAATGATTTTAAACTTTAAAAAGTTGAAGATAAAGTTCAAAATCAACTGAGAAAAATTGACATTTTGGTGGTAACTTGATGTGTTTGCCATCGTACATGTTTCACGCAAAAACTAATTCACGAAATTGAATGAGGTTTTCACAGTTGTATTTCTCGAGGTGACGACATAGTAGAAATAGCCGGAAATTTATGGCCTCGAGGGGCAAAGGATAGAGCCACCTGGAACGTTTGGAGGAGGCTTGTACCGCAAAATCCGACCCTTACATCTAACAACACTAACCTTATTTAAGTTCACACGGCTACACATCAAGCTATACAAATCCATGGTCTTTCATTGTACGGAAAGCGTTTACAATGCGAGGTCAGTCTATACTGGATTTGTATAGTTTGATGTGTAGCTGTGTGCACAATACTAAACTAAAATAAATACACAACACAAAAAAGTACAGTCGCCAGCAGGTCAAGGTATACAAAACAGTCAAATTTCTCCAAACGATTTTAAACCTTAAACTGTTGAAAATAAAATTCAAAATCAATTGGGAAAATTTGACATTTTGTGGTAACTTGATGTGCCACCGTACATAAGAATTACAGGTAAGGGATAAAAATAAAGCTAATAAATAGATAGAAATTGCTCAGTTAAACTAATTAAGAGCTATAATAAGTAAATTATTTTGGAACGTCAGTGAAATCGCGTGCAACAGCTAGTTGTATAGTTATAAGTTGCACGATAGTGGCGCGATAGTCGTGCGATAGTTGAGCAACAGTTGCAACACAATTCTGCAATACGTTAACACAGAGTTCCTCATTAGCTTGCAACTGTTTAACAACTATAAAGTATCTGTTATTTACAGAAGGCATATTGCGTTCGCGGCTCATGTCGGTCCCATACGGACCAGTGTCGACTACTGTGGGGTATTACCGGTGAAAGTTCACACGACGTATGTTACACCAGAAGCAACGTTAATGGGAACAGGTTGGAACCTATAATAATTATACAAAAAGGCTGTATACATACCATCACGCCTGTATTCCCCGAAGGGTTAGGTATACGTGTACTAATGTACACCCACACTTCGTCGGTATGTTTAAGTACCATGTAATAGATGGCGAGCCTATTGCCATTAACTGGGCACAAATCCAGACTCCGAGCTGCTACTGAGAAATTCATAGAAAAACCCAATAACAGTTTGCTTGACCTGTGAATCTAAATAAAGGTCTAAAAAAATTCATTTTTTTTTAATAGAGATATATGTAACTCGTCTCTGAATCAGTTCAAAAAGTCAGACATCATATCGCACACCTAGATCAAAAGAGAGTTAAGTCAAAAATCTGTGTGATTGAGTTATGCTCACCATTTAATTTCCTATACAGATACTTGTCTGACCAATAAAACAATGTTTTAGCAAACAGATAGGTATCCGTATAGGAAATGAAATGGTGAGCATAACTCAATCACACAGGTTTTTTACTTTTAAACTCTCTTTAGATCTAGGTGTGCGATATAGTCATTTATGTTGAGCTGTTGAAGGAATTTATAAAACGAATGTCAGTGGAGCCGCCGGGAGAGGACTCCCTAGAAAAATATATCACGACCTTATTGGTGAGATCCTTCAGAAAGGTACGGCTACACATCAAGCTATACAAAACCAGTATAGGCTGGCCTTGAATTGTCCGGAAAAACTTTACAATGGGAGTTCAGTCTAAACTGGTTTTGTATAACTTGATGTTTAGCCGTGTGTACGTGGTATCCACAACCGGCGCATGTGTATAACAAGATGTATGAATGTGGACGAAGCGTAATAAATATGCAAGAATCGTAGCATTCTGTAATTTCTACGCACCTTTATAGGAAAAAGGCGTGAGTGTATGTATGTATGTTCTCATTGTACGAAAAGCAGCTTGTACTTACTGAAAAATATGATGATCACCTTGACCTTGACTTCACTTGGTCATGGACTCGTGATTGTGTACAGGTACGGTAACTGTGGCTACGACCGTCTGAACCAGCGGTACAAGTCGTGCGCGGCGCGGGACGCGATGTGCGGCACGCTGCAGTGTCGGCATCTCAACGAGAGACTCGAGTTCGGCATGGAGTTGGACAGCGGCACTGTAACCTTCCTTATCAATGGTATCTTACTTCACTATATAACATTATACTACATATTATAAAACAAAGTCCTCCGCCGCGTCTGTCTGTTTGACTGTCCGTCTATTCGCGATGAACTCAAAAACTACTGCACCGATTTTCATGTTGTTTTCACCACTGAATAGTGTGATACTCGAGGAAGATTTTAGTATAAAATTTGTTTAGTTTATGTATTTTTTTTTTATACATTAACGATATTTGTTGGAGGTGTCGGAAAAAAATAAGCCGTTTTCAATGAAAACGCCGTCTTTTTAGGAAGAAGGAGGAGGAATTATTTTAGAGTAATATCTCAACCCTTCGAGATATAAGAAAATAATTCCTGAGTTATGTCACTCAGGAATTATTTTGTTATATCTATGGCTATAGGCTATATATTTTCCTGTAAAATGACAAGAAATATATATAGTCCACGCGAGAAAGGCTAAAATGGAAGCTTGTCTTTAATAAACATCTATACAACAGCATATATGGTTTACTGGACATTCATTTCACTTTACACAGCTTTCATTCAACGCTTTCCACCCACGGCTTTGTCCGCGTGGGCTATATGTTTCTTTTCATTTTACGGGATAATATATACTATATCCTATGTCACTCAGGAACCACGCGGGCGAAACCGTGTGGGCGAAAAGATAGTTATATCTATACAACCTTAGTTTTTCTTTACCCGAAAGCCGCAAGTAGTTTGTTCAGAATCGGTGACAGAATCGATTGCAATGGTCTTTAGCCTATGTTATATTTTTACATTTTAAAAATTATTCAAGTTCATTCAAAAGAAATGGGTGTCCACCCATTTCTTTTACGAAAAACGGTGAAATAAACACTGAACGGGTAGGTCAATCACTTGCCTGCGGCGCCCGGCGCATTTAGCTCTTCGTATCCATCAGCGCAAATTAAATAAATTGGTAAATTAGGACAACCTTTTGAGCTCTTCACCGCGTCAGTATCAATATTTTTTTATTTATTTTTTCTTTTCAAATCAAATTAAAGTTGGGGTGTTTCGGCTTTATGGTCAACAAAAATTAACGTTGTATAAATGTCTACTGCTAGGCATACATGTCTATTACTGGGCATACAGATTAAATACTGAGCATACTTACATGCCTGCGACTGGGCATACATATCTACTGCTGGGCACAAATGTCTACTACATAAATAAACCAAACCATGGCGCAGTGCCCCGTATATTTTGTATAAGACCATACGAGACAGCATAATTTTACTGATGATAATTGTTTCAGAAACACTAATTCATTGCCGAACGATGATCATAGACGTTGGGTTGTCCGATGTGGATCCTGGTTTGGTGCCCGACGGCGCTAAGTGCGGCGAAGAAATGGTATGTAAACATTTAAGTGGAAGAAAAAATCGATCTCAAGTAGGATTTGAACATGAGTCCTCTTGTGGTAGGGCCATGCTGTTCGCAGCATGAATGGGCCGGCTTGACCGGGGAAGTACTACACTCTCGCAGTAGACCGACGTCCGTGTAGTAGCGTTTCACTACTGCGCTTCGTTCGGTGGGTGACAGGGTCGGAGGCCCCATTCCTCGCTCAATCCCCTTCTCCCTTTCTCCTTCCCCTCCCGTTTCCTTAAATAGGCTTAGCAACGCATCTGCAACTCCTTTGGTTTTCAGATGTCCGTGGGCGGCGATGAGTTTGCCGAGTTATCCCATAAAAAAAAAACTACCGAGACCACTGCCTGTGATATCGAATCCCTCTTCCACATCGACCGACTTAAGGTGACGTCAGCAACAAGCAAAATCAGCAAAATATTTGTTTATGTTAAAATATATTAAAACAAAATAAATATTTGTTTAAAGAACCAAGCTTGGCCCACCAAATTCAAATTTCGGTTGCTTTTTCGCAATTTGTAGGCACATCACTTTTAGCCAATTTTATATTTATCAATAGGTAATAATAATATAATATATCTAAGCAATGCTTTCAATTGTCATTTATGAATATTGTAAAGTTAATGTTGCGATGATAATGGCATGTTTGAAATGTGTTATAGACTTACAAATGTTATAGACTTGCAAAAAAAAATGGCCGGCTAGATCAACGGAGTCGAGTTAATTAAAAGAATACGCCGATTACAATCATTTATTTATTTATCTTTATTATCTCATCAACAATTGTTTACACTTATACATTTACAATATTATTGACTATTACTTAAAATTTGTGTAACAATCATTTTTATTTACTTATTAATAGCCTTACATGCATTACATGCCTTACATTATATTGTATATCTACAAAATTATATTTTATGTGTGGATAGGTACTTTACAATGGAATTGGAAATTATTAAATGATTATTACAACGACTTCGGGGTACAAGTTTCACGAATGATCATCACGTATCATGCTGTTATTCTCACAGATGTGTTTGAGGCAGCAGTGCGTGCCAGTAGCGGCTGTTCGGGAGACCATAGCGAGGGCCGAGTCCTCCGTCTGTCCCTCCAACTGCTCCGGCCACGGCGTCTGTAACTCTAAAGGTATGCGCTAGTTATTTAAAAAAATATTGTATAGGTACGCTGGTTTTTTTTAAATATTTTTAATTGATTATTTACGTTTGTACAATACCACAATCATCACTACATAGTATAAAACAAAGTCGCTTCTCGCTGTCTGTCTGTTCCTATGTATGCTTAGATCTTTAAAACTACGCAACGGATTTTGATGTGGTTTTTTTTAATAGATAGAGTGATTTAAGAGGAAGATTTTGACGTATAATACATACATATTATAGTACCGAAAAGCCGAGAAACCACGCGGGCAAAGCCGTGAGCGGAAAGCTAGTAGATGATAATTAAACAAAATATTGATAAAAAGGTGTTAGTGTTGCGATCAGATTCGGAACGGCACGATTTCTGTGACGTCACTGTGACGTACGCAAGAACAAAAAATTGAGTTTTGCCAACTCCGAAAGTTCCGTTTCTCCGGGCGACCACTAGTTTGTGTAATTTTGTTTCGTAGGTCACTGTCACTGCGAGGCCGGCTTCGCCCCCCCTCTTTGTGATTTACCAGGCCCCGGCGGGTCCTACGAGTCCGGACCAGCCACAGATCCTACCAGTAAGTTCGCTTATCTAAACTAATATTATAAAGAGGAAAGATTTGATTGTTTGTTTGCATTGAATAGGCTCTGAAACTACTGGACCAATTTGAAAACTTCTTTCACCATTGGAAAGCTACTTTATTCCTGAGTGACTTAGACTATAATTATACTATCCCGTAAAATTACAAGAAACGTATAAGCTACGCGGGCAAAGCCGCGGGCGGCAGGCTAGTTTGTTTGTTTTTTTTTTTTTTAAAAAAAAAGCTTACTAGCAATGTGGGTCGCACATTACTAGTATTCTTGTTAACCCCTCGTACTAAGCTAAATGCTTGTATTACGAGTGGGTTTAAGTCGGTAGTGCAATGGATGGTGCCGAACCGGCAACCACATCATCGCAAGTCCGTCACCCTAGCCATTAGGCTACCGCCCCTTTAAAGTTTTAGTGATGTTCGGGCATCTTTTAAATAGTTATATATATAAATACAATATTTATCACATAATATTAGCTTGCGCTTGACCAGAACTTGCCTGATGTATAATGATTATATACTTGTTTATGCCTGCGGCTTCGCTCCGAAAGAATTTTATCCAAAACTAACAACGATGATCTATGGATCTGTATACAACAGATTGGTGAAGCTCTGTCTCAGTATCTGTTCAACTAATTTAAATAAGATGTACTGCAGTTTAAGTTGGAGTATAGGTATGCTTTATTAAAGTGTAAACAAATTTAAAATCTGTGTAATTAGTAGTTTTTGCGCGAACCTCAACAAAATATTTTTTTGGGGGTCGGGGACTCTAACCCACTTTTTCTTTAATATCTCCAGTGTTTTTACAGAAACAGTTTTTTTTGTTAAAAACATACCATCACGCCTGTATTCCCCGAAGGGTTAGGCAGAGGTGTACTTAATGTACACCCACAGTTCGCCGGTATGTTTGGGTCCCATGTAATAGGGGGCGAGCCTATTGCCATTCACCGGGCACGAATCCAGACTCCGAGCTGCTACTGAGAATTTCATAGAAAAACTCAATAACACTTTGCTCGACCTGGGGATCGAACCCAAGACCTCTAGCGTAGCAGTCGCGATTGGGACCACTAGACCAACGAGGCAGTCAGTCAGTTTTTTTTGTACAATTTTATAAAAGCATAGATATAGCACTTCCTGCAATAGGAACTGTAGGGGACGTGATTCAATTAATAAAAATCTGGTATAACAATATGGCGACTTCATTGCTTTAAGCTAATGACGATACCATTTGAGTTTTCTTCACAGTAGGTTCTTCTTATGACAATGTGATATGCGTGTCACTATCTGCACCGCTTATGTGGGATTTGTAAGCGGCGCAAGTAGTGCCGGCGGGCACTGAGTTGTGTGCTTAGTCGGTGGCCGTTCATTCGCCATTGGATCGTTTAGGGGCCTTCGTCCGCAACAAGGACTGCCTTCTATAGGATCACGATTACTCGAAAATGGTTTAACCGTTGACACAATAAAACATACCATCACGCCTGTATTCCCAGAAGGGTTAGGCATGGCCGTAGACAGGGGGATTGGGCGGTGAACCTGTATCTTGAGATTCGATCATTACGTTGTATTCGGCGAGCATATTCCACACAAACCCAATCCGTATCCGAGTTGCTACTGAGACTAATATATTAATGTTTTTCCGTTACAGTCCAACGAAAGTTCATGGTAGCGATGTATGTTATATTCCTGGGCATCATCCCCGCGATCTTGCTGGTGTTGTTCCTCATCTACTACTCGCGACACAACGTGCTGCTCTGGTGGAAGAAGCCGCGCAAATCGTACGTAACCAACAATTTCGCAAGCTGCACCAACCCTAACGCGAAACGACTGTTCGCCAACAAATTCGCCAAGTTCAAAGACAGCACATCTTCTTTAAAAAAACTATTATGCTTCAAAAGAAATGACAGCGTTAATTCTAGCCCCGAACCCCGATCAAAAAGTCCTTCCAATGAAACCGTTGAAATAATTACTCCAAAAACTATTAATCTGTCCGATAAAAATCAAGCCAAAAAGCCTCTTGAGAAACCTATTGGGAAAATAAACAAAGACGACATTCGAATTGTGAGTAATTCTGATATCAAAGTCAATCGGCCGCCGCCGCCGCCGGTGAAACCTAAGCCGAATTCAAATAATTTGCCAAAGGAATGTAAACCTAATGTGGTTATAATAAAGAAAGGTTTGGAGTCTTCAACTAATGAAATGGTGGCGAACAGTCAACATCGAATGCATAATGTTGGGAATAGTGGGCTGTATAGTAATGTTGGTATTGCTAAGGTGCACGGGCTTAAAAAGTAGTTCTAGTTGTTTTTCTTAGTACATAAACAACTTTACTCATTTTTTTTTTCAACGATTAATTTCACACTGAACTCATATTTCTGGCAATATTTAAAATATAATCAATCAAATAGGTCCTGTATTGTTTTGAAAATATGGGTGTGTTTAGCGACTTTGTAGACTTCGTTAATAAAGAAAATAGGAATTATTCGAAGTGTAAAGTTGTTTATATGCACTATAAATCAGCAATCCTTATAAAACTAACCAACAGTGGAAGCATGAGTCCTAATTTCTAAAAATTTCAATACATTGATTATGTTTGACGCTATATAGTTCAAGTAAGTTACACGGTAGACAAATAATTATATTCTCAACTATTCTTTAATTTGTTCAAAAACCTTTTTTTTATACTTGATTAAATTATATTTATCATTTAAAGACACTTTTGCAAGTTTTTGACTAGATGGCGCCGGAATTTCCGGCATTGTTAGATAGAATATTCAATAATAATACAATAAATGAACACCAATAGATTAGAATAGTATAGTTGGCGGTCTTATCGCTTAAAGTGATCTCTTATAGACAACCTTTGGTAATATTCATCTTCATCAAGACGAAAGAAGTCCCGTGCCCAGCAGTGGAACAATATATGGGTATATTGTCCCACTGCTGGGCATGTGCATGGTAGGAAATATTCGTAGAAGTAATATCAGTAACTTGTTTCTAACTGATAAGATAAGATCATTGATGCTTTCATAGTTTTAAATTCATAGACATAATTTCTTCATTTTTATTCTCTTTTAACACAATTTCGACTGGTGGAGCTGAATACTCTTATGTAAAGTATTATTTCTTAAGTTAAAATGTTTATTATAAAGAGGCTTTAAATGTTATGTAATATTAAATAAGTTAATTCAGTAAGGTATTTTGTTGTGAACTTATGAGTGGAGCTTTTAATATTGATGTCAATTTTACTGTGATCCTTTGGCTTTGTTATAAATAAAATAAGTAACAAAATAAAAAATAATAAAAGTTTATTTAGGAATAAAAAGCCATAGACCAAGATATAATTCGAAAGTGAATGTTGGGTATATTTATAACAAGAATTTAGTTGAATTTTACTTAAATTAATAATTAAAATTATTAAGGAAAAAACGCAAATGTTATAATAAAAATAAATAGGAAGCTAATATATAATTTGGCATGTAACGGAACGATTAATAGTAGTGTGAGTGGTGGGGGAGTGATGGATGTGTTGGGGAGTGAGAGTGTGAAGATGAGTGATGACTGTATTACACTTCCGCGAGTTTCTCTGTTTTGTCATAGTTTAATGACTAGCTAAGATCTACAGAACAGTATTTTGGATCAAAGATAAGTTGATTATGCTTGCGAAGAACTGTTTCAAGGATAATTTATGTGCCTGACGGTAAAGGGTATAGAGGGTAGATGTCGAAAAGTGGATCAGTTTCCTTACCAGATTCTCCAGGACAACTTTCTGGGTGCGTTCAACCCGTAGCATTGCCGTTTTACCCGCACCTCCGCAGACTGGAATGCAATATAGATGGACTGAGTGAAAAGTATACAATTAATAAACAACTGAAATCAGTTGTTTGTATATATTGATAAATTTTCTCACTCGAGCCACCTTAGCGGCAATGTAGGTTCCATTTCAAGTTGAAATTAAGAGTGACTCCTATCCTAGATTTTAATACTAGGGGTGCTATCCAATTCCTGACAGGCAAGTAACAGTCGGGTTGATACAGGTGTGCGAACGGATTACAAGGGTCTAGCTTGGTTTTATTGAGGCAACGTCGATAGAACCCAGGTGGTGAGGATTTCGATGTCCCTGGAATTTTATGGTTGTGATTATGCGACCGGTTTTGGATAGAAAGCAGAGTTCTCGATTTCAGCCGCCACGAGTCTGCCAACGCTCGCAAAATAGTCATTAACTTTGTCTACAGACTGCGATGGTTCATCGCAACAGCATTGAAGAAGATTGTCTGATTTGATTCAAACCTGCTTAACGAGTTTCCATGTTGCTTATTACTAGCCCGATGAAATTCTGAATGCTCGTATTCAAGCTTGACTGTTTTAGGGGGTTATTGCAAAAGGTGCAATAACGACTGAAGATAAGCTTAAGTGTTGTTATCTATGTGCTTGTCTTATCTTCTGGGTGATTTTTAGATTTTCGATGCTAGTTATCCCTGTGACGTATGCACCTCAAGGCATTGCGTAATCCAAGGCTCAATGACACGTTTCTTACTGGGAATTCACAATACAAGCGAATGAGAGTTGAAGGCTGAGGACATTAAGGATATTAAAGATTCTGAAGCTTCATTCGGGTTTTGATAATTATGGAAGGATAAGTGAGAAATCATTGGTATTAGTTTGGTCTATAACTCCAGGGCGATTCTAAATGCGGATTAGATATTTATACTTATAAGTTTTTTTTTCGATGTTGTGCGGTGGCCAGCACATCAAGTTACCACAAAATGGCAAATTTTCTCAGTTGATTTTGAACTTTATCTTCAACAATTTAAGGTTTAAAATCATTTGGAGAAATTTGACAGTTTTGTATACCTGCTGGCGACTGTACTGCTTAATTTTTACGGCTATAATGATTTAAGGTATTGCTTATTTTATGTAAAACCCTGTAAAGGTAAACACACGTTGTTCCTTTACGGACATTCTAGACTTAGAGTATGTTACTTATTTTAGCTCACTCTACTTTGAACATATCATAAGAACTAATATAACTACATATTTATATAATTAGGAAGAATATAGAGAATAATTAGTAAGCTATAATCTTAATGTTATAACAGGTCATTTTAAATGGAGCAATTATGTTGTCCTAATAATGAATAAATACAATAAATAAAAAGGTTGGAAAGGAAATATGAATTCGCGCATTTAAGCGGGAGTTCCGTTTCCACCGACCCCTGTAGTGTACAGTCGGTAACAAAAGTCACTGAACACGATGCAGTCTTCCAAACTATTTAGCATCTTTATTTGAAGTTACTGACTCAAGAATGTAGTACGAAATCATTGCATCATCACTGCATATTATAAAACAACTTCCTCCGCCGCGTCTGTCTATTCGCGATAAACTCAAAAACTACTGCACCGATTTTCATGCTGTTTTCACCAATGGATAGCGTGAGACACACCGAGAAACCACGCAGGCGAAGCCGTGGGCGGAAAGCTAGTATAGGATAAATATATGCTTTAGTTTGAAGTAGAAACTAATGACAAGTTTTGGTGCTTTGAGCGACACGGTTAGGCGTCGGACAGCGATGCCAGTATTCAGTGACAGTTGTTGCTGACCACACAACTTTATATTGATCCCTCTGCGTAATTTAATTGCTTTGTGAAAATATTCTATTAATAAAAAATTATCTACATCAATTATCTGTGACATGAAATGAATTTTAGCTATTGAAATATTTCTACTTTTTACATTTTTTTTTCGGACTACGTTCTACTAGTGCGCAATAGCCATAGCTATCATTATGCCGTAAAAAGTTGATTTGTTTCAATTTCTAATATTCGTCTTTTAGTTAATTTTACTGTAATTAGACATATGAATTCTTTAATAAAATTCTCTATTTCTTTTGCACATAATTTTCTATGCTTGTTCTTTGTTTGTGTGTTTGTTCATATCACAACACTTTGAGAATTGCCAGCTTTTAAATAATTTAAAAGTCAAGTAAACCAGATGACTGCTACGCTAGAGGTCTTGGGTTCGATCCCCAGGTCGAGCAAAGTGTTATTGAGTTTTTCTATGAAATTCTCAGTAGCAGCTCGGAGTCTGGATTTGTGCCCGGTGAATGGCAATAGGCTCGCCCCCTATTACATGGGACCCAAACATACCGGCGAACTGTGGGTGTACATTAAGTACACCTCTGCCTAACCCTTCGGGGAATACAGGCGTGATGGTATGTAAACCAGATGAAAATAAATGAAAAATAATATTTTGATTGTTCTCTTTTTTTTAAACTGGCAATTCCTTTACATACAACCTCTTTACACGTTTCTTCTCGCTGTCTGAATGGAAACAATATTTTATTCCTACAAAAATAGAAATGATCAGTAGGTAACTAAATACAATAAAGTGAATCATATTGTTTTTAGTTTACACATTACAATGGTAATAAAACAATAAGTGTGTTACTAGATAACGAATTTATTAAAAAAACATATTACAAATTGTTTACATTGACAGACAGCAAAAATTTCGACACAAGGTGTTTTTGCATTACCATATTTATTTTGGTGAGTGTTTTGCATTGGTTTCGCTTCATTAACACTGCATGGCATTTTAGTTATAAGTTGAGCATGTTTTTCTATCTATATTATTACGCAATAACTGCACGAGACTGGCTGCATTTTATTATGATTAAGGTCGCATTTCACTAGACCAGAATAGCAGACATATCCGCAGTGGCGTAGCTAGGTAACCAAAGTCCCTGGGGCAAACAATCAACTAGGACCCCACCCAAAACTATTTAAAATCGTTTGTTCCGTATTTGTCGTTTTCCAAATTCGACGTACTCCAGATTCGTTCGTTCGTTGCGGGAAGAGTCCGAGTGGCCCCCTGAGCTTGGGGGCCCCGGGGCACTGCCCCGTCTAGCCCACCGGTAGCTACGCCCCTGCATATCCGATATTTGACGAATAAATTAAAAATGGAACAGAATTTCAATAAAATATAGTACCGAGTAATTAACGGGAGCTTATTCGGAATTATGAAATGCGGTCTAAGGGTACCCAAAGGTAATCATCAGTTCTAGTTCGAATCCCAAAAGAAATAATTCTGCCACATTCCAATTTATGGAACCTTCAGAGGGTCGAAACAATTGTTTTTCGTGATAAGTCTAAAGTTAAACTTCGGTATCGCATGGTAAATGAATGCATGTCTGTTATAATTAATATAGAAGATACTTATTTGATAGAAACCGAAAAACTGTTACGTTTTGCGATATAAGTTTGTTTGATTACAGGGCCCCATCACCAAAGAAAGCAAGCCTACAACATCGTATCTTTCGTATCGCGAGCAAATTCGCTGCTAACTTACAAAACGGCGCTCAAAATAACGCTCAACCGGTCAACGTCCATACTCATTACAATCCTGATGATATGAGCTCCAGCTTATTACGAAGCGTGTTCAACACTATTGAGCGCGCATGGGATATGCTCCAAGGAGCTCTGACGATAATGTATGCTGTGCATACCCCACAACAACTTTTTGACTTGTTAGAAAGATCGCGGGTTGCCGTTTGTTTTGATGATCTGATTTTAAACATGCCAAATCGTTCTGATTGTGGGATTCGTGTAAATGGTGGAAACACAGATTATTTTTTTATCATTACAATAAAAGAATTAAAAATCCTCATTTTTGGCTTTTTTTTCCATCTCATTGACGACATTAATTTTGTAATATTTCTTTTTTTTTACAAAATATAGGAATAAGTTGTTAACTTAAACATAGGAATTAAAGTAAAGTCGCCAGCACACCAGGTTATACTAAACTGTCAAATTTCTCCAAATGGTTTTAAACCTTAAAATGTTTGTGATTAAGTTCGACTGAGAAAATTTTACATTTTGTGGTAACTTGATGTGCTGGCGACCATACCAAGCCAGTCTGGAAGACTTACATACCATCATACCATCATACCATCACGCCTGTATTCCCCGAAGGGTTAGGCAGAGGTGTACTTAATGTACACCCACAGTTCGCCGGTATGTTTGGGTCCCATGTAATAGGGGGCGAGCCTATTGCCATTCACCGGGCACAAATCCAGACTCCGCGCTGCTACTAAGAATTTCATAGAAAAACTCAATAACACTTTGCTCGACCTGGGGATCGAACCCAAGACCTCTAGCGTAGCAGATTGGGACCACTAGACCAACGAGGCAGCAGTCGAAGACTTGATTTAATAAATATTATTTTCTATTTTTTATAGTGTACGGTGGCCAGCACATCAAGTTACAACAAAATGTCAAATTTTCTCAGTTGATTTTGAACTTTATCTTCAACAATTTAAGGATAAAAATCATTTGGAGAAATTTGTCAGTTTTGTATACCTTGACCTGCTGGCGACTGTACTTGATCCCTAAGCAGGCACTGTGTATGTGTATTTATCACGACTGTATGAATCAGATGGCTACACATCATCGTATGTATATGGAAAAAGTTTACATATACCTAACGCAACTGAAAACTTGTAAAATAATATTGCCTTTTTGTCGGCCATATTGTTTTTTTTTATAGCCATCTTACCGTAAAGACGAATTAATCGACACCTCATTTCATCAAAATCTGATCAGAAGTTTTTGAGCTTGAGTCTGACGTCCATACATAGACTTAAACTCATTACTCCTCCTTTTTCGTAGTCGAGTAAAAATGTGACGACCTTCATTCAGTAACGACATCACTTACAATCCATTCACTAACTTAAAATATGTTTGTATTATATTACAGAACTTCAATCGAGATGTATCGTTTCTCCTTAGGCGCCAAAATCATTTATTTTATGTTTTTCCACTTTCTAGGATCATGGCAGTAAGAATTGCAATATCGACTAATTATATACTTATCCACAACCGATTATTGTAAAATGTAGAAAGTAGTGTACCTAAATTTTCAACAACGATACTAAATTTTTAAGCAAAAGTTTAGTAATTATGTACTTCGTCGTCGGAATTCCTACTGCCGTGAATCTAGAATGTGGAAAAGAAATGAATTAGCGCTTAAGGAGAGAGCTTGAAGTAGCAGTAAATGCGTCAGGTGGCGACGATTTATCCGGCTGAGATAAGTTTGCCGCACTGTACCATTTACCTGTAACTGTTTGCTATTGTCTAGAGAGGTGCTTTTTAGCCTGTGGGTATGACAATGACTGACAATTACGATCTTCCTTGGCAGAACTGTCATTGTCACTGTCATAGTGTGAAGTGTCAAAGTCTCGTTTTTTTTACACTTCAATCTTGAAACTTCAAAGCAAGCTGTGCTCGAGCTTGGCGTAGTCGTCTATTTAATTTAATGAATGATGTGCAGGTGCCTTGTTACTTGGACTAAGTGAAACTTATTTTTAAGTAATATGTTTGTTTTCTAGCTTAATTTGCTAGACTCGTGTTAACAATGTCACAAATAACTTTGAGTGTGAAAATGTTTAGTGATAATATTTGTGTTTTGTGTTTGGTGCATTTATTCATAGCATTAGCACTGACAAAGGGCACTGCGGAAGCTCAGGAAATAAGTAAGTCTTGAAGTATTTTTGGTTAGAAATTCCACTTCACTTAGTTTCAATTAAACTTTATTATTGAAAATGTCATTTGTGCACAAATTTCAAGTCTAGCAAAATATTGTCTAGTCAAACTCTTTAGAAATATCGTCAAGAAGTATTTACAGATATTGGTTTATGCCTTTATCATTTAGCATGCCTAAAATATGTCATACAAAGAATTTAAAAATCTTCCCAAAAATGTCATTCATGCTAGGCATAAGTATAAAATGTGCTCTCACAGACTGACTCACAGTGTAACTGAATTAAAACTCGAAGGTGATTCGTTGACCTATAATTACCCACTGCCCAAAGCCACAATCTGTGGTGAAATCCAAACTTCTAGCTGCTACTGTGAATTATATTAAAAAATCACAATTTTACCTGGGAATCAAACCCAGGACCTTTCGCTGAGGAGCTGTATTTTCAACCTCTACACAATTTATTTTTTTGTAAACAAGTAACAAGTATAAAAACCAGTATAATATTAATCATTCAAAATGTTATGGTACTATTAAGTAATCTGTTTTATTTTACAAAACTTGAAGGTCTTATGATACCTGTGGCTGTGGCATTAAACTGCCCTTAAGGCAAAAACTCAGTTGAATTATTTCTCCCTCACACTTAGCTTCTTTCTATATTTTGATTTTTGTATATTAACTCTATATCATGTGTCTAAGGCTCCATAAACATCCCAAATGTGGCTGAATATCCATAGTTTACAAAGAGTGACTGTCCCCAGACCACTGCAACCCAACTCTGGGCTACACCTATATTCAAAGGATAGACTGATTGTTATCATATTTGGGCTTTTGACTACTAAGGATATGACAACCAGGACCTTTGTGTGCTCTTTGACACATAGAAAGGTTTCTATATATTAAGAATGGTGGCCCAGCCACAGACTCACTGCGAAAGGTGCAGCTTATCTTTGCAGTTTTTTTTATCAGCATAGCCTCTCTAATGTTGTTAAGGCTTAGTTCAAATAATATTACACTGAAGCCGAGAAGAAGTAAATAATACCTTTATCCTATTTAAATTTTGAGATGCACACGATATCTACGCTCCTAGTCACGGTGTCTTATAACAAGAGAAGAATTAATAATTCCCATGAAATAGTCAGTACGCCGTTTGCTATTCATTCGTTAACAAAAACATGGAGTTAAAACAACTCTTATACATTCTTATATTTCCTACATTACAAAAACACTGCCTCGTTGGTATAGTGGTCCCAATCGCGACTGCTACGCTAGAGGTCTTGGGTTCGATCCCCAGGTCGAGCAAAGTGTTATTGAGTTTTTCTATGAAATTCTCAGTAGCAGCTCGGAGTCTGGATTTGTGCCCGGTGAATGGCAATAGGCTCGCCCCCTATTAAATGGGACCCAAACATACCGGCGAACTGTGGGTGTACCTTAAGTGCACCTCTGCCTAACCCTTCGGGGAATACAGGCGTGATGGTATGTATGTACAAAAACACGCAAGCATTGCAATAAATGTTTGCTTGTTTTTGTAATGTAGAACATATTAATGGTTCATCTTGCTTCGTCTGCCACCAAGGACATACTGTCTATACAAGGACCACAGCCTGAATTATTTGTGAAATTTGCCATCACCTTGACAGGCTGTGGTCCAGTACAATCACAGGACCCTATCAGGGTTCATCTCATTTTTCGTATTCAGATATTACCTAATCTTAAGCCCATGTAAGTACATACATACATAATCAGCTTATAATTTTCCCACTGCTAGGACACAGGCCTCCTCTTTCCTCCTTCTTTAGTAAATCGTGGCCATTACCAGTGTGCTGCCACCGCTCTCCTAAGTCCATGTAACCTAATTCTTAAGTCCTAAGTTGAATATCAATAAAAATGTATAAAACAGAAAAGCATGGTATCATCGGACTTCCGTCATCCAGTTCCGTTATTGCAAAGTTCTATTAAACTTGGGTATGATAATGTGTAACTACACATCCGTACACAACTATTACAAATGCACTGTTCCAATTCTCCAAAGCCTCTTATGCCCTAAAATACAGCAGCACTTATACCCTACAATGAACTTTTTTGGTCCTCTGATACAGATTTTTTTTTTAAAATATAAATATACACAATGACTGTACGAATATATTTGGCATATAATAAATACGTCTAATATATTTTAAAACAAGCAAATACGGGACATCACGAGCAAAATTGTAATACCTACCTATACTACTTCACTACTGCGTGAACCTAACAAATCGCACAATAATGCTTAACTGTTCATTACCTTTCTGGCAATAAAACAACCATATTACATATGTAAATAAATGAGTTATTATTATAATCAATGTTGCAAAAATACATTGAATAATTTCAACAGTTATCACGAAGCAAACCGGAAGGCGTATTTTAGTCTGCGGCAAAGTTTATTAACCTTCCGAAACCCTTAAAAGTGCGCGCTAAACTCATAAATAATTCGCACCCGCCATGGTAGTCGTTTGCATACTGCCTATTACAAGGGGAAGCTCATATCTGACCATCTGACGGTTGGCCATAAGGGTCGATCACGACGGCAGATCCTATTATAGTATTGTGTCAAATGTACTGTCGGAAACGTACGTAATATAATGTTAATGATAACTACGACAACGACCCGATTTTTACATACAAAGTAGTTTTCGGTGAATAATTTATTTGAATTAAGGGAATCACAGAATTAGAATACAGAGTATTCTAAAGTTAGTTCTAAACTATTCTATCGTCTTTATTCTCGACGGATGTGGACATGGGTTTCTTTTTACTATCTTCGAATTCACTATTTTACTACATATCCTTCCATTCTTCAAAGATGCGACCTATTCTTCGCACAATACGTCGCATCTTTTCTTTGGTTTACCTTTTCGTGAAATTATTTTTAATGCATTTTCATCTAATATAACATTTCGTTGTCCATACCACGGCCAGAATCAAATCAGTGCCCTCTTATCTCGTCTCAACTCTCTGTTAGTTTAAAATTTACTCTATTATTCCTGTTAGGCGTAACCGCATATCCTAGGCTTTCACTGCAAAAAATATGCCTGGTATTCTAGGACGATTGTGTAAATCATTCTAGCTAGTATTCCGTCGTGTGATTTCTATGGATGCGTTTATTAGATGCTCGTACTTATTATTTTTTATTCTACACAGCCACTGTTTATCCTAGTGAATCATGTATGGTTTCCGACTGATTCATTGCCAATACATATGCTAATTGTCTACTGTTGTATGATGATACCACTTATTATTCAATACTAGACATTTCTTTTTGTTAGTCAGTCATTATTGAGTTTTGAGAAAAACGAAACGTCTTGTCGAATATTATTACTAGCGCGTGTAACATCTTTGATATTAGTTCAAATATTTTTATTTTTAAACGGAAGTCGTTATGTGACGTCTCTCATACCACTTCCGTTCACTATTTTGAAATAATATGAAAAAAAATGTACCTTAAACGAATTTTAAATTCGGAACGCTTCGCACCAATCGGGTGCGTTGGTTTGCGTTAGAGCATATGCGCTTGATTCGTGTACACATTGATGCATTCCCCTGTTTGTTTTTTAACAAACTTTTTATAGTTATTGCTCGTCGTAGACTTTTATGAGCGTGGCACGGTGACTGATGCACTTATTTCGTTTGGTCTACGTCGTTACTCGTAAATAAAGAGATGCATGGAAACAATAAAATTAGATGGGTGTCATGTGTTTATAGGGATGAAATCAAATAGATATTAGCTTCAGAAGAGCTACTTCAAGTTACAAAAATTGCAGCATTATATTATATTTTTTCTGTGATACATTTGAATGGAAATCTATAAATTTATAAGGTGCTCGAATTTTGAGAGAGTGGTTAACATGAATCTTAAATCTATGTACCTAGTACTTACCTTAATCAGTGATACTTTAAAATATCCAATAGTGTGCTAAGTGAGTCCCATATTTGGAATTATATTAACTTAAAATATTAATAATTAAATATGTTAAGAAATACAGGGACAAAATTCAATAAAATACTCTTTGTGGAAAATGAATCGAATACACGCCTCAATAATATTAAATTACAGTCAACATTACTTACTTAATCATCGTCTAGATGATCTTAAACACGCAATTTCTTAAGTTTCCCCGATAATGAGAATCCGGCTCGAAGGACCAGTTTGCTTGGTCCCACTCCCTACGCGATAATTATCGACACGGAAATGTAACTACTTTCTTGATATTCTATAAGGTACTCTATCTAGGGGAAGGCACTTATACTAATGTCATTTACTTTGCATACTGTTTCTGTACAGAATTTAAGTCGTGATATCCAGTGTGATTGTACAGTCATAAATTGTATTTGCTTTCAGTACGTAATTTTTTTATGAATTATCTTTAATTTATTAATTATACAAGTTTTTTTTTATGACATGGATAATAGCCGTACACTCGTTGAGCATCTATGTGCCTTTTATGTTATTCTTACTAAGTTGGTATTCAAGATGCAATACACTGTCTGAGGTTCTCATAATTATGAACAGGATCAACCACAGATCCCCCCCTAATCATATACATTATAGTTCTTTGCGTCCCCAACCCTACATATATAATTATTCTCGCTGTTTATCTGTTCTGAAACTCATTTAATTAAAAATGAACAGTCAGTCGTGCAATGAGAAGTAAAAATATTCGAAAGGACTCACTTCGTCAACAGCTGTTTTTAGAATCGACAAATTCATCTTGACCCTCCAATTCTTTACTTGTTATACTGATATTTGGGATGTGAGGGGTCATGTTACAGTTGTGGAGTGTATTTCTGGATGTAACAGTGCTAGAGACGATATGGGAATGATGACTTCCCCGCCAGGACACGGTGCGTTTCCTCCCAGTGACGTCATGTCCGATAGAACACGAGTTTTATGAAATTAGTGCGGTATGTGTTTATTGTCAACGCTGGTCTTGTAATGCGGCTACCAAATGTTTATGGATGTGGGTAGTGTGAGTAAATATTGTTTTACTAGCTTTTGCCAGCAGCTTCGCTAGCGTTAAATTAGATAGAAGAAGCCTACGCCGAGGAAGCCTACCGTCTCCAGTGTCCCGTCTGTCTCTGTACCAATATTCATCAAAGAAGGTAAAACGATAGGTGTAAAAGTATAAGAAACAAACAAACTCAAATCAAACATCACGCCTTTATTTCCCGAAGGGTTACACAGAGGAGTACTAATAAACACACACACCTATCATGACAATAATTTATTGAACCAATAATATTAATACATCCTTGGCGCTTTCATATTACCTTAATGCTAAATAAATATATTCAGTCTTATACGAAAAACTAACAACAATACATAGGTATTACTACGATCAAAGTGAGACTTGCTCGACAGTTCGACCTGAATAACACAAACTAGGATAGGCCAATAAACGAGCTTGGGCGAAAACAATCATAATAAATTTTGCCGGTCGTTCGCACTTGCATGACCCACTCGGCGTTTTAATAACCGCCAAGTATATACATACACAATGGGCCACGTTTAACCAGTTTCAACGCTCATTCATGATGGCAAACTTATACCAAACCATTAATTAGCTTAATCGCCTCATAGAAACCTTCCCTCTTCGAAATTTGTACCTTCCGTCCGTCTCATATAGTTCCGTAAGAAGGTAGGAAGGATGTTTAATGTTCCATGCATTTTACTCACAGTGTATAAATTTACAAGGCTTTCTTCTAATCGGTTTAGCAGTTTCGAAGAGTTGTAAGAAAAAAAAACTCGATGCCTTGCGATTATAAAAATCTTTGTGGTCAACAAAATAATATTAATCTAATTTACCTATGAGATCATAATATATTAATAGATCAGGAGTATTCAGGATTAAAATACTCTATCAAACAATAAAACTAATAACATGCATAGATATTTGGAGACCCATTTTTCCTCTAGAAACCCGAAAGAAAGATGAATCTTTGTTTCAATGTTATTTCATACCGTTTCACTAAATACCTTTTAAATATAGAAAACAACGATTCGGTTGTAGTCATAATTAAAACATCTAGACAGAAAAAAATGATTGTCATCTTTAAAGTAGGTAAATTAAATTTAAATTCAACTTCGTATTTGCACATTACTGACTCATGATTCACAATCAAAATATTTACTATTACTATTACTATGATCTTTGGCAAACGTTACAATACGTAGACATGTCTCTAAGTCGTACTAGTAAACCGTAGTAATTGCAGGCTTGTTTCTTGTGGGCGGCATCTATTAATGAAATACGTGATAATGTTTACTAAGACCACGAATGTCTGTTACTAAACATATGAACGTTCAACATGTTGATTCAATACTAAAAAGGCAATAGAATCTAGCAAAGAGTAAAATAGGCCATAGGTGCATCCACGATAGTGGAGTATTTCCAACATCGCTACAAAAAAATTGCTAGGATCAATGAATAGGTTCCGATCGGAAAATACTTTCAAGTTCAATTAGATGGTCGGCATTCTTTTTTTTTTACTAAAAACAGCCTGTATTGCCTTCATTACATGCTGTAACTTTTTAATTAATAACTAAGCAGGTTTTAAAGAAAATGTGTATACAAAGGCGTAAAAAAAAGGAAGGTAGTTGTCAAACAGCTGTGTCAATATAATCTGTAGTGTCGTGTAAGATTTGATGCATTGTTTTCATAATTTCTACGTATGGGTACGTACGTATGTGACGTCATTACAGCTGGTGATTGCTTTGTGTTGGAAATTATTGCCTTAGAAACACGACGTAATTTAAAAACAATCGGCGGAAAGCGTAATATTGGTATAATTCGTAAGTGGTTTTGATTTAAACGGATACAACCTTCGGCTTTGTTTTCTAATAAACGGGAAAATGGCATTGCTATCCGTATAATATTTTGTTCCAAACAGATTAAAAGCATTTTTGTGATAAATTCCAAAATTTGAATTAGCCTTAGGCTTAGCTTAGCCATACACTTTTGGAAGTATTATTTATGATTATTTGTAAAGACCTCTTCCAAGCCAAGAGCCCGGGGTGTGTGTCTCTTATGGAAAAGACAAAACCGGTCAAAATCCAAAATTTAAGAATACACAAACCAATCGAAAATCAATAATCTCCGTCTTAATCATTGTTGTATATGAGTGATTTTTAGTAAGTTATAAGTTTAGTTCTGTTGCTTGGCTGTTTGGCGGGAAAATCACGAGATTTATATGTGACTAACAATGACTAACAATATTATTTCCCCATTCACACGTACTGCTGACATTGCCCTACAAACTACGTCACTAGTGTTCGCCAAACCATATGGCCTGACATTTGCGTACATATGCATCTTGTGTGACCTCGATGGGAGACAACAGTGAATTTAAGTACGTGAAAATAATCGAATTGTAACTGTCATGTCTTTCTTGGAACCGGCAGCTGACGTTGGTGCGATAAGATTATGTTATACGTGCAATTCTGTTGGAATAAAAAAAACAACGAAATTTAAAAGACCTTTTTTCTATTTTGCTATAAAAGGGTTCAATTATTTGTCTCTTAGTAGTATACTACTAAGAGACTAAAATACCTTGTGGTATGGCCAAAATTAAGATAAGACAATTATATCGTAGGAGCAGAATTTAAAATAACGGAACTTTTTAATAAAATGTTACCTGCACTGCACATGTTCGAGGAAACTTCCTTTAACTTCCAGGGTTCAATAAATTCGAGTAGGTAAATATCTAGAATGTCAAGAAAAAAACTAAGTTTAGCGTACCAAGTCGAGCATCTTCAATTAAAATTGGCACTTTATCATCGTTAAAGGCCTTGAGGACATTTTACTGGTCTTTATATCCGGATACTATATAAAAATCTAAACATACTACGCAAAGGTCGTAATAATGAGGTTTTATTCAGTATTAAATCCGGTTTATTATCTGCTTACTTTGAGGGCCACCTAGATTAAGTGAGAGGGTGTAGCTAACTGAACACACGACAAAAGGCATGAGTCCCTATTATATCTTGGATAATCATTTAACTAATTTATTTTATTTGGTATTTCTGTCCGTAATTCAGTAACATTGATAACAATATTAAAAGATCCTTTCCCAAAAAGGTATTCAAAACTTAAACGAGTAGATAACTATAAAATGTCATGGCACCGCAAGTAATTGGTATCTGAATTTTGAAATTGTATTTTTTAACCAATGACAACAATATCATTATCATCGATTCATAATCAGTATAAAGAAAAGTAAGTTAGGCAAAGCAGTATAAAATAAAATCAATTCTAATGTTTTTGTGACTAGACAGAATTTCTTCGAAAGTTGTTACAGTATCAGTGGGATTAATTAATAAATACCGCAGGATGACAATCCTAACCAATTTTATTAAGCGCAAACTGGCGCCAAACCTTCTTCGATAAGTAATCAAATGTCACTTAGGAAGTTACAAAAAGTTTCAAGGGAGCTTTCCCTTGAAACTTTTTTGGTCCTGTAGACTTGCCATGAATTCGTAATTATTATTTATAGTGATATTCAGCGATTGATCGCTTACTCATTGCGTGATGGCAGTTTGAGACATATTAGGATAAATACTAATTATAATGAAGACTTACTATTTTACATAATCAAAGCAGAGTCAACTAATTTTGAAGAAGTTTTAACAAATTGTACTTTTAAATACGAGTAGCTTATTATTCATGCAATACATTTTCCCGCAACTAAACATTACAATATTACAAATACGACGAATTAATACAAAGTTTTGTGTTACCTATCATAAACTGTATTAAAATTAAAATAACTGAACATTTTCATAATATTTTTGTTATTCCTGCTAGACACCTATGGGAATAACTTAGATAGGGAAAACCAGAGTAATAACAGCGTAATTGTTTAGTTTAATAATGAGTGTGAGTGAGTCCTATATAAGGTTTTTCTTTACGTTCAATTTTATATGTTGATCCAAATTTTTCGTTTCCGGCATTGTTCTATAAAAGCATAGAAATTGTAGTAGCTAAAATATTGGACTTGGATCGAATTGAAGTATCAAAAGAATTGTAACGATATATTTTCTTTAAGTAGAGCGTGCAATCACGGTTATTAATTCTACTTGGAAATACAGCTACTTGGTTAAGTCACTTACTACCCACCTACTTACTTACTTACGTACTTTGTACCTATGCTTTTTCGGTTTCCGTATTGTGGTTGTGGCAAAAAACTTACTTTAAGTGATAATTTACGTTGATCTGACCTTTCTATAAAGACAGTATGTGTCCTTCAGTTGTTGCGTCTTACTTAAGTAAAACAAGTTTAGGTAAAGTAAAAAGAAAAGCTTTTTGAAATTGGTCTAGAAATAAGAAGTTTTCAAATCTTCTTACTAATCCTAATCCTATCCTAAGCCTAATCGAAATATCTGTCATAGGAAGCAGGAATCCAATGCTTAATGGGTTACAAACACAGCTACATGGAAACTCAGATCAAATAAAAAGTTAAGATGGAACTTCGCGAACAAAGAAGTGAGGCCGGCTAAAACTACGCCTAACCGTGTACAACACACAATTACACGCACTCAGGTATTAGTTAACTGCGCCTTATCTTGTCAGTCGAGCTTTCGATAGCTCGATAGCTCGACTTACAAGATAAGGCGTAGTTACGGTATACGTGTGTGCGTGTAATTGTGTATTGTACACGGTTAGGCGTAGTTTTAGCCGGCCTCACTTCTTTGTTCGCAAAGTCCCATCTTAACTTTTTATTTGATCTGAGCATGGAAAGCAATAATTTAATAAAATTATTTCAACTGCGAGTTCAAAGGTGGCATACAAAACGATATCTCCTTTGAATTCCACTCCGTCGCACGTGCAAACTGCATTTGCGAATGTTGCCATTACTCAAGAACATTCAGCAGTCAAAATGAACTACAATATTAAATCGGGAGATAATTCATATCATGGTCATTATTTGTGCAGTCGTTAGAATTGCTATTAAATGCATTATCTGTTTCTTCATTCTTCACAAATAATTGCCGATTTGGATTTAAATAAAACCACTGAAATGTAGGTATTGTAAAATTAAATGTATATGTTGTGTTTTTTTGCTTCCATTCTCAGTTTGAGTTTATATTTTTTATTTACTTCACTTCGCATCAACCTTGGTAAAAACCAACCCAGTTTCATAAATCAAGCGTTTTAAAGCGGGATTGTGTTACCATAATTAGCTCTGGACAACAAAGAACCAAGCCCATAACAGATAGATTCCATTAGTTGCATATTTAGGCAAAAATATGGCTCTAAATGGCGTCTACCAATTAGCCAAATTGATACCTAATTATGGTAAATGTTTCTACTTCGGGCTGTAAATTACACCTGGAAAATGAGGACTTGGGGCAGGATGGAACTAATTTGAATTGAAGAGGATCTGCACGCGATGCTTGTCTGTTATTTATGTTGTTATTTTCGTACTCAAATAATCTATTTAAGAATAGCTCAGAAAGTTTAGAAAAGTCCAATATTGATAGTAACGAGCTAGTCAGGCAAGGTTGTCTCGAAGAGAGTTTCTGCCAATCAAAATTGTGTATGTTCTTGATTGAATGTTTATATTTAATATCTCAGTCGGTTAAACTTTAGGTTTGTTATGTTTTTGTAAGAAGAGTTAAACAATAATAACCAAGAAGACCGTTAAAATATTACTAAACGCATCTCTTGATTCGTATGGTCACAAATCTAAGCGGTTAGTTAGTTACTTTTTTATTACTAAAATGCTTTCAAAATCTTAACACATTGACCCATAAACAACTTGATTTATTTTAAAATAAACTTTTTTAAACTTGTTGATCAGTCCTTGAAGTCGGCAAAAACAAATTGAGCATGTAATGACTCACAAATACTCAATTAATAAGTTCACAGTTAATAAACAAATAAAACTTCTATAAATCAGTTTAATAGTTTTGCCATGACAACAAACTTGAGTACTATAGTAGTGAATAAAATAGCGATACTAAGAAATAAAATTCCGGAAGTTTGTAAGACTTGAGAAACAGTCTGCTCCTCTTTGGCGACCCGCCAACCTTAAGCAACTCATGTGTAATGGGTAAACAAAGATCCATTACATAGTTACTGAAATAATCAGCGTTCATTGATCTCCTAGTGCACTATTATTTAGCGTGATTTATTTTATGTCTGGGCTTAAGTATGAAGTTTTGGGTAGGTTTGAGAAATTGCAGTCTCACAGTTCGCTGAACTACGTGGATGATTATTTTAGCACTGTTTTACTCAAAAATCTCGTTTTTTTTCTGTGGGGATTCGTAAACGATGACGCAGCGATTGTATACAATAATATACATGTGTATCAAATGATTCTGTTCAATTTCATGCTGCATAAACTTGAGTCTCCCTAAGCTAAGCGTTATGACTTGAGAGTCGGCAATTCTATCTTGGAATCATAAACTTACCATGTCATGTATTTTGGTCCTGAACGATATTTAAGTCCTTCGAGTCGGACCTTTAATTTATTAAAACCTTACTTTCGTAAAAGCCAAAAAGCTTATAGCTTTTTGTCCATGAACCGCTAATAAATTGTTTATTTTAAAACCTCGACTTCGCAAAAGACCTTTTAAGAGTCAACCATTTTAAATTTAGTTCTCGCTGTTATACCGTGCTCTTTTAACGGTTTTGGCCGATGGCTTTGTATACTGATTTTTCAATACTCAGAATCTGGCTAACCACAATGTTCGCTTTTTATAACAACAGACTAAATATAAAATATAGTATCAAGGATCTATGACGAATTATCGGAACCCGTCTGAACAGTGGTTTCGAACTACCTATGCAGTACATATACTCGTATGTACTAGTACTGGTTCGATGAAAATATCAATCAGTTGTTTTTATCCCTGTTGTTAGAATATTTTTGCATTAAGATTGCACTGTGTGCTGTTTGCCTGTTAGTCATTTATTTATAAGTTTAATGCGCTTTTATTATCAGTGGGTTTCTTCAATTGCGTCCAAGTCTGTTCGTTTATAAATAAAAGTGAATTCAATGGTTACAATAAAAACAAAACTAAGAGGATACTGAATACGGCTTTTGCTTGGGCATGGGCTCTTTCTATCGTCGTATTTAATTCATTTTGTAGTTAGTTCGTTTCTACCTTTGCATGTTGTAATTTTTCCTATCCTATGACTAACCAGACTTGGACTTAACCAATAAATCAAGTGTCTGGTGCTCCCGGATTGCTCTTGATTTGTTAGTAATCAGGACCAATATTGAAAAGAAGATTCCACAGATTAGTTATTTTTTTTGGCTTATTATCAGTCCACAGACTGACAAAATGTCAGGTGGTCAAAAAAGGTGTTTATAAAATTTGAATCTATAAATAAAAGTTTGTTACACGCCTTCTATTTTAATACATTAACCTTGTCATTCCAGCAACTGTCATTAAGTTGACCCTTGTGATAAATAATACGTTTTGACATACAACTGATATGTAGCAGGAAATTAAAACAAATAATTTAGGTTAATCAATTAATCAACCATTAATCCCAAAGGATTATCAGAGATACAATTGCTGTTACTTTAAAAATAAGGAAACCTTTTTGTCGAAATAAATATAAAATTATAAATACTGAGTTGTAACAATGAATTCTATTACTGAATCACTACATTTTCCTTATTTTTTGTAATTTTGACTGATAGTTTAACTAGTAAGTACCTATTTCCCTATAAAATACTGTGGTTCATTGACGGAACTGATCTTTCTTCTATTTGTTTACCAAGCTTTTTTACTGAACTACTGGCGTAGATAAGTGCAAATTATGTACCATAATCTCAAAAAACGCTGTTCAAAATCATATTTTTTTATAGAAACACGTTATAGACAAACTTGTTAACGCGACTAGGTTGTGAGAGAGGGACGCTGCATTTCAGGTTATAAAGCGCCATCCCTGTCTCACAACCTAAGAATGATTAAGACGTTGAAGTAAAGGCCCTGGGATATTTTAAAAACCTCTTCAATATGTTATTATTGCTCCATTAAATGAAATGAACATGAATTACTTTTAATTATTTAGCTTCTTGAATCCAGTTCTTAAAAAAAGGTTGATTGATATCTTAGCTCACAACTAACAAGAAATATTTTACGAAGTTCACAAACATGAACATCATTTGCTTCGTCAAAACGAATGAAAACTTTAATTTTATGATTTATCTACTAGTAATAATCATAATTATACTAGCTTTCACCCGCAGCTTCGTACACGTGATTTTAATAAAGGACTACGGAATAATTTAGCTATCTATCAATGAAAGAAAAACATTATTTCTGGAGATAAACCCTTACATATACAATCACAAAGTTAAAACAATAACCTCTTTACAATATCAATAGGTAAGTTTTGCTAATTACCTCTGATACCTTGTCCTTTATAAACTTTCCTAGTTGACTAAACCTGATGTGATAAAACTTGTGAGTAAAGTTAAGTCCCAAGTGAAATATTTTTAGAGATTAACAGTGAATTGATAAGATTTAAACTTTTAAAGGAATCAGACAGTCCATTACTCTAGTTTTATATCGTGGGCGTTTGTTTACACTTCAAACTTTAGAGGTCAAATGAATTAGTAAGTAATTACGTATCTGCGAAGTTATGTGGATTTACGCAAAATGGCACGTTTGTTCTTGCAATAATTAGCGTCCAAAGTTAGAACAATGGACCGCCATTAAAATTGTATAATAAGTACGAAATTTTATCCGATGGCAATATGAATGAAATATAAGTTTTTGCACTGAAGGATTCGAGGATTCGACTATTAGGACCAAAATTTGGAGTCAGTTACTCCAAATTTTGGTCCTAATAGGCGGATCCCCGACAGAGGATCCGACTACTACTTGAAGACCATTTTCATATTAAAGTGCATTTCCTTATGCAATAAAACACTACTTAAAATTATTGTTGCAACTCATTAGAATTTCAGATACGTTGCTCAGCGTTGCTTATTGCTTATATGATCAAAGACTATCGCAACGTTATGTATGTTTATGCTTTATGTGGCTTAAAGTTCATAATACACGCGTAGATACCCTGTCAAGGCGAGAACTTTAATCCTGAACATGTCGTTACATTCGACTGAGATAAACTAGGACATCGGTACTCTTCCGTGGTAAGAGTTATGATGCGGTCTAGCTGCCATATTTTGATCTTCGCCGCTAAGTCATGAAAATATTCAAGTGCACCAGATTTAGACGATAATTTTAATTGGAGTAAAAAACGTGTAACCGTAGCTTTTAGTTTAGTGAATGGCAGCAAACTCCTAGCTTCAATGTAGATCAATATCTGACTACTGGCCTTGTCCGAACGCATGGTAAATAGCGGCAATTTAAAACAAGTATGATTTACTTGAGTTTAATGTGTTCTCAATGTCTCAGTAACTGCCAATAAATATGGCGGCACGAAATGTTTAAGTGGTGTTGGTGTCAAGTTGATATGTAATACGTATGATCACATGGAGTGGTTATTAAAAAAACATTGAAGTCAGATAAAAAGATCCAATACGACGTTTTATAATAATTTGAAATCTCTGATTTTGTATGAGCAGTCAAGAAGGACCGTCAAACACTGTTCTAATTTTGAACAGCGAAGATGTCAGATGGAAAGCATTTCTAAATTTGAAACTGCGTAGCGTCTGAGCCATGCTGTGTTGCCATGTACCAGAAGTGCATTCACACGGGTGTTTGCGAAGCTTGTTATAACTTTCCATAAAATATAAATTAATTGGTGCTTTGAATTTCTGTATTTAGACGAACCTGCCTTTGTTAATTGTGTTAGCGCAGGTGTGTATTGAAATTAAACAAGCCCCAGTTATAATGCGTTCAACTTTGTTACACTTAATATAGGTAGTCTGATTCTGCCGAATGATGAAAATAAGCCGCTTGTTTATTATTTTAAATTTAAAACTTCCGTGCGCCGCACGGTGGGCTGAAAATCGGCTTTCATAGACATAGCGATTTCAATTTGCAAGTGCCGGATTTTTTGCCGGATATCGCTTCTATTAGTTATTACTATATTCAAAAATGACACCAGAGTTAATTCTGCACCAAAACGAAGGAATTATAATTTTTTTAAGAAAAATTTGTATGGAGCTGGTATTAAAAAGTTAATTATCTCGTAAACAGCAAGGAAAACCGTAATATCCTTACAGGTGGTTATAGTACTAATTATTTATGATTTTTTGACATATGTCATATAACGGTTATCGCTGCTAATTTTTTTTTAAAAATCGTCAAAATATTTTTATTTATTTTTACATATGAAACGGTTCCTTTTAGTGACTTAATTAAGAACATTGTTAATTATGAAGAATGTTATTTACCCAAATATTAAAAATATATAAAACAAGAAAAATATTTTAAAAAATAGCAAAAATAGAAAAAAAAAAACAAATATTATACATTTTCCTTATCACTGTCGTTCTCGGACTCCAATTCTGAGTCAGAATCTAGATTGGATATATCTAAAAACTCGAACTCAAAGTGAGTTCGAGTTTTCAGTTCGACCTGAAACTGAATTTTTGCGAGAGTTTCAGCAAAAAAGCTCTGCTTTCTCTTGGCATCTCGCTTAGGCCTTTGTGCACTTAGGAAAGGATCCGAAGAAACAACAAGCATATTTAAGATATCTTGATTAGAATCTTGCCTACTTCTTTTCCGCAAATGATATTCCCGGAACCTCCTAAAATCTCTGTTTCGAGACTCTGAGGCTTCTTCCAAGAGAGTCCGAAATTGCACAATATAAGTTTTCTCGATTATATCAGCCTCGTGTATTAATAATTTATGTACGGTTGACGACATGTAGTACCAGTCATACAATTCCACATACTTTTCTGCTGTTTTGCGGGCAAAATCTTTAAATTTTATTCTCGCCTATCAATCTCGATCTTCTCGCCAAATGTTATCGCTTGCAAATATTTTAATAAGATCTTCGTCCAACCCGGTAATAGCTGCAGTTTTATTGGGATACTCGAAAAACTTTCTAGCGGTATTCACGCCATTGGTAGTTCCCGAGCCTTGTTTCTCAACATCAATCACCAGATTGAGCTGAACTTGAATTTATTTTGAATACATTTTTTATTTCATTAATTCTCGCTGCTCACCGTTTGAAGTCGAGCCTATACGCAATATGTAACAGACATTCCATACAATTTATACGTGCGTGTAGGGATGATAAGCCAAATTTGTATATGTCAGCACACACAGTCTTTGATGTTACAACATCTAAGCGGTTCATTCCCGTAGGTTTTGCTAAGCACAGGTAGCACGATGGATTTGATCTGGCATCAGAAAGGTACGTGCAGACTTTGGTGTCGATCACTGTCATAATTAGTTGATGAGTCACCATGTTATTATTATGTACTGCACTCTGTGGGGATAAAGGCCCGAATTTCATCATCCATTTGTTTTTTGAGACCGATGACAACTGCTTCGCTCTCCTTTACAAAAGTTAACTGAACTGGGCGTCAATACAAAGTTGAGCATGGTTTTCGGTTCATACAGTATTATCTCCATCTGTCAGTTTTAGTGGCACCAAGGAGGTCATGAAAATGCTTGCATCATCTTGCTCACCCTCCATTTTCTGCTTGTATCGGCTTTGGTTGGAAGCACCATCAAATCCCCACTTGGATATACGCTTTAGCTGCTTATTTTGCACATCGGCATTGTCAGAAAGACTTTGAAGGATCCTCGTCACCGTGATGTCAAGTAAAGCTTAAAGTGTAATCCTAGCCGAGGAATCCGTAACTGACACTGAATGCTTTGGGGGGTAGCAATCAAGCTTAGTTTGTTGCACTTTATAGTAGGATGGATCCATAGCACCTTCCCGAATGGCAGCCTCTCGCAAAGTAATATATTGCCACTTTGACAGTTTTAGTGAAAGGAGCAATCCAGCGCTTTCTCTGCTCTAAATATGACTGTTTTTACTGATGTCTTAAGCGTTTCTTTAATTTTAATAACTGCTTCAGGCTTTTTCAACATGTATTCGATCACAGATGCCATATCCTCATGCCCTTCTTTTAAACGCGCTGTAGCTGCATATGCCAATTCACTGGAGTCTTCGCCTGTATGATCATCAGATCTTCTCTTTTTCTGTTTACTTTCCAAATCTTCGAATGGTTTTCGAGACCTTTTTGTCATTGTTCCAACGGATGATGATGGCTTTAATTGAAAGTCTGATTGTGCTCTTGGTATCTCATCAATAATTCATTCTAGATTAACTAAAGTTTGCACACAACTTGGCCAATTAATATTTGCTTGCAGCCAATTTCCGTACAGTCTTCTGAAGTTATCAAGGAATCGGTTAGATTTCATCCACCTCTGTAAAGCAGAAAGGCTCACTTCATGATTAAATGAAGTACTCTCACTTTTTAGAAGACAAACAAATCTAAACTGGTGATTAAACTTTCCATCTTAAGATTTTATAGTCACAGAGCAAAAAAATTGTGTTAGCAGTTGCACAGATGTGATCAATCTAAATTATTAATTAAAATTTTAGCCCTTTTATTGCAAAACGTCGATAATTAGTTAACTACCCTCATTAGAGTTTTGAAAGATGAGCTAATAAAACATTATAATCGTCAAAAAAAAACTTAGAACTCTTAACACAACTAATCAACAAATTAGCTTACTTATCAGAAATCATTAACAATCATTTAATCACCTTTTCAGACTTCAGACAGTTACAAACAATACCACTTACTTGGTACCAAAATACCAAATAAACATATGTTTTTACAAATTTTAAAACTCATTTTGTATTGATACATAGGTATCTAGCTCAAACATAGTTGTGTAAGTGTGGATGTACGCTAAACCTCTGACTAATCCTTCGGGAATATAAGGATGATGCTATTTTATGTTACGTGTTATTAAAAGTCTGTGTTCCTCAACTTAAACACTAAAAGGAACCGTTTCATATGTAAAAATAAATAAAAATATTTTGACGATTTTTAAAAAAAAATTAGCAGCGATAACCGTTATATGACATATGTCAAAAAATCATAAATAATTAGTACTATAACCACCTGTAAGGATATTACGGTTTTCCTTGCTGTTTACGAGATAATTAACTTTTTAATACCAGCTCCATACAAATTTTTCTTAAAAAAATTATAATTCCTTCGTTTTGGTGCAGAATTAACTCTGGTGTCATTTTTGAATATAGTAATAACTAATAGAAGCGATATCCGGCAAAAAATCCGGCACTTGCAAATTGAAATCGCTATGTCTATGAAAGCCGATTTTCAGCCCACCGTGCGCCGCCGCGGTATTTTTATTAGTATTTTTATAAATTTGTTTTTTTAATTGAATTATGTTTTTATTGCTGTTAAATCGGTATTTATACAGTTTCGTATCCGTTATGCTTATAAATTGTGTTCAAAATTTTGAAAAACTTTAAAGTCTAAGCACAGTTTTAAAGATAATATTTATACTGTGCTCTATGCATTTAAAATATTTTGAAATGAGAGGTTCAATAACTTGATATTCCTAAATATACTTTGTGGAAAAGCAAGTTATATAAAAAAGAAACAAAAAATTAAAACCGGCAGATGCTCCACAAACTGTTTATATCTAAAGGTGCAAATGTTCTCAGATGACATGGGTACCCTAAAAAAATAAGCAAACAACCAAGCAGAACAGCTTTCGGCAAAGCTTCGTAGATGTGAAAGGGACGGAAGAAGTGCAGATGCGAGTGTTGCAACACCGACCCGTTATCTTTCTAAACGGACTGACGAAATTAGTGTACGATTTAAAGGCAGCTGCCTCCGAAGGCCTTAAAGCAATCAAGAACTGTTGTGTTCCTTTCCAAATTTAAAAATGCTGTATAAATGCTCTACGTTTCATGATTTTGCTAGAGTTCAATAAAGTCTACCCGTATATTTTGTCACATCAAAAGCTGTCATACAAAAGTGGTAAATTGTTTTCAGGTACAAAACATTAATGAATATGAAATTATTATAATTATGAAGATTGCAAAGATTGTCTTAAGAGCAACATAATTATTTTATGCTGATAGTGTACCTTGTTATACAGTTAATAAAGTCGTAAGTAAATCGCGACGATTTGATGTGGACATAATTGAATATCAGATAGAAGTACCTATTATATTGACCCGTTAACGCTAACGTAACGTAATTGCAATAACATACTAAAAATAGCGCTTCTTTATGTACACTTGGCTTTTATCTCAATCCCTTTAGTCTTTTTAAAAACAAAGATTTGATGTTTTTATAAAATGCTCGGCACTTTAGATTTGTGGCCGTTTAATAGCGGTAGACTAGCCCCCTATTACTGATTGCTGCAAGCTAATAACATGCTGGCGAAATATGATTGTACACAAGTACATCTCTGTCATCGAGGATACATCGATAAAGGTATGACGGTAGGTAGGTTTTTTTTTATGAATTCAGTGAATTGCAAATATTTCACCAATACAAAGATGCATTAATCTAGCTTAAAGTAGTCTTTTTATTATCCCGCAGGATAACTGGAATCCTTACTTTGCTTATGGACTCAATAATATCTTAAATACTTGCCCTACTTTTTAGTTTGAAATCTAGGGTACCGTTCGCATCAAAATTCTACGCATTTTAAATTCCGTTTATTACATAAACAAAAACCGGTTAGCGCGAGTTCTTCGCGGAAATTATGTGTTGACAAAAACTAGTGGCCATGACAGTGTAAACTGTTATTTTAAACATGGAACAGTGACATTGTGGTGCCACCTGTAGTGTTTTGCGGGAACTTAAGTTTGCGTTGTTTGAAACCGGGTTTTATCAAAGATAACGAGGGCAGAGGGTGAATACTCGTATCACATGATTACGTCACTTCCGAGAAAGAAGGCAAATTACCAACTTCCAAAATAACGGACAAAAGTGCTTTATAATTGTTACCTATTAGATAAGAATACTTAAAGCAGACGGAAATCCTGTTGACCCTTTAAGATGAGATGATAATACTCAATATGTATTAAATATGTCTCGTTCCAAGATTAATGTATATGTTTTTTTTATATTAAATGTGTAAATGAGTCTGTCCAGGACGACTTAATAAACATACAATATAACGGACACAAAGCCGTCCAAGACCGTGTTGGTTGGCTCTTTGGGGGAGGCCTACGTTCAGCAGTGGATAGCTATAGGCCTATGTGATGATAATGATGAAAGCACACCTAAATCAAAACAAATATCTGTCGATCACAAAAGTGGAAAATTTGTCCCGACTGGAATCAATGCCACTTAGTAGCGAGGCTAGAACGTGTAGTCGGATGTTTTATTTTTCCTGGTTTCGCATAGATATCTGCAACAAACAATGCAATTCCGGGACATACGTGTAGGCTAGACTGATAAGTTATATCAGTGTTTCCCGGAGTTATGCGGACCTTGGGTAATGCTTTATTGTATTGTGTCATGTTTATTTTCTGTCTATAAACTATGGAAAAATATAAAACAAACGCGGTGACGTTATATTTTGCAGTTTTGCTTACAATTTTATCAGTAACCAGTAGCGGTACAATCCAGATTGCTATTGCACATCTCTACCGCTCCTTAGATGGTAAAACGGAAAACTAAAACTTCAAATATGACAAACTTTTAGTCGGGTTAACATATTTTAAGTTTTATTTTTTAGTAATGTTAATGCGTTAAGATTAATTATCGAAAAAATATTGTGACGATTGTCTTACTTACTTAGAATTAAGAATATTTTACGTCAAATGATACAACACATTCTTAACATAGTGAATTCTCCTGCACCTTTTTCCTCTAAGGAACTTAGTGGAGAAGAAACATTCTTCAGTAACATTATTTTAGTATTGTTGAGTAGAACAATACGGTAGACATCTTTGGAAGTTGGGATATCAAAGTTCAGCAGTGATCGATTATCTCATTATCAAATTTGGTTTCTGATCATGATATTGTCCTTTGAAATTCTTCTTCGTGTCGAAGGTACGTTTTTTTTTTTCTAATTTTAGTTTGGTTATATCCTCTTTGCCCAAAACTTAGCCACCTCTAAAGCATTGTCAGTGGCAGCGCAGAGGTCGTCTTTACTACAGGTTTCAGGGCATAGAGGACAGGATAGGAGGTGAGCCATAGTTTGCGACACAGCTCCACATCCGCACCCTGAAGCCGTACGTACCGATCTTTCTCCTTTGAAATGCCAAGTACATAGTCAATATGGTATATCGGGCTATTTTCCGCAACTCCACGACTTAGCGCGTATTTACTATAAGCTTTGCTCAGTATTATCCAAAACTACGCCATAATAATAATAAGCATTTTAAGCCACTGGATGAATGTGTCCTTTGGAATAATGTCTAATAATCTAATAATTCGGAGTAAATACTTTGATAGCCAAGGTTGGAGAGGCACCAAAAGAATGAGAATGATCGAATAACCTTTGTTAGTAATTTAACGCTATATCATCCAACGTTTACACGGCTCGTTAACTTATTTCTCGGGACATTCGTCAAGTAGAAACTGTTTTAGAATTATAGGTTCTTGTCACGCAATTTATCCTGCGCTTGACCGGTTTCTGACAGCTCAAAGAATCAGTGAACTTTTATAATTGATGCCAAGTTCTGTTCCTACGTTATTTGGTTTTGATGTGGGTCTTTTCTGGAGGGATCTTGCTTTGTTACGTAGATTAGCGACCGATGAAGAAGTTTACACGAAGAAATGAGGATACTTTAATGAAAATTATATTGTCCTTCTTGTAAATTTCCATGTGGCTTCCTTCATCCTTCATATTTCTAAAGAACTCGGGTTTTTTGTTGTTGTGATGTATCACTTTTAATAGCAAATAGTTCGAGGTCGAAGAAACGCAATAACAAGCCTGACAAACGGACATCTTGGGAATCCTAACTGCGGGGTCGCTGACTCCTTTTGCAATAAAAAACAACATAATAAACTTTAAGGGAATGTTTATATGATTCATAATAGCGTAAACAAATTTGACAGCCTATACTTCATTTGGAAATGTTTCAGAAATGTTCGTATTCCTTTTCATTTACGATCATTTTACTGCCGAACCGTACTTTTGTCCGGGTATGTTAATTAACTGAATACCTGTTTTAGTACGCTCTAAACCTGAATTTAGTTTAACTTTTTTTACATTCAACTACTACTGAAGTAGTATAAATTGGGCCTGGTTGTTGCAGCAACTACTATTCAGGGATAGTTATCAAGGGATAACTCCTGGGATTTAAAAGGGGTTTTGTAGAGTCAGGCAGGGTTAAATAAACAAATACTCCATAGCTACACTAGCTACACTAATTGGAACACGTAACCAGTCTAATAACTGAGTTAAAATGTTCCTAAATCTTAAATTGAGTATTTCCCCTTCAGTATCAGACTTCGGCCCTTGCTAGTATCTTGTTTTATCGAGACTAGGACAGAGGAAGTCTCAATTTAACGCAAACCGGCGCGTTCTGCCGAGCAGCCACGCCCGTATTCTTCGCAAAGTTTGAATTAACTAGACAATTCGATGGCACAGATTTAAGTTCATTGTCTTCAGTTAAGCCAATCTGAATCATTGTAGCTCTACGCTGCATGAATTACTGTAACTACCTAGTTACTAATTTATTTTTATAATCCATCATGATTGTATTTCAGCTGAGACAAATGCAGTAAGTTTCTCTAGGAGTGAAAAATTGAATTCATACTACAAGATTTTTTATGTTAAAATGATACAAATAAATATTCAGTCTGAATATTGATAAAAGAATAAATTTTGTTGAAAATGTAGAACATACTCGTACATAACTGTCATGAAAATTTTATGAGTTCAGTTCAGAATATTTACCGAATATATGTGGCTAGTATGTTGCTTACATTGTAAATTCATTACCATTTGTCCAAGGTTAATGCCGATTGCCAGATTATGATCACGAAAGCCAAAACCACTAAGTTTAATTAAGGTCTAAGCAAGTAAGTGTATGAATTTACTATTTAAATTAAACGTCGAATACTTAATTACAAACACTAATTAAGAAAATTCCATGCCAACTGAATCGATAAAGAATTTGATTCTTACATCTTACGATGTGAACAAACTTCTTTGATTCTTTAAAAATTATGGAGGATCAGTCCCACAACAGAAATTACTATGTAGAATAATGTAGATGGATCAAAGCCCAAACCCCAGACCATTATCGTAATCATTTCATTCATGGTTAAAGATAACTTTTTCGATTGTCGATCCCATTTAAAAATTACTGCATTTTGAAGCAATTGAGCAATTCGGTACAAAAAAAAAGGCTATTGTGTTTATTGATTTCCTAGGTCCAAGTATATCGGACACTGTGATTGATTCACGTGGCGTTAGGTAAGAATGCACGCTCGCGTAACAGTTAAGTAATGCAGAATCAAGTTAACAATCAAGTTAACTGCAGTCGAAACGGCATTACAATTTAGCCTTTAAAAGGAATTCAGAAATTAGTTCCAGATGTTTTTATGTCAACGCTACCTAGTTTTAGTTTGAGAGATGGTAAAGTTATTTAGTTGGCGCTCTTAAGCTCTAGACAAACGGACTGCATTTCAACTGCAATAAAACTGCAAACCAAAGGTGCAGTCCGATTGCAATTGCAGTCGGCGTGCAATCGTGTGAACTGTGACTGCACGTTTGTTTTGCAGTTCTATTGCAGTCATGTCAACTGCATCCGAACTGCAATTTGCAGTTGGATTGCAGTTGAAATGCAGTCCGTCTGTTTAGAGCCTTAGGGGAAGGCTGTGTTCAGTAGTGGAGGCAATAGGCTGATATGATGATGATGATGATGATGATAGTTATTTAACTTAGCGAAAGGTCCTGAAAGTTCTTCCAGTATGAAGTACTTAGTATGCAACAAATTGATGAATACAAAGTAAATATATGATAGGATACATGGCAGTAACAGAAAAAAATGTTGTGCTAATCGATAATAATGACGTTTTGTGTCCAAAAATCTTGAGTATCTGGACGCAGATGTACACATATCGCTTAACCATAGTATAAAGGTCGCCAAGGCATTGCACAACGATCATCTGAACTCCAGATGGCGATACCGCAAATTGAGGAGAAAGCCAATCTTGTTCGCCATTTTATGGGTTATCGTCTTCATCTGCAATTATGAACATTATGACATGATTCAGATGTTTTTGGAATAAAACATGACATACCATCACGCCTGTTTCCCGACGGGTTAAGCAGAGGTGTACTGTTGTCATGTTTAGCCACATTATTTGCGTTTTGAGCTGTTACTGAGACATGAAAAAAAAACAGTACTTACACTGCTTTACTTGAGAATCTAACCTTAAACTGAACACTCACGCTTGCGGTCACTAATACATACTTCCCAACGAGGCAATCATTTTTAAAACATTTAAATATATTTTTCAATAAATACAAAATACAGCTGCTGCGTTCGGCACAGCTAGTTAAATTTTAATTAAAACAAAAGTTCTCGCATGCAGTCTTCCTGCCAGGTGTATATCTGTGATGATAAGGAGATCAAGGAGTTCTCCACCTGTTGTGCTTAAGGCCCTGGATGACGTCATGCGTCAAGGGCGAATATTATGGAAAGAAAAACATTCGTCTTTATTGCGTGGGCCTTTGTAAACTAAAGATTTTCGGTTTCTTGAGGTTTCTTAAAAACTTCTTCAATCGGTGCACGTTCGATGCGTGCGTTTACGAGCTAAAGAGCGCATCTTTAGCTCATAAACGCACGCATCGAACGTGCACCGATTCATAAATTAATGACAGTTTATAAATTATCAACAGCTCAAATGTCTTGGAGTTCACGGATTGACAGAAGAATGTCTGAGTATTGTTCTAAATTTAGGACATTGGCGTCACCTAGTACAATAACGGACAATTCTTGTTAGAACGATAAGCTACAAATATAAAACGACAGAATAACTGATTCGTATTTTATGTTACATTTCTAGTCAACCGAAGTCTTTATCACCGTAATAAATTACCATAACGAACGGGAATATTAAAAGAAATTAAATTGTTTGAAACATCAGTTTATGTAAACATTCTTATTTTGTTGAAACTTATGTTAGTTTATAAATCAAATAAATTAAATAATGATATTTGATACATGATATTTATTTCTGTAAATAGATCCTTTATTGACAGTTTCACAAGTCGATGTTTTACATTTTTTAAACTGGATGTCGCAATTTATTTCCGTAAATAGACACTCATTGTTTTAATTTTTTTAATTCGCCGGCATTCCCTATCTGACGGTATCATAGAAGAATATGCCGAACAGAGAATCATGGTCTATTTTTATGTCCGGACAATAGTAATATTATCAGATATGCTACTTTTACAATATAGGACAATATTTGAATCTTAGGCCTTTTGAAGACAGAGCCATAGCAGCTTTGAGCTGACGTATCTGACGGCATGTGTCTACATCAGTCATCGTTTAGTTCAGTCATCATTTAGCACCTGGCAACACTTTTAGTGCGTTTTTGAGAGTCGAAACCAGTTATAGTATGGTATAGTTATATCTACGGCTTTCGAAGGGACGAAGCTAGAGCACCACTGCGACAAAGTTCTAGTAAATAAGTGTGTAAGAATCTAATACAAGATATGACTTGAGAAAAAAATACAACCTACTTTTATTAGAGACGTCTTCACAATCACATATATAAACTCAACTACACATCATTCGTATCTCAACAATGTATCCCAATCGCTAGCCAGTTCATTACCACACAAATATTCACAGGTGCTTATGCTCTATTGTGCGACGACAATAGTGTTAAGTGCCACAACACTCACGGCATTGCCTACTTTGGAGTAACAATAGTCGTCGCTAACGACATCTCTTGACTCTTCATCCATTGATTCTTTTATTTGTGGAATCTCCATGACTGCAGTTTCATACCTTCAATGTACGTACAGATACATTGCTCGACTCGTATCTAATGTCCCGCATAGAGATTGAGGTTAAAATAGAGCGTAAACGACACAAAGGGTTCCTACTCTACTACGAACCTTTTTAAAAGTCTAAGGAAATCAAAGTATTTGAAGATTCAATAACAAGTTTCCAAATATGGTTGTCATATCATACTAAGTATTGTAATGTTGATCACGTAAGTATGGTGTGATTGGATTTTATTGGATGGGCCGACATGATCTGATTGTTGGAGCACCGGAATTTAGACGCCATTTGATGACTGGCGGCGCATGAGTTGTTCGTTATAAATAAAACGATCGAAATGTTTTTATAAGCTGTATAACGGAAAGTTAAATTTGAAGTATATTTTGGTAGTTAAGATTCCTAAAAACGGAGGCCATTTCTATTTAATTATAACATAACATACCATCACGCCTGTATTCCCCGAAGGGTTAGGCAGAGGTGTACTAAATGTACACCCACATTTCGCCGGTATGTTTAGGTCCCATGTAATACATCACATCCTGTTATCGGCATTATGTACCAGCAAATTATGATAAAACAATATATTTTAAAAGAGTGTCTATGGAGTTTCTTGCCGGATTCTTCTCCATGAGATCAACTTTTTGGAACCGTGCAACTAGAGTCAATAACGTTTCATAAACGCTTGTGAAAGCTTATTTGAAATAAAAACATTTGATTTGATTTGATTTGAATAAGGGGCGAGCCTATTGCCATTAACCGGGCACAAATACAGACTACGAGCTGCTACTGAGAATTTCATAGAAAAACTCAATAACACTGCTCGACCTGGGAATCGAACCCGGGAGCTCTAGCGTAGCAGTCGCGCTTGGGACCACTAGACCAACAAGGCAGTCATTTAATTATTCGCTCATTATAATGAGCGAAGACTTTAATTGCAGTATTTAGTTAGGTTGACCACAACCCACAAATATAACTGAATAGTATGAGACACAAGGGATTTCCAAAACAAAGTACTCACATAATTACTTTTGAGCGTGTGTCGTTACTGTTACAAATATGGCGTGTTCCTAGCTTGCACACTTGTTTCATTTTAAACAGTTCATTAGAGGTGGAGGTAGTTTTTATCAGCTTGAAAAGTCTTGAATGTGTTAGAAATATTAATGAATGGTTGTTCATGTTCCACCAATAAGCTCCTCCGGAACAATGGTTAACCACTGAGTGCTAATCATGGACGTATCCGACATGTTATCCGGTCATTTAAATTCAAGCATGAGTAATTCGCGAAAGTGTATTATAATGCCCGGCACAGACGGTTAAGCATCGGCAATTGGACATTAAATCACTTAACGGAAGTAGAAATAAAGAAATATGCTACTAAGGACCAGCTCACAGTAAAAAAAAGACCAATTTTTTAATCTATATTATCACATTCGCGCCATGAAATAATTTTCTCATCGGTTTTTTATCATGCTGATACTATACCTGGGTCGATATAATGTGACGACTAAATTATGTCGCAGTAAACATGTTAGCATGCTATGGATTTGCATTCATGTATTCTTCAGTCTGCCGCAAAACTAAAAGTAATGCAATTCTTCTAGAAGAATATGGAAAATTCACCATTTAAAAGTTTTTTGCTATCTAAAACAGCATTTAATAAATGGTCGTCACCAAAAATCATCTTCAGATTTTTGGTGATATCATGCATCAGTGTGAGTGAGGTCTGGTGTTGGCCTATTTCAAGCCCTAAATGTTAGGGCTTGAAATGGGCCAACACCAGACCTCAAACCAATGTATTCTTATTGTATCCTGAATTCCTTGGTGATGTCAAAGGAATTCAGGATACAATAAGAATCAACAACACAACGCAAAAGATACAGTTATATTAATTAAAAAAAAGCACAAAACGTTTTTCGTGGTTCATTCACTCAGTACAAATTCATTCAGCTAGTATAGTGTCTTATTATTTGTGACATAAATAGTGTACATTCATTTACATTGTATTCTTATCAAAAGTACCGTGTGCACCGGCCATAAAGAAAATTGTAGGAAAGTGTACAGTCATATCACATTGTATTATATAATTTACCAGCGAAAGCAAAGTTGACTTGCTATAGAAGCAGTGGGCTGTGGCTATTTTAATGAAGTATAATTTTCACCATAGAGTTTTCCTAGCCTACTATTTATATACTTGCTTATGACATTTTTACAAACCGTACTGTAGAGTTAGACAAGTAGGCATGATTTTTTGAAGCGCCGGGGGCCGGGTTATAGACAGTCCTGGATATAGTATTCGTACCGTCGTACCTTCCCTTATCCTATAGTTACGGTGATGCGATTCGTAACATTTACCACGAAGATCGACTACAATCACTACTCACTACATAGTATAAAACAAAGTCGCTTCCGCCGTCTGTCTGGCCCTATGTATGCTTAGAACTTTAAAACTACGCAACGGATTTTGATGCGGTTTTTTTAATAGATACAAAAACGCAATCAAAGCTACATCCTTCAAAAGGGCGTTTCAGATATTTTCCTACATTGTAATTTGCTATACTTAAAATTTTATGATCATGATGTATGAAAGACGAACTAACAGAATAAAAAAAATAAGTGACAGTGCAGTACAGAAATTAGTCAAATTACTGTTATTTTACAATCCATACTTCATTCCTTACAAATATTATAAAAGCTTAAGTTTTATTCACGCATAAATCGCCGAAGCAATTTTAATGAATTTGGTATAGAGATATGTAGATTGGATTTTTAAGAAGGATTAGGCTACCTTTTGTCTCATAAAGTTTTTTACATGCAAGTGAACATACACGAAACGAATTCGGTAAGTACAATTAGCAAGAATATTTTCTTACGACACAGGTCTGTTCAGATCATAATGTGGTCATACTAGATTGTAAATGAAGAATTTATTTGTTCTACTTGAAATGTTCTATCAGCTGGTGTCCTAAAAAACGAATGCAAATAACAGTAAGACAAGGACATGTTTTAAGCTAACGTTTCACTTGAGATCTGGTTTTCGTTGGACGCAACGAGAATACTAATTTCTATTTGCTGCAATGTAGACTAGTATTTATAAAGTAATTTACTATAACAAACTGGAACATTGGTGTGAGAAGAATACCTTTAAAGACACCATGTCGTTAGACTTGGCCTTGTTAGAAAATTACCTGGGCCACGGAGTCGGAACTCAGGATATTTAGACGTCTACCTAGATCTGTTTTAGAAAAATAATTGTTCTTAGTTTTCTAACTTAAAATAAGTTCGTTTGTGGAGACCTAAGAGTTTTCGAGGCTATAAACCCTTTAAAATGGTAAGAGCAGATTCCGAAAATGATGCGATTACAAACAAACAAATTGATGCATTGAAATTAGCAAAAGTAACTCTGTCTGTTTTTTGTTTGTACGTTTTTACGCCTAAAACTATGAACTAATTTTGATGAATTTAATTATAGACATATTTTTGCTCAATGATAGTTGCTTGATTTTTGCAACTTGATCTGTGTTATCTACTCCAGGCTCTTGCAATTAAAGTGAAATTGTCTCAAACAGCTGTTCACAAGCGAAACCACAAATAATAACGGGAGATTAAGAACTCGTGCGTCTACTATTGAACGTTGAGTCAGATCCGACTAGTTATTGTCCAAACATCGTATACACACACGGATACAAAAGAGACTCAACCTTATTGTGGTTAAGGAGAATTGAATTAGATTTGTCTTCATGATGTAGTATTACAGGGCTTAATGCCTGTCCACGATTAGTTGCATTCGCGATGCAGTTACAGCTAAAAGTGGCATGTGTTGAATCAAACAGTCTCAAGTATCGTTAGGATGAGCTTGTTTTCTCTTATTAACTTGATTAGTAACACTTGTCACGGAGCTTGGGAAGGCAACTGTAACCGGATGGGTGATCGAAGTGGTCTGGTTCGTTCCTGTCATTCAAAACTACATGATATGGTTCCTTTATTTTCTTCTTTCATGGTTTAATGTGGGTTGTTACAGAATTTGCGAGTAAGCTGTATTGAATCCTACACTGCGTTTGATTATTCTTCTGTCTATCTATTTACGATAAACTCAAAAACTACTGAACGGATCTGCATGCGTGTGTGATTCATTCATTCATGGTTAGGTATATAATTTGGTAATGAAATATGTATGACGATAATTGTGTACAATTGTGCGAATTTGATAAATTATTTTTGTTTCCAAATTACTTACATCATTTTAATGCGGTTATTGTTTCCGTTGTGACGACGTTTATTTATTTGGTTCACTACAGATATGAAAGAAGTGACCATTGTTCTATCTTATCTATCTCATATTATTATTTCTATTTAGGCAATCCTTTTATAGCAGAAGTCTTGTAATTATTGTATGAGGATTGCGTTGCTCTGTCATTAGAGTTTCCACATCATCATTATCCTTAAACCAACCTCACTTTTTATTTTTGGGTGTGTGGAAACTTCTGATGAATCCTCTGCCATCTGTGGTGGCGGCGAAGTATGTTGGTCTCGTACCAAATAAAATCCTCCCTTCCCTTCCCTTCCCTTCCCTTCCCTTCCCTTCCCTTGCCCTATAAGGCACGACCATAGGATTCGCTACATATGACAGAAAACCAACTTCACATGCCAACAACCTCCCTAGCTGCCTATGGTTAAGGGTTGAACCTGAGCCAGTGCCAAGTACAATTCAGCGATTATGACTATGTAGAAGATCAGTATGTCGAAGTCCATTACCAAACCTATCCAGCTTGGGCAGTGTTGTAGACAGTGTGCCAAAAACATCCTTTTATCTAGAAAATGGAAGTAGTTCTTTTAACTACTTTCTTTTGTGTAAAGGATAATGCTGACAGAAATCTCTACTATCAGTTTACCTACTTCCATTGCCTAGTTTTTTAAACAGTCGAATGGAGGAGGTGTTTACCTCGACTGTGTATATACAACCTTATGTTACATTAAGTACTGTAAAATAAGAGACCATTCTACTCATCATCATGAACAACTTTTACTATAGGACCAACTCTAAAATCGCGAAAATAAATCAACTTTTCCATACATGTATTGGTCACTAAACTCCACAAAATAGAACAACAGATTTTTTCTTAGCTAGCAGTTCACCTATTTCTTAACCTAGATTTTTGTCTAGACTCGACCTATTCAGCTAATACGTTCCTATTTGGAGCGCGACTGATTTTGCGTAGCTTTCCCTTTGGTGGGCCGCTTATTGTAAGGATTTCGTAAGTCTGTGTCAACTGTAGGCCATAACTATGATTTAATTTATGGTCTGTGACCATTGTCTGAAACAAATGTGTAATTAAAAATGCCGATTATCCTTATCGCAGAAGTTCCAGCCAAGCAGTTCTTAGGCCATCAAGGAGCCCCCGGGCATAACCGACTTAGGAGCCCTTGGAAGAATTTTCTGATTCTTTTTATAGCTAGAAGTCTGAACTAACTCCGGCTACTTTTCTCTACAATAAAAAATTGAAAAGTCACATTCAAAAATGTTACAATAACAAAATATCGATTAAGTTTATTATATATGGCCAGTAGAATGGAGACTTCAGCGGAAAAAGCAATTATAGTCTTACATTGTTCTAAAACCTTTCCGGTGATTAAATAGAGCGTGTAGATAAGTATCGTAAAAGCACTCATTTCGCAAATACCAGACCTCATTGAAATATGCCTTACGAAACGCCACCGCGTTGATTGTAAGCGCCGCCCACGCACATCCTGCGATCTCCATTGAATCATTAACTCACCACTCAACCTGCTGCATAACGCCACCTCTTTTCGTTTGTATGTGTCATCAATCTGGCCTATGACTTCCAAATGTTTTGATTGTTAATGGTGGTGAAGTACAAAGATATTCTACCTGGAATACTGAGGCTGGTAACCTCCTCAAGCTACAGGTGTTTACAGCTTGAACTTGAATATTGTTTGTGCCTATCTAACTTTGTGCTTTTTTATGGAGATAAAATAGCAGGATTTCAGCGCTTGATGTATATTGAATGATATTTTTCCTGACTATAATATCTGTTCTGGTTAATTTCATCACTAACTCCTGGTCTACAACAGGACCTGTACCGGAGGCTTTAAACAAGCAGCCATAGTCATTAGGAGATACATACGCCCAAGCCTTTTTCCCATTGAAGTAAGCAGAAGCTATGGAACGTCATTTGCTATGATTCTTGCATACTTCTTTTGCTTCGTCCACATTCATACATGTTGTCATAAACACACGCCGGTTTCGGGTACTACGCTCCTGACCTTTCTAAAGGACCTCACGAATTAGGTCGATATATGTCTTTCTAGGGCGTCCCTCCCGGCGGCTCCACTGACATTCGCTTTATAAATCCCTTTCATTAGTCGCCTTTCATCCACTCTCCCGACATGCCAAACCCATCTCAGCATACTCCTTTCAAGTCGTCGTTTCAATCTTTTAAACCGCAACGTTATCTTATCATTGTCATTAAGCAATATCTCAAGTTACATTTAAAAAAATGTTGAGTACCGCTGCACCAACTCGTTGATTCATCCTGCGTCCGTAATCAGACGTGCACCGAATGTTGACAGGTGGCTTTGTCTAACGGTGCCGAGGAAATTCAATATGTAACTAGGTTATCACTTATGTTGGCCTAGTCTAAATCGTTAAGATAAAACCGGTGACCACAGAAATAAGTTCTTTATGATTTATTTGTTTTTTTTTGGTGATTATCTAAAAATGTTTACGGTATCTGAATGTATTGATCATGGCGGTGGCATAACTTTGTTTTGTTACTAAAGCAGTGCATGTTTTTAAAGGTCATAAGGTTATCTAGGAAAGGAATAAAAAACCCTATTTCTTTTCAGTATCTTTTAGCATATATGTTGTAGAAGCAAAACAAAATATGCGTCTCCGCCATGTATATTTTATTGATTTCCTTGTCTTATAATCGTTATTCTAAATTAAACTGCATTCTCGTTAATTTGTGGTTAATTTCTAAAACCAGTTTACCTTAAACAATTATGCCTATTAAAAAAAAATTCAAGGAAATTAGTATATTCATAATTTCATAAAATATTTTTTTCTCTCATTAGTTCACTATAATAAATTACACAAAACAAAGTAATTGATAACCCTTGATAACTTGAGAACATTGCCTCTGTTTCGCATGGTGATAAATTAAACATTGTTGTTCTTATTTATTTGTATATAGATATGAGTTGTATGACTCATGTTAGAGTAAAAAACTCGTAATAAGAAATCTTTTGTAGCATTTTAAAACAAATTCGCCCTCATTATCTTCAAGCCATTATCATCATTATCTTGTCCTATCGTGAGGTACGGGATTTTCTTGATGGGGGGACGAATTAGGGCATTGTCCACCATGCTAGCCTACACTAAAATAGGAATATTGTATCAATCGTTATTTTATCTTGCACTATGGCAACGCGATTGCCTTTTAGAACCAATTAAGTTGCAATTATAGATTTCCATAAACTGACAGATGGTCATAACTTGTGTATACTATGTTAAAGTTAATTAACATTTTGATTGAATCACGACACTTCTACCAGGAAATGTGATTTTCCTGTCCGTCAAATCGAATTCAATAATTACTGAGTACCAAATCTTTAATTCCCGTGTATAGTTGTTTATTAAATTTAATGCATGGTATAATCCATAGCAAGCGGCTCAGCGAGTAATTACTGATTAAAGTACTGAGGGAAAGAGTCCCGTTTTAAACATAAAGTAATAGATCTACGAACATAAGTTTCTCCTTCACAATAGTACGCTTAAATTTTGGAAAAAAATTAGATAGCCTCATGCTATGTAAATAGGGCATGAACTTTGTTGCATGGTTCGAAAAAGTTTGTCCTATGTCCTAGGACATTATGTTATTAGTAATGAAAAATATCAAGGATGGTGCCCATCCCAGTACCATGGCCTCATCCACTGGGACATACGGTTTTTGTTAACATTATCACAAGTCACAACACCTGAGTTCTAATAGGTCGCGAAGATGACGCGACAAAGATGATTCGTCACGCCAAACAGTACTATAATGACTAAAAGCGTCTCGTCATGAAATAAATTGACTTTGACTGCATAATACCGACTTCTTGTTGCATCTTATTTCGAAAATAATAAAACAAAAGAAGGTCATCTGTAATAAGATCTCCATAACAAAGCTTATTTTGATAACATAATGACAACTCACTAACGCCTTTGTCACATCTTAGCACCTTAGAAAAAAAAAACAACATAATGGCGGGAAAATAACTGAGTCATCCATTCATAAAATATTGCTCAACGTGTATAGTGCTGTTTATCAGAAACCAGGTGTTAAATTGTTTGTTGATAGTCATCTTTGAATCATTTATGGAGAATTGCTTACTTTGACGTAGGATTTGGCGCCATGTGAATAATTTGCGTGTTTATTCTTTCTTGTCATTGTAACTTTTACTAGTAAGGTTGCCTAATTATTTCTGATCCATCTTCCTCTTGGAAATAAATGAACTGTGTCCTCAAGAAATACAACTTGTGAGTTTAAAGAAATGAGCATTGTACTAACATTTTCATCCTGACTATTCCTGACGGCTTTCTCATTATTAAAATGAGTTCAATAATATAATGAGTCATATTATTTGTTGGCGTGGAGAAACTGTGGTCTGATTTATCACCGTTCGGCAGCAAAGTTATAGTAAATATAATACTTCGCCCCAAAGGATTATTCATTGTCGGTAATCGAAGAAAGTTGTAGCTGAAATGTGGGCTGGAGAGCTCCTCCTAATAGCTTTCATCCGAGGCATATTTCGTGCCGGGATGGCTTGACACGAAATTATAGTTTATTTATTTATCTAAAACTTTATTTTAGGAGCCCACCAATATTGTTTAATTAGGTAATTTAATTCACCGGAAACTGCAATGCATTTGAACATGAATTAGCTATAATTTTGTATTCATCGATTTATTAAACGTGACGAAGTCATTGGATTATACAGACTCGTTTTTAAAACAATACCTGCAAAGGCACGATCGGATGAAATCGTGAAGCAGTAGCAGGTACGCATCGAATTTGCATGAAGAATCGATTAAATGAGCCCAGTTGTCACACACTCGTCGTAATATCCGAGCGCAAATTGCATTTGTTCGTTTGACATGTGCATTGTGCGTTCGGAAACAATACGTCACTGTCTAAAACATTTCGTCAATGGTCTCTTTTGACCATTGCCGGCCTCGTACCTCTTACGTGTAAAACATTTTAGGAACAAAAACTAAAGTAAATGAGCCTACTTTAATGGATTAGCCGCGATAATTTGTCATTGACCGGGATTGTTTTGGAAGTTTCGAAATTAAACTGTGTTGTTTGAAAATTTAAGTCTAGTTTTTAGTTTTTCACTAATGGATTAGTTACTATTTGTTAAGTGTCTTCTTAATGCAATTCGGTTTGGATGCTACTGAAATACATTTAATAAAATTGTTACAGGCCGATGAATATCTTAAATGTACTGACATTATTGATAAACTAATATGGAGGGTCTCTTTTAGAGCAATAGAAGCCAATACTTACATATTTTTGTTAGTATTTTCGTCTGTCTGACTGCCTGTATATATGAAAATGCATCACGCAAAAACTACTGCATGGAATTGGATCCGGTTTTCACAGATGTATTTCTGGAGGTCTAACTTAATATTAAGTGCATGTTTCTTCCTAGAAACCGAATTTAAATATAAAGTGATTCCTTCTTAAACGCAATTAAAGCGCGCGCAACAGCTCGTTCTGAAATATTATTTGTTTATATTATGTATAAACATTTTAAGAATTCATAGTAGCACAATATTTACAATATTGTAGTCCAGAACGATATTACCACATTTATGTTTTTTTTGCTACTTGTTAATTATGGACAAGGTCGTCCACTTGGCCAGTTTACTTTCTCTCTTATTACGTAAATTACGACCTACAGCACTGGACACTGCACTGCGATAATGTACAGGGTTATAGTGCTCTTGTTATCAGGCATAAAATAACTACACTACATAAATTAAATGTAAGTAAAATAATGTTTGCAAATAAAATGGTGAGAGCCCTACGATTTAAAAATCGAATACAAATACTCACCTGCAAAAAAGAAATGCCAGGATGCACATGAATATAAGTACTTCACAACGTAATTCAATGATCGAAGCCAATTCAATGTGTTTTTTTTATAATTCACACAAAAAAAATATCCTTAGCATACTGATATGACAGATATTAGAGCTATAGGTACCGGCTTCTCCCACGTATGGATTTAATGTATAATGCATCAGTTTTAACGTTGACGATTCGTATTGTTTCTTATGATGACCTATGTAACGTGTATTTTCCGCAAACAAAGCAGGTTTTAAAAACTGCATTTTCCTCCATGATTCAAGTTTTGACGGAGCGACGCATACAGAACACAAATAGGTCGTAACTTTTTTTCTACCGTATTAGGCCAAGCTCGAACTGGCTTCAGAGATATATTCTCACAATGGGAGGAAGTTCACAGACCGTGCGTCATCGGGCGTAAAAAAGAAAAAAAGGCGCGAACGCATTTGATATTTTTTTAGGCAACGGCGGGGGCGCCGGGTTATTGAAAAATGCATCACGTGTTGTATTTGAAATTCGAATAGTCCAAACATAGATGTTGTTTGTTTTTAAAGATGCGTTTTATTTGCTTTGAAAAGCTGTATCTTCGTCTAATTATGGCTATGGGCGTGTATCGGTGATTATTATGCTGTTGCGGACTGAATTTAAATAAATTGGTATAAATTTGTACTTCTTTGCAACATTTCAGATTAAAATTTGGATAGTGTGCATTCCGTTCATAATAAAATGTGTGCCAATGTGAATTTATTTAAATAAATTATCATGTATCTTTGTTTGGTTTGAACAATGTAGACTACTATGAAACAAAACATAAATTCAACGTTTTAAATATTTAGGAGATCCACATTTGTTTGACTAAAAGTATTCACATTTTTAAAGTCTATAATTAGAACCATTTAATTCTTTGATATATACAATATTTCAGTCTCTATGTCAGTTTGTTTACGGAGCAACGCGTATGAATAGAGTTCTAAAAGTCGCATGTCACTGACCTGATCGAACACCCAAACAAAGTTACATTTTCATGAATTTAATCACTATGACAATGATATAGAGATGGTAATCGTGTAAACCAGCTACATTCAACAAAGGCTGTTCAGGTTGGCTGGCTGTCAAAAGTCCCGGACAATGGGCGTTTCGCGTCACACAACTGCATTGGAGGGTTACGGACCGGTGCATGTCATTAGTATGTAAAATAACCCTTGAATGCTAGCTTCGGTATACTCAGATTTTCCACCGTGAAATCAGAAACCTAATAGGATTGCCTAATATTGGGGAAAATTGTATTTTATAAGCATAGAGTCCATCTCAAGAGGTTAATAATTAGGTGTCTTCTTATACAACCAAAGCTTTCCGCCTGCAAGAACTAAGTATACGTTTCTTTTTATTTTACGGAATAAGAAGCAGCGTCGGTAGCCTAATGGCTAGGGCGTCGGACTTGCGATCATATGGTTGCCGGTTCGAACCCCACCCATTGCACTACCGACGTGAACCCACTCGTAACACAAGCATTTAGCTTAGCACGAGGGGTTAACAAGAATACTAGTAATGTGTGACCCACATTGCTAGTAAGCTTTTTTTCAAAGAAAATAATAATATACAGCCTATGTCACGAGCTTTCCATTGGTGAAAGAATTTAAAAAATCGGTAGAAGTAGAGATTACCCCCTACAACCTCACAAACCTTACCTCTTTATAATATTAGGTAGTATAGATGTGTAAAATAACCAGCATAATATCGGGAAGAAGGAAGAAGAATATCTTCTATATAAATATAGTTTTATAAAATCCGACGCAACTCCTTTTGATCCCCCTCCCTGGCTGAATTTTGGTCGAGTCGTCCTCTTGCAATTGCATCAGCTGTTTATGCAAACGTATTACTCATGAACTTATAAGTCATACTTCCTTTCTTAGATTTCCTAATAGTACAATTCGCGTAATATTATACACATTATTGTATTTCGCCTTTTGCGACATTCGCTTTGTATTTATATAAGTATTAAAATAATCTACAAAGGTATATCCTTTACTCAATCCTATTATTGCTTGTCCAAACATTAAGTATGTCTTCCGTGATTTCCGTTAATACAATGACTCATGCCTCGAACGGAAGTGCGATGATGTTAATCGCTGTTACAGCCTATTCGAATCTTACTAAGTATTTCAACAAACAGATAAATTCACACCATTTTTCCATAAAGGTGATTTACTTACATTTTGTTGGCGGGTGACCTGGCTATATTAGCTGCCGGTAGTAACATAATATACCTGTATTACCCGAAGCGTTAGTTTAGTTTAGCACTACAGGTTATAAATCGTCATCCTTGTCTCATCATCATCAACCCATTACATTGCCCCACTGCTGGGCACGGAACACTCCTCACAGAACGAGAGGGATTGGGCTATAGTCCACCACGCTAGCCTACTGTGGGTTGGCAGACCTTACATGCCGTCAAGAAAATCTTTCATTGATAATTAATTATTATTACGCACATGACTTCGAAAAAACAGAGGTGCGTGTTTTGGGTTCGAACTCCTCCTTTGACTTGGCAGTCCAATGGTCATATCGCAAGGCTACACTGCACTTCCATCCTTGTCTCATAACCTAAGAATTATACTGAAATTTTGAAGTGAAGGCCCTAAGATATTTTAAAGACCTCTTCATTGATGCGCAATGATCAGTACTGTAAGTTATGCAATGAACATGATTTACTTTTAATAATTAAGCCGCCTAAACCCAGTTCTTAAAGAAAGGTTGATCGACAAATCACAAGTAACACGAAATATTTTACGAATTTCACAAACATTAACAACATTAATTGCTGCTTCCAAACGAATGAAGACTTTTATTTTATTCTTACAAAACGTACCATCACGCCTGTATTCCCCGAAGGTTTAGGCGGAGTTTCACTAAAGTACAACCACTGTTCACCATTATGTATAGGTTTCATGTTTGAGGCGAGTCTATTGCCGGTAACCGGGCACAAAACCAAAACCCAAAGGGCTTACGGAGAATTGCATAGAGAACTCCAAATGACCCTCCTCGTTTTTTTAACTTGCTCGAGCTGGGATTCAATTCCAGGCATGGCTTTAACGTAGCAGTCGCACTTATTGCTCTCGAAGTCTCGACTAATGAGGCAATTTGCTCCTAGCTTTAGTAGCCTGAAGAAAAAATACAACGATTAGTTGTCGGATGCATAATAACTGGTTATATATTTAAATGGCGAGTTTCTGTGTGGCTTGCTGGCCTTGAAGCAATAAGTAAGCATACTAGTACTGAAGTTGATACACAAAGTCACCTTTCTTTATTTATTTACATTTCTTTCCATTTAATCAGTTGGGACACATAAACGGTTAGCTATCTTGCCATCTGTCTAAGCAGTTCACTACTGATGTGTAACTAAATACTATAAATAATCATGTTTGTTTTGATTGACTACATGTAAACTAAATGTAACGGAACAACTGTCATTTATTTTGCGTATTCCAGGAACTTGCTACTACTTAGCTGTCATTTTGTAAATAAATATAGATTTAGTGCGGAGGGTGGTGTTGTCTAAGAATAGAGGATCTCCACTCTACCAGGTCTTTGTAAGCTTGTGGCGGCTGGACAGAATAGTGTCTATCCAAGCAAACATTAACATGCAATTGATCTTGTCTTCACAATATCTAATCTAAGTATTTGTGCACTTGAAAATGTTGTTGAAACAACCATTATGTACCACAAACACACCATATCCATCATACAAGAGACAGAGGTAAGGATGAAATTTTAAAAAATCGCCTTAGAAACACTATTCAATCAACATTATAATATTAGACAGAAACATATTTTAAGCCCAAATGAAATAAGGAGTTCAACTCTAGCATATCTTGTAGTGTATGAGTAAGCTATAATCAATCTAATGGCAATCATGATATAATCGATATTCGAAAGGCACTAATGTTTGGTCGTTGTTCGAATGTAGAATCAATTATGTTAATATCCGCGAGTTCTTCAAAATCTTTGCAAAGGACAATTATCCCTTTACGTTAGAATACTATGTAAATATATCTTAGCCAAGTGTACAATTGATTATCGCAAGCATTGCATGTCGTTCTGGCTATATTAAAACAAAGTGTTTGTCGATTGACATCAATATTTTATTGATATTGTCTCAATTTTATTGTCCTTCACAAGTGGACAGTGTGGTCAATCACTAAAAGTGATAAGACTGATATGAATATGGAGACAATGTCAAGAAAAGGACTGTTTTGTTCTGATATTCACGATGTAGTGAGATTTTCTTTATTTTGCTTTAGTTACTTTAATTTTCAATCAAAAAGACAAGGCGAAGGCAAACATCATTGTCAATATACACACCCTTTTTAATATTGCATAAAATCGGCATAGATGGTCCACTGCCATGAGAGGCGGTAAGGTCTGATACCGGTAGACATACTCATAAAGGAAAGCTTTATAGTAATTTTATTAAAGACCCGATTAAATAAGAAAAATAAAAAGCCTTCGTTGCAGTCCTTTGTTTTAAATGGTATAAGAGATGTGAAGTGTGCATAAAAAGGTAACAATTTGTTTTTTCTTTTATAGGAATTACAAAATCGGCATTGGCTTCCGACAAAGGCGTCCTCTAAGGATTCCATTCTATCTTGTCCTTTGCTGTTTTCTTCCATAATTGGCCCGTTATTTCCTCCTCTCTACCGATGTTTCTATTGCTGTCAAAATAGAAATATCAACACCAGTAAGTATTCAACCCAGAAAAAAAAATAATGTCATGAAAGACCAAAAGACTAAATGCTTATGATATAATGAGGACTAAATACATCTAAATAAATCTAAGGAAGCAAATAAATGTCAACTACATAGGAATTTCAACTTAACTTTACCGTCAATATAAAGATTTATTATCAAGATTAACGTTTTAATAAAATCGCCAACTGGTTCAACGTTAAATCAGTTTGTTATGGCAATCCTGCGCAGAATGTTGATTGCACATAGATGGTGACTAGGAACGAAACTATTTCTGTCTTTGTGTATGTACGACCTGTTATGGTACGGCCACATTGACATCTGGTTTCCGGAAACTAATGATTTTCGATTAAACTTTGCTTTACGTAGTCTTTTCTAGCATTGATACGTATTGCTAGAATTTGGTCCAACAAAACGCTACGTTGCTAAGCTTCGTTGAAGGAAGAACCAACCTGATCCTCACAGAACTCATTCCAATTTTAATTTGTTATGTTAAAATTTCATTAACACACTTTCCATTTTTCGTCATAGATAACGTATCGATGACATAATAGTGTTGTTTTCTATGCTTTCTAAACGATATTATAGGCTTATCTAGAACAAGAACTTTTGCGAGCGAAGAAACAAGTATCTACTATTCTGAATAGCTCTAATATCTATTTTGAATAGCTTGTATGAAAATTGTTTGACGGAATAAATATAGGGGTTGTTCGAATTGCTGACAAACTGCGGGTGCAACAAGATGCTTTAAAAAAAATACAAATACGGTCTCTTGTTTGTCGTCACACGACATCACATCCATTTATTACAGATCTATATAGTTACACTACAAAAATGACCTCTATTGAAACAGAATACTGGCGGTCCAAAGGCCAAACTGTACAGCTTGATGTGTCGCCGTGTGTACATTCAACTATCTTTATTGTTTTGGGTGCCCGGAAAATATGGCCATCTTATTCTTTTTATAAGTAAAGAAGGAATATTATTTCATATTTCAGTCATTATTTATACAGATGTTGTATTTTATTAAGTTTCTTAACACGTCAATTACTGCAGTAACAGTTTCAATCTAAATTAAGTTTATAATATGAATTCTTAGTTGCTAATGAATTATTCATAGTCCCAGATTGTGGGTTGTCTGAAGCTTTTTAGGCAATCCTGACACGTTTGCGTCTATATTAATCTCCTTAAATATGTTACCGTGTGACGACAAGCGATAAAAACTTTATCTTGAGCAGGATGTGAAACACTTTGTTTGTCTTTCACGGCTTTTTAGATAGCGTGTGGCGAAATTATGGTAAAAGTGGAATGAGCTTCCCGAGTGGGTCTTCCCCGATGGATATAATCTGGGAGTCTTTAAATCACGAGTGAATCGGTTTCTTCTAGGCAATCGCGCTCCATCGTAGATCGCAGTGTCGCATGTATCCGCACTGGTAAAGTCTTAGTCTAGTGTCTTAGTCTCGTGATGCTCTTCCAAGCGAATCTAGCACCACTTACCAGCAGAAATGTTTTTTTATTTAAAAAAAAAAAGGTTAGTAGTAAGTAGTAATCTTGACACCTCGTTCTAAGCTAAATGCATGTATTACGAGTGGGTTTACGTCGGTAGTGCTATGGGTGGGTTTCGAACCAGCATCCACATGATCGCAAGTGCGACGCCCTAGCCGTTAGGCTACCGCCGCTTTCGCTTTTTGTTTTCTTCCTATTAAACTTCTTTATTATAACGCAATGATAAAGACTGAAATTCTGAACAAAGACTATATTCCGTTGTTGATATTTCAATGACAAATAAAAGCTCGTACGTTGATTTGCAATAATTGCAACATTTTCCGTCACATAAATGTCATTCGCTTCCTGGCTTTGCTATCCAAGCAAGATAAGGTTTGTTTACACACACATGGATGTTTTGTTTCATAATTTATGTCTATATGTAACTTATATTTCCCGTAAATGGTATTACCTACCACGTTTTTCTAAAAAAAATGTTCAATCTTCAGGCAGGTAGAAGTTTGGAAGATCGGAAAATTTTCATCAGGATCAGGATGGTTCTTCAAAGCTGCGCATAAGTCCTCTAACTCATCGGAATTTATGCCTAAGGATTCTTAATTCGGACACTTTTGTCTGATTAAGGTCTAATTTTAAGATTCTGTCGGGTTCCATAATGATATCCATAATTCTAAGGTGCTAGTGACTAAATAACAGGCGTCGGTGATGATTGGAAGAATTTTGGATAGCGCTAAAATGCTAATATTTTTACACTCTTTTGGTCTAAATTATCGATATGCACTTACTAGCATCTACCAAAAGAGTTCAAAACAATGAAATTATATAGTATAATTATATGAAAGTTTAGTCTAATGCCATTTTTGTCGGAAAATTTCCAAGAATATAATTGCGTATTAGGAATGACAATACAAACTCATTCTGGTTCAGGCAAAATGGTCAATGCGAGCATCATGAATAGAGAACTGTTCTTTTCACAACAGTACTCGTAATACTGGATTTCTTTGTTCGTGTGAGATTTTTGTCCGTAGTCAGAAAAAAAAAACAATTTGTATGCTGTTTCTTTGTTTTGAATAAGCCTTTTCCTCACTATGTAAGACCGGCTTCCATTCGTATTTATGAAATCGATTATCTATGAAATTCTCCGTAGGACCTCGGAGTTTAGATTTGTCCACGGTTTATGGCAAGAAGCCCAACCCCCTTTAACTTCGGACTTAAACGTACCGGTGTAGAATAGTACGCTACTGACTAATTGTTCTCACCTTATCCATTGACTGTAGAAGGCGAAGCTTAACTGCGCAATTGTCTCTTTAATTACATTGTTATGTCCTAGGAAATGGCGTTCGCACATAACGCTATTTTGTGGAAAGCTATAAATAGCTCAGCTCAACTGGGCCAGCCCAAAACTGGCGGGAGTGCGATGCGTGTGGCATTCACTTATTTGCCCATTTAGGACATTCAACGGCAAATTCTTAATTAAATGTGATTAATGTCTCCTAAAACGCTAAGTTAAGGTTCATTTTGGCATGGAATCATTGTGTTGGGATGTTCCTGGCCATAAATTTTATCTTACTGCCGTAAAACCTGTTACCCCGCTTCTTCTATGGTGTCGACATGGACTTTACAATAACAATTTATGCGCTGGTAGCATTGACATAAATATATTTAAATCAGTGGCTGGTAGAGAATTGAGCAGGTCTATAGCCAGGACCAAAAGTGCGTTGGACGATCATTATGCATCGTCATACCTGAAGACTCATTTCAATCTCAGGTTTGATGTATATATTAAAGGAGGGAGGAGATTAACATCATTTGATCAACGTGAATCTAAACTACACCTCACTACGGTTTACGTATTTGATAATTTAGTAAAATTGCATCTGTGATGCAAACTATATTTTGAATATTTTTAGTACCAGAATTCCCTTTCAAAAGTCCGGAAAGGAGCTTGCATTCTTCATCACTTACAGCATCAACTACAACAATTCATCATACTTTTTAAATGTCGAAATTTCTATTCCATGAGAATTACTTTACCAAGGCCCATGGGATTTGCAAATACACTTCTAGCACAACAGTAGTAACAACAGGTTCTTTTCTTCCTTTCATGCCTGTTAGACGTCACCTCATCATTTAATACCGCTTCGAATTATACCAGAATCTAAGATTTGTACTATTAAATTGTCTTTGGTTTAATGTTAGATTTCTGATTTTTGCTCGACTCCTAAGAGTCATTGCGTAATGGTCAATAATCTAAGTTAATCCTTATACTATCACTGATCTGCCTGTGAAAATTCCGTCAAACATACAGACAAGCACATAAAATAAAACAAAAAGAAGTGTTTTCTTTTTGTTACTAATACCGTAGTTTCATGTGCATTTACTAAAAACTGTTAAGTATTTGTCATAACAAACGGACACTTCAATTTAATTTATTTGTCTAAATATGTTTTATCTTATCTCGTCTCCTCGTTTGCTGCTACAACGGTATGGTACTCCTAGTTCCTAATCAACAAGAATTCATTAAGAGTCCAAGGTCAATAATTGTTTTAACACTGCCATATACGTGGCTTCCATTCAAGTGGAAGTTATTTGCGTTTCGTTATTCACTCCTAAATAATGTAATTAATGTGTCCAGCTCGATTTCGTTTTATTCTGACGGTGTAACGTCCGGTCCAATTATTGTGCTCTTGATCTTCATTGTACTCGATTCAATAACCACTATCGCAGATACGAATTAATAGGGCTTTTAAGTTTCTTTTACCGACCAAAAAACACTTGCCTTCCCTTGTTGACCATAAAATTATGATAGTAAAGAAGACTACAACATCAAGGTATGCAAATCCAGTATAGGCTGATCTTGCATTGTACGAAAAGTCATTACATTGCAAGGCTAGCTTAAACTGGTTTTGTATAGCTTGATGTGTAGCCGTGTGTACCAAAAAGTAAATGTAACAGACACTTCTTTTTACATTAAAGGTTAAAAAAAAGTTTAGATGCGATAAACTCCATACATAATGGCCAAACAGTGTTACTGACACCATTACAGTGTACAACAATGTGCCTTTGTACAATGAGGGGCGAGCGAGCTGCGCTTGCGACGATCGCCGTACATCTTTTCGTACTTACACATTGTGCAAAGAAATATTTGGAGAGATTTGTTGTTCTTCTTGTTTTACCTCCGTCAACTTTATATAATTCTATCACTTTATGAGATTTTCAAAGTAAATTAAATAAACAATTTTAATAAAATAAAATATTTGTACGCCTCAGGGTAAAACATAGAGGATCTGCCCTATCTGTAACATCTAACACAATATTGTACTATGTTAACAAATAAAAAATCTGATTCCGTTAATCTTCAAACTTCTGCTGGTGAAAGATTTACCAATAATAATTGACCAAGTTTACAATAGAGGTGATAAAAGTGACCACAGTAAAGGTTTATAAGGGATATAGCATAATTGTCGTAGGTACAATGTTCATGGTGGGAAACTGGTCTCCTCTTGGTGAGAGGGAGTGGGTGAGTTATTCACCACGCGGGACCAGTGCGGGTTGGTTGATGTCACATGTCTTCGAATGGTTGGTTTTAAGACATGCCAATATTTGGCAATAAGGAATACTAAATATCTTTAAAGATGAAAAATTCAGCGACCTTATTGTCCTTTACCTTTACCATTTGGTATAATATTTATTAGTTATCTGAATCGGGATCTAAAAATATTAAAGGTCTCAAAAATGGACTAAGTTCCTTTGACTCTCAGCTACAGTCTGAAAATGTTTATATCATTATCATTACATCTTAGATTAGTTGAATTCGATCGACTTTCCTTTCCCTCTCACTTCGAACTGTCAAAATCCGAGACACGATGACGTATTATTTTTAAGTACGACCTTGACGGAGTATTACTCATTTATTTATCTTACTTGATTTGGTGTGACATTTGCTAGATTTGGCTGAAAGTAATCGAGTATAATCAATGATCAAACTATAATATTTTAGATAACTAATATCAGCCGCTAACGTTCAAAAGCTGATCAAAATTAATGCGCTTGTTGCGGAGCTCCCAAGTAATGAAGTCCCAGACAATATAATAAAAGTAAATGTTAAATTAAGTGCCACTTAGGATCAAGAGTTACCCTAAAAAATTATACCAGTATTTTTTGCTCCGAATTAGAATTCCTTCCAGATGTCCATCCATCCATAACTGACATAGTTATAAAAGCCGGTCGTTGATCTAACCTAGCTACAGTTTCGATTGTCACGTGATTGGCTGTTGCGATCTGCGCGCGCGCACCATTGTGCACTTGATGAGGAAACCTGTCGCGATCTTATAATAGAACGGCTATTGGCTTTAATTTGTGCGATATATGTCTGGAAGATGGTATGTGATGGTTTGAAAATGGAATTGGAATCGGTAGCTTTTTTTATGTTCAGATTATTAGTCGTTATTATCAACGTAATATGATCACAATTATCACCCTGAGGCAAGCTTGGCCCAGCCTGCCGAATAAGGCCTCAATCTTAGATTTCCACGAATACAGTATACTTGCTTGCATAATCGTCATAATCATCATCTTCTTGCCCATTTTCCCAATTTATTTGGGGTCCGCGCAGCACATCTTTCATCTTTCCTTATCTGCCACCAGCATTCATGGACATAATGAGGGTCATATGAACTTTTTAGTCTTTTTGCCACACGCAAAGACCTGAATTAAAAGTGCACAGTTAATTTTGGCACTCATTGTGGTGTTCCATTTGTTAGTCCAATTTTTAATATCATCTGTTTGTTTGTCGGTAGAACGATAAATATATATTTATGTGCATTCCAAAGCGTAAGAGGAAATCCGAAATCTATGTAAATACAATGCTGCAACGTTGAGAACTGCACAGTCACATTAAAATAACCTACCTCAGATACTACATTTTTTTTTTATACCGATGCCACCAAAACGTGGCGTCCCTTTTTTTTCTGTATTATGTTGTCGTTAGCTTCCAGCCTGACCAAATGCGGGTGAAAATCAGTATCTATTTAATTTTACACTGCCGTCAAACCGCAGAAACCCAATTTTCGGGCAATATTGATATCCTAAGGATCTACTAGCTGTCAGAGTGTTCAGACTTGTGCGTAATGATTGTCATAGGTGTTATAATAGAAACTGGGACCGAAGGTTTCACGAGTTTTCTGAGGCAAGGAGGAATCTTAATGTGCTAAGAATGATCACCAGCTCAACCTTTGCAGATCAATTGATCATCTTACTTATAACTTAGCCGCGGCGCTGACAAACAGATAAAAAATTGCTAACCATTACAAGAATCGGTCATTAGTATGAAAACCTGCATATTTGTGCGCCTCATTCCTTCACGGTTTAAAACAAAGGCTTCACGGTAACGGTACAATGGTGTATGCAAATTAAAATTCTTCTAATGAATCATTTTATTGGCAGAGTGAATGTATTTCCTGTGCCTTTTGCTCCTATCTTTAATCTTGCCTTCGCATAATTGTACAGGGGGCAACAGGAAACATGAATACGTAATTATATAAAATTGATTGCTGGCACATGCTAAGAAACACTCCGTTCTCATAGATGTCAGAAAAATACGCAAATCATACCCAATACGAAATGGTACTTAACAATGTTAGCGCTTAATTTCCTGAAAATTAGGTAGTACTGATTCGCGATTCATTTGTCCATTTGGAACATTGTGGCCATAGTTGCCCCTTTCAGGCCGCAAAGAGTGACTATGGCTAACCTTTCCTTCATTTCTACCCTTAATTCACTGTCGCTCGTAGTTGCCTCATGTGGGCAAAACAATAGATTTTGCATTGTGTCTACAATATGGCGCTTGACGGGTTAAACCTCTTATGGTTTTTTCTTTTGGTGCACAGTTCTCATTTTCGCAATTGACAGTTTCAGTGTGCAAACTACGTTACTATTCGCATTGTCCTATCACGTCAGTTTCGGTCAAAAGGTCAATGGAACGATGTCGGGTTCATAAGTTCTAACGGTGACAATTTTATAGATTTTCCTTATAGGTATTCTACTGGTTAAGTCCGCACTTCGAGAAGGGTGACAGTTAAAAACATTATTGTATGATATTAGAAAGAGTACTTAAATACCTACAATGATTTGTATCATTCAACAGTATCATTACCTATGTAGCTGAAAAAGGCATGTCAGGATAGCGGAAAAGAGGTCCTCGTATCATCGTCCTCGTTTATTGGTTGGAATCATTTATCCTTTCTTTCATTAGCAACCGGTGTCCTCCTAGCAGTGGCGAAGAGTCGTATGTACTAGTATGGCAATAGTAGACTCTAAGAGTGACTGTTTATTAAAGAATCTAGTTGTATAAAACCTTAACTACTACTGGACACTTTTCCCCTCGTAAGCCTTCCCCTGGATCAACCTCAAATCTCAATAGAGATATCTATGAAAACTTTTAGCAACCAAAACTATATTTTCATCTTTTCATTGTTTCAGAACTGCCTGCCTTAGACTTCAAAAAGCACAGACTAGTCCAGCCCATCGTGCATCATGGCAGAACTAAAAGGGAAATCTCAACGACAAGGGATGCGGTTAGTTTAAAAATAGTTATGATGATTTATTAGTTTTATCTAATTCATATTTACCTTGTAATGATGAGTTTCCGGACTATTCATGGAGTTTATAATCATTGATACTATTGATATAACTTATCCTTGAAATCAATTAAACCATCTTTGCCATCTCTTGGAGCCTGTCCAGTTATTCACCAGAAAAATGCCATGGCTGTCATCTTTTTAAAACTTTGCCAAATATGAATCATTGCAAAAGTCTACACATTTGAATAACGCAAGCAACTTAGAACTGGAATAAAAAGGACGGCTTGGGATGATATGTGGGCCAAAACCGCCCCCCTGTTTGGTAAGATAATAAAATAAAATAGTGCAAAGATTTAGACACATGATACCAGACTGGTCCACTTGTTGCAAAAGACGGAGGGATATGGAATAAGTGGAATGGGTGTGGCCTGACTAAACTAAATAGGTCCGCCTCGACCTGAAACACAAATCAAATAACTCATTTCCCGATGAAATGTTCATCTGAAGGACTACACTGCCTTACATAATCAAGAAAATTGTACTATTATTCTATGAAGGAATTCAACATATTTCTTTTTTCTCTTTCTCTCCCTTTTTCGTAACAATAAGTATATTGTTCCAATTTCTATAGTCCATAGTATAGATCAATAGAAAAGCGTGAGTCATGCATGACGTACTTCCTTACATACATACCAACACGCCTAAACTCCTTAACCTATCGGACAATGAAGTACTGAAAGCCTTTATATATCTAAACTCCAAGCAGTCAATGAGAGTTGTAAACTAGCGGACCCGACGTTTTGCTGCCCGATATCGATCACAACGCCACCTAAGGAGTCCAATATTAAATCTAAACCATCCAGAGACCCATTTAAACACAAAGAATGACATCAGTATCGGATCAGCCGCTTAGAAAGTCCGGGACATACTCACGACATTTACATATAGTGCGTACTGCTCTATTGTGGAAATCGCTGCCGGAATCTTTATTCCCCGAGACCTACAATAAGAGTGTCTTCAAGACGAGAGTGAATAGTTTTCTTCTAGAAGCGCGCTCCATCGTAGACCACATCCTTGCTAAACATTAGGCGAGTTGAGGTCAAGCGCGTGCCTATCTATGATTAAAAAAAAACGTTCAAAGAAAACATAATATATTATCGTCAAGATCAATAAAAATTATAACGTCAATTGAGCAATAGGTAATTAAAATAAAAACTAAATACTGTTAGCGGAATTACCACCACATTCCGATCATTCACATAGTTATTTTGATAAAAGAATAAATATATATTGACCAAAGTAACTATTTACGGAGTAAAGTACCATGTTAAAACATTACACAATGACCGAGTTCATTATGCTAGCATTGTGTAGATTTGATTTTAATTATTGCCAAATTGTTTCGGCTATTAACGAATTGATTTGGTACAGTTCCATGGGAATTACTACATACCATACCCTCACGCCTGTATTCCCCGAAGATACTGGGCTGCTTTTTATGAGCTCGATGTAAGTACTTCTTCTAGCGATGGCGCTATTCACGGTTTCTTGACAATCCCACCAATAATTATGGTTCTAACAAAGATGTTAGTTTATATATCATTGGGTTCTCTCATAAATCCATAAATTCAACGCACTGTATGCAGAATTTGTGGAGCATGTTCAAAAGAAACCACAATGCCTAAGGCCCAAATGTTTGCCGCTACAACACAATATTGCACGTATTACCATAACTGGAAGGCTGAAGCATTACCTTCGCTCATGCATCGCGTGCTAAACGCAGAAAAAAAAACTATTACAATAAAATGACGAAATCGCATATGGAACGGAAGTTACTGGTGCCGCTGACCTCAACCAATGGTGGTTGTCCACGGGAAAATTGCCGTTTTCTAACGGATATTTTTAAATTATAGTGATATTACTCTATAATTTTGTGGTGTCTTGTGTTTTTATGTTCCTATTTCTTACTTAGTTGGTTCATAGGATCGTATAAGACGTCTAACTTGAACGTATACTAATGTTGATTTGACCATTTTACTTTAAAAATGATAGCGATAATGGTTTTGTATCGGCAACTGAAATATTTACATAGATGTTTTCATAGAAGATATTTTAACTGTTCTGCTGCTTGCAAAAACCCATGACTCTCTTGGGTTATAAAAGAAGAACATATTTTTATACCGCAAATATCGCCATAATAAGGATCAATTTCTGTTACAGAGCGGTGCACATCATTCAGAGGTGACGGTGACGGTCCCCATAGACGGCCAGGAGTACGTCCTGGACCTCAGACTGAACCACGACTTAGTCACAGACAACCATGTACTTAGGTACCAGGAGAATGGCAAGACTGTTGTACATAAACCTAACAAAGAGGTAAGATGTGCAATGTATGTGAGATATGTCATGTAATTTATTTATAACAATCCAAGGCCTCTTCTCAGAACGACTCTACTAGAGGGAGACTCTACCAGAGTCACACTAGCATAGTGAGGGGTTGGCTAACTCCATTAATCTTCAAGAATTTTAAACTTCTTGGATATGATAATAAAAATGAAATAAAGAAATGAAACAACTTAAATGCTCGATTTAGCAAATAAACGCCGAACCAAACTAAAGCCGACTGAATCTGCTTGGGGGTGGGATGCTTTTGAAGAAAGAGTCTAACGTCTTTTAATATATATAAATATAAAAGTCGCTTTTAAAATGATAATTTTATACATACGACTATTATTTGACGTAATAAAATTATATTTTTATATAATTATAGGTCCCATTAGTGTTTTTTTGTGGTCTTTTAGACTGATATAGCCAAAGGAAAGTAAAAAAAAGACCTTCCCCATAAATATTTAGTACATAATGTTTACATCCCATTTTTTTTTCAGGATATAGACTTATGTCAGTACTCGGGCACGGTGAGAGGCAAGCCAAACTCCAGGGTGGCAGTTTCCACGTGTCACGGTGTCCGTGGCATCGTGTTTGACGGAGAACAGATGAGATATATCGAACCGGCTGAAGGTATGCTTACAAATAGCATAGTAAATCTCTCTCTCTCATTTAAGAGCTCAGCTCTTTTCGGTGCAGCAATCGCCACTGTTCTCTATTCTCTGCCTTCTGTTTTACCTCTTAATACTTTTCTCCTAATTTTTCCTACCCCAGTACCCTGAGCTGGCAGTTTAAAAAGTATATCCTCTAAAAATTTTCCGAAACAAGCCCTCAAAAAAATCCATCGTCATGTTTAAATATTCGCGTTTACGATGCACATTTAAAACATAAACAACCTGAACCTCTTTCTCAGGGTCAAAAGACATCCAATCTCAGCACTACCTTTACAATCATTCGGATTTAAAGAACGATTACCATTGCGGTTATGTTGGGGGGGTGACCCAAAACTCGAGCTATGACCCAGAGTTGTTTCACAAGTACCACGACGAGAAGGACAGACAGAGGAGCCGGATCAGTCGAGTAAGTAATCAAAAAGATTTTTTTAAAGGCGCCTATAGACGCTGGCACCACCAGTAATATCACGCGTTGTCTTTTAATATGTGTTTTTTTTTTATATTATAATTTTACACAAACACCCTTTTTAAAATTTTATAATATGATCCAATTAGAAGTGATTGTAATTGTCAATTAGCTTATAGTTTGTAATAGCAAATAGCTCCCGGTTGAATCACTCGTTGTTCAAGCTAAGGTTCAATTGGATGAGTTAACGAGGTAATTAGTTGTGTCGCAAGGTATTATTTTATGGTCGTGTAGCACTTGCGAAGCATACGCTACTACTGCGACTAAAGCTGGCCTACTCTACTGATGAGCTGTAATTTATGGCAAGGGGAGGTAGTCGAGCTCCAGACCATAGGAAACAACCAGAAGTCACTTCGGCAATCTTCAGATGCAATAGAGTTCACTAATGTATGATTTATTGAAGATTAAAATGTGCCAGAACATGTTTCAAGTTAGTCCTTTAGCAGTACAATTGTGAAAACCTCAACCAATTTTGTGAAGTAGTTTATGCGTGATGCGACTTCTACAAATTGTAGTCTTGCCTTCTGTTTGGCTCCAAAAAAAAACCCTCATATTAGTTTATGTTCAGTATCTATAACATGTACAGACAGAAGTTTTATTCTGCGACAGTTGTGAGTGTATTTATTATATAGAGTTATGAGAGTTTTTAAATATTATTTAAAGACGCCTTACTCTCTCGTATACTTCTTTTGCATCGTCCACATTCATACATCTTGTCATAAACACGCACCTGTTGCGGGTACTATGCACCTGACCTATGTAAGAATCGTAGGAAATGGCGATCTGTAGTTACTGCCTTTCCCTATGGGTGAAAGGAGTGAGTGTTTATATGTCTGTACTCTCTCGTAACTCAACTTTTCATCGTTCTAGTACAAAAGATACATACCAGACGATATACAAGTCCGCGGTCCTTACAACGCGAACAAACTGTCTCGATATGTAGAGTTGGTGTTGGTGGCCGACTACAGAGAGTACCTGGCGAACGGCGCGAACCTTCAGACCACGTACCGACAGATGAAGGATGTCGCCAATATTATTAACTCGGTAAGTTTTCTTAATTTCCATTCATTCATTTCTTAATTTCATTCCATTTGACTGGTAAGTCATAGGCCACTCTAAAGCTTAAATTAAAGACACAAAGTGAATTATCGGAGTCACGTATTCATATTTAAACATCATCATCATCATCATCATCAACCCATTACATTGTCCCACTGCTGGGCACGGGTCTCCTCTCAGTACGAGAGGGATTAGGCTTTAGTCCGCCACGCTAGCCTACTGCGGGTTGGCAGACTTCACATGCCGTCAAGAAAATCTCTCAGGCATGCAGGTTTCCTCACGATGTTTTCCTTCACCGTTTAAGCGCGTGATAATTAATTATTAATACGCACATAACTTCGAAAAGTTAGAGGTGCGTGCCTTGGATTCGAACTCGAGACCTTTGACTTGGCAGTCCAATGGTCATATCACTAGGCTATCACTGCACTTATATATTTAAACATAATTCGCTTTAACGGTGAAGGAATCTTTTATGCTTGATAGATTTCTCTATGGCGTGTGAAGTCTGCCAACCCGTAATAGGCCAGTGTCTCCTTTTACTCTCAGCTGAGACCCGTGCCCAGCTGTGGTACAATAAAAGTTTTCTTCTATTTATCTCCTACCGACCCTGTTCCAAATCTTTGAGGGCTGCCGACGAAAGATTAACGTTTATATAAACGGTTCTCTTTCTAAACTTATTTTATAAAGGTTTTAAGTAAATTTAACTACGTGTACCGCCATCCCGTGGCACTTTTAACGCCTTCATCAATTAAGTTTTCAAACTTTCCTTCTTTTCGCTTTATTCGCTTCTTTAAATCTTTTAGAGACTATATACCCTAAAAATCTCTTTTAGATCCATGAATTCCATCCCTTCCCTCTCCGTTATTCTGTCTCTGGTTCAACTTTCAACCCAACACAGTATTATCGTAACCCGAAAACCCCATCATTATCCATTGTATAGTTTTTTAGTGATATTAGAATTAACAGAATTAAGATATTATGATTCTTCCAGGTATACTCCCCTCTGAACATCTTTATAGCCCTGGTTGGAGTGGTTGTGTGGACGGAACGAGATGAGATAGTTCTAGAGGAGAATGGAGACAGGACCCTCAACAACTTCTTAAGTTACAGGAAGTCTGTTCTCGTGAAGGACATGCCTAATGATAATGCTCAGTTGCTCACGTGAGTTTTTTCTACAATATGCCCTATAAAACTTTAAAAACTGCTAAAATTCTTCTAATGTGTTTATATTCTTAAAACTTCTCTAATCTTTTCTACTGATTGTAAAATAAGTATGTTGGCTGTTTGTGTATCTAATTAAATTAATAAATAAATCCAATATTTCGAGTCGGCGAGTCATTTCGACTAGGGTAGTGTTAAATATAGTAAAAAAAAATGGACTGTTATTTTGGTGACGTTGAAATTATATTCAATCTTCTATACTAGCCCAAATCGTGGTTAAATGTGCCATACCATTTACTTATGGAGTTCTGTACCTTGTACCTAGTAATTTACCATGTAATAACATAGTTTTTAACATACTCGTATGTGATAGTCAAACCCACAATAATTAATCAAAGAAGCTTGTTGCTTACACTCTGCGCTGATCGAAATAACAGCCCATCGTATCCTAACAGAAAATCTTAATTTTCAGTCGCCAAAAATTCCTAGACGGCGTCGTTGGCAAAGCTTTGAAAGGTCCAATCTGTACGTACGAGTTTTCTGGGGGAGTTTCCACGAATCATTCCGAAGTGATTGGTCTAGTGGCCACAACCATAGCACACGAGATGGGCCACAACTTCGGCATGGAACACGACACTGATGAGCTTTGCGAGTGCCCCGATCAGAAGTGCATCATGAGTCCCTCCAGTACTTCAGTCACTCCTGTTCGGTGGTCGTCTTGTAGTTTGAACTCGTTGGCGCTCGCGTTTGAGAGAGGAATGGATTATTGTTTAAGGTAAGTTAGAAGTTTTTATTAATGCTCTTTATGATTGAAATATTAAAGACTATAGTATCAATTTTATTCTTTTACCGATTGTTTTATCACCATAAATATTTATTTATTTACATTCAACATTAGAACATTTAATACGTAAGGAGCCAGGCATTATAAAATATAGCTTCTAGTATCCATAAGTTTACTATCTTAAAAAGTCTATGAGAGATAAAGAAAGCCCATATTGAATAATTTGCCTAGAACCAATTCATAATTAGGATTGGTAAGTGAATAATATGTATTGTTTAAAATTGTTTTTATCATTTAAATTGAAGGCTGTGGTGTTTATTGTTGTGGGAATACACTTATCCATAAGTTATAGTAATTAACCGGAAATATGCGCCTATACTAGTTAATTATAAAGAGGAAAGATTTGTTTTTATCTAATGATGAATACTGAATCGATTTTAATAACTTTTTCACCACTAATAAGCTCCTTTATTCCCGATGAATATAGGCTATTTAATATCCCGTGGGACGCGGTTACCGGAATCCTATATACCTACCTATAAATCGAAAGCGCTCTTTTTGGTTCTGCATTTCTAAGGCCAATTCCATAGAAAAGTGCACACTGCATCACATGAAGATATACAGTTGCACTATAGAAAGCACCTCTATTGCGAAGGAATAAGGTCCAGTCCAAATGGCAAATTATGTAGCTTGATAAATTGTCATGGGTACCTAACTACCTACACTGTACTCACGGTTACACATCAAATTATACATATCCAGTATAGGCTGGCCTTAAATTTTACGGAAAGCATTTTCAATTAGAGGTCAGTCTAAACTGGATTTGTATAGCTTGATGTGTAGCTGTAAGTACAGTGTACCCCCTTTGGAAATTAATTAGAAAGGAATGGAAACTCTTACATTTTAAACAGTTTAGAAAGCCAAACTGTTTAAAATGTAAGTTTTATTACCGGCATCGGTTGTTGAACGACCGTTGTTGTTTGTAATGCCGGTATTGAACTTTTAGTCTTAATTTGATGTATGGGAGGAATTATAAGATGCTTGGGCATTTTCTGGATTTATCCAAGGCCTTTGATTGTGTTGTTCATGAAACATTAATAAGGAAGTTACACCACTAGGGCCTGTTTCACCACCTCCAGATAAGCACTATCTACCAGATAAATTTAAAATTGGAACAGGATTCGTATGAATTTATGTCGCAAATAAATTATCGGTAAGTTATCAGAAGCCGGTGAAACAGGCCCTAAGACTTTGAACTTGATAATTGTAGAAACAAACCAAAGAGACTATTCGAGTCGCCGACGTGTGGCAACGGTTTCGTGGAGCCGGGCGAGCAGTGCGACTGCGGCAGCGCGGCGCCGCGGGGCCCGGCCGGCGCCTGCCTCGCCTGCTGCCAGCCCGACACCTGCATGCTGCGCCCCAACGCCACCTGCGGCGCCGGCATGTGCTGCGACTTGCAGGTATCACTATTTTTTGAGAATTTTACAGGACCCAATGTCTGCCTAATAACTTCGCGCGACGGGTCGTTGAGCTCCCTAAAAAAAATTGTTAAGCTACACGATTTTGTGTAGGGAAGTACTACCCTCCCACAGAATATCGACGTCAAGTACCAGTATGCATACTGTTGCGTTTCGGTAAGTGTGGAGCGCCGGAGGCCCAATTTCTCCCTCAGTCCCCTTCCTTCTCCTTTTATCCTTCCCCTCCCTTTTCCCTAAATAGACTCGGAAACGCATCTGCCACTCCTTTGGTTTTGCAGATGTCCATGGGCGGCGATGACTAGTTACCATCAGGTAGCTCGCCTGGTCGTTTGTCGAGTTATCCCATAAAAAAAACCGGCCAAGTGCGAGTCGGACTCGCGCACGGAGGGTTCCGTATCATTACGATTTATGACGTATTAAAAAAAACTATTTACTAGATCTCGTCCAAACCAATTTTCGGTGGGAGTTTACATGGTAATCTACATCATGTATTTTTTTTAGTTTTATCGTCCTCTTATTTTAGAAGTTACAGGGGGGGGGGGGGACACACATTTTACCACTTTGAAAGTGTCTCTCGAGCAAAATATTCAGTTTATGACGTATTAAAAAAAACTATTTACTAGATCTCGTTCAAACCAATTTTCGGTGGAAGTTTACATGGTAATGTACATCATATATTTTTTTCAGTTTTATCGTTCTCTTATTTTAGAAGTTACAGGGGGGGGACACACATTTTACCACTTTGGAAGTGTTTCTCGCGCAAACTATTCAGTTTAGAAAAAAATGATAGTAGGAACCTCAATATCATTTTTGAAGACCTATCAATAGATACCCCACACATATGGGTTTGATGAAAAAAAAAATTTTGAGTTTCAGTTCCAAGTATGGGGAACCCCCAAAATTTATTGTTTTTTTTCTATTTTGGTGTTAAAATCCTAATGCGGTTCATAGAATACATCTGCTTACCAAGTTTCAACAGCATACTTCTTATAGTTTCGAAAAAAAAGGCTGTGACACGATCTGACAGACAGACAGACGGACATGACGAATCTATAAGGGTTCCGTTTTTTGCCATTTGGCTACGGAACTCTAAAAAACAAAACGATAACTGATGTATGTGTGCCGTCACTTAGAACAGGTCAACTCAAATCTGCTATGGCTCTTTCTTCAAAAGGCCTGTTCAAATATTTCCCTTTTTCTTCCAGACATGTCGTCCAAAATCAGCGGGCACCGTTTGTCGTTCGGCGGACCGCGAGTGTGATCTGCCAGAATACTGTACGGGACATTCAGAGTACTGTCCCGACGACGTCTTCAAGATGGACACCACCAATTGTGGCAAAGATGGAGAGGTATGATCATTAGGTGTTTATAATGATAATGTAACTGTGCATTTAAACTGCATTGCCGGAATACTTACTGATTCAATATGTCTTCGATATTTGACTTTAGCACACTTCACTGTTTAAAATAAACCGTACAAATATTTTTTTACGAGTAATTTTTCCAAGAGTGAGTGAGGGAACAAAAAAGGCTATAATATGTAAAATGTTGTATCTGATTATCCGTCGGATATATCATCGAATGGAGTGAAAATTAAAATTCTGATGTCATACAATACCATTGTGCATTAGCGAAAACTAGTTATGTAATTGCATGAAAGTGGCGCTACAGTTGTGCGACAGTGGTGCGATAGTAGAGCAACAGTTGCGACACAATTCTGCAATACGTTAATATTGTGGCTCATTAGCTTAGCAACGGTCTCAATAACTATAAAGTATCTTCCATTTACAGAAGGCGTATTGCGTTCGTGGCTCATGTCGGTCCCATACGGACCAGTGTCGACTACTGTGGGGCACAACCGGTGAAAGTTCACACGACAAATGCTATACCAGTACCAATGTTAAAGGGAACAAGTAAGTATAATCATTATAGAAAAGGCTTTAAAAAAAACTTTGTGCTTAAATGGCGTGATGAAAAGGGATGTTAACCTTACATTTCATTTGGTCGCATAATTTCCATGTCATCCTGAATTCAGTATAATCTGAATTCTCATTGTGCACATCAGGTTATACAAAACTATCAAATTTCTCCGAATGATTTTAAACCTTATGATGTTTATGATTAAGTTCAAAATTGATTAAGAAAATTTGTCATTTTGTGGTTACCTGATGAGCTGGCTGACCGTACAAAAACCGAGGGCAGCTTATACTTACTGAAAATTTACAACTTGGTCCAAGGTTCCAAGATTTACTGAAAATTGATAACTCGTGATTGTGTATAGGAGTGGTAACTGTGGCTACGACCGTCTGAACCAGCGGTACAAGTCGTGCGCGGCGCGGGACGCGATGTGCGGCACGCTGCAGTGTCGGCATCTCAACGAGAGACTCGAGTTCGGCATGGAGAGCGTTGCCTTGCTATCCGCTGTCTTCATCAACAACAATGGTATCTTACTGTACTATCTAACAATATACAAACACATTGACATCCATAACTCTTTAACATATACAGTATAAGTACTCAATACGTTTATTGCACTCCACAAGTTAAAACAGCTGTTACAATAATATAATTTAAGAAACATGTGTGGGCCTTGTCAGGCACGGCAAGATGTAGGAGAGAGGAGGAAGTTTTATATCCTTTTTATTATTTTCATATTTAACTTATATATATATATTAATTATTATATATTAAGGTGCACCTACTATACTTAGATCTTGGGTTTTTATTATATTTTTTTTTTTTATTATGTATATTTACTACGTGGCACACAAACATGTCCTTTTACTACTATTATTCATGTCTACAACTGAATATACATGTCTATTACTGGGCATTCATTTCTACTACTGAATATAAATGTCTACTACTGGGCATTAATGTCTGCTACTGAACATGCATGTATACTACTGGGCATTCATGTCTACTACTAAATATAAATGTATATTACTGGGCATTCATTTCGACTACTAAATATAAATGTCTTTTACTGGGCATTTATGTTTACTACTAAATATAAATGTCTATTACTGGGCATTCATTTCTACTACTAAATATAAATGTCTATAACTGGGCATTCTTGTCTACAACTGAATATAAATGATGAAATGAAATGATATTTATTTTCTGTAAATAGATCTTTACAACACTTTTACAATAAGACACTTTTACAAGTCGTTTTTATACATATTTTTTTAACTAGATGGCGTCGACGTTTCCTATCTGACGACCTCTGAGAAGAAATGTCGAAACAAACTCAGAGAAATGTCTACTAAATGTCTACTAGTGGGCATTCATTTCTACAACAGAATATAAATATCTACTACTGGGCATTCATGTCTACTACTGAATATAAATATCTACTACTGGGCATTCATGTCTACTACTGGGCATTTATGTCTACTAAGTACTAAATATAAATGTCTACTACTGAGCAATCATGTTTACCTACTGAATATAAATGTATATTACTGGGCATTCATTTCTACTACTGAATATAAATGTATATTACTGGGCATTCATGTCTACTACCGAATATAAATGTCTACTAATGGGCATTCATGTCTACTACTGAATATAAAAGTCTACTACTAGGCATAAATATATACCAATAGGCAATGAGCATAAATCTCTACTACTGGGCATAGAGGTGTACTACATAGATAAACCCAATAAAAATTTGCTCGATCAGGAAATCAACCTCACCGCAGCTTGCCAACCGCGAGACCAATAAGCAGTCGCCCGTATACAGCATACTTTACTCCTAGCAACAGGCGGATTTCTTACGTGGGAGGCTGAAATAATGTTTTTTTTTCCAGGGACAATAATACCTTGCCGCACGGCGATCATAGACTTGGGATTGACCGATGTGGATCCTGGTTTGGTGCCCGACGGCGCTAAGTGCGGCGAAGAAATGGTATGTTATCATTTTCGTAGAAGTAAAATTTGTCTCAAGCAGGATTCAAACATGAGTCGTTTGTTGTGGTACATCGGACGCTTTAGTCAACTAAGCTACCGAGACCGCTACCTGTGATGTCGAATTTGTCTTCCATATTGACCGTCTATAGGCGACGTCAGCAACATCTATAGAAGTTTATTGTGTTCTATCGTAATCTATTACGCCGTAGCAAGCTTAACTGATTGCTCTTTGGACAACCCCTATAACGTCGCTATAAGAGTTATTTTTGATTCAAATTTGTATCTTGAAGTGTCGTTATGAAGAAAAGGCTGTTTAAAACAGCTAGGATTTAATTGTCAGGTATATAAAGTAATGAACAACCCAACAGTTAAAGACTGAATTTTGCGGGTTAGGTGATCGAAAGTAGAGGTGATTAAAATGATTAACTGTGCAACTGTTATAATAATGGATTTGTTTCAACAGATGTGTTTGAGGCAGCAGTGCGTGCCAGTAGCGGCTGTTCGGGAGACCATAGCGAGGGCCGAGTCCTCCGTCTGTCCCTCCAACTGCTCCGGACACGGCGTCTGTAACTCTAAAGGTATGCGCTAGTTATTTAAAAAAAAAATGTTTTACCTATTATTACCGATTTAGAAGACGGCCTCTTATTTAACGCTCCCAAAATTGGAAACTCAGAAAAGATTAGCTCACTTTTTTTTTGGGATTACTCGGCAAACGAGCAGGCGATCTACCTGATGGTAAGTAGTCATCGCCGCCCATGGACATCTGCAAAACCAAAGGAGTTGCAGATGCGTTGCCGAGCCTATTTAAGGAAGGAGAAAAGGAGAAGGAAGGGACTGACTCATTTTTGCTTAATGCAAGACATACAGCTTAATATAATGGTGTGTAATGTCACAATTTCAAAATGTTCCCTACAAGTAATATTTTAAAATCGTTTTGCGTGAAAAAAAACTTTGAACTTATCTTAGAACTTTATTAGCCCATTAAAATGTATTTTTTTATTTTCAAATTACGAATTACTTTTCTCACTAAACGTGTTATTGAAGTATGGAAAACCAATTTGTATTTGTTTCGTAGGTCACTGTCACTGCGAGGCCGGCTTCGCCCCACCTCTGTGTGCGTTACCAGGCCCCGGCGGGTCCTACGAGTCCGGACCAGCCACAGATCCTACCAGTAAGTTCGCTTGTTATTATATAACATACTAGTTAATGCCCACGGCTTCGCTCCGAAAGAATTTAATCAAAAACTAACAACGATGATCTATGGATCTGCATACAACAGATTGGGCAAGCTTTGTCTCAGTATCTGTTCAACTACTGTTAAATTTCTCCAAATGATTTTTAAACCTTAAAATGTTGAAAATTAGGTTCAAAATCCACTCACTGTACCACAGTGTTTAGGTATGGTGGCCAGCTTTCTAAAAATAAAAACAAAATTAAAATCTGTTCAATAGTTCATACATCAACCCCTAACAAACAGATAAGATAATAATCTAAAAAGCACTTTTTTGGGTCCGGGGACGTTAGTCTCTGAAAATTGAAGACATACAAAAGTGGAAAACTTTTTATATCTTCATGTTTTCACAGAATCAGTTTTTTTATTAAAGTTAATATAGTATGGATTAGTATTTACTGTCATTTGTTTGCAATGGGGGTTTGTAATACCATCCTCTACGGAATAACGATTACTCGAAAATTATTTAAAGTATTGATACGATTAAGATAGGTACCATCACACCTGTATTCCCTGAAAGGTTAGACATAGCAGGCAGGAAGAGGAGGGTTGAGAGTTGAACCTGTATCTTAAGATCCCACGTTGTAGGGAGCAGGCCTATAAGACATAATCCCAAACTCCGAGCTGCTAATGAGCAGAACAAATATTATTAATGTTTTTCTGTTACAGTCCAACGAAACTTTATGGTGGCGATGTATGTGATATTCCTGGGCATCATCCCCGCGATCCTGCTGGTGTTGTTCCTCATCTACTACTCGCGACACAACGTGCTGCTCTGGTGGAAGAAGCCGCGCAAATCGTACGTAACCAACATTTTCACAAGCTGCACCAACCCTAACGCGAAACGACTGTTTGCCAACAAATTCGCTAAGTTCCAAGACAGCACTTCCTCTTTAAAAAGCTTATTAAGCTTCAAAAGAAATGACAGCGTTAATTCTAACGCCGAACCGCGATCAGAAAGCCCTATTTACGAAACCGTTGAAATAATTACACCGAAAACTGTTAATCTATCTGATAAAAATCAAGCCAAAAAGCCTCTTAAGAAACCTATTGGGAAAATCAACAAAGATGATATTCGAATTGCGAGTAATTCTGATATCAAAGTCAATCGGCCGCCGGTGCAACCTAAGCCGGATTTGAATAATTTGTCAAAGGAAGGTAAACCTAATGTGGTTATAATAAAGAAAGGTTTGGAGTCTACAACTAATGAAATGGTGGCGAACAGTCAACATCGAATGCATAATGTTGGGAATAGTGGGCTGTATAGTAATCTTGGTATTGCTAAGGTGCACGGGCTTAAAAAGTAATTCTAGTTGTTTTTCTTAGCACAGTGGGTTATAGTTGTTACCTGACCCACCCTAGGTGGGACGGCGGGGTCTCGGTGGGTCAGGTAACAGCTATAACACACTGTACATCAACAACTTTACACTTTTTTTTCAACAATTGATTTCACACTGAATCATATTTCTTTGGCAAGACTAAAAAGGGTAATTAGGGGATTAAAGTGGGTCCAGTAGCATGTTTTGAAAATATGTCTGTGTTCAGCGTCTTTGAACACTACAATCGTTCGTTATTAAATAAAATAAGAATTATGCGAAGTGTAAAGTTGTTCATTTGCATTATAAATTAACCAACTGTGAAAGCATGAATTTTCACCCAATTTCTGATTTGTTTAATGCTAGTTCAAGTACACCGTAAAAAAATCATGTGACCTTATTTTCTCTATTATCGTTTAATTTGTAAAAAAATCATTATGTTTTAAACGTGCGCCTTTAAATAGGCATAAAATTAAATAATTTATAGTTAATTAATATAAGATAGATAGAATATTCTTTATTATACATCAAAAATAATGCTAAGTACGTGTTATAGACCACAGAACAGGGCAAACGGCGGTCTTATCGCTAAAAGCGATATCTTACAGACAACCTTTAGTAATATTAGTACCTTATTGCTGACTGATAAGATGGTCATTCATGCTTTCATAGTTTTTAAATAGAAAAATAATTCTTTATTTTTATTCTCTTTTAACACAATTTGACTGGTGGAATTTAATACTCTTATAACTATCGTATCTTAAGTTATAATGTTTTATTAAGAATAGGCTTTAAATATAATTTGATGTAAAATAAATTAAAATATATCTCAATTTATTTTTATAGTTGTTTAATCATGAACCAATTCATTAAGTATAGCAAATAAAGTTTTTTTTGTGAGTGGGGTTTTTAAAATATTTATGTTGGTTTCAATTTTACTGTGATACTTTTGGCTTTGTTAAAAATAAAATATATAATTATAGTTATAGAGATGTAATGTCTTATTTACAAACCGGCATTACGATTTTCGAGGTTAAATGAAAAACATGAAAGGAATAGCATAGATAAGTTATAAAAAAATTTATAATACAACAAAATTTGTCAAAAATGCTTGTTCTTGGCCTGTGTAAGAACTAAACACTTAAGACAGATCATCTCAGCTCGGGCGCCTATTTTATTTGTTTTTTTCGCAAATTGTAGTTCTATATTACATCCTAGGATAATGGCAGTAGAAATTGCTACCTCATATATAGTGTATGGTATGGTATAGCGGGCTTTTTTCCGCAACTCCACGACTAGGCGCGTATTTTGCGTGTCATAGTAGTGTATTCATAACTAAGTACAAAACTTTTGCTTACAAACGTTATCGTAGAAGATAGCAGTGTCTTTTAGAAAAAAGCTTACTAGCAATGTGGGTCACACATTACTAGTAATCTTGGTAACCCCTCGTACTAAGCTAAAATGCTTGTATTACGAGTGGGTTCACGTCGGAAGTGCAATGGGTGAGTTTTGAACCGGCAACCACATCGCAAGTCCGACGCTCTAGCCATTAGGCCACCGCCGCTTAAAAATTGTAAACTATCTGCTTGAATTTAGGCGCCCAAGGCAAGACGATCTACCTTAAATAGTAGGTTTACAAAATCACGAGCCTGGTAGTAGCAGCATGCAGCATTTTGTGGTTAAAAAAATGAGTCGACTACCGCGTCGAACTTTTGTGATTCGTTTCTATGAAATGTGCAATTAAATTCTTATTTTTGGTATTTTCGATGTACGCACAGCTACAATTAAGCTAAACAAATCCACGCTGGCTTCGTATTGTATGAGATGCATATACGATGCGAGATCAGTTTAAACTGGATTTGCATAGGTTGACCTGTAGCCGTGTGAAAATTTCCGTGTTGCATATTTTATGTAAAACCTTGTAAATTTGGCACGCACATGCTGTTCAACTATAACACCAGTCGAGAGACATTCTAGGGTATGTTACTTAATTTCACTCACTCTAATATTGAACATATCATTAGAAATAATTTCAATATTTATACCATTATATAATTAATTAGAATTTTTAAGCTATAATGATAATTAATATATAGATATATAGGTAAATAATCATGGAGCAATTAAATTGCCTATCGTAATGAATAAATACTAGCTATAAAAATATATGACATATTTATTTGCAACAAATCTGTTCAAATAGTACAGTCGGAAACAAAAGTCACTGAACACAATACAAATTTTAAAACACTAACATGTTTATAATAATTAAATAATCCAAGAAGGTAGTATGAGTTCTCTACACAAATAGTTGCTTTACCTTAATTAAAATCGAATACAATGAGAAATTTTGGTGCAGCAATATTCAGCGACTCGGTATCGGACTGTGTTCAATGACTTTGGTTGCTGACCGTACAACTGTTCCTTGTACGTAATTTAATTGCTTCGTGAATGAGTCTATGAATAATAATCACTTAATCTCAATTAATTATTGTCTGTGACATGAAACAAACTTTTAGCTATTGAAATAACTCTACTTTTAACGCTTCGTATCACCCTCTACCTGTGAGCATAGCTATGTCATTTTTAGCGATATTATCCGTAAAAAGTCGTTTTGTTTCAATTTCTAATATTCGCCCTTTAGTTAATTTAACTGTAGTTAGACGTATGCATTCTTTAATAAATTTCTCTATTTTCTTTACATATTATTTTCTTTGCTTGTTGTTTTTTTTGTTCATATCACAACACTAAGAATTGCCAGCTTTTATATCATTTAAAAATAAAGCAATCCAGATGAAACTCTGTACAAAAATTTTGTAATATTTGTTTTACTTAAAACTGGCAATTCTTTTATTGTATACAACCTCTTTACACGCTGTTTCTTCTAGCTGTCTTAATGTAAACAACATGTATCTCTACAAAAATATAAATGATCATTTATATTATGTATATTTTTAATCCATACACTACAACAATAATAAAACAATTAGTGTGTAAATGTGTGTAGTCGATAAAGAATAAATTAAAAAAATGGTTGTTTACATTGACAACAGCTAAAAACTCAACACAAGGTGTTCTTGCATTACCGTATTAATATTGGTGAGTGTCTTGCATTAGTTTTGCTTCGTTAACACCGCATGGCATTTTAGTTATAAGTTGAGCATGTTTTTCTATCTATATTATTACGCAATAACTGCATGAAACTGCCTGCGTATTATTATTATTAAGGCTCCATTTCGCCAGGCTAAATTAGCCTTTAAATAAAAGAAATGGAATAGAATTTCAATGAATTATACTACTTATTCGGATTCTGTTGAAATGCGGCCTAAGACTAAATAAAGGTAATAAATTCGAGGTTCGAATCTGGAAAGAACATTCTTGTCACATCGAAATATATAAAAACAGATAAAGCGAGCGAAACCGTGTCTCATCCAGAGCGTGGAAGCAATTGTTTGTTTCGTTAAATGATCCTTAATAGGTTAGGAACTTCAGTATCGCATGATATTATAGTATGAATGCATGTGTATCATAAATATGTAGAATATACATGCTTATTTGATTAAAGCTGAAAGACTGTTACATGTTGTTATATAAGTTTGTTTGGTTACAGGGCCCCATCACCAAAGAAAGCAAGCCTTCAACATCGTATCTCTCGTAGCGCGAGTAAATTCGCTGCTAACTTTCAAAACAGCGCTCAAAATAACGCTCAACCGGTCAACGTCCATACTCTTTCTAATCCTGATGATATGAGCTCCAGCTTATTACGAAGTGACTCTGACCGAAGCCCTCCAGGCAATATTAACCCTTCCGTGAACTTCTTTGGGAATTTCAAAGGCTTCTCCCTAACACCCATGGATAAATCTGCAACAAACGAAGATACGGAGGTACCAATAACACACAAACCTGTGAAAAGTATCGCGGAAAGTATTAATAAAAGTGCGAAAATAACGCCGGTACATAGAAGCGGGAGTAACAGCCAGAATATAATCACGCAAGGAGTCTTGAAGTCTGTTGTCAGAAGCGCCCCTCCCCTCCCAGTTGTTCCCACAACCGCAAAAACCTCGAGTCCTAAGACAAGTCCTTCAGTAAAACGAAATAACAGTACGGTACAGAACAAAATCAAAGGTTTAATGAACAATGATAAAACTGAGGATGTGCCGACTACAGCCGCTGCCAATCCACCTCTGAGACCAGTTATATCCAGTCCGATTCTGGAAGCTTCTACTTGCACAGCGAAGGAACTCATATCTCCTTTACAAGGGTCAAAGACTTTAGGGCCTACGCGAGCTGCTCCAACCGTCCCGACCTCCCCAGACTTCACCAAAAGACCTGTGAGCATGCATTCCGCTGGTGCACCCCAAAAACCTCTTCCTGAAGAACCGAAGAAAGTCAAAGAAGGGATATCTTTAAATCGTATAGCATCTTTCCTAAAGCATGATAAGCCTAAAGAAAAAGAGCGAAATCCAGTAGAAAGGAGTCATTCTTTGCCTAAAAATCAAAATCACCAAATAAAAATTCCGAAAGTCGACAAAGTCGGGTTTAGAAACTTGCAGATATCTAACCCTATTTTACAGAAAGAGATAGAATTACCAGTCAAATCTGTACCTGTCGTATCAGATTCTGAAGATGGAGATGACCCTAAACCGTTTGTGAATCGCGCGCAAAGTATGAGAGCGCCAGCGAGTCAGAAGCCAGCTTTACAGAGCTTCGGTTCTATGAGACAGGCGCCAGTCGCTCCGAGACCGTTGTCTGTTGTAGGCAGGCCCACTGCCCCGCCACCCCCTTTACCGAGTCATTCTGATCCTATCCCACCCCCAACCCCGCCACCACAGCCAGAAATCAAGTCAACGGACTATGTAGACTGTATAGAGGAAAAACAGGCACCTTTAGCTCATATCGCTGAAGAGTCTCCAGACAATATTTACGCGGTCATCGAGGAGAGTCCTGAAAAGCACTCGAAGCCTCTACCAGGGGTCCCTCCACCTATTAAAACTGTCCCACAATCGCCTCCCGAAGGCTATAACACTCCAAAACCAATCCCTGTCAATTCTGGCAGTACTGAAAGTATGGGGTTGCTTGGAGAGATAGTCAATGAAATACAGAATCGTAACTTTGAGTCCATATATTCGGCATCAACGCTTTCCAGGAAGAAGGAAAAGGAAAGAAAAGCTAAAGCTGCAGCAGAGAATAATAGAGATAGTACTTATATCAATTCGGAGCATTATAAAACGCCAGAGAGTGTGTACAGTAACTCGGGAGCGAAGTCTAATGTATCTACCACCAGTAGCGGGTACTTACACCCCTCAGCAGTTAACGTACCTACTTATTTAAAAAAAGAAGAACCCAAAGAAGATGACAAGGCCCCGCCATTACCGGGACCTAATTCAAAAATACCCACATTTGCAAGACAAGTAACGCCGCCTAACCTCAAAAACACTTCGACATTCAGAAATGTGCCGCAATCACCAAAAGTGGTTAAGAATAGTAATTTAACGCCGAAAATTATGAACAGTCCCGATCTTGTGTCCAGTTGTACTCTACCAGATACGAAGAATGTTAAGCCGCCCGACGTTATCAATAACAATAAGTTGCCAAATGACACGAAGGTGACGACTAAACCAGCCGTGACCGTGAAACCGAATGACAACCGACCGCCCTTGAGACCAGCGCCCACAGAACCGAAAAAACCGAACAAAATCACACCCGCACTTAAACCAGTTAATTCTAACCTAAACAAAGCAACAGACAAAAATCCGCCCGCGAACCGTGCCATTTCCAAAGTAGACTCTAACGTTAAATCAATAGCTGACAATTTAAATAAGAACAAACCTAAAGTAGTTCCAAAACCTTCAACAATCGTCCAAAAGACAGATAATAATAAGCCTAATCAAACAAAACTGACGGCCAAACCGTCGAATGTTGCCAGTTTACAGCAGAAATTCGAAAATAGAAAGTCGTTAGGCAAAGAGATTGCCGTAACAAAAAAATAATTTACACAATGGCGCGTAATTTAATTGAGTTATCTAGTCTGTAAATATATATTAATGGCCATTAGCATTGAAGACCGTATCGTAACAAAGTATGTAAGGATCTGATTTTTGTAAAGCATTTTATGTGATTGACGAAATCGTATATTGATGGATATATTGAATTTGATAATGGCTGGTTAGATGTAAGTTGCTTGTCCAAATGATAAAAGGTTGAATCTAAATATGCCACGACATAAATTGACATAGGCAACTTGATTCTTGATTATTGTATTTATTTGATAAAGCGAAAAGTATTTTTTTTATCGATATGATAGTTCGAAAATAAGCGCATCACTGGGCACTCGAAAATATGTTATGTATTTAAAACACGACGTAAGATCACTGTTTTGTTGATTTTTATTTCTCAGTCATATTTAGACGCAGCCTAAAATGAGATTCTATACTCAGGGATCGAAAAAGAAAGTTCAAAATATGGATATAGTTGCTAAATTAACGTTAGAAAGGGAACGAAAGTAAAAGGAAATTATTTTTATTACTTAATCAGCTTTCCTTACGAACTTAGACATAATACGAAAGTGTTCATATTTTGTAATAACGAAACGCAATTAAGAAAAATAACTATACTCTGTAAATAAATACGTAGGGTATATTTCTAAATATTTGTATGTATTTTACTTAAATGTAAGATGCACCTAATTATAGGCCTACTTAAGTTCATCTTTATATCGTATCTGCGCTGTGAGCTTGGAATAAAATCGTTAAAAATGATGATATGTCAAAGTCGATAAAACAGCAGCATGTAACATTGTAGTATACATAACGTTCGATACATTTTATATTATTTGTCATGCCATGTATCTCGAAGGTTTAAGATAAATTTTCGATTGTCTTGGAGAAAGAAATTTACAAGCGATTCGACAGCTTTATCAATCGATAAAATACTCTTAAATATCGATATCGATGGTTACATGCTTCACTACAGTTGAGGTGCCATTAAAGGCAATTAATATGGTATGTAACTTATTTGTATGCCTATAATTCTTAAAATAAACTTCCATGGGTCATGTTAGCTGCTACAAAAACATGTTAATACACTTTGCCAACTGTAGATCGTAGCGATAGGTGCAACAAGGTCGGCAAATAAAAAAATATAGCTCAGACTGACTGATACAGTTTAAACGTCTACCAACAGAAACGCTGGGTGACAAGTAATACTATTTAGGGCAATATAATTGCTGCTTTGATTTAAGTATGTAGCGGCTCAACTGAACCGGCCCACGGAAGTACCTCCAAATGGTTGATTAGAAATAACTAAGAGATCTCTGTAAATATTAATAGGTTAGTTTTATTCTCTAAAGTTAGTGATGGTAAATGAGAAGTGTCTTATGGTACATAATGCTTAATTCGTATTTTTATAAAGACTATTGTGTTTGAGATTTATAAAGAGTTTGTGCCTCTGCAATTTTTAATGGCGCTGTCTAAATAATGGTGAATAAAAGTTTAGCCAGATTATTCTATGTGGACGGCGGCTTGTAAAGGCACAGCTAGTTTGAGTGTTGATGCTTATGATAATTTATATAAATCCGTTCTTATTCACTATATTAATGGTGCTACAGCGAATCAAACATGCTTACCGAAATAGTATATACAAGTATTTTTATATATTATTACTATCTACTAATTTTGATGATTTTTACGGCGGGTCTATGGCCAGGATTATGTAGAATTTGTATGTATGTGAGCCTTGTAAACAAAATGTCTTGTCCGAATAGCATGGAATTTTCAGAATCGAATAGCTCCAACCGTACAGAATCTTTTTATATTAGCATATTTCTCTGTAAATAATTTTATCATTACCTATAGTTTGTTGGACCATGGACCTGCCAAGCTTTAAATCGGAATAATGCAATATTTTTTAAATAAATAGATGCATAATAATTGTCGTCCATAGTTATAATCACTGCCACAGCTTGGTACAAAATATATGGTGCTGGAATATCGCAAAATAAACTTCAATATACATATATACATAATTATACATTACCGTCAAAAATATGTTGGTGAAAACAATCGCTATGCTAAGTTTGCATACCTCAATATTACCTCAATCAATAATTTATATTCAACAAATTATGATGAAACGAGTGATGGAGCAGTAAGTGAATGGATTACTCGAACAAATTGAAGCGAAACTCCATTTGCATATTACTCCGTGGCGTTGCAGAACTATTGTATTGAGGTATCCATTAAAATAGTTATTTTCCGTGAAATAGCCAGAATTGGTTAAAAAGTGTAAAATTAATATTTTTGAAGATATTTATTATCTCTGTATGATGGTATAGAAAGTATTTCCTTCTAAAATCGAACACTATGGGGTTCAGAGTTATGTATTTATGGTCCATGTAACCCAGCGTTTTCACTGACGACTACGCATGTTGTAAACAGCTACCTATCTCACTCACTCTTTGAGAGTTCGATTAAGTTAGAAAGATATTTGCAACTTGTTTTGTAGTCAGTGCAAAACGCTGGGTAAACGCAACTTGACAAGTTATAATGTCTAGAAATAGGTAGCATATAAGAACCGTCATATTTATTTATATATTTTATAGAATTGTATTTTGACCTTTTAATACTACTGATTAATGGTTACGATTATTTCAATAATTGCGTACTGGACTGGAACTATTTTTTTTTAAAGTTTCTTTTACTATCCTCAAGAAAAGGACCATACCGTATTAATTTCATTATCAATTTGTCTTTCGCAAATGTGTTGCTATGTCATAATTTGGTAGTTGTGATAATTTACATAAGTTTGAATGAGAAGTACATAAATATTTGTAAATATAACCAAAGAAATTTATGTAATTTAATGTGTGATCCCGGTACGCATCTTGTATTCTTAGCTTGTTCCGATAAGTAAAGTTTACGTAATGTGTTGCTAGTGGAAAAAAGTTGAATGAAAATGGCAATGTCTAAAATTTAGCCTTTATTTTTATTCCAAGACTGTGAATTATAAATATATTGAATTATTATATCAATATTAGTTACTAAAAGCTAGTTGAATACTTCATTTTCTTATTATTACCGAAAAAAAGATGAATAAAAATATCTCACGAAATATGTGTCTTTTATTTTTATATTACAATAAAAAACTATGCCAAACTAATATTATAAAGAAGAAAGTGGCTCTGTCTATCACTTACATTTTCACGAACCATTGAACCAATTTTCTTCAATGAAATAATGTTTCCCTGTTACTGTATACATTATACCTCCTTGCGCCCGTGATTTCACCTGTGCAGTCAGAACGGCTAACTTTAGAAAAACTCAGTTATTTCGAACAAACTGTAAATAAATTATTACAGAAGTTATAAGTTTATTTCAAACTTCCCGCCATCCCTAAACCGTATTCCGGTGACATCATAGGCAAGGAATCCAAGACTTATCCATCACAAAAAGGTTTGACTATGGTTTAAGGCTAAAGCGTCGGGGTTGGGCGCGAAATTATTTTTTTCTTGGTGTTTTTCAAGTTTTTCGGCTTTAACATAGTAAAAATTGCGACATCAACAATAACTTATTCACGATTGAGTATAAAAAATCCTTTTGCCTTAATTAAAATTCTTTTAGCTGAGTGCATTTTATCAATTGATGTTTGATGCTTTGATGTCAGTATAACTGGGACTAATACAGCTATAGTTATACAAATTTGGATGTAAAATATTTATAACTCAGTTTGTAATAAAAAGGTATTTGCCATTGAGTCATTGACACGGCTGCTTGGCTGTAATATGTATGTAACTATTAGCTATACAGGGTGGAAGGGACATCGACGCACATCCGCTTACCACGAATTCAGTACATGATTCTGGACCCCCTGGCGTAGATATTTTTTGTCGGTTATAAAAAAAACTGCTTTTTCATACAAAAGTACAATACCTACATGATCAAAATGTATAAGGTAAGCGGATGTGCGTCGATGTCCCTTCCACCCCTACTGTACAGTTACGTGCAAGAATTGGTAGCAAACTTTTTTATTTCTTTATTAAGATTTTCCCACAGCTTATGTTTACAACACGCAATTTAGTTGAGAGTGTGACATAGTGGCCCCCGTCTTATACACAAGCTTAATCTAGTCTTATTTATAAATACTTGAACTCACTAGTGACAAGGTATATTATTTTTTAATCTATTAGATAAATCTTTATCATTACCCATTTATTATGTAGTAGGCGCCACTATGACGCCACCGAAGCTTGTCACACTGTATGACTGTACGTTAATGAAACATAGTAACGCAAAGGACTTGTGTTCAATGTTACAAAAAACAATCAGTCAGATTATGAACGCAACGCTAGCAAAAAATAAAAAAAATTGAAAAGCGCGTTTTGTTGGTTGTTCTGTGATTGTCCTGGATTTTTGCTTTTTATTGTGTATTACTCCTGATTTATCGCAAAAACTACAATAAAAATATTCCAAAATGTAAGTACAAAATAAAGATACACGCAAACACTAAAGTTACGCTGTTCCAAAGCAGATATTCTCACAAAAACTACTTCCAGGGCGTCAACATCGAAGCCACGCTCAGAGATGACTTTGGAGGAATTATCCAAAATTGAGGAGGAAGAATTCAGTACCGGCCCTCTTTCTGTACTTACGCAGTCAGTAAAGAACAATACACAAGTCCTGATAAACTGCCGAAACAACAAAAAGTTGTTGGGTCGCGTCAAAGCTTTTGACCGGCACTGCAACATGGTGTTGGAAAACGTCAAGGAAATGTGGACTGAAGTTCCCAGGCTAGGCAAAGGCAAGAAGGTAAAGGTCACAAAGGATTTTTAATACATTGGCTCTGTTTGTCAATAATGCAGTCTATCCTTTTTAGTACCCAAGCATCAAAACATTTAGAGGTTATCAATTTACAATCACAAAACCATTTCTTCATTTCTTTATGGCCATTTTAACATCATCAAGTTCATGATGTTATTATGACAGAGTTGTAAATTATTTTAAATAAATGACCACATCTATGGATCTTATTTCTGTGACATGAATGATTATATGTTTTCACATTTAGTATATGGTCTCCTTGTCACTACTATTACTAAGGGACTGCTACTGCATTTGGTGGGTTTGATTCCAACCCAAGACAAATATTTATGTGATGCACAAATACTTGATTGACCTTTGTGTTTCTAAATTCTGCGATGGGGAGTATACTCTAGTGCAGAAGCTGTGTTTAAAATCATTATTGTGTAGTTTATGTAAGAAGACAGACTTTCTTATTTAACGATTACCATTTGGAATGATTAGGTGTTTTCCTTATTATAATGGCACAAGACTTTTTTACAAATATATGATAGACCTTGAAATATGATGTAGTGACACGAATTAAAAGGAATATATATAAAATGCTTTGGGCTTGCTGAGAAAATTAATGATTTTAAAAAGCAGTAAAAATGGTGCATGTGTATGTAAAGATGTATGAATGTGGAAGAAGCGAAAGTGGTATGCAAGAGTCGTAACAAGTGGCGGTCTATTCTGCCCTAATGTGTTAATGTTTCATAAAACCTAACACAACTTTTATTTTCAGGGTAAAGCTGTGAACAAGGATAGATTTATCTCAAAAATGTTCCTTCGTGGAGACTCAGTGATCTTAGTCCTAAGAAATCCGCTGGCCACTGCGGCTGGCAAATAACCAACAGGAAATGAATGTCTAAGATAAATTATCAAGTGTTCTCCAAAAACCTTAGTCATAAGTGGTACAGATTCAATTCATCTCTTTTTTTATATTGGTGTATTGAATTATTAAATAAATAACAGTAAGATTCCCAATGGACTTTGTTTTTATACTTCTCTTAGGTGAAATGTCTATAACTCCGCGTTTCCACTGACTACATAACATTGCAAACAGCTACCTATCTTATTCACTTTCTGAGACTTAGAGTAAGAAGAGAACGCAGGGTAAGAGTGACTGTAACGAACATTGTGTACATAGGTAGAAAGGGAGGTGGTAGGTACAGAGGCCAGCAGATCAAGGTACCCCAGCCTGCGAGACTGCACCGATCGATTCTCAACATTATTACAATACAATAGGGTCCATTTTCGTTCGGAAATCAGATAGCCCCGGGTAGCCCGTCTCGTCGGTGACTGTACCTTGTATCTTTACATGTTAAGTTACGGTAGACAAATAGGATGCTAATGTCATACACAAAAGAGGTCACTGTCCCTTAAACTAGGACTGGCCTGTATCTTAAGGAACAGAAATATTATACTGCTGAACGTTGAACAGAATTATTAAAAGATATTCCTGCTGAATATCAGTGTTTCTATTTTACATACAGCTTCCCAAAGAGTTAAGGCTAAAGCGTCAGCCTTGAGCGCTTAATTCAAATTTTTCTTGGTTTTTCGTAAACTATTCGGCTAGGTACACACGGCTACAGGTCAACCTATACAAAACCAGTTCAAGCTGATCTCGCATTGTATAGGCTTCCTATAATATAAAAGACCAGCATAAACTGGTTTGTATAGCTTGATGTGTAGCCGTGCGTACATGACAGTAGAAATTGCGGCATAAACAATAACTCATTCACGATTGTGTATTAAAACTTCTAATTGCCTCATTAGTGTAGTGGACTAGTGGTCCTAAGCGCGACTGCTACGTTAGAGGTTCTGGGTTCGATCCCCAGGTTAAGCAGTGTTATTGGGTTTTTCTATGAAATCCCCAGAAGTAGCACTTAGTCTGGATTTGTGCCTGGTTAATAGCAAATTTGCTCGCCCCCTATTACATGGGACCTAAATATACCGGCGAAATGTGGGTGTGTGTACATTAGTACACCTCTACCTAAGCGCCTGTGAGTGCCTGCGAGATGGTATGTTTTTCAACTTTTGTGATCTCTACTTTAAGTTCTTAAAAAAGTTGGTCCCTTTCACGGCTACGTTTATTCGTGAAGATACGCGTTTGATGGGTAACTGTAATTTTATTATTGTGATGTGTTGAGATTTTCGTCATACCCGAACAAATATTGTTATTTAGTACCTAATTTGCAGTAGTAAAATTAAATAAAGCTGTTAAAACAACTTCTGTAGGTATCTGAAGTTATTAATTATTATATTAGTGACTGTGAGGTTCCACTACAAAACCACATAAATGCGCTAGCTTTTTTAAATCTCATAGATGGCGGTGTTATCAATATTTTACATTAACTGTCTCCGTTCAATAGCCTTTGATAATAACCTCGACGTTCGCGCCAGAACGGAGAACCGCATTCATAACAAGACATTGTTTACGCACTGTCGTTTATTGAATTCTAGTGATCACACGCGCATATCGTCTGTTATTACGAGTGTATAAACTATTAAAACTAAAGAAAAAAGTGATTATGTGCAAAATGTCTGCTTGAACGTGAAGTGCGACATTCAGATTTTTTCCCGCACTTTTTGTTTTTCTTTTTACTCATTGAAAATGTGCACCGGTATTTTGTGTTAATTCCGCATTTGAAGCCAAGGAATTCTGTCATCGCCTGCATACATACATACATACTAAGGTAAGGTTTTTCTCATAATTATTTACGGACTTGCACGAATTCGTATTTTTTTTAATCATATTTTTTTCCGCAAACTGTTTTTATTTTAAATTAGGTAGGTAGGTACCGCCATAATATATTATTGTGTACAATTTTTATCTTATTTTGACGAAGTTTACAATAAAATGAGTTGACCGTACCTAAGCATGTTCAGTTTAGTGCCCCTCAAAATTAGGAGTTCGAGCTTAATTAATCATGTAAAATGTGCATTTTGCGACTGGTTGTGCAGTTTTTGGACCAATGTTGTGAGCACAAAAGAAAGTGAAATGTAATCAAGAAATGTGTTTTAGGTAATTACCACACACCGCTGTGAGCTGTTACTATACTCCATTTGGTTAGGTACTTAACTAAAGGTAAACAAATCATAAAAAAGGTTCTTTTATAGGGCCATTTTTCATCTTGAAACAAAACGTAACCAAAATTAATTAATTAATCATTCAAAATAATTTTCCTTTACTATACTAGCATATTTTACTACTTTGTATAATATTAAATGGTAATTATAAATTCTTAAGCTTGCGACCAATAGATAAATCAAATCTGATAATTATGTCTTATAGTATTGCAATGTGCCTACTAGAAAGAATCTAAAAAGACAGGAAATCGAAACCTTTTTCTACATTATAGACTTTTGATAACTCGAAAAAATTAAGAAGTAGTAGCGCGAGGAAGCGCGGCAAAATAATTAACCGATATTACACTTAGTCGGGTAACCAGACGCCATTCGTAACAGTTTGTACTTTCGTTCGTTTTTGTGTTTCTTTTGCCGTAAATTGTATTATTTAGTTATAGTTTTGTTTGTTCGTTGTTTTTATTGATAGTTAAACGTGTTGTTATTAATTTCACTCCCAATTCATAAGATACCAGTGTAATAAAGGTTGAAGAGCCCTGAACGCCGCCATTTTTATTGTTTACCTTTAGTTAAGTACCTAACCAAATGGAGTATAATTGTTTTTACCTATACCTACCTACCCACTCACAAAGTTTTGGTTTTCTAAACGAAACTGGTCTTTCGGTACGTATGTACAATGTTAAAATCATATTCATTGTTCCTACTCATACATTTCGGGAATACACGACTGTATTCCCTGAAGGGTAGACATACATGTATAATGTACACCAACAGTTCGCTGGTAGGTTTAGGCCCCATCAAATGGATGGCGAGCCTATTACCGGGACTAAGAATTTCATAGGAAAACCCAATAACACTTTGCTCTGGAAATTGAACCCTAGCAAAGCAGTTCTTGTCACGCTAACACGACTCCTATTTAATTCTAATTATTTTTATTGCAATAAGGGAAGTTTTTGCCTGTCCAATAATACAAACACCCAGGTGACAAATAATCACATTCTTGTTTTTGGTTTTAACTGTGTGACAAAAAAGGGCAGATGGGTGAAAGTTTTACATACATACCATCACGCCTGTATACCCTGAAAGGTAAGGCAGAGGTGTACTACTGTAAACTCACATTTCGCCGGTATGTTTAGGTCCCATGTAACAGGGGCGAGCCTATTGCCACTAACTGGGCACAAATCCAGACTCCGAGCTGCTACTGAGAATTTCATAGAAAAACCCAATAACACTGCTCGACCTGGGGATCAGGAACCCAGGACCTGTAGCGTAGCACTTGATTAATGAGGCAGTCAAAGCTCAATGATAAAGTCAAGGCAGAATGTTTTAGTGACGTACAATTTGCGAAAAAACAAAAAAAAACATCAAAGATCAATTAATATTATGTATTGACTATACCTAGTATGTACCTAATTGTCAATGGAAATAGACTTTTTAAAACATTGTATGCAATATGTAGAGTACTTGCCTTACTAAAGTTGCTTGCCTCTGACAAGGTCGAGATACGAGATATCGAACAACTTGTAAGTTGTAACTTGTTTTAGCTCGGTACTTATAGGTAACTTCTTCTTACGTGATGTTTCCACACATGCTCTTTCCTCCCATGGAGGTAGTATACTCCTCCTTTCCGTAATATAAAAAGGTAAAGTGTAGTGCTTTTATTAATAAGGCAACCGGCTGACATATGTCATTGACCCCGGATTCAGCGTCATTAAAAAAAAATACTGTCAATAATTTGATTTAATTTTCTATTTTGTTTCTGTATTGATTCTATTTATCTACCTTTAATGACTTTATTCAATTGAAATTCAACCCACGGTTCCAAGGTCTAGAAGTTTGGCAAACAATATAATTAATTACCTACTTATATAAATTATTATACGCCAGTGTCTTTTGAAATAAATAAATTATCAATTTTTGTAATTTAAATTTCGAATCGTTCTGTAGATTCAAGGTGGGCCACCTTTTAATGTCATTTTAACTGTAGATGACAATCTATTACAGGACAGTTACGAACAAGAAACAAAAGGTCATAAAAAGCAGCAAATCATCGTAGATCATAGTTTTGTCACGGTCTCGTGCGCATGTACACACGGCTACAGGTCAACTATAAAAAACATCTCGCATTGTATAGACTTCCCATACAATAAGAGACCAGCGTAAACTGATTTTATATAGCTTGATGTGTAGCCGTGCGTACAAAACATAGGTGTGCATGTTTGTTTCAAATTATTATCACAAAGATTTCTTATTAGCTACTTAAACATGTGATGTATATTCTAGCTGAAAACATAAAGTAACAATTTATTAAATCTTGCTATTGTTAATATGTGCCAATAACACCCCTTTTTTTAATTTGGCGGTCTAGGTGATCAGCTCTAGCTGAATCAGCTACAAATGATTATTAACTCAAACTTAGGAATAGGTACTTTTAATATACTTTCTGGTAACTGGACTGACATAAAGATGGCTTAATTTATCAGTATTTACCACGGAAGAGATAACTTATTTATCTATTCCGTGGTATTTACCAACACGCTTTTTGACATTCACGAACGGAATCCGAATCCGCGTAAGTAACTCTGTCTGTTTGTTAAGTTTTCGCGCGTAAATAGCTGAACAATTTTTTATTAATTTTGGATCAAAGACATTTAGTCTTAAAAAGTTTATTGGATGCAAGTGAAACCGCGGACAGCAGTTAGTAAATATTTAGAAGTACTGATGTAAGCTAAGCCCTATTAGATCGCTGTGAAATTGCGACATAAAACAATTTTTAAGCCAATATTCCTAAGCTGCGTAGTTTTAGATCTCCCATAGCATGCCCACGTTTTCCCATCTATGGTAACGTTCAATTGTTAATTGCAGCCGGAAAGAACTAGATTGAACTGCTATTTACCGCTTTGAACCGGTAAAAGCTTAATTGTTGCAATGTTCATCGATTGTTACTTTATCAACGATGTTCATTACGAATCGTGTTTTATCGGTCTTGCGTTTAAATAGGAACATGTTTGGTTTGTATGAAAAAAAAACATCCTCATTTCGTCACTGTTCTACAAAGAGTAGGTATGACATCCTAAACAGAATAAAACTTTAAGTACCTACATCTTATAAACGTACCGAAAAGAGTGTTAGATAAAATGCCTAACTTTTCATTATTCAGAGAGAGGGCGAGAGTTGAAAAAGATGGAATTTCGTAGGTATGCACAATACACATAATTGTCCCGTGTCTATATACCTGCCTTTGTAGGTCTATATGTCTATACATACACGGATACACACCAAACTATACAATCCATTATCCAGTATAGACTGAGCTTGCATTATAAAGGCCTTCCGTACAATACGAGGTCAGCCTAGTACTTGATTTGGATAGCTTGATATGTATTCAAGAAAAAAGGATTTAATCGGTAACATATTGAAAAAGACTAGCAATCTTTGTCAGAAAAATATAATACGTCCAACATTTTCTAAAGCTATATTATAATGTGTTTAGTTTTCTTTACCTTGTCACTAAAATACCACAAAATATACTTAACGTGTCAAAATAAGATATAAAAACTACATTTTTTTATAAATTAGTTCCTGACGCAACAGGCTAAGGTCTGAGACCATGCTGCCTACACAAAAAACTACACTACTGAGGCTAACGAGACGTTTTACCTATTTTTTTTTATGAAACTGACGGTTGGCAGTTTGCTGCCGTTGCAGTGACGTACCACGAAGGTTTATCGCATCGTAAAATTATGTTAAAAAAGTGATTCTGTACAATTATTATATAATATTTAATTTTAGGCCGTCGCGTGCGTGCGTTTAGGGCGTCGCACTTGCGATCATGTGGTTGCCGGTTCAAAACTCACTCATTGCACTACCGACGTGAACTCACTCGTAATACAAGCATTTAGCTTAGTACGCTACTAACGTGCGATGCGACCCACATTTCTGGTAAAAATTTTAAAAAATATATCACTTCGATTGGCTGATTAGGATTACAGATAAGTGATCGGAATATAATAGATACTTATTGATTTTTTTTTGCTTAGTTTGGTGGTTCGTTTTATTTGCAAGCCTCATTAGCTTTTCAATTAAGATCCGATCCGGGTAATGTCAGCTAAGGAAATTGGGTCGTATCCTTCGAATTCGGCTTCGACTCTTCTCCATAAGACTGTAGCCGTGAAATTCGTGTTGACACATTGTTGAATTGCTTGAACGGCGGACTTCCTTAGCGCTATGGACAAATCGATTTCATGTCCGAGGCTACATAAGTTTACCGTGACATATCTATATGAAGTTAATATTACCAATAGTCGGTACAATAACTACATTCTTACAATAAATTATCCCTAGACACGACTTGTAAAGGTAAAACAAGTGTAATGAGCCGCTTCCGTCAACCATTTAACTCATGACATGATTGACATGCTAAATTATCCGTGATAAATATTTATGAATAAAAATTGTGTTATGATTTATCAGCAATATCAGTCAGCCTTAGGCACGAAATTCAAATTTTTCTTGGTTTTTCGCAAATTATACGTCTTTATTCACGTGTCTTTATTATTATAAGCCAAAATCAAATCTTCGAAGATAATGATTTTTAAGAAAAAAAAAATTCTAACGTGAATAAGTTATTGTTGATGTCAACATTTCTACTGTCATGTACCTTGAATGTTTTATAGCTGAATAATTTGCGAAAAACCAAGAAAAACTTGAATTTCGCGCCCAAGATTGCGTTTCGCCTCACTCAAGTAACACGTGAAGAAAAACTTTTTACCCCTTTACATTTTACAAGCACATTGGAGTGCACGTAGGAGTGTGAGATTTGGCATTATTAAAGTTCATATAGACAAGGAGTGCATAAAAATATTGCGGTCGCATTTTGACCACCGGGCGACCATTAGTTTTATTATTAAAAACAAAAGAAAATACAAGCGTTCAGGCAAAAACCTTTTTTTTTTTTTTTTTTTTTTTGTCGGGGTTGGAAATGCTTTATGCACTATCCACCGCCCTGGGGAGAACGATGGGGTGTGTCGGACTCCGCTCTGAAAAGAGCGATCTACCGACTAAAACCAACCTCGGCGTTTCGCGTCACCACTTCAGTGCCGGGAATACGGGAGCGTTGTGACATTCCTCCGCAGTCAGGCAAAAACCTCCTACAACCACAATAAATTAATACATACTGACCTTGTATACATACATAATTATTGTTGAAATTACTTGAAATTTTTACTTAATTGTGAATAATATATTCAATTCGGTGGTTACAAAATTCTGAGCAAAAAAGTGCGTGATAATTTTGAAATGTACCTAATACTTAATTATGATAACTTATTCCGTTTTTGAAACATTAGCACACCCTGCCTGTCATAATACTTAGTTGTGAATACCGCTTAGATGTCGCAATTTTTACTGCCATTAATCTAGAATGTATTATAGACGTAGAGAACCAAAAAGACTGCATCATTAGTCTAGTGGTCCGACTTCTACGCTAGAGGTCCTAGATTAAATCCCCAAGTCGAGCAGTGTTATTGGGTTTTTCCACAGATTAAGACAGATATAGCATGCGCAACAAACGATGTGAAGCCACGTAATATTTATGTGTGCGTGACAGCTCGGAGCGGCGTTGTAGGGACACGTGCATCTATGTGTGAGTAAAGTTGCCAGATATTGGGAAAAACTCCCACATTTTTTTCTATTGTTCTCAATTATTGTACCTATTAATGTTTAGAATTGGAAATGTGCTTTTACTTTATAGGTACTTAAATATAATTTAAACGGAATAATTATTATTAAATAAATTACGGTGGAATAAAGTTAAATACTAGTAAGAAAATATTAAATAATAATACAAAATATAAATATTAGTCTATTATTCAATGTTAAACTACTTCATTTTACTACTCAATGCTATGTACGTAAGTGTCACACATGTACGTATGTCATACATGATGTAGTAGTACTCTGTAATATATACTTAAATATTGTATATATATGTATGCTGTACATTAACGTACAGTACATAACAACGGCTACACATTAAGCTATACAAATACAGTATAGGCGGGCCTAGCACTGTGGATTTATATAGCTTGATGTGTAGCCGTGCGTACTATTTAATAAATAAATAAATATGCATAATTACTTACACTTACCATATTTAGGTATATTATCATGGAAAAACATAAAAAATTCCAACATATTTATTACAATAATTTTACACACATAAAATCTTAGCAGCCTTTGTTCGGCACGAATTTCTTATAGTATTGCCGTTTAGCGTCTGAACATCGAGCATTCGTTTCTAATTTCGCTATATAGTGCAATCGTACCATCAAATACTTTTCTATTAAAATGTACCTACGCCGCCTTGGATTACAAAATTAATTTCATATTCTACATTAGCACCCTGAGAAACCTTGCAATGGACACCCATACTATTAAGAAAAATACTATCCGCCATCTTGGATTTCAAAATTAATGCTATTTTCATAATCAGCTCCCTAAGATACCTTGAAATTGATACCCATATGACCCTTATGAATTTATTTAGAGAAATATATATTCGCCATCTTGGATTTCCAAACCAATGTCATTTTTGTAATCAGCACTCAGGAAAACCTCCGAAATTACACCTACATTAATTTATTTACATATAAATAATGTCCACCATCATGGATTTCAAATAAAAAAAATATAATACATGCAATCCAATATCAAATAATGTCCACCATCATGGATTTCAAAAAAAGAAATTATCAATCATGCATCCAATATCAGTCGGAAAAAGTTATCATTATTATGTAATAGGTATTATGTAATAATACAAACTAATAATCATAAATCACTGATTATGATTACTTTTGTTAATCTGTACATAATTGATGAAAAAAAATATCGTAATCGTAAATCATTAAACTGATTACATTGTGCCTAACTCTGAACGGTTACATATAGGTACATATAGAAATGAATCGATCTTTTTACACACAACGTACTTTACCCAAATTCAAGTAGACCTATTTCGATGTAAACTGGCAACCCAGACCAATTACTGTCGAGGTTTTGTGTTCCAAGTGAGCCGAGAAATATTAGAGGGAAAATAAATACCAAAACAATAATCTAAACAATATTTTCCTGTGGAAAGATATTCCATCTTCTTTTCTTTGTTTTTGAGAACAACTTTTACAAAGTTTAAAAACACAAGACGGCATGTTTTGAAATAAAATGGTAACTCATTTGAGACGAACAAGCAGTACGACGCGCAGCTAAGTACTGACGTGAGTTTGTATTCGCTTTTGATTTTGTATTTGCTTTGGTGGCTTCACTCTCGTGTTCTACGGGCTACGTCTGCCTATTTTACTAGTCTGAGGGTTTTTCTATCAAATTCTCAGTAGCAGCTCGGAGTCTGGAATTGTGGCCGGTTAATGGCAATAGGCTCGCCCCCTATTACATGGGATCTAAACATTCCGGCGAAGTGTGGGTAATTTACACCCACACTCCGCCTCATCCTTCGGGAAATAACGGCGTGATGGTATGTTGTGTTACCAAAAAAAAAATATTATGGCGCCCAGAGCGTGACAATCCGACCTAACATAAATTCACCATCATATCAGGCCAAAACAGATCGACACTGCTGAACAATGGTCTCACCCATAGCCTTTCCCAACGACCGGTTATTCGCCGGTTTCCATCCAACGCCCTGTACCAGGTCGTCTGTCCATCTCTTTGGAGGACTTTTATTGTAGTTGTAATAGGATTAACGTTTTGGATTTCTTGTGTCGTTTTTTTGGTAATCGTAGGCACGGAAATGGTGAGCTTCAAATGCAGTATCGGACACGGAACACGTTACTACCTATTTGATTTCTTACTTTTTTTGGTTTTAATTTAGTTATCCATTGGCTAGTAGGTTATTCTGTTGTGGAGGTTACGGACGGTTGACGTCAAATACTGATATTTATCCGCATTAGGGTAGACTCAAGACTGCAAGACGACCCCAACATGGTAGTTTTTTGTTTAAAAGAAGGCTTACTAGCCATGCGGGTCTCAAATTAGGTACCCCTTAGGTATTCTTGTTAACCCCTCGTGCTAAGCTAAATGCTTGTGTTACGAGTGGGTTCACGTCGGTAGTGCAATGGGTGGGGTTCGAACCGTCAACCACATGATCGCAAGTCCGACACCCTAGCCATTAGGCTACCGCCGTTTTGGGACAATACTTAGGTGTAGAGGGTAATTATATAATATTCAAAATATACTTAATTCGGATCTACTTAGTCTAAATGTCGTTGATTTCTCTGTAGGTAGTTCAATTTTGTGATTTCTTTTTCAATTTATTGTTAACGTTACTTGTTGATTTGTACTTTATTTATTTTGAATATATATGTAATATTGAGGATGGAATTATATTTTGAACGGTTTTTAACTTATTATCAGAAACAACCTTCAGAATAACACCATGAGCGCTTCTACCAACATAAATTCAATCAAACACCCGGGACATCGTCCATTTAACTCATAAACAAATTCATATCGTAGAAAACCATCATATCTCTGCTCTGACTGGCAGTAAAGTAAATAAAACAGTAGCTTCTCAAACCTTGAACTGAATCCAGACATCTATACCTACCTATCCACTTACTTTTCCTTAGAACGTCCTTCTAAAAGGTTTCCGTGTTCAAAGAAATAGATTGGTCGTAGTAGTCGTAGATATAGATACTTTGTGCTTGTAATTATTTGCGGTTTAACGCGACATGACGCCTTGTGACGATGTTGGCGCCATTACTACATTAAGAGACATGGCGAGACAGTAATGTTGGTCGAAATAAACGAGCTAAGAAGACAATATTTTATCTATCATTAGGAGACGGTCATGAACAATACGTAACCCGATTTAAACCTTTACTGAGAACATTCACGAGACAGGCTTTACCTAGTGTGGAGTTCAAAATATACCTACCTAAAATCTTTATTTAGTAAATAAAAGATTATTATTTTCTTATTCTTTATTTTGCACGGAAAATCATCTATAAACAAACAATGTAGGTACAATGTAATAGCGAGCATAACTAAAAATCGAGTTTCGAGAAATTGAAATATTATTATTAGGTATTACTTGTTGAGTAGAAATACTTATCCACCATTTTTTATTGAGTATTTACTTAGTATTGTTTTATTAAAATACGTAATCTGATTATACGATAAAAACTATTATGTATAAGTAAGTTAAATACTCTCTTTCTTATTTAACAAGTTAAACTGAAATAACCTCGTCGTGTTTTTACAATATCATTGAAGTAACATTGGAATGAAACAAACAACTGAAAAAAACCACCAACACGACTGTATTCCCCAAAGGGTTAGGGAGTGGTGTACTAATATACACCTATCCTTCCCCGGTATGATTAGGCCCCATGCAATTCCACCCGGAAAAATCAAACCCAAAAACTAGCGTAGCGCGCTTAGGACAAATATGAAACATATGGAAAAATGAAGCTGTTTTTTTTTTATGGGATAACTTAGCAAACGAGCAGGCGAGCTACCTGATGGTAAGTAGTCATCGCCGCCTATGGACATCTGCAAAACCAAAGGAGTTGCAGATGCGTTGCCGAGCCTATTTAGGGAAAGGGAGGGGAAGGAGAAAAGGAGAAGGAAGGGGATTGGGGGAGGAATTGGGCCTCCGGCCCTCTCGCTCACCGAACGAAGCGCAGTAACGAAACGCTACTACTCAGACGTCGGTCTTCTGCGAGAGTGTTGTACTTCCCCGGTCAAGCCGGCCCATTCATGCTGCGAACAACGTGGCCCTACCACAACAAAATGAATATCAGTATTTTAAACAAAGCGACTGCCATCAGTGCCATCAAACCTCCCCAACCTTACTGATATCACAAATAAAGACTGTTTACCAGGCTTTTTGGGCTTCTGGCTACCACTGACGACTTTCATTGGAGTTCATATATGACAACCGGTTAGACAGCTCTACGTGCCCTCCGATGTATCAAGGGGTCTCGATGTGGACAATATTTATGGCAAAACTATTTAGCTCATAACTTCAATACAATAATTTATGGAAATCTACAACCTAGGAAGTCTAATTAAAGTGCACGAAGGCAATATAGTTGTCACATGAGCACGCGACATGTTTTATTCCGTTGTAATTTACTGTAACGGAGTAAATAATCTTGAAAACCGGAACTAAACGTTTGGCAGTGGGCCATGGAGTATGCATGTGCGCAGAATTAAGTACTGCATACATACATACACTCACGCCTTTTTCCCATAGGGGCAGGCAGAAACTACAGAACGCCACCTGCTACATTTCTTGCATACATCTTTTACTTCGTCCACATTCATACATCTTGCACATGCGCCGGTTGCGGGTACTACGCACCTGACCTTTCTGAAGGATCTTACCAATAAGGTCGAGGTATGTCTAATTAAGTAAGTAATTTAGTACTGATAGCAGAATATATGTATACATATAACATACGGCTGCCATCCGTTCGGGGTTTCCCAGATTTATCTTAGTTACCCAATAGTACAACAGCCCAATTCCTCCCTCAGTCTCCTTCGTTGTCCGTCAACGCATCTGCAATTCCTTTGATATTGCAAAAGTACATGGGCGGCGACGATTACTTAGCATCAGGTAGCTGGCCTCGTTCGCTGAGTTATCCCATGAAAAAAAGTTGAGAGGTCATCCGGGGAGCGTCCGGGTGAAGTTTTAATTGTGATCCGGGTTTAAAAGTTTTCAATTCATTGCCGGGCAATATAACAATTAAAATATTTTGTTATTGTACTGAGTAAATTAAAAAAATACTGCTGATGCGTCCAGGTTCTAAACTCCAAAATTTACTTTTATACTTCCAAAATTTAAGAGATGATGGCAACCCTATTCATACCTAGAATATATCCGCTTAATATAATAATAGCGACTACCATCCAATATTCAAAGGATAGACTGGTTGTCAGCCTTTTTGCTTTTCTGACAAGCACTTACGATTGCCACAGCTGAAGTTCGTATAACAACCGGAACTGACGGCTTTACGTGCTCTCCGAGACATGAAGTGGTCTCGATATGGTAAAATGGTCACCCATCCACAGTCTGGCAGCGGCAGACGCAGCTTAACTTTGCAGATCTGTTGATCAGCGACGTTATGACTTAGCCACGAGTCCCTCTAACCAAACAAACAGACAAGAATTCCAAAAAACATTTTTTGGGTTCGTACAGTGTTGTTAGACTTTTAGTATCTAACCCACTTGTTTTTGTTTTTGAATATATGCAATGTATAAAAACAGGTTTATTAAAATTTTATAATGATCTCCGTCTTGTCTGCCTTTTGTTTACTTAAAAAAAAATGTTAATTTGATTAGATACCGCTTTAAAACGGGCCCTGCATTATTGCCCACAGTTTCACTCGCATTGTCCTCCTCTTTCCCTTTCTTCTCTCTCTTTTCTTCTCGTAGGTTAGAAATAGTCTAATGGCGTGGTTATAGAACTAATAGATTTATTATAAACAATTCAATTATTTTTTTTCTCGAAAAAGTTGTCGCACACTAGGATTTTCTCCTAATGAGCCTGATTACAAACACAATTTCTCAGACCCGAAACAATATTTACAGTACCTAATAAACCTTTGCCGCGCGTCATTTACCCTGATACCCACGCAAAATTATAGACACGCGACTTACCACGTGCAAAGCCACTTGTTGAGTGACCTTCTCACCAAATTGCACCGTCATAACAACAGGGGGCGTGAGGCTGCGTTGGAAGATAATTTAAGACTAATCGATCGCGTTGTAGATTTAGATATTTTTTTATAATTGATGCCTTGCTGTACAGTTTGTTCGAAATAAGTAAGCCGATCGGAAGTTGTCTGCAAGTGGTTTAGAAGTGGTAAATTTTAATAGAAAGAGTCGGTGTAAAGATAGTTAGAGTCGTATATGTTTCACATCTCTAATTATTTGGTTTACTAATTTCGATATTTATGTATTAAAACACTTATTTAAACGATTTGATTACCGCGGTAGTTCGGAACGGCTAACTTCCGATCGGCTTACTTATTTCGAACAAACTGTACTATTTTCTCCTGTGTACGTTACTCCGGCAGGGAAGTAGCTCCTAGAGTGATATGAGTGGTATGTATAATAAAATTAGTGTGTAGTTGTACCTGCTGTAAATGCGCGCCAAATGAAAAAATGTGCGTCTTGTCTTTTTGGAAAAAAATGAATAAACGATTGCTGCTGGAGTAACGTTAAAGGAAATTTCTAAACGAATGATCGGAGAGAGAAATATTGTGTATGGGCAGAGCTTATATTTGTGCAAAAATGTGCGCCAAAAATATAATTTGTGCGTCTTCAGGTTTCATAGATGTTATACTATTATTTACTGAGTTTTTTTTTCAATAAAAATCCTCTAAAAAGTTATGAATAAAAAAAACTAAACAGAAAACAATACTATGTAAATGTTACTTTACTCAACAAACATGACCGCCTTCTGAATCACTGCATTCGATTCGTTTTCAATCTTCGCAAATATGATCATGTTTCAGCATATAGAAAAATTCTAAAATGGTTGCCCATCCGTCAACGCAGGGCGCAAAGAGCATTGACCACTTTGTACTCCTTACTTGATTCTCCTTCTTCTCCTACTTATCTATCTTCTTATTTTCAATATATATGCTCTAACCATGACAAAGATCTCCGATCATCCTACAATCGTCTTTTACAATGTCCCTCTCACCGCTTTGATTTCATGCACTCTTCTTTTTTTGTCCAAGCTGTTCTTCTATGGAATGCGCTGCCTCGGGAAATCAGGATGGCTACCAGTCGCTACTCCTTTAAATGTAAACTTAAAAGGTCGACTGGTAGAGAATGCCTTAGGCATTAAGTCCGCCTCTGTACTGTTCGTGCATAAAGTATAAATAAATAAATAAATACTTTAGGACAAATAGTATTCTTTCTGTATTTTCGTAAGACCACAGAATACGTACTTAGGTAGATAATCGTACGACAAATGTACTTGGTTCAGATGGCACCCGTCCACTCGCATGACGGATATAGGTTATATTATATACTCAGATCAAATAAAAAGTTATGATGGATCTTTGCGAACAAAGAGTGAGGCCGGCTAAAACTACGCCTTGCAGTGTACAACACAATTACACGCACACATGTCATGTATTAGCTAACTACGCCTTATCTTGTCAGTCGAGCTTTCGATAGCTCGATAGCTCGACTGACAAGACAAGGCGTAGGTTCGGTATACGTGTGTGCGTATGCTTTGTTCGCAAAGTTCCATCTTAACTTTTTATTTGACATAGGTTATATAAAATGATTTGGCATACTCGTAGTCTCGTAGATAATCACTTTATATTGGTGGAACCCGTATGAAAATCCGTACAGTAATCTCTGAAAATAATCTCGACATACAAAAGTTCATTGAGAAATTGTAGTGCTGATCAACCTGGATGCAATTATCTCGGTATGTAACTACAAGTCCTATGTCACGTAGGCACACGCACATTAAATTGGAAGCTATCAAAAAACAATTAGTAAAATTAATTTCAATCGGATCCGAATACACCGTTAATTTAAAATGACACACTTAAACGGTAATCTAAATATTTTTGAAATAAATTAACAATTAATTAAGTGAACTCATTTGATTGACTGCCTCATTAGTCTAGTGGTCCTAAGCGCGACTGCTACGCTAGAGGTCCTGGGTTCGATCCCCTGGTCGAGCAAAGTGTTAGTGGGTTTTTATATGAAATTCCCAGTAGCAGCTCAGAGTCTGAATTTGTGCCCTATTACATGGGACCTAAACATACCGGCGAAATGTGGGTGTACACCTCTGCCTAACCCTTCGGGAACTACCGGCGTGGTGGTATGTAAATCAAGTAAAGTAGAGATTATCACCCTACTCTGCCCCATTAGTCTAGTAGCTCTAAACGCGACTGGTGAGCACGTGGTCTTGGTTCTATTACCAGGTGCTATTCGGTCTCAGTAGCTAGGGTCTCTTGAATTTCTACCCGATCAATGGTAATTGGCACGCCCTCTATTAATCTTGTCTAGTTAACCTCTGCTGTTATAGGTAGCGCCTTTTTGACAGTTTATTTACCCCATACTAAGGTGGGTACCTTAAAGGTAAGAAAGTACTAACATTACACGAGCCAATAGCATCGTTAGGGTAACTTACGAGAAGTCGACGTGCATAAATATCACTCTCAGCCGTACCTATTTACCTCGACATAATAGACGATAATTGATGTTATACTTTTTGCTTCGTCCTCGAGATTATTAAACTAAGTAGTAACGCCTTTCGGTGGTACCACTCGTCACTCGTTGAGAGAATATCATCTCTAGAAATTTTCTATTTACTCTGTGCCCCGCGCCAGCCCTGCTGTCATTCGCGTTTTTAGTGCGCTACGCTCGTCACTAAAAATTTACTCGTAGCTGTTTTATGAGTAAATTGTCCAATATTACTGCAAAAACACCCCATAGGTGTATAAAGTCTTGTAATAGTGAGTGTTTCTATAGTGATTTTAACATTAATTTCAAGAATGTAAACCGAGTTAACCAAGTTACACCCGGTCAAGTTAAGACCTGCATCTACAACGAATTAGGAAAAAACAAATAAAATTGCAATTCGAGTGGCCGAATGGGGCTGTCTCACGCATAACTTTTATCTATTTCAAGAGATATAACTTATTTAATTCAAGACCATAGGTATGTAAACCAAGTTACGTACCTACCTACCAAGAATTTGGGAACCTGGGAGTAACAAAACAATGCAATTCGAGTAGTCAAATTGGGCTGTCTCACGCATAAAAATTATCTATCACCTCGGACAGATCATCAGGACTGCCCACGCTAGATAAACTGGACTCTCACCATAACAGCAACAAAAACAAAACAATGCAATTTGAGTAGTCAAAGTGGACTGTCTCATGCATTCAATATATTTAATACCTCGGACAGATCATAGGACTGCCCAAACTAGATAAACTGGACTCCCACCTAATAATAAAACAAAACAATACAAGTCGAGTAGTCGAATTGGACTGTCTCATGTATTGAATTTATTTAGCACCTTGGACAGATCACCAGAACTGCCCAGACTTGAGTGGAATCCCACAACAACAAATAGAACAATGAAATTCGAGCAGCCAATATGGGTTGCCTGCATGAGGCAACAAAAATGTATTTAACAACTGGGATAGATCATCAAGACACTAAACGAATCCCAACATAACAACAAGAAGAAAAATTTAAATCAGGAATTATGAAAGTTTATTGGGACTTGCATTTAAATTCTCAAAACAACTGAGCTGACCCATGCATTACACTTAGCACTCGGACAGGTCGCATCAGACTGCCCACGTTAAATAAATTCCCATCCTTCAATGAAAACTGATATGTATCTACTTTAAGTAATTGAATTACTTATGAACGTGTATATGCAATTCAGTCAGATTAAGGGACTGTCTCACTGCAATTCAACAACACATAATGAGCTACCGTGGTCTGTGCTACAAACACTAATAAGCCACTGGTTTGTGAAATTGTTACACACTTGATTCACCATGCACCTAGTCTAGGTTTGTGAAAAATCATGCTTGACAGCAATAGTGTAACAGTAACAACTTAGTAAGTACCTACAAACACAGGTACAACTATGCTACATTATCACAGACAAAGTTGACAAGATGCTGACAATCGGCATTATGTAAACAACTCTCATATGGTTATAGATAATTCACTAACACATAACAAGCAAATTATGTCTTTTTTATTATCAGAGCGCTTCCTTCGGGGGCACTCCAGTTTAATATTGTCATCAAAGCAGCTTTTCAGGAAACCTTGATTAATCGGACCAACATCAAGCATAACATAAAGAGGTAATTCCTCGGGCAAGTTGATACTTCAGATGCAGTCAGTGACACCATACTGAAAATGGAAGGAGCCATCGCAGCTAGAACAGAAGAAGCAACAGTGCCCTGCCTGCAACGACCACCACATCTAAACTGTGAGATATTTATCTTTTACAGATAAACAATCATGTCCTCACCAATCTTGGTAATGTATTAATTACAGTTACCATTTTTTCTTAGAAGTGTTATCTATCACAGATTAATACATCTGTCTTGTATACCTACGTAAAACACAGCCCTGTGAAGAAAGGTACAAGAATAACCAATGACAACTTGTAAGAGTGCTCAATTATATATGGCTGTACCATATTTATAAACTTGTAAATATCAATTTCTTATTAGAACATGAAAAACATCAAAGGATTGCTACCTTGTTGGAAAAATTTATGAATTCAAGTATATTTTTTCAGTTTAATTAAAAACTGTGTATAAATGTGACTCATTTCAGTTTAGAACATGCATACTTTGATTGATACTTAACAAGTCAATCCTGATGTGTGGTTGTTACACTAACACAACAACACTTTTTCTTACAATACTTTACTGTCATGAATATGATAAATATTTCCTTATTTATCTAATTTATTTTTTAGAAGTACATATACATAGCTACAATTAAAATAATCTGAAGTCAAATCATTGATACACTATGACTACTGATACTGGTATACACAGATGGTCAGATAGCATGATATGCTATAAAATATTGGTGAAAACAATTTTAGTATAAAAAATTGTAACGGTTAGAATTTATTATGACTAACTTCTACAATTAAAAAATCAAACATATTATGGTCAGAAACCAGATATTACACAACAGTCATTTTATAAAATACTGAATATTATTACAATACTAATAAAATCATACTAATTAACATAATTATAAAAAAAAAAAAAAAAAAGGTAGTAGCAATAGTACTTAATGTATACAACTATACATATAATTTAAATAATGTTTCACCTACATGCTGACGCCTCAACGAAGGGGGGGGGGGTGTTGCCTTCAGAGACGGGATAGTGAACCAGAGTGAAGAAAAAAGGAGTGTCTAGTCACATATATTCTCATCACACCTCTGATACGTCTGGCGACATTCCTTGCCCTTAACCTAATATAAATATATCTGTAGTATATATAATATCCATAAATATTTTTATTATATTGCCTTAACTGTCATTACAATTGAGGATCTTTAAGTACAAGGGGTCTCTCTTGACTCAACATACTTAGTTGGAGTTTGCAATAGGCTATCCTTTTTTCAATAAGTATGCAAATCTTCACATAGCAGCTGACAGTTAATTAACATAAATATTATGCTGAAATACAACATAATCAAAAAGTTGTGGGAAATATATGTTATTTTTTCATGAAATCATTGGGATGTCCTAGGACATGTCCTATTGATGTATGCATCAACATAATTAATTAGTTCTTTAATTGATACATACCTACAAAGTAAATGATTGGATAACTAACCAGTTGCATTTAGTCACAGACAAAAAATCGACATTGACAAATATTATATTATAATATATAAATACCAGTTAGGTACATATAAATATAGTATTAGTACTTATCTTCCATGGGTGGATTCCATTACCTACACACGACAATATTATTTATTTTATTTTAAGTAGGTACATACATCTCGCGTACCTACCTATATTGTGTAAGTTTTCCACAATCATGGAAAAGGGGTATCTCTAAGAGAAGATAACCACAACACAGGAAAGGCCCACAATTGTACTATACAACATAACTTCTATATATATATATATATATTTAAAGAAAATAAAAATGATAACAATAATTAAAAGTTATAAATAACCATTCAATAATTCCATATTAAAAAAAAAAAAAAAAAAAAACTAAGCAATATGCCTAAAACAATTGTATGTGTTATCAGGGGAGCACGGTAGTGCCCCCGCCAAGTCAAGCTACAAATTTACCAGCTTATTAATGTCTAATGAATCAACTTATCGACTTTCTTCCCAGTCTTCTAGCCCTAATTTTTTTTTTTTTTCTGTAACTTTTATTATCAATAAGTATAAAAATACTTATTCCACACGAGTTTGGGTTGCCAAACTCATTAAAACCAGAAATTACTTTAAATTCTAAACAATCAATAACGGATATTGAAATGGTTACGTTAGAAAAACCTAACATTTTTCCAAGATATTTGATGAGACAAAAATTTAATGTTTAAATTATCTATGTTTCATCCTTCAATAGATGAGTTTTCTATCTCCAGCTCCAGTAACTATTATCCAAAAACCTGTTCTTATTTCAAAACAGATGGACACAAAACGTACAAAGCATTAAAAGCATGCTTTAAATAAATAGGCAAATATAGGTTTTGTTTTCAAAAATTGCGTTACGGTTCACGCATTATAAAGAAGCTGTAATATGGTAAATAAAAACATTAGACTTTGACTGAACAAAACATGACATATAATGTCGTATTAATGATAGTAATAGTAGCAGTGATGATGACCAAATATTTACTTACCTTCGTAATTAAAATGCGACCTCTAAGGAACTCATCATTCAATATTGATAAAAAATCAGTCAAAACAATGTTATTATTTTATAAACAGTAAATGTTACGTTATATTTGTACACAAATTCGAGACATTTATCGCCGAGTTTCACTTGACAGATTACATTTTATAGTTTTAAACGTCGCGCTACGTATGTACATACATACATATGGCATACGCACGCAGGCACGCTTCGTGCATGTACACTGAAGAGTTTTCCCGGTACATGACGTTGGTATAAACCATAAAAATAACTACTTTATCCTTGAGGTCTAGGTACCGAAGTTATTAATCTTTGATTCTCAAGTTTCGAATTACAAGCTGTGTAGGTTACTAGCCTACTTACCTACTAATTCTAAAAAAAAAAAAAAAAAAAAAAAAAAAAAAAAAAAAAAAAATATATATAGATATAAAATTTTGGCGAAAGGGTCTCGACCTCGGGCCGGATTCGAACCTGCATTTCGACTCGGTACCAGTAAGAATCCTGTACATGGTTCTTGCGGATAAATATTGTAAATTAATAAAACTTAACTATTTTGAATTATCAAAATTACCTAATTTGAATGATAAGAAATTATTATTATGAATAGGTATTATCGTTAATACCATGATAGAAATGTTTTACAGGTCACTTTTTTCGGACGAAAAAATTTTACGAAGTATATTTAAAATTGTCAGTTACATAAAACATACCTCATTAATAATAACAATTATTATTATTTACAGTTACTGCCTTCTTGTAGTCGTTAAGACTGTAACCAGTTTTAAAACAAATTTATCATTAAAAAATGATAATCAATCTACTAAGAGATAAATCTATGATGCTTAAGTCTGATTTATCCTTTTCTAACCATACAACTCTTATAAATAAAGGAATGTATTAAATCTGTAATATAATTGTGTACCTTTATCACATAATTTATCATATCTAGGCGATATTACCAGAACTTGCTCTCAAAGTCTACATAGTTTAATAATCTCGAGGACGAAGCAAAAAGTATAATTAATGATTAAACGAACTTACCTGAAGTGAAGTTCTATCATAATTATACGAATTGCTTCGTCCGAAGAGATTAGTATCACCCTCCCAACCCTAACGGCATAGCCCAAAAAGGGTTCTGGTAATATACCTAGGTAAAAAATCTCTAAACTAAATGACAGCAGGGCTGGCGCGGGGCACAGAGTAAATAGAAAATTTCTAGAGATGATATTCTCTCAACGAGTGACGAGTGGTACCACCGAAAGGCGTTACTACTTAGTTTAATAATCTCTTCGGACGAAGCAATTCGTATAATTATGATAGAACTTCACTTCAGGTAAGTTCGTTTAATCATTAATTATTCAATGTTGATATTTAGACGGCTAAAAATAATAGGTAATGTAAGAACCCAGTGAATGAAAGTAAAGTATCTACACTGGCTTGCAAAACAAGTATCACACTTTTAAAATTGCAATAACTTTTTAAGTTCACAAGATAAACTTTCGAAAAAAAAAAGGACTTGAAAAGGTAAGTCTTGTTATAGTTTACTATAGTTTCAAAGAAAGCTGATGAGTAAAAATAACTTTTAAAAAAACTTTAACAAGTCAATGGTTTTCTTTTTAATTTTAACTACATACATTGCGTCGGCATTTCCTCGGCCGACCTCTGAAAAGAAATGCCGAAACTCAGGTAATCATGATGTCTTTTAACGGCCTGACAGTGGTACCTATTATCAAATATGCGAGTTCTACAATGTAGGACATACTCTGAACGGGCTTTTTGAAGAAAGAGCCAAGAGCTTTGAGTTGACCTGGGGCCGTATTATCACGTATTAACGCCATCATTTTTAGGTTGTGAGAGAGGGATGCCGCTCTACAGGTTAAATAGTGGCGTCCCTCTTTCACAACGTAAAAATGATGGCATTAATACGTGGTAATACGGCCCCTGTCCTAACTGACCGACCACACAGGTCTGTCTCGGGTACCGAAACCTGGACTTCACATTCAGCAGTCGCGCTTATCACCACGAGACGTATGCCTACGTAATGTGTACATTTCCAAACTGTCTTGTTTTCTTTGTAGGAATTAATTTAAATCTACAGAATATTCTAGATGTCCTCGCAATAAGAAAACAAAGCATGAACTAAGAATATTTATGAGATCATATTCGAGTATAATTTTTTTTTGTGACCTATTGTTTAGTGATCATTATGTGTTGTGTGACATCACAGCGTGATCATAAAGTTCTAAATAATGAATATAATGATATGATTCTACTATTGTTTCAGTCTTTTCAGTTAGAAATTACGGTACTAAGTTGAGCGTCGCGTCTTTACCTACCCCGATTTGTTATTCTCTTTGCATAGTAAGGCCATAGTGTAAAAGCATAGTGTAATTAGATTTCATTACACTATGGTAAAAGGCTGAGCGAATCTGGGGTGAGGCAGAGGGATACCAAACGCTATTTACAGGGTGTCTATAAAAACGGCACATTTTCTTAACTGGATGAAAGGGATCTATTAAAAAAAAAAATCTATTAAAAAATATTTTTCAGAAATTCTTATCCAGTTTGGAATCATAACAGTAGTAAAGTTGTGAGTATCAACACCATATTTTTTGGCATAAAAGCTCAAAGACTTTTATTTTGACATTTGATTAGCGGTTATTGAAAAAAAGATATGAATACCAAAAACTTGTACCTACCTACTTGTGAAATACAAAACAACTAACTTATTCTGATGTTTTTACGTTATACTATAACATATTTAATCAAATGTCCCGTACTTAAAATGGAAAAACCTATGGTTGGAAAACTTATTTCAATTTGAACAGTCAATTTGCGACCCACACGCAAAACAAATCAAGTCAGGTGCTTATTTATAATATTTTGTGTAGTGGAAATAACCAATTACTCATCAGTAACAAATTTTTTGTGAGCTTATTGCTTGTAAACAATGACGATTGATCGATGGCTGCGTAGCTACTTATCACGAGTCGGGCAAGCAAGGCTGACTACCTCGAGCAACCTTGTGCCGGACAAACAGAGAAACACTCGTAATAGCATACACATATATTATCAGTTCCGTATGTAATACGCTATATGCGATGGCAAAACATAAAACCTGATAATGTATTAAGGGTATAAAAGAAATTTGCACTTATTAATTATTTTTTATTATATTTTTTTATTGAAATTTCTAGTGAAAGAGAAATACGGCCCCAGGCAAGAAAATTCATATCTTTCACAAAGCGAGTTTTTCCATGGGTTTAATGGTCAATAATATTTAAATATCATCGTGGTAAGCAAACAACAGAATGCAAGCTGCTGCGAGATGGCATAATGATAAACAAAACAAGAAACCAATTGATATAAATCATTACATATGTCAATGATAAGTGTTGTTATCAAGTGTGTTTAGTTAAACATAAAAGAAATTGTTTATAAAGTTTTCCAATGGGTTTAATGTTCAACTATGTTTCTCGCGAAACCACCTTTGATAAATCCACGATTATACAATTCAATACACGCCCGCCGTATTACCTACGCACCTTTTTGAAGGTCCTTGCCGATAAGGTCAATGCCTTTATGTCCTTCTAAGGCGTCCCTTCTCGGCGTTTCCATGGAGATCCGCCATAGTTAACTCTTTTTTCAGTACTATAGGGATCGGAATAACAAATATTTATTTGGCCTTCTTCTAAATTATAATAAAACTTCATTAATATGACCTACATATAAGTAGTTTTTTGATCCCGCTATGGGTAGGTATTTATTTATTTGATACAAATTCAATTCAAAGGAAAAAAAAAAAAAATTCTTTGTAAACATTTTCATTTTTTAGAACCTTAATACGGTCAGAGATAAGGTAGACAATAAGTCTTCAGTTTAAGATCCTTCGGCACAGTAGACTTTTAACTGTTACAAGTAGAAGCTGTATTGATAATTGATAGGTATTTATCTATTAAAATATTGAATCAAGCCGCTACAGGAGTACAATCTTAGTTTGTTTTTTTTTATTATAGGTAGGTATAAACAGCATTAGCAAAACGTTAAAAAACAACAAAAGAAAACAAGGCATGGCAGGGCATTCGATAGTATTTTTTATACCAACTAAATTGATTCCTATAATGTTTATAATTTGCTATTGAATCATCATTATTCTTCTGCCCTTCTCTCCATTTACTTGCTCGAATCCTTAATAATTAAGGTCAAAAGGCACCATTACAAAGGAGCACAAAGGCTTCAGCCACAGATTATTAAGGGAAAGGTTGGAGGGAGTAAATACTCTTTACAAAATACAAGCGGTTTTTCATTTGAAAAAATAACCTGACCTTTGTTTTTGTTATGGATAGTTTATGAATATTTAAGTTTTTAAACACTTTGCATATTTATTTTTATGGATAGTTTTTTATATTATCAAAGTCAAATGTTATAGTTAAATTAAACCATTAGGTATCACAGGTAGTTTCGAAATGTCAAAAACTAGTTTTAAATATTTTCCTGACATCATCTCAAAGATGTAATTTAGCATTTACAAAATAATTACAACCACGTTCAAACACGTACTAAGTATTAATTATTCATAATAATTAACTCTATGTCCAATATAAAACGATGGTTTTGACAATAGGTAGTACATTAACGATGTCTGTCGTCGTTTTCCTGTGGCCTACAAGTTACAACTGTTGTAAAACTGCTGTGAATGGTGCAGGTGCAATGTCAAGGTAAATGTCGACAAAACATATTTTGTACTACACATTTAAACATAACGAGTAATAAACACGAACAAAATCGTAGTTACTTGTTTTTAATAGAAAACAAATCAAGAAAAAAATCAAATCGAATCTGGATCAATTTTTTTAACGATAATGTTTTTTCGCTTTAAAACAATTTAAAGTCTGTTTTTTTTTATAATATCTGAGATCAATATAACAAATGGCAATTCTGTGTTAATGTAACCTAGCCATCTTGCAGGACATCCGCAAATAGCAGGAATAAGTATAAAAAAGACAAAATATGTTTTAATTTTCGGTGTTCCTAGTAAATCAATTTGTAGCTTGTCACATCTTTATGTTTTCTATACACAGGTATTTTGTTCTGTATCGTGGGTTTACAAATACAAATTCGTAATTATATTCACAAACGCTATACATACCTACACATATTAATTGTTCAATGCGGGGATCGAATCCGCGACAAAGCAAAGAAGCTGTCAACTCTAAACTCGGTTTAAACTTGGTAAAGCATGTATTTCATAAATATGTTTTTTTTAATTCCCATTTACAGTAACGTCTCTATATTTTCTTTTCCTTGTGCAATACGCCGATCAGGCGGGACAGTACTTCCGGCTTTATACAACGCTTCCGGCAAGCTAAGCATGCAGTACTAGTTTTAAAACTTTATGATGTTACATTGTATCTTATTATTCTTGCAAAAAAGTAACCTAACCCTCTCAATAGAATGGTTGGCATACTTCGAGAGGAAGGAACTCATGATAATGTTTCATACTCCGCGCGCGCCGCCCGTCGAGAAAATCTTCCAGGCATGCATTTACTCACGAATTCACGATATAATAGGTGGATGGTGATGATCTTTACTCTCATATTTTGTGTATTTAGTCAAACAGATGTGTTAATAAGGGAGTCGAATTTAAAAACTACAGAATTACTGTTTACCATTAGAATCTACCTTTTTTTTAATGAAATACTACTTATAAAGAAAAAATCCATCCAAAAACCAATCCATCCGATATCTCACTACTTAATAAGGCTATAAACACTCTTATTTAGTGCCCTCCTAGACGTGTAGGCAGGCTTAATAACACGCCTCCAAGGATAATACGACATTACGGAATGTCTTATTGGTGATGTGGAGATCATCTCTGATACCATTTAATGTCTTGATGCGTAAAGTTTAGGAATATAAGGATCGATTATAGTAGTTATGAAGTCGGTAATAACCTAATTAATAGGTTGGTGAAAGTTAAGATAATATGTCAATTACAGACACTTTTACAAATCAACATTTCTATGTTTTTTTAACTCGATGGCAAATGGCGGCACATTTTCTGATGAAGACCTATGAAAAGAAACACACTCATAGATATATCATCGTCTCTTTTAATTTATATTTTACTAGCTTTCCACCCACGGCGACGCTCGCAGGGTATCGACTTTTCTGAACAATAATATGGATGTCTTGTCATCTCTTGAATCACTCTATCTATTAGAAAACGCATCAAAATCCGTTGCGTAGTTATAAAGATCTAAGCATACATAGGGACAGACAGACAGCGGGAAGCCACTTTGTTTTATACTATGTAGTGAAGTCCTCTAGTATTACCATAGTGTAATGAAATCTAATTACACTATGGTATTACTATGTTTTTAATGTTTCTTTGAATTGTTGTTTACAACACCTAACAGTATTAGTAGAATTTAATGTTTCTTTGTAAAATGAACTTACACAACGAGACAATAATAAATTTTGAATAAGTTTTAATATGATTGTTTATCAAACGATGTTAAAGTTATATTTATTCAATGTGAATAAAATTGAACGAAGCTTTTCTCACCAAAATTAGTTTACATCTTCTTGTAAATGAGGAAGTGACCCAAACAGTCTCACTCTGCTAAAAGTGAAAAAAATCTACTCCAAGCTAAATACCAGAACCAATTTTATATTGTAACTAAATATTTATTCACAAATAACTATTTGACAGTAAAAACAGAAGCAATTCCTATTCAAGCAAAATAAATATAAAAATTAGGCTATGGAGCAAAACTATACACTTTTTAACATTTACTACTGTTGACAGTCTAACTAGACTGGGCGCAAACTTCCAATTACCCGACACTACACTGTCTGAAATATTAGGTCAAGTTGGGAAAAACCCACTACACTGTATTAAACATAGCTCCCAAAACCTAGAATCTACAGTGATGGCAAGGAAAAGGGACCAGTGAGTTCAAATAAATTTGGAATCATTCGTGGGTTTATGAATACAATCGCGCAGTGCGTAATCGTAAATGGATATTGGGAGTTTTCGCCTAACCAGATTAATTCTGCCACCAGCAGGTAGGTCTCAAAGCTCCTATCTTTAAGCAAATTTTACGAAAGCCTTATCCTTGACACATTTGTCTAAGGCTTCCATTAGTTCTACAGCCTCTTCGTGACAGGTTTCTGCGGTGTAGTGAGCTTTTTTCGACACCCTCTTCGCACACTCCCTTAGTGCCAGAAAGAATTTCCGCACGCTGCAGTCCTCTGTAAAAATGAACGAAAAATAAGCTAGAAATTTAGTACTCAATATGTAACAGTTATATCGAAACACGAATCCGAATTTTCAAATTCAAATCCTTTACAGTATCTTATTCAGGGGTAGACTCAATACCGTGATTTAATAATATTAAGATAACGCTGTTAAAAGTAATTTTAAATGAAAGTTTTTTGTTATTATATCTAGCATATTACAGATTCCAGCTTCAACTTTATATAACAGAGCAGTCATTATGCAATCTTGAGGATAATATAGAAAATCAATACTTCTGACCGCAGCAGATCTTACCTACTTTATATAAATTATGTAACTAAGACGACAGGATGAGAGATTACAGTATTACAGTATATTGCAGTAAATATAATACTATATACCTACAAGTAATGCAATTACGATATTATTGTTGGTGGTTCCCTTGAACCGTGTGGAAAGATTTACCGTGTATAACGAGCTATTGTTTCTTTAGCTATAATAACATGAATCGGCATTACGTAACTTCTCACGTACGTCTACGAATGTGGTGTACACTTAGCAAAGGCTTTTCGGGAGTTATCTAAAGAAAACTACAGAAGTATAAAATTTGTGTCAGACTTTCGAAGAAAAACCCAACGCACCTGCTTTATTTAAAGCTTGTAGATACAGACTACAAATGATTTCGAATGAGATCCAGATCTAGATTATGCAATAAAATCTTTATAAATATTATATCGCTACCAAAATTATAATAAGTGCTCTATTTTTCTTTCCGGGTCATATTCTTCCGGGGCGCTATCTTTTTTTTTAATGGAACGATTCATAACAAAATATTCAAGCGAAGTTTTGCTTTGGATGTTGCTGCAGATTCCATTGATTTAAATATTATTATTTTTTTATCTATCATAAACTTTTTCGTTCATTAATTTTAGTTTATTTTTCTCATTTAAGTTAACGTTAAGAAGAGAAAAGAAAAGTTAAGACGAACAAAAAATTGTTTTAACTTCGTGTTCAATAACTTTAATTCTGTTATTTTACGAGTGAACTAATGAATTACAAATTCGTTAAGAGTAGTCTGATGAATTAATTTTGATGTTTAGTTATATATAGTAACGCTAAAGAGAAATAGTGGGTGTGGAGATTTACTGGCATGTTGCAATTGCAACCTTTGTCTATTCCGCCCGTCACCTTCTTAAAGGTTTCCATTACAGGGTATTCTACTTTACACTCTAGAACAACTTTAAATTAATAAGCAGTTTAGACACTACGAATTAAAGTCTAAAGTTAACATTTCAGTCAGAAACAAAAGTCGTTGAACACGATGCAGTCAAAACGTCGAGAATCGTCCGACTTTCAGAAATCTACGTTACTCTATAATCGGGTATGAGTTTGAACCAAACTCTTTCAACATCGCGAGATCCTTACATGCAACATTGTATAATTAAATGACATAAGATTTAATATTGAATGGGAACGTTTAGGCCGATGGCAAAGATCTTACTAGCTAAACATTGAAATGAGGGTGCGGTTTAATATGTGGGTTACACATTGCAAACTATGAATAAATATATGAATGTTTAATGAAGTCTACGATTTCTAAAATGAAATAAGTAAAATGTTTTAGCAATAAATCACATACTCTCTAAACATATACCCCGCTCTCTGGTCAGCTGGTCTTTTGACTCCTGCAATTAATGAAGAACATAATAAATGTATTGTTAATTAGGTACGTAATTATGGGCTAATCATAGATTAGGTTGTAATTAAGCTGTTGCAGTGTGCTGTGCTGTGGCTGGGGCCTATGAATATAATTGAAGTATAAACGAATATATTTTTCTTGCAAATAAGGCCGTGATCTCAGAAGTGTTTACGATAACTTATTTAAAGAAATACTAAGGAAAAGAGGGTGACCCTCTTTTCCTTAGTATTAATTTATTACATATACATATATACAAGTGTTTTATGATGCATGATTCGATGTTATATCTGCAACGTATCGGATCGAATCAGTTAGAGTCGGTTCCAATTGTCTTGATTTCAAAGCGCTTATTTCGCGTAGAGAATTGTAATTAGTAACAACAACAAAACATAGCTGTTACATTGGATTCTACGACGATGTGGGGAAAATTATGTTAGCAATATATTTATACTCTTAAAATAAATCGTATTTGAATAAGTTTTTTGGAAATAATTTAATATTTTAAAATCAACAGTCATTAGCAGAACAATGTGAATAAACTAAAACAAAACCATTTTTTACCAAATATTTTGAAACCGACTCGACTTTTCTAGACTTATTTTACGGATACATCAAACATTGTTATAGTAATAAAGATATGCAAAATAAAAATAAAGGCGTAGCTTAATTCATTGTTTGCAATAAAACAATGGTTCAGGCATGGTATTACATTCATTACGTTGTATATCATTACATCCATAACGAAGCATTCAGGTCAATGTGCCATTCAAATGTTAGGGTTTTCAGGTCCACATTAGTGTACAACCAGTATCTTTGCTGTGTTTGGGTTCCGCACCTCAAAAGGAAAGAAGGAACTCTTCTGGGATAACTCTTGTTGTCAGTCTCTCTGTCTGACAAGACCCTTTTCGACTCGTGGAGGTACATCTCGTCTACGGTCTCTAGCTCCAAGGGACTGTGGACCTAAGTATTTTTTATTTATTTTAACTTGAACCTGTAGGCGTTCCTGACAAAAAGGGTCTGACGGATATTGTTTTTTTTTAATGTTATCTCTCTTACTAAAACTTTACACGTTTTAAAATTGCAATGGATGGATATAGAGAAAGATTCACTTGGAAATCAAGCAGATGGACTGGACTGGAAAAAGTCTGGTATACGTTTGGTGCAGGCGAAATATAACATAAGAAGTCATTGTGGAAATCTATGGGGTGGGCCCTTTACAAATCCATCACATAAGTGCGCAAAATATAGCTCTAAATCAATAAACCTACAGACAGTACAAATCTAATTTCATTCCGAGAAATTACGTTTGAGTGCAAATGCATTGCGAGCGGAATTGAGCATTGATTGATATATTATTATGACTTAAACGTCTTCGAACCGAATGCAGACGATAATACTTTTCAAGAGGATAAAATATTTAAATTTTATTGTCTTCCATGATTTCATTATAACTGTTACCAGATGCAGCTGCATCAGCCTTTAAGAAATAGCGATCATCGTCGATCTACCGCATAGGTTCTCAAAACTTAATTTACCCACCCCCTACTTTGAGAATTTCTTTTTGCTTACAATCTGATGCAAAATATGCATTACTTCCTTATCGTCAATCGTTATACCAATAAACATTGTAGCGTAGTATTAGGTAATACTGCCGTACTTTGAAGCTATTTACAAAACAAGACTAGGTAACATGTAAAAAGCAGTAGCGTCGAAAGTATTTTTCGTGAATACATAACTTTTCCGTAAACATGGTAATATTGTTTTGAAAATCTTATGGCCGCTAACCTCCTTAGTTTTAAACTAACAAAACCAAGCAAAACCCAGGCTCAACATTTACATATTTACATTTTCGTATCATAAAAAGAAGATGGGACTCTTTTAAAACCTGGATTTTGGTTTGAAATAGGTTACTCCACTAGTAGATGTTCTTTTGGCAGCCCTAGCAAGCCGCGATCAATGGACCGTGGTAATTGCTGTCGCCCATACGGGATGGCGTTTGACATTGTTGAATTATTCGCGCCTAAATGCTTAGCTAACGACCTTTTGTGGCTAACACCACATCAATTTAGTGAAAATGTTAACAAACATTTTCACTAATCATTTTCAATAACATTTTTCTGGCCTTATCAAACAGATTGTGTCTGTATTTTTATTGTTCTTTTTCAGCGTGAGATACATGATTATATATTTTATTCGGCCAGAAAAATGTTATTGATTAATGTTTTGTCTCCAAAAATACTATATTATGGTTATAAAGGAATATTGCCAATGGAACGATGGATTTGAATGAGATCGACAGAGACACATACATAATTAGCTACATGTCGTCTCTCGTATTATATTACTTTTAACAAAAAAGTAAAAGCGCCTTAAAAAAATAATAAAATAATTTTATGTCTAAAACAGTTTGGGAAGGCGGTGACTTCAATTTGAGTGGTTATTTTCTTTTCGGCACCGACTTCCTAAACTGTTTAAGACATAAAATTATTTGATTATATTTTTAAGGCGGTTTTACTTCTCTGTTAAAAGTAATTTTGGTGATATTTTTAGTGGAAAGTTTTGTTTATAAGTACTTGTAAGCCAACTTAAGGTACTGCTCCAATAAGACAGCGATGTTTGGAGTAAACGATAATATCATCAAGGTAAACAATTTTTAGATTATTGTTGATTTTTTTAAAACCGCTGATCCGATTTAGATAATTTAAACGGGACCACCTCTGAAGTATGAAGTACCAAACCAAAAAAGAATCATCAAAATCGATCCATAATTAACGGAAATATCGCGTAACAAACATACAAAAAAAAACAACATACAGACGTATTGAGAACCTCCTCCTTTTTGAAGTCGATTTAAAAAGGCATTTAAACACTCTAATTTGATAGAGAGAGATAAGGCACACCCTTAAATAGTTAGCAATATCTTAAGTAAGCAAAAGTACCGAATAAAGATAAAAAATTATATTGAGAAAATCAGAATACAGGGTAAGTAAGTGGGTTAATCTATGTTCGGCTGCCAATCTGTTTTCTATGACTATAGGTTATTCGGAAAGGGTTATAGGTATACTAATCGGAAAAAGTGTAAATCAATCAGCAGTTTCAGACGAGTTGAGCTCAGTTTGCCCCAAAATAGCCGGCCTAGACAGGTCAACGACCGCAAAGATGAATATCGGAATAATCCAGTTCATGAAAAAAGATATTGCGCCTAGGTAGTTCTTTGAAAAAAGATAGGTTATTCTAATGACAGTGACAAAGGTTTTAAAGGGATTCTTTAGACCGATTGGTTAAATTTCTTTGTTTATTTTTTTTTTTAAATCTGTTTATCTTTATCTTTTCTTATTTATCTTTTATACTTAAGTGCAATACCTACATGGTCATAATGTGTGGAACATTTAACTTTTTTTAAATAAACGACGACAAATATCAACGTACGGAGGAATCAGAATCATGTACTTATTTCACGGTAAGCGGTTGTGCGTTATACCTAATAAAAGTTCATAGAATTTGCTGAAAGATGAATCAGTGCAGTTGATCCCAATTCATTGCTGGGTCATAATGACACATGCATAGTACAGAATTCTATAATTTGCATTCTTTGAATTCATACTGTGGGAATTAGTGCTTCGTAAATATCAAAGCGTACTTTCCTTGAATTTGGGCCAATTTCGTTGTGCGCTTTTATTTGCTTGTAATCACATTGTCTTTCTGAGTTCTGATTAACCTTGCCCTGGTTAGAATGTTTACAGTATCAACATTCTTGTCTTCAGTAGGATACAACACATGAATCACGTTTCAGGGCGCACCATTTCATTTATTTACCTTTACGAAAATAACACAATTCTTGTGTAACTATAAATATTTTAGCAATCACAGTAGTTAAGACCACACACCATAAAATATATTGTCTTGAGTATCTTAAGTACGATATATACTTGAAGAAACGTGCCAGATAGAAAGGAAATTAATAAAAGTAAGAAGGTGCGATCACTAAACTGGCAACTTATTTTTTTAAGGAAAAATAATGAATAAAGGGTTATTTTGGGTAGCTTCTTATTTGCACAGAACAGTTAATCCATCTATCTAAACACCAGGTCGCGTGCAAGCTTATTAGTCGCGTGCATATCCAATAATAATCCGCTGGTTACAATTCCCGCGGGAAATCATCCAGTTAATAGCGGTGTTAAATTGATATCAGCTGATCGTATTACTTTGTAACTTCCGTGATGCGTATCTCTTAGAATAATAACGTATACTTAAAGAAAATTAATTTCGAATGGGCTTTAATCACTTTTCCGCGCAGTCTCTAAATGGGCCTAGCCCCATGTGGTTCAGTAAATAAGAGACTGCTTCTTATCTATATGAGAGAACCTAAATGGCTGGAAAATGATCCTATAGCGAAACACTGAAATTTAGTTTCTCTCACTATTTCTAAAGACGACGGGCGTTTCTCGCAATTATAATGGTCTAGTTGGCGCGAGGAGTCACAAATAGGCAAATATTAGAGAAGTAATGTAGGCAGACAATCAGGCTTATGTCAAACTCAAGAATTTGTTAGGGTAATTTATCACATCTTACAGCTTTTCAGGGCGGCGGCGTTACTAAACATTCCAAATAAAATAAACGGTCACTCTACACTTCAAATACATTAGATTCTCTTTGTACCTATTTATAATGTTAAATTCGCGCCAATTTTGCCTGCCAAAATTGATCATCCGTATAATGTGTACGCACTATTAATGATTTTGTGTCATTTGCCTGAGTGCATTATTTATATGGAAGTGAAGTGTTACTTCTGGAGACATGTCATCGCTTCCGATGAGGTATGATAACAGACTAGCAAGGAATAAATGATTTATAAATAATTTCTTCTGCTGCACTTCAGTTATGTGTAACGCATTCTTTATAAATAGTCTATTTGTATGATAGTAGGTACTACTATCATACAAAAAGGTATTTTTGAAATTCTGATTCCCAGAACATGAAACCTAAATGATTTGTTTTTCGTTGTTCCAAATTAGATCTCCGTATTTTTTATTTTATTAGAATTATTTTCTGACGACTAGAGGTCATCGTTTTCACACGAAACAATTTCAATTTTTCCATATATCCATAAAAAAATATTCGTAGATTGGCAGATATAATATGTTGGATCTTTTAATCACTCTGTAATTATCGCTAGCAAGCCAATTTTTTACCTAAATTATTTGCGATGTTTCGTAAACAAATTCAAAAGTTATAGTCTACTATCCTAAATGGATACGTAAACAGATCAAGTCGTTACCTAATGTAAGAACCACGTTTATTTGCGAAATTATGAACTAAAGCAAAATATTATTTCTTTAACACTAGTGTATTTGTATAGCTAGTTAGGTACTACAGTACTTTTATTTACACTTTTTATTATTAACAATCTCTTAGTATAGGAAAATTTATTTCTTATAGTGAATTTTGATGGCTTTAAAATTTCCTGTTAAGTTTTATAAACCAAATATCATCATCATCAGCCTATACTCGTCCACTGCTGGACGTAGGCGTTCACTAGGAGAGCCTAGTGAACGCCACAAAGCCCAATCTTCGACTTTTATGAAAATACTTGGTCAATCAAAGACTCCAAAACCAAGTAAACCAGTTCTAAACTGCATCCACTCAATTTAATCCAGTTTTAGCTTGGTTTCATTAATTGTTAAGGACTGGAATGATAAAGTTGTAATTTGGAAGGTCGTTGAATGTAGCGAACAATTATAGTCATTGACTTGCGTGTCGTGGCGAAACATCTAATTAGATTCAAAACTGTCGGATTCCGAAATAGTAACAAGTCCTCGAATTGTTGGCTGAGAATATGTTGGGACTAATGAGAGTAAAAGTCAATTGCAGAAAAGCTAATAACTGATCAAAATTTAAGGAAACTGAACGATTCTAGGACAAAACAAAATTGATCTTTGAAGATATAATACCTGGTAGAATCTCAAAATCTATAAGAACAGATAGAAATTAGAAGCTCAATTTCTTTAATGCATAAGAATGTTCACAAAATTCACATAATATATAAACATAATTTTTGTCCACGTGCTATAGAACTCAATGGTTTGTCCCCAGACTCTCCGTGTCATGGTGGTATGACAACATGGCGACCACCACAATGGTAGTGTCACCATTAGCAACGCAGCCATCACCCAAGAATAAGAGACGGTTGTTTGCCGAAGCTAGGCAGAACAGCTTACAGAAACTGAGCATCATATTCGACCACGGGAATAAAAACAGTAAGTAGAACAGAAGCAAAGTTTAAATAAGTGTTAGGGTAGAAGCTAGACCTCGAGAATTCCTTATTAACTGTAACAGTTTATTGTCTGACCTCTATAACCCATATAAAGAAAGCAGCATTCAACGCAGCCATTATGCTCTATACAAAAGTAAATAAAATATTCTTCTTAGAGAAAATCTCAAAACCGGCTCCCAATTAGTGACGCAATATTTAGAAGAATAGCTTCATGGCAACTAGTGGCGCCATCTCTCAGTGTTTCTAGATAATGCAGTATATACCTATCAATAAAATTACAGCTTGGGGCCTCAGATTCTTGGGGCCTTGCGTGTGATTAAATTGCTTTTAAAAAAAACTTCTACGAATAACAATTTTTACGTAAGAAGGTATTTATTATTATTTTCACACGGAACCAGTATAAAAAATAACAGAATAATAATAGGTGCTTATAATTAATTAAAGCGACGTCATTGAAAGTTACAAAGATATAATAAATATTAGGCACCTAGTAAGATAATATATTTTTTTAATAAAATATAAATCTACTTACCTAACAGTGCTGTTAACCACCTTACTACTGCGACGAACCCTATTCTAACCTGACATAAGTGAAGTTGCAGAACAATAAATAACATTATATAAAAAAACAGTAGGTGCTTCATCAACGAAGTCTTAATTATTTATTCCGTAAATGCACCTGGCATACAACGGTGATCGCGGCGTTGAACTTACCCCGCGTTCCCATTGACGACAAAACATGTTGCAAATATCTATCTTACTCCATCTAACTCTCAAAGAGTGAGAGGGATAGGTAGCTGTTTGCAACATGTTTTGTCGTCAGTGGGGCACCTGTCCGCCTGGCGCCCTTGCACAAGCTTTTGTTTTGAACGACAAACAAAGCTTGATATCATAAATATGCAGCTGCTGCTTACGTTATGATAATTACTTACAAGTTGTTATTTTAATTTTGATTACGACTGGTTCTCTATTTGGTCTACACGACACGTTTGCAATAGATAGAGACACCATTAGGATATGACGCGGCAGACGAGATCGAGAGGGCACATTTGAAGAGCCGAAGACATAGGTACCTACTTACTTTGATTAAATACATCGGTACCTACTACATGCCGATTTCAGTGACGAATTTTTTAGGAAGATACCTACTAAGAATATAACATTACGCCATAGTGTAATTTAATCTTTATACTACGATTACGCCAAGAAAAGGCACATACAATCGGAAATCGTAAACATGTTTCTCTTCATTCATTATGCTAATTGTAAATGTGTATGCCTAATTAATATTGTAAAGTCCTTACCGAGTCAAACATTTTCACGTCCACTTTTGAAGACATAATGAGGTATTTTTTTATAACTATCGCTTACCAATAGGACAATTATCCCACCTGATTTTTCAAAATGACTAAAATTGAATCTAAAACAAATAATTATGATATTGGCATATCTTTCTTTGACAAATAACTGAAATAACGTTACTTCGGCTTTTTGACTTTATAGGCCACTCGGAAACGGAAACGTATCTCAAGACTACGATTACGGTCTTATAAGACTTGTAAAAACAAAAACACAAAAAAATACATGTACCTATATTCATTTAAAATTATTGATAGATTTTATCATATAATCAAAGGCTTATAATGAAGCTTATTTAAAATATTTACAATATAAACAAACACAGTATGTCGGTAAAGCAGATCCTTGTTCAAACGTTGGTAACAAGATGGCAGCACAAGCGACGGATGAAATGCGCGCTTTTGAAGACTGTTTCTTCACTCAACGTCCATTTTGACGTTAATAAACACGGTGTTGCTACGATGATATATTTGTTCCAGTTTGGTATTACAATGGTCGTCATGTTGTGTTATGTCATTAATTACTGTAATAAAAATGTTTATTAATTAGTTAAATCATAAAGAAGATTTTTTTAAATGAATTATCATTGTTGCTTGGGGGGTTGCGGCATGATTCAGCATAAATTGCGTTTCGCAATGAAATACTAAATTAATTATTATAATAGCACACCATTGTTTCGGTGGATTAAAATAAAATATCAGTTCTCAGAATTAATCATATTTATCAAACGGAGCCCAAAGTTCACTCATCAGGAATTATTGTATGTACACACGGCTACAGGTCAACCTACACAAATCAAGCTTAAGCTGATCTCTCATTGTATAGGTTTCCCATACAGTAACAGGCCAGCGTGAACTGGTTTGAATAGCTAGATGTGTAGCCGTGCGTACTTATTATAAATTTTTCATAAAATAGAACCGTGATAAAAAAAAATAAAAACGTATTGCTTCAATAAATATATGCTACCGGAGATAAATATTTGAGGCTGTATATAATTTAAATAAATACAGCCGTCGTCAAATCGTGTCGTCTATTTATGTTGGTTGTTCGGTTTTGTTCCTTGTTCGGTAATGAATTAAGATTAAGTAGATGTTTGGAATGTGAGTATGGCAACACTTAATTCTGCAGTAATTATTTGTATGTATTTCTCAGCGCCATTACTTTTTACCGATGTAATGTTGAAATGATTCTAATCCGTTTTAATCGGCAAATCTGTGTGATGTTTTAGCAAAACATTCAAGTGATTGTGTACTAAAACTATCGAACTTCTTAAAGTTTTTGTGCTGGGCTTTGTCATGGCCGGTAAGTGGTGACTTTTTGCGCCCGCTAGTCAAGGGCGAAATCGGATTTGGGAATCGCAATAAGTCGAAGATGTTTTATCGTTCGAACTCCGACGGTAAATGCAATGTTATTGTCATTAGTTTGGTTTTTAGTATTTAGTGTTTACATCTTGTGACGATAGCTTGTTTGGATTAATGTTTGGTTATCATTACTTACGCCGATAGTTTTAACCTTTTGCTCTCTGAATTCACTATTGCTAGAGATGTAGATGTGGGGAAGTTCTCGCAACGGTCTTTCGGCGTCTGTTTCTGATTATGCTAATGTTACATAAAATGCGGGCGACAAGGAATGTTTGCGAGAACATATGATTGATATTCATTACAGTTGTGTATTTAGTCGGACGTAGCTTATTTTCTTGAGTACAGTAAATAGAGACGTTGTATAACGTCGTGAGATTCATTCGTAATCTATAAGACACGGTATTTCAATGAAGTCAAATTCAGGTAAGCCTTTTTTTCGTACTTACGTATTTTTCAATTTTTGGACTCTAATTTATCCGTTACTTGAAATAGGTACTTTTATGTATTCTGTTAACATATAAGCGTTGTTTTACTCTGTTTTATGCTATTTATTATAAAAATCTACCCTCCTAGGACTGGGAAAATAATTGAATTTTTTCTGTAATTTGCGTTTGAACAGCTGTGTCGGAAAGAGACGGATATATTAACACATATAATATAGAATCATTGTCCTAAAAGGTCGTATTACGCTGATATAGCAATGATTTGCAAAGATATTTACAAATAAATCCGACTATAAACAAAATGTAAAAATAACCTACAAAGTGGAATCTTTGTGCATAATCATTATCAGATAACCTTAGTTAAGTCGTCAAAACATTAATTACAACTGCACATAATAATGTAATGCTTTATTTCTATTAATTGTCAGGAAATCTTGTGATTGCAGTTATGTGTTTTAGGAACATACTGACTAGATTTAATCTTTTAACTCCAGTGGTTGTTCATTTCTTAATTTACTGACAACTACTGGTTGCTGGTAACAAAACTTGATTTTGGCATTGTGTCTATAGAATTGACGGGTTAAGGTGATTCTTTCACCCTTTCTGGTGCTTTTTAATATTGGTTATGTAAAAAGATACACTAAAATAATAAATAATTGAATAGAAGATACCCAAAAGTTGAATCTATGACGATGATTCTAAAGTATAAGCAGCTTATAATCTTATTTCTTTTTTATTAACTATATTTTATCATTTAAACTAGTGCATATATTGTGATTGCTATGAGTTACATGACTAGTAGACACTTAAATTACTAAAGTCTTGTCTAAAAATGAAGACACATTGGTGTCCTACTTTAAAATACACACTTAATTCTAAAATGATTTTTTGTTCCTACTGCATAGTCTAGAACAGGTTATAGAAAACAAGAATATATAGATTTCTTTTGAACGCTACCAGATTTAGGTCATACTAGCTCAGTTTTACAGGTTGTAAACACCACAGACTATTAATACATGCTGACAGCTGAAGTCTGCTCAACTAATGCTGTAATAATGTTTTCCAAGGAGGTCAATTATGCAGTTTCTTTTATAATGTCTCTGTATCTATTTCTAAATGTAATGAATGATAAAGTCTTGTTATTAAGCTCTTAGAGATAAGTCGAAGAGAGAAAATCATACACAACTCCCTCTTGCAAAATAATCTCAGGAACTATGGGTCCGATTTGAAAATTTCTTTCAGTGTTAGATAGCCCATTTATCGAGGAATGCTGTAGGCTATATATCATCACGCTAAGACCAATAGGAGCGGAGCATAAATGAAAAATGTTGCAAATCGGGAAAAATTTAATGCAGAAAAGACGAGAAAACACACAGGTGAAGTGGGCGGAAAGCCATATCAAGATATTTGCAATGACAGAATAATTTCATCACTGGGTATACCCTCATAGTGTAAACAATATCAGCTTTCCTCATTACTGCTCTTACTTTCCTTGTGGTGTAATGATAAATAGGCATAACTGTTACTAGTAACTTACTCTACTATGAATAAGTTGTAGAAACAGTGTATTTACACCTAGTCTTTAAAATTATTCTAAATTTGCTATTTTTTAAGATTTCTTTTTAACAACAAACCTATGTTCTTAATACCTTATTTGTTTCATGGTAAGAAAACCTTTTCCTATCTTATCCCAGCAGTCTGTTACATATTCATTCTTTTGTACACATATTTCTTTAGAATTCATCTCAATTTTTAGTACTGTATATACATGTATATATATACATATGATGGTTATTTAGCCACCAACTTAGTATGCTGATGCCCTATGAGGTTGATGCATCTCTCTGAGGCTATGTAAATATATCGTGGTGACCAGGTAGCTGGAGAAACTGTTTTTCATGATCATTCGACCACCCTCCTTAAGCAGTGTCTGTTTATGATGGGTTTACACCTTGAAATCCTTCCAATTTTTGACCTCTTAAATTCAGAGTAGTTGGTTGAGAGCAATAAAGGTTTAAGACTGCATTGTGTGGTAAATGGAAACAGTGTATTTATGTCAATTATGCAAAGAGGACAAAATGTCACAAACTCTCTTTGACAACATTTAAATACCTATGTAAATGTAGTTATCAGAATGATAATGGTTTTGTAATGTCATGTAACTCCAAAAGCATGTTAAATATGCAGTGCTAGCCTAGTGATATAACCAGGGTCTGCCACGTCATAGGCCTCAAGTTAAACTATGGCATCCACTCCTTATACCTCAGATTTCTACTTCCTTCCTTTACAACTACAGGAAAACATTCTGAAAAAACTGGCCAATCCACCATAGTGCAATATATTCGAACCACTCTTAAACTGAGAGGCCTGTTCAGCAGTCACTAATTGATATGATGTAGGTGGTGGCCCAGTAATAACGGCCGCGACTTACGAATTGTAGGTCGTAGGTTGGAACCCCGACAGGCGCTTTACCTTGTGTAAATTATTTCTTCACCTCTGCTCACAAAACGGTGAAGGTGAAGGAGGAGGTGATTGTGAGGAAACTGGCATGTCCTAGAACCAAAAATTTTAAGGCATGTGGCATCTGCCAACCCACACTGAGCCCGTGTGGTGGATTACGGCCCACTCCCTCTCACCGAGAGGAACATTGCGCTCCACCAGTGGCAACATTATAGGCTGAATATGTAATTCAAATTATTTAGAGTTATGTCATTGAACGATAATAATAAAGAGTTGATTGTATCACGTATCATATGTACCTACATAAATCTCTACAACAATGTAGTATCTGTTTCATGTATTGCTAGTATAACAACAGAGAAAATACCTACATAGATGTTCAGATAAGCTCAAAATTATGCCTTCTTTATATGGAGTGTAGAAAGAAGGAGGACCATCTTGTATGGGGGATTAGTCGAAAAAGTGTCCACTTGTATACAGCAAATTATGGTTCGAAAACTCACCGAACTAGCGCTAGTGTAGCAAGTGGAAATGATATGAATGTAGCAGCAGAGTGAAGTGTGCTGAGTTGAAAAATTTTTTTTATGCAATTTCGTTGATACATTTTTGTTATTTTAATGATTTTATTGTTGTTAATACAAAAAGAACAAATATAGACGCAATGCGAAAACTTTGTTCAGTGAAAAGTTGTCCAAGTGGACGAAAATTGAAAAGTAAAGGAATTGATACGTCTCAACGTAGATCTTTTTTTCGACCAACAGTATGTATAATCAATTTTTATTAACTATTTAAATTTTCTTTCCTTTTTTAATTTAGTAACCGACTCTAATAATCTGTGGCGCTCTTTTTAAAATTCTTCCACTTGCTACTACAGCGCCACCTTAATTTGCTCCCTTTCAATGGACACTTTTTAATACACTGAGATGGTCCTCCTTTCATTCTACACTCCATACTTCTTTAGTTTCTAATGTTTGGTACCTACTACTGAATCAGATGTCATGTTCTTATTGTGATCCTATCAACTATTTATGTTTGGATGTAGCTGCATAGTTTTGCATTTAGTGAAAACCCTAATTTAATAGGACACTATTCAAAATTACTTCTCAGACATAATATTATGTAATAATAATAATTTTAAAATAATATACCTACCTATATTACTAACTAGCTTTCCGCCCGCAGCTTCGCCCGCCTTTTCACACGCGGGTTATATTAGTGCATTTTTATAAGGGATCCCAATTTTGTTTGATCATATAATATAGCCTATGTCACTCAATGAAGATGCAGCTTTCTAATGGTGAAAGAATTTTTGAAATCGGTCCAGTAGTTTTTGTGTGAAAACATTTTTTTTTATTTATTTTATTTATTTATTCAGTAACAATAAAAAATTGTGTGTGAAATTCCTATACAAAGATACAGAGAAAAAGCAATTATACATACAAATATACATACAAAAACAAATGCTTCCTGTTTATAATATTAGTTTAAGATAATTTGGCTATGCAGTAGATATAACCATATGCTTAAAAAAGCATCACTTACCTAACTATTTACATCTTACATCACAGATTACATAAGATTTAGATATTTTATTATTTCCAATTAAGGACTGTCCATGTTTAATAAGGAATTATGTGAAGGTTTCACAGTCAATTGCAGTAATTAATGTTCATATACTTGTTTATGTGGCTGGAATCAATTAAATAGGTGATCTGTCCTACTAGGACTGATTGAGGACAATGGATGTATGTGGCAAAAACTTGCTATTTAGGTGCATATTGATTTTATGATTTTCATTTATTTTGAGGGAGAATCTTGAAGAACAAAAGTTGTTTATCTTTATATTTAATCAATACTTTGCCTCCTAGTATGGTTTATTTGTACCATATTTTGTACTTGTGCTCTATATCCATGATAGATTAGTGACATTACATAATCATGAATGACACACATGTATGTTTAATAATTTGTCCAGGAAAAATATGAAATTTAATGAGTAAACCATCCCAACTGAGTTAAAATGTTGCTAAGAGTAGAATATTCATCTGTAGAATAACTATTTAAAAAAAAATGAAAATAGTATTCATATAGCTGATAGCACAAGTTCTTTCCACAATATTTTGTCTATCTGAAATCGTCTTAATTTTCATACAGTTAAAGTTAATATTGCAAATTGCTTTATCATCTCCAATTTGGATTTTGAATAATAGAAAAAAAAATCCAAGGAGTACTGCAAAATAGACGTAGTTATACCGAAGAAGAATATTTACGAAGAATTATGCGACACTTAGAACAGTATGAGGAAAATGGTGTAGGTATTGCGCTAATACTAGCGCTAATTTGGCAACAAACCAAGTCTAGTAGGAACTACTACGGAATGCTAAGTAGAACCTGGCCCCGTTCAACGTCTTAAATCATGTGTTAGTAGGTTGGTAGTAGTCATAGAGGCCACTGTCAAGGTAGGGATCCACCAGAGATCTGGGGGTCTAATGTGCAGAAACTTTCACCATGTGGTTTGCGTTGGTGTCTGACTTAACCCTCCTTTTCGAGCAAGGACCATAGGAAATTAAACACAGTCGTAAATACGTATAATTTTTTCATTAGTGCTGTTTGATCACTACCAATAGGTTAAGACCCTTCCATTTGGTATCACACTCTAGCCCTCGGATATTCATAGTCAGTCATTTGATCATCGCCAATCATCGAAATTATTCATCGAATTCGACAGGCACCTGTTTCAATACTTGAAAAGAAAAACTGTGAACATAAACATATTCGTATAAAACATTTAGTTTTATACGAATTTATCAAAATCTATTCTAAGTATTTCCAACATCATATTGTATACTTATCTATTGACAACAAGATAACGCCAATTCTAATAGGAAACTAGCAAAAATGTTATCCCGATAATAAGCGTGTACCTACCTCTTATTACTACAGAAGTAGGAAAAACTGGAATTGACTGAAGGTCTTATTGCGTCTAGTGGTATGTGTCCACTTTACTATCGCCTCCTAAAAACAGCCAAGTACATAAGCAAGGGTAAAGTATTGTTTAGCATCTCAGTATTGTCATCACCTGCCCACGATCTGGAAGGCCGCGACGAGGAAGACTGACGTACGTCAAGATATCAATACTTGCGTAAATATACCGACTTTGTTTACATTATGATAGTCTTGCTAACCCAAACGACCTTGAACTTGATGCCCTGATTATCTCGATGGGAATTTGAAATCTTTTCTAAGAAGAAATTGATATGTGTGTACAAATTTGCACAGAATAGTTTGCTAATGTCTCGTGTGGCTAGAATTTGTGCATTTTCTCAATATTTTGATACGCTTTGAGTTCTTAGGTGAATTTGTTTATTTGTATTTTGTACCAACTATCTCTTCCTTTTCCGTGGTCGGCTAAAAAATAGTGCAGTGTGTTTTAGTTGCGCTCATTCAATATTGTTCTCGAGAGTCCTTAGTCTGATTTTAACCACTGTTGGGTGTAAAACCTCCTCGTGTTCGTGTGTGTTGTCGTAAAGGTAATATTGTTCTGAAAAAAATAATAATTAAAAAGCAGTGATTATGATTATTGTTTTTTCTGTTGAAATATTTGATAGTAAAGGGACAGGGTTATGACATAACTGTAACGGTAACTGTGTTTCTTATAGACGAGATTTCACGGGATACTAAATAGGTTTACTTACAGCTTTATTATATTCTATCTATCCGTGTAAAAAGAACCATATTAGTCATCCCTAAAATGAAGTATACCGACACCAATTTAATAATCCGTTGCCTTTCATATAAACCTGTCGTTTCTGTGCCAACCCGAAACGGGCTAAACTTTCCTCGTGCGTCCATAAATCTACAAACGCTAGTCAATAACTTGGACAACCATTTGCGTCACTAACTTCGCGACATGCGTCACTTACCTGAGTGTTGTTTGTTTCTGAAGTGTTTATATAAGCACCCCGTTTATTCAGACTGGAGAGACAAGTCCCTCAATTTAAATTTGTGATAATTATCCAGAGAATAACGGAGTAGTCTCCGGATAAGAGGTTTTACGCGATGGCAATAGGGCTTATAAAGAAGAAACTAGCGAACAAGTAACAAGGAAAAGGTATTCAAGTTGAGTAATTATTTCAGCCTTATAAGGCTGTAAAAGAATAGTTCGTAGACGAGTTTTCCAGTATTTCTATACAAAAACTATCCTCACAGTAGACACGCAACTGCCAGCATAAATTATCATTGCAATGCTATTTATATCCCCTCAATTACGTACTACACATCTACAAGGTGCTTCCTCTAATTGTTAAGCGTCAAGCCTTCGTGGACTCATTGTCCAAACCCACCCTATAGAACTCAAAAGAGGTTTAATGTTACCGCCACTGTCCCTATTCAAAGGTATACCATTACTGTTCTGCGTACAAAAAACAGGTTCCAAATTCGAACTTTTCCGCCATTTACCGTCAGGACACGTCACAGAACTGTACTGTGTACTTTTTTTTAATACTAAAATGTGTAGTTATTTACCGTTGCCTATGATAAGTTAGTGTAGAGATGTTGAAAAAGAAGGAAGTTCCGTGGCATTCCAATCATCGTATTAGGATTCAGGACAATTTCGCCAATTGGAGACATCACTCGTGTCGGGTGCATTGGAATACGACTTGTGATTGTATGTACTATGTACATTTGGTAAATAGTTCAATTTTCAATCTTTACGCCGATTACGTGCAATTGGCTGGCACCATATTTTTCTTTAAACTTAGAGCAGAAGTTTCTACAACAATTATTTTAGCAATGGGTACTAATTTGTTTAAAATATGGATTTCTAATGCAATGAATGTAAATTTTTCAATTAAAAACCAAATTCTTATATGTAACAAAGACTAATTTGTATCGTTCGCAACTTGTATCATGTATTTCGGTAAGTTTTATGACGTGATTTAAATATTTACTTTTATTTTACGTCTGTTAGGATTTTATAATATTATGAAAAACTGAAAGACCATTGAGAGAACAATGTAATTGTTATTAAATCTTTGTAGTTAAGGTTGTTTGATATTTAACTTTAAACTTTTTAGCTTAACAATTTAGTGCATTTTTTATAACTAAACTTACATAAATAAAACTGAATGTTTTTCTTTATAAATATGCTATCTTCAAATAATAGTATGACACATTGCATTTACAATATTTTTCTGTGTTTGTTTACTAACATTTCTTTTTATAATATAATGTTTAATTAACTTTAGTTTTAATGTTCATATTGAAAGGGTTGGTGTTTAAATCAATATAAATTTCGGAAAAGGTTATCGAATATTATCGATACCTAATCGAATAAAGCATAGCAATACAGCACTATAGCTGTTAAGGTCAGCTTTATCATATCACTGATTTTCTATTATTACATTTTACATATTAACATGATTTGTAAACACGACAACCGCATTGGCGTAGTGAGCGTGGGGTCCTTGGTTCAATTTCCGGATTGAAGAGTGTTATTAGATTTTTCTAACAAGATTATCAGTAGCCGGTCTGAGTTTTGATGGGTGCCTGATTAATGACAATAGGGTCGTCCCTTATTACCTATATGAGACGTGAAACATCTTGACTAAATTTTGGTTACATAAAGTTAGTGTACACCACTGCCTAACCTTTCAAGGCGTGATGGTATATTTTGTTATATTTAAAATCACAATTTCATTGTTCTATTTTATTAACGTAACATACCAACTTTCCATTTTGATTAAAATTTATGATTGCATTGACTAATTATTTTTGACTGTGACAGTTTTTAGTGCAACTAAAACTAGTTTTACTCTTTACAGACGCTAATCTCTATGTGAATGTACTTTTTCGTTTATATAAAATAAGCATAAAGCCAAGGCCGTGTCAATAAACTGTTGTACATAATACGGTAGATGGCGAGAATTTAAAAGAGGATCTTATCTTTTGTTCATACTTTTTGGTTTAGATAATTTTTCTTTGGGATTTTAAATCTTTCTTAAGGTTCGCTTCTTCTGATTCTATGTATTATGTATTAAGTCTAAAACAATGACCAACATTTCATACATAAACGAACAATCCCAGATAGAAGGAGATAATTTGCTCTGTGCAAGAATAAAAGTCACTTCTTTCAGTACAAACAGTACTCATTTGTTCAGGCATAGAGCTTCTCATAAGAGAACCATAGTATATTGAACTCATTTTAACATTTAGTACTAGTAATCCGTTTTTTAGTAGGCCGTTCTTATGGTGCAAAAAATCCTCATAAACCATATGGCTCCATATCGACAAAAAATCGCATTATACGTATTATGGAAGTCCCCACAATAGGCCCCTATTGACCTCTGAACATGTATAACCTGTTCCTAATTCAATGGGTATGTGTTCCAGGCAATGGTGGGGAGACGACATGGTGTTTCAGCCAGGTGAAGGGCACTCTGGAGGACGATGTGACCGAAGCTGATCTGATATCCTGCGTGGAGTTCAACCATGACGGCGAACTGCTTGCCACCGGGGACAAGGGTGGCAGGGTCGTCATATTTCAGGTTCGTTTCAGTTTACAATACTTTTCTTCATTAATTGAAATAAAAGACAAATCCTAAACATAATAATGTCCACTTTCAATAAACTGCTGCCATTGTTTTGCGTAATTGACACCAAAAAAATATAGTTGCTTACCTTTCCGCCCACGGCTTCGCCCACGTGGTTTCTTGTACGGTGGCCAGCACATCAAGATACCACAAAATGTCAAATTTTCTCAGTTGATTTTGAACTTTATCATCAACAATTTAAGGTTTAAAATCATTTGGAGAAATTTGACAGTTTTGTATACCTCGACCTGCTGGCGACTGTACATACCAAGAAACCACGTGGGCGAAGCCGTGGGCGGTGGGCATATAAACATTCCTCGAGAACCACGCTATCCATTGGTGGAAACAGCAACAAAATCAATGCAGTAGTTTTTGAGTTTATTGCAAACAGACAGACGCGGTGGAGGACTTGTTTTATAATATGTAATGATAATGATAAAAACGGGTAGTTCTTTGTTTTCGATATATCAAATTATCTTTTGTTACTGTAAGTAGATAAAAAAAATACTGTAATTCAGCTGCTTGGTTGGATTGGAAGCTGAAATCAAGATTCTCAGCAGGCACGAATTACGATAATTAACAAAGCACCTTTTGTGTTACAGAGGGACCCATCTTCAAAAGCATGCGTCCCAAAGAAGGGCGAGTACAATGTATACTCGACGTTCCAGTCACACGAGCCAGAGTTCGACTACCTCAAGTCCTTGGAGATTGAGGAGAAGATCAACAAGATCAGGTGGTTGAAGCGCAAGAACCAGGCCCACTTCCTGCTCTCCACCAATGACAAGACCATCAAATTGTGGAAGGTTAGTCTTGTATGTATTGCTTTTTTTTTCATTTTTATCATAGTTTTAAGTTAGCTTAAGTTTTCTTGTAAATTGCTAGAGCTGCCCACGGCTTCTTTCGCATAGGATCTCGGCTATGCCGCGGGATAATAAATAGCCTATTTTCATCGAGAATAATTTATCCAAATATTGCGTAGGATTCGTCATGTTTTGCTTTACCGTTACATTTAAGTGACTGCTACGGTAGAGGTCTTGGGTTCGATTCCCGGATCGAGCAGTGCTATTGGCTTTTTCCATGGAATTCTTAGCAGTTCGGAGTTTGGACATGTGCCTGTTGAATGGCCATAGGCTCGCCCCGTATTACATAGGACCTAAACATACCGGCAAAATGTGAGTGTACATTTAGTACGCCTCTGCCTAACCCTTCAGGGAATACAGGCTTGTTGGTACGTTATTGTGATATAAACTCTATTTGATGTGTGATCAGTAGAACATGTGAGTGCCATTAAAGTTTTATTTGCGTTTTTTGTGACGTCATTCGATATGAACCATCTAATGTGACCAGTATGTGTACAGTGTATAAACAATATTGATTCTATAACAACTATACTCCATTTGGTTAGGTACTTAACTAAAGGTAAACAAATCATAAAAAAGGTTCTTTTATAGGGTCATTTTTCATTTCGAAATAAAACATCACCAAAATAAATTATTCAATAACTCAAAATCACATTCTCCTTTTATACTAGCATATCTTACTACTTTGTTTAATATTAAATAGTTACTATTATTCTTAAGCTTGCAAACAATTAATTAAATCAAAATTTATAATTATGTCAAAAAGTATTGCAATGTGCCTACTAAAACGAATCTAAAAATACAGATATTCAAAACATTTTTCTGCGTAGTAGAGTTCAGATAACTCGAACAAATTGAGAAGTAGTACTGCGAGGAAGCGGAGCGAAATAATTAACCGATATTATACTTGGTCGGGTAACCAGACGCCATACGTAACAGTTTGTATTTACTTTACTTTCGTTCGTTTTTGTGTTTCTTTTGCCGCAAATGGTGTTAGATAGTTATTGTTCTGTTTGTTCATTGGTTTTATTGATTGTTGGTTGTGTTGTTATTAATTTCACTCCCAATTCATATGATACCATTGTAATAAAAGGTTGAACAGCTCTGAACGCCGCCATTTTTGTTGTTTACCTTTAGTTAAGTACCTAACCAAATGGAGTATAGTTTACTTTGTAACTAAAACATTGCCTTCTAGTAGTACTGCTTAACTTGGGATTAAATTTTTGTAGACTGTATCCGGCAACATGGAAAGCACAGTCATGTTAAAAAATTACTGCAGAGTTGTTTCACCCAGACAAATATTACAGACTTAAATTATTACTGTCTCATTAGTCTAGTGGTCCGAAGTGCGACTGCTACGCTAGAGGTCCTGGGATCGATCCCCAGGTCGTCGTCTTATTGGGTTTTTCTATGAAATTCCCGGTTGCAGCTCGGAGTCTGGATTTGTGCCCGGTAAATGGCAATAGGCTCGCCCCCTATTACATGGGACCTAACCATACCGGCGAAGGGTGGGTGCACTTTAGTAGGTATACCTCTGCCTAACCCTTCGGGGAATACTGACAGGCGTGATGGTATGAATGAATGAATTAAAAAACTAGGTGCATGATTTCAAATAGTGAGTCTCATGGAGCTGATCCAGTAAGAAACTCCATAGATACTTGTTCAAATAATAAAAAAATATTTTTTCTGTTTAATCTGTAACGAGGAAGTTATTGGTTACTTTTAAACCCTTGGGAAAAAAGAGGGGGTTTATAAGTTTGTGGTGTGCATCTTTCTGTGGCATCATAGTTTCTCAACAGATTTCGATTAAGTTTTTCGATTGAATGTCGTTTTAGTAGAGTATTTTTAGCTACGTTTTCAGTCGTAAAATATACTATGATTGTATAGGTTGAATATGTGTGCAATCATATGTTATATTATTTTTATTTTATTTTTTTTTATTTCAACCTAACTTTGTTCTAGTTGTCACAGAGTAATTAACAACTTTGCCTTCAAGTTTGACACGTGCTAATCAGTCGGTTGTTTGTAGGTATCGGAGCGTGACAAGCGTGTGACAGGCTACAACACGCGCGAGGAGGGAGGCCGGCCGCGGGACCCCGCCCGCATCACGCAGCTCAGGGTGCCCACCGTTAGGCCTGCTGAACTCATGGTCGAGGCCTCGCCTAGGTAAGAGCCTTGAATGTCTACTATACTGTAATAACCAGAGATACGGTACGGTGGCCAGCACATCAAGTTACCACAATATGTCAAACTGTCTCAGTTGATTTTGAACTTAATCATCAACACTTCAAGGTTTAAAATCATTTGGAGAAATTTGTCAGTTTTGTATAACCTGATGTGCTGGCGACTGTACTTGCCATAGGTTAGAATAATATGGATATGCCCCGAGTCCCGGGATTTGGTTTTTAAGTAGTAAAATAAAAACTATTCTCGCATTCGGGACTAATTACGCGTCTCAACAAAGCGGCAACGTCTCGCGCTTGGCAAAAAGTTTTATAGCGTGCTGTTGACGTAAATAACAACATCGCTCATGCGCTTATTGGCTTACATAAACCATTTTTATATTGTCAAAAAGAACGAAATTCAATAAAATCCAGTAGTATCAGTCGAAATCAAGTGGAATATCCATATTAAAATCAATGTTTGCGGTCAATGAACCTAAATAGCTCTACCTATTCCGATCACTGGTAATAACATGTCTGCAAACAGCCCTCAGGCTTTTTGTTTTGTGTATTGCTTAGTAACTCAGCATAAAGTAAGTTCTTCCTCTTACCTTCGTTCTTCTTCTTCTTCTTCCTTATTTATTTATTAAAACTAATTACTGTTCGTTAGTCTCGCAAACTCTCGAAAATAGCTCGACCGATTTGCATTGTTGTTTGTGTTTGTGTCCATGGGTAGTTTGGACAAATTCGACCCAGTAGAGATCGAAATCTCTGTAATCGAGTTCAGGGAGGTCAACGTCTATCGGGTCCAGTAGTTGAAAATATAAATAACTAGAGTTGACTGCAGCTTCGCCCGCATAGGACTTATCCCATGGGATAATAAATAGCCTAGTTAATCGGGAATAATGTAGCATTCTAATGGTGAAAGAATTATTAAAAACTTTCAAGAGTTCATCCGACAATATGTGGATCATAAACATTTTGGTCTCACATAGGAATCAAATCCACATTCACTCCCCCTCCCTCGACGACGCAATGGTAGTGGCGAGGTCCACGATCCCAAACGTGCGAAAAATAATAATTCATTATCAAAACTTAAGTATCAAATAGACGTTATCAATATATTGCAAAAGGTTGAGAGCTTTTATCCTGTTTGCTTTTCGATAAGCATGACCGATCTAATTTAATTATATCCTGTGAGAAGCGACGACACATGTCACAGATTATATTGAATTTTGTTCGATAATCGACACAACCTGTCGTTTGTCACGGGCGTATAATATAAACTGCGTTCGTATATTTACCTTACCACTTGAGTTATATCGTCATAGGATTATGAAACGTTATTAATATACCTCGTTATCTATTAGGTGATACTGTTTTAATAAAGTGTAGATTTGGGTTAACTAAAGGGAGTACTTAGTTTTGTTATTATGAACATTGGACTACGTTTGTCGTAAAAGAGGTTATATTATCTGATAGTTTTTTTAGCTTAAGCTAACTAGCAATGTGGGTTGCACATTACTAGTATTCTTGTTGACCCCTCGTACAACAAGAGGCGTAAGCATAATAATAAAAGCTTGTATTGCCAGTACGTTCACGTCGGTAGTGCAATTGGTAGTTTTCGAACCGGCAACCACATGATCGCAAGTCCGACACCCTAGCCATTAGGCTACCGCCGCTTGCAAAAATTAAGTTAAGCCTTATGCCTCTCACTATGACAGGGGAGACCCGTGCCCAGCAGTGGGCCGGTAAATAGGTTGTTGATGATGATGACGGCCCATCTGATGGTGAGTGGCACCCGCCACCAATAGACAAGCTCTTAGAATTGTCTAAACAATGCCCGAAAAACACAACCAAGGCGTGGCCTTCTGTTAAGAAAAAATGAGGGAAAGTAAAGAACCCCTGAGGAAGGAATTGGGCCTCTGGCGCTCTAAACTAACCAAATAAAACGCAACAGTATGCATACTGCTATTTGACGTCTTTATTGCGTGGGGTGTCTGTGTGGTAGTACTTCCTTTGGTCGTGCTGGCATGCAGGCATGTTAGCGAATCACTAGCACCTATAAAATTCGAAAAAATAAATAGATTAATGTCAACAACAGCAAAATTCAACAACTATATAAAAGACTAGCTTTCCGCCCGCAGCTTCGCTCGCGTGGACAACACGATTTTGACTGTTATTTTTTTTCTATTTCCGGCGGGATATTGTAAATTATCTAAAATTAAGACCAAATAATTTGCTCCAATATATTATTTTATTGAAATATAAAAATAACATGTAATTTTTTTATTAATTTATTCATGTCCTTTTAGTTAGAGCGATGGTTATTCTGGACGCCTCGTTAGGTCGATTTCAAGGAGGAGGTACAAATATCGGTAGACCACTTTGCTCTCAAGAATTAAAATTGCACTTCTTTGTATACCACATTAGTTTTTCTGTCTGGTATCAAAATGACCAGACTGCTTTTTAATACAGTAACAGGCAAGGTAGAATTTCCCGTGTGAGAAACCGTTCTTCCCTTAAATCTATGCCTGCTACCCTTAATGACTGAAATTTTATTTATAGCATTACAAAGCATCGTTTTTAAAAACATAGGCATCAATTCACACATTCGAGGTATGAAAACTGAATCCCCGAGCACATCCAGTAATCACAGTGACCTTTTTAATATTTTTAATGCTGATACTCTCAGTCTAGTCCCGTTACATAGCTTAAGTGCCAATCTATAGACTTCGTTTGTATATTAGAAAAATCAGGATATACTCTAAGATCTGTCATATTCACCTGTCACTACTATATTCAGGAAAGATGATAAACATATTTACAATCTCCATTTACTATTTTAAGTAATAGCTCAGAAAACTCTCCAGCAGATGCATCTCTCGTATTTCTTTTTAAAAATAATCATTATGTTGGGCCATAGGTATGACGATGTGAAGGAAGCTCTGACTTCGTCTGCTCGGGTTCCTCTAGGTACAACAGAATCTGACGGAATTCCCGTGCCAGCAACACTAACTCCACCCATCACTCTATTGCTGCCTCTAACATTTTTAAGAAGGGTTCTATGGTTTGCCTCTCAATCTCAATTCCACTTTTGTGTGCCATAGAAAGCATTTTATATGTTTATCAATCAACGTTTCGAGAATAAAATCACATTGAATTTTCAAACATGACATGACATGTGTCAAAATAAAAAGTAAATTAAATTAAAAGCACTAAGGAGTATTGATATCAAAATTGAAGCAAATCATCTCGAAAATAACTTTCCCCCCTTTGTTAAGTCCGTTAGGGGATGAATTTCAATAAAATACGAAATACGTCTTCCATCAATTCTGTTAAAGAACGTTTATGCAAAATTTGAAGCAGATTGGACCAAGGAAGCACGTTGTCCCATACAAACTTTGCCCCCCTTTTTCACCCCCTTAGGGGTAGAATTTTGGAAAATCCTTTCTTATCGGATGCCTACGTCATACAAAGAATACACCCTCCAAGTTTCAGGTCTCTACGATCAGCGGTTTAGGCTGTGCGTTGTTCCGTCAGTCAGTCAGTCAGTCAGTCAGTCAGTCAGTCAGTCATTCAGGACAAAGGATTTTATATGTATAGATTTAGCTCAGGTTACCTTTAAAAATAGAATGTGGAGGATAAATTCGACATTACAGGCAGTTATCTCGATAGCTTATTGGTTAGGTTAGGTTACTGGTACAGGTACTTTCGTTGTACTGAACCGGAGTTACGCAAGTAATATTTTTTCACTAAAATTAACATTTTCAGTTTTCATTTTAACCCCCGACGCAAAAACGACGGGTTGCTATAAGTTTGACGTGTCTGAGTGTGTCTGTCTGTCTGCCTGTGGCGTCGTAGCTACCGAACGGATGAACCGATTTTGATTTAGTTTTTTTGGTTGAAAGGTAAATTAGCCGGGAGTGTTCTTAGCTATGTTTGATGAAAATCGGTCGAGATAAAATGCAATTGTCGGGGGTTTCTAAAAATTTTAATTAAGTAGTTATTATGTACGTTCTCAAATAACATGTTGTTATAACTTTGCCCACAGGAGGATATTCGCAAACGCTCACACGTACCACATAAATTCTATATCGTTGAACTCGGACCAGGAGACGTACCTTTCGGCTGACGACCTGCGCATCAACCTCTGGCACCTCGAGATCACCGACCAGAGCTTCAACATTGTCGATATTAAACCTGTCAATATGGAGGAGCTTACAGAGGTCAGTAGAAAATCTTACCTAACTACTCTTGTGGACTGTCTCATTGATAATGATAATGCTTTCTAGACATAATAATTGTTACATTAAAAATAGAATTCCCTGACTACTATGATAGTAAAAACAGTTGCAGGAGCCGATGTCCTCCCCCTTATTAAAGACACATTATTAATATTAGTCTAGTGGTCCTGGGTTCGAGCAGTGCTATTGGGTTTTCCATGAAATTCTCACTAGCAGCCTGGAAACTGGATTTGCGGTCGCTCGAAAGAATTTTTATGCATTTGGTAGCCCAATTCTTAAGGAGGTTATAGGCTATTAGGCTAACATAACGCTATAACTATTAGGAGTGGGCAAAGGGGGTCAAAATCGCAGAGTACAGCTATAAAAAAATAATGAATTTACTTGTTAATCTATGGTAGCAAGCACGGCTTGAGTTACAGTTTGTTCGAAATAAGTAAGCCGATCGGAAGTTAGCCGTTCCGAACTACCGCGGTGATAAAATCGTTTAATTAAGTGTTTTAATACATAAATATCGAAATTAGTAAACAAAATCATTAGAAATGTGAAACATATACGACTCTAATTACCTTTACACCGACTCTTTCTATTAAAATTTACCACTTCTAAACCACTTGCACACAACTTCCGATCGGCTTACTTATTTCGAACAAACTGTACGTCTTGTGTCTTAGTCTCAAGTTGAGCAGTGTTATTTGTTTTTTCTATGGGTTTTTCTATGTGATTCTTAGAACTATCTCGGAGTTTAGATTTCCTGTAAATAGAACCTAAACGTACTAGTGAACTGATGGGTGTACTGTAGGTTACCTCTGCCTAACCCTACAGAGAATCCGGCGTCAAGATACGTTAAAGAATACTTATTAAGTTTTATGTGCATTAGTTACCGTTTTTAATTAATATAATTATGCCGCATGATTTAATTACAGTAATACCAGTAAATAAATAAACATTATTTAATCATACTGATAGCAATGGATTAAGTTTGATAACCTCTGTTATCGGTAAATGTACTCAATGCGCTCAGAAATTGCATTATAATAATGTAGTATTAGTTCATACACATTCATAATTAGGATATAATTAAAGGGTTATTTGAAATACCTTTCGGTATAGGGTTACATTCATCATCAACCCATTACATTGTCCCACTGCTGGGCACGGGTCTCCTCTCAGAATGAGAGGGATTAGGCTGTAGTCCGCCCCGCTAGCCTACTGCGGGTTGACAGCTTGACACGCCATCGAGAAAATCTCTCAAGCATGCAGGTTTCTCACGATGTTATCCTTCACCGTTTAAGTGCGTGATAATTAAATATTAATACGCACATGAATTCGAAAACTCAGAGGTTTGGAGGCCTTGGAGTCGAACTAGAGACCTTTGACCTGGCAGTCCAATGGTCACAAGGCTATCACTGCACAGGGTTACATTATATTATAAGGAAGAATTTCTTTATAAGTACGCCAGAATTACCTAGGTCATCACGTTTCCGTTTCTCACAAGTCCATCCAAAGGATTTGTGTAAGAGATTGCCGTCGGCGATAAGGCCATTGTACCCCACTCGTTTGATTTATTAAATTGTTCTTGGCATACGTTTTTGGTGTGCAATAAAGATTACTCTATTCTGTTCTATAAAAGTCTCAGATCAAATAAAAAGTAAAGATGGAACTTTGCGAACAAAGAAGTGAGGCCGGCTTAAGGCGCTGACAACAGCTAACAGAAATCGACGTTTCGGTATTTTGGCCACGCCTACTATTGCTCCGATTATCTAGCGCTCCTTTTTAAACCGACGGTGATGAAGCGAACTATCAAATAAGAAACAAAATCAATAATGAACAATGAGTCAATAGATGGCGCTGTGTTGTATTTATTGCTCTGTACTAAAAACTAGAAACAAATTAGAACAGTATGAATAGTTATTATAATATTAATTATTATATGCAACTTTATTTAAAATGAATTAAAAACACTATACCTAAATGTAAAGAAAATAAAAACCCACACTACTTATACTAGCAAAATTTTCATTATTTTTAAATACACTATTCATTTGTTTGTTTTTTGTATAATATTATCTATTTATATATAACATACCATCATACAATAATACCATCACGCCTGTATTCCCCGAAGGGTTAGGCAGAGGTGTACCAATGTACACCCACATTTCGCCGGTATGTTTAGGTCCCATGTAATAGGGGGCGAGCCTATTGCCACTAACCGGGCACAAATCCAGACTCCGAGCTGCTACTGGGAATTTCATAGAAAAACCCAATAACACTTTGCTCGACCCGGGGATCGAACCCAAGACCTCTAGCGTAGCAGTCGCGCTTAGGACGACTAGACTAATGAGGCAGTCATAATAAGACAATAATAATAATAATAATGATTACTTTCAATAATATTATTACCTATTACCGGGGACCTACTGAGCTAGACCCATATATTTTAAACCGACTTTAAAATAAGGAGGTTTTCCCCTACAAAAATTGTATTAGTATATAATGTTTGCGTATTATATATTTCTATACAATTGTAAGTGTCCATAATATCTCTGGGCAAACGTAACAGGTACTTATGAGTTTATTTTATTAACAAACAAGATTCCGCCTGCGCACGGTGGTCCAAGTGCCCTACAAGCGAGGTCATAAATACCTTACTTTATTATACTTGTTAAATAGGATTTTTTCTGAAGGGTAAATAATAAAATAAATGCTTCACTTATTACATTAATGCTTTATTTACATAATTTAATACATTATGTACAATTAACTGTACATATATGTATTGTTCAATATAAATTTAAATTATCAATATTTGAGATTTATTCTCCCTCGTTCGGAAATACATGTGATTATGATATTAAAGCTATTCATGAAAGGGTTATCATTAAATATGTATTATTTTATATATTATACATATTATGTACAACAAAAGACAAGAAAACTAAAACTAACATCTTATTTTCAAACGTCAACATAACCATAACTAACTAGAACAATCAACCTAATTTAAATTGTACAAAATCTCTACTAATATTATAAATGCGAAAATAACTCTGTCTGTCTGTCTGTCACGCCTAAACCACTCAACCGATTTTGATGAAATTTGGTACTGGGATAGACTAAAGCTTGAGAAAGGATATAGGCTACCTTTTATTACAAAAAATTGTCTTGATGGGGTTGAAATAGGGGGTGAAAGTTTGTATGGGAGTTAATCATTTTTCAAGATAAAACCATGAAACTTTATATTAAGGCACTTGATAAGAAATAAATAAATATTAGCTTTACCGTTTTTGAAATTTTGTTCTGTGTGGGGATGAAATAGGGGATGAAAGTTCGTTTAAAAGTCCAAACAAAGTCAAGTTTAGCCCCGGAACCGATTATGATGAAATTTGGAACAAAAATAGACTAGACCTTGGGAAAGGATATAAAGTACGCTTTGTTGTAAAAAAGGGGTTGAAATAAGGGATGAAAATTTGTATGGGCGTTGGTCATTGTTGAAGATAAAACGATGAAACTTTGAATTTAGGCACGATAAGAAGTAAAAATTTGTTCCAGTGTTTTTAAAATTTTGACCTGTGTGGGAATGAAATAGGGGATGAAAGTTCATATGGAACTCCAAACAAAGTCACGCTTTGAAGCCCAACCTCTGAACTGATTTTGATGAAATTTGGTAAAAAATAGATTAGACCTTGGGAAAGGATATAAGCTACGTTTTGTCGTAAAAAAGGGGTTGTAATAAGGGATGAAAAATTGTATAGGAGTTTGTTATTGTTGAAGATAAACGCTGAAACTTTGTGTTTAGGCACGTGATAAGAAAAAAATATATTTGATACGGTGTTTTTGAAATTTCAAACTGTGTGGGGATGAAATAGGGGATGAAAGTCCGTTTGGATTTTGACGAAATTTGGTACAAAAATAGATTAGACTTTGAGAAAGGACCAGTCAAAATCGTGTTATCCACGCGGGCGAAGCTGTGGGCGGAAAGCTAGTTCATAATAAATCTAAAACCTGCCTCGACATAACGCTCTTTTTCTTATCGGGAAGTTTCCGAAGACCAGTAATGAATGGGTTTGAGCTGAGTCTCTTAAGTAAGTAAGAGGAAGTCTGTTAAGTAAGTCCGTATTCGTAAGTACTCGCGACATTTTTCTCGTGTGATCCCGTCTGAAGGCCTTATAATTTTTGTTGTTAGATTCTGTTGCCTCTTCGGATAATTCCCCGATAGATAGTAAAGCATACTGTGCTACTTCAGCACCATGGATGAGGACTTTGTGAACGGAAGCTGGGAGAATAAACCACGGATATTCTTGAATTAAAAGTCGCGCGGTTTCCAAAGGATATTCATTAAATTTATCCGATCAACATTAAAACCCGAGGACAAGGCTTGTAAAATTGTGGAACAACGTTCAATCAAATCTTTATTTAAGCCAGTAATTTCAACTGAAACTGCAGAATCAGAGAACAATAATTTTCTACTACTACTAAACTACTAGTTTACTATTAAACCTAATCTACGTCTAAACTCATTCTGAACATACGATTTCCTATCTGCTACTTGTCTCTTCTCATCATCCGACCTAACCTGCCACTTCTTAACATCCATCCTGTAAGAAAGATGAACAAAATATTCGAAAAAGCAAATCCAAGAATGTAAAGAAGATCTACTCAAACTCAAACCTACTTGGTCATGGTCGGTTCAGCCAAACCGCAATATCCAGACACGTGTATTTCTGTTAATGGACACAAATTTGAGGAGGTAAAAAAGTACAAATACCTTGGTACGCGGTTAAATGCATCTAGGGAGAGTGAGCAGGAAATAAAAACCCGTATCGAAATCGGTAGCAGATCTTTTAACAGGATGAAGCGTGTTCTCTGCAACCGTAACCTCAATCTTCTTTTGCGTATTAGAATGCTTCGCTGTTCTATCTGGCCCATCCTTCTATACGGATGGGAGGCTTTGACGGTTAAAGAAGACCTCAGGAAACGTATAGAGGCGTTTGAAATGTTACGAATGAGGAAGTTCTCCGACGAGTAAAGCAGAGACTTTGAAAAAATAATAATAAAATAAATGATATTTTGAAAACCTTCAAACAGAGAAAAGCTTCCTACTTAGGACATTGTTCGTTTTGATAGTAGAAAATCTATATAAAAGAAAGATAACACAGCTTATCAACTTTTTTCACTTGAATTTATCAAAAAACCTAAAGAACCGAAAAAACCGGGTAGCCGGTTCCGGCTTGACTTCGGAACCGAAAGAACCGGTTCCTTAAATAGGGCCGGCTCGATGCTTTAATTCCATTGAACGAATCCGAGCATGTAGGGAACTCAAGCCATATTTGTAAATATCTTTATATTTTTGCCTTAACCTTCTAATTAACTCTTAAAAGTTACTAGACAGATTGGATCAGTTATTTTCACTCGTCTTTCACTATAAATATTTTGGCCAGATGTTCTATAAAAACTCCGAAACAGGGGTTTCTAAAAACTTATAGTCTTATCGTAGTGTGTTCCATCAGGGCATACAATTTGATTTTTGCAGAGCTTTCTGTTATTGTAACATCTTCTTTGGCTGGATAGCACTGATTTTTTTCTTTGACCAGCATGTAGTAACGAGGGTAGGTCCCCCATAGACTGCCCCGCCCACTGCCACTTCAGCTTGCTTATCCTTTGAGTTGTGTCGAAAACATTAGTTCTTCTCATTCCTGATTTGCTTGCGTAGAGAAATGCCAAGCATAGCTCTCTCTATAGCTCGCTGAGTGACCTTGAGCTTTCTTATGAGGCCCATAGTGAGAGACCACGTTTCTGTGCCATAGGTCATCACTGGTGACACACACTGGTAAAAGACTTTTGTCTTAAGGCACTGCGGTAATCCCGACGAAAAGACGTTGCGAAGTTTCCCGAACGCTGCCCAGCCGAGTCGGATTCGATGAGTGACCTCCTTTTCGGAGTTGGACCTGCTTAACTGGACAGTTTGTCCCAGATGGAACAGAAGCCAGGTGGTGCTTTTCTTTAAAAAAGGTGATAACACCTTATTAAAGATTTATAGATAAATCTGGCTTCTGAGCCATGTCTATAAGTTGTTTTCCAGGGTTATCACGAATCGTCTCGAGCGCAGGTTTGATGACTTTCAGCCTCCCGAACAAGCAGGATTCCGAAAAGGTTTTAGTACCAGAAATTAGAGTGATCAATAAAGTCATTTTCTTGGTGAAATTTCATAAATGTTCAAATAACTCCTTAAATACGAGAGATAGGAGAAAATTTGTCAGAACAAATTCTGAAGGCATGAGATAGTCAAGTACGTACATAATTAACATAACATAACATAACATACCATCACGCCTGTATTCCCCGAAGGGTTAGGCAGAGGTGTACTTAATGTACACCCACAGTTCGCCGGTAATACATAGTATACATACATACATACATACATACAGGTACATAATTAGTTTTTTAAATAAAAAAAAAATGTTTGAGGTGCGAATGTCCGACCTCTCCCATACATTCGTTCCACTGTGCGAGGCCGGCTACCGGACACCGCGCTACACACGACGCCAACTGTTCGTGAGAAATAGTGTTTATTCTTATTTTATATGTAGGTACAATGTTTGATATTTTATTTGTTATTAGTTTAAGATTTATTGTATTGTATTATAGTATTATATATACATGGGCTCCGTTGCCTGAAATAAATGATGATATCTCATGATTTCCCGTGGCTTTAAAAATATTTTTCTTGACTTTCGGAGTTTCCGGGTACTATATTTTTTTTATCTCTGGATGCTATTGAAGAATACAAGCAACAAAAAATAGTACAATATTTTCTATACTTAAAAGCTTTTTGTCATATTAAGTAAAAGTAAACGTCTCTTTTTACTGTAATGAAAATGAAATAATTCTAGGAAATATATTAATAATTATTATAAAAACTTAAAATAAAATAAAAAAGATCACAACAATAATAAACAGCACTTGTCACCAACAGGTATCGAACTTGAGACACCGAACTCTCAATCATGGCATTTACCACTAGGCCAACCGAACGCTATTATCGTCACGAATTACGGTATCCTTTGTAGCAAATAGCGTATAGTTTCATTACTGTTCGTGTAACTGTTTTGCCAATATGACATATGACACGATAAAAATTTTTGTTTTTTATTACTTTCATGACATGTTTTTGTTTGTTAGTATAAAAGCGCTTTTTAGGCTGGCATTTTTGTACGTTTTCCATTTCTACAGCAAATATTTTTACTACTTAGAACTTTATTTATATTTGAACTATAGTTATAGTTCAACCATATCCTTTACATTTGTCTTTACGTCTTTCAATCTTATTTGGGAACAAAATACATGTGCGGTCTTAGCGTCTGGTGTACGTAACCAGAAGATGCACGTTCGAATCCTGCCCGCATGTCGTATTTTTCCTCCACTAAAATAACTTAATAATGAAAAATGCCTAAAAAATACCTAAAAAATACAAAAAGACATATGTAATATGTTTTGAGGTATGTTTATGTTTGAAATTGTCAAACAACAAAATACGTAATGAACGGATAGCGCGCGGAGCGAAGCGACATAGGTCCGTCTAGCAGCACGTCTATGCGATCACTGTCGGATTGCATAGAAAAGAAAGAGAAGCGCGGTGATGCGACCCTCGCAGCCACTCGCAGCTTTTTACAAAACCATAAAACAATTAATTACTAAATAATAACTTAAGTTATCGAAAATATAAAGCAACCAAGTTCTCTATTTAAACTTGATACGTTATTGTTATTAATTTTACCAACGTGCATTGCTTAGTCATACAGATATTTTTGTTTAGAATTCGTTTTAAGAGGTTAGTTTACAATTTTTTTGGATCGAGAAAACTTTTCAAAAACGTGTTTTCAAAGCAACAGTTTTCTCCGGAATATGTTCAAGATTAACATACATTTTTTTCGCTGTCACAAACTTTATGGATTTGGCTAAAAACTTGTTTAAAATATGCCTATTTGGGTGTTGTCAGCGCCTTAAACTACGCCATGCCGTCTACAACACACAATTACACGCACACACGTATACCTCTTGTCAGTCGAGCTATCGAAAGCTCGACTGACAAGATAAGGCGTAGTTAACTAATACATGTGTGCGTGTAATTCCAAAGCAAAGTTCCATCTTTACTTTTTATTTGATCTGAGATAAAAGTATACTATTTTTGTTCTACAATTAAGCTTTCTAGTACTAAGCTAACAATACTACGTAAAGTCCAAGGATCAAAAGCTGTTCTTTCTTTGTAAATCTTTTCTTAAGGGCCGGCAACGCACTTCTTACCTCTCCGGTGTTGTGGGCGGCGATGATCAATTTCCATAGGGTCACCCTTGCTCGCTTGCCTCCCTCTTCTATAAAATCCAAATTCTAAATTTAAATTATTTTTTGTTTCAGGTCATAACCGCGGCGGAGTTTCATCCGACTGAATGCAATCTCTTTGTCTATTCTAGTAGTAAGGGTGAGTACATAAAATTATTTATTTTTAGAAACCCCAGATTCGGAATTGGTTTTTACTACTTGGTGCTTACTCATTACATGAGTTTGCACCACATATTTGATGTTTTTGAAAAATTTTATCACAAGTTCAGCGTAGTTTGCATATGGATGCTGGAAGTAATACAAAGTGTCGGTGGATTAACCACTTTATAATATTTTCACCAACTTTAATTGACCAGAGAAATAGCTCAGCAAACTTACCGTACTAAATACTTCAATCAAAACTAACCTTTATTTCTATATACATAGGTACAATAAGGCTGTGCGACATGCGCGCGGCAGCGCTGTGCGACCGGCATGCTAAGCTGTTTGAGGAGCCCGAGGACCCGCACGCGAGGTCCTTCTTCTCCGAGATCATCTCCTCCATCAGCGACGTCAAGCTCAGCAATTCTGGCAGGTGAGGCAAACATCACTACGGTTTCAGCAGAATACCAGCGTCAGGTGTTAGAGCATGACACATGCTGAGCTGAATACCTTTTTGCTACAGCCGGGACACTTTCCGCACGTTGAAACTCTGGACCTATTCCGTCCTTGTGAGTATTCGTGGGATGGAAAAATTATG